>JAMPIT010000624.1:31237500-32460000 GCA_026261815.1 Monarcha castaneiventris obscurior | reverse complement strand
CAAGAGAATAAACGGCTTGTTTAGCAAAGAAATTTAACTTTTAAAGAGTTAAAGTGAGATAAATGCAACTCTTCAGAGGAAAAAATACTGGAAATTGTTTGATCCATCCAATAGCTAGTTAGCGTCCTACTCCCCTTTTTCCCTTTTCCCAAAAGAAAGCCCCAAATCAAGCAGATTGGGCAGAACCCAGGCATTGTCCTGACCCTTTGTAGAGATGTAAGTTCAGAAACACCACACAGGAATTCTCAGGAAGAAAAGTTGTCCCTGGTGGGACAACTCTACTTTTTCCTAGGAGAATATCAGAGTTGTCTTCTTCAGTGAGCCCCCAGCTCAGCATCACAGGAGTTGTCACCAGAAAGGTGACAGAACTCTAAGAATAAATAAGCAGCGTCCCTCTCCTCTCCCCACCCACCCATCATGCCCAGCATTGTGCATATGCTGGCATCATTTGGGCCAGGAGAACAGGGATGAGCCACCTCTCTGGATGTGCTGTTACTCAGTGCCTTAAGTAACACATAATCCCCTGTTTGACAACTGGCCTGCATGTCTGCGGTGATGTGACCAGCTAACAGCATTTCAAGCATTTGTCTACTGTGTGTAGCTTATTAGGCCTTTCAGCATTTTTTCTTATTAATATAAGAGCATGTGAGGAGGAAGAACGTGGTAACAATTAAGTGCAGCCATGAATTTTATGAAGAGTATGCTGGAAACCACATTAATGACTTCATCAAGGCTAAGTGCACACATCGGCCCAGTGATATTTACTTCTTAAAATAAATGTAGTGTTCAGGAAAGTCACCCATCTGACAGCCTTGGGGACCAAAGCCCCCTCCCAGCCACAGAAAAGACACAGTGAAAGCAGCAGTGGGATATACCTCACTGCATTGCCATGCACATGTGGGCCCCAAGCCTGCTGCAGAAGGGTCACCTCTAGACTGGCAGAATAATTCAATATTACATCCTTTGCTGCTTATCTGCACTTGGAAGAGGTTCCTGTTTACGCCAGCAGTAAGAGGATCTTTAGTGCTACAGTAACCAGAGCCTAGATTCTCCTCTGAACTGCAGCACAACAAATCAAATTACAGTTCGCCAAGAGTCAGCATCATTTCAATGCACCTCTCTGCCTGGTAGGAAGCAGAGGCTCTGAACTGCCTGTGAATTTAATCTTTGTTGTCTATTTGCTGTTTTTTCCTAATATATTCGCACCTTTTTTCCCCTTAAGTTTGGAAAAAGTTTACCATAAATATCCCTAAACTTTCCCTATTTTCATTACCATGGTTCCCTTCTTAAACACCTCCTTTGCCACACTGTGTAAAGATGACCAACTTGGAAAAAAAATTCTTATCCCAGTCCTTATCATAGTGACCAGCAATGCCTCAGTGACTTTTACTCCAGGGCTATCTGTTGACTTATCCTCATCCAGTGGGTGGCCAGTGGTCAGTTCTATCCCACTGGATGATTTATTCCAGCTCCAGACACCAGACACTCCTACTGCATTGGTACACCACAGAGGTGAACAGTCTCGGACTATTCTGATGAATGGTTGGCTTTTGAATGCAGAAGAGTGGGGGGGTTTTAAGTCTGTTGGCTTTTTAATGGAAGAAGCCACTTTTAATGCAGTTTATGCAGCGAGAACAGTGAGGTCCAGGTCTCCTGCAACAGCGACAAATATTTCAGACAACCCCAACCACAAAATTCATATCCAATTCAGGATTTGAATGTCCGTAAGCTTTGTTCTTGGTTGTGAAATTCAGCTCAGATTCTCATGGCAAATCATTTCTAAGGCCAGTGTCATGACTGGACCCAGGCCATTCTCTGCTAGGAACTGAATCACTGCACACAGAAAACTGGAAAATTGTCAAGTGAAGAGAAATATTCTGAAAAAAATGCTAATGGACAGCCCTTTCAGCAAAAGACTGTTACCTGGGTACTCTTTGCATAACCCTTTGGGTTACTTCACCCTATTTTTTTCAACTTTTATTCCAGTGCTAGTGAAATTTGTCACATGCTGCATAGGTACAATTTCATGAGAAGATATGTGAGATAATAAACGAAACAAAGTTTTGCTATGTATTCTCCCTCACAGTGGAAGAACTGAAAGAATAAAGTAAATGGAAACACAGTTTTTCCAAACACGAGAGGAAAGAACTTTTTAACAAACTGAATGATGAACCTGTAAAATTCATTACTTTTGCATAAGATTACCAAATATACCTGAGGACCTAAAACAAAGAATTGATTTCAAAGCAATCTTATGTATGAGTAGAGCAGATTTATTTTGGAACAAAGGCCATCACCTAATTTCTCTATAAACTTTTATGAGTTTTAATGAAGTTAAGCAACCGAGGAAATCATTCTTCAGATAAATCCAAGTAATTGTGTTGTCTTCAACAGAATTGCAAAATCGTAGAACTGCTTGGTCTAGAAGGCACCTCTGAAGATTGCCCAATCCAGGCCCCTGCTCAGAGCAAGGTCACCTACAGCGGGTTGCCCAAGACTCTGTCCAGTTGGGTTTTGGATACACCCAGGGATGGACACTCCACAACCTTGCTGGGAAACCTGTTTCTATGGCTGACCACTCACTCAGTTGAAAAGGTTTCCCTTATGTTTAAGTGGAATTTGCTAAGTTTCAGTTTGTGCCTACTGCCTTTTCTTCATTTACTGGGCTCCACTGACACGAGTCTAGCTCCACCTTCTTTCCCCCTACCCCCATCAACCAAGTATTAATACACAGTAATATACAGTGGTACTTTTATTTTTCTCCCCTAAATTCTATATCACACGATCCTGCAAACACATATGTGTGTGTATCTATCTATCTATATATCTATAGCTATATATATATCTTTTTGAAGATATAAATGTTCATGGTTATTTGGCTGGCTTTAAAACTGCACATAGTCTTGATCATTTTATAGTTACTCTTGTGTGCAAGCCTGCACAGGATCAGAACATTTAAAATAACCAATCTGGATCCCAACAAGAAATATGCATCTGACCTCGGGATGCCGGGCATCTCACAAACATAGCTGAGAATTATGTATGTCAGGAAACTAACGTGGAAAAAGATTAGAAATGGAAACTATGAATATTTAAGTGTCTCCTTGGGTTTTTTAATGTAAATTTCACTGAGGCCAATCTCTTCAGTCCATGTTTTTTTTAAACATTTCCATACCTTTCAAAGTATCTAAGGTATGTTAATAGCCAGCTTTTATGCAACACAAGCAAAACGACACCATTTCAACTTATCAGAATTCCTGCTTAGCAAAAATGTCACCTTTCCAAGGTTTTTCACTTATTTTTGTTGAGAAGTAAGGTCTTTTCCTGCGCCTTTTCTGAATTAAAGGAGGAAGGGCAAAGGTGGATGATGAAACGTGCTGTGAAACACAGTTATATATGAGGAACCAGCCATGTAATGTGTATTTTCATAACGTTCCCAGCAGCAGCCAAACTTCCACTTCAGAAGAGCTAGCCTTTCACATTTCTTTTTCTTCTATGGGAGGGAAGATTTCCAGCACTGTGTTTAGTTTCCATATCACACTTTTGCTGGAAATGTCCTCTTTCCATACAGTACCTCTGAGTCACGGCTCAACGGGAACGCTGACTATAATCTCCTCTTGACATTAAGATGTTGCTGAGCGACCAGAGGATATTTCAAGCAGTGGAATTCATGTTCAGCCACATGTTTGGGTTGACGACCAGTTAAACCTTGCTAGAGCAATATTTTTCTATGCTGTTAGTTTTTATACCAAACAAGGTCTGTAGTAACTGGATGCCCCAATTGAGCAAAGCTGTTTACAAGAAATAAATCACTCCTGGCATTGAGAAAACACAAGGCACATGACTCTCAAGCACAGCATCATTCAGATTTTTATTTCTCATAAACCTAACTCCCAACCATGTGCATTCTTCTACACGGTGACTTTGAGATGTGGTCAGTGCATTTCCATAACCCTTTATTACCATGCTTACCTAATCTCATGGCCTTATTCAGCTGCAAATGCATAAGCCATCATTTCACTGCTCAAAAAAGGTAAAAAAATTCAGGTGAAGACCTAACATGAGGTAGAAATTTTATTTGTTTAATAAACCAAACCTTAATTCTCATGCAAAACCTCCGGTGATGCATGAGGACCAAAATTTGGCACTGAGAGAGACGTGTGGCTGGTGCAAGACCCTGATGCACCTGAGTTTCAGGTCCTCTTTCCACCAACCCGCAGAGGATATGGGTTATTGCAACTCCTGGCGTGGCTTTCCGCTCTCTAGGCTCCTGAGTTGCACCCTGACGTGTCAGGTAAGCAGGACCCGTCTGACACTTGTGGGCCTCAGGCCTCGGTGCTGCAGACAAGCTTCCTCCGAGCAGAGGGGGAGCGCAATCCCTGGCAACGTGGAGCTCAGTTTTCAGACAGATTTCAGACCAGAAGGTGGTTGTTCTGTTTCATTTCTGGAGCAGCACCCTTCAGTTTTAAACGCCCCAGGGAGAAGCAGCTGCCAGCAGGGAGCACTGAGCAAATGCTCGGAAGTAAAAAAGGAAATGGAGCCCAGCACCTCTCCATCACAGGAAGGTGAAAGCAGAGTGCTGGGACAGAAATGGAAGTCAGCCTAAAACCCACAAGATGACAACCCTGCCCGTGGCCATTTTTGCATAAAGAGTCAGTAGCTGGGTACAACCACAAGGTCATCTTGATCCCTGTACCTTCCAACACAAGATCAGATGATACTGGAGAGGCTACAGAGGCTTATGCTCCTTGGCATAGATTTTTTCCCAAGGTGGAATTTTCTCATCTCAGATAAACCTGATATTCAAACCTCTGCATGATGCATGTAGCTGTTAGTTCCCCTTTTACAACGTCAGGAAAACAGTACTTGCATTTTAGTGCCCATAATCTCATCTCTCCAGACAGTTATCTTTCATCATCAGAGCCTGCTTCTTCCTCTCTTTCTGTACAACATGCAGCATAAGAAGACCTTGATTTTTGATTCAGACCTCTCATTTCCTCACTGTGGAAAAGAAAAAAAAAGTTATTTTGAGACTTTAAACAAGTTCCCACATAACAGAATCTCACTTTTTTTTCTCATCTAGGTAGTAAAATGGTACCAAAAGCAGATAGTTACTGCTCAAATATAAAGCATTTTACTTAAATTATATCTATTATATGATTCGTTATTTTATGTGCACTGCCTTTGTTTTGAAATATTTTGTCAAATGTCCTAGGGGTTTTTAACCCATTTTACTCACCCTTTAAGATAATCAAGTCCAGCCATTAACCCAGCTATACCAAGTGCACCACTAAATTATGTCCCTAAGCACCACATCTGTAATAATAATTATAAAAGCTCTCATTTCTGCCAACAAATTAACAAAATTATTTGTCATTCAATCTCAAGAGCGTGTGTGCAGAAATTTTGATTACCGTAGGAAAGGTGATTGACTAGATATTAGTGATGATACTTCTGGTTCTAAAAGCATGGCTTGCATCCACATGAGAGACAATGCTCTGTATTGTTTTCAGTTTCTTTGCTAATTTTACACAATTTCCTAATTTTCCCATTCTGGAAATGGCTTTTTAAAGGTATACATTACAAGAGTGGCCAAAGGATCCTTCTCAGAACAGCTACATTTTTTAAAATATTAATTAAATGGGATCAAGCCCTTTCTCTGGTCCTAAGAGCAGATGGCACAGCACAGATCACGTCCATGTGTTCTTCGTTCCCAAAAATCCCAACGTGTCATTTCCTACAGTGTTTTTTAGGAACACCATGAAGCAGCCAGCACAGACCAGGCAAGTGACCCAGTGAGCACTGGGCACAGGCTGAGTTTCAGTGCAGAAGTTTAGCAAAGGTTCTTTTCCCAGCTTTCTGGGGATTTGTGCTTGTTTGCATTATTGAATAAAATATAATCCTAGACTGATAATCCAAAGAGCCTCCTTTTTTTCACTTCAGCTATGGACAATCCCCTGTCCATCTCTGCATAGACCCAGAAAATTTCACTTTTGAGCCAATTAATGGAAACAGCGGTGAATGTTCCTGTCCCAGGCTTACTCCCATAAATGCAGGAGCTGGACTCCCTGTGTGGGCGCAGCTTGAAGCTCGGTGGGCAGATTTCCAGGCTTGGTGGCGAGTGCAGCAGGTAGATCTCCTGAGACTCATGATGGGAAACTCTATGGCTGTGAAGTTCTTTAAGATGCCTTTGAAGTCTCAGCTGTGAATAATCATAACATTTCCACAAAATTGACATAAATTCTATGGTGATTATACTGAGTTCATGTTAACTGTGGAGCCAGAGGTATAAAGCTGTGGCACCGAGTGGCAAGTGTGCTCATGAAATTGGATAGCCCAC
Source organism: Monarcha castaneiventris obscurior (assembly GCA_026261815.1). Taxonomy (NCBI): domain Eukaryota; kingdom Metazoa; phylum Chordata; class Aves; order Passeriformes; family Monarchidae; genus Monarcha; species Monarcha castaneiventris. The sequence continues at coordinate 32,453,660 of JAMPIT010000624.1, read as the reverse complement.
ACTGTAATTTGTAAAACTGGAGTGTGTGTTTGGCCGCTGGATAAAATTGGAACAGCTTAACTTTGTGTCATCAGTCCTAATAATATTAACAACACTTTTTTCCTAGATGGTAATTTTGGCCAATATTCCTCAAAGTATTTTACAAAGTGACAAGTAAAATTAACTCCAGTTTATAGGATAATAATTCAAGGCACAGAGAGGTGAAATTTCTGGCATTGGGACTCATAGTCAAAGATCTGAACACCCTGCACACCAGACTGCTTTCTTGATGATGCTAAATCCACATTTTGGACCAGCAGATTCTGAGTTCATGTCTTTATATACTCCAATGCCCTTTCAATATTTTACATATGATATCTGTTGGTATATATCTTGTATGTGTGATATAAAGGACTCAGGCTGGTTGCTAAAAACAAAACAATTAGTTGTTAATGGAATATTGTTTTTTGCCCAAAGCTGTGTGAGAGAAAAAAGGGGGTGAAAAGAAAGCAGGATAGATTTTTTTAATGGAGCAATATCACTTGTGCGGTCAATTCACCTTTTCTAAACTGATTAACCATCCCAAGAACTGTTGTTCTTCAGAGATGGTGAAATAGGGAAGCATAACACATTGGCACAAACCATTTAGACAGATAAATTAATAAAAGCAATTAGCAGGTATGAAACACTCAACCAGCTCTACTCCTGTCCTAAGGTCAATCTCACAGCAGTAAATAGGAACAAAGCCAGACACACTGGGTTTAAAGGTTCAGACACTTCCTCCTCCCCTGCCCAACAAAGAATAGAGATGTCCGAAATATTTCCAAAGCAAATTATGATGGAGCCAACCACAAGAATGTCCTGCCACTTCGCAGTGGCTCGTACCAAGCCACTCTTGCTATTTTCCCAGTGGAGCAGGGCAAAAGATTCGTAGTGCATTCTTCAACCTCAACCCCGTCAGCCCTTTCCAACCTCAGGAATCTCTGGATAATTGAGGACCAGTTGGCCTCTGCCTCTGTGGCCATCTAGGTGATTAGCAGTGTACTTGCTGAAGCGTGAGAGCCATGCACTTTGGATCACCCTCCATCACGGATGCATGTATCTCTTGCTGTGCTCAGTGCCAAGATTGTGGATGGACGTGTCATCTGCATGGCACTGCTCCACCCCAGAACACACCACTGGAAATCCAGGAGCACAACACCAGTATTTGTTCTTACTTTCTGACAGCTTGGCTTTCTCTAGACCTTTCTCTTGGCTTTCTTAAGGGTGGTTTCCAGTTCGAACGTCCCATTTTAAAAGGGGACTTATTAAAAAGAAGGAAAGATGCAGACAGTGACAGGACAAGACAAAATAGTTTTGGACTAAAAGAAGAGAGATTTCGATTAGGTGTAAGGAAGAAATTCTTCCCTTTGAGGGTGGTGAGGCCCTGGCACAGAATGCCCAGAAAAGCTGTGGATTCCCCATCCCTGGAAGTGTCCAAGGCCAGGTTGGATGGGGCTTGGAGCAACCTAGTGGAAGGTGTCCCTGCCCATAGCAGGAAGACTGGAGCTGAATGATCCTTAAGGTCCCTTCCAAACCCAAACCATTCTGTGATTCTGTGATTTTTAAGAATATTCTTCATTGCACAGCTGTTGGGACCCAGAGCCACAAAAGATTTTATGTGCTTAATTTGTCTTCTCTATCCTTCTAAGATCCAAATCCCTGAATTACCTCCCACCTAACTTTGGAGGTGCCTCCAGGGCACCATCAGCTGTATTCCCTCCATTTGCAACAAATCCTTCCTCCTGGCACTGCTAAATAGCAAAGAGTCTGACATGTGTCATTTCTAAGTGCTGCCAATCTCCTTTTAAGAGTACAGCTGTATCTATCCAGGAATCTACTTAACAGTGGAGAGGACAGGTGAATAAAGAAACTCCAGCCCTCCTTTAATGCCATTTGGTGTGGGACATGCCCTCTGTGACAGTACTGGGAGGAAGCTGGCAGGAGCACAGCCCTCTGCAGAACTGCATTAAGAGACCTTAACTCCACACCATCATTCAGAGAACACTGTCCTATATGTGGCTTTCATATCCTGGTCCATAGTAAGCGAAGTCTGTACTTCATCCCATTATGACACTCCTTTTATACATCTTCATAACTTTGTGAACTTAACCATTTGGGCTGAAATGTTACAAATGTGGTTCACCTGTTTCCAAAAAAAAAAAAACCCAAGAAAAAAAGTTCCATTGTCTCGCAGTCTAAAACACAACAGAACCTAAATAGGTGTTTCATTAAAAAATTCTACTATCCCTCCTCTCCAGAGCAGGGATTTGGAACTCAGCAAGGGGCTTACCCTACTGTCAGAGACATGCCTTTTCCTGCGAAAACCTTCTCCGGTGAAATTACCCAGTGAAATTATCCTATGAAATGAGCCTTTGGGAACTCTGAGGTCGCACACACTCCACAGAGACTTTTTTTTCAAGTTTAACAGCTTTGGAGTTTCCTCCAGCCCTGAGCCAAGTACAAGTTTCTAGATAATTTGCTGCTCTTGGCTGTGGAAGGGGTGCTGGTAATGCTGGGGGAGCTGGGAGACGGGGGATGCTTCTCGTGTGCTCCCATTGCTCCTCCTGCTGGAGTTGAGCAGCATGAGGGAGGTTGCTGGGGAGGGAGATGGGTAAAGCATCAGCTGTGTGGGTATACATAGGGCAAGGGAAAAAGGTTGTCTGTTAAGGCTTTTCCCACAATTACAGAAGTTGGCAATTTAGTTTTTAAAGGAAAAATGAACTTTCTGTGCAAGATTTTTGTGCTGAATGAAATGAAGTAATTCTGATTACACAGGGAGATGTAAGCACAAGTGTTCCCAGCACCAAGAGCAGGGATCTCAGCAAGAAAGCAGATGGGGCCTCTTATACCTCTATTTTCTGCCCCTGTAGTCCCTTACTCCATTTCCCAACATCCTCACACAAGTTATGGTACTGCCACATGGCATCTCCTGGGTCTCGAGACTTCTGATCCTGAGCACTGGATCCGACCAGGATGGTTTGGAAGAGATAGGATAGGATCATTTCATTTGAGACACTACAGAATTTCAGAATTTTTTAGGTTAAAAATATCTCTAAGAGCCTTGAATTCAATGATTCACCCAGCACTGGCAAGCCCATCACTTAACCATGTCACCAAGTCTACACATTTTAAATATCTCCATAGATCTTCTGCACATGGCAAAAAAACTGAGACTTCAGAAGCCACCTAAACTGTGGCTTTTCCTAATTTCTTGCTTGCCTTTGTGACCTAAAGCTCTTGAAGAATAGAAGGATGTATGCATGCGTTTGCATGTAATATCCATTTTTCCCAGCTAATTTGTGTGTGGAATAACACAGACATCAGACCATCTAGTGTGAAAATGTGCACCATCCTAGGTAAAAATGCTGTTAGAAACTAGCATTTGGCTATGGGCTGCAAAGCTGAGAGACACCACAAATAGGATAACAAGAAGAGTTTCATGAATCCAGTTGCTCAACAACCTAATGCAGCTTTTTCAAAGCCTCAGTGGTGGATTCCTGTCTCCAGGTTCTCTTGTGGTCAAGGAAGTGTGAGGAGCCACAAATGACAGCATGTTCTTGGCAGCAGTGTGCTGGCCTCGTAAGCCTTGTAGGACTCTGGTACTTCAGGACATCAGGTTTTCGTTCACCACAGAAGTAAAAAAAGGGCATGCACATGATTTTCTAAATTTTCTTTCCATCTCCTGTACTTCATGCACATCCTCTGGTTCATACGTGTGTGAGTCTGAGAATGAAAGAGGAAACTGACGGATTTATCTATTTCACATCACTTTTCAGTAATGTTATTAGATGTAAAATGAAAAAAAAAGAGAAGAAAACCCATCAAGCAATGAAAAAGCATTTTTAGAAATGGAGACTGTAGACAGAACTGAAAAAACCTGTCTGAAATGTCATAAAATTTTATATGGACATAATTGAAATTTCTCAGTAAATCTCGAAGGGAACACATTTATTATATGTAGTTGTGACATAGGGTGGCAGACAGCTGGATTCACTTTGGATTTCACTAAAGTGGCTTTCTAGGTAAGTATCTCTCACCACAAGAAGACACTTCAGACAATGTCTGAAGTCCTTTTTAATAGTAAAGGTAAAAGATTTTATGTTGGATACCATGTGAGATAGACTTGCCTGTTGAGATCCCTAGTGAACGGAGGTGTTCAAAAATTACTGCTGGTAATTGGGAGAGGACTAAAGTTCCATTCCCTCACCTCAAGAGCAACTCCTCACCAGGCTGTACAGGGCTGCTTTTTGAGTCACTGAGTAGAACAAGCTCTTCCACAGCTGGAGAACACCAAAGCTTCCTCCAGAGCTTCAACCAAGAAAACCAGGTTAAACCAAAAAAATACTCAAAGATGAAAGTGAAAATCCAATTACTTTAAATCATGTCCTCCTAGACAGGGATACATAACTGAAGTTAAAACTTTCTTTGCGAGACCAAGAAATTCAAAATTTTGCTTTGGACAGTTCAGAATTTTTATGAGCTTGGACACACAAGGTGCAGACAAGGAGCAAGGGAGGAAAAACAAGAAGCAATAAGTTTGAAATTCAACAAGAACAATTTAGATTTGACAAGAGAAGAAAATTCTTAAAGCTAAGAAAATATATCATTTAGGAATTTGTCATTGCAGGATGTCTTTTAGAACATGCAAAAATGTCAAGAACAACATGGATGATGTTCATGTCCTCAACATCTTCATGAAGTCTTTTCCAGTCTTCCTGACTTAATATTCCTCTAATTCTGATATGCCACATGCGCACACCTAAAACTATATTAGGAAGACAACAGTAAGGTTACAAAGCAGGCTTCAACACAGAATAAACTAGACTTTATGCTTTTCCTGTCTTTAGCCCCTGCACACATGCAAGATGAGACAGCCAGCAGCATCATCATTCCCTGACTGCCATTTTCATTAGGAGCAGTGGCATTGCAGTTGGTTTGTACAGGCAGGGGGACTAAACACCAGGTCTCTTTCTACTGCAGACCTAAGTGATGACTGAAGGGTAAGCTGACCTTTGCAGTGCATTGCCAACTCTTCTGGATGTGCTGTCCAATCAGCCTTGTTCTGCTGGATGTTACGGTGGGATGGATTTAAGACCAGTTTTTCAGTTCATACAAGTGAAATCATATTTCACCTCCTTGCTGGTAATGGTGAGACCAGAGGTGTTTAATGATATAAAGAGACTGAAGAGATGCTGTAGACCTTTTGCTTAGGTAATCTTTGATTTGGGTCTCCTTCAGCAGAGCTTGGGCAGAGATCACCAGTTCTACCATGAGTGTGCTTGCTCTGGCAGAGGTCAAGAAGACCACTCTGTCCATGACTTGTACGTGTAAGAATGCAGCTTTGCTTGACTGTCCATAATAAAATGTCTTCAAAATTAGAACTTCTAATTTTTTTTTTTTTCTACCAGCAAGAGAGGAATGAATGAGATTACAGAAACTTGAAGGACTTCCCAGTTTGCTGGACAAAATCTTTGAAAGGTTTAATCATGTTATCAGTATTGTTTCAGTCAAAACAGTAAAGGTGCAATAGCAATTCTGGTACATCTCTATAAATCTTTTAAATTTGAATGTGTGTGAAGATTGCATTTATGGTTTCACAACCAGCTAGAATCTGTAATGCCTCAGAGGAACCACTTTATCAAAGTGATGGCTGCTCAGATGGTTAGTTATAATCTGAGTCAACACTTCCCCAGATACAGAGACGAAGAAGACATAATAATTGGCAAAAATTTATGATCTCAAAATTAGTGGTAAGTCCCCTTTTGTAGCTATTAGCTCTTTCTTTTTGCAGCTCCACTTCTGCACTCAGCTGTGCTTCATTTGATGCAAACTTAATAAGCAAATCTTCCATTTCTTTTTCTGCTCCTTATTATTACACGTGCATTTCTAGAGACCTTGAAGCCTTGATGAAAAAATTACTAGAAACCTTGAAGAAAAAATGTATATGATTAGATAACTAAAGACTATCATAATTTACAGTGCCAGAAGGCAATGTTTGGAGCTTGATTGACACCCTTAATTCTGGCACTTACCAGCTTTTAAGTGCTTGATTCTACAACTATAAAATGTTCTTTCAGGTTGGTTGGATTGTTTATTTATTTATTTTCAAAATAATATCCTAGGTATCAAAAAACCCCATTTTCTCTTCCCCCTCCATGGCTCATCAGGTGCCACCATGCCAACATTCACGTGGGAAGGACTGGGCTCTATTGACGCAGTCTGTGGACCAACTTCTATTAAAGATAAACGAGAAAGCAGCAGTGAGAGTAAACTGTCCTCTTCTACCAGAGTTATGTGGAGGTGAGAAAACTTCACCAGTAATTTTCACAGACATTTACTGACTTCAAAGGAATAATGAGCAATAGAAATGCTGGGAGTCATCCAGACTGCAGTGAGCACAAAACCAGGGCTCATTCCTTCTTCCCCTTCCTCTCTTACCTCTCCCAGTCTCCTTCCTACTTCTGAGTATACCTAATTCCATCCTTCTAACCTAGACAGACTGAAATACAGCTGCTCATCACACAGCAGAAAAACATCAGGAGTCAAATTAAGCATGTGGGCATTTAATGATTCCCTGGATGAACAGACTGAACAACAGCAAGACAGACAGGGATAAAAGCTCCTAAATATGTGGACTAGCACAAGCAGAGGTATGCTTTTGTTTGACCTGCAAAATATCTGATCTCAGATTTCACATCCTCACTGTGTCCAAAAACTTCATTAAAAATATTTAGGGACACATTATACCAAATTTACAAAATCTAGAATCAGCACTTGTTCACACACATCAAAGCCCCGTATAAACATGGGCACATTTGACTCCATTGTACAGATGCTAATGACTTTTTGTTTCTGTGGAGGTTTACTTTTTGGTCACTCATGTGGTAGGGAAGATAAATTTCAAGAAGCCCAGTAAGTAAATTCAGTAAGGCCCAAGGAAGTGGGTATTGTCATCTGTTAACTACCACGTTGAGCTTTGAAGTCAGGAGAAGCCACAGTGCTCACCACACGGCCATGGTTAATTTTGAGTGGTAATGTCTTCCTCCAGATGACATTATGTCAACCACTGTAATAATGTGCCCTCTCTAGCTTTGAAGGGTTTTTTTCTGATCAGTGCCTAGGATTTTATCGGAAGAGTCATGGACCTTAGGGGAACAACTGCCAAAAACTCATTGTGAAATTTTGCAGGATCAGATTACTGTGGTGGAGAGAGGGTGAGAGCCCAAGACAACTTTAAACAAGTCTGCCCAACTCAGTTTACTTGATACAGGTTGTACAATTGCACAAAGCCTTATTTCCCTGTCAATAAGAAAATAACGTTGCTTAACAACACGAAAATTATATGGCTGTTTTCCAGATCAACAGAATGAGTCTTGTAGCAAAATCTCTTTTTTTTTTTTCTTTTGCTTTAAGATAGTGTATTTCTATTAATATGGAAGAATAGTGTAAAAAAATATTTGCAAGAAACATGTTTTATGAATGACTAAACATTCATCAACTCTTTATTACTCAGGTATCATGTACTGACAAGACTTGTGCTCTAATACTTTCTATCCTTTACCTCTTTATCCTTTGAGTAACTACTTTTCAGTGCAAAGAAATTATCTCTCAAGTCTGTAAGAGTTGTGAAATGAAATTAACTAGTTTAGATCCTCATTATCTCAGTTAAAATATGATCCAGAGCTAGCCAAGCCTCCTGTGTAGCATCCATTACTGTATTACTCTTACAGTGCTACTCATCCATGATCAAAGAGCAAAACCATGAGACTATCAGAAATTGAATTTATGTCTCCAATACCCAACTCCAGTGCCTTGACCACAACACCATCATTCTTTTAAATCAGTCACATTTGGTTTTGGTTATCCCAAATCTCATCAATGAGGTTTTGCATAAGCAGAAAAGCATCAGCATTGGGCTAAAAGTAGCAGCCAGTGGGAGTGTTCCAATCCTAATGGCTTCTGTGGGCTTGAATTGGTATTAATGAGGGCAGAACTTGCCCTTCTGCTACTTGGCCCACAAAAGGATTTCAGTATGCAGCACTTGAGAGGTAATGATAACAGGAAAAAGATGGTCAGGATATGGATTTGTGCACATCAGTTACTTGGTCTTTTTGTGCAGTCCTTTTTCCGGGAGTTCAATCTCATGGTCAGTCAAACATACTGATCTTGCACCAGCTTCTTTCCAGTATAAGAAGTGTTGCACAATGTTAACAGCAACTCATGTGTAGTCACGTGTTTCAGCCAAGGCTTGCATGAGACTCATACAGAGGTTCTCCTTGAGCTCAGGTGCCTGTGGTTTGTAGGTGGGAAGAGAGATTGGATTCCAGCCTAACTGCCTTCAAGAAACACGCTCTGGCAATCTGAGAAATTAACAATTTAATTCAATAGATCTTGGTCATTTGCGCCTAAAAACTACCTGAGAGAGATTTTGGTGGGTTCTTACTTATTTTTAATAACATAGAAGCTCAGAATTCCAGAAGATCAAAATTCATGTGCAAGTTTTCCAAGACAGAAAAGTGAGACAATGCAGATAGCTGACTGATGTGACTTAATTCATGGCAAAATTAAAGGAATGTAGAAAAGCGATTCAATAAGCAAAGAATTTAGAAATAATATGTAATTAGGGCTGCTCAGTAAGTTCAAATTAACCTGATTCTATTTTGAACCAACACATTTGGTCTATAAAAATATCTTCTGAGATATATGAGGTACCTAGGCTTTTGCAAGGTCAGTTGACTGCATCGTCATTCTTCTGCAACCATGACCTTTGCACAGTCTCAACAGCACATAAGTAAAATGAATTAAGAAATCATTAGCTAAGAGATCTCAGAAATAGGACTGTCAACAGGAAATTAGTTTTTAATATGGTACCCCTGCTGGGCTCCTACAGGAATTGGTATTGTGTCATGTCATCCAGTGCTTTGATCATTGTTCTGAGAACAAGCATAAGTATTGCTGTTCGTAAAGTTTTCAGATTGCACAAAGTTTTCCAGGTGGCTAAATAATAAATGAAGACTAAGCCTCATAACCAAGTGAATTGGATCAGTCAGTAACCTCCTCCCAGCCAAACAAGAGATGTTTTGGCAGGTACAAATGGAAGTATAGCTCTAGAAATAAATAGTTCAAACAGTGCAGAAGATCTCCATACCAGCAATGGATGCTTTTCCAGAAAATACAGGTAGTTACATTAAAGTTATGATTTATCCAGGCCAGATGTGGGTCAGACAGCATTATTTCCAAATTTTCAGTTTTAGACCACAAGATCCAAGTTCATATGTCTACAGGTATACTCTTTTGCATAGAAGCAGTCACTCTGGACTCTATAGTCACAGAGTCATAGAACCATGGAGTGGTTTGTGTTGAAAAATACCTTCAAAGATCACCCACACCAACCCAGGGTCTCACCACCTTCATCACAAAAAAGTTCTTCCCCATGTCCAATCTAAATCTCCCTTTTTTCAGTTTAAAACTTTTGACCCTTGTAGTGACACACTACAGGCACTGGTAAAAAAGTCTTTCTCCGTCATTCTTATTAGCCCTCTTTAGATGTTGGAGGGCCACAGTAAGCTGGAGCCTTCTCTTCTCCCAGCAGAACCACCCCAGCTCTCTCAGGGGGAGATGCATTTTAAACCCATGATGTATCTCTTCCAGATATAGATAACAAAACCAGACTAGATTAAGCAATACCCAAGGGATCCTGTTTCTTTCCTTTGCTTATAATAGATGCCGTGGGTGACCATCCTCAGTGCAGCTTTCTAAAGTTATACAAGATAAATCCCACCTCAAGTGAGAACAAGAGAAACAATTCCCTCTAAGTCATGAGACATTAATGTATCTTCTACTAAATTATACCTTCAGAACAGCATAAATCAGAAATGGCTCAATTCACTGTTAAAGAACTGACAACTTCTATTGGGAGATAGTCTGAGAAATTATGAACGAGCACAGTTTTCAAAAACAGTTTCCCAGTTTCACAGCACACTATTTGAATCACATACTGTGTACCCCTCATATTTCATTTGTATCATGATATTGCAGATTGAGAGAAATGGTATTTTTGTGGTACAAATGCCATTAGTTTTCTCTTAGAATCCATTCACCAAAGTAAAATTCAACAATATCATCAATGTGTTCTGATTGGTGGAGAGTTCAGTGTGTCTTTATCACAAACTCAACCATATCTGTCCTTCAAGCAAAGTCTACTGACATTTCCAATGATGAGGAAGCGAGAATGGCAGGCCTGCTCACCCCTACGTGTCTGGCTTGCCTCCCTGATGTGACATCATTGCTCATGCCCTACTCCAGCATAATCGAGCAGGTCAGTGGTTATTCCAAGCTTCACCCATTCCAGATTCCACCCTTAACCCTCCAAAATGAGTCTTTTATAGTTAAATGATTCACTTATTAGGTAAAATAAACATGAAAATAATGTCAAATTAAAATAAAGCGAAGTAGCATAAAGTTAAATTCAGACTGACACTGAGCAAACAGTCTGGCTGGAATCATTATACCCTTTTGGAAACAGGCACGGATATCGGAGCATGGATCCAATTAGTTTCAATTGGGAGGACCCTTCCTGTTCCTGGCTCCCTGAGCCTAAATCTCACCATTTAGATGTTATTTTAGAGCCGAGGACGACTGTCCTGCAGTTGCCATCTACAGGAACTCAAGAAACCTGCAAACTGTGTTCTGGGCTCAAGACAACAAAGTACTGAAAAAAAGCATGTCATTTATCATTTGCAAAGATCTTTAAGACCTTCAAGAGGCCTTGGCTTCTATGAAAACTTGGAGAGAGAGCAAACCCAAGCCAGGTTCACAAAGTGCAAGCACTGGTCTTCATGTCTGGAGCCAACAGAGGGGCCAATGTACACAGAAGAAAAACGAGGGGAAAGGGATGTGCAAGGGCTGCTCTGCAACTGCCTCAGAGAAGTGCTGTACCACTGTTTTAGGCTGGCTTTTATTAACTGTGGTCCACAAGTGATTTATTTAGATTTACCACCAGACCACCTACAGCCACTTTTTGGCTTTTCTGGTACTGCCCCTTACCTCAGCCCAGCAGATGCAAAAGGACACACAAAGTGATATGAAAGAGCAAGTCAGCAGCACTGGAGCAAGCTTGTGGCTGTAGACCACTTTCTGCCTTTCAGACATAGCTCCCTTGTTGAAGTTGTGGTATCATATAGGGAAAACACAAAACCACAAAATTAACTTGGTGGTGCCAAGTGAAAGTCTGAGAGGAACTTTTTACAAGGATAGGTAGTGATAGGACAAGGGGGAACGGCTTTAAACTGAAAGAGGTCAGGGTTTGAATGGATATTAAGAAGAAATTCTTTATGCGAGGGTGGTGAGGCCCTGGCACAGGTTGCCCAGAGAAGCTATGGAAGTGCTCAAGGCCAGGTTGAATGTAGCTTGGAGCAACCTGGTCTAGTGGAAGGTGTCCCTGTCCATGGCAGGAGGGTTGGAATGAGATGATCTTTGAGGTCCCTTCCAACACAAACCATTCTGTGATTCTATGACTCTATGATTCCATGCCAGTTCTGGATATGTTGGACACAGGATTCTTTACTGAGTATGGCTGCTATTGGTACCACTCAAATACAAGTCCCAGAAGAGGAAGGAAGTACATTTTCCAGCTAATCTAAGCTTGCTTGAGCTCAGTGAAAAGAAGACATTTTTCAGGCCCACATGGAAAAACAATTCCCAGCAGCACTTGTAGATTTTACAGCACAATTGAAACCATGCCCAGGGTGTGTATAGTGCAAGGTTCATCCCCACTTGTTTGCAAACATTCCACCACCCTGAGGACTGGCAGTTCTTCCCAGCTATGTCACAAGAGGTGACATTTTAATATCCTGACCCAAGAGAACCCAGGAACATCTCAACAGCTACCTGTCATGAAGAGGCTGTGAGCATCACAGACTTGTACAGCTCCTGATTTTGCATGCAGTGAGAACCAAAAAAGAGTGTCAGCATATCATATCAAATACTTAGATCTTTATTTATATTCTAGGAGGAATATATGGACACTAAACACTTTTTTAAAAATTTAATTTCTTTGTAAAATCTCAAAGCAAGTGGAGCCACAGTATTTCTGCTGGTACGCCCATACTGTTCCTCTGATTTCTGTGTATTTGGTGGCAAGCAGTTTTCGTCTCTCTCTGCTACACCTAGAATTGCCAATGCACATGAGAATATTATATATACACTTAAATTCCCTTTCAGCCCAATGAAAACCATACATGTATTTTTAATTAACAAACTGTTGAATTTTAAAATTGGGTAACAGTGATTTAAAATAAGAATCAAAGCTGATATCACCATCTCTGCCAAGCCAGAGTGATCCAATCAAAACTTGGCATAATCAAGTAGTATGAATTCTTCCAAACATTCACTGCAATCTTTAAAACAATTCTTCATCCAAAAAGCCAATAGAGCATCAGTCATCACTCCCAGGAAGCATTAAAAAATAGGTATAACAAAAGGCAAAAATGAGAAGCTCTTATTAAAAATCATGCAAATGGGTCAAGAAAAAAATCTTAACTTCATTTTTGCTAGACTTGCCTCTCAAATATGACAGCTGATGTTGTTTACTTAGGCCTGTGTAGGTTCAGTATTCTCTGGATGGGGACATCAGCTTTTCAGCAGGACACTTTATATCCTGGCAGTGTGTCACAGGGCTCTGGCCAAACAAATAAAAGCCATGTCTAGACTATTCTTGAGAAATAAAACCAGTAAGATGGCATTGCTGTGGAATTTCTCCCTTCCTGTCCCTGGAGAAGCTGATGATCTCTCTCAGCATTTGGCAGCTACAGGTCAAAACCACAAGCATGAATGTAAAAAGGTGGGACAAAAGTTTGGCTGGGAAAAGAAAAAGGCATGAAGATATTGCTATTTGTAGATATCACCAGTTACTATTTCATGTAATACAGCATTTAATCTCTTAATACTAAGAATGTCTTGTAAACAAACATTTAAGACCTATTTTCAGTGTCATGACACTGCAAGCAAGTCGAGCAGATGCTACAGCAGTAGATGGTAGTGTTCCCATTGACCTCACAGAAATCAGAGTCCAATAAGAAAAGCTTCTGGAAACACCATCTTGAAGACACCCATGAAGAAAAATTGCTCATCTTGTTCCCAGTAATGCATTTTTTTCATTTGTTGCCCAGAGAAGCTGTGGCTGCCCCATCCCTGGAAATGTCCAAGGCCAGGTTGGACGGGGCTTGGAGCAACCTGGGATAGTGGAAAATGTCCTGACCATGGCAGGGGATTGGAACAAGATGATCTTAAATTCGCCTCCAACACAAACCATTCTGGGATTCCATGATTCTTTGAGTTCCATGGCCTTCCCTGCCACAAGGTCAGTCAAATGCACAAATGGGAGTTCCTCCTGACATCTGCTTTACAGCAAGAGATTGTGCCCATTCTGGCCCCTTGAACATTATAAACAGTGCAGTCTCAGCACACTGACTACTGTTTTGTATATTAAATTGTTGGGGAGGCGGTATCAATAAACAGCTGCATGGTCAAATTAGTACTGTTTACTGTCAAATTAACAAGGAAAGTGATACTTTCTGCTCTTTGTTTATAACCCTGCACAGTTGGCCCTGGCATCAGAAAGACTAAATGAAAATGGACAGCTCCCGATGGTAGATGGTCTCAGAGATCAAGCAGAAGGGAAATTTTGTTTGTCTTATAAGATAAACAGTATCTTTTCAGGTTCATGTGCTCAGAATAACAGCTATTCAGCTGCACCAGCTGTTTTGTATTTCACTGCTAATTGTGTGTCTCATTCCTTGCAGGTCATTGTTTGATTGCTGATGTTCACTCAGGGAAAGGGAACAGGAGTCCAGAGCACATGTGTCTGCATGAGGTAGAAGAGTGGAGAGATGTTTAAATTCCAGGATGAAAGTTGTGTACAGCTGTAGGTTTTTGTTGTACTGAGATTTAGAAGATAGGCCGTGGCCTTTCAGCACAGTCTCTGAGCTCTGCTTTTGGAAAGATGGTGTAAAAGGGATGTCAAACACTTGCAGCAGTTATATGATACTGCATCCACATTGAGGGTGTTTTACCCCCAAAAAATGCCTCAAAAATCTACAAACAGACTTTGAGTCTAAAGAAATATGAGCTCTTCAGTCAAAGTATAAATTTTGAACAGAACTGAATCATTGCTTCTATGAAAATATCTACTTTAATTGGGAAAAATTAATTTATTCCAATCGACCTCTTTAGGTGTGGCCTAGACTATTTGAATCAGGAAGATGTTACCTCTGCACACTGCTTCTTGCTGTTCACTCACTCTTCTGATTTTTCTTCCTTCACCTTGACAGGTACTAAAATTTCTCTTACAATAGTTTATTTTGTGAACTCCCTTCACTCAGACAGAAATATAGAAAAGCTGTCATCACATAGCAAAATAAAAATATTTTGCCATGAGAAACAGGCACAACCTTTGCTTACAACAGATTTCTCCCTAATTTTACATGATTTGCCTTATTGTCACTTCAAGACAGGTTTTAGAAAGATGCTTGATGTTGATGTATCTTTCTCTTTAATCCAATAATAATTCTACCATGTATTTACAAGAGTATGGTCATGAGAGCTGTGTGGACAGCTTTCTAGAGCTGTATTTCTTGTCAGAGGAGACACAACTTGGAGACAGTAAATATACAGACTGTTTGCATCCTTTTGTTAAATGCTCAGAAACTATGTGAATGAGGGTGGCATAAATGCTTGGATGCATTAAACCCAAAAGGCAGCTCTTCTCTGTCTCCAGTTAAAAGGGTTTTGCGGTGATATCATGTTGATAAGAACTTTGAAATGCTATAAATAGGTAGATAGGATCTCTCAAGAATGTGTTTGAGGTCATTCTAACTCATCCTTCGCAAGAAAGAAATTCACTGCAGGCAACTTTTGCAGATCACATAACGTTTGGCAAACAGCTAAAACAGCAAGAGGAGTCATTGCTCCAGAGTGACAGATCAGTACCACAGTTAGGCATGAAGGGTGGGATGAATCATGTCCAAAGTGCTTTCAGCACATATTTAGACATGTGCTGGGCATCTGACCTGTGTTTTAGTCATGGGAGGTTTCATCCCAGCAGTCAGTGAGGTGCATCTGGCTGTAGACAGATGACACTTGGTCAGATGTTCTTTGACCAAGGTTCCACTAACCAGATCAGTAAGGTTTTGACTACAGTGAGAGTCAAGACAAATCATTCACTGGTGGATATTGACATATGTAGACACCTGAAATTGTGAATTAAGGTGGCACCTTAGTAACTTCACTGTGTTCCCTATACAGGAGATGGAGAGGAGTGTTCCTTATTCCACCGTAAGAGGCAACTGTAAAGTAACAGGTAGGATGTCATACTCCACTAAATTCTAAGGAAACCTACTTGAGTGATTTAAGCTATCCACATATCTTTAGAGGACTGAAATTCAGTGAGATGAGAGAGAGGGGATGGCGAAAAGGGGAGGGGGGACAGAGAGAGGAAAAAAAAGAGGAGGAAGGAAGGAAGGAAGGAAGGAAGGAAGGAAGGAAGGAAGGAAGGAAGGAAGGAAGGAAGGAAGGAAGAAGGAAGGAAGGAAGGAGAAAGAAAGAAAGAAAGAAAGAAAGAAAGAAAGAAAGAAAGAAAGAAAGAAAGAAAGAAAGAAAGAAAGAAGAAGAAAGAAAGAAAAAAGAAAGAAAGAAAGAAAGAAAGAAAGAAAGAAAGAAAGAAAGAAAGAAAGAAAGAAAGAAAGAAAGAAAGAAAGAAAGAAAGAAAGAAAGAAAGAAAGAAAGAAAGAAAAAGAAAGAAAGAGAAAAAAGGATTTCTCTTTTTTATTAGAAAACAGCATCATCTATTAAGAAACTATATGGTGATCTTTACTGGCATTTTTAGAGAACAAACCATAATGTGCTATAAAGCAAGATATCAAATCAGGATCCTATACATTGAATTTTTTCCTGTGCTTTCATCTGGATGTTTAATGATATACTTCTGAACCAAAAGCCTCTGTAATAATATTCCTTCAGTATAACACTTCACAAATGACTAAACTTCAGAGATAACTGGAGCTATTTCTGAACCTTTCTGGACATTTTTAGGCTGAGGAAAATGTGGAAACACAACAGCAAAAGGTGCCCAAATAATATACAACATAGCTCTCTTAAACCTTGAACATGGTGTCTACTTTATTTAACTCTTAACAGCATTTCTGTTATGTGATGCCAACTAATGCAGGGCAACTGTAAAGTCAAAAAGGATAAAGGAAATCACTTTTTCAAATCTGTGCCAGAGTCTTTCAAAAGACAACTAGGAATGTAGCAAAAGTGATCAAAGGCAAAAGAGCCTGCCAGGCTTTATTTACTCTCTACTCTCTGTCTGTTGGGGATTGACATTTTTTATATTTTTGTTTCTTTTTTAAAAACAATAGTTTAGACAAATGTGTCTAGACTGATGGTAGAGCAAATGTGACATTAATTATGGATTCTTACACAGTGGCTCAGCGTATGTGGGCAGTTGCCAGTTCCCAGGGAAACAAGAATTGCCAGGCTGCCAAACTGGAAATAGCTGCTCATCTTACCATGGCCTCTTCTCAGAGTGTGACTGGTATCAGATGTTTCAGAAGAGGCTGCTGGCACATGGGCCCGGGCAGCTGCATGGCAGCAGCACTGGAAAGGTGGTGCCATATCTCCAGGTGTTAATGGAGAGGATCCTACAAGGAGATTTGTTTTCACAGCTCTGCAGGAGGTACTTCAGATCCAATTATGCGCCAGGTGAAAGCCAGCTTGGCTTGGAGAAGGTTTTGTGTAAATGTGGTGAGGCTTTGTTTGCACCCCAACCAGGTCCCTTTAGTGGAACCCCTGAGTCTGATCTCATGGGGTTGGTTTGCTCAGCCTTGACCACACAACAACAGGGACCCAGGAATTAGGCAATGTGGCAGATCTTTTTTAACAGTGGTAAACATCTTCCTTGCTGGGGACACGTTCCATTTTGGGAAGACTTTTGTGCTATTCTGATGCCACTGCATTGGTGGCTCTGAATAAATGTGCTATCAGCTAATAAACTAATGCCTTTCACATCTCAGTTGCTTCCAGGTGATGACTCTGATATTAAAGCAATAATTTGCATTAATAATTCTGAAGTGAAATACTTGTATTTTTCTCTGCTGGAAATCATACTATTTCTGCTTTTCTCACCCTCAGGACACCAGATCTCCCTGCATGGTAACCGTTCTCTTTGTGACACCAGCAAAACACAGAATCATGGAATCATAGAAGGATTTGGGCTGGAAGAGAACTTAGACACCGTTCAGTTCTTAGCCCCTGCCACAGGCAAGGGCACCTTCCACTAGACCAGGTTGCCCAAAGCCCCATCCAACCTGGCTTTGAACACATCCAGGGATGGGGCATTTACAGCCTGCCTGGGAGCCTGTTCCAGAGCCTCACCACCCTCAGAATTTCTTCCTAATATCTAATCTAAACATACCCTTCTTCAGCCTAAAGCTGTTCCCCCTTGTCCTATCACTCCATGCCCTTGTGAAAAGTCCCTCTCCAGCTCTCTTGTAGGCCCCTTTAGGTACTGGAAGAGGCTCTAAGGTCTCTTTGGAGCCTTACCTTCTCCAGGCTGAACAGCCCCAAGTCTCTCAGCTTATCTTCATAGAAAAGGTGCTCCAGCCCTGTGATCAGTCTAGTGGCTTCTTCTGAACTCATTCCATGAGGTCCACGTTTGTCTTGTATTGAGGGCCCCTGAGCCAGGTGCAGCACTCCAGGTGGAGTCTCACAAGAGAAGACTGGGTGATAACAGCCTTTTGACCATATTAAATGTGCTCATTCTTAAGAAATGCTTAGTGACAAGCATAATTCTTGAAAAGAACTGATCTAGTAACCTTCTTCCAGCCAAACACAATTTTTCTCATTGCATTCAGTATTTCTTTCTATTGAGCTGATTCCTTACACATCTTCCAGCTAACTCATATTTGATCACTGATCACTACCACATATATTCAGACTTCTTGTAGGGTTCTTGGAGCACACAGCAAGATCTAAACTCACTGTAATAACAGGACAATGTCATTTAGTGTGGAACATACTGCTGACCATACTCAGTTTATGCATAAAAGTCCGAGTTGTATTAGTGTCCCAGACCAGGTTGTCAGCTTTTACACAAGTTTATAGGTAATGTGTTTATCAAGAAAGGTACTTTTTAATATTTGAACCCATGAATGAATCTAAAACAACCAAATATAAGATTAAAAAAAAAAAAAGAAAATAAAGAAAAGTACAGGCAAATTGTTCCATCTTTTAACAAAGACTCAGCATTATAATTTTTAGAACTCACCAGTGAAACAACCCATTATTGGTTTGCCCATATTAAAAACTTCCTGGCTTTATATTTAATCAAAAATAGCTCTGACTGGCAGAAGTGCTGAAGGCCGTAACCTTCTGGTTATCCACAGAACTAGAATAACAAGGGCAGCGGGGCAACCTCTCCTCACCCTGCCTCTTCTTGCTGTCTCTGTTCTCCCAGAGGGTCCAACTCTTCCCACTCAGTCTAGGGCTGTTTTGCTGAGCCTGACACCAAAAACTGTGCAACTGAGTTTCCTGTAGGGATGCCAGGGATGAAACCAGAGTCAATGTGTAGCCACAAAGAATCCCTTAAAACTTAAGACTCAGAAAAGTGACTCAGACTGGCTGAGGAAGCCAATTCATACAGATAACTACTCTCTGCAGCACTCAGGCTAGGGTGAAAGAGGTGGGTGAAAACTCCTGCCCTGTTATTAAAAAAGCAATTTCCCTGAATTCTCCCTGAATTGAATTCTCCATTGCCTTAAGTGATCTGCTGGTGAAAGTGCAGCAGTCAGCTCCTCTGGTGCCAGAACCACAGGCGCTGGGCATTGCAGAGCACCGCGCGCTCTCTGCCGACAACGCGCTTCCCAAAACTTCTAATTCCACGCTTTATTGAGAGGTGTGAATATGGAGCCACTGAAAGTAGACTGGGGGTGGATGGACCACCATACTCTTTCCTCCTGTGTGCACCCAACACAGAGAAGCAAAGGCTATGGGGAGATCCCGTTGAAGCTTTTCTGTCCTCAGAGGGAGCCTGAAAAAAGAGGGAGAGCGGCTTTTTATTTGGAAGGATAGTGAGAAGACAAGGGGGAATGTCTTTAAACTAAAAGAAAAAGATTTAGATTAGATGTCAGGAAGATGTTCTTTACTGTGAGGGTGGTGAGGTCCTGACAGAGGTTGCCCAGAGAAACTGTGGCTGCCTCGTCCGTGGAAGTGTTCAAGGCTGGGTGGGACAGGGCTTGGAGCAACCTGGGATAGTGGAAGGTGTCCCTGCTACCTCATCTTTAATATCTGTTGATGTTCATGCTGAACATCAATTCATGGTTCTTTTTTCCCTCACACACACAGAAAATCAGGATGCATAACCTTCCATTGGAGGATCCATATCACAAAGGCACTAAGCTCATTAAAAGCATTTATTCCATAAAAATAATAGCTGGTGTGGATGGAACCATCAAAAAGGATAGGAAGAAGGTAGGACCTCGCAGGTAGAGCAAGATCCATGAAGTGGCAGTAAAAGACTCTGAATGATATTTTGACCTTCCTAAGTGACCAAATTCCCCTAAGTGACTGAGTCCCCCTAAGTCCACATTTGGACTGACGTTGTCCACATTTCAAAATTTTTGAAATTTTTTAGAAGAATATTCATTTTCTGTTAAATCTTGGCCAAAGAAAAATACCTCTTTTTCAACTGAATCCGTAAGTGACAACACCACGTGGGTTATGGAAATGAATTAACTGCCGTGCTGTTCCCACTGTGCACAGTTGTATTCATTTACTTAAACTTGTTCAGCTTCTGCCAGGAGTCAAATACTTACCTCAAGTGCACAAGAGGAGATCAGTGACTTTCCATCTACTTTCCTTCAAAAAATGCTTCCTTAAACACTATGTAAATTTAAGTAGGTGTTATTGTCCCATGGATATTTCATCAGTGAAGAAGCTAGAGATATAGTCTAGATATTCTGTATTTAAGTACTTGTTTTATTAATGTTTCTCTGTGCCTCAGGTCCCTTAGTCTTAAGCATTAATAAATCCTGAAGTATTATCAACACAAGGTAGTACAGTAAAATTAACCAGCTCTGTTTATTTAGCAAATTCTAAAACAGAAACAATATTTAACATTCATAAACGTGCCTGTAAGTCTAATTTGAATTTTCAAGAATGCCCTAAAGGACTGAAACTTTGCAAAATAGTGGACTGGGGGCTGTTTGAAAGAGAATTAAGAAATTTTTTTTTTCTTTTCCCTTTGATTTTAAACCATCATTTTATAGATTTTTTTTTTAAGTTTATAGTAATTTTCCTGGTTTTGTTCATTCCTAGTTTTATGTTGAATAAGGCCTATGTGTTGGGTTGACTTACTTTGTTTTTGCCTTTCCAGTATTTTTTCATCAAACTGGTCACTTCTCATGGAAATTGCTTATCTTTCCCTATTCTTATTGTGATAAGAAATGGCTACGAGACAGCAGAAAATAGGCATTTTTCCTACCTTTGTTTTTTTAAATAATTGGACTTCTGGAACAGAAAATCCCTTAAAATAAATAGGATGCAACCTCAGAATAGGGGTTTTGTATTGTACGAAAACTTGGTTTCTTCACGTGGGTGAGTCTGAGGCTGTTGCTATGAATTATACGCATGCAAGGATTTTCAACACTCACTGCCAAATACCAGGATTTACCATTAATATCTTTTAACTACTCCCTGCCCCATAAATGACTGTTCCTGATACAGAATGGTTCATTCTTGGTATGAGCAACACATGTGCAAGACTGAACACTCATGGAATACACATGTTCCCTGTGAAAACATGGGAAAAGAGACACAACAGAGAACAGAAGGGGGATGGGAATATTATATAAGTTGTGAGAGGGAAGAAAAGAGCCAAAACACAACAAAATGAGCCTCTCAGATGGCGAGTCCCAAGTGAGGAAGGTGTGTAAGCCTGTCTGTGGGATCTCACCAGCATCACCATATTGATGGCCCAGGCTCAAGTCCCACTGAGACCCTTGGCAATCCCTCCTGTGCTGGATCCCTGCCCTCTCTCCTTCACCCCCAGCCTTGTAGCTCTTTTCCCAGGCCTTTTTTGCTCACTTTTTGCTCAGCTAATTCAGTTTATTAAAGTGACAAATGATATATCCAACAAAAAAAGTGAGGAAATTTGCCATTTCCTGCCATTTTACAGCGGTAGCTCAGCTCACACAGAAACTGGACATGCAGTGGAGCCACCCAAGTGGAGCCACCCAAGGGAAGGTGCTTACCTCTGGTTACTTACCTCTGCTTACCCTGGTACTTACCTGTCCCATGGATTCCCACCCCACTACCTACAGAAATCTGCCAATAGTTGCTTGTGATGGATATATGGTTAAATATTTTACTTTATTTTGAACACAAACACACCAACTGCACCTATACTAGTACATAAACATGGTAGCAATGCTTTACTGGATGTCCATGTCCACACTGCTAAATACTCCCCAGAAGTGGCAAGCTGCGTGTGAACTGTAACTGGGAACAGTTTGAGCTCTCTGCTGGCTCCCAGCTCACAACTGGGCCCCGCTGGGATCAGGCCAGAAGCATGCTGGGGGAAGTTCAGGCAATTTAACAACAGAGACAACCAGGGGCTGCACATGAAATGCTTCTTGGCACTGTTTAATCTGTAAACATAGGTGAATTCACTGTCTCTCACTAAAAAAAAAAAAAAAGAAAATCAAAGAAAACCCCCCAAAAAACAATAGCAGCAGCAACATAAAAATATGGATCAACCAAAGCAACCAAACCTGCTATTGCTTCCCAAGACACTGTGGTCTCCATCTACATTTTGCTTTCAAAATCCCTCCTAACAGGATGCCTTGAGCCAGCAAGGTATTTACTCACACTAATTTGTTCTATATTTATCCCAGGGTTGAGTGACCAATCTTTTATTGATTTCCTGCCTTTTGTGAGAGTTTTGTTCCATCTCCCCATCTCCTCTTTGTATCAGATGGCCCTGCCATATAAACATTTGCCAAACACTCCCAGCATGTGCACTGTAAGTTGTCATTTCTGCAGTACCGAGCTCAGTACTCAATTTTAATGCATATCCAGGGTGTGGGAGAAGGAGAGAAAAGGGAAAATGTACAGAGTGAATTTTTTTCTTTTTTTGCACTAGAACTAGTCCATATTAATCCCAGTTGTACTGATGAAAGAAAAATTTGTCTTGGTGCTGCCCAGGAGGGTCTTGTAGACTATAGAGTATTCCCCTCCTCGGTTGTAGACCAAAACAACCTCATAGCACGCAGGGCTCTCTATTCACAGCTTTCATCTGGCTCAGCCCTGATTCGCAGGGATATCAATATGAGCTTTTCTCCTGGCTCCAGTGGGGGATGTCTACGGCTCTTGCCTGGTTTGCCTCCTACTCATCACATTTTGCTGGCATCTGCCTCAGCCACTGGAGGGACAAATGTGTTCTCAGTTGTCTCCTAATCACTGGCCTGCGGCACTGCAGAGCTTTTGGGGGGCTGGAGCAGAATTTGTCCCCTTCAGAGAAGTGTTTCAGTCAGTGGAAGTACAGATATCCCTGGGGGTTGGTTGCAACAGCTGCTGACTGCCCAATCCAGCAAAGTGTGCAAGCCCAGTACTTCAGTTCAGGCCACCCCCAGTCCCATTTGCGTGCACATGAGATAATTCTCACTTGACATCATCCATTATAAAGCTAAATGCATGGTCTGAGATGGTTCTCTGGAAAAGAACAGTGTTCCTCCCATCCTAGAGGGATGTGTCTACCACCAGAAAGGTAATCAGCTTTGTGGGCGTGCTCATCTCACATCACTGATGGCAGAGACACCTTGGTCTGAGGTAGCCAACGTTAGATGAGGACAAGCCCACCCCAAGGTTGTGGTGTGAGCCCTCATCTCGACAGGGTCACAGGGCTCTGCAGAGGCCACACACAGCCCTTACTGATATGGCAGCTCCTAAAGAGAAATAAAAATCTCAGTTCCCTCCTGCTCTGCATCTCCATTAACTAAGTGATCCTCATGATTCATAAAATCATAGAATCATTTAGGTTGGAGAAAACCTCTAAGATCATCAAACCCAGCCATTAACCCAGCACTGCCAAACCATGTCTATCAGCACCACACCAACACATCTTTTAAACCCCTCCAGGGCTGCTGACTCCAACACTTCCCTGGCCAGGCTCTTCCAGGGCTTGATAACAAAGTAATACAAATAAATTAGCAGGCCTGTGATTCACAGGTCCCAGGTTTTTAAGACAGTTAAACATCTTTGTGATTGAAGATTTTTGCAGAGTGGGATGCCACTGTCCTGGTGGGAGACATCCAGTGCTGCTGGCTGAATTAACTGGAAAATCTGTCCGAGGCTACAGACACCAAATGGCAAGAAATCCCTCTTTAGAATGGATCTTTAGAAAACCCAGGTCCTTGCATTTCAAACAGTTCCTTGTTTACCTCCTCCACAGCTGTTACCTCTTGAAGTCCTACAGGGAGTCAGAAGTAATTCAGTGGTAGAAAGTAGTAAAGAAAGAAATACAGAGAATTGCAAAGAAAGGACCAGCAGACCTTATTTTCAGAGCTCATCTTCGCTGGTACTGCAGACATGGCATGAATTTGCAGCTCTCTGGGACCCAACACTTGCTATTCACAAAGTTGGGTAGCCACCTGTTCCTCTCAACCACTGCATGTGTGTAACGTACAGAGGTCAAGAGGTTTTTGCTACCAACTGTAGTAACTCTGGGTTCGTACCACTCCAGGCTGCCCTTCTGTGAGAAGCCACACAGCTCCTCAGGATGCTCCTGATGGCAAACACCAGGAAGGGGTTGACCACGGGGTACCACCACCAAGCCATGGCTCAGCTGGAGAGGCAGCTGCAGAAAGCCAGCTTCACCCCAGGTGGGGCTGGACACGCGGGGTCAGACGTCCGGTCTGAACCAGGATCTGGGTTTCTCCCTGCCTAGAGAGCATGTGGGCATGCACCACATTTTTAAAACAAGGACAGAATGCTTTGAAACTGGCATCTCCACCACTGCCTTCGGTGCCCACAACTATGTTTGCACAAATATATGAGGGGTATCAAGAATTTTATAATGATACTCCCTCAGCCATGGTTCCAGTCAAAACCGCTGTAATAAACAAAACATACAGAGCACATCACTGGCACCAGAGGCTATAATTTTCTCTGAGCAGAAATATTACCAAAAAGAAAAAGAAAAAAGAAAAAAGGCAGGATTTCATCCAATTTAGGAAGAAATCTATGCAGACCTTTCCTTTCATTAAACTTCTCAACTATTATTAAAGGAAAGTCAGTAGCCAAAAATTCTTTGATGATGACATTGAATCATTTGATGACAGAGTATTTTGGGAAAGGCTACAGATGCGGATCACTGGTAAAAACCTTGAGTCCCAGGAAGAATAATCTTTCAAATGTCACAATACTTTCTCTTTTGTGGGGGAACACTTTTAACCCTCTTTTACAAGTGAGCTCTACATTTTCTCTGAAATCCTTTGGTTTTGCCGCTGTGAGGAAAACAATATGCAATGTCTTTCCTTCTGAGGCTGCAGGAGATCTTGACTGATGGCAAAGAGAAAGCAAGTACCAAACAAGAAATCTTGGTACCGCAGGATATGAAGCATGCGACTCTCAAGCATACTGGGAGCAGAGGCGTTTACTTTCTTATTTTCCTGCTTAAAACATTTCATAAAACCACAGGGAAAACATGGGTTACATAGTGAACAATTCATCACCCCATGACTCCCCATAATTCAAAATTCTGTTGTCTACATATCTTGGTGTTTAAAATATCCCTAATGATTCATTTTTCACTAATTTTTAGCACCCAGCTGTGGGCACTTTAAAGGAACTACTTTTGAAGGTTCTGGTCAGTGCTGTGCAGAGGATGAAGTTATCTGAAGGTGCTTCTCTTGCTGTGTCACCCCTGTCCAGTGACACTGACCTTTTATGTGATCTTGGCTTTTTTTTTTTAATTTATATGAACCTCTCTCTCTAAGTTCTGTGGAAATGTTCCTATTCACTAAACCAAATGAGCACCTCTTCAAGCACATGTTAAACTCTATCCCAGATCAACAGACCATGTAATCCCCCTGACTTCAATCATGGAGTTAAGGATAACTATGTTCCCATGCATTTTTTCAGGTGGCAGTTAAAAAAACAAAAGATGTGATCCAAGCTGCAGCTGGCCAGCTTTGATCACCTCCAAAGCAAAGCTGTGGGCTACCTGTACCCACCCCTCTGAGACCAAAACACTGATAATTTACCACAGAGTCATAGAATAAGTGTTAATGTCGGAAAAGACCTTTCAGGTCAAGTCCAACCATTAACCCAACATTGCCAAGGCCACCAGTAAATCACGTCCCCAGGTGCCACATCTATACATCTTTTGAATACCTCCAGGAATGGTTACTCCACCACTACCCTGGGCAGCCTGTTCCAATGTTTCACAATCCCTTCTATGAAGAAAATTTTCCTAATATCCAAACTGCCCCTGAAGCAACTTTCCATTTCCCCTTATCTTCTTGCTTGTTATTTGGGTGAAGAGACCTACACCCACCTCACCACAACTTCTTTTCATGTGGCTATAGAGAGTGAAAAGGTTTCCCCTGAGCCTCCTTTTCTCCAGGCTGAGCCTCCCCAGCTCCCTCAGCTGCTCCTCACCAGACTTGTGTTCCAGACCCTTCCCCAGCTCCGTTCCCTTCTCTGGACATGCTCCAGCCCCTCAATGTCTTTCTTGTCATGAGGGGCCCAAAACAGAACTCAGGATTCAAGGTGTGGTCTCACCTCTGCCCAGCACAGAGGGACTGCGTCACTTCCCTGGTCCTGCTGGCCACACTATTGCTGAGACACAAAAGATGTTCACCACATGCCAGAGGATAGCAAATGAGTAAAGCAAGCAGGTGATGTCTGTCAACCAAACATAGCCTATTCTGGTGCCCCGGAAGGAACAAATCCTTTTGAGATGCTATTTCACTTAAAAATGTAATTTAATTTCCAAATGCTGAATTTCAACAAGATATTTAACTTTGGTATCCTGGTTAGTAAATGAAGATTAACTGTTTTGGTGGGGTTTTGAGTGTGCCTCCAAACCAGAAATTTTATTTGGAAAATTTTGACAGGATTACGTTTTTAGTAGGAATTTCCTTTGGGCTGAAAAATATTTTTCATCTGGGATACACACTGCTCAGAAGATCTCTTAACTGGGAGCCACACACACAAGATCTATGAGCTGTGCATTCAAATTTTTGGAAAGTGATGGTAGCATTTAGCTGTTCCCCTGGGACCTCAAGTCATCTGTGCAGCAAGATGTGCCTGACTAGGTCTCTGCAGGTAATGGACCACACTCAGGGAAGACATCAGGATTTCCCTGGCCTTGTTACAGAGTGGATAAAAGGAGGAGAGGAGCAGACCTGTGATGTCCATCCCTTTGGCTGTGTGTTGGTTTGGGCTGGGGTAGAGTTAGTTTTCTTCACAGTAGCTGGGATGGGGCTGTGTTTTGGGTTTGTGCTGGAAAGAGTGTGACTACACGGGGTTGTTTTTGTTATTGCTGGGCAGGGCTTACACAACAACCAAGGCCTTTTCTGCTCCTCACCCTACCCCACCAGTGAGGAGACTGGGGGTGCACACAGAATTGTGAGGGGATACAGCTGGGACAGCTGACCCCAACTGACCCAAGGGATATCCCAGACCATAAGGCATCCCGTTTCAGAAGAAAGAAGGAAGGCAGAATGTTTGGAATGACGGCATTTGTCTTCTCAAGTCACTGTTACATGTGATGGAGGCCTGTTTCCCTGGGATGGCTGAACACCTGCCTGCCCATGGGAAGTGGTTAATGAATTCCTTGGTTTGTTTTGTTTGTGTGCATGGGTTTTTCTTTACCAATGAATCCATCTTTTTCTTAACCCACAAGTTTTCTCACTTTTACCCTTCCGATTCTCTCCCCCACCCCACTGGAGGATTGAGCAAATGCCTGCACAGTGCTCAGTGGCTGACTGGGGCTAAACCACCACAGACTGCTGCAGTGGTAGTGGCACTGAAGGGATTAGGGCTCCTTGGTCAGTGTCATTTATCAATTGCATTATTTAGCCCCAATGCACGGTGGGCCTCAACCCTCTGCATGAGATGGGCGATCAAGCGCT
The DNA here is from genome assembly GCA_026261815.1 of Monarcha castaneiventris obscurior. Classification (NCBI taxonomy): domain Eukaryota; kingdom Metazoa; phylum Chordata; class Aves; order Passeriformes; family Monarchidae; genus Monarcha; species Monarcha castaneiventris. The sequence continues at coordinate 32,426,445 of JAMPIT010000624.1, read as the reverse complement.
AAAAGGGAGCATGGCACAGGGAGATGTGGCAAACAGCAGGAAGGAAGAAATGGCAACGAGATTATCATGGTTATTCAGTGTCTGGTGTCCTACGTGATCCCAGAAATAATGGAGCACTTGGGGACTCAGAGAGGAGGTTTACAGAGCATGGTCTGAAAATGGTCAGAGCGTGGTCATTTTTTCCTGGAGAACCAGCAGATGGCAAAAAGGCCCTAAGGAAACACATTCTCTTTGGCTCTGACTCCCTAACTCACTGTCCCTAGGTTTCCCTTGAATCAGCCACCACCTTTTCCCCTCTCCTTCCTTTTATGGAGGAGGAAACCCTCCTGTGAGCCAGGAATGGGAAGGGACTGATGGTCCTGTTCTTCATATGGTGTCTGGGAGATGAACTATTAACCTGACCATTTGAGTGATGAGTGAACGTCTCTGGACAATTGTATCTCTGCAAATAGAGGTTCCAGCATGAAATCTTTATTTCATTTGGATTGCAAATTCATGGGAGTAGCAAGTGGCTTCAAGAACTTACTATATTGTTTGCATATAGTGTCATGTATTTTCATTATTTTATTGCTATTACTTTGACAGGATGTCAGACTGTGTGGAAAACCTCTTTCAAAGCTTGCTGGTGTTACCCATTGATTATTTGTCACCATCCCTTATGCTTCCCTGTAGATTTTTCAGAGGAAGGGATTAACCAAGTGCTCTGCCATCACCTCCTGACAGAACCAGGCAGGTTCTCACTGTTCATGCAAAATACTCTGGATGAACACCATCACTGAGTTAAGTGCTCAGGACACCCCTAAACCCATGGACAGAGTGGTGGAAGCTGTAGCAAACAGCTGGGACAAGGACATTTTCCAGCAGCTCAGTATTTGCTTAGCAAACCAACCTCCATGGTGTCGGTCACAGCCCCCAGGGGCTCTGTAGGTAAAACAAGACCAGCGTACTGGGCAGAGAAAGGAGGGTTTGTGCAGGACAATCTCTGCCCAGGGTGGTTGGTGCCACCAAGGTCCCACCTGGCCACTGTGACTTGTGGCACTGGGAAGTGCAGCCAGTTGAATTCAGGTTGTATCTCTCCCAAAAAAGCAAATCATAGAAGTACATTAAAATGTGATTTGTTGAATGGCAACCAACATAACAAGCCACCCCAGACAGCTGCTTTTCCCAAGCCTTCCCTTCCCGACAGGCAGCTGGAACTGATAAAGCCATAATTGCCCCTTCCACTTCAGAGAGCATCGTGAGGAGGGGTGGGCAGAAAGCAGCCTCTGTCCTACCTGGTGGGCACAGGACTCTCATGCAAAGCAGATTTTTGAGTGGAACTGGTGCAAGGGTGTAGAGAAAACTTTCTTTTATTTTATTTTAATCAAGTATCACAGATATTTGTAATACCTGTAAATACTGTGGTCCCTCTACTCTTCCCAGCCCTGGTCCTGCTGGTGTGTTGGGTGCTGGTGCAGAGGGTGGAGCAGAACTCCATTTTGCTCCTCCATGGCACAGATGAGCAGTCAGTGGTTTGGCTGCCAGAGGAGCCCCAGAACCAGGCTGGTCTCCTAGGAAACAATGGCATTGTTGCCACTGGAATAAACATCCTGGTGGGCCATTTGTGTTTATCTGGTATTTCCATTCTCTGCTGATTAACCCAGCCAAGTGAGGTCTTCATGTGGTAATTACAGCACAGCTCATTTGTGTGTGTTTTACAATGGTGTTGATATAATCCCACTAGAGCACCCCAAGCATGTGCAAGGAGTTCCCACCAGAAATCCAAATAACGCCCCAGCACTGCTGACAGCTTAATAACATGACAAAGTTCAGTCTCACTGGATGTCAGGGACAGGAATGCGGCTCAGGCTGCTCTGACCTGGAGCTTTCAAAATCCTGTACAGTTGAGGCTGAGTGTTTGACAAATAACCTTTTCTTTGCCTGCTAAAATCCATCAGACACTACCAGGTGCCATGGAGAGGCCACATGCCACTGTTAAAATGTTAAATTGAGTGGCACAGCCATCGAAAGCTCTGAGGAGGGACATTTATCTTTATTATTATTGTTATTAATAATGCAGATATTGCTGTGCGTTGCATTCCAAGGTATTTTTGCAGCACTAAATCATCCAAACGCCCATCGACGGCCCTGATAAATCACACAATAAACCAAAATTCAATACAGCTGTCAGCCCAGACCCCAAGCAAAATCTCAGCGAGCTTAATTATAAAGTTCAGGCACAGACTGAGCCTGCTTGCAAGGGGATGAGGGGCAGCCTGGCACTGGGATGAGGGGCAGGCTGGCATTGCCACTCCAGGAGCTTGGGAAAGGCTGCATCAGCCCTCTCCTCCCATTCCACAGCATCCCAGCACTGCCACAAGCAGCAAGGTGGGGATATCTGCTCATGACAACACCTCTCATTGTTTTCCTCTTTCTGCTCTTTCCACAGTTTCTTTACTTTTTCTAATTTATTCTAAGCTGTTTCTTTCTCTTTGTATTATTTCTACTTTTCCTTGTGCTCCTCTCCTTTTCTCCCATCCCTTCCCTCTCTACCATCACTTACCTTCTGTCTCACCATCCCTTTCTTGCTCTCTCCATCATCTTCCCCTCCCAGCCCCCCATCAAAGCAAGGAAACTGTAACCCAAAGGAAGAACAAGAGTTGAACCTGTGCCAACACAATGGGCCAAGAGGCTACATATGGAACCAGCAAATCACAGAGCCATGAAGGATGTTAGTGATTTAAAGTTATGTATATTGAAGTCTGGATCTTAAAATGAATCCATAATGGTAGAGGTAACTAATGGAGAGACTTAACTGACAGCAAGCAGAGTTTTTTTCTTTAACATTGTTATGTTCCCACAAACTCCTCTTTTCCTGTCCCCACCCTTCCCCTGCTCCCCTTTCTGATTAGTTCAACATCCACGCTGACAATGAAAAGCTAAAGCTGCTGCTTTATGAATAAAGATTTTACCCCCTACACCATAAATATGAGTGCTGGTTGCAGAGCAAGGCATCCAACTGGGTCTGACAGCTGTGGGGCTCTCCCTGGGGAATCATGCCAGCGGCAAGGGATGGGGAATATTCCCAGCAGAGCAGGCAGGCAGCACAACTCTGGCTGTGGTGTGATAAATAACCTTCTGAGGATTTGGGATTCAGCAGAGATGTGGTGCCAAAGCCAGCTGGTCCTGTGGCAGTTCAAATTCCAACTGCACTGATTTTCTGCAATCATTAAGGACTATAAGGGAAAACCCAGAATTAAAACACCGCTCAGAGGGAAGGATGTCACTGTACATGTGTGCATGTATAGATGGGTGTGCATAGGTGTACAAAACATACAAAGCAAAACTACAGTAAAGCATGACTGTACTTACAAAGTCACTCCAGACTCAGGAAAGATCAAATACTGCTCATCTGCCCCAAATTTGCTACTTTTTGTATGCAACCTTGGTGGTAGCACTGGGACCTGAGGCAATAGCTGAGGGGCAGGAGCTTCTGAGCACTCACAGCTGTACTTGGAATTGTAACCCAAATACCTGCCTGTACTACTTAGTGTATATGTGTATATATATTTATACATTTATATATATAAATATGCATGTGTGTCTTGGCTCAGGACATCTAGTACCCTCCCAAACTTACCTTTGAAATCAGTTGGAAGCTCATTTGTCCAGGGGGTGTTTCTAACAAGCCATTTGCAGGCATCTGTTTAGTCGAGGAGGGTAAACCAGTATGGACAGGTGACATTTTGTGCCACTTTGTCCCAGACATTGGGAGTGATCCTAGTACATTGAATTTACTGGTACAGAAGCTCCCTGAAATCACAGCAGAGCGCAAAAATCACATCTTAAATAGGTGAAACAGAACATCTAAAGTAAAAACCCGTCTCTGAAGTTTCAGTCTTGATTCCCATGCTGTGAAGCATCATCCTGTGCCCCCTGGGGACACATGAAGTGATCAGATGAATATTTGTGAAGCAGTCACAAACAACACTGCTGCAGACAGCACATGATACCATGACTGTTTTGAAGAGTTTCCTAACAGGCTGAGCAATAAGGAATAAAGAAGGCCCAGAACCACTCTGTGCCAAGAAAACAAATTGCATCGCCCGTTCAGGGCACCGACGGGGCAGGAGCTGTGCAGGATGTGGTGCCTGAGCTGATGAAAGCTGGTACCACAACCCGTCCACACCAGGAGTTGGATGAGGATTACATGAGTGACCTGAACTCCAGCAGGTTCTTCAAAGTCCTTCCCCTGACACTAATACTGTTCTTTAATGTTGTTTCAACAAAGGGTTGAGGGAAGGGGGACTTGTTGCAATAAATTCTTTCCCACACTTCCCAATGAATGTACTTCCATCCAGCTTTTCCAAAAACCTGTGGCTTTCAGTGCGAGGGAACCAGAAGAAATCCCCTCTATTACCTCTGTTCTAGAAATCAAGAGCATAAGGGTTACAAGTCTTACGTATGCACTAAAGAAAACACCCTTTCTTCTTGTTTTTGGCAGTTTAGGCTTTTGAAACTGCTGCACCTTCTTCCCTATGGCATTAAATTCCCCTTTGCATTCTGCAATGCTGATTTAGGGAGAAACTTAAACAGATTAAAGTCCCTGGGGTGTACCCACAGCACCCAAGAGAAAAGGGTTGCATTTCCCTTGAGCTGCTGAACAACAGGGCGGGTTGGAAATTGGCCACCAGCTGCTGGCATGGCCATGCTGGGCTCTGGGATGGTGGAGGAGCCAGCTCCAGTCCTGCTGAGGAGTGACTAGACTGCGGGTTTTCCTTTTCCTCCAGGCTCCTCCAGAGAAAGGCTAGATCCTGTCAGCGGTGGCTGAATATTGGCCAGAATATGGGGCATGTGGGTATAGCCTATATTTATTTTTTTAAAGTATATATTTGTTTGATGTTGTGCAAGCATCTGCTTAAGATTTCTGTGCTTATCTAACGGGAGGAAAGAGCCCATTCTTCCCAAAGCCAATTCAGTGCAAGAAAATGTCATAACACTGCTGGGCCCCTTCGTTTCATCCTTCGCCAGAGGGACTCCATAGTTCCTCTGCTGCTCCTTGGAAAGCCAAGAAGCGAAGGCTGGCAATTAAAGGCATCTGCTGGGCTCATGAAAGGAAAGGCATGCACGAGATATGAAGGATGGATGACACCTGAAATGTCTAAACTCTTGCCTGGTGCAGACTGGACTGATTGCAGCATGTCTAGCAGGACGTGTGGAGTGTTACGTCAGGTATTAAGATAAAAAAGAAAACCCAAACTAAACCCTCCTTGACAAAGCTTCCCCCCACTCCATCCCTAAAGGAAGAGGTGCCAGCAGCTCTGTGGAGCCCATCAAGGGCTCTATTTTTCACATGGCAAGCAGGAAGAGACAGCAGTACAAATCCCTGTCAGACAGAGCAATTGCCTGGGTAGAAGTGATCTTTCAGAGACTGAATGACCAAAAAAATGACCAGCAGCAGTGAGACATTGCTGTGGAAAGGGGAAGGCTTTGGCTTTGTTCAGCGCAAATGCATAAGGAATGATAAAATAAAGACAGGAAAAATGACACATGATCCAGGTTGTTACTCACCCCATTTTTCATCATTCAGATCTGCAATCACAACCACTTATGCACAGAAACCACTTATTTTACACAGCGCCTAATGGATCTGATGCACTCAGTTTTACTACCCTAAAACATCACCTAGACCAGTGTCCAGAGAGCCTGAGACCAGTGTTAGGTTTGTTTGTACAATGAGAGGAGACAGAGCTATAGGGAATAATTTTTAATTAAACAAACACTAAAAAACCACCAGTGTCAAACATTTTTTTATGTATGGTCAGTAGGAGAAACTCCAAGGGTTGGGGCTCCCGCACCCCTCTGTGAATTATGGGGTACTGACCACAGTCAGAGATGCTCATCAGGGTGGAGCAGTCTCATACCTGTGGCTCTGGCAGGATAGTGACATGCTGGAGCTGTGCAAGGTGGGGGTTCCTACAAGAAAATGCACAGCAGTGTCCCCAGTCAGCCATAGCAGGGCAAAGCAACCCTCAGCAGCTGAGTGACTGAACAGCAAAGCTGAACTTCCATTCAGGACTGGCTAGAAAATAGGCAAAAAATTTTGTATTTATTAATTCTTTGATACATCTGATGGGGAGTTTTTTAGATTCCCTGGTTTTCCTTCATGCTTCCACAACTGCAGAGAAAGGGAAAGATCACATCCGCTATGAAGCTGCACCTGGGTGTTTGCACATTTAGAGCTTACTCCAAAAGCAATCAGCCAGTGCAGGACTCCTACAGTGCTGGACAGGTGAAATGGGATTTCAGCACTAGTTAGAGCAGAAACATTAGGCTGGAACTTACCACTCTGGGTCTGAAGAATTTGAAACAGATGCCCATTTTTATATCACGCACAACATCAAAAGAGATGTGGCACCAGAACAAGGCAGGGCTAGAGAGATGTGGCCCGCTGAGTACAATCTTTGGTCCCAAAGAGAAGTTGATGTGTAAATTCAGAGAAATCCTGCTTGTTCCTCTCCAGTTGCAGCTGCTGGATGATGAACTCTTTTTCAGATGGAATGTGATTCCCTGTCATTTGCTATGAGAGGGATTCCGAGCCTCTGTAGCTAAAGCATCTCTGGAATTGGTTTGCTTTGGGGAAGCTAAATTCAAAGTTCTGTGCTGGAATTCAGTTTACAGTACTTCACATTTGTGGGTTGTAATCCCAGAAAGGACATCCTGGAGCCAAGGCACCCAACCCTCCCGTGGCTGTGTCTAATCTCTCTCAGCAGAAACAATGTAAGAAATAAGGCAAATGGAAACCTACTTCCTCACTGACTTTCTCTCAGCCCTGGTATTTAGAAACTTCTTGACTTGGAAATTGCTTCCAAAGTTTCTTGTTTAACAACACAAATGGAACTGTTCTTCAGGAAGTTGGTATGTCCAGATTTGAACCCCATATTCATTTTGATCTGCACACCATCATCCAGTAAAGGGCTCCAAAGTTTAATTACACAAAGAGTAAAAAGGCTGCTCTGATTGCTTTAAACTTGCTGCTTGACTATTTAATTAGGAACACATAACCTCTGATACAAGAAGTAGTGAATAGTCACACCCCATTTTGCCCCCTCCATTATTTTAGAGACGTGCATTGTAACCCCACCAGTTCTCATACCCCATTCTTAGAGTAAGGGATGACTACAGCTGTATTCAAGCTCTGAGCACACTTTTTTTTCCTTGCAGGAGAAGAAAAGTTGCCTGTTTCAAAAAAAAACAATTAACAAAATTAAACAGAAGTTCAGCAATAACCCAATGAGAAAATAAACCACTTTTATTCAAAGTATCAGGTGTTAATCACTCTTGGAATATAATTATAAACAGCTCCAATTCAGGAAGGTGGGTTTCTTCATTTAACACATACTCATTTGAAGGATACAAAAGAAATATTTGCTTATATATTCAAAAGCCTAAAAAGAAACAATGAGCCAATACATTTTTTGTGTTTAAAAGTTAAATTTAACTCTTTCTTCAATAATAAAATATACTACCTATTATACAAAAAGGACATTTTATTCACAGTTGACAGACTAGTCTTACAATCATAATATTAAAGGTGAACTGCAATGACATTTTAATTATATTTTTTCTATTATTATAGATTATGAGGGTTAGAGCAGCACACAAAGGCCCTAATCAGGGTCCTGTCATGTAAGGAGCTGCACATACAGACAACAAATACATAGTTCCTACCCCAAAAGGTTGCAATCTAATCTAAAATTGGACATTAAGAGAGGATGTTCCTTGACTGAAAAACACAAATATGCAAAGGGATTTTATCCTGGCTCTCTTTCTTATCTGATGGAGACCCCTGAATACACAGTTACTTTTCACTGTCAGACACTATAAAATAGTTGTTTACAAATAAATTACTTTTCTTTGAAGCTTGCCAGGTCTGAGTTTAAACACCTGAGTTTACACTTTCTCCATAAGAGTTCCTGATCGTGCTTTTAGCCCAGTACTTCAGGTGGGAGCCCTGAAGCCTTTAGGCATTTCTGGGATTAATGACATTTTGGAGGAGAAAATCCAGTCGTGAACTCAGGCCCTGACCAGTGTCTAAATATTTGAGTGTCCTTTCAAATGAGCTATTTTTGCCTGTATAACATCCTGAAGAGGTACCGTGTCTGATCATTGTGTCATGGTTCACTGACCAAATTTTGCCTTTGAATGTCAGTGCAGTTTTTAAGCAACTGTGGGTCCATTGGGGCTATGCAGGTCGCTGCACAGGTTGCCCACACACTGATAGGAAACTTGTCCACATATCTCTTAAGACTTCCAGACTGGTTCCTGCTATCAGTGGGTTCCCCTTCCTCTCTTTCAACCTCAGACCCCCTCAAAGTAACCAGAACTGTGCCCCAAATGAGTCAGGATTTGAAAGCAAGTAGGTTTGGGAGGGGAAAAAAGAACTTCTGCTCACACCCAAATCTTACTGTGCAACTTGGTTTTGATCTTCAGGCTTTAGAACTGAAAACAGGCTACAAAAATAAATCTATTTATCACTAGATCATAATTTTCTAGGAAATACACAGCAGGACTCTTCATTTAAAAAAAAAAAAAAAGGAAAGGACAAAAGGAAGCAAATGGGGGTTACCATCATAGCTCTGAGGATTTGCACAGATGAGGACCCATTCTCCAGGAACCAAACCAAGCAGCTGTTGGGAATTTGTTCATAGCCTCTGAAAACACAGACAGGAGCAAAAGCTGTCAGGTTTGCACCAGGGAAGAGGGTTGGGTTGGGGATTGGGGTTTTTCACCCCAAATTCTTACAGTTAATAATGCCCAGATATTTCCATCACTAAACAACACAACATACTCCAGGTTTCTTCAAAACACAAGGCTTAGAAAGAGAACAGGCATTGGAAATGAGAAGTGAGGCAGCAGTGGGGCAGGTCGGTCCACTTAAGGGAACATTTTTAAGCCATTTAGCAGGAGTTTATTGCTCCAGCACTGGAGACTTTGAGCATTCAAGCACGACAGGGTGTGCATTGTTGTGCCAGAACTGCCCGCCCTGGGTGTGTGTGGTGTGGGGCAGGAGGCCAAGGGCTGTGTTTAAACGCACCCGCACGAGAAATGCGATTTAGGCAGAACAAAGCACACTCCTGTTGTGCCTCCCCGTGATTATAAAATAGATCTGTGTCATTATAAATAGAAAATGACTGGTGACAAAGATGCTGCTTTGACTCACTTCTGAGGCCAAGCTCCTTCGCTGCGGTTCCTGATGTCAGACCAATTTAGCGGCTGTGCTGCAGGCGAATGTGTCTGGTTTGGGGTTAGCCAGTCCACATCTCATGATGGCTTAATCTCATTTTAAAACAGCAGGGGATTCACTGGGTCCTTTGCAAGCATCGCTCCTTCACCCAAGGACGGCTCTGGACACCTTCAAAACACACTGTGCCCACTGCAAGGCTCAGATTGCTAAACAGCAAATTACCTCGTCCTCCAAGGGACTGCCAAACTTTCAGGGTCTGTGAAGTTGAGATCCTGCTTCCACACAACTAAATGGTGTGGTTCGTGTTTATTCCAGTGGGAACCAAATCAAAGACACAGAAATAATAGTGCTGTTTCAAGAGTATAAGTTTTCCTCTTTATGCCACCTTCCATCCAAACAAACTTCACAGCATTATTGAATTAAATAATGCAGATAAATACTCTGAAAAAAAATATATATGTGTATGTATAGATATAGTTTTTACATTGTACAATAGGCAATGTAAAAAACCCAAAAAAATAAACACAAACCCCAAAAACCCAAACCAGAAACTAGAACTGAATCTGAAGCCCCTATTACAGTATCTGCAATATTCTGTTTGCTTACTCCTAAGCATGCTCCTTAAAACAAACTGCAATCTTTCTGCTTCAATAATTTAATCAGAATCTCACTTGCATTTGTATTTTATACTACAGTTTATTCCCAAACCTGGGGATAACCTCTCATTTCCTGAAAGCTCTTAAATACTTTCTTAATGAAAGAGTAGAGAAATCTGCTGTTTGCAAATTCTACCTACTTATTGCTTACTTCCAAACTAAAGTAGTTAATTTAATGAAGGAGGGGAAAAAAGGAGTGAAAAAGACTAATTTGGTGCCTGTAGCCATTTCCCAAATTCTTCAGAGTTTATAGACCTAGAGAGACAGGGAAAGAGCAACTTCTCAGCAGTGCAGTAGAATAGGCTAAAATGACCCTCTGAAACCCAAGCAATTCTGGGAATTAAAGGATGTTCACTCCTCATGGTTCTACACTGCAAACTGCTTTTAGGGCTCCCAGAAGTACCCATTAGCAATAGCCAAGCTTTTCTGTTTTAATTTAATTTAATTTAATTTCCAGCAACAAATTCCACCCTGTGGTGAGAATTGACAGTATCATGTTGGGAACCATTAAAGCATATTTGGATTGTTTTTACTCCATGTATACATAAAAAAAAAAAAAAAAACACCCCACCCTTCTTAGTTTTCTTTAGACGAGCCACTTCATAATAAGAGTGAGGCAGACACAATGGAGGCATCGTTGTGCTGTGGGACACCACCATAGGGAGTGTGGTTGGAGATACAGCAGAACATGCCTTGGTATTACACTGCCAGCATGATCCCAGCTCCACTCTGAAACCCCCCAAGGGACCAGAACAGAGCCTGGCAGCACCACTCGTGTCCCTCCAGTTGTCACCTGGTGCCCTTCTTCTGCACTAAGACCCTTTACATCACTGCTGCCTCCTTTTCTTCCTGCGTGTACTCTGTTCTCTCTGCACTAGAAACATCTTCATGCTTGTGCCGCCCTTGGCTTTACTGGGAATTCCTATTGGGAATTCCCCCACTGGGAATTCTGCCACCAGATTTCAAAGGGAAGAGAATAATAATGCCCTTCATTAATACAGGCTTTTCTGTCATGACTTCTAGGCCCCTCTCCAGGCAGGCAGGCAGGCAGGCAAGCACATGTTTAACATTAAACACATCCCTATTCACATGCTGCAAGCCAGAAATGCTCATTAGCGCTGGATCATGGCTCCAGCTGAGCTCCAACACTTCAGACAGGGAGCCGGGCAGGAGGAAAGGTGGCCCTCAAACCTTTCATCATGGTTGCACCATCACTGGTGGAGCAATTTCGGCTCCTGCCGCGGGTGGTGGGTCCCCTTGGCAGCAGAGGCACGACCCGCTGAGCTGTGACAATGTCAGCATTCAGAGCTGCTTGGCTGATGAGCACAGCTCAAATACACCACATCCAAACGCATCCTGGGGAGTGTTTTCAGGATTAGCATCTCTCTGGTGAATGGTGAAAGGGGAATGATTTGGGGCAACAGGGGAATAAGATGATTGCTGGGGTCTCTGAGAGGCTGCTGAGTCCTGCGTGGGGGGTGCCTGAGGGGTTACACGGGGTTCTTCAGGCTTTTATGCCACATGTTAAAAAATGGACAGATCAAGCTTTGGAAATAGCATTGGAGGGGGGTTTCTGGGCTTTTCTGGGGCTGAGTGTTGTTTGGAATGTGGGACAAGGAAATAAGGCAGCTGAACACTCTGCTTTCCCTGCACATGAGCTGGAAGGGGAGAAAAGGGAACAGGACTCCTCTTTCCACTGCTGAGCATTGAGTGGGCTGTCATAGTCCAGGGTCCAAATCAGAACATCCCTCCTGAAAGGAGGAAATGGGAAATTTGTGACTCAGAGGGAACATGTCTACTTCCTCAGAGAAACCCCTACGCAAAGCCACCTTCAACATGCTGCCTTGCTCCTGTCTGTGCTGAAATTCACAGTCCAGACTAAACAGTCTATCACTCTTGGTTAAAGTATCCTAGATGAAAAGACACAATTTTTTAAATGCTTTTAATACTGTTTTCTCAAAAGAAAAAAAAGAAAAAAAAAAGAAAAGAAAAATCATTACCTCCTTCAACTTCTCAACAAGTATAAACCTCACAGCTTTCCTGCCTCCTCTGGAATTACTAAGTCATTGCAGACATCAAAATTAATGAAGAGATGAAAGATTCGGCAAAAAGGAAAAATCTTACTGGAAAAATATTTCTTAGTAACAAAAGCAATTCAAGAATAATGAATACATCTAGAACAGTAATAAACAAAGGAAAATTTCCTGATGCTTAAAAGAATACACATGAAGGAGGACACAAGACTTCAGGGGTATTTCTTTCTTTAAAACACGTTTTTTTAAAAAATAATGCTTCCACGTGCTTCTGGTTTTAAAGGAGTGTGATTTCCACTGGCTAAATTTTTGCAATACTTTCAACTCAGCTAATTAGCCAAACTCAGGTGATGCAGACAGGGGGCTTCATCCTACCAGATGGATGGGTTTCACTAAAACACAGTTTCCCATGTGTCCATCCACAAGAATCCTGTTACTTATCACTGAGGAAATGGTTATGGCTAACTTGGAGCTGAATTTGATCACAGACAAGAGAGAGAGAAAGGTGTTCAGGGGTTAAAATAAATATATATTTGAAAATAAATGCTATGTGCAATTCAGCTGAACTTTCTTGTAGGAAACAAAGTTGTCTATTTTCTTTGTGCTACAGACTGTCATTCCCCTCCGGCAGTGGCTTTTCAGCTGATGCAGAGGAGTAACCTGTAGCTCTATATTCCACACTAGACCTGATAAAGCAATATCATGATGTGATTTCTATACGAAAAAGTGTTTCTCAGAAGCCCTGGTTTAAATAGACTTTAAACAGACACTCTTTAGTCCTACCTGTGCTGCAAAATGACCTCTTGGCAATTCAAACAGTCTGACAGAGAATAAGGGTAACTAATCTATGGGATCCTCCAGAACTCCCATACCACTGCTAATAGAAGAAAAATCAATATTCGTTCCAGTATGAATGGAGTGTTGGATTGACTGAGCAGGGAGCTTTGAAATAAATATCTAAGAAATGTTTGGATGAAATGGACATCTTCACAGACATTTGGTCTGCATTTCTGAAATGCAGATGATTAAATCCACATTGTTGGCTTCTTCCCTCTCTGCACTATGTCTTTCTTTACATCTTGCAAAAAAATTTATGAACAAAGTTATTGTAAATCTGCAATGTCTGTCTTGTCACTTAGATTCTTTTCAAAAATGCTGCCTTGCCAATGTAGATATAGAATTCTGTATGATTAATATTTATTACTTATAATTCTAAATACAATGGAAGGTCACCAAAAATACTCTGCCTAAAAGAGTCTGGAGCCCTTTAAAATCTCGTTGGTGATGGATCCCGAGTCTTGAGAACTGAGCTCAAAATCCTAGCAAAACACTTTTCTATGTAGGATTTCCAGAATTTACTGTTTCTGGCTATGGATAAAGCCAAAAAGCACAAAGGTGAGCAAAAATTACAGATCTGAAAAGATGAGCTTGAATTTCAAACCTGAACAAAGGTCAGGGAATGCCTGAACCTGTCCCTAATCTTGAATCAGCCTATAATAGAGCTATGACTAAAATGCAAAGTTAGAATGCAGAGTGAGAATTGAATTCAGACAGAACTGGCACCATAACTGAAAACTGCTCCATTTCCATCTAATATTTTCTCATATCCATCATTATATTTTATCTAGGTATTTTGAAATATTGTATGAAAAATGAAAATATTTCGGGGTTTTTTTATAATTAATTAAAAAAAGATAGCCGGGGGTCTTTCAGATTTTATTATGAAATCTTAAAAAGTTTGTAAGAACATGGAAATCATGTTAGAAGTCTAAGATCATTGCATTCATAGATCATTTTCTTTTTGATATAAGCCCAACGATTATTAAACATAATTTTTTAAAAACAGATGCAGTTTGTGGTCACTGAAATCAACTGATCATGATTTGGCCCTCTTGTATGAAAAACAAAACCAACCATATAAAAGCACTTCTGAACTATGAGATTCAGCAAAATGATGAAGATTCTAAGATGGAAATCAGGGCAGACCCTGGTTCACCTGCCTGAGATCTGCTGCGTGTTTGGACAGTCTTCTTTCAGGAGCTAAATATAATAAGCAGAGAACAAGAATCTGCTTCTGTGTCTGTTATTCAAAGATTCACTGCAACTGTGACTAAACAAAGCTGATTGAAGTGCAAACCTGGGAAAAGACAACTGAGAAAAATGCAGTTTCTGTTGATCGACAGGGTCATACTGAAAGTAAAAAATCCCCAAGACCATTGATCAGATAGAAGACTTTTCATGAGGAATAAATTTGCAGAGCTTTGCTAATAACACTTTTCCAAACTGACTGAACCATCCTGACCCATGTGCTGAGTGAAAACAAAAACCAGAAAGACAGAAAGAAAGGATCGAGTCAATTAAGATAAATAAATAAATAAATAATTGGAGGAATTTTAAAAAAGAAAAAAGAAAATAATATCACAGTAATTCCAATCTCATGAAGAAATGTTTTTAACAAGCCACATGTGCTTGTGCAGACACTTCTAATCTCATTAGATTTTTCTGGCTGCTATTAGTGTTCTCTGAGCCAGCTGATTTCTCAGCAATATTTTGAAGAGTGCAAGCCTTTGCCCTCCAGTCTAGCCCCTGCTAAAATAGCCCGTTCTAGGAGAAGACTTGGAAGTTCATGGATTTTCTTCCAAGGTTTTGAAAGTTTAGAACAAATTGACCATTGCATGTGAAACAATAGTCAACCACAAACTCCTCAGTCAATGAGCAACATTCTGCTCCCAGCTGGGTTAGTGTGAAAAGTGGAATTATCCCACCAAAGCAAAAGGACGGTTTCAGATTGTCATCAGCATCACACAGCAGAGCCTGGCTTTCGATGTTGTTCCACATTCCCAGCTCTCCGGCTGGAAACAAGTCTGCTGTGAGGTTCCCCTTGGTCACAGCTCACCAGCTTCAGGTTCCCCTCAAATCATTGCAGCTCTAGCAGCTCTGATCAGAAGGGGAGCCACAGCAGGTTACAGCTCAGCTTTATTTTATCTTTTAAAACAGGAATAAATCTCCCCCAAACTGAAACCTGTGAGCCATGTGCTCTGCTATACATACTGGAGCACATGAGTTTCAAGTGAAAGAACTGTCATTCTGAATTTGCTATAGGAACGTGCAAATAATCACTAGTGTAAAGCAGAAGTGCCAGGCAGACAGTGCAGACAGAGCAAAATAATCTCTTTTAGAAGAAAACCTAATTCAGAATTGTGGAACCTCGATCAGTAAAGCCTGGATGAGCGGAATTGAGGCATCACGCATGGATTTCTGCAAGCACACTTGCTGAATTCCTGGCTGGAAACATGCCTCTCACTGTGCCAGCCTGCCCTCTTTGAGGCTCTCACAGCAAACTCCTCCTGGGGTGAGATGATGAGCACTTGAAAGTGACCCATCTGGAGCCCAAGGCGACAAAAGTGCTTCCCCTGCCTGGAATCCGTGTGCAGCGACAGCTTCCCACTGCTGATCCAAGTTTCCCAAGATAGCAATTATAAAGGAACTGGCAACCATACAGTCAAGATGACAATATCCTACGTGGTTTGGTTTGCTGCGCCAATTCCCTCTGTGGGTGCTGGAGTCAATCTGCTGCCCCTGTTATTGCTGTGTCTGTCTGTCTCTACCAACCAGCAGATCCACTGGGCATTTTGGCACAGGCCCTGCTCTTCCAAGCGCTGCCTGCTCAATTGCTCATTCACTCTCTTTTGCTTTAAACATTCGGATCCAACAACACCATGCAAATTTTATGCAGAGTAGCATCTGCAAGTCTGACATATTCGCTCAGGCTTCCCCCTCTTGCGCCAAGTTAAAAATAAATACCCTATAAACTCCTGGGCCTGCTAAGACACAAGATGCATTCAGAGAGTTTATTTAAATATAACTGCTAAGAGCATTTCTGCTTTAGGGTCAAACTCCTATTCCCCCCCCCACCCCCGCCTTGTATTTTGTTCATGCCTCAAGGATCTTAATAGAACTGGGGAAAAAAGCGTCCTTGAAATAACCTAGAGAAGAACCAGTTCTTTGTGTTCCTAACTCTCTTACCTGATATTTCAGCCATTTTTGAAACTCTAAAGAATACAGGTCATGATGTACCCCCAACACAGAAGAAGAAACTAGTCAAGTGGACTTATTTCCAATACTGATTGCAAATAACACTAGTTGAGCCAGATCTCGGATTAGACTTCAAAGGGTCTCCACCCCCCACACGAGCTGCCTTCTCTTTTCTCCAGGGAGAGGCAGATTTGTCCCTGCCCAATACACTTGGAACAGGTGAAGTCATAGGGATGCCAACCAGACAGCGTTAAGGATAAAGTACATCTTAAGGCAACAAGGAGCAGAGTCTGTAAAAGGGGATACTGAGCCATGGCTGGGGGCAGTTAGGACTTGCTGAGCCTCTTGGCCACGTCTGCGTAGGCTTGCTCGATTTCTTTGTCTGCTGCACAGGTGTTGGTGAACTCGTCCCTGGCGTAGGCGTTCTTCAGGTACCGCCACAGCCCCGTCATCTCCGCCGGGAACTCGAAGTTGCGGTATTTCTTTGCAACAATCTAAAGAAAAGATAAAACACATGAAAAAAAAAACACCTCACTGGTGATGTTATCTCCAGTTTCCTTCTTAGGGAGCTTCTTGCTCTTTTCTGTCATATAATTAATAGCAAACGAGAGGAATGTTTGGAGAATCGGGGACTTACAGAAAAGCCTGAGAAGTGACTGCTGGTTGTCCCCTATCTTGCAAGGCTGCTGCTTGGCCTAAGGACACTCTAAAGCAACGACCTGGCTACTGTCACCAAACTGCAACTGTTATGGTACTTGAATTTCATTGATTTTACCATATTGCGGGTTTTGGGGTTTTTTAACAAGTCTTAAGTACCTCACTTAAAGCTGAGAAATCACATAAGGGACTGAATCATAAAAAGCAAGACAGATTTAACAGAAAGGCATTAGTAATGATTATAACATTTTCATATTAATTATTATATTTAACATTACTTTATATATCTGGTATTATACTTTTAATATGTGTAATATATTTTGCCAATATATGTAATATATTTGGCCAGTGGTGTCAGAGGATATAACCACCTACAGCTGTTGGAAGGCTGTCTCTGTGCTCATGAAAAGGAAAAATTCAGGGTGGTATGGGTACCATGATTAGGAAACCAAGATGATTTAGCATCTATTAGAAACAGGAGCATTGGGGTAAACTGAGGGAGAAAATGGTTATTTCAAGACTTGTTAGACTAGGAAATTGTCTATCAAGGCAATTTTTCGATTTCTAAAAACACTGAGGCCCTTATTCAGGAAAATAGTTAAGTGCATACTTAATTTTAAGCACCTGTACAGTCCCATTGAAGTCAATGGGATTAATCTGTACTTAAAGCTAGTTGGTTGGTTAAGTACCTTGCTGGATTGGGGTATTTCAGTTTCCCTGTAGGAATGTACCATACAGAATAAGCCTCTGGTGACAGAGTGAACTAGCTGATAGGAAGGGATGGATTAGCTAATTTAATGAGTGTTCCAATCTCTAATTTTTCTGACAGTATAAAATTGTTCCTGGGCATAAATTACATACATATGTGCCACAGAGTTCCCCTTTATTTTTAAAGCACATGGTAGAGCTGTTTTCCATCTCAGATTTCTTAGGATAGTCATGTTCTCAGAAATAACTGTGATTTGTTTTTATTACCAGGATCCATTTTGTATATGCAAGTCCAAATCCTGTCCTAAACTGCATTTAATTAAGCATTCTTGCCTTCCATGGTGCTTCACACGCATATGGGGAAGATAAAACCTGCTGAGCAACTTAAGTCAATATTTTCAAAATTTCCAACACACATTTTCCATCGAATGAAAAAATAATTTACCCTTTTCTTCTATCTGTAAAATGCTTTTCAGGCAATATCCTATGGCTATGCTTGTCTGAGAAAAAATTTAATTCTCTTTTGACATCTTTCATTTCATCCCTAGGAGACAAGAACCAGTGAGGGGCCACACATTCATTTTGCATTGTCTGACTCCGACGTTGCCAATGAAGACGAGCCAGAAAAAGCGCTAAACCTGTGAGGATATGATCACATTTCTTACCTGGTGACTTATGTGCTTTTTAATTTTTTTTTTTCCTTTTTGCATGTGTGCAGTCAGCTCCCAGGCTCAGTTTATGTTTTGGCTCACAGAGCCAAATTAGATGCATGACTTGGCTTTAATTCCTAGCTCACTCGCTTGCCAAGGTCTGCCAGGTACTTGGGTTATTCTAAAGCAACATGTCATCTGATAAATTAAATAAATACAACATTTAGAACTCAAGATGATGTACATGATTTGCGCTATACCAGCAACCATAGTACATCTTAAATCCTGGACCTTGGCAGTGACTTTGATTTGTTAACTTCTCTGTGTGAAATACCAGATGGAATAAATATTCCCCAAAGAGATGGACTGCTGCTCTTAAGTTACAAATGGGTGGGAAGTGACTAAAGATTTGACATGTTTCTTAAGGGTATTAGGAACTAATTAATATGAAATGCTGCTGTTACTTGCAGCAGGGTAAAAATAAAGAGACAAGACACCTCGAACTTAGTATTGTCTTCACCACTAATGAGTGATTGGACAGCATTCCTGGGTACTAAATATAAAGTTCCTTTAGTTAACCTGTAGGAAACACTGATGATGAGCAAAAGTGTGTTTCAAACTGCTCTTCTAGGCCTTAAACACTCTCTGCTGAAATACATGTTGGCTTTAGCACTCAGCTGTCAGAGCAAAGCACATCAGTGTCAGATAAGGCTTCTTTGACCATCTCATGACATCTTTTACCTTGACAACGTGGAGTTTGGGCAGAAGGTTGCAGTCAGCAAGTGTCAGGTCATCTCCATCCAGAAACTTGCGTTTAGACACTTTCTCCTCTTCAGTGCTGTCTGCATCAATCTCCTCTGGCAGGGGAGTTCTCAGGTAGTCATCCAGCTTCTTCAGAGCCTTCACCAAGCCCCTTTCAAGAGCTTTGCCAAAAAAAAGCAAAGAATAAGAGATTAGGGCAGGATAAGAATTGTTAATAAACAGTCATTTTCAATGGCTATGGCAGTGTCTAGAAAAAAAGCCAAGAACCAATTTCTTTTCTGTTAATTTGTTAATAGCTCCAAAGCCTACACAATCCAGTGGCAAGGTAGCCCAGCAAGGTACATCTGCCTGAGGATAAAGCTCATCCTGCAACAGGAAAAGGGACACAGGAACCTTGCTTTGCCAGGTCTTCTCCTGACAAACAACAAAAAGCAGTGAAAGAGATCACAGAAGGAAAAAAACAGCTTGTCAATATGATACACCAAAAAAACCACATATTCCCTACGATATTCATCTGGTCTGTTGAAAGCCATCACACAGGAACTGGAACCCTGTACACTGCTCCTTCATTTTTCTAACCAGCCACGTAGGACTGCAATGAAGCAGAATTTTCTAGCATTACTTCAGCTCTATCAAGTCTTAGTTTTACTTCTTTCAACTCCCTTCCAGAGTAATTAAAGGCAATAGCAGTAATTCCAAAGATGCTAACCAGAGCTCCATGCAGCTGAAAGATATACTACAAATGAGATGAGTTATTAGCCAGTGTCAGAACTCCCATTTAACTCAGGTTCAACTTGGGTGCAAATGCTCTTTTTGAGAGATCTCAAATAGGGTCTCGCAATGGAAAGGAGACTCCAGACCTCTTAGCTCAATTACTGAAGATCAAGTCCCACACTGCTGCCATCTCCCACAAATTCCAGTCTTCAAATGCCACCTAGACCTCTACAGCAGAGTGCAAATTTTTCACCCAGGCAAGGAATTTGTGTTCTTATGCTTCACTCTCAGGACAACAGAAAAAACTGCTTGCAATAATGCACTTACAAAAACCTGAATAACTCCATGTGGATTTGTGTGTTACTTAAACTGCGGACACTTGGGGGAAAGAAGGGCCTTTCGTGTTTCTGTTTGAAGGGTGAAAAGCATAATGGAGTCCTGGTCCCCCACAAGTGCCCCAAAGTGCTAAAGCAACATAAATAAGAAACAGCAAGAATTTACAATGTGAAAAAATAACAACATGACTCATGGGCTTAGGGCCAGAATTTCAGCTGGTGAAAATTACCTGCAGTGATTTATACCTGCTGCAGATGTAGGCTGGAGTCAGTATTAATGGCTTAATACCATAAAATCTTACATCTCTGACTAACTTACTGCCACTGAACTTAGGGGAGAGTTACTCAGGTGATATAGCACTACAAGGCCTATAGAGATAAAGTGCAAGGAGCAATGGGTTCAAACTGAAACAGGGGAAATTTGGTTAATTATATGCAAGAAATTCTTGACTCTGAAATAGTGAGGCACTGGAACAGGCTGCCCAGAGAAGCTGTGGCTGCATCCCTGGCAGTGCTCAAAGCCAGGCTGGATGGGGCTTGGAGCAACCTGGGGGAGTGGGAGGTGTCCATGGCAAGGGGGTTGCAACTAGATGGTCTTTAAGGTGTTTTCCTACCCAAACAATTCTATGATTCTATGGTTCTAAATATATTTATGGATCACAACAGGCTCTCCAAAGGGCTGCAGCAATCACCCTTCACAAAGAGCCTTCCTGGCACAGGTAACTCCACAGGCTTTGCTGTCAGCTGCCCCTGTGCTTCTGGCACAGGGAGAAAGGCAGCACATCCAGGGCCACTGAGAGAGCAGGAGCTGAACACCACAGAACATGATTTCTCTGCTGCCCTAACATCCATTAAACCTGTGCCAGCAGTGGAAGTCAGATTAAGCCGCTTGATGCTTTGCTCCCACTGAAGCCTCTTGGCCCAGCACCAGGGAACCATACCAGCTCTTTTGTGGCTGACTCTGAGACACAGTGGCAAACCCTGGCTTAATTGATTGACTGGAGAAATGACTGTGATCCAACTGAAAACACCCCCACAAACATAGCAGGGAGGGAAGGAATTTTATTTCTGAAAGCAGAGCATCTAAAGTGACTGAAGTGCTGCCATCCATAAAACAAAAGTGTTGCCATCCCTCATTTAATCAATTCAAATTGAATTTTGACACTGACATTCTGCTGTCAGATGCTGGCAGTGGTGCCTTTAATCGCCTGCAGCTGTCCTGCCTCACAACTTCCACGGGAGTGTAGGAACTGTGCAGTGTGGCAGCACTCAAAGGATTTAGGAATCTCTTTTTGGTTTGACCTGTAACACCTGTTGAATAGACAGTTCTGCCTCTCTTTGTCAGCCTCAGACTGTGTCCTCTTACAGTGTGTTCATGTAGAGACAATGGACTCGAATTACTGTGATTTAATTCAATTTTGCTCATCTGGATTTTAGAGAACTGGCTCAATGCTGACCACTTTCCAGTATTCCCTTCACCCAGCAGGACTGTTGGTTCTCCAAATCATCTGAGCAATATTCCAGCGTCAGGAGGATGTTTGATGCTTTGTGCTAACCCATGGGGTCAGTCAGGTGTGTGCACGGAGACAGGAGCAGCAGGTGAGGTGTGTTTATGTAACTTTTCTGCAACTTATTAGGGTTTGAGGTGGGTTTTTTTGCTTTCATTGCTCTATCAAAGTGCGTCATGGCTGTCCCAAAAACAATGCCTGGAGTGAAGCCTGTTTGTGACAGTGAGAAAAACATCTATCTGAATTCATACTTGGCACTTGCCCACGGCAGCTTTAGGCCAGAAATAAGCACATGTTCAGGGTTCAATACATCTGTGACCTAATTCACAGGCTCTGCTGGAACCCACAGGATGCTGACATCTCACAATGAAATCACCACACGGTCAGGACCATCTTCTATCCTGGTAGTCAAGAACAGAACAACTACTTGTGACACCCATGACCCCATTTATTTAATCAAAACTCTTCTGATTCTAGTAAACCTCTCGGAGCAGTCTGGAAAATAGAAAAAAAAGTGAGTAGGAGAAAACTGCTCTCCTTCCAATTAAATAGTGAAAAAATTTTGAGAAACTAAGAATTAAAATCAAAAAATTGCCATATCAAATGGATTTTAGGTGCACAGGGTCAGATTTTTAAAGCCTGTCAATTCCAAGGCATTTTTTGAATCCATGTGCAAACATCCATGTTACAAATCCTACTTTTTAAGGTCCCCTGACACATTCAGATTTATCTATATGATTTGAAATCTTATGTTCCTTGAGAAGGTACTCAGGGAAATCCCCACTCATGGGGGATAAATTTTCTCTCTCACCTGGTAGATATTTAGGCATTATATGAAAGGATTAAAATTGTGAATGGAGACCAGGAAATAACCTTTTCAGAATAGCCTACAGCTCTGAATGCGGTGGGACTCTTCCTGAGGAAAGAACTGTCTGGGTTCACATCACTGACCAAACTCAGCTTGGATTAATTCCTTAAACTTGGATTTAATTCCAAACTTCTCATACTACGGCTATTTCATGAAAATCTGGATGACTCTCTACATCGTCTCCACTGAGAACACAGGGGAGAGGATGCACTCACCAGGGCAGGGGCCATGTGAACACATCACAGCACCAGACTGGATGAAGACATTAAAAAATATGTGAAGAACTAAAAAATTACTAATTCCCCTTTGGTGAGAGTACCACCCACAGTGAATTTCAGAAGTGGCTAAGCACCTAACTCCCTTGGCAATTTGCCCTCTGGGAAACATCATTAAATAACTAAATAGGTTTGCTGATAACAGCTAATGGGTGGGATTAATCTTCCCTGAAGTAAATTAAAAGAATAGTTTTGAATTAAACACCCTGAGAGCTTCCTCTGTGTTCAGTGGAGTTTTCTACACTTGGTCTTGGTGACCCCTAAATGAGCTGTGGGGAGAACTTTTCCTTAAGTGTCTGATCTCACTCTTGCATTGTCTTGCTAATGACAGAGTGGAGGATTCAATATTCCAACACCGAGTAGAGCCAGGCCTGAGTATGTGGCTCTGTGCTGCTTTTGAAATTTCTACCTCCCATTGCTTCCCCACCCTGCAGACTTTCAGTAGGAACCTAGGGATCCCAAATGTGACCAGCTCTGAGAGAGAAGCCCTGTCATCAGCTTATCCATGCAACAGATGAAATGTCTCAACTCCTGGAAACCATTTTCTGGCACAAAGGCACCAGCATCACATTGCTTCCACTGGGATATATTTAATATAATCTCAAATTCCAAAAAGTTCTACCCATGTATATATAAAATCCATGGTGGAACCATCTCCCTCAGACTTCTCTACTTCATTCTGAGCTACTTATGCAGCCAAAGACAACTTCTAGCAATCACAGTCCTGCCCTATCATCCCACCAATAGTAAACAACAATATTAATAAGAAAAAACCTCATAAGCTTTTTGTGAGTTTTCTTCTCCCTTCAAAACTATGATTTTAAACAATTTTACTTAAGAATCCTGAGTTAGAAGCCAGAAAAATAGCACTTTCCAACCTCAAAGCAACCACAGAACACTTAATGAATGTATTACCATCTGTCAAATGCACAGGGTGAGGTTCAATTTGGCTGATGATACCTAATTCACAATGACGTTCTGTTTTCAGCAGAAGGTTACTTGATGTTGAACAATGAGATTAACAAATTCTGACATGCACAGAAATATAAATAATGTAACAAAAGTTAATAATTGGCAAAACTAGGCTCTTGGTTACACTGACATAAAAGAGGAGTAACTCTGCTTTGTCAACAAGCTATTCCATATTTACTCCAGTTCAACCAAGAACAGACTTTGGCTCTGTTACTCAACTCTTCAAGCAAAAACTTCCTTAAACTATTAGCCTGTGCAACTATTTCCAGGGGATGGAGAGAAATCCTTGTGCCTTGAAGTACTTATGCCACATCTGAACAAAACACTGGAAAATGTAATGCATGGAGCAGTCCTGCAAGTCAAGCAGGCCAGATGACAAAGATTCATTAATAGGTACTCAGGGTGAAATTTTGGCCATCCTGAAGCCCATGGAAGTTTTGCTGTTGACTTCAGTGGTGTTAGGATTTCTCCAGCAGCTTTTAAAGCCAAAAGACACTATTTTAATCAGTTAATCTGACCCCTGAAATAATACCAGCCATAAAACTTCCAGCGTCATCGGTCATTTCCATCTCTGTCTTCTGTGGGTCAAATAAGGCTGAAGCAAAATGGAAAGTAACTAGAAAGTAGTAAAAGAAAAATGGTTTGGAAAAAGTAAAACCAATTCAGGCTGCCCACACCCACAGCGTTTGCAGAGGTCAGGCGAGGACTCTTTTTTCCCCTTCCTTGAACTCCAAATATTTCCTTCCTTGTTTAATGCTGGGACAAGGAGAAACAGCAAAGCAGACAAAGCACATAAACACCAATCTCTGTGGCCTGAACGAGCCACTGGAAGGCAAATCATTCCATCCTAAAATAGTAGCCTAGGAAAAGCTGAATTACCACCAGAGAAGCCTCAATCTCTCTTTCTCTCTCTCTCTCACTCACTCTCTCTCATAGGCAGACTGGATACCTAAATTTAAAACAGCTAAAATGAGGTGAGGTGACTCCTTTTTTATGTGTTTGTGTGGAACCTCTTGCTGGATAAGGATTTCACTTGATAGTTATTATGAAAAGAGATGCAAGGCATAGGGGACACAATCAGAGTACTAAGAACAATTGATTTTTAAGCAAATTGAACATAAAAATGACTTGATTTATGTCAAAAAAGCAAAAATAGTTAATTTTTTAAACAAACTTTAAGCAAAATAATGCAAGATTTCCAAACAAACATGAAAACAAGAAAGTCATGTTTGGGGATGGTTGGTGAAGTAAGTCATGCCTAGACATCCAATCATTTTCACATCACTTTTTAAATGCTGGTAATCTTAAAAACTAACATATCATTTCCAAATTAAAAGGCAAATAACCTTCTGTTTCAAAAAGTTTGAGAGAAAATACTTTTACTTTCCAAAGCAAGTTATTATTCACAAAATTCCACCCACGTGTGCCAATAAATCAGGTTACCCACACCACCCATGGCATTTTTATTAAATAAAACTTTTGTCACAAAACATTTTCTCCAAGTCAAGGACAAATATATGTGGCCCTCTTTCTAAGTGATTATCCCTGTGACAATAAGGCTTCAAAGTCATTGAAGACCAGCAATGTTTTGTCTTTTGTAGCCAACATCTGAAACTACCTGAGGCTGACCTCGGCACAACTGCAAGGTTCTTAATTGTCAAGCCCAGGCAAGTTCAACAAACCATGATCCATGTACAAAAATGAATGATTCCTGCTGCGACCCTCGATCACTGATTGATGTTTTCCCTTTTTACTGCTTTCTTCCACTGCCCTCCAGTAAGATTTATCCTGTAACACACGCAAATGAACTTGGTGAAATACACAATGAGGGAAAAGGGGGAACAGTACATAAATATTCATAGTCTCAATCAAACAATCTGAGATTTATTTTTCCTTTAAAAAAACAAACCACCTTTCCTGATCACTTCCAGATTCACAGTTTGATATTATATGAGACTCAATACTGTTTTCTGGTAGGAGAGGGGAACCAGCTAAGAAACAGCAATTTAAGGTAAGAAAATAATATCATTCTACTACCCTGACAGTCTGATTAAAAACCAAGGATTCATATTTTCACTCTTTTTTCTCCATCCTGCTCATTTCTTTTTTTTTGGGCTGGATCAACAGAGTATTGTTAACTTTAACCTGTATAGATTAATTCTTCTCCGTGGAGGGCTGCGACTGCAATACATGTGACTCTGTACTCCATATTGAACAGTTTATCTTCCCCCCTGTGATTTCAACAAAACCCTTGAGATCTGAGTGCTGCCTTGATTTCTTCTGTTCAGCCATTTAAGAGTCAGGTGCCTTGTCTGAGCTGGTTCTGTAGGCTCCCTCTCTGCTCAGAGGGACTGAGCATCTCCAGAGGGTAATTCCATCCAACTGCCTGAGACACCTGATTCAAACCAGCGTGACTCACTCCACACATGCCCTTCTTGCTGCATGAATTACAGATGAAACCTAAAGGACTAGCTCAGACTAGACACCTCACTTTCAGGGAGGTGAAGTCAGGCGAGATGAATCCTACCCTTTGAATATAATTTCACAGTTCACCCAAGTGATCTAGGATAATACCTCCAATTTTTTTAGAAGTTACTTAAGTATTAGGGTTTACTCCCCGCAGGGCAAATACAGTGCCAATTTGATCATTGCAGCATCCTTTCCAGGCATGTTTCTGCCTCATAAACTCCCCAGCTCCGAGCAGCAAATGAGTGGGAGGTCACTGAGAAAGCCACTGGAAACGCAGAGGAGGATGAATGTTGTGTGCTCCCATGCATCCAAGGCATTTTGATGCCTAAGTCTGAGCCAAAGGGAGTTTCTAGGGTGATTCAGCTCTCCTATTAAAGATGTTCCACTCCAGATAAATAATTCAATATTCACTGGAAAAAAAGCTTGTACATGTTCCCACAATAAAGGTGAATGCCCACACAGCCTTGTGGAAGAGCTGTGATCTGTCTGTCTCTACCCACTTAATGAATCAACAAATACCTGCTTGTGTACACAAAAGAGAAATAAATTATTGTCTCTTATTCCTCAACTCCACTTTCTCCTGGTTTGGGGTTGTTTTAGGGGACAGGGGCCCATGTTCATCCTCCAGACAAGTCAGAACTGGGATCTGAAAAGGGGTTTTTTACTCCTGGTCAGTGTTGGGGTGAGCTTACATCAGGACGAGGGTGAGTCACACAAACACAGACGCACACATGGAAACAGCCATACAATTCTGGTCATAAATCACCTTTCAGACATGGTCTGAAACAGGCATAAACAGGGACATATTTTCCATACATGTAGGCACATGGATTTTGTTCTGTGTATGTGCAGTTAGAGAAATGGAGGTGCTAAGCCCCAGGCTTCCTCCAGGACTCAGAGGAGCATGGAGCTGACACAGCTGAGGGACACCCAAAGCACCCTCAGAAACCTGGACACATCAAAAATCTGTTTATTTGCTTATGGGTGAGATTCCCCTTGCCTAACTTCAGCCATCTAATTGTTAGCTAATTAGTCTGACCTAATTGTTCAAGTCTCCCTTATAGGTAGCAACCAAGGACAGGCACCTCCAAAGGAAATTCTCCCAATTTTAGACCCATATTTTAAGAAAAATCAACCTGTCCTTTAGAAATGGATTGATGTCTCTCTCCATTGATCAGAAATAAACAAGGACTTCTGAATGACTAATGTATAACTTTTAGACAGCTTTAGGTGAGATGATCCCTCCCTTATCATCTCTCTTCTCTTCCCTTCTCACCCCATCTACAGACTGATGATGTGGATTGATTGATTCATTCATTGGTTGATTAGGGCTTAACTCAAAAATCTGGGATATTTTGACAGATGTGTCTCAAAACCTCCATAGAAGGAATGAGAAAGACTAGGAGCTTGATTCCCAGCTACCTTTGCCTAAGATAGAGAACAATGATCCAAGGATTAAGAGGTTACCTGGATTTAGAGACCTGAGTGCCTTCTTCTCACAAGCTTTTCCATATGGCCTTATAAAAATAATTTAAATTTGCCTTGAAACTTCCTATATACAAAATAAAAATAAAAATACTCTTTGGCTACAAACTTTACATTAGTAAAGCAGTAATGCAGCAGCTGTGGACGGGTTTCAGGTTAGAGGGGGATAAAAAGTAAATATAGCAACACGAACAGGCATCTTGGCATCTTCCTATTTTTGTGGTACCATCTGTCCTACTCCCAAATTAAACCTAGGAAAGCAGGTGAATCAATAATGCCTTAAAAAGTAAATTAAACATGTTTTTCAAGCATCCAGAAAGATTGTTTTGACTTTCTAATTTTTTACTGAAAACTCAGGTTTCCTCCTTCCCATTTCTTATCCAGTTTTACAATGGAGGTAAGAAATAAATGCGATACTTGTAACATTATCAGGAAGAATGTGGTCAGAGCACCTTCAGATGCTGTTTTTTAAGAAGAAAACCCAGCTGTTCAAATGACACCAAAGGAAAGCTTCATTTCCAAGTCTCTTAGGAGTCCAAGCGACCCTGGGGGCAGGAAGCAAGTGAATGTAAAACTACTGGCCTACAAGTGCCCCAGGAAGAACAGCACCAAACTTGCATTTCACAAATCATCGTGACTCTGTAGCAGCACGTAAGTGACAAGCATCATTTCTAGGGCATGTCCCCGAGGGCCTAATCCTGACCTCTGCCATGTTAGTCTTGTGCAGGTGTCCCTAGAGCAACTGCAGACAAGCAGCAGCCGATTTGCATCAGAAACTAGGAAATAAATAAATAAATAAAATCAAGCCCTGCAGATTATAAACACACGTTCTTTACAGTATGAGGTTATCGCTCCAATATCTTGATTTTTAAGTGTGTTCACTCAGAGTGTAAACTTTTGGTTTACTACCAAAGAGCAAGTAAGATTATTCTGGGACTAACAAAGGAAAACTACATGGATCAATCTTAATTCAAGTAAGAGTAAAGTCAGCTTCTGGTAGTAAGCACAGATGGGCTTTAGCAGCAGTGCTGTGGGGACCCCTTGTGTTCCAAGATTTAAGCAAAGAAATTTGTTCCTGTAGAGGCTGTTGGTGCTTGACTCTTTATTATCAATTTCTTCCAATTCCAGGCATGTAGAAGAATAAAATCTGCTTCTTTTTACACCCAGATAATCCCAATTGCATTCCACTGATTTCAGCTATGTTATTTATTTCCAGCATCGGTGAAGACACATGAGACAGAGACACAGCAATGCCTAGCTAGCAGCACCTGAGGATGAAATTTGAAAGCTATTAAGTTTCCAAATCCCTCAGTTCACTTAGAAAATCTCAGTCTCAAATAGATTTATTTAATATTTCCAGATTTTCTGTCCTTTGTGTTCAAAAATTGTTACTGAGACAAAAAGCCACGAGACTACGAGATTTACAAATTACTCACATCTTAATTCTTTCCCATTGTTTCTCTGTTTTTGAGATTTTTTGCTTCAAGCCCCATAAAATAACTTAGGGATCATCGTGATTATGCCTCAACTTAATCACCCTGAAAGGAGCAGAAGCAAAATCAGTTATCATTAAGCCTGGATGTATGAAAGCAATTCAAGTATCAGTAGGGAGGTCACATTGCCTCTGTTGCAACTGAACTGTTGTGGCAAGTATTAAAAACATTTTTCTCAGTTCTGGTGTCCCCAGTTAAAAAAAAAAGGCATTGGGAATTCCAGCAAGAGGTCAAAGGAAAGCAATAAGACAGTGCTCAAGGACTGGAAAAAAGCCTCAAAGACCAAATACACTTCAGAGCACCAACAACACCTCTGCTCAATCAAATGAAATCATTTTAAGGATGAAACATTAACATGTTTACTCAATGGGCAAAACTGACTGGGATGTGATTTGCAGCAGGTGATAACAAATAACCCAAAGATCCTTCTGGCCTCAAAGTCCATGAAATTCAGATTACTTTTTTCTGTAATGTGAAGAACATCCCTGGAAGAACCAGGATATTTTTACAATAATTATTTCTCTAATTCTCATTTTGTCACCTCATTTCTAGCACTGTTTTCAAGCTGAAAGTCCATGACTTAAGATCTATCTAATAAAGAAACTTAGCAACACTGATTTTCATTTGTCTCATTCTTCTTTTCCCTTTTATTTTATGAAGAACACTTGCATGCATAAAACAAACAAACAAACAAACAAACAGAAACAAAAACCACCAAAAAAAAAAAAAATCTGTTTAGGGAAAAACAGATCCTGGACTAATTCTTTTCCCTTTGAAGTCATGAACAGTTTTGCAAACTGACTTCCAGGAGCCAGTCACTGGGCTCTCTATCATGTGATACCTTGCAATGGCTAAATATAAGCCTGTGAACAATCAGGTCTGGACATCAAGACCAATTGGGTGCTTAAACCTGAACATTTGGACACTGAACTGAGCAAGGCCATAGCTTCATCTAAGTCCTTGCTGTGGGGAACATCCTTAAGATACAGCAAGTCTATCATAACGAAGGGAGTTATCCACCAGGGCAAAACCATAGAGCAATGAAGGTAAAACTCAATTCTAAATAATAATGTAATTTAGGCCTCCCATTCCAGCAGCGAGGCGCTTAATTCCTCCCAGGACTGCTGCTGCCAGATTGCTCTAATCCACTTCCAGCTGTGCTACTGCTCCTGTGTGCAAGCATGGGAGCTCGGCTGGGAAACAGAACAAAGCATCCCAGTAAAGCCAGCAGCACTTGGAGGAATATTCAAACACACAGGGGAAATAATTCCCTCCTAAAAGAGAGCGTCTGCCAACTACTGTTCCCACTGCACGTGTTTTAGTCTAGGCCTGGCCTTGCATATAGGCCCTGACTCAGCAAAGGCTTGAGAACATGCTCTAATTTCATCATGTCATTAACCTTGTCGACTTCAGCATGTTCTATAACTTTTAATTTATATAAATACAGATATTCTTTCAGGTTTTTTCTCTCTTCCACCCTATGGTGTTCCATGTCTTCAAAGTTGCTTCAGCACAGATGTGTCAGAAAATTGTGTCTGTTAGTAAATTTATTGCAAATGTTTACTATTCCCAGAATGGCTGCATCTAAGACTGTTAACCAGGCATACCAAGTCCCTGCCTTGAAGAGTCTGCAGTCTGATCACATCTGGACTTACAGAAAATGTTCCTATTGTGTTGTTTTCAAATAGTGCTTTTCACATTTCAATCAGGAAATCTTCCTACCTCAATTAGCAAGGTCTTAGGAGAAAGAAAGTTCAGAAATATTACCTTGTAAGGTACATATTTCTCAGATTAAGGTGATGGTGTGTTATCATTTTATAAAACTGAAAACTTCTTCTTTCTAATGGCATAAGATTTCAGTTCTCAGTTCTGGCAGGTCAAAAGATATTGGTCCTTAAAGCTGTCACTGGTACCAGAC
Organism: Monarcha castaneiventris obscurior; assembly: GCA_026261815.1. NCBI lineage: Eukaryota > Metazoa > Chordata > Aves > Passeriformes > Monarchidae > Monarcha > Monarcha castaneiventris. The sequence goes on along the minus strand of JAMPIT010000624.1, from coordinate 32,395,681 downwards.
AGAATATTGATGGCTTTGGGCCTCCAGCCAGCATGATCGTGAGGAGAACTTTCAAAAAGTTATTTCTCAAGAAAACTTATTTTGCAAACTGCTGTTCCTGGGTATTTTAGTCTTTGATTACTGGGCAGAATGCAGATAAAGCAATTTGGGACAGATGATAAATGCAACTTGCAGCACTTCTTAACAAGTTAGCACAAAGCTATCACCACAGTTTTAGTGGTCTTTATACGTGTGTTTTTATAAGGAGACAGAGTGAACAGTTTTATTAGCATATCATGAGTGAGTTATGTGGGTCATCCCAAATGAATGGCAATAAAAGCTTTATATCACACTCACCAACATGTATTTGGTACTTTATGTGCCACAAATGTTGCAGAAAAGCTATTTTACATATGTTTTAAAGACTGGGTATTTTTTATATTAGGGCTGGTTTTGTAAAGCTGCCAAGCACTTTAGCTACCATGAGCCCAACGTTATGCAGCTCAGGGGGAGTAATAAAAACTTGTTTAAAATGTTCTAAAATAGCTTTTTTTTTTGTGTGCTTCAAAAGGCCAAAATTAAAGAATCATGGAATCAACATGGAATCATGGAATGGCCTGCATTGGAAGGGACCTTAAAGGTCATCTATTTCCAACCTCCCTGCAATGGGCCAGGACACCTTCGACTAGAACAGTCATCCTGACGTGTTCCATCACAAAGCAAGTCCTTTTCCTTAAAACAAAAAAAAAAATTGAAAAGCTCTTTCTAGTTCTTCCTGGTTGTATGACAGAGAAAACTGGGTACTGTCACAGCACAGGACAAATTGTGGCTTGTGGTGGGCCTTGGACAGATGTGGGGTTTGAAGTGGAAAATGAAGTGGAAATTCTTCAAGTAAGAAGAAGAAAAACATTTAATGGCAAGCTGATACACAGACATCACACACGCATTTACGTATTTATATTTATACCTATGTATTTGTGTGGCACCTTGAAAATCTCTTCAAAAAGCATAAAGCATTAATGCTGGTCCCAAATTAGTGTCCGATCCAAGATCTCTGTCACAGGAAACTTCCCATCAATACAAGAGTATTTGAACAGTTTATAAACTTGCTTTGGCAAACTCAAGAGCAGCTTTGAGGGACTTTGCTGGGCACAGAGTGAAGCCTTTAGGCACAGAACAGGTCAGAAGGACCAAAGACTCAGGAGAAGCCATATCACAGTTAGTTATAATCTGACCCCTCTGGCTGAGAGAAGCCAGGCTGGAAGGAAGAGAGCTGACTCCCTGCCCTTCCCCACCACACAGGGACATGCCTTGGGGACAGATGTTTTGCTCTCCTGCTTCTGGAGCCAGACCAGGCCAGACTTTTCAGGATGTCACAGCCTGCCCCACCATATCACGAAGCTCCTACCCCTGCCTCAGTGCCACAGAGGGTCTGGCCATGGAGCTGGTATTACTGTGAATATTCTAAGCTGGGGTCTGGAGTGAACAGACTTTCTGCTTTTTTACAAGAGGCACGTGATGGCTTCTAGGAAGGATCAGTGTGCACCACTGAGCCTGAGCACATACCTGTACTATGGGTCTGACCCTCTGCTTAGCAGGAGTAACTCCACAGTGTAAAACTGATGTAGGGCAGTTTTAATTCCAGCCCTGTACGTGTGTGTGCATTTCTAGTGCACGTGTACATACACAGCACACTGAGAGAGACATTTCCCACCTCACGCACCAAACCACAAAGTGTGATGGAGCTACTGAAAGAGGTGAACAGCATTTAATCACATGTGAGTTAATGATTTAAATGCGCTTTTATTTTTGGCCTCTTGATGTAAATCCAAACCAGACAAGCGGAGTCCTCTGGTCAGACGGCTGGAAATTCCTCTGCATGAAATCATGTTGGTGGTCTCCCAGCTCAGCGCCTTCTGAGGAGCCGTACAGTGAAATATCCTTCCGTACCACTAATGAATGCGCCCACCCACACTGGAGCTGGTGCCCCCTAAGAACTCAATTCAAGAACAACTTTTTAAAAACTCCTACGTGAAATCAAAGGGCTCATTCTACGAGCCAAAGAACTCACAATTTTAGGCGGGACAGTTAATGGGTGGTTACTCCAGGCTGTCCCCTCGGTTTGCTGTACACAGTCTTGCAAGTAAAAATAATAAGCAGGATGCTGACCATGTACACAGCATTCCAATTAATTAGATTTCATCCTCCTCCTATGAATACATAAATTGTTGCTACACTGGTGACTGTACAGAGAGTGAGTGACTTGCTCAGCATCAACCAGAGGAACCAAAGTAAACACACAAGACCTCAATTTACTTTCCTGTGCTCAGACAAGACCTCCTTCTTGATAGTAAACAATCACTAAGCAACCAAAAACTCTCAAATTGGCCATGAAAACTTGAACAAGAGCATCCAGGAAATAATTTTCAAGACTACTGTCACTGCACCCTCCCAAGGACTCCTGTCCTTGTGTGAATGAACACTTATCATTTCAGGTACAAGGGGTGAAGCATGGTGACAACAGCCAGAGAACTGAATAATCCAGTTGTGCTACTGAGACACAGATCTAATCCCACAATGAGGAGATGACTCCTTCAAACAGGCCTGTTATAAAATTATCAAGTGGCACAGGGGGTGGAAGGAATCAAGTTCTGATTGAACTGACTTGAAATAATAAATGCACACACTTTCTTTAAACACAGCTTGCCACATCCTGAGAATCTGGAATCAATTTCTTCCCTTTCAAGAAGCTTAAAAGTGGTGGGACTTTGATATGGCATGAGCACGTTTGCTTCTGGGCTTACAGCCCTCGCCAGCCCATTCCAAAACTTTCAACGTTTTTATAAGACAGAAAAGTTAGGAAAACAAAGACGGAAAAAAAGAATCAGAAATTCAGGGAACTATTAAATCAGGGCAGCCTCACTGCCAAATACCTTTGCTAAGTAAATGAATCATTATCAAGAACATATTGCCATGCAGACTTACAGAAGAAGGTTATCACCTGCTTCCATGCCAGGCATAAAACATAACGGTGTGTGGCTAATGAACTACTGCATGAATCCAGAAAAAAACCCCACTATTTTCCTTTGTAATGTTAAAGCATTTTTACTTCAAAGTCAATTTAACTCATCCAGACAAAACATGATTTTTTCCATGAAAACTTCGTCAAAATTGATAGGTTACTCTGAAACACTTCTCTTTTGACGATGTTGCATTTGCAAGAGGAAACTGTCTTGACAGAAGGAACCCTGTTTTGTTAAGGGGATGTTTCGGCCCTGATTGTAAAGCTGCTTGTGCGCAGCTGCTTGATTTATACATTCACATATTTGCCAGCAGAGGGTGTCACAATCTTAGAAACAGACCTACAGATGTATCCTTGCGTCTGTTCATTCCCATACGAGGACTCGGACACACTAAAACAAGAAATTACCGATCTCTTATTGTCTTCAGTAACTTTTCCAATATCAGAGGGAAAAAAAAAAAAGAAAAATCATTTAGCTATGTAAAGGCTACAGACCTGTTAAGAGTGCCATCTCCCCAGTGCTATCAGGACAGGAAATACCACACTGACACAGCCAACAGTGGCATCACCTGCAGTGTGACATTTCTGCATGGCCCCGGCTGTAAACTCCGCTGGGCGGGACAGCAGCTTGGGCTTATCTTGGGCGTGCATCAGATTCTCACCAATTCTCACATCCAATGCCCTCATGCTCCATAAATATCACTAACTATCCCAAACACTTCATGCCACTTCTCTGCAGAGATGTAACAGCCCCACGCTGGGGTGAGAGCTCACATTGCACAGACCACACGACCCGCCCTAAACCAGTACCCTAAAAGGAATGGTCACACATAATTACACCTAACCTACATTTCTCACAGCTAGAGATAGGCTGGTGCCACAAATTCCCAGCCTGATATCCCATGCATTATTGAATTCACTTCCCTGACTCCTGAGTTAAGAGAACATAATTTAAACAACTTGACGTTTGGTGCTTTAGCCACCTTGCTATCCAGCACCACCCTACTGCCAATTAAAATAAATCAAAATTATTGTTCATATAATGATCTGGGTTCTATAATCCATTTTTAATTTACTACCAACTCCTTCTCTTTCTGTGTTTTGATTATGTGCAACTGATGTTCCAGTCACTGGTGTGGTTTTCCAGATTAACCCAAGCACTGGAGTCAGCTGGAGCTAGGAACAGATATAGAGGATGACTATGAGACACATAATACCTTTATCTTGAGCTGGGAGCTACAGAAACCATTTATAATAACCAAAAGCAGCCATCTCTATTCTTTTTGGATCTCACCTGCTCATGTGGAGACAGGGAAAGGGACTTCACCTAAGTAATTACATTTTATGTCTATGAAATCCTTTTTATTGTCACAGAACTATATAAAACTACTTCTGCTGCTATATAGAAAAAATAAAATTATCATACAATACAAATACAATAGTGCAATATATAAAAACAAATACATAAAATTTATTTGATATATATAAAGAGAATATACTATAATATTAATATAATATAAAAATTATTTGCTCCAATAGGAAGCCCCAAGATGCACCAGGGGAGGGTCAGGCTGGACATCAACAAGAATTTATTCACTAAAAGGGTTGTTAAGCACTGGAATAGGCTGCCCAGGGAGGTGGTGGAGTCACCATCCCTGGAAGTATTCAGGATGTGACTGGATGTGGCACTCAGTGCTATGGTTTAATTGACAGGGTCATGATCAAAGGTTGAACTTGATGATTTCAAGGTCTTTTGCAGCTTCTGGGATTCTGTGATTCTATTCTATTATTTTGAATAACGCAGCAGGAACTGTTGTAAAATGATACACAACACATCAGGGCTAGGGCCCCAGATCCCTTCTGAATCAGTGTTGCAATTTTACAAAAATTTAGGAAATACCAATCAAAAAGAAGTAGGTTCATTAGGAAATATGCACATGGTGTTGCTCTCCTTTCCTCTTTGCACACAGTCATTTCACTGCTGAAGAAGTTTAACACAACTACATTTTTGACTAACTCATTCTCTTCCATCCAAGTCAGCCTTCAGAAAAAGTGCTGCTGTTCAGATGAACAGGACAGAAGGTGAGTAAAACTTCCCCAGGATAAGGGAGAAACTATTCTTCCTTAGCCCTTGAAAACTGAATTACTCTGCTGAAATTGAGGTCTGCACTGACAGTCCCAGAGACCCCAAGGTCCTCAGGGACTTTACTTCATTGATAGAAAGAACATAGTTATAGACAGAAAGATCCAGTTCTACTCTGCCCATCTCTGCTTTATTCTCCTTGCAGGGCAGCACTCCAGCTGTAATAAAATTAAGCTAAAAGCTTTTCTCTACTTTGAAGAGGAAAGCTGAGCATCAGTGCATTCAGAGACTGCAGTGTCTGGGTAAGACAGGAGCAGGAACCAGCTAACAAACATGGAGTGAGGATGTTTGCAGGGAGCAAAGACTGTTGCTCTCCTCAAGCTTAACAGCTCTTGTCCCTATAACTTTGGTGTGCTTAATTGTCATTTGCAAGAGTACTTAAACCAAGAGTTTGTTATGCAGAACTAGGGAAAGCTCCCTTTAATAATACTGCAGCTTCTGAAAATGTGGAGTGCTTTGCAGGGTTAGATTCCTCATCTCACTGTAGTGGATATCAGACCTTGAATTCCAGCTCTGCTTATGGCCAGATGCAGACACCTCCAGGACAGCCATTTACTCCTGGCTGGAGATGCCAGCCCTTGTGAGCCCAGAGATTTGAATATTGCAGTCACTGAGAAGAGAGAATTGGGACTGAGCATGTGGGGCAGCACAGCTGAAGATTTACAGTTGTAGAGCAGACCATAAAAATTCCTTGTAAATGGCCAAGATATTTTACTTTCATTGTTACATCTATTTAGTCTAACTCTTAATTTATCTTCCTTTTACAACTTCCTACAGAGCTTAGCTGAGCATCCCATTAGCATTATACAAAAAAACCCCAAGTTTTTAGCATCACTGAAAAGTGAAGCGCTATAATTATTTCCTTCTGTTAACAACACAAAAATATTACAGAGGAGATTGTTATCTGACATAAATCATCATTTACCCACTTTTATCTCATGGGTCAGCCCCGGGCAATGAAATATAATTGCACAGATGAAATGTGCGGCAGAGCTGGAACCTGCAAAATCTAGTTTTTTCTAAATGATACGATATGAGCACATGGTATTCTTGCCTTAGGTCTCTGTCTGTGAAACCAGTAATATAAAGTAGGAGATACATCAGTGAATGACTGCAAATACTCTCCTAGGTCAGCTCAAGGGATAGGGATGTGTAAATCCACAGCTTTATGGAGGAACAGGAGCTCAGACTTGATGAAATCTAGGCTCTCTGAGGTGAAAGGAATGTGGAAAAAACAGCAATCTTATTAAGAAGACAGTGTGGGATGTATGTAAATATGAATGGCATCTGGCTTCTGGGGGACTCTTTCTTTTCATAAACAAACATGTGAAGGAAAATCTGGAGCTTACAGAGTGCAATTTCATTTCTTAAATTCACTTCTTTCTTTTAATTACTTTAGATGGAATGTCTTGATACAACTCGCTTTGTAGGAGCAAATTTGCTACAACAGTGTAACATAATCATGAGGGCCAAGAGCCCAATGACAACATCTCATAAAGCATGAGCTGCTCTCACAGGTTTGGGTCCAGTCAACACACACTCCTCTAAGCAGTGCCTGGGCAGAGCAGAAGAGGTAGCACAGACCACCAGTCTCTCCCAGTAAGCAGTCAGGGATCCTGTTCTGGTGAGGAAACTGGGCTGCATGGACAGGAACATGTCATGGCTGTTGGTAAAGAGGCTACCAAACACTCTGTGGCTCTTTAATTTATTACTACAGATTAGTTAATTCTACTGTGGACATGTGAGTTGAGCCCACCTAACCAATCACCTCAAGCTGATCAGCAGACGTACCTGATGTCATCTGAACAGAGTTTACAATAAAATGATGAGAGAAGGGCAAAATTCTTCCACTTCTAAGCATACAAACTCCCTGGCACATTTGGCAGTGGTCATACTCACCAGCATTGTCCTGCTGCTTGGTGTTTTTGATGTATGCAGAAAATTTGGAAAATATATCAATTCCAGCAGTGTTTGATTCCCGGTGCTTAGCAGCCAGCTTGGGGTACCTGAAAAGGCAAAAGTGGAGAGCAACATCTTGTTACCAGCATCACAGTGATGGCTACAGATATAATTTACAAGAAGAGAGAAAAACTTCCTGTGTAAAGAACTGCAATTAACACTCATTATCTCAAAACAACAGCTTGGCAAGACACTCTTAACCATATCTGTGATCTGTCTGTCAAGGCAGGCGTGTGGGGAGTTACACAGGGATGGTGTCAAGACAAAGGTAATTGCACTTGTGCTTTATGTAACCACAACCCAAAGGCAGCCTTAAATTAGAAGGAAGCATAAATTTCCAGAAAGGTGCAGGGGAGTTTGGCAGCCAGCTCTCTCCATTATGAATGGCAGTCGTGTCTAATGCTCTGCACTGAAAATGTTCTCCAGGATGGAACAGCAAGGGGTGCTAGGATTAACCAGGTGAAGGAACATAAATGTTCCAGTCTCTGCACTGCTTTTTATAGACCTATGGTGAAAACAAATATATTGGTTTGAAAGATAAACACAAACTAACGACTCCACTGACTTCAGTGGTCTTGGAGCAGAGTACAGAAAATTTAAATACCTCATCTCTTGCCTCAGGACAGGCCTATAGCTGCTGATTCACTTGGAGGTAAAATGCTTCATAAGGAACCAAGCCAAATTTGATTGATTCATAGATTCCAAGGTCCAACTCACAAGCCAACTATTTCTTTTTCCCATTATCCTTGTATTAATTCCAAAATGTTCGGTTAAGTAAGGCATATCTGGTAAATCTAAACCTTTCATTGGTAGCTTTTTCATACTGAAAAAATCTGGGCCTTATTTCTAATCTGAATTAGTTTGGTTATAGCTTCCAGTCATGGGCTCTTGTCATTTCTTGACTAGAATAATGAGCACTTTTCTGCCTTCAGAGCCTCTAGTCCTGTGTAATCAGTTCCCCTTCCAACCTTCCTAACACAACATACAGCTCAGAAACCTCTAGTTTTTCACTGTAAAATGCTTTTCCTGGCACAGATACTTTGTGTGGCAATTCTCAGCATCTATTCCAAGCTATTTTTAGTTTTGCAAAATGTGGCCACCAGACCCCTACAAATTTTTCTAGTCCTTAATTCTGCATACAAGGGCATCCTGAACTGTGTACAGAGAAAACATTCTGCAGTTATTAGTCACACAAGTAACCTTCACACATGGAAGTCATCTCACTGAAGCCAGCAAGTTTCATAAATAAATATCACTCCTGTAAGTAAAAGTTGTAGGAGTGCTTTTTAGGAACTCTTCTTAGGAGATCTTTCATTTGTAGGAAATGGAATATTGACTGGAAAAAAATCTGAAGGTCTTACTTTGGAGGTGCAAGAATCTCTTCCAAGAATTCCTCAATCTTGTTAACATCTGTCTTGACTTCTCCATTAAATGTCAGGAAAGGTGGGTGGGTCCCAGGAGCCAGATTGTGCAGGTCAGCTGGCTTTCTGCAAGCAGAGAAAAAGTCATGAAATCACTAATCTTTATGGTTGGGTAGTTGCACAGATATTTATAGTTCCTACAAAATCAGTCTGCCTTTTTTTTTTTTCTCTCTCCTGTAATTTGTGGTTAGAAGACTTTGAAACTACCCCAAGCACCCTGTTAATATAAAAACATTCCACAAGTAAAAGAAAAAAACCAACAACCAATCCTCAATCCCAACTATTTTGTTGTGCACCACAGGCTCTCTAGGCCAGATAAAAATCTGATTTAACTTGGAGGGGTCTTTCTATAGTGCAAACACTGGATCATACAGCTATTTTCAATTAAATGGAACAATTTTTACCTTTTCAGGTCAACAGTGGTGACGTTGAACACAACTCCTTTGAGCCACAGGATCATGAAGAGACGCTGGGAAAATGGGCAGTTCCCAATGCTTTCTCCATCAATACCGGCCTGGGGGACAGAAAGAGAGGAAAAATGGATTTCAGACTTGTTACTCATTTACCTCCCTCAAGATGGAAAAGTGGATGTTGAAAGAAAAATAAGCATTTTAAAAATAACCAGCGGTGCCTGTTATTTAATATAGTTTATCACCAACACAAGAATGGAGTTACTGAAGGATTCAGCCTTTGACAGGAGATCAAGGATGCAACATGGAGCCTCTCCTGAGGGCAGCTCTAAGGAGATGTGGTCCTTGCTGAGGGAAAGCAACATCCAGGGTGTTCTCTCAGCTACTCTCATCCCTCCAGGACTCTCTGCCTCATGGACAGGGTGGACAAACTTAGGACCTGCTTTCTGCTCTGTTTAAGTCTGTGGACTGCAGTTTTTATCAGCTCAGTATCTGTTTCACTGTTTTACTATCTAGAACACATACTTTAGAGTTAAACCAAGAACTCTGGACATTGACTCATTCTTGTTCACATCAACAACTGCCTCAGACACAAACAGCCTGGTCCAGACAGAAATCTCCCTCTGAATCCTTCCGAGGTTCAAGGCAGGTTTCAGCCACCACGCTCAGTCTGCTCCTATCTCTAGTATCTAATGAGTTGCCTACAAACCACTACACAACAATACAAAACTGCTAGTGTTAGCACTGAGGAAACAGCCTATTTTTTCCTTTTAAAAATTTATGGTCCTTAGCCATGCAAATTCGAACTTTGAGCCATGGAGGGATACAAATAACACCAGCTGAACTGAGCCAAAGCTGCGGCCAAGGACAACATCCTCCTACAATAATTATGCTTGTGGCCAAAGCTTTCAGGACGATAATGGTTTTGATAGATTTCAATTTTAATTTGTGGTACCATTGTGTTTAAAAGATGCTTATAATCCTGGTGAAGCAACCAACCTTCCGTTGTTGACCCACACGGGTTGCATAACTGTATTTTATGCACACTATGTGCCCGAAAATGGCTGATGAAAGAGCTAAGCAAATAAATGTCCTTCTCCTTTGGAGACAATATTATATTACTCTGTTGGCTCTCATAATTTTTCTCTTATTAATATTCAAGCTGTGAGGTAGCATTTCTCTGTCTTAAAGAATCACTTCTAATTATTGCAGCTTGTGAAACACCCCCAGCACAACTAGAAATATTTTGAGACATGGCCAGTTGGTACAAATTCAGGCCTTGCCTGTGAAATGTTCAGCCAAAAGATTTGCTGGGGGGCATCAAGGATCTTTCTCATGTCTTGAATGAAGCTTTTAATAATTCTGGGTTTAAAACTGAATTCCACATGTCCTGTCACTACACTATAGAGGGAGTGTGAATTCAAGGCTTGGAGACAACCTGTCACAAAGTTTAGAGCTGTGTAAGGAGTTTTGATCTGGGTTCAGATTCAGTTTCAAGCACTCAGACTCTAGAGGTACTTGGATATAAGGGGGAACAGTTTGGCTGCAGTTTTACTTGAAATAATGGATCTGCAATATGTCTGGCACATGGCATATGCAGGGATCAACAAACAATGTGGGTGAAGGAGTGGTAGGGCAGGAGGATGAGCAAGAGAAGATGCATTTCCCATCTACCTGAGGTCTGAGTAGCCTGGTTCGGCAAAATTTTATTAATTTAATAGTTAGCTGTGTTCTGCAAATTTCATGGCAACAGGAACAATGTCACCATGGGAATACCAGACATCACCATAGTGCATGCCATAATTACTGCAAAATCACAATTTGGAAGGACCAAATGGAAGGGACCCACAAGGATCATTGAGACCAACTCTTAGCACAGGACATCCCCAAGAGTTACAGCATGTGCCTGGAAGAATGATAATGACAAGGAAGATACAGAAGTGATGGATTGTGTGGGGCTAAGGGATGTAAAAGTCATTGGGAAAAGGAAAAAGATGCAAAATCTGGAAGAAATAAGATTCACTTGGTGATCAAAATAAAATCATTGTGTAGGTCAAACAAGGCCTCCAATAGCCCCAAATGGTCAAAATTCCTTCTCAACACTTCCAAAGCAATGGGAAACATTTATTGCTAGAGACACATTGGGAATAGGCAGAGGAAATTCCAAAAAACAAAAGACAAACTAAAGAAAAAGTACGGCATGATCTGTGTTCAAAGCTCTGGGATCTGGAAGCCAGGCTCATGATTTGGGTGGAGACTGACTCATGGGTTTTGATCTCATGTGACTGGCATAACTGAAAATGCTACCACAAATCACAAGGCAAACTGGTGACAGAGGAGGGAACAGAATCAAAATCTCCCCAGCAACCCAATTTATCCATTACATTCAGCTCTTTTTCTGTGGAAATTATAGGCAAGGCTCTGTCGGTTTTGTGAAGCCTTTCTCATTCTTCTAACAGCAGTCAGTAATTCAATGTTCAGCACTCAGAAAGAGCAAAACCTTAGTAGGTAACAACTTCAAAGGCTTATCAGAGCGTTTTGAGATCCCTTGTGAAGTCTATTAACTACCAGGAGGAGATGAGAAAGAAGCAAAAACTTGCCAGGCTTAGTCACTCTGAGCTTCAAGGAAAAACAGCTTTTTTAAAGCACCCTACTAGTGCCTAAATACAAACCTATTACGTAACTGTCCCAGGGTAACGACTCAGAAAGGCAGGAATTAAATAATACCTTCATCAAGATCAAGAACTCAAGCAGTGGATGGAAAGAAAAGAACAAATAATTGACACGCTGGAGAACCACCATTTATCCCTGCTGCTGTTCACAAAATCTTTCTCATGCAGCTTCCCTGAAACACAGTAAAAGTGATGAAGCATTTATAAAATGGAGCAAGTTGGTGACATATGCACTCTCCCTGCCAGCAATGTCGGATATTTCTGATATAATGATTGCAACTAGGGACAGTACTGACAATTCGAATTAAAATACTGCAGCTAGGGACAGACTTGAAGCTTTGTGGGCGCTAGGATAAAGGAGATAGAGTTGTTCAAGTGCAGTCCCAACAGAGAAGAGCCTCACCTGTAAAGGCAAATTCCCATAGTGACCGTGGAAAAGTAAAAGAGATTTGAGGATTTGCTGCGCCAGACTCTTTGGCCAATCAGTGCTCACCCCACTGAAGTTTTAATTTAGGTGCCCAAGGGAAAGTCTCCTGTGTGGGCAAGGCCAAGATGCACATCTGAAAGATGAATGTGTCCACCTTTCACTTTGACTGAATCCACGGCATGTCTTAATTTTAAGTGGGATGAATGTGGATCCCAGCAATAAAAAAGTCTGGAGTTTGTGGAGACAGAATTTCTAGAGACTTACGTTTCTTTATCTTGGAAACATCACTTTCTGCACCCATTGTTTCCCACAAACATAATTTTATTTAGTCTACCTACTCAAAAAGTATGCTTTTCTCCTTAATCTTCAGCTGTTTCTGTCCTTCACACCAAGTGATGCAAGGTCCTGCCCTGGAACTCAGTATAATCACGTCAGGAAAAGCCTACTGTCAGACCAGCTGCTTCCCTCTATCTGAGTAATGGCAAGAATGAATAACATGTTCCCCTTTATTAATTATAAGGTGCTCCTCCTTAAATAGTTCAGCTATGACATTTGTGTGCACAAGTGGGGGCTGCATGGACACATTATCAATTAACAAAATTAAGGAGGTTTTGGGAGGGAGAAAAAACAGTCTCAGTGATTTTATGAACTTGTGTCAAGTATTTTTGTAAAGTCATGGCAGTACCAAAAGCCTCCAAGCACTGCACAGCACAGCTGAACGATGTGAACAGGGAGCTCTTCTCAAGTTCAAGCTAATACTTTGCTACAAATGAAATAACTGGAACAAACTTCCACACATATTCCAAAAATACTCCAACTGTAGATGCACGGGGACTGCAATACACACAGACAACTGTATATTATGTTAACTAACCTTAAGGGATGAAAAAAAGACAAGTTTCAGTTTTTCCCAAAATATAGAACTTTAAAGAAATACACCATCATTAATAATGACTAAGCATCTAGCTTAAAAATGGCAGCTCTGGAAAGAATTCCATATGGCAAAGTACTCTGTTTTTTCCAGGAAAATAATGATTTTGGGTTTATCTATCCTTCTCCTTTCATTTTTCACTGCATTACGGTCACTCTGCACATGGTCCAGGGGTCTGTTAGACTGTGGTGTAAAGCAGGGAGATATTTTTGATGACACTAAAACACATTTCTTTTTCAAAAGGATTTGAACAAGTTAACAAAAATAAACAGGCTAATTCACCTCAATGTTTCCCAGTAAGGATTAAGGAGGGATTTGATTTCATCATCCCTACAATCAAAATCGAGGCTCACATTACACATGGTTACACCCTCTCTGTTTTAAAACTGGGAAGGCTCCTGCCTTTTGACACTTACTCTCCTTACGCTCAGAACCCAAAGGAGAAGTGAAAATTCTATTGGAAATGCAAAGCAGGCCAGGAAATATCCTATTTATTGTGCTATTAAGAAAAAAAAAATCTGTCTTAGTAATTATGCCACACACACAATAGCACAAATCTCCATTGTAGGGAAAACCCATGGGTTGCAACATGAGATCAGACATGCCAAGGTATTGCTTTAGTAAGGGTTATTTTTTTTTCCATTTTCTTGTCTTTTTTTCTTTCCCAACTTCTCGTCCAAATGCAAAAGCCAGTGAGCTTTTTAGAGTGCCACCAACGGAGAGGCAAGCTAAGAACTGTACATTCATAAGGCAGCACTGGTAGGTCTCAAGTAAGAAGTAAATCTCGTCACACAAACCCTGTGTGTCACAGGACACACTTGGTTTTTCTTGGTTCAGAAAAGCATTTAAGCATGTGCTGAAGTACATCCGAATTCAGAGGAAGTATATGCTTGACTTTAAGCATGTTTTTAAGTGCTGTTGATTTCAATAGGACTTAAGCACATACTTAATTACTTTCCTGAACAGGGGCCTACAAAAACAATAATAAATTTGCTGTGCAACATTTTAACTTCATTGGACTTTTCCTGAGATTTCATTTTGCTAGGAGAAGCTGTGGGCAGCAGCCTTTCAAGGGAGGGCAAGATAGAGCAGGAGTATATAGAGGGAATACTTCCCTAAGAACACACACATGGACAGGGACCATGTGCATATATGTCAAATAAAAATAGAGCATGTGCCTGAAGGACTGTCAGGCTAGTAACAAAAAAAAGGAAGTGGTGAGACTCTGTAGCCAGCTCCCCAAAAGCCAGCCAAAATACTGTCCAAGTTTGGCATTACATCCAGGCATGTATTTTAGATGCACATAAGCTGAACTGGGTCTGTGCTGCTGGCCAATTTGAGGGGAGCTGGCTTCTCACACTGGGCTCCAACCAGCTGAGCAGCACGTCAGCAGGGCTGAGGATCTCCAAGGAGCTGTCACTGCACTTCTCAGATCTCTGCAACTTTGGAAGAGATGAATTTGTACTCTTGAGACATTCAGGACATTCAGCAGATGGAACTGCAGGTTGGACACCCCGTGGGCATCATGTGGTTGGGACATGACAAATATTATCTGTATCTATACTGGTAAATCAAGATTTTTCAACTTTTTATATCCACATGAGGGGCGGCATGGGCAGGAAGGGATCAGACCTATAGGTTGGCTTCTTCCAGAGAATCCTATCATGATGGCTTAGGATGTTCACAGTTAAAGATCAAATTCATCTGCCACATCAGCTGAGGTCCTGGCAGCAGAACAGCTGCATGCACAGGGCTCAACCTGCACAAATAGGTCTCAGTTGCCTCAAGGGCTTGTTGGAGCCAAAGGCCACTGTACTTGTCCTTTCATGAAGTAAGTTTTGCTCTGAAATAAATTTTGTTATGTCTGAGAACTCCAGTCAGTCATGTGCAGGTTGGGGTTAGAAAACTGCAGACTAGACATAGGTGAATAGTCTCATCATATGGAAATGATTCCATGCTATTCCATCACCTCTTCTGCTTTCTTCTAAGTTCCATGACTTGACAAATACCAGCAGAGTAGAAGAACAGAGACTGTTCTGATAGCCTAGAACATGATATTACTTTGTTCTCATTTATATTTGTAGATCCGTTACTTAGCTTTGCATGTGGTCAACTTAATGAGAAATTAATATCAGATAATCAGAGGTAGTGGGAACTATAACAAAACTTCCTACACCGAATATATACAAGTATACATATACATATACACATATATATGTGTGTATATGTATATATATATATATATAAAAACTAAATTTGTACCAATTTTTTTTTTCCAAGAGAACATATTCCAGCCTGCTCTGCTGTGAGGAAGACTGACTTTCAAAGGGTGATGTATAAGGGAAAAGCCCCCAAAAGAGTGAGAATCATTAAGGAACAGCAGCAGTACATTAGAAAGAAATCACACAAAGAATGTCTTTAATTTATATACTTTTAATGTCAGCAAATTATGGGCTAAAGGATGGGTATTAATGCAGGCTGACATTCCCATAGTGGCCAGCAGTTTTAGATCTTGTGAGACAATCTGAAGGCAGCTGATTTCTCACAAGTATCAACTCTCTACACTTGGCAAGTCAGGCCACAAGCCACCCAACATGAAAAGCTGGTTTTAAAAGCCTCAGTAAGAGGGAAGTATCACTGACTGTGATTTTCTTGAGCAACTAGACAAAAAATTAACAGTGTTGAAAAATAAAATCTCCACTGGAAGAATATTCTTTGAGGAGCTCGCTTGGAATTTGACAAATACCGGATGGAGGTGCACGAAGGCTTTGGCCCTATCACCTTGGGAATACACCTGGAGCTGTGGTCTTTGTCCAGCCCCTGAGGACAGGCAGGGTGCTGGGACCACACAAAGCTGTGGGGTCACATCGTGCAGCTCAGCAGGACTCACAAGGCTCCTGGCTGCCCAGCAGCCCACCCAGCAGCAAAATTTCCTTTTAAAATTACTATTGCAGTTTCCCTCCTCACAGAAAACCCACCACAACCTCTGTTTAGTCACACTGTGAGTGTTTTAAAATGGGTTCTTAGACTTAGAGCAATTTAGAGCAAAATCTTGAAATGCTTCAAAACCAAAAATTGCCATTCTCATCATAGCTCTTGATAGTAGATTGTGCACGAAGTTCCTGTGCTTTGGGACATACAGAACTGAAAATAGAGGTGCTTCATTTTTGGCTTGATGGACAAGTAACTTTATCCTTTACACTTCTTCCTGAGTCTTTTCCAATCTAATAAAGCAGCATAAAGACTGGTCCCATCACACACCAGGATCCTGGCACAGGATCCTGGGTACCAACATCAGCCAGTGGATACAACCTTAGAGAACAGCTTTTAAAATCTTTGCTTCTTGGGGATCCATCAATAATTCACTGTGAATGAGACACCACAGGAACAAGAAAAGAACTCAAGAGATGTCAAATATATAAGCTTAACATATAGAAAGATACTGGAACAAATGAGTAACACACAAGAGCATGTGGAAATCTAAAGTTGATAAGAAAAGACAATATGGACATATCAGGAACAAATAACATGAATTAACCCAAGTAAATTTTGTTCTCTGCCAGGTTTCCCAGTACTTTGGGTAGGAAGGAAGCAGCAGGTACCCAGCTGACCTCTGTAAGGTTTATGACATCAGATCCAGACTCTATTTTCATTAATAAAATAGGGAAACAGGACCTGCATGAAACCTCTGCAGTGCTTGTATGAGTAGTTGAAAAAATACTTACGGAGCAGCAATAACAAAGTTTTCTGTTAGCATTTAAACACATAACAAATAAAGGTACCATAAAGGTCTGTGACAAGATGAGTCATATTTAATGTTTCCATTAGCAAAATGGAGGAAGGAACAGACAGAACCTTACAAAATTTCCTGACAACAAGGAGCACAGAGAGGTTACTGGGATCTCCCAGGAGAGGAGTAGACTCAAAGTGATGCTAGGGAGTTGGAACAAAGTGTCTGAAATCACTTAAATGAAAATTCTGCAAAATAAACCTCAAGGTGCAAGATGTGAGAAAAACAAAATGCAAGGCACAAAGTGCAGGATGGGGAATAGCTGGTGAGGGCAAAGCGAAGGAGGCTTTACATAAATCACAAACAATGTGAATCATCAGTCTGTGCACCTAGAGGAAACAGCAACAAGATAATGAGATGTACATGTGTTGTTCCACTACAACATAACAGTTCTCAAGCATGTGTAAGTGTTTCACAAAGAGGATGATGATCCATTGTTGTTCATGCCCACAGAGGATGGGATTAAGTATTTTGCTCAATTTGCAACAATAAAGATTTAGGAGGGAAAAAACCTAGTGTAATTATAGGACTAATGAAACACAAAGCAGGCTTTCTAAGGAGGTTGTGTAATCTGCGTTTAGTGGAGGCTTTGAAGAAATCAAAAGAAGCCGGTAAAACTGGTCTTGATTTATTTCATCCTGCTGTAGAGGGGAGAGGGGGCATAGGATGTTTTAAAAATCCTTTCTAACAGTATATATTAGTGACTCTGACAACAAAGCTGCTCCTACTGCCAGTGCTGGATGCTTGTTGGCTCAGACTTTTGCTTCCCTCCCACTTGCACAGGATGAAGTCTGGCCCCAGTGAAATCTATGGCAATTTTGACCGTGACTTTGACAGGACCAGAATTTCACTCAGAGGTTTCATGGCCAGAAGGGACAATTACCATAATCTTTCTTGACCTTTTCCATGATGCAAATATAGATTTCGCTCAGCCTGTAGCCAACATCTTGTGGCTGAACTAGAACATATGTTTTGGAAGGGTTTTTTGGGAGAGGCACATGCCTCACATAGAGTGGTAGTAAAATCCCCTCTAGCGTTGCCTGTTTGTATTGCAGGGAGCAGCTCTCACTCCCAGGGAAGTCAACATCCCATTTATGGGGTTTTCCAAAAGGGACTTGTCACATCACTTTTACATGTAATCTTCTTTTCTCATTTATCAACTGCATTTATGCATGTGGGTTCAAGGACTAGAAGGAACATTGGTGACAGGATTTGGGGAATCAGGACACAGCAGTGTCCAGAAAATTGTCACAATTTCAGTAAAAGTCAACAGAGATGCTGAAGCATCAGCTACTGTTGGTTATTTCGAACACAGTGGTGTATCTCATAGGAAGAAGGACTTTGAACAAGAAAGTCACAAAAAAATTTTTTTAAGATAAATAAAATCCTAATGGTTCTGGTTGGAAGGGACCTTAAGGATCATCTATTTCCAACCGCTCTGCCATGGGCAGGAACACCTTCCACTATCCCAGGTTGCTCCAAGCCTCATCCAACCTGGTCTTGAACACTTCCAGGGATGGAGCAGCCACAGCTTCTCTGGCCAACCTGTGCCAGGGCCTCACCACCCTCACAGGGAAGAATTTCTTCCTAATATCCAATCTAAACCTGTTCTCTTTCAGTTTGAAGCCATTCCCCCCTTGTCCTGTTGCTCCAGGCTCTTGTAAGTATTTTCTCTCCATCTTTCTCGTTGGCTCCCTTCAGGTACTGAAAGGATCCTGTCCTGCAAGATATTGATAGTGGTGACTCTGCATATCCATCATGCAGCTCCTTCATTTTGGAAGCTTAAGCCTGCAGGATCTTATTAGGATTTTTGTCTTTAGGTGCCACACCCATTAATGTGTTCCATTCTAACAGAGTAGGTTCTGGATGCCCCATCCCTGGAAACATTCAAGGTCAGGCTGGACAACGCTCTCAGCAAACTGATCTAGTTAAAGATGTCCCTGATTATTGCAGGGGAGTCAGACTAGATGACTTTTAAAATGTCCCTTCCAAGGCAAAATATTTTATTATTCAATAATAGCATACCTTGTCTAATTCCATAACAGTCAGTATTCACACAAAGTATTCCCACTAATGGTAAATTTTCCACTGACCTCAGTGAAAGTGGAGTAATACTTTGGATTCACTAGTTTCTTCCTAATAAATTATTAAAATCACAAGTGGTTCTATGTGCTCTGAAGAAAGAATTTGTGAGAAATAATTTATTTATCTATTCACAAAGCACCAATTTTAATACTTTCAGATACTGATGATTCTATATCCTGAGAGCTAATTAGATATGAAAAAAAATAATTTCCCCCTGGGGAAGTTGCAGAAAATAAAATGAGAGATCGATCATTGTCAAAAGTTGTCACAGGCAATGCAAATTATAGCCAAATTATTCCTGTTTCTAGTGGAGATCAGGTGCAAATACAGGAGTTGTTTCTCCAAAACAAGATCTGTGCAGAGCTCCCATTACAGAAGCAGAATCCTGCATGCAGTTTTTCTTGTAAGAACCAAATCTGGCACATCTGGAATTTGCATGTCTGTTAAAAATCTCTGAGCCAGGGGTAGTAATCTGGTCATACAGTACATTCTGCAAATGTTGGTGAATTGCAGCCAAATTTCCATGCCTCTAAGCAGCATATCAGACTAACAAATAATAACAGCAGCCAGGTGCTGAAAGTTAACGCTGAACCTGAAATAAGATCCAGGGCTGAATTATTTATTGAAATTCCATGACTTTATTTGCAGTATTAGAAAAGAGAGTCACTTGCAGGCACTGCAAATAAAGGTCTGAATGGTGGGTGCTGCTGATAAGGGCATTTACCATAACAGCTGACCCCATAATGTGCCCTCGGGGGTCTTGGTTTGTTGACATCTTATTAACATCATAAAAATACAGTTCATCAGTGACTTTGAATGGGTTAAAAGAGCAATTGGCAGCCCTCAGGAGCTGTCCCAGAGTGGGCAGGACAGGGCCTTCCTCTCTCCTTTTGCATCTCCACAGTTAAGAGCACTGCAGAGGGCACGGGGAGAAGCTTCACCCCAAAATGTGATGAGTGTTTGTGACTTCCACCGAAAGCAGATCAAGCTGTGCTGCCAAGGAGCAGCAAACCACAGGCCCAAAGCAGTTTTTGGTGTGATGTTTGCACCTCAGTGTGACTTCGAGTGCAACCCACAATCACACCAATAAACTAATTATCAATACAATATTACTGGCATTTGGACCGAGCCATGATGCCCTGAGAATAAAAATGCCTTATAAATAAATTTTCCAGTTTCCGGCTGCTCACAGAGAAATAATTACAGAGTTGAGTATTGAGGGGTATTTTTTTTCACTTTTAGTATTTTCTTCCTTGCTGCATTTGTTCATCTGATCATCTACACTGACATGCAGTCATATTTAGCCATTAGAGGAGTGTTGCACTACAAGGCAGTCTTTTCTGATGCCACTCTCTGAATATTTCATTAAACAAGAAACAGAGAGCAAGATCTGAGTTTATGAATGGAAAGACCTGCAGTGAAAGCAGGAGTCTAAGACATACACACAAACAGCAAGTAAATGTTCCTTGGGACTCACCTAAAAGCAAAACAATTTGTGTGCTCAATATCAAGTGATGGAAAAAATAAACAGTGATGCTTTCCAAAAGCTACTGCGACATTTTGAAAAAGTGTGTATGAGTAAAAGTAGTTACAATTTTTTTTTTTTTTGCAGTATGGGCTTCTGAAATTAATGTATGATAAATGTTGTAAACAGAAAAAACAGTTGGCTCAATGAGAGGAGTTTGGAACACATTTCTTATTTAGTCAGTATCCCTGTGCAGGATAACTTCTTAAATTTCTGTGTCTGTACTGTTTAGGTCAGTTTGAAATGCTTTAAAAACTTTTCATAGGAAACAGTTTTGATAATTTTCTTGAAACAAATTTTGACTTGCTGCTCAGACTGAATTCCTCTAATTTCATTTTTTCCTCTTATGGAGGATGAAAAAAACCAAACCCAAAGCTTAATTAAGTTTAACTCAATGCTATTAATTAAAATAATCCATTGCTCTTTCCCTAGCACCTCTTGACCTCTTACTGTCCTTTTGTTTCTGGGATCCTTGACCATGCTGTTGATTCCAAATATCATCTTTTTTTTATTATTATTATTCTTATTACTCCTAAGTTCCTCATACTCCAAGTGGAGCACCCTCCAAAAAGCCCAGCAGTGACCCCAGAATGGTTGTACAGCAAAACTCTTCTCCAGCCTGTTCTTTCCTCTCACAGCTGTCTCAGAAGCAATCACTAGCCTTCTTCCCAAATACTTCTTGGTCACTCCCTTCCCCCCCACAAAAAAATAATCACTTTGTTGATTTTCTTTCATTTCATGCTCCTCACCTTTCAGCCATATTCCCCATTCCCTGGCCTTCGGAAATGATTTGGTGTCAGCAACACTGAGATCTTGCCCCCAGCTCCTGTCCCTTTCTCTGCCTCTTAGCTCTGCTTTCTCTGACATTGTCACCCAGCTGCTTTATTCAAATTAAACCAATCCTTTTCAATATGGTGGAAATGGAGTGTGACACAAGGGTCATGCCCTCTAAATCGCCTCACCCATTATTGTTTAGTTCACAAGAAGGTTCCACCTTCTCTGGAGACAATCCAGGTTAATCAGGTAATTGAGAAACCAGCATTTGGCAAGAGAATTTCTGAACATTTTCTATACACTTTTGTACAGCCAGGCCCAATTCGCTTAAGTACCTGAATAAGATCTGAAGAATTAACTATTTTTTCATCTTTACTTATGATTCTCTCTAAAATTTTTTTCCTATTGTTGTAAAATGTCAAGGACACATGGGTGGTCTTTCAAAAATAACAAATAAGAGAAATCCTATAATTTCACACTTCCAATAAAAAGCTAAACATCTGTTAGTACAAAATCCCTCTTTCTGGCAGCATGGCACATGGTGATTAGTACTAACATTGCACTCGCTTTCAAAGATCCTGGATATGGCTTTAAATAAATGTTAAATAAATATTCAAATAATTTTTAATGAATTAAAAAATTAATAATCCTTGGTGGCCAGAGCAAAAGAGATGTCATGGGACTAATTATAACCTTATAAAGTTTATATAACTTTATAAAAAGTCATATAGCTCTATAAAAGTTATATAACTTCTTCAAAGTTCCCATCTTGGCCACAACCTTCCCCAGCTCTTCAAGGTTGGGCCTGAGGAGCTGTCTACCGTCAGCATTCAGCATTATTGTTGAATCATCTCTTTTAAGATAAACTCTGAATCATGAGGCCATCGAGCAGAGATTATGGTCAGTAAGAGAACGAGGTGTTCCCACAAGCACAGGTCATGGGGCTGCTGGTGTCAATGAGCCAGGGCAGTGGATACTTCCCACTCTGAACCAAGTCCTCCCACATCCATGTTCACCTGCCTTTATTGCAGAGTGAATAGCGAGAAGACTTATGGAATGTTTAGAGACATATGTAATTGAATATTTGTAAATATGGAATTGAAATATGCAATAAAAGATTACATTTGTGCACTCCTAGGACCTCCTTGTGGCTCCATCTTAGAGCGGGGTGAGTACTGAGTGCTTAATGCAGAGAAAACATCATTTTTGAACCTCAGACAAGACCCAGCTCTACGACTTGATCTAGAGTTTAACTGCAAGACTCAGAGATATTGTTTAGAAAGAAAACAGAAGTTAATATTTAGCACATCTCGGTACAAGAAAGGGCAACTCAGTAAATCAAGGCAAAATAGAATTCCTTGTCAAACTGCATGGGTGAGTCAATACTTAGAAATGAAAAGTGAATTAAAATTAATTAATGCTAATTGAAGACTGAAAATGGACTTAATAATTAAGGGCATTGCTGCACTGGATCCTCTTGGCATGTCCTGGGCATTTAAAAAAACTGAGCACAGAAAAACAACTAAAACTGCCGTTCTGAGAGAACCTAGAACCTGCAAGAATATTCCATGATTCAATCCCTCTTCATTCAGGAAGAGCTTTTGAAAAAAAATACTATAAATAAAATAAACAAACAAAACAGGTCTCCAGTTGCACACTGAATCAGCAGCAATGGCTCATCACAAAACACAGGACAGTGAAAGAAAATAATTTCCCCCCATGATATGCATTTGCATCTGTTTGAAGTTGCCCATTCAGCAGCTAAAAGCAAAAGGAAAGCAGTAACACAACGTGCCTGTTGACCCACACAAATTGAGTCACAATCTAGAAAAACACCGGCAACAATAGTGATGATCCATCAGGGCTGGTTTCTCTGATTTCCACTTGTCTGGGACAATGCACAGGTACAGGCACGCACCAGCACACAGAACAACAGCTACATGCCCTGGATGTCAAGGTTCAGGTTGTTTACTTGGGTGTTAAAATGTCCTGGGGAGGACAAGATTGGCAATTCATACAGAAAAGCACTAGCCCAACCTGAGAATTAATTCAGTATTATGTCAGGAGTTAATCCATGATGATTGAGTAGCTTTTACAATCACTCATCTGTATAAAGGGAAAAGAGGGGAAATTTTAGCTGGACGTGTTACTGGGCTACACAGATATGAAAGTGGCTTTTGGGGCAAATGTTTCATAAGGAATGAAGCCAAGGCACAGGGTTGTGATGTGACTTAGGCAATGACAGAAAGAGAATTCAGCTCTCGTATCTTCCAGTTTAGCTCTTCCTCATCTCATCTTCAAGGTCTGACCTGTACTGACACAGCGCTCATCTGCTCAGCCTTTGGAGGCCCTTCCAAAGTCTGGCCCTTGCATAACCAGGTATGATAAGAATATAAGGTAAGTAATCCCATATTTAACCACCACCTGAATTAATCACAATCCATTATCACACCCAGGACACGTAAGCAGCCTCTCAGCATCATTTCTGTCAGGCTGGTCTCAACCAAACTTGGGCTCTCATTCAGAGACACAGAAAACTTAAGATTCCTTCTGTGTTTGAACCAAGCCCTTGGTTTTGAACCAACCTTGCTTTGTCAAGACCTCCTCCATTGCAATATCCTGCTGGTCTGCAGATTTTCTGGCAAGTTTATTCCTTCATTGTCCCTAACTATGTGGGCTTCATTACAGCATATCTAGTCTTGATCTGACCAGAGGCAGACAGGGCATGGCTTCTTTGGTGATTCATTCCAACAGTTAATCACTTTTACAGTTACTATTGAGCCTACTCCTAACCTGACTACATTTGACCTTAACTATCAATATGTTGCACAGAGAAGTTGTGAATTCCCCATCCCTGGAAGGGATCAAGGCCAGGCTGGATGGGGCTTGGAGCAACCCAGTCTAGTGGAAGGCATCCCTGCCCATGGCAGAGGGATTGGAAGCAGACAGTCCTGAAGTGCATTCCAACTCAAATCATTCTGTGATTCTCTGTCTTGTGATACTTGTTAGCACTGTACTAAAAAGACCCCACCGATATATTTAATACTGCAGTCAAGTGATGCTTGCTCTTTTAATTAAAGGAGAAAGACTGCCTTCAGGATGGCAATCTTGAGCAATTTTTAAGCTTAAAAATATTCTTCTCTACTTCTTTTCCAATGTCCCAACAAACATAAGCTCTATGTGTGTTTAAAATAGCCAACCAAAAGATAATCTAAACCTTGACCCCTCCCTACTAATAGCAATGCCAAAAAAAAAAGTAAAAATGCATAGCTGTGGCTAGTATGATTTGTGTCTGTTATTGGGCTGTTTACTGTGAATTACTAAGCCTGTGTGGCACATGAACCCTGAATCAGCCATGCTAAGTGCTGCTTGGGTGTACAAAACCCAAAAGACACAAGAGCTGTGACTAAAGGACAGAGCACAGGACCAAGGTGAAGTTCTTGCAGGCCCTCCTTGCACAAGGCCACGGCTTCTCAGCTTCTGCACCTGTGAAGTGCTGTCCATGACTGTACAGTGCTTCAGAAATGCTATTAAAAGGCAAATGTATTTTTATCTCAGGGAATGGATTTTGCAAAGAGAATCATGTTCAGAGGTGGCTGCCAAAGCACAGAGCAGCCTCCACACCCTCCTTTGCAGAACTGGGATCTAAGGATGCTTAACTGCTATCAGCATCTAGGAAGGTGGGAGAAGTTCTAGTACGACCCTGTGTTTTACTAAGAATTAAAAAAACAAAACCCAACACTTTCACAAAAATAAATATCCATCTTCTGGACATTTAAAACTGATGCTAATCAGCCTTTTCTGAATACACACAGTTGCTGAGCTCAGTTGTCCAGTGTTTTCTGAGATGGAACATACAAGGATTAGCTCATCCTACTTTGAACTCCACTGTGAGCCTGCAGCAGCGCCCTCTCTTTAGAGGTAATGAGCCCTTTTCCAAGCAGTAGAATGTTACATTTATATGTCTTTATTAGCAACAACAGAAGTTAAAATATATATATAGATATATAGATATATAGATATATAGATATATAGATATATAGATATATAGATATATAGATATATAGATATATAGATATATAGATATATAGATATATAGATATATAGATATATAGATATATAGATATATAGATATATAGATATATAGATATCTATCTGCTTTGGCATCTTCTTGGTTAAGAGAAACAGAAACTAAAGCCATACCTGAATCAAGCAAACTTACTCTGTGCATAAACTCCATTTCCAGAATCATGAACAGGTTTTAACACCTGAGATACTGGTGAATGCTAAATTGAGTCATGATATGTTTTTCTTACACCAGAGGAAACAAAAAAATTGGCCAGAGAAGTTCTGGATGCTCCATTCCTGAAAGTATTAAAGTCCAGGCTGGATGAGGCTCTGAGCAACCTGGTCTAGTGGAAGGTGTACCTGCCTATGGCAGGGGAGTGGGAATTACACGATCTTTAAGGTTCCTTCCAACCCAAACCATTCTATGATTCTATGAATTGCAAGAGAAGCAACAGAAATAGTTAAGAAATGGCTTTTTTACAGCCTCATTTACATAAAGAAGGGGGAAAAAATTACTATTCCCATATAAAATATTTGCAAGTTTTACAGAATTTAAAGTAAATTAAAATCAGTTTCAGCCTTGAATATTAGGCCTTGAACATTTTAATTACATTTGCAAGCTCATACAGGTGAATGCCAGGGGCTTCTGTCATCTGCACTGCACACAAAATTAGCATCTATCAAGATGACAATTTAGAAGAGCAAACTGTCACTCTCTGAGCACCTTCATCCTTTAATAGAATGTCCTTTATGCCACAGTAGCTATAGCAGGGACAGCTTCAACTCCTACTGTCCTACAGATATATTAGTAAGTTAATACAACATAGCCCTCCTGAAATGCATTTCAGTCACTGCTTTATTTCAGTTTTATGAAGGGTTGCCAGAAATACATAAAAAGGAGGTATTTTAATGTCATTTGGAAATCAGGTGCACAGGGGAAAAAAAAAATGGAGAAGCATTTGAGCTCTAGATATACAATACCTCTTAAGAAGTAACCAGGCTACTCTGGGGACCAGCATAGAAATCATAGGGATTACAAGACTGGTATAAGTTTGGGAGTTTTTCTGTGTGTGCGAACAAGCAGGAAAAGCAGAGAAGTTGGTCCTACAGAAGATGCAACACATCTCCACAAACCTGGCACTAGAGAAGGACTGGTATCAGCATTTTATAAAGGCAAGGAGAGCCTGAAAAACTTGCTTTGGATCACTGAAGGAGGCAGAAAAACACAAAAGTAAAGAAATCCTGCCAAGAATTTGGGTCAAAACCTGGGAATAATACTGAGCTTAACATGTAAAATTTGCATTGCAGGATCTTTTCACAGTTTGATTAGAAAAAATAATAAAAATCAGAAGATTTGAATGGTGGGAGCTGTGCTGTTGCTTTCTATTAAGATAAAGTGCTGCAGTGCTCATTTGTTCATAAAATGGAAAGTCAAAAAAAAACTTGATTTGGATTTTGACAACACTGGGACCATTTTAACATGATAAAGCTTTGCTACGGTGTGTTAGAGAACTGTATCTCAGGTGCTTTGTGGTCCAATCCCTTTTCTGAGCACATCTCCTCTTATGACACTGTACCCATGAAATTTCTGTGGTGCATCAGTCACTGAATCAAAGAAGAATATGTGTTAAATCATGGAAGATCACTTCAGCCAGTGAACACCACCATTAATAAATTTTGATACATATAGAAGACTGAAATCATACACACTCTAAAAAATAAGTCATGAAATTATTCTTGAGAGGGACAGAATAATACGCACGAAGAAACTTTAAATTTAAGAGAGTCAGAGAAAAAAAGTCCTGTGGACTCATTGTTCTACATTTACGTGTGTACTGGCAATCAAGTTATGTAACAAACAGCAATGATATGTTGTAAATGCAATCAGTTAGATTAAGGTCTACCCTTAGGTATTATTAGGTAAAATTACTGGCTTTGGAATTGCAAACCACAGCTGGATACAGTTTGAATTACTGCTGTTCCACTGTAATAATTTCCAACTCTTAAGTTTAATATAAAAAGCCATGCCAGGAATACATGATGCTGATTAAACTCCTCAGACCTACAAAAACCAGATTTTTTGACTCATAGTTTCAGGTGTACATACATATCTCTGTTACCCCATCTAGATGAGTTTTACTTTATGTCAGCAACACAGAAGTGCAAAAAAATGAGGAGAACAAAAAACAAGGAAAGAAAGGGAATAAGGAAATTTCCATGTGAAATTTCACTGTGTCAAACAAATCACTTAAAACTATTTACAAATTACCCATTACAGCTCCTTAGGTACCTGCTCTGATTTCCTACATCATGTAAGATTTATAGATTGAATCCAGCACAAAACCAAACCCTTCCTTATCCCAACTGATTCTCCCTGACTTTGAGTCAACCTTAGCTAAAAAAAAAGTTTATCACTGAAACCTTCTGTTATTCATGTATAAAACTAACACATAAAGTCACAGCCCTTTAACATCTGGCTATGTTAAAAAGCAGTAATTTGAAAAACCTACCAGAGCTCTTAGCTGAAAAATGGAAATACTACTTACAAAATAATGTTTGTGTTACCTATTTGCAGCACTGCTGGGATTATTGTGCTGGTATCTGCCACATTTTGAAGAAGTATGTGCCACACAAGAAGTAAGTGATACTGTTACTGTGATGATCAATGAGTTCGCCTGAACAATCCTAACACAGCCTTCCACTAAACTCCATTTGACACAGACAGGTGAATTGATACCAACATTAAATACTGGAGCACGGGCAGACGTACTTCCTGCTGGCTCTCTTGGAAAGGATCCCTGTGTATTTTTGGGATGTTATGTCAAATGATCCCAGTGACATTTGCTGCTCTGGATTAGCCCCAGCAGAGCCATGTATTGCCAATAAAAGTTTCCTGAGGACACTTACTGGAGCTTCACTGTCATCACTGAACCACAAATGCAACAACCTGTGAGCCTGACGAGATGGGAGCTGCCAGAGATGGAAAAAGAGCAACCTGCAGCTAAACATAGAGCACCCAGAGCACACTGGTGACTATTTTTAAGTACCAGCAATAATAATTATGAATATCACCAGTTCTTCATGGCAAAATGAAAACACGGTGTTTACCCAACTTGACTGTGTGGCTCAGAAAAGATGGAATAAAGGAAGGAGCTAGCAAGTGGAGTTTAAAACAAGATCTCAAATACACTTAGGCTGGCCTAATTCCGCTGCCACTGAACTCAGCAGTACAAAACTGACTCATTTTGTGGCCATGACCCAAGCTGAATGTTTCTGAATTCTTATTTACTTGAATGTATCCAATTTATAAAGGCATGTAAAGAAGTTATGTATATTCAACAAAGCATTGGAATATGTTTCATTTTAATCAGATGTTTCAATCATAATTAACATATATATCAATGCCATCAAGTTTAATAAAAGCAAGTAGTCACAGCCATTTATAGAGGAAAACTCCCAAACCATGGCAGATCAGGGTGTCATTCACCTTTAACCATAAACTAAGGATTAGACCATGAATTTAGGCAGGAGACACAGCTGGAAATCCCTTCTTGAGAACCAGTTTCCCAAGCAATCCTAAAAGCATTCCAGGCTAGATTCAAGGTGGCAGGGATAGTGAATATATCCCTGTCAAGTCATTTTATAAACTTGGCCTGCTTAAACTATTTGCTGCCTGTCTCTAATATTCCCACCAACGAGGCCCTTGTCTTGATGCAAAACAAAACCTGTAAATGCTCAGAGACAAAACAGACACACAGACACACAGACGCTGGGTTGTATAACTCAGGCTAAGGCTTCTTTAAAGTATTGTTTTTCTTCATCACAAGGAAAAACAAGCAACTTGTCATTTTAAAACATTTGCTACGCAGTTATTTGGCAATTTATTGTATTTCTTTTTAACAATGTAAGTTTAAAGCAAAATTAAATCTTGCCAAGATGGGTGTTTTTCCTCTATTTTTTCAATGATTTTATTGAAAATGCTTAATAGAAAGATCAGAGAAGCGACTATCAGTCCAGGCAGCATTTCCCTGATTTAGGCAGGTCAGAAGTGGAATTGTTATTGATTTGTCAGTCCAGTCACTCCCGATTTGACAAGATCTTAGCAGAACCACTACACTGAAATACTCAAGTCCCCCTGCACGGAATTTATGAACCTCATTTACAGATGTTCAAACAAACCTAGTAAAATTATTTTCCTCTCTCGTGTCCAGACTACTGGTAAACCTTGTAAATTTTGTAGCCTTAATACCAAAGCACCAGGCCAGGATGCTGGAAGAGGAGACTCAGGCTGCTGATCATGTTCTGCCTCACTAAAACAAGTTTGAAGAGACACTAACCATGGTGCCCATCACCTTCTTGGCAGCTCCAAAAGGTAAAAATCCAAGATACACAATAAACCCTGTGCTCACACCACTTCCAGGGTGACAGAGACTGCACACTCTGTACATATCTGCTCTGTAGGGTGGTTGTGGCTCCTTCAAAATGTGAAAGGCTTGGCAACAAAAAAATGTTATTGTCAGTCTTGGAGCACCAGACAGGTTGGACCAGATGTTTCAGTATCATTATTCTTCCTTGTGCTTTTTTTATCTTTGTTATTTCCTCTTTATCTAGAAAGTTTAGCTAAACATAGGAATGATTTTGTATGAAAGCCAAGCTGAGCTCATAATACCCAGGAAATATCCACACTTCTCAAGAAACAGAAATTAACTTAGAGCCCTCCAGATCTGATTCCGATTTCTAACCATCAGTTAGAAAAACTTTTTTGAGGGCAGTCTATGAATCAAATACACTGCAGAGCCTGTCTTGTTTTAAAGGGTTAAAAGGTTCCTATCAGGTTATCTCTCCCGATTTTCAAAGCCTGTACTGGTTTGTGATAACCCTGAAATTCTGAAACTGAAATCAGTTTTCTTATCAGAGTGACTCTTGTATATTAAAAACACAAAACCCTTATGAGTGGGGGACGATTGCTTTTAACAACTGTAACACTTTTATTTATATCTTCCTTTAAGACTATGTGACAGCTTCACCAAATCCAAACCAAGGCTGTTTTGAAATCATCTTTCAGCAGAAATAACTTTTAAAAAATCCAGAAAATGCACCAAAAAATGACAGAATAAAACAAACAAACAAACAAACAAGACTTGCTCCTCCCTGAGACAATTTCTGGGATAATTGTGTCCAAAAGAGGGGCAGCAGCACCTTCCTGAGAGCAGCAGCCCCGGGGACTTTGATGGAGAGCACTGTTGGTGATGACTGCTCTGTCCTGGCAGCCAGGCTCTCTGACTGACCCATTCATTCACAACGAGTAGGTTTGGTGCAAAACCTTGCTTTTAGACATAATCCTAACAGACCCAGTCAGCTGGCAGATGGGGACATGTTAAATGTCTGAAGTAGTGACTGTGGAAGCTCAAGGCCTTTGAGAGGTCTCTTTTGATTTGTACGCTTGCAGCACCTTCACATTTTCCCTTGGTGGGTGTTCCCTTGGTGGGTGACTGTGGGTGAACACTTTGAGAAGTAAAGCCTTTCACCTTTTAAGCAAAAGCTCTTGCTCACCTAATCCTAGAATGGTTTGGGCTAGGAGGGACATTCAAGATCATGTCACTCCAACCCCCCTGCCAAGGACAGGGACACCTTCCAATATACCAGGTTGCTCAGAGCCCCATCCAGCCTGGTCTTGAACACTGTCAGGGATCCACAACTTTGGGCAACGGGTCCCAGGACCTCACCACCCTTACAGTACAGAATTTCTTCCTAGTATCTAATATAAACCTACCCTCCTTTAGCTTAAAGCCACTCCCCTTTATCCTATATGCCCTTGTGGAAGGTCCCTCTCCAGTCCCCTTTATGTACTGGAAGGTTGTATAAGGTTTTCCTGGAGTTTTCTCTTCTCCAAGCTGTCTCCATAGCAGAGGTGTTCCAGCCCTATGATCAACTTAGTGGCCTCTTCTGGGCTCGTTCTTGTGGGTCCACATCTTCCTTCTGCTGAGGACCCCAGAGCTGGATGCAGCACTGCAGGCGGGGTCTCAAAGGAGTGGAGTAGAAGGGACAAATCACTTCCCAAGACCAACTGGTCCTGCTGATTTTAGTGCAGCCCAGGATACTGATGAACATGTCCCTAATATTAGTCCATCAATGCCTCAACAATGACTCTTTCTAGAAGCAGCTGCCTGCCAGTTTACCACACATTCTCCTACCACCATGATATCACTATCTTTTCACTATCAGAAATACGGATTAAGATATATCTTGTTATAGACTTTTTCTAAAGCTGGAAGATTCTAAAAATTAAATGTACTTTGGTCCACTTGTTGGGTTTCTTTGCTTTCTAGACTGCATTCTGAGCAATGCCGTCTTCTTTGCATTATGGTTTTTTTTTTCCATGGGTACAATGTATCTCTCTTCAAACACCTTTTGGTATTAGGTACTAGTCTAGTCCTGAAAGGCAAGGAATGTACATCCAAACACCTGTTTCTATTGCAAACAGAAAGAAGCCACAAAAGTCCCGTGGTCCTCCCTTATGGATTTTAATTGTATTACTTCATCTAAAAGGAGCACTATTTCAGTTCTGTTGTTATGCTCACGCATACAGGTGCAAGATTGCCAGGAAAAGCTAAGTATACCTTCCATCAGGCTGACATTGTCATTTATAAAGAAGCACTTTGCTTCTCCAGCTCACCAAGGACTGAAATTAGCCTGAGTTACAAGCTGGGTTAAGCACAGAGCAAGTGCTACCTCCCAGTGTTCCCTTCCCCAGCACTGCCGCCACCAGCGTCTCACAACACCACGCATCAAACCTTTCTCTCTGGCAGCCTCCTCCAATTCCCTGTCAGACAAGTTTAGAGGGAATTGCTGGAGAGTTTCAGCATTCAGCAAAAGCCTGCTCACACAAGCTGCACATCCGATCAAAGCAGCACCACCTCCCTGGCACCTCACAGCTCCCACCATCGCTCTCCTCGTGTGCTGCCCCAGATTTGCAGGGGTTTGCTCTCAATCAAGCACCTTGCAAGAACAAATGCTAGTTCACAAAAAGATGCCTCACAGATCCAGGTTAGGGCACCGTTAGAAAACGAGTGAAATCAATGGGGATGATAACAAACAGGTGTGATAACCACTTAACCTGTCCCTGCCACAGCAGCTCAGCTGTGTCCTGGTGGTGCCCAGCCCGTCTGTGTGGCTCAGGAGATCCTGAGCCAACCTGCATTAGGTTACAGAGCAGCTCTTTTGGTTACAGCCCCGCTCTCTGCTTGTCTGTCTGAGGCTCCTGGTTGATAAACAGAAAAGGGAAATAGACCAATTGTGTAACACCTTTCTTTTTTTAACCTAAGACAGAAAATGCTCTTATTAGGGACACTGTGGCTGGTGAAAAACAGCCCTTTCTGGTTTATTTGGGCTTGTGGAAGCTACAGTTTCCACCAGGCCACATCTACTGCCCTGTATTTTCTCACTGATCTCTGTGCTCTCTGTGTGTTCATTCAAGGATGCAGGACAGAACCCTTTTCCTTGGCTGAAGTACCAGCTCTACAAAAATCAAATGAGGAATTCCACATTGATCCCAACATCCTTTGCTGTTAGAGCTTGCCTCAAGTGTGGTCCAGCATATTTACATTTGCCACTTGTCCCAGTATTTCATGGTCCTCCAGAAGTTGCCACTTTTCTGATCTTTCCAGCCTTAAAACAGACAGAATAAGTGTCTTCTCCTTTGCATAGTGTCTCCTGGATCAGCTTTCCTGTGTATCTCCCCTTATTAATATCCTATTATTTCCAAAGTCACCCTCCAGAAAAGTTTTCACCTGTTCATGATTCTCTTACATGCCCCTTTTTTAAGCTTTCAGATGGTCTCTCCTTTGGATGTTCTTCTCCTTTTTATTTTGGAACTTCTGAGGTGTATAATTTAATACTCTGGTTACATGCTTTACTATACAACCTTTTAAACTTTTAATTAAATTAATGGCACCTTTCCAAAACATCAAGAATTGCAATTTTTCAACCTAAATGGAAAGTCTCCAGGAAGATACCAATTAATTTTTTTGCTCCAGCTCTGAGTTTTATGTGAGTCTCTATGCAATCCTGTAATATGCATTATGCAGGAAGTCACATTACTAAAAATATTCCTTCTGGAGTTATAAATCTTCAGGTGGTGGCACGGCTTAGTTTAATACAGTGCTCATTTCTCCCACTATCTTATGGATCCAGAGCTTCACACAATGAATCTGGGCAATGACCTTCACTTTAACAGCTGATGTAGTCAAAGAACCACATATCACAAACATCCCTGTCAGCCTCAGTGAAACAGTGTGAGCACTAAAACAAACCAGTCGCTACAGATTTCCATTCCAGCACACATCTGAGTGATGACAGAGTGCCAAACAACATCACCAACCTATTTTTTAGCCCATAAACATTTCCATTTCACTCAATTTGATAGGAACAACTTGTAGGAGGTGAGGTGTCTGGCTGTAGGGACTCATGGTGGTCCCTTTCAGAACATTAAGGTCTCTGTACAAAGGATCTACAGGGCTCTTATGAACCTGAAATTCTTGTCAAATCTGTTTGCTAGGGAAAAAGACCTTGTTGCTGGCTCATTCAGAGCAGCTGCACCTGAACTGACTGGTTTTGGAAGATGTGTGAAGAGGCCATGTATACACATCATGGATGTGGCTGACATTTCAACTTACAGCCTAAAATATCCATCAGGGAGTACAAAGCAATTACATACCCTCATCTTGACAGAAGGGAGGAGCTGGAATTTGCTTTGCCAATCTTTCAGGGCTGTTTGCTATGAGTCTGAGGTAACTCCCATGTATTAATAATAAACCTATGGATTTACAGGGGTGGTTTAGGCTCAGAGAGACCAAACACCTGCAAGTGTTCCAGGCCAGGCTGGACAAGGTTTTAAGCAACCTGGTCTAGTGGCCTATGGCAGGAGGATTGGAACGAGATGATCTTTAAGGTCCCTTCCAACCCAAGCCATTCCATGATTTTAAATGGGCTTAGGGGATTTCAGTCTCAATGTGTGTAAAGGCTTTAAAACACTCTGAACATCAAAAAATCTGAGCTCTTCACTGAAACAAGAGTTTGCACAAGTTTGCTATTAATAACGTTGTATGCATCATGGGTTTCAACTGTGCCACTGGTTTTAATGGTAAGAGTTTCACAGCCTGAGACCAACAGTTGCACACAACTTGAAACATTCTGAAACCACACCACATAACAGGTGTAGTAATTTTTCTATATTTTCATTAAATTGGTTTCTGTTCTCAGTTACCCTTCTATAAAATCAGAATGAGCTTCAGGCTGAGGAAACCAACCATAAAAACTGATTTAGTTTTTATTGGTCTAGAAAAAAAAGAGAAAGCATTGCAGTAAATAATCAGAAGACCGACAGTTTATCTCAATCCTTATTATTTTATGTTCCATCAGCATTTCAGACCTGACAGCCTCTGCTGAGTAGTACCAAATCCTGGTATCCCTCAGCTCTTCCCAAAAATGGAAAAGAAAGTCAGGATTCATAGAGCAAAACCTGAAGCCTACAGCCTCAGGTCTAAAGTTAGGACACAGTTCATTGCAGGCAGCAGGCTAAGAATAACAGAACAAACTCACGAGGAGAGAATTAACAATAAAACACAGGAACTCTGACTCTCCTTCCACAACATTACCTAATTCTAATGCCACGAAGAAGAAAGCAGAGTGAGCATGTGTGCGAGAGATAACAGCCTGTCACAGCACCGCTTCTGCTCAGTGCCAGAAAATTAAAGTTTGATTATTCAATAGAAGCTGAGCCGATCAGAGAGTCACACCAGTGTCCAGTTCACAGAGCAACTTACCTTCACAAAGAGCTCAATTTCAGGGTCCTTTCCTTCCCCATTAGCAGCAATAGAGTCTGTCATTTTTTGCCCCCAAGGCTCCCAGCTGATCTCTTGCTATTAAGTGGCAAAAGAAGGTTTCAGCTGCACGGCGTGTGAGTTTCCCTTTTGAACCGCTCTCAGAAAGCTCTTAAAACATCATTTGTAATGATAAAGCTCGAAGGCAGTGGAGTAAACAAGTTTGCAGGTTATTAAATTAATAACAATTAAGAAGAGGCAGGCAGCAGTCCCTGTTACAGTAGTTCTTCAGAGCAACAAGTGCTGCTGTGCTCTGAGCAGAACTGCAGCCCTCGCTATCCGCCCAAAATAGCCCAGAGCATAAAAAAAGAGAGGGTGGGGTTAAATTCATAGGGGAGGAGACAAGCTCCTGGTACCTACGGCAGGATCAGTCTCTGAGCAAATAATTCTGCTCTTCCCTGTTTGCAGCATTTCTGTTGTTCCCTCCCTTATTCTACAGCTGGGAGTACCAGGGACAGGGAAGAAGGAAGTCCAGCAGCAGGACTGGTTTCGTTGCTTTAAGCAACAGTGATGTTTTTCCCTGCTTTTCTGAAGGGTGTTTGTCCTGCCACTAGCTGTTCAAAATCCTAATATTGTCATTGCCAAGAAAGGTAAGGAAAAAGGACCTTGTGCACTGGCTGTTGGATCAATGCAAGGAATGGGCAGAAAAGCAGAGCTTTGCCTCTGCAGCCCCTGCCATGTGTGTGGTACGGAAGCCAAAACTGAATACTCAAGTGAGAGAAGCACCTGTGATGCCACCACTGCTGATAGAGCTCAGGAGCAGAGGAATGGGAATGTTTGGGTCCCACAGATATTTCTCAGCGTGTCCCTCGGGGTGCTGGTTGTAGAGGGGGGACAGGAGAGTGATGATTCGCTGGGTGGAACAGTTCCAAGGACTTCAGCCGGCTGCTGACGTGCTGCTGTCATCTCTACTCCCTTTCCTTCACCCTGCATTCCTTGCGTGACTCAGAGGGCACCACACAGCAGCCCTGAGCATGGGGTGGCACCTACAGAAGGTCCTGACACAGCCTAAAGGCACGAAGGGAGAGAGTGCTGGCACAAGAGGGGACAGCAGGCAGAGGCAGAGGGGCCCATGGCACCTCCTGCTCATCCCCATCCCTGCCTGGAGGGACTTTGTGTCCTCCTGCCCTCGGGAAGTCCCTTCCTGCACTTCTGCCCCCGATCCTGTTTCAGGACTGCCAAAGCTCTGGCTCACAGGCTGTTGGCAGCTCGAGCTGCCAGACATGAGCAGTTTTACCTTCCCCTGCTGACACACAGATGCCTTTTGGGGAAGGTTTTGACATGATCAAACACTTGCTTTTCCTGAAAGTGCTCTTAGCTGTGTGCTTTTGTGATGATCTCCAGTTCCCTCCGTGACCTCTAGGCATTTGACACAGCTCCAGAGAAGTCACAGCCAACATCTCCATGGTACTTTGGATAAGTTCTACAGAAAATTTTCCTGCAACAGCTGCTTCATGTGCATGAAGGACTGAAATGGTTAACGAGTAAATCTCATTATGCTGTTGCAACTGTAATTACAACATAATCATCATTATAATTACTGTAAAAGTATGCTTATGGTTTTTAGATCTAATTAGCACTCATTCAAATAACTGGAAGGTTAAGTATAAGAGAATTAAGTGTTATTACTCCTTTGATTTCAAATTTTTACATGTAATTTTTGGACTAGGCACATTAATTACCAAACATTTAGAGTACAATTATTCTCAGGCCTACCGGCAAGTTTCCAAGGACATGGGCTAAGTGTACTTACATGTGGCAGAAAGAATCACTGCATTGTAATTATGCGTTACAGTTATTAAAGTCTGCCAAAAACTTAAGAGCAATCACCGTATCTCTAAAATGCATCCCTATACAATGCATTATTAACTAGACAATTATAAACTTTTGGGTTTTGCTGAAAAATTGTTTTGCTTTAGCACTTTGTGGCGATATAATTTCCCTTTAATGAGGGTTCCTGGGAGCAATGGGAAATGGGTCATCTTGACTGAGGTTACCTGCAGCTCTAGCCTCACTGAAAACATCATTTTGATATAGGCAAGTAGTTTGAACAAGGTATGTCACAGGACCATCTCCATTGGCTCTAGAGGAGAAAACACTGCCAGCTCTGAGCACAGTAATGAGGTAATGCTGCTAATGCTAAACCAAAATGTAGAAATAAAATCAGCTTTCAAAACACCGGCACTTGCAAGATGTGATACATTGTGACCTATTTAGATGTCTATTTTAGAATGAAAAAATGTGTCCTAGAAGCATCTAATTTTTTCCATTGAGCCCAGGGCAATGAGATAGACACATAATGGTCAGAGAAATCCTGCAGTAATTTTTAAGTAAAAGAAATCTATGGCTTTAGTGCCTGATTCCTGTGCACATGCCATCCCTCACTCCAGAAGTTGTGCATGCCTTGTGCTTCTGAAAGTCAGACTCTAGATGTAGCAATTTCAGTAGAGATTCAACATGTCAAAACATTCAAATCCTTCCCTCCCAATTACTGTCTGGGTTTAGTGGTGTGTTATAATTAGTTTGCAGACGAAGATTATTGTGCTGAGGCTCAGCAAAGCAGAAGGGAAACTTCGCAATACAAAGGGAGCGAAGGTGCCCTGCAGCCATTTCCATCCTAACCCAGATTTAACTACTCCAGGAACAGGCCAGATCCCACCTGGTTCAGGGTGTTTCTGGGCAGTGCTGCCACTGGAAGGTGCCTTCCCCACCTGCTTCCACCCATAAGGCACCACCTTGTACTCACCCCCTATATGGGGGTGCTCAGAGGCTATAGAAGTTGAGGAGTCAATACCAGACCTCTGGTATTCCAGCTGTGCTTTTAAGTATCCACAGAAAGATTAAGCCAGCCCACCTCAAAAAAAAACCCTCTGCTTTTCAAAAATACCCCCGTGGAACCCCTAGAAGAGACCAAACATTAACAGACAACATAACTTGTTCATATAATGTTGTTTTTCTAAAAAGAGATTCTGAAAGCTGAATTTAGGATAAACATTGTAGAAGGCAG
This sequence comes from Monarcha castaneiventris obscurior, assembly GCA_026261815.1. Taxonomy (NCBI): domain Eukaryota; kingdom Metazoa; phylum Chordata; class Aves; order Passeriformes; family Monarchidae; genus Monarcha; species Monarcha castaneiventris. Next base: position 32,357,587 of record JAMPIT010000624.1, on the reverse strand, counting down.
TGAGTAGGAGAAAATATATATAGATTAATATATATATATATATAATCTGCACTGCTTTAGGAATCTATTCATGCATTTACTGCTTTTCCGTCATATAAAACTGACTTATCGCTTACATCTGGGTGGAACCTTTCTGACTATAATGGTTTTTACTGTCTACACAGCTCTTTTGTGTGTTATGAAATCAGCTCTTTCTTCAGCCAAATTAAGGGTAAGACACTGATAAATAATTAGTACACTCTCATTTTACTGCAAAGAATGAGTCACTTAGTTTGGCCTATCATTTTCTCACAAGTCAGAAGTAGCAGAGGCTTTGAGTTACACGCAGGAACATTAGACACTGAATTATGAACTCCTCATAAGCCAAGTCGTTATAGTTTGAGGTTTATGAGATATAGAAATGAATATGAGCATGTCATTCCATTAATAAAATAAGAGGACAGCTTTAGAAAAGGAACAACCACGTCCTCACATAAGACCTCTATTGTAGGTGAACTCTGACGCACTATCAGCTTTCACAGGCCTGATCCAAGCTTCACTTCCAGCAAAGATTTGTCCCGAGGGGGTGAAGCAGAGGCCAAGCATCCAGAATGTAACTCTATCACACAGTTCTCCAGCAGACCGCTACGTTACCCAGAAGGATCAGGGCACAAAGCACATCCATCCCCCAGTGCTTCCATCCAGCTCGTTCCATGAAGAGCAGGTATTGCAAGTTTTATATGACACAGGTGTATTGGTTTGGCACAGCCTGGTTTTAGGTAGCAGGGGGCCACAAAGATTCCTCCTGTGAGAAGCTGCTGGAAGCTTCCACCATGTCCAGCAGAGCCAATCCCTTATGGTTCTGAAGATGGACATGCTGCTGGATCAGAACTGGGCCAACGAGAGAGGCTGCTAACACCTCTGTGATGACACATTTTAGCAGAAAATCAAAACAAAGTCACAAGATTTTGGATTTTAGAGAAGAGGAGGAGGTGAGAACGTGTGAGGGAAACAACATGGAGACACCAAGGGCAGTGGAGATGCAGGGGGAGGAGGTGCCCCAGGCGCCGGAGCTGAGATTCCTCTGCAGGCTGTGGTGCAGCCCATGGTGAAGCAGCTGTGCCCCTGCAGCCCGTGGGGATCCACGGGGGATGCAGAGATACACCTGCAGCCCCTGGAGATCCACGGGGGATGCAGAGATCCACCCGCAGCCCGCGGGGATCCACGGGGGATGCAGAGATCCACCCGCAGCCCGTGGGGATCCATGGGGGATGCAGAGATCCACCTGCAGCCCACGGAGATCCACGGGGGATGCAGAGATCCACCCACAGCCCGTGGGGATCCACGGGGGATGCAGAGATCCACCTGCAGCCCATGGGGGAGGTGCCCATGCTGGAGCAGGCGGATGCCTGGAGGAGGCTGTGATCCACTGGAAGACCCGATGGAGAGAGAGGGCCCTGCTCCCAGGCTGGAGCAACCTGTCCTTGGAGCACTGCACCCCGTGGCAGACAGACCCATGCTGCAGCAGTTTTGGGAGGGCTGTGTGCCCGTGGCAGGGGCTGACGCTGCAGCAGGGGCGGTGTGGCTGCTGCTTCTGAGAGTGGACCGACGCCAGGGAAGTTCAGGAGATCTGTGTCCCGTGGGAGGGACCCCACGGCCTCACAGGGGACGACTCCTCTCCTGGAGCAGTGGAAGGAAATCTCGGTGATGAACTGACCAAACCCCCGAGCCCTGTCTCCCTGAGCAGTCAGTGGGAAGGAGGGAGGGGCGGGGGGAGAAGGTGTTCTAAGGGCTTATTTTACTTATCATTATCCTCCTCTGATTCTGTTAGTAATAAATTAATTTCGCAACTTAAGTTGAGCCTGTTTCGCCCTTGAAGTGTTTCTCCCGGTCCTTATCTCACTCATGAAGTGTTCATTAATTCTTTTTTCCTTTTCTCTCCTCTGCCCAGCTGTGGCAGGGGAGGGTGAGCGAGTGGCTCTGGTGGGTGCCTGGTGCTGGGCCAGTGTCAAATCACGACACACAGGCAACGTTTTTCATTGTTGTGATGAAAAGAAGTAAAAACTTGGTGCAGCTGCAGTAAATGCAGTAAATGGTATTCGGGGCTATGATTTTAACAGGGAATTATTTAACTGCTTAGTTGCCAAAAAAATCCCCCACCTAAGAAGCAGCCAGACTGGTTTGAACAGGTTATGAAAACGTCTCTTCCAGAGACACTTCTGAATTACTGGCAATTTTCAACTGCATTTATTGGATGCTAGTAGTTTTGACATGCAACACACTTAACAAGTTAACAACTGCAGGGAATCAATCCAATAATTTTAATTTTCATTTGAGTTACAATGTGTCACTATCAATTTCTTGTCTGAATTTCAGAAAAATCAAAAGGATTTGTCTCAGATATTTGGGGCCAGACAGCAGGTTCCCTTCCCCAAATGTAAAAGACATGCAAGGACATACAAAGCTCTTCTCATCAGCTTCATGCCAACACTGGGTGAACAGATACTTTCCCTTGACTCCAAAAATGTACAGTACCTAAAAATATGTTGGTTTGATGGAAGAGCTGTGATTTTGTTCTGTCTTGTAAATTTTCCCATACTCAAGGTAATGGAAGAAAAGACATCAAGAGGTACAACAGCTGTGCAGCCTGAATGTCCCAAGAAATGGAAAAGGATGGAAAAGCCTAGGCCAGAAAACTTTGCACTCCATTAACTGGCCAGTTTGAGATAACCCACTCTATACCCATCCCCAGATGTTATGAATCCATTACAGCCATGAGCTACAGCAGCTCTCCTCTATCTTTTTATTAAAAAGCATTATTTTAGCTCTAAAATTATCTGGATGAAACTCTTCTGTTTAGCAGAATGAATCAGCTCAGACTGGAGTTTTGCAAAGTTCTAGTCCAAAACCATGGAATTATTTTTATATATAATTATGTTTTCACATGGATGCAGCATCAAACTTTGTTGTAACATTAATAAGCAATAACAATAATAATATCTTCAAGAGAAAAGCCTGCTGCTGTTCAGTGTGAAGAGGGATTCCATTATGGATAATGATCTCAGTGTTCACATTGAGACAGCCACAGGTATCCATTTGTAAGGAAGTGACTCTGAAAAGGTACAAAATCATCTCCTAATGCTGCATTCAGTACAGAGGCTTCTAGATGGTAGGGGTTTATTCCTCTATTTTACTATCATTCCAGAACTGACATTTCAATTAAAAACAAAAGACACTTCCAACCAGGACTGAGACTGCTCTGGAAAGTGGCATTGTAGGAGATACAATGGAGAGAGAGCATGACAGATTGTCCCAAACTATGGGCTATATGGATAATGCAGCTGATGAAAGGCGAAATATAGAAGTCCTCAGCCCGTGCTTTTCAAAAGGCATCCTCCATACTATTAAGTGTGGTGAAGAAAAACAGCACCAGGTAAGTGTGATGTACCCATTGTTGTTGACTCACTACTGTCATAGAATAAAAATTACATGATTTTACTTCCAAGTCTGCAACAGAGTAAGTAATGCCTGTTCCTGTTTTATTCTACAGGAGTTCATACTGCAAGTCCCTATTTAGATTACTTCTGTTCACTTCTTTGTATGCTTCTTGGCATAAATTAAGTCTAAATTAATTAGGATCTGAAGCATGCGCACGCAAATTAGCATTAAATCCCCTCAAACAAAAGACAAGCACACAGCACACTACTTTAATCCCAAATTTATGAATTACTATTTACAGAAAGTGTTAAAAATGGTATGTACAACTCATGTACATCTCAGGCTAGCTCTCAATTCCTCCCAGTAAAAAAAGCTCAAAGAATGTACAGTTGCTGCTTATTTCATTGGGTACATTTGTGTTTCACACTGTTGTTAACAGTTTGGCTGAAAGCTGAAATTAATTTCTATGTTCTGATGCACATTATTTCTAAAAGGTGAAGCCTTCAGAAGCTCAGCTTGAAATTACTCATGACTCAGGCTAGTCCTCATGGGTTCACATGCTGGCATCATTGTCATGTGCATGGATCTGCACTGTGGATTTCAGGATCCTCTGTGGCGTGTGTGCTGTTTGGCTTAAGAAAAGGGCCTCTGGATTTTTGCTCCCTGAAAAGCACACACTTGGTCAGTGTGAAATAGCAGGGCTCAACACCCTTACATCCATCCCTCTGTGGCAGAAAAGTTTAACCTCTGCAATGGTGATGCCTCTGGTCAATGGCAGTGCTGCTCGCCTGGGTTAATGCAGCTGGCTGACCTCGAGCCTCACAGTGAACTGAAGAACTCTTCCATTCTCCTTGATAAATTGCCTTCATTCATTTTTCATTTCACCTTTTGGTACTTCTTCTGTGATAAAGTTTCCACAAAGTTTGCCAGCTCACCTGCCCTAGTGCATCACCTCAGGCTGTTATGAAATGAATGGTGGGTTCTTTGTTCATTTTTTCCTTCCTAAGAACTTCAAAGTAAGAGTTCAACATCTTGCAGCACCTAAAGTTGACTTGGTGATACTCCATTTTAGTGTTTGGGGTTTTTTGGGTTTTTTTTTTGCTTGGGGACCCTTTTCACTGCAGAGTTAATGCAGACATCCAGAAAGAATTGAAGCAAGGTGGTTAGTTAAGCACAGATGTGAACTCTTCTGCAAATACACTTTCACATTAACAGATTTTTGCTGGTGGCCATCAAACCCAGGTCATTAGCACTTCAGAGAACCTGTCCCATAACAGCCTGAGGTGATGCACTAGGGCAGGTGAGCTGGCAAACTTTGTGGAAACTTTATCACAGAAGAAGTACCAAAAGGTGAAATGAAAAATGAATGAAGTGAAATATGTTGGTGGCAATTCTTAAAAAAAGAGGTTGGCTTAAGACCGAAAGTCTTTTTTTTTGTGAAATTCAGCACTGAGCATGGTCTAAGTAACAGTGGTGCCTTGTTTAAGTCTGTCAGAACTGGGAATACTGGCTAGTCTAGCTACAAAGACAAGGGTTTTTTTCCTCTTAAATGGAAGATTTTCCAAAAACTTGTCACCTTTGGCCGAAATCACAAAATTTTCACAGAATATGTAGCAGGTATCACTTTTGTAAGAAAGTCACCAGCTGCAACACCTGGGAGCAACGTCACAGACCACCAAAATGCCAAAACCCAGGTTGTCCTTGCATTCTCACTGCTCTGATCTTGGTGACAACTCTGATACAATTCTATAGAAGATGGACTAGGTTTTCCTGTGAGACCTACATCAGTCAGGAAAGTTCTGATGAGATATGGACCCCTTTACTCATTATTAGGAACATCTACCCATTTCTAGCCAAGCAGCAAGTCAGAGTTGATACCAGACTAATTAATAAATATATAGAAAGGTATCTCATGATGTTGAGAGAAAACCTAAATTTCCCTGCAGAGGATAGCAGCAAACAGAGACTCTCCAGTTAAGTCTTGACTACAGGTTCATGCAGAAAATTGACCTTCAGAGAGGAAAAGCAGAGTTCAGGAGGATGAAGTTGGGTGTGTCTGTGAGATCTGACTCCACTCAGCTCTGCATCTTGAATAGGTGGAAGACACTGTGAGGGAGTTTCTATCACCTCTGATCATGCTGGGTCTGGTGACTTTAGGCTACAGAACTACCAAACCAACACCCTCTGTAATTATCTCACTTGCCATGAGAGATCTAGCAATTAAACAACAAATTAGGAGGAAATTGATAGTCCTGTTTAGATAATTAAGTATATAATACCAAAACTGAAAGCAAGTTAGCCAGGTCACCTATCACTCTCCCAAGATATTACAAGCCTTGCACTGTATTACTGTAAACCAAAAAAAAATTAAAGTGCTTTAAATAAAATGAAGGGGAATCCACACATACAAACCTCATAGTGCTGATGCCTTTTTCTGGTCTTAAAATCAAGAGACAAACACGGTTAGAAGGGAAAAAAGGGATTTTACCTTTGTATTTATTTTAAGGATCCTTAGGTGCACCACGTCCAGGTCGAATGCACCGCAATGCTCACCGCAATGCCCTCCACAAAAGATCTGGTATTACATTATAGGTTTTACTAATTAGCATATCTGTCCAAAATTCCCCAATTAGAGGCTCAAATGAGCCCCTCTCCCCAAGGAACCTTCCCCTGGATGGTTCTATCTTAGTTTACAAAATGTGTTCTGGAGAGGACCTTGGGGGTCTGGGGCATATTGCTCCCTAGCTATGAAACCTCTAAAATATTTAGTCTCCTAGCTTGACAAACAAGTCCAAGAATGTAGGCAAAAAGCACTAAGAATACAGACGTTGTATAAAGGTATAAAGAGGTTTAAAAGAAAAGGCAAAAAATCACCATGGCATCAGTGCAAAGCTTCATAAAATCAAAGAGGATGACTCAGAGCCACTGGAAATAATACATATGGGAATAGTTTACTGTTAATAGGGCTGATAGTGCCACTGATTTTTAATGCTTCCTAATTTTTTCCCTCTTTACACCCTATTTTCAAGTCAGTGTAACTTTTGCCAGACTTTAAAAAGGGAGCTCTTCAACACTGGTGTCTTCTTTATTCGTCCAAAGGACTTCAGACACCCAAAGATTTATCTTGCAATGCACTTAGCCACTGAAGTCACCCAGCTCAGAAGATCCCCCAGCCTACAGCTTAAAACAAAAGCCTGAAAGCAAACAAAAATGCAAGGAAATGACCCAATTTCCCCAGAATCAACAGCAAGCTAAGAATAGACTCCTGAACTCCTCAATGCCAGCTTAGTCAAACCATTGTCAAATGAAAATACATTTGTTTTCCCAAGTGTTCAGAACTCCATCATCACTGAGCTCACTCTCCATACAGGTGATTATGTGAATATATATACAACATTCTTGTATGCAATATTCTCTAGGCACACTTCCAAAGACGTTCCACCAGCCCACCTGTCACGCCCTGCTTGGAAAACTGCTTGGAAAATCTGCCCTTCAGTCTGTGTCCTTTTTTTATATCTACAACAGCACTTGGTTACCATCCCCATGAGTCACACAGCCCAGTCTTGACAAGTTAATTGTTAAGTGGAATTAGGCAGCAGAGCGTTCTTGGGTCACATCCTTGCAGGGGCTTGGAGAGCACGGTCTCCTCCCTGGCTGGCAGTCCAGGAGGGAATACCAGGGTGGCTGAGCTGTGGCCGGGCTTTTATAGCGGGGCTATTTTTAGCTGTTATCAGCCACGGTGCGGGGCCAATCCGCGCCCGGGGCCGCACAGAAACTCTGCTCCGGCCAAACTTCACTCGCTGCAATCTCACAGGGAGGAGCCAAATGGCTGAAATTTGCTGCTCTGAACTTCGGCTGTTCTTTATAAGGGTTCCTGTAAGGCGCCAGCACACCAAGGACGTGAAGAGTTAGGACTATAAGGAAGTTACTGATTCAACAGATAAGCATCCTGCCTATATTTGGTGAAAATTAGTGAATTTAAGGTGCCTCACGAAGCCAAATAAATTATGCAATCATTCAGTATGATATACATATAAATCAGTCTGTGGTGTTTTTACAAAGGTGGTGTTTTTTATGTCACCGGGTAACTATGTACTCTGTAACTAGAAACTACTAACTGTGATTATTTACAAATCCATGGGCTCACCAGAGAAAGGGAAGACAGACTGGTGCCTCTTCAAAACAGGCCACGTGGTGTATAACAGATTTTTGATACTGGACCTTTGTCCAGTATATTCTTTTAGTAACTTTTCATGGAAATATGACCTTGTAGTAACTTAGGGCATTGAGAAATTAATTTAAAATAGTGAGAAAAATGTGAATTAAAGTTCTTGTAGCTAAACATTAGGCATATAAGAATTTATATTAAAAGACAATCGGTTTATTCTTTTCATGGATAAGCATCACAGCATTCAGTGTGCTGCAGCACTTCTTTTTTTTAACAGCTGGGATATGTGTGCTGTCTTCACTTTTAATGGTGCTTTTTGATGGCCTGTGAAAAAGCCCATGAAATGTACAAGAAAGGTTATCTGCCGTGTCTGAATCACATTAAAAAAAAAAAAAAAAGAAAAAAAAAAGAAAAAAAAAAAGCTAAAATAAGGACTGTTAAGTCAATAAATCTATTCTATGAAAATCAGTATTCCTGAATTATTTTGTCCAGTACTTGTCTGGGAAGTTCCTAGCTAACAGATATTAAAACTAGGAAGAATTTCTGATTACATTAAGAAAAATAAAAACTTTATAAGTTTAAATTATTTCTCCTAGTATTCCTGTTTTCTGAGGACTTGCCAGTATTATTTGGGCACCCCACTGGCCATTTCTGACTAACAGACCCTCCTGCAATGAGGAGCCACCCAAAGTACCAGTATTAACAGCTAAGGATATACATATTTATAGAGCTAGATAAATGTGGGGCAAGTATAAAACACTTCTCCTGGCCAGATGTTTAACTGAATATATTTTAAAATAAATCCAAAAATTATACAAATACATGTGAGCAGAGGTCAGAGGAGTGAGTAATACCTTTGTTTTCAGATGCAAAGCTCCCACTCCTTCCATTTGCTTCTCATCCAGCCCTCAAGCTACAGGGACACAGTGTTGAGATCTCCCAAAGCACAGTAACATAGACATTTCACCTCAAATAGAATTTGTTTACTTAAACAATCATAGATGTTTTAAACCAGGAGGTTATTAAAAGAATCTTTTTGCTGCTTGTTTAGTTTAGCTATAAAAGCAGAAGCAACCTTAGACAAAATGCAGCTGTGAAAAAAAAAAAGGCACCTTTTTGGAAAGAAAATATGTGCAGAAGGGGATTACTATGATGACTGGCAGAAATGGAGACAAAAAAGATTGGCTGGTTTAGCCTCAAAATATCTGAGGTTGTCTAAGCCTAAACTGATTTTAAAAAGAGCTAAATGCATGAATGAATGCTAATGGACCATGCTGGCACAAGAGCAAGGATGTTTTAGCTGCACATGAATAAAGGTAATTTGGAAATTAAAGTGTCAAACCTTCAGAGCAGTGACAGCAATTCTGAAACACGTTTCCAAATTAATAATAATAGTAATAGTTTCTAAGTAGACCTTGATCACTTTATGAATGAAGTATTACATGATGAGGCTGTCTGTGACAGAATACTCGATTTCATGTCCCAAAAAGTCACATCCAGTCCCATGAATTTTTTTTCAGATTACCTAGAATTCCCAAAGCAACCATCTTGGTCAGTGTGCAGATTTCAACCTTTCTGTGTCTCATATTTTATAAACATATAAGCAGGAAGATAATGGTTTTCTCCCAGAAGATGTGTTCTTGAGTTTTACTTCATTAACACCTGCATGGAGGCTGCAACAGAAAATCGATCAACTTGTGAATCAAAATCCTGGTTTCAGAGACTGCTGAATGTACTGAAACCAGACCTGTGCACTGACCAATTCCCTTCTCATCTATCCCTGATCACATTCATTGTAATGTCATGAATGTCACTGACATCTTACATTATCAGAGACCTACCAACAGTAAAAATTCAACTACAGTTGTTTCATTAATTGATATGAAAAGGATCATCTAGAGATCTAAATATAAAAATCATACCTGCAAAGGACAAATCAATGACTTATTTTACAGTGACACACTTCCTCCTTTTTTTTCTTTCCCACAGAAGGCAGTTTCATAAAGGTTCACAACATTTCCCATTAAGTAGTAAATATTTTTTAAATTGCCACCAATACAGAAAAATATTTATGTGTCTCTTTTCAGCCACAATCAAGCATATGAGAGAATATTGAAAATATTTCTAAGTGAACCAGTAAATACAGTGGCGGAACAGTGGAAAATTTCCTTCCAATACAGGGTCATATGACCCAAAGAAACAAATAATTTTTCTTTTCACAATTAAAATCTTAAACTGTGTTTGAAGTGGTACCTAGGAATTCAAATCTGGTATGTTCAATTGTCTCTTCTACTGTGGTGTCTGAAATAAAAAGTAATTCTAAGCCAAATACAGTTGAAAGACATATATGGAGATTGCTGTTCAAAAAAAAAAAAACATAAAAATTGACTGAAATTAAAGGAAGAGTGCTGGTTCTCAGTCTTGGAAGGATGCTAAAATGTATTAGATTATCTATAATCTATATATATGTATTGCTATAATTTAGACTGTACAGTGAACAGCAGAAGTGCCCAACATCACAATGTTTGATCACTATTGTACATCAGTTGTTGCTGAGTGTGGACACTGAAACAAAAAGGGAAATAAAATAGCCTGAAAAAAAAATTAATCAATCCGAAGTTTGTTTCCAGATGTCCATTACCAGAATTCACTCCTAATCTAGTCATCCAAGATTTATATTTAAACTGTCACTGGTGGCAGTCAGTTTATTTAACTTCAGGTGACCATGCCATTGTTTTCAGTGAAAGTTTATAGCTTTTGCCTGGCAGTTGCCTAAACCTAAATATCCAGCAGCATTTAATAGGATAGCTGAGGAAATCTGGATCTATGGGACACCCATGGCCTACAGAGGCAGCTGGAGGCCAGGAAAAAGCCTTTAGACATCTAAACCAGCACAGAATGCCTGTGGTTGGAAAACTGAATTAGGCACCGCTCCGTACAATGAACGGAGTCTTCCTAATCAGTAACCTCGCCCTACAGGTGGTGCCTGCACTGGCCACAGGAATTAGCATCACAGGGTGCTATTTCAGAAAGTGTTTTGTTGCAAAAGAGCCTACACATCCTGCAGAGGTGTAGTTAATGGCTTACAGACACACCTTCAGCTGGATGAGCCAAATCCAACCCTTGATATCTAAAGAAAAAAACAAGAGCAGAGCAGAAAAGCTGCTTTGCTCTTGCAGACTCCAAAATAATTGACATATATCATCACCTGTTGCTCTGAAGGGATTATGCATTATTTTGTGTTTGTAAAATATTAGTCTCAGCAGAGCTGCTCTTTAGGTACTTCAGAAATAACCAATCAGAAATAATACAAATCTCTCTGCTTTGGACAGGATCAATTTTAACAGGTGACAGTACTGCTTACAGATAACTTTTCAATGCCAGAAGAAGTAATCAATCCACAAATCCAAACATTTTTCACTCCAAAAATGTAGGTTCTGAAATGTTTTGAAAGAAAAAAACAGTCCATGCTGGGATAAGACCCTTGTTTTCAGAACATCAAAGAGGGTGTCACAAGATGAAACATTTCTGAAGAAAAAATAAATGAGTAAATAAATCCTGTTTTAATTTTCACTAGGTGTGACCTACATTATTTACACTGTGTTTGCCATTGCTGCAATCACTGTGCAGGGACAATTTCCTAGATAATACAGGTCTGTATTTTGAAGCTGTTGCTACGCTACTGTGCCGTGCCCGGACACTGCTGTGGCTGGAGCCACACGCTGAGTGGGGCAAAGGAGAGCCAGCTCAGAATTGATTCACGGACCTTTCTGCAGGTGCCTGAGTGAGGCACAGACTCAGGAAGGGTTGGAAGCAAGACCTTTTATCCCTTGTATCCAAAAGATTAAGCAAACTGCTCTCCCTGCTGCTAAAACACACATTCTGCTCGTGGCTGATAGTCGGGGGACTGGGTGTTATCTGTAACAGAACGGCTGTCACTAATCTTGTCACACACACACACACACACACACAGACAGACAGAGAGAGTAATTCGGACAGGCATAAATCCAGCTGTGAAGAGACCCACAACACAGTTTTCCTCCTCAGAAATAAGGGTTAGTAGCTATTAGGTTTATATGTTAAGAGATTACCAGTCTGCTGTACATGACAGGGTGGAGGAGGGTGCCATAGAGCCACGCTGGGTCTGCACAGTGGTGTGGAGGTGTTAAAGATGTATCTGTATTTTATGAGTTAGCAGAGCAAAAGCACTGGAGAGGGTTTCCTTCACACTGGGTTTATGTCAGAGCAGTTCTCTGACTCCAAAACCAGGCTGTTTTCAATGAGGGGTGATCAGAATCTGATCACACCAAGAGAAATCTAAATTCTCACAGAAGAGAAACCTAATGCTCTACAAGTCAAATGGCAGCTGCAAACCCTGCAGTACTACTGCATTACACCTGCTTGCAAATGGGCAAGTCACAAATGGTTAAGACTGTCACTGAAGCATTTATTGGGAAAACACCAGGGCTAGAGGAACCATATAAATGTTAAAGGATTCAAAAATGTGTTAGAATACAGTAGATAAAGTGACTAGAGAGTTGGATAAATGATAAATTAGAGGTACTTGCTGTAGTAATTGTTATTGGCACTTCTGTTTACACTGTACCTCCAAACTGGAGCTTAAGAATTATATAAATTAATTGAAGACTAGAAAAGGTCAAGAAAACCACGCCTAAAACAAACAAAAACCAAACCACAATACACCAAACCACTCAACATTTAGAAATGATGACTCAAGCTTGAAGACAAGCTGAAGGAACTGAATTTGTTTCGTTTAAGAAAGCAAAGACTGAACGAAATTTGGCCTGTGTCTTCTACATACATAAAGGTCTTGTCTATTAGAAAGAAAAATAGCTTAATTCAGAGCAACAGAGTTTCAGTAAAGGAAAATGTTGGTCTCAGGATAATAATTAAGCATTGACGGAAACTAATTGGTATAGGTGCTGAATTGGCATCACTGAATGTTCCCAAAGAAGCATCTGTTAGGGATAGTCTAGATAAGACTGAGAGCAGGAGGACACATCTTATCACTTGATTTTCCAGACTTGTATTTCTATACTTAATTGTACTTGTAAGGTATCTCAAGACTATTTTCAGGAATAAACAACCATTAATTTCATTTTAATTATCAAAACAGGTATTACGGTAGGATATCGGCTCCCCATGAGTCATTTCCTGCTGTGTACATGTCAACTTCATCATTTTGGTCTGTAAATCTGCTAAAGATTTCCAGATAAGACTGGAAAAGTCTGAAAATAGTTCTTGGATCTTTTCCTTGCTCAGGTTGCTCAGTTAACACTATTTAAAAGGTGGATTATGAATCACTCAAACTTTTTCTAAGATTATTCATAAGACCAAAATAATATTTGCTTACTTCCATTAGGTTTATTATTAAAAATATTTTTAAAGGCTAAAATGTCATAAAAAGCCAAACTACTATAATTTTGTGTACATATGGAGAGTTACACCTGCCATCTGGCTTCAGCCTGATTTTACCATACTACCTGCAAACCTTGGTGGAGAAGATAGGGCTTAACACCAGCCTTATGTGCTGCATTGGAGTCAATTGGAAGACTAACTGGTTTCCGTTGCTGGAAGGTAGCTGGACACCCAGTTATGCTTACAACTATCTTACAGCCCAAAATTGCAAATACAATTGTTTTACTCTGTAGATTATGAGTGTAGTAAGAAATGCTCAGTTCTGCTCAGCAAAGCACCAGTTTAACCACTAACTTCTGACTGGACATCCATGTGCTTCTGCTCTCTTCAAATTATACATGCTTAAAATGAGATTTGTCCTGTGACTTCATGTTCTGAACTATTAATACACATTCCTAAACAGAATTTTCTCAACAGATACCAGAATGCTCCATAAAACAAGAGAAAAGCCAACTCAATAGGAAGAAGCGTGATTTTCCCAGTGATACAATGATGAGTCTCACTGTCCCTGTGAGGAACATGGTCTGTCATTCACAGCAGTTCAGCTCAACCTGGGGTTGTTGTAAGTAAGGAACTTGCACAGGGTTGTGGCACCAAGTTAGAGCCTTCAAACATTCCTGACCTGGAAATCATAGAGCTACAGAATCACAGAATTGTTAAGGTCGGAAGTGACCTTTAAGATCATCAAGTCCAGCTGTCAACCCAGCACCATCACCATGTTCACCATTAAACCATGTTCTCAAATGCCATATCCACACATTTTTGGATGTCCAGGGATGGTGACTCCACTTCCCTGAGCAGCCTGTTCCAATGCCTGACAACCCTCTCCACAAGAAAAAAATAAAATTCCTAATATCCAGTCTAAACCTCCCCTAGCACAACTTAAGCAATTTCCTCTTGTCCTGTCACTTGTTCCCTGGGAGCAGAGCCTGACCCCCACCTGGCTCCACCCTCCTTCAGAGAGTTTGGAAAGCAAGAGCCCCCCCAGCTCCCTCAACTGCTCCTCATCAGACTTGTGTTCCAGACCCTTCCCCAGCTCTGCTCTCTTCTCTGGACATGCTCCAGCCCCTCAATGTCTTTTTTGTCCTGAGGGACCCAAAACTGAACCTAGGATTTGAAGTGTTGCTTCACCAGTGCCCAGCACAGGGGGACATCCTGCAGCCCTGGTCCTGCTGCCATACTATTGCTGGTACAACCCAGGTGCCATGGGCATTCCTGGCCACCTGAGCACACCTGGGTCATGTTCAGCTGCTGTCACAAGCACCCCCAGGTCCTTTTCCAGATTTCCAGCCACTCCTGTCTGAGCCTGCAATACTTCAGGGCTTGTTGTGACCCAAGTGCAGGACTCAGTACTTCAAATGAGAGAGTGGGGAAGCATCTTGTGGGAAAAAACAAAAATGTCCTTTCTTTTCCAGCTCCTGACTTAAAGAAATTTTACTAAAGGATACCATAATTCCAAACAGAAACAGCTAAATGCTTAGGTTCTGATTCTTAAATATAAGCACCGGTATCCACTAAAAGAACAGGAGGCAACAGGCACAAATTGAGATACACAAAACATTTAAAACGTAGTTTTACCATGAGGGTAGGACATTAGAATGGTTGCACAGAGAAGTTGTGGTTTCTTCATCTTTGATCATATTGAAAACCAAAGTTGTGGCCCTGAACAAGCTGTTTTAGGTGATCCTACTCTAAGTCAGGGGTTGGATCAGATATCTCCAGAGATGGTCTCCAGCATCCATAACTCTGTTACTCCAGTGCAGTGATCCAACAGGTACAGGTTGGTGATGCTAAACCACTGTATTATGTTGGTATTTTTGCCTAACACAAGGTGTTTATTATGCTTATTATTATGCTTAGGGTAAAGAATTGCCTTCCTTCTTTTGGGAACTGTGTTCCTATGGAACAAATGAGTACCCTCAGATGACTGAGAGTCAGTCTCAGGTCATCAAAAAAACAGAAGGGCAGTAATTTTCTTCTGAAAAGAAAATTGGAGGACTAGTCTTTAAATAACAACTCAAGCTTCAGGAAAACAAAAAAATATTTCAAGGAAATATAAACCTTCAGAGCAAACATGCTGCTCAACAGGAAAATACAGTGTACAGGTGAGAAGGCTGGAGCTTGGAACTGTGATTAGGTCAGGCTGTCTTGTGCACTCAGTAACAGAGCCTGTGTGCCAGTCATATTTCTGTTCAAATTTCAAAGGCTTTTGTTTGAAGAAATTACAGTGTTATTGAAAGGGCATTAAGGTGGCTGTGACAAGCCTGGACGTGCCGGATTCACACAAAGATTCATGTTGGTACATGCTGCATTCTGCTGTTAAAGGCACAGGGAATTCCTTTTTTACCTCATGGCACATTCTGAAATAGTCCACTGACTTGACATAGCTACCAAGTACTGATAATCAGTGAAAAATAAGTTAAAGTGATGTAGGCATTTTCTTGGTGTCTAATGAATGGACTAGTGTAAAGATTATCCATCCAGCACTGTGAGTTAGATACCACTTAATCTTCCCGCTTTCTCTGGTGTTCAGTCCTCTGACACCCATTTCCTGTCATTCACAGAGATTTATTAGTGCAACAAACAAAGGAAGAAATAAATAGTGGCAGAAGTGTCATGACCACTATTGTCCCACAGCACAAGGTCCTGTTATCACTGTTAGTGTCTGCAGGAAAGTGCAAACCCAGATGAACCCAATTTCAGAGCAACACTGGCCTCAGGTGGACCAGAGAAGGGAGCCGTCTATGAGTAATATTTATTGACACAACTGAGATATTGGTTCCATGTGCAAGAAGCCACAGCCCTCAGGGATTTCACTACTCTTGTTATATATTATTCTATGACCTTCCATTTTACAGGTTGACTTTTGCTATCTAGATAATTAAAGAGAGCAAAGCTGAATCTGCACTCCATGGAGTTACTGCTTTATTGCTTTGATACCAGAAAGACAGAAAAGCAAAAGGCCAAAAACTAAATATCATCACTTTCTCAAGGAATAAAACATATCACAGGAGTTCAGTTCAGCCACCCACCCAGCAGTATCCAGTGCCCTGCCCACTGGAACCACAGCATGGATCACCTGAGAGCCTCATGTCTCAACCTCTCAGCCTGAGAGGAATATCTTGTGGCTCAAGGACATCTCAAAGACACCAGGCACTTATATTTGGCAAGTGAAGGGAGCACAGTTCCCTTTCTCTCTGGACTACCTGGTAAGAACCTTTATGGGATTATCAGCTACTCTTCACAACAAAAGTAAGGAAAAGGACTTGTTCAGACCTTGTCCACAACAGTTCTGTTCAAAATGCCTCTCTTCTCACTTTTTCAGATTAACCCAAACAACTTGGCTTGAATGGAGCATCTGCACACATTTCTTATTTTATCCACAGAAAAATAAGACGTTATTTTGAAATATGAGGAATGTGAAAGAATAAGGAAATTAAAGAGGTGATTTTAAGCCAAAATACAGCTCTCAGGTTGCTAGCACCATGTAGTTGCTAACAAACAAAATGCACTCAATTGCTGCAACTTTTAACACATACACAGGACTACATGCAGAAATAGACACTAGAACTAATGCCACAGCTCTTACTTTGACCATATAACCAACATATTTTTAGCAATTACCATAATCCACTCACAGAAATAGGACAGGTGCTGTTTCAGGGAGTCATTTAACCAAATAATGAGTGCTGAAAACACTTGCCATTATGTGAGGTGACAAAATCTCTTCTCCTGCTTCCAAAGCCCCCATGGAACTGAGAAACAGACTCAGATAATATTATTTATGTTGAAAAGTGGCGAACTTCATAAGACTTCTCTTGAAATAACAGAATATTATAATCATGGTGTATTGTCCTATTCAAGGTAAACAAGATCTTGAACATCCTTATATAGTGAAAAAAAGGAACTATCAGGCCTGTGTTTCAGCCTAATAAATGTTGAGAAAGGTCAAATACAAGTGCTTTTATGAAGGGAAACATAGGGTTTATTCAAGAACACAGGTGTTTACAGTTTTGAAACCTAAGTAATACTGTATCAGGTTAGAGAAAGTGTGAAAGCCTCCTCAGTAGTTTATACCTAACTGGAAATTAATGAAAATACTTGTTGAAATTGTCACAGAAATACATAAATCTAAATATTGAAAGAAATAAAAGAAAGACTTATTTCAGGGATGAGCATTATTTAAACTTAATATTCAGTTTTCTTCATAGTAGTCATAACTATTACTTTTGAGCTCTCAGCTACTAGATAGTGAAATGCAGGGATAGCTGAACTAGGTCAACTAAATAGTAGCAGCCTACCTGTAGCAGCTGGGAGATTTCACAGAATAAATTAATTGCAGCAACAACCAGAATACTTGCACCATACTTCCACCTGAAATGAAGAAATCCCAGGCACCTCCACACAACACAAATCACTTCTTTCTCTGCTTAAACATGCAAGAGGTAAGTGAAGGGATTGGCTCCCTGCAGCTGAGCTGGGAGCAAAGCAGTAGGTAGCTGTATTTCACTGATTTGGAGGATACACACATTGATTTGGGGTTTAAAATTAGGGTGTGCTTAGGAGCCCCTGGGTTCTTACCTTCACAAAAATGGAAATCTCAAAATCTTCCTGAAAGTTGTTCATTTCTCCAACGTTATTGTTAAGGGGAAACTTGAAGGACGTTGAAGAGTTGGTAAAAGTGCTCTGTCTCTGACGAAACTGGAAATCTGGAGGAAAATGCAGGTTGCTTTCAAACATTGTGCCCCCTGCATCTTTATCTTCCTGAGCTGGGCTCATCAGATCCATCTGCTGCTGTGGGTGATCTTCTTCAGCACCATGGTGAGATGAAGAATCATCTTCTCCATCACTTCCATGCTGAGAGGCCACAGAATTATTACAGCTATCTTCTGAGTTATTTTGACTACCATCCATGTTTTCTGGGATATTAGTGATGGAAAAAGAGGATGCTGAATCTTCACGGACATGATCAGAAAGATCATCCCCCTTATTTTCCTCAGAATCTGAAACCTCAGAGACAGTGCTGTCATTAGCATTTTGATTGATGTCAGTAAAGACTGGATCTTCCATGGCTGCTGGCTGGTGAGTTTTGCCTGCCTGCTGGTACCTTACCAGACTACAATTAAAGAGAGATGTTGACAGAGAAGGCTCCTCAGGAGGAAGCAGAGTCTGTGGTGTACTCTGAATGCTCAGCTACACATGGCAGATCTCCAACAATCATTTACTGAGAGCCTTGAATCAACACTGCACTTCAACCGAAGTAAAAGGCTGTCTCACTTTTAACCCCTTTGCTGATCTGACTCCTGGGAACTGTATCTCAAGAGCTGTAATCAGTTCTTCTTTGACATGTTGCCTGGCGTAGTATAGCAAAAAACAGATGAAGAACTTACCAGTCCTAGAAAGCTACAGTAAAAAATAAGTATTCCTACATAGGAAGTCAAAAATAGTTCTACTGGAAATCTTATTTATGTAAAGAAGTAGAAATGCAGACTTCACCCACTTACTTATATTTTCAGCACACAAAAACTTCAAGGAAAAGCAAGGTAAAACTGCCTTGACAATACAAGCGACCATCTGCAACATTTTCGTGGTTACTTACAACATCATCAACAACTGATGATCATTTATAAAAAATACATTTTTAAAGAAAATTATAAAGTTGTAAATTTTAGCTCTTTCCAACATTGCCACTCATTCACTTTGGGGACCACACACTTCACACTTGGCATTTTCGTCCTCTCAGCTATATACTTGGGCCAAAACTGTAAGAGGTCTCATGAACTGCCCTAGGAATATAGGAAAAGAAAGCACTGAATAAGTTAATCATGATTACATATACGTAATGCATCAATTAATTATAATTGCATTTATGTATCTCCATGTCATAAGACATGCACTGCAGAAATCCAGTTTGCCACCTTGTGTATACAGTTCCTTTTCTCTAATGAATGGAGAGACCAAACTGCACAGAGTCTAAAGTGGGTGAATACTGCCAGCTTTAGCATAAAATTAACTGCCCTCCTAGAGACAGATACACATTCCAGAGCAACTGAAATCAACAGAGCTGAAACTCCCGGAAGATCCAAACCTGAATTTATCAAATTATTATAAAGTTACCAATTTATTAAAGTCATGAGAACTTCAGGCCTTATTGACTAAAGACTTTTTATCTCTATGTTTACTGCATCTGGATTACAAAGATTATTACAAGAATTCTTATAAACTAATTATATTTAATCTTCTGGGATTGAGTTAAAAGGAAAGTGAAGGTGTTTTCCTCTTGACCCATTCTTGTAACTTCCTGAGAGGCAACTGCCACAGCCAGGTTGGATTTCTTAAAGAAACTAAGAAGAAAAGTGATAGAGAAATATGGTAATTCCGGCTATCCCAGATAGAAAGAAGGGAACACAACCTGTTTCACAGGGTAGAGTAGCAGGTGCTGCCTGCCTGGGATTTATGACTGTAGTTAACTGCCATTACTCTTATCTTGAACAGTTTAGAGTACTACTAAAGTTAAATATCAAAAGCAAGCCAATATTTCATCTTATTAAATTTAAGGCTCCTAGATAAACTGGAAAGTGCCAGGACCACAGTTACAACCAAGTTTAATCACTGTGATTGTACAGAACAAAGATGCAAGTAAATATCAGAGAGCAATGAGATCTCTTAGCTCACAAGGGCATTTCCGGCCTGATGCAACTCAAGGACTTCAAGGATCTGTTACCCATTACCAAGGCCTAATCTCAGCTCTTCCTACCCACACATTCCTGCCTGGCACAAGTGGTCCATCGGCAAACAGGATAAAGCACATCTCCTGTATGTAACTCAGCACAATTCCTCACGTGTAAATCCTAACCCAGAGATTCTGAAATGGGTGCTGTGTAATCTCTCTTGCAAACTTCTAGCACTCAAGACCAAGGCTAATGAGAAGACTGATTTAAAATCATGACCTTAAATTACTGAAGTTTAAGAAACTTGGGAAAAGCAATAAAACAGCGGGAAAGTTTTAAAAGTTCAATTTCTTTTAGGACTACTTTTCTCTTCTAAGGAAACACTTGGATTTCTTCATATTTGGTAGAAAGACAAATGTATTTCTGCCTGGGTCTTTTCAACTTCCTCTAAGCATTACTTTGATCAGCAACTCCCACTGATCTTCAACCCCTTCTTAGAGAGTGGTTGCAGGATTAAACTCGCTGGGATCATAAAAAAAATCCCTCCTTAGTAACTCAACTGGCAAACAGTTTGAGGAAAAGAAGAGCACAGAAACAGTCGTGACACAAAACTGAGAACAAAGTCCAGTTGTAGTCCAGTCCATGACTTTTTTTTTTTCTTTCACGAAGATGACATTTGCAGGATGCAGCAGCACCTGCTGGAGGGTTTAAAATATCACAAATAAAACACGGAGTAAGAGCATAAGGTGAGTATTATTTTAAAAGAAATAAACACAGTTGATGTGGGTTTCTTTATTGTGAGTTACCAAAGTTCTTCTTTCTTCTCCCACCCTCCAAGAGAAAAGTATCATTCAGTGTCCAGTGAAATGGGACTTCTCTCTTGCACAGAAGTGAGAGGGAAGAGCTTGTAATGCAGCAAGAGAGCAAAAAAAGGTCTCAGCACAACTAAAGCCCTCTGAGTAACAGTCCCAGCCCCAAGGCCATGAGAATGCAAGACTACAAAACAGAGATCACCAATTTCATCCATTCCCTAAATTCCTCTGCTCCCAAATCTAGAAGATGTTGAGTTAATGTGGAAGTTAGTAACAAAATAGTTTCTGCTGCTAATTCTGTAATCCAGATTGTGTCACTGACCATCTGGACCCACATGAGCCATCAGTAATGCTGGTTACCAGCTTTGTGGAAACACAAAGAAGCACAATTACCATAAGCAGAAAAATTCATAAAAGGACAAAGAACATGAGCAATAGAATTCCTCATTTGCAAGGTTCATTTTTTTACTTTATGACTGAATTTCTGGTTTTACTCTAACCTTATTCTTCTTAATGCAGGACATACTAGAATCAACATGACTACAAGTCCAGTTAGCATACTTAGACACAAGTTACAGTTTTGTCAGCGTCCAGCACCTGAAATAAGCAAATCACTGATTTTTTCTACAGTCCAGTAGACAGTGATGAGCACCTCAAAATATACCAGAATAAGAGATGGAAATAATTATATCAAAAGGAGATGAGGATGGTCTTTAAAACAGCTGGGTCATCAGAGCTACCTACAAAACATATGTCTGTTTAGACAGCAAGGCTGGTATTCATCTACATTTAGAAGCCCACAAATGGACAAAAGCCCACAAATCAAAACTCAGTCCTGGCTCACTCTGCAGAGACACACAGAGCTCAGTTCAGCAGCCCAAACACACAGAGACATTTACTGGTATTTAAGTTGTTTGCTTAGAGCAGCTTGATTTATCAGAAGGATAAGGTCTCTGGTACACTCAGACTGCTGAAGCTACTACTGAAACTTTATCTGTTCACCCGGAAACCCCAACAGAAATCAGCACCTCCACCTTGCACTTACTTTAAAATGACAAGCAGAAGACTGACTTGTAAAGGAATTCCTGCATTACTAGAGTCAGTTATCCCTTGCCTCCAAAGTGTAAGAGAAGGGTGGGAAGAAGGAAGAGTAACAAGAATATCAGACCCCTAAGCAGCATACCTCACATATTCTCAGAGATTAAGAGGCAAACACCCACATTATACTGTTTAGTACAGATTCTCAAGACTTTTATCTGGGTACACCTTTATTGAAGCAATAACTTGCACATATTCTAGATGTTCCACAATATTGTAAACTTCAACTCATCCATCAGTGCCACACGTAGCTTCAGTGGTTCACAGCCCTGTTTAGAAATAGCAATCTGTTTCTACTGGAATTTCTCAAGTAATTCCTAGTTGAATATTGCTATGATTTTAGTGCTTTCATTAAAAGAGTCCTTCAATTTTATTTGTTCTCCATGAAGATACTTGCACACTTTAAGCAAAGAGACTGTAAATCTTTCTTCATAACCTAAAGAAATTGAGGTCTTTCAGTTGCATGCTCTAAAGTATCTTTTTCCAGACAGAAGAGATGCCAAAAAAAAAAAAAATGGAATAGTTAAAACCAAACACTCAGAATTCTTGGAAACAGCTGAACCTGAAACTGAATGATGGTAAACAAAGTTTAGTGTCCCTCAGAAACTCTGAGAGATCTTGGCATCCCGTGGGATCAGACCCCTCATTTGCACTTAAGTGAACTCAATGAAAAATCATTAATATTCCTGGCCATTCAGGATGTTGGCTTTACCAAAAAGAAAACCCCAACAGCTTTTTTCCTTCCAAAATTTCCAAAGCTTTGCAACATGTAGTTCAAGGACATAACCAAAACTAGACTGTGGGCTCCAGGAGACAGACTGGTCATGGTTTACAGACATATTACAAGGGACTTGCAATAAATTCCTCCCACTTTGTTTTCACTCCTGGGTGCACTCAGTACCTGGAGAAAATCAACCACAAACTCTTGCACCATTTCCAGCCTCAGCTTTTACTTTTGTTGTTAGTAGCACCTCATCTCTACACAGTTCCTCAACAGCAATCCTCTATCCACTGCCAATCTTGCACTAAACAGCACGAGGACAAGACTTTATCCCACATTTTATTCCTTTATCTGTATTCTATTTGTGCTGCAGTAAGGAAAACAAACACACGAAAGAACCATTTCAGAAGAGAGTGGTTTGGTAGAAGACGTTGATGATGACATTTCACACAGGAGTCAGCACATCCATGAAGCAGGCACGCAGAAATCCATTTGTTGTTCTGCACACACTGACCTGGATTCTGCAGTCTTGAGGGGCTGGTTCATGAATCCAGGACCCCACTGTAGTAATGGTGAGCCACCTTCACCCAGATTTTCCTTTGCTGCTGGCTGCATAAAAGGTGTATTTAAAGCCAACACATTTCACTCTGCGTATGACAGATACTTCTCCACTAGGAACTAGACAAACAACAGAAAGCTTGCACATGAGACTCAAATCTCAGGTTATCAACAGCTTTTAGTTGTTAAAAATACCAGGAGTCATTGTCAGCACACATTTGAAAATCTGCTTTACCTGATGCAGGGTCTAATTACTCCCAATTTAGATGTTTCAAAGTGCTTTATTTTTGGTCTTCCATTCATTTTGTAAAACCTTACTTGGTTTGCTCTTCAAGTCCATGATCAGAAACTCCATCGGAGTACCTGAGAGCCTAAGAAATACCAACTTTTTATCTGCCCAACTGCTCCAAGAAAAACACTTTTGTTTGCCTTTAAAATCTGGCATCATTTCAACAGCCTTGTTTATCTCTGAAACTAAGCACCCTTGAAAAGCTCAGCAACCCAGTTTCAAACCTGTTTGCAGTGGAGGCTTTGGTAACTGAAACAGAGAAGGCAGAGACGCCACAGCCACCCTGTCATGCAGCCTTAGGGATCTCCTTCCACACAGTTTGAGAAACAGCAAGGTTAAGAGCCCTTTTTATTTATAGCTTCCATATACAAGCAATGCTTTGGATTAAATGGGCACTAAAAGATTAAGGTCTAGTGAAGTTTAACAGCTGTTACTCACCCATCTCTTTTATGGTTTCATGAAATGTCTAATTTTTTTCATCTCAATTTTATAAAGATGAATCAAAACACTGTAAATGACAGGTTAAATGACAGATTAAAAAAAACTACTGAGCATAAATGGTGACAGAGATCTCCGTCACATGGATAAAATTGAGAACTAAACTGGAAATACAGGACATATTTCCTGTTCAAGATTAAGTAACAAAAATGTCCCTAAGAAAGCACACCATACAAGTAGCTGAGTTATTCACATGCAGCATCAAGTTTTCATAGAATCATAGAATGATTTGGGTTGGAAGGGACCTTAAAGATCACCTCACTCCAAGCCCCTGCCATGGGCAGGAACACCTTCCACCAGACCAGATTGCTCCAAGCCCTGTCCAGCCTGGCCTTGAACATTTGCAGGGATGGAGCAGCCACAGCTTCTCTAAGCAACCTGTGCCAGGGCCTCACCACCCTCACAGGGAAGAATTTTCTTCGTAATATCCAATCTAAACCTGGTATCTTTCAGTTTGAAGCCATTCCCTCTTGTCACCCCATGCTCTTGTAAGAAGTCCCTCTCCATCTTTCCTGTAGGCTCCCTTCAGGTGCTGGAAGGCCACAGTTAGGTCACCCCTAAGCCTCCTCTTCTCCAGGCTGAACAATCCAAATTAAATTTGTCCAAATTTAACCCCAAATTTAATTAATCCAAATAAATTCAGAGTTGCTTCACCTCTGCAACACTGCCAACTAGAGGGTATGATTTCCCATCCAGAAAGTGTTTTACTAAACCTAGCAACCACTAAGAATATTTTGAGGTTGCCTGCCCTTTACCTCCTGGCATTGACTAATGGTTTTTGAGCTGCAAATGCTCAATTATACTCCAGCAGTAAATCTGTACGGCTTCTGGCAGGACCTAGTGCTTAGAACTGCAGCCTCTACAGGCAAACATGGGCTGAAATACAATAGAGAGATCAAAGTGAAGAAAGGCAAACATCTCAGTAGTGCCCAGTTTTACTCCTGTTAATGTAAGTATACACCCATTTCTTGTAGGCAAACACTGTACACGGAACCAGAAGCTGTATTAAACACATTAGATACATTTTGGCTAGACCAGTTCAGAGTCTAGAGCTGCTGTGGTGTGCTGCCTGTATGATGTGTCAAACTGGGCACACCACATTAGGCTGGGCTCATGAATAAGTGAATACTGCAAATGGTTTTCAAAGCACGTGGGCAAGGGTAAACAAGAGATTACTCACACCTTTTGGGACTGAATAGCTGAGTGACTATGCTGCAAAAGTAGGTTGGCAAAAGAGCCTCAATGCTTAAAATTTGTCTGCATTTGTGCATAAAGTTTTTAACAAGAACTCAGTTGTAACTTGATGAAATTTGTTAAAATATTGCACCTGCCCTGTTATGCATTCCCTGGAGCTCTAGTTCACTCTGTGTAACAAATATTTTTAAGGCAATACAACAAAGTAATTAATAAAGGACAGGTCCCTCCTCCACATGACCAGCTGTCATGTGCATATTCACAAAGCTGAATTTGTGTAATCAAAAAGAGACTAAGAGAAAAAAAATACATAAGACCTTGACTTGAACTTGACACATAACACATGAGTAGCTGCAAGAATTCTTATCTAGATCACCTGGAGTTGTTTTTTTCCCTCTTTTATGGCCTGTGTTTTGCCACACCTGCTACATTCCATAAATCAAGGTGAATCAGGGGCGTGTCACTTTATTCAGCCTATTATGCCACATTTTAGAGCCACTTCACAGCTGGCACACACAGGTAGCAAAACCTGCCTTACTCATACATATGTGAAAACCATTAGGAAGAAATGAGCTGAAATCTACTCCGCCTGCAGAATAAACATCTAGCAGGGTACACAGAATGGAATTCAGATCTACTTCAGTCAGTTATGAAGCCATAAGCATGTCTTTTTCTCAGTTTTTAGGATGAAATTTAAAATAGTGATGATTTGTACTCTGTGCTATTAAAGGATGCTTCATTTCCCTATTTACATAGAGCTGATCTCATTGTTTTTCAGCACCAGTACCTTAACAGGTTTTGCAGAGTTACTAATCCCTTCTCATTATACAAAGGAAAACCGTGGGAATGTAAACAATTTGCCTTAATTTATGAAGCAAACTTACACTAGGACCCAAAACAGATCTCAACCCATCATACCACACACTGCTGCGGTGGCACTCAGTGTATATTCAAGAACATATTGACCATTTCCTGCCTGTATTTTGAGTTTTAGGGCAAACAATTTTTCTTTTCTTTTTTTTTTTTTTTTAACAAAGGAGACCACAGAAAGGTGATGCACATGAAAGAATATGAACAGCCAATTTTCAGAGCTGTGTGACCAAAAGGGAGATGGAGTCATGGAGGAGTCATGGAAGAGTCATGCTGACAGCCACCACTGCCTCACAAAGGTGATAGCCTGGGGCTGCTGGGCACCTGCAAAGGAGGCAGGAGGCAGGTTATGGGCATTCTGAGAAAACATAGGGACACTCCCAAGGACGTGTCCCATCACAGCTTCACCTCACGGTGCCCTTCTGCAACAAAGGGATGCCCAGCAAACAGCCCCAGAGTGAGCTGCACCCCGGCCTGGGGGGACAACACACAAACCCCTGAGCTCCCTGAAACCACCGCATTGCTCTGCATGGGACAGCTGCATCCCACAGACCCCCATGGCTCCCTTCAGCTCTGCCCCTTCATCCCGGTGTGTGGCAGCAGGACCGGGGCAGTGACCGTCCCCCTGGGCTGGGCCCTGGTGTGGTCACCTCGAGTGCTGTGTCCAGTTTCGGGCCCCTCAGTTCAGGAAGGACATTGAGGGGCTGGAGCGTGTCCAGAGAAGGGAACGGAGCTGGGGAAGGGGCTGGAGCAGCAGGGGGAGCTGGGGGGGCTCAGCCCAGAGAAAAGGAGGCTCAGAGGGAACCTTCTGGCTCTGCACAACTCCCTGACAGGAGGGTGCAGCCAGGTGGGGGTCGGGCTCTGCTCCCAGGTAACAAGGACAGGACAAGAAGTCATAGTCTCAAGTTGCACCACGGGAGGTTTTAGGTTGGACATCAAGAATACTTTCTTCACAAAAAGGGTGATTAGACATTGGAATGGGCTGCCGAGGAAAGCGGTGGAGCCACCGTCCCTGGAGGTGTTTAAGGAAAGACTGGACGTGGCACTGAGGGACGTGGTCTAGTTGACAAAGTGGTGATCGGTCATAGGTTGGACTCGATGATCTTAGAGCTCTTTTCCATCTAGTTGACACCAGACGCTGGAAATCCCCCCTTGCCCCACGGCCGCCCCACGACCACCCTCACCGCCCGCCCTCACTTCCCGCTCCCCCTCCACCGTTCATCCCGGTGCCACGCCCCCCGCGCCACAGCCAATCGGATCTCCCGCCAGCGGGCCCGCAGCCAATCACAGCGGGCGGAGGCCGCGCTCCCTGACGGGCTCCTGCGCCCCCGCCGAGGCCCGTCAGTGTCGGTTGGGGCTGCGCGGGCGGCGGGTGCGCAGGCGCTGCGCCGCCACCCCCCGCTGCCCCCTGGCACCTCCGGTCACCTCCGGTGCCGCCCGCGCGTCCCGGCCCGAGCGGAGCCGGAGCGGGGCCTCACGGTGGGGCCCGGGCGGGGACGGGGTGTCCCGCGGCGGGAGGCTGTGGGGACGGTGAGCCTGGTCCGAGTGCGGGTGAGGGGCAGGCGCGGGGGAGAGCGGTCCGGAGCGCCTGGTGGGTCGGTGGTGCCGGGTGTCTCCGCGCTTTGCAGGCGGAATTATCTCCGTTCTGACCGAGCCGAGCAACTCCAAAACCCGGGCGGGAGGTTCGGGAGCAGGTGGATTAGTGCTGCTGGCATTTCACAGCTGGGTTGTTTTGCTGGGTTTGCCTGGGGTAGAGTTAATTTTTGGTTAGAACACGCCACTTGTGTGTAAAAGCACCGGCGCTGAGCAGCTTCGGAACGTTTCGAAGCGAACTCTGCGGGTTTGCGTCTTACTGCGCTGTGGAAAACTGGTTCTGCTTTTTAAAGCACCTGACATCGAACGGGTGATTCGCCGCTGCCTTGCTCATCTCCTTTCTTTTCTTCTTTTTGTTCTTTGAAAGGGCCCTGTCCGCCAAGTCCTCTGTGCTAAGAGATGCCTTAGTATTATTTTTGACAATCCTTTCTTGTAACTTGTGTATCTTCTGAAGAAATTTTAACTGTGGGAGACTGGCGGGGGGGATTTCCGTGCTTTGAATTCCCCTCACTGCTAAAGTTATAGCTAACATTAAATCTCCTTACACTTTTGAAATAAACCCGCCGTTCTAAGGAGTGTGGAGGAAAGGGTTGATTATAAGAATATTGGGAAGACAGCTGCTATGCCTCCTAGAATCACAGTTCGTCTGCACATAAAGGAAAACAAAGGATAAAAAAATATAAAGGAAAAATTTGCTGTAATGGGGCCCTTGAGAAGCAAATACACTGTCAAACAACATTGCAGAAGGCTTTGTGAAACCTGGAGCCTCACTTCCTCTTTCTTGAAGACTGAGAGCATCATTCTGTACCTTCCTGAACAAAGTGCTTAAGTCACACATAATACATTAAGGGGGGGGGGGGGGGGAAGCTTACAGATCATACCTGGCACTTACAATAATCATTAATTCCTTGGTGAGAAATATTTACCTCACAGACAAGGTACTTTTTTTTTTTTAAGAGAGAAAAGTGTGGCACATAAAGCACAGGTTTAAATGCTGTTATGGTAGATGTAGAACAGCTTAGAAGGAAGACAGAAGTAGAAGTTACTGCTGGCAGTTCTGTGTATACAATAAGCAACGAGTAAATGGGAATGTTGAAAGGCTCAAAAGTCTTCCAGCAACTCTAGAGGGTGGAAACTGAAAAAGGAAAATGAGATGAAAAAGGAGAATTACAGTTGTAGTAGGAAACAGGCTTCTGACTTGAATAGGAATGGGTAATAATGATTTAGAGCTGCAGAGGACTCTTAAATGTGGGCCTGAAATTGTTCAAGTGCCTGTGCTTCAACATGAGGAAAAATTCTGATTGTGTACCTTGGAATGTAGAATTGTAATAGGATACACAGAACAAAGGAATAACTGATCAAAAGAAAACAATTCTTCCTTTCATTTTGTCTGCAGTGGAAAAAAATCTCACTGCTCATTTGTTTTAATGTATGAAAAACTCTTGACAATAGGCAAGAAACCTCCAGAGTCAGTAGGGAAATCCACTGTTGACTTGAGTGGTTGTTTAGCCTGGGTGTTCTGGAGTTACCTTCTAGAGGGAAGATGTATGTAGTGTATAGCTAGTTAAACTGGTCACAGCAGAATTGTTTTGGTTATGTGCCTTGTCTTTTTAAATTTTTCAGGTGCATCTGATTAGCTGCTGGAAGTACTTCAGAGTCTCCACAATGAGCTCGATGCTGATGTTATTTTTTGCTGGACTACTCATCTGTTGTGCTTGCTCAGCTGGTGACTCGGTACCCAGGTTGCTCCTTGTGTCCTTTGACGGATTCAGGGCTGATTACTTGGAAACCTACAAACTCCCTCATCTCCAGGAATTCATTGAGGATGGTGTGCTTGTAAAAGAAGTCACAAATGCTTTTATCACCAAGACCTTCCCAAACCATTACACCATAGTGACAGGTTTATATGAGGAAAGCCATGGCATCGTGGCTAATGACATGTACGATGCAGATGCCCAGAAAAAGTTTTCACAGTTCAACGATTCAGATCCCTTCTGGTGGGATGATGCAGTTCCAATTTGGGTAACAAATCAACAGCAGGGAAAGGGAGCAAGTGCTGCTGCAATGTGGCCTGGTAGCGATGTAAAAATCAACAACACCACCCCTCATTTCTTTATGAAGTACAACTTCTCAGTGAAGTTTGAGGAGAGAGTGGAGAGTATTGTTGCATGGCTGAACAGCTCTGACCCACTGGTGAATTTTGCTGTGCTCTACTGGGAAGAACCAGATGCAAGTGGGCACAAGTATGGCCCAGACGACACCCAGAACATGCGCAGGGTGTTGGAAGAAGTGGATCAGCACGTTGGTTTCCTCATGAATAAACTGAAGGCGTCGGGTTTGTGGGACACTGTTAATGTCATAATAACAAGTGACCATGGAATGGCCTCCTGCTCTGCAAAGAAGCTGATTGTCCTGGATGAATGCCTTGGGCGCAATAACTACACCCTGATAGACAAGACTCCTGTTGCTGCAGTGCTGCCAAGGCAGAGTATGTTTGGGTTTGGTTATTTTTTAAAGCATACCTGAGAATTAAATCCTGTTTATCTTGCCTCTGAAAAGTACGCAGTATGTTAGACTGTTTTAATCTTTTGCAAAACCTACGGAGTTCATGTTGCAGAGCTTGGACATAATGAAAAAGCTAAAGAACGATGGTTTATTTAGAAGTTTGTTTTGGCAATCAGGGGGACAAGGAGAGTTTCTTGACCCTGGTACAGTAGCTGGTTAAGAAGGTAGATAGGTACTTAGTGTGCCTGCTGTCTTGTTGCCCACTTAGTCTATGCAGCTGTTATTCACAGTGAGCATGAAATAAACCCATGTGTTTATTCTGAATAAAAAAACGTCATTGTGTAAATTTCCAAGTGAAAATCTAGTCCCAATTTTGATTCCTTTACTACTTCTTGTTTTGAGAGTGAAACTTAAGATTCCTTACTGTGAATTCCATTTTTGTATCTCAGAGTAGTCCCCAGCAGGCATGTCTGAAATCATGACTGCTGGCATCTCTGTGGCCAGACTAATGAAAAAATGATTCCTATAGTAAAAAAAAAAAATATCTACTGCATTGGATAAAATACTGACTACTTGAGGGGGTGATTGCTTTCTCTTGATTTCTCTCCTTGAATTTTGCCCTTTAAGCCCAGATGACGAGTTGTAGGTCCAAATCCACATCTCGGAGGTGTCTGATTTAAAATGAAAGCAAATTTTGAAATTCACCTCAACACATGTAGCATTTCATAAGGGACATGAATAAATCCTTTTCTATGTTTTTTTTTTTTTTTTAATAATTGTTTTGAAATAATGGAACTTAGGTTTTATGACAGACAATTGTAGTAAACAGGAGTTAATTTCCGGCTGTTTCACGTGCAGTTTTTTTCTTTGGCAGACAAAGAAGTTGTGTATAACTTACTGAAAAATTGCAACAGTCACATGAAGGCTTATCTGAAAGAAGAAATTCCAGACAGATTCCATTATCGCCATCACAAGAGAATCCAGCCCATAATTCTGGTTGCAGACGAAGGCTGGACAATTGTACAGAACGAGTCCCTTCCCAAGTGTAAGTGTGTGTTGCTCTGTGGTTTGTGTGGGTAAACTGCCTTGTTTCTATTCCAGCCAGCTGCAGGAGGGCTCTCGTTTAGCAGGGGGAGTCCTGGCACTGTGTGGGTTTAGGAGTAGTGCAGTACTTTCTAGAACATTCTCAACTTGAGCCTGGAGTGTTATAACAGATGAGGAGGAGTTGGGGGATATTCTGTTGGCTGAAGCACTTTGCCATGTTCAACTTAATAGTCTGAGTTATCTTAGGTTAGTAGTCTGTCTCAGGCTTTCCCTGGAGTGTGGTTTAACTTTTTATTGTATATAAAATATATATGTAGAGGTGCATGAATCGAAGCATGCAACACACAACATTTAATATCACAGTACATGTACTAGGGAATGAAAATTAATGGCAGGAAATGCTAAAAATAGGAACACACCAGCATTTTGAAAGACAAAACTCAGAACAGGTATCACTTCTCAGTGCCTTGGTAAACTGTGCACTTCTTCCTGCTAGATGCTATGAATGTCAAATTACACATACATATATATGTGTGTATATATATGTATAGATATGTGTACATATATTTCCAGGTGTTTGATATGCAGGGATTTTTTTTGGCAGATAAGGGGCATGTATAATTTACTGAAAAAAATGCAACAGTCACATGGATGTGTATCTCAAAGAAGAAATTCCAGATATATTTCTTTCTTGTAATAGGAATAGAATTCAACCTGTAATTCTGGTTGCAGATGAAGGCTCTGTGTGGGTGTATATATGTGTGTTCAGAAAGTGATTGGACAGATTCTTGGTAGGAAAATTCATTAATAAAAATTAAATACAAAGGTACCAACTTTCAGGAAGCTTCCAAGCAGCCAATAGCTTGAAGCTGGTTGGTGGGTCAGGGATATCCCTCCTGGATGTTTCCCTGTACAACTGCTGTTAGAGACAGGGTGTTGAGTGGTGTAAAATCCTGGTTTCATGAAGTTTGGCTGATCTTACTGTCTTCCCTTTGCAGAATTAAGTCCAAGTTTATTTCAGTATTTGTACAGAAGTACTGCTTTTTAATGCAGGATGTGTTTATATTTTAATTTCCCCATGGATTTGCTACTCTTATCTTCAAATTGGCAACATCTAGCACAGATGTTCTCTGATCAGAGTTCTCTTTTTCTTGTTTCTGGTTAGATTCAATGTCATGTAACTAAAAATAGCTAGTAAGTGAATATTTATAAGGAACAGCATTGTATCAGTTCAAGTGAATCACTTTTCAAATCAATTTTATTTGCAAAGGTTTCCCAGAATCAGGCAGGGGAGGTTTTAGCCTAAAAGCTTGTTTAAGATGTATTGTCTTCATGGACAAAGTGGTAGCACAGTGATTGCCAAGTGTACCAGTACCTCCACACTCCAGAATCATCCTTCAGAGGTGAAAAACTGGGAACTTCATTGGAGAGGGAACTTGGATTAGCTCTGTTCAAAACAAACAAGTAGTAAAAGGTGGGAAAAAATCTAGAAAGTTGTGTCAAAACAAACAAGATGTAACAAACAGAATGGTGGAAAACATTAAAAAGGACTAGTGGGAGCTCATGGAAGTGGTGAGTGTGACCTAATCAGTTGGAATCTTGACATTTTGCATCAGAAGCTTCAGGGAAGCACCCAAGGAAACAGTTCTCAGGGATACTCCTCAACCGTTACTAAGACATGGATTCAAACTTCAATGCAATAACTCAAGTACCGTGTTGTACGTGCTGTGAGAGACTTCTGGCACCTTGGACAGGGTTTTCAGGAATGCTATTAGGAAGTTTGACAGTGGATGCTTTTTAGTTGTTCATAGTCCATCTTAAAAACCTCCCAGATATCCAAGTACTCCTGACCTTATAGCCACAAAGGTTTTGCTGTGGGCCTGCCAGAGGCACAGTCATCCTTTGTCTTTTGGTTTTCACTCTTTGGGCATCCCTTCAGCTGAAGTACCTAATCTGATAAGCATGAATTGAGAGTATTTAATATGCTCTAACTGAACACCATCAAGGGAAAGATGCCTGATTTTTAATAAGTAATTAAAGTGTCCACTCTGCAAGGAGAGATGACTTTCCAAAATCTGAGAAGTAAACGTTTGCATTCCAGCTACTGACTCATTGTGGAGTGGCAACCTTCTTTTCAACTTTGGCATGAAGAATGGGAAGGGGAAGGCTGGAAATGTTAAGCCCTGAAAGGAAAAGAGATTAATGGGAGGGAGGACCATAGGTGAAAGCCAGTATGGGGAAAGACTTGTGGGGTTTGGGGAAAAGGGAAGGAACTGTGGCTTCCTTGTGTGGTTGATCCAGCAGCTGCTGTGCGTTACCCTTGGTTAAAGCACGTGCTCTGGGGGTGGGGGCAGATGGGGAGGGGAGCAGAGGCTCTGCAGCAGAGGCTGTGGCAGTAACTGTGTGCTCTGCCCCGCTGCAGTGGGGGACCACGGCTACGACAACGCCCTGGCCAGCATGCACCCGTTCCTGGCCGCGCGCGGCCCCGCCTTCCGGCGCGGCTACAGCCACAGCACCATGGACAACGTGGACATCTACCCCATGATGTGCCACGTCCTGGGGCTCGCCCCACGGCCACACAACGGCACCTTCGCCAACGCCAAGTGCCTGCTGGCTGACCAGTGGTGCATCAGTGTCCCCGAGGCCGTTGGGATCGTCATCGGGGCTTTCATAGTGCTGAGCACTTTCACCTGCATCATCATCATCTCCAAGAACAGAGTGGCTCCCTCCCGGCCCTTTGCCCGGCTCCAGTTACAGAGTGATGATGATGATCCTTTGATTGGATAGCGCGGAGGGAGCCTCGCCTCGCTTCTTAAATTTTCAGGAAAACAGTTCCAATTTGCACTGGATGGCATTCTTTGTTTGATGCACTTTATCTGTGTAAAATACTGTACAGCCAGATCCTGCTGATTTATGTGACTAATGTCCTATAAAAATATTTTCATAACAAAACAGTGAACAGGTGGCTTTTTACTGGAAGAGATGCTTAACAAAATAAGGATACTTAGTTTTTCATTCAAGCCTCTGAACACTTTCAGAATGAGACTCCAGAGTGTAACCAGCCAGGACAGATGAAGTGAATTTTAATATTTGTAAATGATAATTGCTTTTTTTGTATTAAATTAATATTGACTACTTTTAGTGTTCTTGCACCTGTGTTGGAAAGAAAAACTTTATTGAGAGTTAGGAGTTAGCTTTTTTTGGAGAGTATATTCTGGTGCGCCCTTAAATTTGGGGAAAGAGAAGATCCAAGACTTTTGTTTCTACCCTAAGTCATCAATGTGACAAGAAACTTCTGAGAAAGAAAGTAGAAGTCAGTGATGAAAGAACTGGTGCATCTCTCTTTTATTTTGAGCAATAAACTATGTGGTTCAGC
Source organism: Monarcha castaneiventris obscurior (assembly GCA_026261815.1). Taxonomy (NCBI): domain Eukaryota; kingdom Metazoa; phylum Chordata; class Aves; order Passeriformes; family Monarchidae; genus Monarcha; species Monarcha castaneiventris. The sequence continues at coordinate 32,323,334 of JAMPIT010000624.1, read as the reverse complement.
ACTTAAAAGCCTGGGCAGGTACCTCTGACATTTTTGGAATGTGTCTCTGGATGACTTAGATCCACAGGTCCAGTTGGGATGGCACTACTGCCTTATCTCAAGAAAGTCAGTTTAACCTGGGAATCTTTGAATTACCCAGTTTCATGGGCTGTAGATGTAAAATTACTGCTCCTAAACCCTGTGGAAAATTTCTCAGGAATAAATTCTGCTCAAGGTGTTTTTGAGATAAAGGTAGTTCTGCCCTGTGTACCAGCTCATGCTTGTCTTTTGAAGGCTGTTGTGCTAAAAAGAACAATTGAAACTTTGATGTGCAAGTCATCAAGTAAGGATTCCAAACTCTTATTTTAAACCCTGGAAAATTAAAGGAAGAAGTTAGCGGATCTTAACTGAAAAAATAAATTCTCTATAATGTTTGAGGTACATAGATGCAAATTCCTGATGAAGACCAGAGCTAACTGTTCTCTTAATTGAAATTCTTGATTCTTTGTTAATGGTCATCTAGTAACTTGCTATAAAAAAATAGTTTGATTGAAAAACCCTTAAATGGTACCTTATCTTTCAGTGAGGTTAAATTGTTATTGCTAACCCAGAAAGAGAATTACAGTTACCAAGTCATTTTCCTACAAATTTGATGGTTTTAAAGAATAAAGTGACAGAGGTATCTGGTAGCAATGGGGTTTCTCTTTCACAACTTCAAATTCATTGCAATTTGGTGTTGGCCACAGCCTTTTAGCAATCCAGCAGGGACTTTGGAGGGAAGGGGTTACTTTGAACTGCCCACTGAAAAAAATAAACTTGAGCTTTATAAATGTGTGGAAGTTTTAGTAATTTGTGTCTTCCTCTCTAGGGATTCCATTGTACTGATTAAAAACACAATCCAAAACCTAACCAGTTTTGCTTTTTTTTTTCCCCCTCAAACTACTAATTATTACTTACTAATGCTTTACTCTGAATTAATCTGAACTTGAAAGAGTTCAGATTAATTGAAAGAGGCTCAGGCCCCTTGAAAAATCTGTGCTGTTACTGACAGGGTACTGGATTTTAGCCTGTTGATATTCTAGAGCAGTAGCTGGACTGAACACAGAGTCACTTCCTCATCCTGCCAGATTTAAATTAATTACATGCACCAAGAGGTCAGGTTAATTAATGAGTAACTATGAAGGGAATGTGTTGTAGGGTAGAACCTAGGCTTAGATATGCTGTAAAAGGGAGAATGCTTGAATTCCTGTGTTGGAGAGAGTTTTGTTAGGTTCTAGTAATTCTGCTAATACAGAGTGGGATCCTCAGAGGGTCAGTCAGAGAACTACTGGAGAGGCTTTGCATCATCTGTGTTTGGAAAGGCTTGACTGAGTTTACCTTTCTGGCAGACACAGTAAGGCCAGACTGTACTGTCCTCTACCTGTGAGGTTTTGGGTTATTTTCTAGAAGCTAAAACTGATTAGGACAGTGTTTTCTCCACTCTGTTCTCCTCCCCAGCAGTTGTCACACTCTGTGGTTGATGTACTCTCAGTTCCTCCGTGGATCCCATCCCAGGCAGGTGGCAAAGTTACCACCAAGGCTTTGGTGACCAGAACTGTAAATGCTGCCTGAAGCACGGTGGCAGAACTCTGATCTGAAATAGGAATGTTGGTACAGATGGGGAGATCAGGATCTAAATGCATTTCTCCTCCTAGGCAGCCCCTTCTGATGAGAACTGCTACAGGCACTGAGGTGCTGTGAAACAAGCGAGTGGCTGTATCTGGTGGAAATGCTTATCACCTTCTATTCCTCCTCCCTTTAGCATGAAGATGAGAGAGTGATACTGTAGAAAGGGTTTAAAGAGTAAATTTAAGAAGTAGGAGAAACTGTATTCCAGTTGCACTGCTGATTATTTTAATTTCCAAAGATGTGGTGTGATGTGTAAGGGTGCTGAGTGTTCTTCCTGGCACAAAGAAAGAACACAGTAGCTCTTGTACATCCAGTTTCATACAGATCGTGTACAAATCAAGAGAATCTACAAAAACATATTTCAGTCTTTAAGACACACAGCTGATTTATTTAAGGATGATTATTTTCAAAAATAGAGCCTTAAATGTGACAAAACATTTCCACTGCCTCATTCTGGTTTGTGTGAAGTATTTCTCATGAATGCCAGTGGCTGATTTCCTCTTGAAAGGCCAGTTCAGAACAAGAACAGCAAAGCTGTGGCTTCTGCTTCCTCAAGGCTGCGATAAAGGGACAGTTTGTGGCAACGTTTAATGACTTGCTAAATAGACACAACTCAGCAATGGTCACACAGGGCATGTTAATTCAGGGGGAGTTCCTAACACTTAACTGGCTTTGCAGTTTAGAGGGGAATAGGGGATATTTAGTGACACTTCCCAGCACTGAAGGCTGAGGTTTCATTACTGCCTCCACACAGGAACTCTCCACACTGGGCACAGCAGCCCTATAACATTCACCCCTCTGGGGTTCTGTGCTTTCTGGGCATTGGCATCAAGGAAACAGTTCCAGAATTGAGCTGATTTCACCTGACTACAGCTCTGAAATACTGCTTTCAGTAACTTGCTGCCTACACACTGCCTGTGAAAATAAAACTACTTTGGTACCTGCAAGGATCAGACAACAGGGACAGATGTTTGCTCTAACATACATGGTAGCATCCTTTATTGCAAAAAAACAGTAATGGAGGTTTGTTAATAGGATTCAGATTAGGATTTCATTATGGAAAGGCTGATACCACTACTGAATTTATCATTTTCATGTCCTTGCAACAATTTTTGTAGCTTACCGTCTAATAAGTACTTATATCACCTTTACTGTAGGACAGACGTGCCATGAAAGGTTTGTACAGCAGTATAGATATGGTCAACACAGCAACCATGGCACTATTTAGGCAGGGAAGAAGACTGGGAAGTAAGCCTGTTAAATTTCCACTTTACAAAACAACAGGACCCACCCACTGCACATCTGTCCTTCTTCCACATGCAGGTCAAGATTGTGTTGTTCACACTTCTGAGTGGTGTCCCTATCCCTGCCCATGGCAGGGGGGTTGAAATGAGTTGATCTTTAAGGTCCCCTCCAACCCAAACCATTCTATGCTTGTATGAAAAGTCAGTTTACACAACACTTCATCTTACAACAGGCTTGGCAGTGCTGGGTTAATGATTGGACTGGATGATCTTAAAGATCTTTTCCAACCTAAATGATTTCACTAATCTGATTTTTCTGCCTTTTTTTTTTTTTTTTGAGATTGCATTTCTTGTAGCAGCATTACTGCACCTCTTGACCAAGAAAGTCTGGAAAATATTTTTTTAGTAAAAGAAACTGGATTCCCACTTCTGGTAACTGATAGCTGTTTTTTCCATATATGGCAGCAAGGTGGGAAACAAGAAGTCTGTTATGTAAGAACTGTGACCTAAAATTCCAAAGTTCTATCACACTTCCAGTTATTTTTAACAAAGGCACACACTACGCAGAGTCCAAGGAATATTTGGGATGCATACAAGTTGAGACCATTCTTCCCCAGTCATCTGCCCCCCCAGTTCAAGTTTGTTTTCCAAAAGTGTTTTAAATGAAGCCAGCACTCCCTGCCTGACAGCATTATAGCAAAGATGTATTTTAACTTCAGCATTTCCAAACAAGAAGAAACAAAGAAAACATTTGACATCTGTATGCTCCACGGTCAGTAACGAAACACATCATGCATCATTCTTGGTTTCCAAACGTCAGTTGCAAGCAGTACACAGTGAATTCAGATTCGCTTTCCAATAAACTTGTTTGTACATCATAGAAAGTATCATATACACAGAAACCAAATCCCACCCAAAAAGGTGTCTGTAAAATGTCACATCAGAGAAAAAGTCTCTATTTTTCCCCAGTGGCATCATCTGTGCTTTCAGTTTCATTAAGCTCACACCCAACAACTTAAAACAGTTGGGCAAATGTCCTAACAAGGAACTACCCAAGAGGTACCTGCAAATGCACCTAAGAATAAAGGAAATGTTTGACCCTAAACTGAAATACCCAAATGCTACAAGATTCACTTCATTTTTTTACAAAGTTTTATTTTGCCCTCCTCAAAGAAGGGCCTCACAGTGCAACACAGAACAATTATATCGACAATTCTCACATTTGTGTCCTCAGCCTATTCTGAGTATTATTATTCCCAAACCCTTTGTTGGGGGCAACCTGCTGCGCTTCCCTTGCTGCATATTTGGACAGGTAAGTCTAAGTCCGAGATGACTGAACAACACTGACAAACTTTGCCTCCTCAAAACCAGGGGCCACTTTGGCTGACAATAGAACTACACTTGCCACAATTAAAGTGGAGTTTAAGGAAAAGCTCTGAGATTACAAACCAGTTATTTTTACATCTGCCACAATCACTGCTATGAAATTACTGCAGTAAGAAGAATTTCTACTAAAGCAACATGTTCCAAAGTGCAGAAGCTATGGGTGAGGGCTATGGCATTGTTACGACAATTGTCACTGTTACTGCCTTACCAAAGCCTGCAGATCTGCCTTTAAACACACATTAAGTTTGTGCTACAATTCATTTTTAAGCTGCAAACAAGCAAGAAAAGGTGGACTCAATGCATCAGTTTGCTGTGTGCCATCCACTTTTTGGAAGGTGGGTAGGGAAGGGATTAGTAACAACTCAAGAGATTTGGGTTTTCTGCTCACACTTCCCCAGTCTCTGAAGACTGCTGTGAACACGGTACTGCTGTCATGGTTCAGCTGGAGCCCCTGCAGCACTCAGATTTACCTGTGCCAGCAAATTCAATTTCAGGCACAGCTAATGGCCAGCTGCACTAAGAATCAGCCTTACAAACATTTTCCTTCAGTGTTTTCTTAAGAAAATAGCAATGCAGGAAAACAAGGCGGTTCACAGCACAGTAACAGCACTGAGTCAGCTGCAGTTCACAGGATTTCATACACATCCCCCACATTAATGGCTGTCTTCAACAGACCTGCATTTTTCCTGCCTTCCTAAAGCTACTATTACAGCTGAGCTTTCAGCATATCCCTTAAGTTGGGCTATTCCATTGCTTTCCCTCTGAAGCATTCACTGCTCCCGGATGTGGCCTCTGGAAATGTCTGTATCTGTCTTCAAGACAGCTTCGTGCTAAGCAAGTGTCCCTGCCATCACAGAGGAACCCAGCAGATCTTCATTAAGTCTGGAATTTAGCCCAGCCAAATGAATTCTGTACCCCAGCCCTCCTCTTGCAGTCCTGACTGTCAGTCATGCCCTTGGTTTGGCAGAGCACATCCAAAGCCGAGGTGTTCCCATCCTTGCCCTCTGCTGGGGGCTGTGGATACAGCCATCAATTGCACTTAAAAATACTCAGTCTGCTACATCTGCACGAATTTTGAAAGTTGCTTTCTCCTTCAGGCATTGTACTCAGCAACAAAGTGCTGAGAAATACTATCATCTCACCCAGGGAGGAGGGGAAAAGTCTGACAATAGACAACTTTTCTCACTTCAGAATATGTTTTCCAGGCTCAGCAGCAGCTTCTCACCTACCATTTAAGTGAGCTCACAAAAACCCCCACAACTACACTAGCAAGAAGATTTATTGCTACACATAAAAGAATGAGAATAATATGTACCTTTGTTGACTCAGAATTAATATTTTTCCCTAACAGAGGCTTTCCTCTGGAAAAACAAACTCCAGTCTTACACCTTTTTTATTATTATTAAAGTGTGCTTTTTCAGACTTAACATATATGGCTTAAGATTTATACAGCTGCCCCTTAAACTGCTTGTGTAATCCTGATCATCCCATTCCAAGGCCCACCCAGACACAGCAGATAAAGCACAAGACACAAGTCAAACTCCGAGTCTCCAGCAGCAGACCAGATGCACACCCAGGGACAAGCCTGACAGCATTCTGAAACCAGCTTGAGCATCCATGCTCCTTAACTTATTCACCTCCCTTAGTACCACAGAAATAGAAAAGACTCCATTTGGATATACAGGTGTGGTGCTTTTATGTGTCTTTATCCTGCCAGCTGCATGGAACTCCTAGATTTAGTGCACTGTACAGGAAATAGAAAAAGTAAAGACCTACATTTACCTAAAATCATATCTAAAGTGGTAAAAACCTATATTTACCTAAATAAATTTTTAAAACATTAAGAATCAAGCAGTTTAATGCTGATTGCTAAAGGCAATACCACTTAGATTCATGTTTTGGGGCTACAATTAACACAGTAGTTTGAAGAAATACATGTAACTCTAAATTTAGACACCTAGCACTGCATGACCCAGCTGAATAATAATATTCTCTTCTGCAGGATTTAACCCACCAAGTTATCTGTAATAGTGATCCATGCAAAAGCTTCCTTGGGCAGGGAATAAAAAAAAAACAAAGAAGTTTAGTACCATTCAGTGACTTGTTAGAATCAAAGAGACTTTAAAAAACCTTTCAAAGCATAAAAGAAAAAAAAAAGGGTGGGAAATGAAATCACCATTTAATCATCTGTGAAGTACACCCCAGTTGATGTTATTGCCCTAAAAATAGCCATAATAAGGTATTTGAGGTCTGTTGTCACTACAGGTCTTTATACACACAGAGCTTTCCAGGTTTACCCAGGATATCTTCAACCCCTGGAAGATGAAGTGACTGCAGGGTGAAAAAGGAACATGCTCTCTCTCTGCATACGTGGTCTGTACATGCCCCAGAGTACCAATGGATCAGCATCCATCTCCTTTCACTCCACACATTTATGCTGATCCACCTCCACTGTTTATTTTCTTTGTATAGGCTTATTTTAAGCTTCAAACAAGAGGTGTTTGAGGTGTTACTCCAGGTGTAATTAATCTTGCAGCAGTGGCTGGGCAGCTTCAGTGTGTTGGATTTGCATGGAATTTGCTTGTGCGAGGACAAAATGCTTAACAAAAACTGCAGTAAAAACCAAAACAAGCAAGCTGCCCAGGAAGACTCCTACAACAGTGGAGTAGGTGTCTGCTCCACGGGCTCCAGGAACTTCTTCAGCAAGTATATCCTTCACAGCACTGAAGGAACCATTGTTGGGCAGTGGGTTGATGCCAAGAAGATGGCACAGTAAGGGGTACAAGTCTGTGGCATTCATGAATTCTTTGGTGGCATTCTTTCTGAAAGCAGGCCCAACTGCCAAAAAAATAGGATGCATTTCTGGTACAGTGTTGTCATATCCGTGATTACCAACTAGAAACAGAAGATAGATAAAAGTCAGTATCCTGAAGTTGCAAAACAAGCATTGAACCTTTTCCTAGAATTAGCAGAATGCAGAAAAGGCACAGCCATCAGTTATCCTTAGAGAGGTTTAGAAGAATTGTTTCGATTGAAAGCACAAATGTCTCCTAGCAAATACCAAGTCTCAGAACTGCAAAGGGAAAAGACCTAAAAAAACCCACAATGGAGAGCACTATTTGACAAAGAGGGGAAAAAAAGGTGAGTTCATATGGCAGTAACAGCATTGTCAATGGCACACTGGGTACACCCAAGCTTCCTTGATTTTCCTCAAGGAAAAACTCCAACTTTGCAACTGGTCCAGATCTCTTCGAGAAAATTTAAAAAATACATGTAGAGTCAGACTGTCCATGTGACTCCAAGTAGTCACTTAGACATTTTTTGTCCAATTTTGTGCACCATCAACACCTCAACAAGGAAAAAGGACTCACTGGTGGGTGTCCAGTGCCCATTCCTGAGAGGGGCACTAAAAACTGGGAACATGTCAAACACACAGGCACAAGAAGCTGCTCTCAGCAGCTACTGAAAAACTTGTTATGTCTTGCTGGTAACGCTCCTCAGGTTCATAACCAGCAGCAAAGTTCAAAAGGTTCTCAATTTGAAATGTAAGAACTGACTACATGACACCTGTATTTTAGGTAACCAAGAAGTTACAGTTCACTGTCTCCATGCTACCGATAATAAATTTCAAAGCTGCAAGTGAGGAACTTGAAAGTGTTCAGGGTTTTATCCTCCAAATCTTAGAATGCATTTTTTCCTCCAAGGCAAATGAAAATCACTGGTGTGCAGTAACACAATATCGAATACTCTTTGTAGCAATAGAATAAGGTTATTCAAGTGTAGCACCCACACAAGCTGAGGATTTTCCGAAAATGTTCTTGTACTTGCAAACCAACCCAACCCTTCTCCAATAAATAAGGAAAACATTATAAAATAAGCCTATTCACCCTCTACTCAATACATTCAGTTTCAACTTTCTTTTTTAATCACTCAGGAAGTGCTTGCTGGTTTGCTACATCCTGAAAGATCTCAAGTATGGGACCACTGAAACATGTGATTGATCTTATCACAGTAAGTTTAATGTTTAAAGAAACAGTAAGTGCAGATCCTCCTCCCCTAACAGTAGGGTGCTTCCCATCCCATCAGGGGAAAAAAAAATCATAAATTTTACACACTTTACTTTTCCCTCCCAGCCTTACAAATAAAAAAAAAAATGAACATTGGTTGGTACTAGGAGAGAAAGTACCATGTAAGGTCTCTGCCTTGGAAGATACTGCAAAACACTATAAAGACAGAATACTTACCTAGAAAACCATCAGTCTTGTTATGTACAATTTCCCATCCCTTATCAGCCACTGCTAAGATGGGCTGAATTTTACTGTTGTGTTTGTAATGAAATCTATCTGGAATCTGCTCCTTTTTATATACAGTCATGTTGGGATGAGCGTTGGCCAAAGCTTCATATACTTCATCCAGTTTGCCTTCAAACAAACAAAAGAGACAAAAGAAAAAATTAAACATACCAGTGTGTTTATTGAACTCCTCAGCAGTTAAAATGCAGCTGAAAAAAGAGGGCAAAACGCACTTCCCCAGAAGTGTAAAAGACAACAGTGTGTGCACAGAAATTACTGTGAGAAATCCAGAGCCACGGTAACATCCCCCTCAGCACCAGACTTCACAGCCTGTTCCCAAGCAAGAAGTGCCTTGTTACTTTTAGAAAAATCCCTCATTTCACAGTTATCAGAATGTAAGCTTCTCACATGAATGAGTTAGAAAGCATTCAGTTGTCTCCTGGAAAAGGAGCCAAACCCTCCTAGCTCCATGAAAGCCTGAAAGCAAGAAGACAGCTCCTAAGCCTGTTTGTGAGGTAACGGCTGCATTCAGGCAGAATTCTGTCACCCAGTTGGCTGTGGCAACAAGGGACACTTTTCATCTATTTTAAAGCAGTTTGTTTTTTGCTCTCCTTTATTATTCAATAACAGCCAACAGCATGAGCTAGTCCTCTGTATTCCCAGTGCCTGCTCCTTTCCCTTCCCTAGTCACAGTGAGCACAAACCCTCAAGAGCTCTACTAACACTGAATAAAACAGGCATTTTCCACCCCCAATTCTTTATTTGCTTATTTCCAGTTTCTGAGCTTGCCTTTCCAGTAAAAGCCACTGAAGAGCCACAACCAGTTGAACAAGCTGGCTGGAACACCAGTGCACAGAAAGGAGGAACCAGAACAGAGCCAGGAACACAAAAGCAAGTTCAGGAACTGACATCTGAGCAAATTTCTTCACTCCCCACCTCCACTTAAGGCCAGATTTCTATTGAGGACTGTGCAGTGCACACAGAAGACTCCTGTGACACACCAAATCCCTCAGCCCCGTGATTCAGGTAAGTATTTGTGTGACATGTGCAGCTGAATGCACAGAGTGTGTCTGCAGGCCCCTTTCAGCCTGCCACTTCCAGCATCAATGGAGTTTTACCTCACAAAAAAAAAAAAGAATCACTAAATTAAGAAACAAAACAAAGGTCAGTATGAAACAGCAAAAGCTAAGACATGAGAGACATTTACAGGAACAAGAAGAGGGACTCTAATGCAGCATTTCTAGGACTGTATCAGTTATAAAGTTAATTTTCCTATGCCAGTTTTCTATATGGGATGGCAGGGAGGAGAAGTCCCAAATATACCAAACTTGATTTTACGTTAATTATTTGAATTATTATATTTATATTAAATGCAAGAAAAAGGCCAACATTACCAGCTGTGCTACAGGTACCTTCTTTATGAACATCTAATCAGTTCCCCACACACACTAATACACCAGCATGGTTAAATAATGGCTTTAATCCATCTCTTGGGGAAGCAATATGCAGCCAAACAATTAAAAGAAATTGCTGCATTTTAAAGCATTCAAACTTTTTCTCAATCTCACTAAGTTTTACCATTCCCTTGGTTTAAGAAAGACAAATGGAATAACAGGTGAAGAATCAGTGTTATGTACTTAAGCATATGTTAGCTCATACCTAAACTGGCAGTGAAACTCATTGTTTTATAATAAAAATCACAGCTGGTATCATGGAAGAAAAGAATTTTAGCTGTGCTCAAAACTAATTCTTGTTTATTGGTAGTGTAATAAATACCTGAATCTCTGGGCAAAATCAAATCCAAGCTGTTTCTGAAATCCACTGAAATGGCTTTTTTACTATTCTGTCATCTAATTGCAGCAGAGATACTGTTTATTTTCAGCATTTAGCAGACGGGAGAATCAAGTTACGCATCTTAAAGTTCTCGTTTACTGCATTAGGGACATTTCAGCACTGACGTTTACTTTTACAGCTTCTTTATTTGCTAATGAGAACATCCTGGTCAACCATGCTTGCCTCTATGGGGATGAAGCTCCCAAATTTGGCTCTTTTATCACCACAGAGAGAAACAGCACCCAGCTACGGGGCCTGCCTGTGCTCAGACAGCAGAGGCTTCAGTTTGGGCATACTCACATTTTAGTCTGGAGTATTCTCCAAATTAAAAATGATGAGACACATCTGTTCATGCACTTAAAGGTCACTTAATTCTGCAAATACCCTCCCTGCTTGGGCATTAAATACAGAGTGTTATCTATACATTAGTGATGCAAATGTTACAGAATTCTTAAAAAACACCTTTCCAGAAGGTCATCTTAAAACTCAACTTCCAAATTAGCACTTTGCTTGTGTCGGCAGGGGTGTTTTCTTCCAGGTTAACACATCTGCACCAAATAGTTTACAGTACTTGATCATCAAAATAAAGAGTAGATGTATTACTGACAGTAAACATACACCTGACACTTCATCAACCCTTTGGTGACTGTAACCAGATTTCAGATTTCAATTCCAACATTATTCTTGCCCATCTTTATCACAATAAAAATGGTATAAATGTAACTGGCTGGCTGTTCAGCATGACGGGAAAAAACTCAAGTGAACTACAATAGCTGGCAGCTAATCAAATAGCCAACACAGGCTTTCTTTTTATCAAAGATCCCCATCTGTTCTCAGTTTACTGTTTGAATTAGAAATATAATTCTTCCACTATGGCTACAGCATCTTGATGAAAGGCACGATATGTAACATTCAGGTGTTATCTATCTAGAGCACCATTCAGCCTTGATAATGCCATTAGATTATCTTACTTCTCACAAGGACTAAAGGATCCTTGGCAATATTAGTCAACAGCAAACAGATTTGCTCCCTTTTCTTTTCTGAAAGTTACTCCAGGCTTTTGACAGAGCCTGCAAAAAGAACAAAGGGATCCTGCAAGTGCACCTTGTTCAAGGCTGAGTTCCTACTGCCATCAGTGCTGCTACCACCAACTCAGCCTATAAAGTTTGGATACTCAAGTATCTCCTCAGGGAACGTTATTACTGTAGCTCCTACCTTCTTTTGGCAAAATAGCTACTGCAGGGGAGTGGTCGATGACTTTATAGAGCTCTCTGCTCACATACTGATCAAGCTCAATGATCCTTTCCAAGGATGACTGTGACATTCCGTGATCACTTGTGACTATGACATTTATCACATCCCACAGCTTCGCTTTCTTCAGTTCAGAAATGAGATATCCCAGTTTTTTGTCAATGTCACTGATTATCGCTCCCATAAGTGGGTTTTCAGGGCCCAGAAGGTGGCCCATCTCATCGGGCTGTTCCCAGTACAGGAGACCAAAGTTTATGGGTTCTTCTGATGTAAACCAGTCAATGAGCTTCGCTACCCTGTCTTCAAAGGGAACAGATTCATTGTAGGGCATGTAATGTGTAGGCAAGACTCCGTGTATCTTCACATCTGTTCCAGGCCACATAGCAGCACCAGATTTGTGTCCTTCCCTCTGGTTCGTCACCCATATTGGGCTGGCCTCCTCCCAGAACTTGGAGTTGTGGGTGTTCATTTTGTTGAGGGAGAAGGTTTCATTCAGGACAGGGTCGTACATCTCGTTAGCGACGATGCCGTGGCTCTCTGCGTAGAGCCCGGTCACCAGGGTGTAGTGGTTGGGGTACGTCTTCGTTATGAACACGTTCGTGACCTGCCTGACGTGCACCCCGTTCCTCATGGCATAGTGAAAATTGGGAGTGGACACTCTGTAGATGTAATCCCACCGAAACCCATCAAAAGACACGAGCAGCACCCTGGGCTGGGCTGGCTCATGAGACACTGCACTTTGAAGACAGAGTAAGATTCCCAGGGCTTTCCAATAACTGGTCATGGCTGCTCTGGAAGGTGTCTGTCCCCTTTTCTGAGGCAACATGGCATCTGTTGAGCAGAGACAGAAGTTGTAAAAGTCATAACTTAGTTTTAAAAGTGAGTGGTTAAAATATGCCTTATGTATTTATATACTCTAACATATATTTTACAAAAGCAGGTAAGGACAAGGGGGAATGGCAGTGACAGGACAAGGGGGAATAGCTTCAGACTGACAGAAGGCAGGGCTAGATTTGATATTAGGAAGAAATTATTTACTGTGGTGAGGCCCTGGAACAGGTCCAGAGAAGCTGTGGATGCCCCATCCCTGGAAGTGCTCAAGGCCAGGCTGGACAGGGCTCTGAGCAACCTGGTCTCGTGGAAGGTGTCCCTGCTCTCATGGCAGGAGGGTTGACACAGGATGACCTTTAAGGTCCCTTCCAACCCAAATCATTCTGTGACTCTAATTCTGACTGTAAGCCTCAAGGACATGGATTACTTCTAGCTATGACTGGCATTCCTTATCTAACACTCCTTATTATGTCCTTATCTGACATATGACACATAATTTCACATTGTATTGGGCTGTGCTCCCCTGCCCCAGTCTCCTCCTGTTCCTCCCAAACACCTTCTTGTTCAAAACTCAATTATCTACTCAAAGCAAGATCCCTGTAAGAACGCTCACACAGAAATTCCCTGTCTGTAACTGACCTAAAATATCATGCTAATATTCTCCACTTCTTGCTCAACAGCATCACATCCACAAGACCAGATACTGCTAAATCCAATCCTGCATGTGGGCTGTACCAATATTCCTCAGAGTTCCCTTTAGGTTCCCGTTTTTCAGCAATCCTCTGGGACTCAGTCACCACTGAAATTCAGCTGGAAAACAGTGAATTTTTAACAATAAATCCATCTTAATATTTAGAGTACATAAATATCTTAGTGAATATAACAAGTTACAGTGTAACAAGCATCTGAATACCACTATGGAATACAACTATGGAATGGGACCTGTGGCTGCCCTATCCCTGGAAGTGAAGTTCAAGGCCAGGTTGGACAGGGCTTGGAGCAGCCTGGACTGGTGAAAGGTATCCCTGCCCATGGCAGGGGGTTCGAATGAGATGAGCTTTAAGGTCCCTTCCAACCCGAACCACTCTGTGATTCTAGGATTCTGTGACTTGCAGGCAGTCATATGTTACACCAAACGTGTGTGTCTCTAGAAATTAAAATCCAGGCTTTGAGTTCTGCTAAGAACAAACTGACATTCCAGAGATGCAATTCCCCTTTCAGCAAACAACACAGACCCAAAGGCTACAGATTCCCTCAGATCCACCTGATGGGGTATTTCTTCCAGCTGAAGGACATAAGGCCAAAATACTGTTGTGTTCATAGGAACCCCCATTGCTGAATTAGACATAGCCCATAAATTCCCCTTCTGGGAAGGGACAAGTACACACTGAAGCCCTCTCAAGTGAAATCAAGTCTTTACTTCTGAATTTTACACAGCTAATGATCTCATCATGATCTATAATTCTATTATTCTAACTCCTTAACTGCATGCTCTTAATAAATAATACATGACGCGTGGTTTGGTTTTTTTCCCAAGGCCTTCTCATATTGTTCTTCCCTGGATACAACCTAAGCATATCTACTTAGGTTGTATCGAGGTCTCTGCGGAACTCGGCACCACAAAACCCGGGGGACCCGCGAGGCTCTGGGGGAACGAACCCACCGGACTGGCAAGGGCAGGAGCTGCCACACGGACACACGGACGGACAAGACCGACAGAGAAGCGCGCCGGGCCCCGCTCGGCGGCCGCCGGAGCTCAGCACACGCCAATGCCGAGTCCAGGCCGCCGCTCCCCACACGCAGCGCCCGCGCCGCCATCAGCCCGGGCCGGAGCACGCCGGGCACCCCCCGCGCCCCGCGGCCGCCGCCGTTACCTGAGGGGCCGCGGAGCAGCGGGTCCGGCCCGGCCCCGCCCGGGAGCGGCCCCGGCGCTGTCACTCAGCGGGCGCGGGGCGGGACCGCGCGGGGGCGGGCCGGGAGGGAGCGGGACGCGGAACTGCGGAGTCACAGCGTCATTGGGGTCGGGAAAGCGCTCTGAGGTCACAGAGTCCGGACTGTGACCGAGCGGCACCGCGTCAGCTGAAGCGCGGCCCTCAGTGCCGTGTCCAGGCTTTCCGTAAACACCTCCAGGGACGGCGACTCCACCGCCTCCCTCGGCAGCCTATTCCAGTGTCTAATCACCCGTTCTGAGAAGAAATTATTCTTAATATCCAGCCTAAACCTTCCCTGGATCAGCTTGAGGCCATGTCCTCTTGTCCTGTCCTTGTTACCTGGGAGCAGAGCCCGACCCCCACCTGGCTGCCCCCTCCTGTCAGGGAGTTGTGGAGAGCCAGAAGGTTCCCCCTGAGCCTCCTTTTCTCCAGGCTGAGCCCATCCAGCTCCCTCAGCTGCTCCTCATCAGACTTGTGCTCCAGCCCCTTCCCCAGCTCTGTTCCCTTCTCTGGACACTCTCCAGCCCCTCAATGTCCTTCCTGAACTGAGGGCACCAGAACTGGACACAGCACCCGAGGTGTGGCCTCAGCAGTGCCCAGCACAGGGGGAAAAATCACTGCCCTGGTCCCACTGGCCACACTATTGCTGACACAAGCCAGGTGCCCTTGGCCTCTTCGCCCACCTGGGCACACCTGGCTCGTGTTCAGCCACTGTCACCAGCAGCCCCAGGTCACAGGTGAGGTGTGTGTTTGGAGTGGGCTCTCCAGCCCTTGTGCAGGTGTCAAAAGGGACAGGTTGTAAGAGTGTTGCTGCATGTCATAAATTAAATAGAAATTAAATAGAAATTAAATAGAAATTAAATAGAAATTAAATAGAAATTAAATAGAAATTAAATAGAAATAGGGCTGGATGGGCTGTGACCCAACTGTAAAATCAAGGAGCAAAATTCATTCTCTGGACATCTGGAAGTGCTTCTTCAGTTAAAAAAAAAAAAAAAAACACCACCCAGTTTTGATTCCGCTGTTTTTTCACTAGCCTTTTTTCTCCTCTTGTGTTCTGAGGTGCTAAATTTTCTATTTGCTTCCTGGCAGATGCTTTTCCCCACCCTGTGATGTCCAGACCCACAGCTACAGCCTGGAATGAAAATGAATTTACCTTTCCTCATCTCACTAGAATCCAAACTGCTGAACTGGACAAAAATCCAAGCTAGGTTTCCCACCTTTCTTGCACTACGTATGAGTCCAAAGTCCGTGTCCTGTGTATGTACACAGACCTTGACCCCACTTCATGGCAGTGTACAAAACCATTATCCTCTTACGGGTACGTAGGAACACAGAATCATAGAATTGTCAAGGTTGGAAGAGACCTTTATGGTCATCAAGTCCAACCATATAGAATCAAACACGGTGCTTATTAATCCCTTTATAGCTGACACTGCCTATGTGGTGAATATATATATATATACACATGCACTGCCCATCTAGTGAATAAATAAATATTTATATTTCTATATATATGTGTGTGATACCTTTCTCCCCTTCACCGCAGCTCTAGGGATTGTAGTAGGGGACAAGGTTCTTTTAATTGTTTTCTTAATGTCTTTTTTTTTCCCTCCTTCATTACTGTTCTGTTACAGGTGTGAGGCTGAGCTAGTCCAAGCCTGGAAAATCACACTGCTGCTGTGTTTGGCAGAATCTCTGTGGATGTGGCTGTTCTGCACAGAAAACTGAATTGGACCACACCTGTAGCACAGAGTTCATCATCCGATTCCTGGCCATGAACCCCACCAGAAACTCTGGAGAAAGGGGAAAAAGTTGTTACAAAACTGCTGCACCTGTGTGTACTGAAATCTCTCGTTGGGTGTCCCTGAACAGCCATGTGCTGTCCCATGCTGTTACTCATCAGCTAGAAAAAACTGTGCTCACATTTACTGTTGGTTCAGGTTTGATTTTGGGCTCTCACTCGGATCCGGAGGTGTTGGGAGCTGCCTCTGCAGTAGCTGGGATCAGTCACTAGAGGGTACAGGTGCACCTGGATTTAAGGAACAACATGAGTAGCTGGAAATGATAATATTTGCCTTGCATGCCAGAAATGGTTCAGCTGCTTAGTTGTAAAGTTGTTGTAAAGTGAAAGCAAAGCACGGACAAGAAGTTTGCTAATTCCACCAAAATGTTTAATACCATAATAGATTTTCATTGAAGTACAGAGCTAATGTGAATATTTGTACAAAATATGTGGTTAAAAATAGTATTGATTTATAATATATACAGATATGTCACATCCGTGTCAGAAATGCAGACACTTGAATGAAACCATGAATAATGCTTTGAAATCTACAACAACATACACGAAATATTTCTGCAGCTACCCACAGTAGGACAACTTGCCAAACTGACACTTAAGGATCCACCAGTCCTTACAGATGGCATTTCTTTCCGAAGTTTCTGTACAAGAACTCTGCTCTAAAATGGATTCAAAACATTTACCTTCATTAACCCAACAGCAAAGAGAACACAACTGTGTGACACTAATGTAGACACAACTTTCTCGCACTAGATAAATGATCAGTTACAATAATTTGTTAAAAGAAGGCTGATTTTCTGGTGAGAATAATAGAGAAGTTTAATCCTTCTTGTTGGATACTCAGTGTTGCAAGTGAGGAAGCCCCTGATTCAAATCTGAATCCTGAAGTCTGTTTTAAGGTTCTGAATATCTTCACTTTTCATTAACTTCAAGGCTGCTCACACTTCACAGCTTTCCCAGCCTTACTCCAGCAAGAATCTCCCTAACAAATGTCCCTATCTAGGCTTTGTAGCTGCTGCATCAGGACACAATCCTATATTAAGATGACTCTTGCTGCAGCCCCAGAATCTCTGTGTAGCAACTGAACGAACTGACAGAAAGGGAGAGAGAGGCTGGTTTTTAAAGTTTTCTGAGCATCTCTGCAGTGGGGGCATTCAGGGCTCCTGCTCTTCCATCCAGAGTGCTGCTGCTGTTCTGCCTCTAATAGTGCTGCCTTCCCTCCCCTCCAAGCCAAAGAAAATATACTCCACACTTCAAATAGACCTGTGGGAAAGAGCTTTTACAGCACTTCCTCCCTTGTCATTTTACCCCTGAATGCTGCAGTCTACATGTATTCAAAAAAAAGAGCATAGCTGCTGTTAGAAAAACATCTCCTTTTAAGAGGAGCTTGGAATATTGAAAGCTGCTGTACTCCCCCAGAAGATGGGTTAAACCAGGAAAAGCAGTGTTTGGGGTTTTTGCTAGTGTAACTAGTTATTCAAGAACACTGCATGATGTTGAGTATAAATGAGAGCTGGGACTCTGTTCCATACCTGGTTTTGCTTTTTGATAAACCAACACTAAATGTGATTTCTTAGGCAAAAGGGAATCAAGGAAATGCAAAGGTCTTACATTCACACTGGTATGTGAGAGAAAGCCTGAAACAGCAGAAGTTTAGTGATGAAGTGTTTGCCACTAAAGAAGGACCAAAATTAAATTCAGCAAAGGTTCTTTAGAGGATCTGAAAGTGCTGTGACTGTGATCAGTCTGATCCTGTGGGACACACAGCTCTCTGCTATCCACAGCTGAAGCCCTGAAGCTCATTTCCCAGTGCTGTGTCCAGTGCATTATGGAAGAGCCACAGCTGGCATGCTGCAAACACAGCATTTCAGTCGGGTGGATGAAGAAACTCACTGTGGTGGGGAAAGCTCTTTTGGTGCTCAAAGTGAAGAATAAACTAGGCCTCCTGCATTTCACCTCTAGAAGAAGTAAAAAGAACCCCACAAGAAGTTCACTATTACTTGTTTTTCTAATTAAAACACATAGGTTAAGGCCTGTTCTTTCCAAAGGAATTAAAAAGCTCAGAATTTACATCTCCAATGAGACTTAAGCAGATCTAATTTTCAGAAGCATGAACAATCATCCTTTGAGAAACAAAATTTTTTTATGCCAGGCACACAGAAAAACAAATAGTTTTTCTCCCAATCCAGATCTGAGCAATTCAGTATCAGAATTTCACACGACAGTTATCAGCAAACTCATCTCCCAGTTTCCAGTCCTTCACAAGACCCAGTACAAACTGATGCAAGAGACATTAGTTTCAATTTTTATAATAAAGAATGTTAACAGAACTCTTTCCCCAGCCTAGCTGGATGCCATGTTTCTTGTCCAAGCACTTATGGCCACTGCATCACCCATGATTATAAAAGCACAGGGAGAACCATGCCGGGGGTCTGGGACGTGCCAAGCTTTTGCTCACCAGCGACTGCACTGCAGCTTTTTTTGTGTACACCGAGCCAAATCCACAGCAAACCAGAGCAAGTTCACATGACTGTGGAACTGCAGCAGCTTAAAATGGAACATGGCATATCCTGCCAACAAGAAGGCTGCTTTCCCCCTAATTTCTACTGAAACAGAGTTTGGCCTATGTCACACATTTAAGCATTTTGAGTTCTAGCAGGGGTACACAACACACTACTCAGTTTATTGATATAGTTTAACTCTTTAAATGTTGCTTTTCCAAACGCCAATGCAAGCAGAACACAAGAATACTGTTTGCCATATTTATTATTTTCAACTAAGCTCTGAATTATACAAGTGTAAAAGTGATTAATTAACCAGTAGCTTTTTAATACTTCTATAAAATATGACTATATAGAATATTCCAAAAGTTATGTACAATACAATGGAAATGCTCATGGCATCTGTGATAGTGCTCAGACAAACCACTGGAATTGCATCCTGCCAGGAATTCAGTCCATTCCTTGGTACAAACAACAATCTGTATTTTTGCTGAAAGCTTCTTCAGTGTTGCTGAATGGGAGACAGGTGGAAAAGACCAAAATAAAACCAATCCACCCCTCTCACCCAATTTAGGATCAAATTGATGCTACACAATTTATGCAGGGGGAGAATTTTTATAACCTAAAACATTTTACACTGTAGTCTTGCTGTGGTTGAGGAAAGGATGCTCTTGCCATATTTTCTTGGCTGAAAACAAAGTTTACTGGAGCGTGTCTATGTTAGGAAGGGGGGAGTTTGCACTACCTTGTCTTAATTACAAAAATCAAGGCCACAGAAATTTGTTGTTTTGTTCCAAAAGAGCAGATTCCAAAATACCCTTTCTCCATGCACTGGAAATGTTTTCATGCTTTAAACTGTACTGAGAAAATCATTAAAATGTCAATTTCCTATCTGAAGAGCCCAGAAAGGACAAGCAGGCAGCAGGCAACAGAAACAGCAGCTGTACTCCCCTGATTTCCTTCTTTTAATTTCCAAGGAGCAGCAGGAGCCATGTCCACCCAACAGAGGCCCCAGGGCATCACCTTCAGCTACTCTGGCCAGCTCCTGCTTTGGGGACGAAATTAAAATTGTGACGGCTGTGCCACTGTGCCTCAGGAGCCACAATGTAACACTGAGGCTTCATTCTTCTGGGGTTCCAGCATGAGAGAACCAACCCACTGATACACTGTGAGAAGTGCACGCCAGAGCTACTGACCCCGGAGAAGCTACAGAAAAGCAAATTCCCACTCAAGGGGCTCTGCCTGTGATTTACTGAATAGGACAATTCCCCTTTCAGATAGCCAGCATTTTTTGAAAGAAGCGTTCCCTCCATGTCAGGCAAGACCCAGCCTTTAGTAAAATACCAGCTTCTCTCATGAGTCCCAAATCCTGATACTTTGATGATACTTTTTTTTTATGATGACCATTATGTTATCACATACAGGTGATATATAAGCTTTGACCATAGAGGCTGCTTTGAATTTTCAGGTTTGTAATTGTGTTTCTATTTCTGTGCCTCAAGCAATGAGCCGTGTCCTGCTGCCTCCTGGGTAGCACCACACAGCTTTACAAAGCATGGAGCAGTCACTGAACGGGGCCTTGTTTTAAATCTGTTTGAAAATGCACTTTGAGGAAAGAACATTTAAGGTCCAGTGCTTTAATTTGCAGTACAGTTTTACATCATTTGAGGCCAAAGTCCTTAGTTCAGAACCTCATCTCTCTGAAGTTTGAGGACATAGATGCAAGGACAAGATGTGGCCTCCTACAGCCTTGCCTATAAAAAAATCCATTGATGATTATCTCTGATTATTTCTGTGTTCAAATCTTACTGTCCCTGTTTATACTGGGCTAAACCCCACGGACATCAGCACTGGGTGTGTTGTCAAAGAAGCCAGTGGTGTTACTCCTGGAATATCATTTGTGGCCCAGGATGGTGTTTTCAACAGGATACATTCCTAGGGCTGTGACCTGAGTGACAATTTGTTTCCTAATGCCAATTTTAAATGTATCACTGAAAAATAATTAAGTGACACCTCTAAAGAGTTACTTTAAGAAACTTTACACAGATATCACGAGGATACTAAAGGCCCATTTTCAGTTCAGTCTGTGCTGTATTTAATGACCAGTATTCTATCAATGGAATATGCACACAATGATGTCCATAATGCATTAACAATTATCACATTACAGAAATGTGCTCAGTAAAGAACTACATCTCATCAGGAATATCAGGAGGCTGTGGTGGTCAAGAGGATGAACTATGTGAGAATGACAAGTCCTCATTCCCAGATGTCCTCAGCAGGCACGCTGGGAATGCCATCTCCTGTCCTCACTGACAGAGCAACACACCTGTTGTCCTGGAAGTGCTGCAGAGTCAAGACCCCTGCAAGGGGGACTTGACTCTGCTGCAGCTTTGTAGCTTCTCTGCTAATTAAGGGAGTGATGGAACCCTCCCTCAGAAACCAGATCATTAGGTTTTATGACAAGAATCCTGATTACAGAACCTAAGCTGACTTTTCAGATCCTAGAATAAGCTCCCAAAATGTATTTACTTATTTTAAGCTGTAAAGGATTTTAAACTGTGGAAGCTCACTGTGCCATTTTATAGTCACTTTGGGGAGTACAGCTGCAGCTAATTAGCTTAAAAATCCCACCATACCTTACACATATGCTCGGTTTCTGCAGTATTAATTTCAGTGGAACTACTCATGTGCATAAATTAAGCGCATGCTTAAATATATGCAAAATCTGAGCTCAAATGTCTAGAAAATATGTTCTCAAAATGACAAGTACGCATTAAAAAAATAAATCATCATGGAAGGTCTGCCAGACAGGGAGTCCGGGATCAGTCTGCTGTCAGCCATGATGCAAACACAGAACGGTTTTTGTAACCCAGTATATATTGCAAGTGAAAGAAACATGCAGGACAGGGTGAAAAAGAGGATTCAGTTGCATGCAGTCTAATTTCAAGTGTGTAATTATGGTCCTGTTTTCTTTGGCCTAAAAAAAGACAAAAAAAAAAAAAACCCAACAAAAGAATTTTAACTAACCTCTGCTCACCTCCACAAATCCAAACTGCAGACAGCTCAAAAAGGGCTTTGAAGCACAGGAAGTAGGGAGGGAAAAGGGCTGAATATTAGAGATGTGCAAGTAATTACTGACAGTTTCAGGGCTATTCCACACCACTAGGAAAGCATTCAGCCTATATCATTACTGGAACATACAGCTATGACAGGAGCAAGGAATCCCATCTTACATGAGCAGTCAGTCAGCTCCTCTTCCACAGACCTGGAGAGAAGCACCACTCATCCCTTGATGGAAGATAAACTAACAATTCCTACTGATATTCTGGCTCCCTCCTCCTCAGAGAGAAGGACTGACAGACACCAGACCCTCCAGCAGCTGCTGCCTCTACCCTCAGCCCAGAGAACTCCATCTCACACCCCTGTCACCATTTCAGACCACCATTCCCTACAGCTGTTGGTGGAAGAGAGTTGTTTTCTGTTTTTTCTAAAAATGTGTTAAAGATAGTATTCCTTACAGAAAATTCTGGTGGGGTGAAAAGGCCACCAAGCTGCTAGTGGAGTAAAACAACACACCTACTCCCTCAAAAAAAAAGTGAAAAGGGAAAAGACTAAGGTCTGTTGGGAAGTGAGGAGGGCAGAGGAGCAGGCTGCTCGATGAAGGGCAGTAGCAATCCTGGGAGTTTGAATATCAAGCCTGATATCGGCCTAATTCCCACCAAACGATATCTCTGGTAGTGGTGTTTCAGCATGCAAATTATAGCTGTGAAAAGATCCTCAGACTGAAACCCTTCCTTGTTTCCTCAGCCTTGTTTTGTCCTTTCCAGCTAGACCTATCAGTTGGTGTGTGATATGGTTACAGGTACAAAGATCATTTTCCTAGCCCTTTGTTACAGAGGCTTGATTACTGTGAAGGGGTTTCAATGACCTTAATGTCCCGGTGCTCAGAAGGCGAAGGCTGCCTTTCAACAGAACAAAGCAAACAAAAACCAAGAGCTGTGCTGGAGGAGAGAGAAGTGCTGCTTCTGCGGGAGAGGCTCAGTTAGATACAGGCGGCGGCACACCGGGGCGTCGAGTTTGAATGATTTTTGGCTTTGGGGAATTCTTTGGGTCCTCGTCTTCTTCCATGTCGCTGTCACAGACGTGCACTACCACACTGGGAGTGGACTCTGTTCCTGCGTGCAGCTCGTATTTCTCTCCTGGAAGCAGAGAAAAGCAATCATGTCAAAAGAGGGCAATCTAAGTAGGAACACAGCCCGTGGCACTCCTGGACTGCAGAACACTCCACACCTGGATAGGGAGGTGAGTGTGCACTGCTCCTAAACACAGGTGAGCACCAGCACAGCTGGACTCTGTCAGCTGCCACAACACATCCTGGGGATCCTGCCCCGGGAGGCAGTTTGATCACAGCTCTGTAAGGCACAATAAAATACATACACCCTCGTGCCTATAATGGGGTTTGGCACCACTACTGGTGGCTAACAGCACTGAAATAAACCCACAAAGTACGCAGAGGAGAAAGAACACAGAAGTTCAAGGTTAAAAAGAGGAACTGGAACCCAACCTATCCAACCTTTGGTCTGAAGTCATTTCACACCTGTTAGGTTGGGGTTGTTCTTTATTTTTGCTGTGGCTTTCCTTCAGTCCCATTTAAAGCCCGCTTGTTGCCCTCAGACAGATTTCAACACTTAATCTAATTTCTCCAGAAATAAACAACCCATATATCTCTGCTCCAGATGGATTTTGAGTTTCAAAGCTCTTTAGCTGGGGCTGCAACAAGTTTTGTTTCTGCAGATGAGATTACAGAGCAGTCTATAAATGCTCACTAGAGCAGGCTGAACGCCTAAACAGTACATTATATTTTCTTCCTTATTTAAGTCTCAACACAGTACTCCTCTGAGGAAGATGAACACAGCTGGTTTTTTTTCTTTTTCACAGAATATATTCTGAGTTGGAAGAGACCTATGAGGATCACCAAGTTTAACTCTTAAGTGAATGACCCATACGGGCATGGGTGGTTACCTGCAAAAGTCCACAAGCAAACAAAGGATCAGACATAGGAATTTCAGTCCTGAATTGCGCCTGCTGGCACTATATGTATTCTGGATTGTACATGGGATACAAGTAGGTATTGGTTATTGAATTGCAAGGAATAAATTTAAGACTTTTAAGAAAATAAAACATTGTCTGCAAAATCTTCTGAGATGAGGAAGGTGAGGCCTCAACCATCCCAGCTCACCTCTGTGTGTGGTGCAGTGGCTCCTAAATTCTGCACCACTGGCAGAATCCATAAGTGCCAGGTGTTGTACCATGGAAGCAAATGGCAGTCCCTGTCTCAAAGCACTTGTGGCTTGCTTGTGGGACTAATCTGGAGTTTTATTTGTTAGCCACTTTGTGGCAGAGTAATTCATGTGAGGAAGAGCTTGCAGGCTTGGCCCTGCATTAGCACATGCAGCTCTGGGACTGTGCTCACATTCTGTTTGCGCTGACAAATTCCTGGTCCAAATAAGCCTGGGTGGCTTGAGACTAGAGGACACACTGTATTTTTGCCTAAAAACAAGGAGGCAACTAGTGCATAATAGCTATAAGCCAGGCATCTTGCTGTGAGAAATATTTTACTGCTGTGATACCATTAATGTTGACATTTAACTGCTCTATTTTTGGCAACCTTTCCTCTGAATCCAAATCGAGCAAAGCATTACAGGTCTTGCTGATAGGCTAAAATATAAGAAGAGAAATATCTTGGTCGTGCTGCATTGAGGAATTATATGGTTTTTCTTTGCCCATTTTTCCCCGCGGGCCTCAGCTAATTTCTCAGCTCTGGGCTGACGTCAATGCCGCCAGGCAGCACCGGGGGCTGCATTGGTCACTGTCACCGCGGGCGCTCCGCAGTGCCGCGCACACGCAGCGCCGGCCTGTCCTCCCACACCAGCACCGCCAGCGAAACCAGTGCACTGCCCTCTTAAAAGGTAATCATCCCAGTTCAATGCCACATTCTTTCACTGCTCAAATCCCTCCCAGAAGGACTCTCTCTCCGCTGAAAAAGAACAGTGGAAATAAGTACAGACGCAAGGAAAAATATTCAGATGCCTCTGGCACAAGTAACTGCAGCAGCAATTAATGTCACTTTGCAAACCAAAATGTGATGCACTCATAAATTAGGCTTTTAAGGCATACAGTTATTTCTGAGCACAAATGAGCTTCAGACTCTGTTCTGTACTCAGGATTATTCATGCCTGCAGAGCTGTGGCTCAAACACCACAAAACCTTTTCATGGCTGAGTTAGGAACAGGGCAGCAGTAACTCTGGGACTTTTGCACCGCTGTATCTTGTTCCAAACATAATCGCTGTTTGCAGAAAAACACTGAGGGGATAAGCACAAAAAAAAAATCCAATAGATCCAGCCAGATTAGCCCTTCCCTTCTGCCTTTTTTCTGTTTTTTTTCTTTTCTCTTAACACCTCCAGCATAAAAAAAAAATTAACTAAGTCTGTAGCAGTTCAGCTACTGAAGTAGTGGTTGAGTCAGTGGAGTTATGTTTACAAGACCTAAGTTGTCCCAAGCTGTGAGTAGCAGTTCGAGTAAACACAGGTAAGACTCACCAATTTCTGTGACTAAAACCACCCAAGCATTTGTCCAGTGACCTCATTCAGCTGTCTCTGACATTCAGCATGTCTCATTCAGCATGCCTCTGTGTTCACAGGCCCTACACTGATCCATGCTCCTGCTTCTCCTGCTTGGCTAGCTAAGCCAAAGGATTCTTGGGGAGGGGGGTCTTTCTCCTCCAGCGTATCTCTTCAGGCTATCCTTTCTATCTTCTATCCTTTCTATTCTATTCTATTTCTAAAGCCTATCCTTTAATATAAAGTTTAAACCTTCACATAAGCTAACAGTAGAAACTCACATAAATTTACTCAGAAAAATACCACAAAATTTATCCAATATACTCAAACAAAACCTCTGCCTTCAGGGAAGAATTCAGCTGTGGCACCTCCACTACACAGATTTGTCTGAAAAACTTTCTAATAAACCCCTGAAAATAGCAGTAATGTTCCTCTCTATCCATTTGCTTTGCTGAAGAAAAACAGTAAGAGTTTGAAGTTTCCCTGCTTAACAATGAGCACAGCTGCTTTTATGTCACTGGGCCCAACCTTCTGTGACCACATGAGCCAGGAGTAAACCCACAGCCTCAGGTGACGCAAGAAAGATGACCACAGAAGCAACTTATGATATTTCAGAATTAAAAATAATGGTGTAGTCTTTTCTATCCCTTTGTGAGTCAGTACTGTGACCTTTCATTGATGGTGCAGCTCCTGTCTGACAGGGCCCATTTGTCCAGCAAAGTTGATATTCATATACATAAAGAATAATGAATAAATACTAATTTTAACGTGTAGCTATCTCATCCCTGAATCAGTCTCACGAGCAAAGGTTAATGAGTTCAGAGCCACCCATTCCATGTAAATGCAGCATTAGCATCATAAAAATACCTTCCCCTTACAGTCCCTTCATCTAAGTGCTTTACAAACACCAGGGTGCAAGTAACAGGAGGTCCTTTGTTTGTGACAGAAGAGCTACAGCACATCCCACAAAATACCTCCACAAAACACCTCTACAACACGGATCTGCCATAGCAAAGCAGAGCTGCTCCCTGGAATCCCATTACTGATGCTGCAGGAGCAGGGCATCCTCCTCTCCCAACCAGAGGAAAAATTTTCTCCATCCAGCAGCTCTCCTGTACCCTGCCCCTGGCAAAAGGAGGGAAGGGAAAAAGCAGCCACAGAACAGCAGGGAGAGGAAGGACAGAGATGAAAAGTTTTATCTATCACCATTTGTTTGCCCCTCCATCCCTTTTTAATCCTTCCTGGGAGTCATATGAAATATTTAGGATTTCCTTTGAATCAGTGATGACAAATACAAGAATTTCAAAACACACGGGCACAGAAAATCTGCCTTGTGAGACTGTTTGAAATCCCAGTGTATGGCATCTCCTGGGCAGGGTCCTGCTCTCACCTGTTCTCCCCTCCCCTAGGGAGGGGTGAGCCAAACCCAGGGCAGAGCAGGGGCAGGCGCTGTGCATCCTCCTCAAGAAGCCCAGCTAGAGCATGGCAGGAGCAGCTACTTCTGAATTGCTCAGAGACAAAAATGAAACCGAGACCCAACAGCCAAGTGGCACAGACAGCTGCCAGGTCTCCTGTGTGTCCCAAGAGCCACCACTGTGGACTCAAGAGCCACCATGTGTGACATTTCAGAATGGTGCTTTCATAATGTGAAAAATGTATTGTGCAAGATCTGGAGAGCAGCCTGAGGTGCAAAACCTGCTGGAATGCTGATAAGAGAGTGCATAACATGGAGAGGAGTGCAACTGGTGTAGACTTGTCTGTAAGGGCTACTGGGCATGGTGCCCTGCACTGCTTTTCCAACAGTGCCTGAAGCTGTGGAGGGCAAGTGGCCACTGATAAAGTGCAAAGCTGCACCACAGAATGCATGGAGCAAATAAAAGTGCTCAGCACCCTGACCTGTGCTGGGTGTTACTGTACAGTGCAGATCCCATCAGTGCAGCTGTGATCTGTGAATCAAACCCATGGGAGAAAAAGGCTTTCTCTGAGCAACCACAGTGCAGGCAGCAGGGGTTGTGAGGGGCTGAGGCCGGCAAGGGGAAGCCAGGGTGGCACCTGGGATGCTGGGGAAAAGGCATTCTGGAGTGCAGAGTTAGAAATGAGGGGGTACAGGGCAGTCTGTTGTGAAGAAAAACGCAGTGGGGGAAGGAGGGCATGTATGGGCAGGTTGGGGAGTGGATACGGGGAGGGAAGGACTGGTTTCCAGAAAAGAAAGGGCATATTCTAGTGCCAAGAGGATGGTTTGTAAATCACTGCACTAATAAATGGCAAACAGCTGCCTTTCCTTTGAGAGGAGCAGCTCTGCTGTAGCTACAGCCTGGACCTGGAGACTTCCTCTCCCTCTACCTTGCAAATGTTTCTCATATATTTGCAAGGTAGGGTGGTTGGTTGGTTGTTTGCCTGTCAGGTCAAGGTTGTATCCTCACCTGGCCTAACTTGGAGCTAACTTTTTCCTACAGGAATGCTTGCAACCTACCATCTATTCTCTAGTCTTGGCCCTGATGTCTTCACATCTTCATCAGCATTTCAAACAACTGGAAGTTCTCTTGACAGTGGAAGTGTTTTCCATCAAACAGATTAACAATTACACTGCTTTATTTGCAATATTTCGAAAAGATTGTAGGCTGGTGGTCAGCACCAGGCAGTCACGGTTCTTGGCTCTGACTGATCTACAGCACTCTGTTCATGCCTCATTTAAAGCCTAATTTCTGCATCTGCAGAAAGTGAGAATAACCATCAATCATCCAGGAACTTAATTAAATATGCCACGATCTTCCCTAAGGAATAAGCGCACCCTCACTGATCTCAATTTCATGGGAAGGAGCCGAAAACCAGCTTCCTTTTGAGCACAGAAAGAAATCTGTTCCATTAGATCTCCGAGATGCCAGCCTGTCACTGCTGCAGCAAGAACACCTGTCCCAAAACTGATGGCACACAGCAAATCTTTAACTCACTTCCAGCATATTCCTTATACTCTGGAGCAAATATCCCAATGCTTTGCCCCCAGGAACAGTTTTGGTCTCTAATTTTGTGGCTATGATGACTATGGCACCGTACTGTGACAGGAGATGACCTGGATTCAGGGAACTGGAAAGGGGCATGGGTCTGTGTCCAAGTGGTGCATCTTGCATTCCCACTGAAGTAGGACACTAAAACTCATCTCGTGAGGGCATACAAGACACTGTTCACTATTTAGAAGCTCTAATGAGTTTTCCTAGTCCTCAGATGTTTATTTTACCAGATCACTGCATCTATGACAGCAAAGATTCCTCACAAGTTAAAGACATGGAAGTCAGATTCTAACATTCACAGCTCTGTGAACAACTGTGCCAAAGGAGTATTTTTCGACAGCTGATAAGCCATAGATGCATTTTTAAATTGTGTTTTTGAATGAAAAAAATCTCACTTCTCTGAGGCTACCAATGTTGTTTGATGTCCAGCAGCATTTTACTGCTGCAATACTGAGAAGTGAGTGTTAGTGGGATTTGTTTTTCAATGAAATTCTAAACATAGTAAATGCACAACTGAGAACAGCAACACTATTTTAAACCCGCCGCTGCAGTTAACTAAAATTGATCTCTCTAACAAGTGCTAAAAATAGAAAGAAGAGAGCACACAATGGCTTTTCATATTGCTCCCTGCAGGCTCCTTAAATCCGGGTGAATTTGACCTTCACGCAAAGCTGTCCCAGAGTGTGGGACAATGAGTGATATTTCACATTCCACTGCTCCAGAACAGGAATTGATTTATTACCCAGCTAGCTTGGGAATTCGTTTACATGTTTCCATTTATAACACTGCTGCATCAAAGGGAAAAAAAAAATAAAGGAGGTTATTGTTTTTCTTTTATTCAGCAGTTTAAAAGCAAACTATCACTCCTGGAAATAATAATATGCAATACAGTATGAAGTCTTACACCTGACTGCCTTTTTCTATGGGTCTTCCTGTTGAAGGGAATAAACCATAGGAATCTCCTGATATATATTTTCCTCTTGTTAGAGATCCCATGTGAAAAAGATAGGAGATAATCTTGCAAATCTTGTGAATCATGAAACATCTTCCTGCACCCCACGCACTCCAGCTCTGAGTTAGTTTGGTGCAGTTACACAAAAGCCCCAATGATAAGATGTCTGCAATTGGAAGCTGCTCCCAGAGTGAGCAAGCAACATCCCCAGTACAGCTGGGGAGAAAACAATTCTCTCAACCCACAAAAATTTCAAAAATAAACTGCTAAATTTTCATGAGCTCACCCCCACAATTGTTATTAGATTGGATCTGAAATGTTTTATTTCAGTATAAAGATAATTTAATAGGCTATTTTTTCCCCGTGGCTTATGAATGTAAATTAGATTAATTTGTAAATGATACTGCTTAGACCTGAAACTGGAACCTTTCTCATTCTCAAAGTTCTAAAATAGGATTCTTTAATAGCTTTGAAAGAAAACTATTTGTAAAGATGACTTAATGAAATCAAAAGTAACCCTCTCCTATATAAAATTTTGGTTTCACCAGATGAGCATTTTCCAAGGGAAATCACTGCTTGGAAATCCCAGCTAGCTTTAATTCCTGGCATTAGCCAAAGATGGGAAGACAGAAGAAAGCCTGGATGCATTATCCATTGACATTTATCCTGTGCTAATGAAGGCTACAACTTATGCTGATGCCATGATGAATTTTGTCTTTTCTTTTTTACCCCTGTTATGCCTTTCTGCAACTTCTGTATTCTTGGTGCTTTTTTGCCTACATTCTTGGACTTGTTTGTTAAGCTAAGAGACTAAACGTTTTAGAGGCTTCGTAGTTAGGGAGCAATATGCCCCAGACCCCCAAGGTCCTCTCCAGAACACATTTTGTAAACTAAGATAGAACCATCCAGGGGAAGGTTCCTTGGGAGGGGGGGGCTCATTTGAGCCTCTCACTGGGGAATATTTGATAGATATGCTAATTAGTAAGACCTAGAATGTAAGACCAGATCTAGAAGAAGGGACTTGGTGGTGGGGATAGTGGGGTGCACAGAGGTGCATTCGACCTGTTCGTGGTGCACCTAAGGATCCTTACAATAAGTACCAAGGTAAAACCCTTTTTCCCCTTCTAACTGTGTTCACCTCTTGATTTTTAAGACCAGGAAAGGCATCGATGCCATTCCTCCTCCGTAGTTTTCAGCCAGAAATGAGCATTCCTAACAGAGCAATCCCACTGGGACTGCAGAACCGTAGTTCTCTCTCAACGAACAATGTGAGAGATTCTCCACTCCAGTGGAGGTGCCTGTGAGAAATCTGCACCTTGGAATGCAGTACTGAGCAGATGTCGTGTACAGCAAAAGCTCCTCACATCCATAGCCAAACATTTGTCCAGTCCCCACCTAAACCATCAGCTGTCTCATCTAGGCACAAACCCCAGCACAATAAATGGTGTAAGCAAAGCTTTGATCAGCTCTCACAAGCTCCAAATAACATACAATTCTGTGCCTACACATGGCAAAACTCATTCTGAAGGGAAGAACCAGGTGACATCCATCAACTCAAATCCAAGTTTTAATGCAGCTTCCAGCTCTATGCCAACTCCCTCGACAGTTACTATCTAGGCTGATATTGCTCATCTGCTTTTCCTGACACGTTTTCACCCAAGGACCACAAGCTTACCTGGTCCAAGCTTAGAAACTGCATAAAGGAGGTCGTAGTTGATGACAGGTGTTGCATCATCTATTGGTTGCCACCCCACAGGTGGGGAGGCTGGAGGCGAGATGAGAAACTGTTTTGCAGGCTGTGGTGGTGCCAAATGAAGCTTGTCTCCATCTGTCTCAGAGGTCTGAATCTTTAAAGCATAACAAAGACACTGTTTAGTACAGGATAGAATCATACAATGGCTTGGGTTGGAAGGGACCTTTAAAGGTCACCTCTAACCCTCCTGCCATCCTCAGAACCCCATCCAGCTTGGCCTTGAAAATTTCCAAGGATGGGACATCCACAATTTTTCTAAGGGCAACCCGTGCCAGTGTTTTGCCACTCCTACTGTAAAAAATTTGTTCTTTACATCCAGTCTAAAATGACCTTATTTTAGTTTAAAACTATTTTCCCCCTGTCCTATTCTAACAGGCCCTGCTGAAAGGTCCATTCCTATCTTTCTTGTAAGCCCCCTTTAAGTACTGAAAAGCCACAGTGAGGTTTCCCTGGAGCCTTCTCTTCTCCAGGCTGAACAACCCCAGCTCTCAGCCTGTCTCCACAGCAGAGGGGCTCCCGCCCTCTGAGCATCTTTGTGGCTTCCTCTGGCCTCACTCCCAGAGGTCCATGCCTTTCCTGTGTTGGGGACCCCAACCCCAGTGCTGGACACAGGACCCCAGGTGGGATCTCACCGGATCAGGGTCATGTCCCTTGACCTGCTGGTCACGCTGTGGATGATGTAGCCCAGGAATTGGGGGTGCCAGTGCATGTTACCAGCTCAAGTCCAGCTTCTCATCCACACAGGATGGCTAAATTGAATGATTGCTCAAATCATACCCTTCTCAACCCAAATGCCACCCAGGCAGGGTTTCAGCATCAGTCTCAGCAGAGAAGGCCTGGAGATGAATTTCATCTCAGCCTTACAGATGGTGCCTCTGCAGCAAATGCACAGTGTGGGGCTGTTGCATCAGCAAAGCTACAATGTCTGTGCCTTTTGTGTATGTTCTCTGAGGAGAAATGCAAAGCTTTGGTAGCCACAGCTGCTAGTTCAGAGATTTTTGAGGCTGTAAAGGTACTGTTGTGATCTGGTCTAAATGCCTAAGTAAAAAGTGACGTTACACAAGTAACTCCTGCACCAAGGCCTCATAAGTAACTTCAGAACGGTTTCTACACATTTTATTTCTTTAGTTGAAGTGATAAAGGAATCCATGTTGTTCCTTAGTCATTTGCAACCAAGTGTCCTTATTTTATTTCCATCTTAAATGATCTACTTTAATTCCTGCTCTTTCCTAGTGTGTTAAACAAGCCTTGGCGTAAATGAATTGTACTGCAACCATCTGAGCAAGGTTACAACCAGCTGGAGCATAGAAGCAATAAACTCTATTTCCATGACAATAAACATGCCAGGGTGCTGGGATGGCACCCTCCTGTACCAGAATGGGGTTTGCAAAGAGCCAGTCTGGGTCTCTCAACTCCATGTTCCCCAGAACCTGTAGGTCTGGAAGTGGTTATCCAGTCTGGGTGAGGCCAGACACTGCTCCAGACACTGCTGCTTCCACATCTTCATTCCCTGGACACGACTAATAAGCTGTTATAAGACTACATGTACTGGAGAGCCTAGTGCAGGTACCAGAATGGTTCTGCAGGAAATCAGCTTAGATAGGGAGACTAATCACTATTGTACACATTTATCTTTTTCTTGTTCACCCACGTTTTCAATTAGCCTCTTGATTGTGCGGTTAGAATGAAACCATTCTCAGATCTGCTTAACTGCAGGCTTTGAAACGTTCAGAAAAAAAATTCAGAGCCAGATTTAGGAGATTAAGGCATAGAAAATGGGATTGAGACAGATTCTCAACACCTAAATCCAACTGAAAGATCTTCTGAGCTCATCTAACTTGTTAAGCATATTGTTGTTTTCACAGCTATAATTCCCCATTCTCCTGTGGTTCTGCTGCTGCCTAGGCTCAAAACAGCTCCTATTCTGACCAGGATGAAGAGGCTCATAATTTAACAGCCTCTTGTGTTTGCCTGATACCTTCAAGTGAGCCAGCCCTTACCCTCAGACCTCTGAAGGGCTGATCTGGCAGCTCAAAGCACACCTACATTGTTCATAAACACTAGTGGATATCTCACAAGCCACAGTGACCACATCAATTTATTAAAATGCAATCAGAAGAGGTGGTGGTTGGGTTCTCAACCTCCCTCAACCTTCTGTATCTTGGCTGGGGCACAGGCTGTGGGAGATTTGCATTCTCCCTCCCTTGGCTGAGAACTGAACCCTCACCTGACTGTTCCAATAGATGGATATAATCACCTACAGCCCCAGGATGGGATCGTTGTTCTTCCCCTACCTTCTTCCTTTGACTTGGACTCAGTAAATTCCTTTTAGAGAATTCAGTATTTGTAATTCATGTGTTCAGTAAGGAAAAACCAAAAAAGCAGGAGGAAGCCTGACTGTGGCTCAGGGTTGCAGCCAAATAAGTAATCCAGCCCCACCTTTTTTATTCACTTACTTCTTTACATTAGCACTTTCTTATGGTTAGTTAAGAGAGTTACCCACAAACACCCAGTGTTGTAAATCACCTCTAAGATACTTAATTCTGTATGTTGAATGTGCAACTTTAGTCCTAAGTGGTCCTTTAAATTTACTGCAGACCCTCAGGCAGGAACAGCCCAGTCAACACAAGGAGGTTTAAGTAATCTTTTATCAGAGAGACTGGGCATGGGAGAAACCTTTATTACTTTTATTCAGTGTTACTGTAGAATATTTCTATAAAAGCTATGCGCTAACACAGATTCCAGATTTCATTACCTGTGCAAAATACAACTTTAACTTCTTCCCTCTGAACTGTGTTTCATGCAGCTCTATCCTGGCACGAGCAGCTGATTTGGGACTGCTAAAATTTATCCGCACACGCCTGAAGCTTTTGAACAGCTGGAATGTCACGCAGTCATCATAGGCACGGAACAAACCTTCAAATTTCTCCTGCAAAAGAAAAAGAAATAATGCTGAAGATTAACTTTGTGCTCTGTCACATCAGTCTGTGTCAAAGAACAATCTGAAACCTGACAACTGTTTAACCAGGAGGTTTCAACCTGAGGCCTTTGGGGACAGGTGTCCCTAGACAAATAAAGGGTCTGTGAAAAGAAATTAAGGAAAGCAGCAGTCTGGTAGTGCTGAACTCTGCAAAAGGTTTAGGGGAAGAAGTCTTCAAATTGAGAACACAGCAGTTATTGAACTTCTCATAAAAGTTGAACAAACCTATGACAGTGACATATGACATGAAGCTGAAAGGGCACATGACTGAAAACACCAGACAGCTGTGGGCTCATCAGCACAGAAGCAGCCATTGTGCTGAATTACAATGGAGTCAGCAGACAAAGGCTGGAACCGAGGGTTACATCCACAACAGCACCACAGGGTCATTTTGTATTGCATGATATGTTTTTCTGGATGTTTTGTCATTTGAACACTTAGAAGATACACACTTGTTCTTTGAGAGGTTGTGAAGCATCTGGACACAAATTGCATAACTGAAAACAGTGATCTGTCCCGAAGACAAATTTCAGGCTTCAAAATATTAGCTGTAGAAACACACTCAAAAGCTCATGACAAAACCAGGGATATTTTAATATTGTAAAAGAAAGGTCTGAAGTTTACCGCATCCATGGACCCAGAGATGAACAGAAATTCAAGGCACCTTGGCAGCCTTGGAGGCTCAGATCCTGTGATTTCTCTACAAGCTGTGAGCACACAGAGGACTTGTTCCACACCATCAAATAAACCCAAAGTCCTTAAATCAATTTCTGACACTTGCACAGGACTTTTCATTCACACAAACATAGGTTCATAAAATGCTGAGGCTGAAAAAGGGCAGTTATTATTTAGTCCAGCCTTTGTGTTTACTCAGATTTCAGATTTCACTCACTGCCATCCAGTGAGTCACACATCAGATCTGAGCATTTTAACTACTGCAATCAAGACTTGAAGTTTTGTAAGATGGAGAATCAGCCAGACCAAAGCCCCTGCTTTTTAGGAGTCCTTTATTCTAAAAAAAACACCGGTGAGATGATTTGCCACACCATTTCATGTACACTGAGGGTTATTTTGTCAGGGGTTTTTATAATTACAAGAACCTAATGTATAATGGCAATAACCTGATGTGGATGCCCCATCCCTGGAAATGTTCTAGGCCAGGTTGGATGGGACTTTGAGCGACCTGGTCTAGTGGAAGGTGTCCCTGCCCATGGAAGGGAATTGGAATGAGATGATCTTTAAGGTTCTTTCCAATTAAAAAACTTCCAGGATTCTGTTTCCTTTGCTATCTCTGCAAGTCCTCACATTTTTACATGTTTTAAAATATGACTTCTTTTCTTCTCATCCAGGAGAACAATTTATTTTCCCTTAGAGTGGACAACTGGTAGAGACTACAGAAGCTAAAAAAGAGAATGCAATTGATGTAATCTCATCAATACTTCAGTTCACATCCTTTGAGCTTACAAGCTAAACAAAGAATTCAGAACTTCTAAGAAAAATGCATCCTGAAGCACAGTGCAGCTGCATCAGGGAGCACTAACAGCACCGTGGGAGTAACTACTGCCACAGTGAGCCATTTGTTAAGGAGTTAATAGGGAAACAGCCCAGTTCTGTGGCCAGGGCTGTGACACACCACGGCGCATGTGCCCCATCTCCTTTCATTCCCTGCCAACTCTGTGGTCTTCCTCCCCATAACTGATATTCCATCGCTGGCACCCTTTCAAAGGAACCTCCCTATGGTCTATTAAGCTTTCAGGATTTTCATTTCATTCTGCCTGACCTCACTCACCTCTTCCTCTCACCACAGGAGATACTTTGGAGGAATGAAAAAAGAAAAAGAAAGAAAAAAGAGGCGAGAGCTCTGTGGTTTGGCAGAGGGTGACTAAAGGCATGCAGCAATCCCCAAAACAGTGTGAAGTACATAGGTTTGTACAAGCAAGTCTAGTCCTACCACCCAATGTCCAAATTGTCAAAATTTCACACCTCAATTATGCTTCTTATCTGCTTTGCTTATATTTTTGAAAAATTCCA
The DNA here is from genome assembly GCA_026261815.1 of Monarcha castaneiventris obscurior. Taxonomy (NCBI): domain Eukaryota; kingdom Metazoa; phylum Chordata; class Aves; order Passeriformes; family Monarchidae; genus Monarcha; species Monarcha castaneiventris. The sequence continues at coordinate 32,287,265 of JAMPIT010000624.1, read as the reverse complement.
TTTTCCTAAGCAGAAGCCCACATCCAGTGGCATTTGTATAAAGGTCAGCCAAAAGCAGCAGTCATTTCAGTCCTGTCCTGACTGGAATTTTGATGCTACAACCTTCACAATGACCAGGGAAAAAAAGGGCTGGGGGAAGGGAGAGAAAGGGACCGGGGCCCAGTGTCTGTGTAAAGTAGGACTCAGCATTCAGAAACATAGTCCAAATAAAAAATAAAGTGACTAATTAAAACTTACGTCTTCATGTCATCTTTATCACCTATTTCAGACCTCTTTAGTACATTCTTAAAAAGCATCTTGAAGCAAACAAACTTAAATACATATTAATGGGGGACCTGGCAGTGCTGGGTTAACAGTTAATCCTAAAGGTCTTCAACCTAAACTATTCTATGTTTCTGTGAGAGATAGCAAGGTATTTATATATACATACATACATATATATATATATATAAGATGATCAAGGTATTATAACAGAAGTCTCATAAGGTAAAAATTAGCAGCAAGGTGAACACTTCCCTGTAGTAGCTCTCAATTTCTCTACGAGTCAGCAATGAAATCATTCATCATATTAAAAAAAAAATCACCAAGTGTGGAAGGAACCATACATGGACTTCTCTGGACACTGGGAAGTATCTATTCCAACTGACTATTTATTAAGAAACAAATGCTCCCTGTATGGATGCAGCAGACAGGGCTGTGTGCTTGCCCTCTCTGTTACACAACCCAGAGCCCAGATCCTGGTGAGGGACATTAACACAAAATTAGGGAGGACACGATTTCAAACATGGGTCCAAGAACAGTGGGCACATTCCTGGACTACACTGATACTTACTCTCATTAGGCACTGAAAGGGAGAGATGAAGAACTTTAAAAAAAGCTGATTAAGTCCTGGAAGCCATTGCCACACTGGGAGAACTTTAAGGCACTATGGACTTCATTCTGCTTGCTTTCCAATTTGATATTGGCACAGTTTTAGAGATCCAGCCTTGATTAACGCTCCTGAAAATGCCGTGGAGAGGAGGAAAATCAAACCCTCTATTTGATATTAATACAGGGCAGTCTGTCCACAGTGGGGACACTTCCACTGCACTGACTGAAACTGCAACTCCCATTAAAAAGATTCATACATCTGGATTTTTCTACGTTTTCAGCTGATAATAATAATGACCTCAGCAGAGGTCATTAATCATCAAGTGAAGTTAATGGCCCTCAGCTGCATCTCGAGCCATCCCCACTCCTCCCAGCTTGATATTAATTCCCAGGAAATGCCTTATGCCTTAATTGCTATTGCCTGTGACTTCTAATATCTGCTGAATGCACTTATCTGGATAAAAGTCTTTCAGAGTCATTCCAATCTATAAGAAAATTTATCATATACATTTTAAAGACCTAAGCAAATTCCTTCCCTTTCAAGTTTTGCGGATAAATTATTCAAGACTCGTAATCCTCTCAGTTCGGGACTTTTAAAGTGCTTTTAGGATTCGGTACTTTTAAAATGCTTTTAGAAAGTAAGTCTTTGGACTTTCAGGGCACTTTGAAAACTTGTGGAAAAAAAAAGAAACACCCAAAGTTAAGCAGCAGTGTTGCTATTCTTAAAAAGTCAAAATGTAGAAAGTCATGAGTTACGCATTTATTTCTGGGATTTTGGAGTGTCTTCGTCCAGCCCAAGTATGTCTCAGTAAGGCCCAATTAATGTTCTGGAAAATGTGAGCAGCCTTCATTTCACCAAGTTCTCACTTCTCCCTCATGGGCCCCATGCCCTCTTTTCATCTTGTTATTGCTTTGCCCAGCACTGGGCACCTTTCCCCAGTTCTTTCCTGTCACCTTCTGTCAGCTCACATCACTCAGTGCCTCTAGCAGTTCCCAAAGTTCTTTTTTTGTTTGTTTTCTAAATTAATGAAATTAGCACAAAGTAGGACCATACTAATTAAAGCTGCTGATTACTCCAGCTTGATGGTTATCATTTAGGATACAGCCAATGTCGAGGACAAACAGACACCATGCAAGGAAGGAATGAGTGCTAGAGTGACAGACAGGAGCTAAAAGCCTCTGAGGACAAGGGCAAACCCATGCCCTCCTGGACTAAAAACTATTTCTAGCCCTAAATGGGAGCTCACCTGGGATCAAGGCCCTGTAAGTCACATGGTAACTGATCAGTGAAATGCAGCCATAGGGAGGTAAACAAGATGCTGGGTATATTTGGAAAAGTATTTCCAGTAAAGCAAGGAGAGCATTAACAGCATTACATGGAGCACTATTGCACCTCATTAAAAATGCAGCATTTGTTGCCTGTATCCCGAGCAGATTAATGGGAACAGATCCAGATAAAGGTTCCAGGGAGGTACTGGAATGAGTCCAGAGAAGGACAAGAGAGCTGGGGAAGGGGCTGGAGCTCAAGTCTGATGAGGAGCAGCTGAGGGAGCTGGGGGGGCTCAGCCCAGAGGAAAGGAGGCTCAGGGGGAACCTTCTGGCTCTGCACAACTCCCTGACAGGAGGGGGCAGCCAGGTCGGGGTCGGGCTCAGCTCCCAGGAACAAGAGACAGGACAGGAGGGCATGGCCTCGAGCTGAGCCAGGGGAGGTTTAGGCTGGACATTACCAACAATTTCTTCACTGCAATGGTTGTCAGGCATTGGAACAGGCTGCCCAGGAACTGGTAGAACCACCATCCCTGGAAGTGCTCAACAGGCAGGTGGATGTGGCACTTGGGGACATGGATTAGTGGTCAACACAGCAGTGCTGGGTTTATGATTGAATTTGATGACCTTAAAGGTCTTTTCCATCTTTAACCATTCCATAATTCTGTGAATTAGCAACTTACTAAATAAGAAATCAAAATGCTTGGCTTATTTAACAAAACAAAGCAAAGAGAGGAGATGGGACAGTCATCATTAATTTACCAGTACTGTTCAGAGCAAGGACAAATCACACTGTATGGAGTAAATCTAGAAGACTACGCTGGCATAAAACAAGTGTAAACAGCTGGCATAAATAGGTTTACTCTAGAAGTTAAAGAAGGTTTCAAACATCAGAGTAATGATCCAGAAACAACCTTCCAATTACAGCAGCGGCAGCAAATTTATTTTTTTAAGACTGAATTTGGTTAGTTCATGTGAGGAACTATGACAAAGTATCGACACAATGAGCATTGTAAAACATGACAGCCATAATTAGCAAGTGAATTGGGTTCTGACACAGCAAGTTCCTGTGATTTATTTCCAAACATTTCTTTCATGAATAGCTCCACTGGTATTTGTTCATTCAGGACAAAAGCCAAGGCCTAATTCAAATCAATGGAAGCCTTTCCACAGACATCAGCAAGCTTTGGATTAGAGCCCCAGAACTCAGAACCCAAATTACATTTTATTATTCAGTGTGTTTACACTCATTATCACCCTTGCTACACATTTGATTTAGGAGATGGCTGTGATTTAAAACTTTAGCCTAATGCTTTTCCTAGAATTTTGCAAGCAAATAAAGAAAGCATTCTTCCTATTTTAATTTTTCCTGTTCATTAATGTAAAAGATACTCCAAGGAACTAACCACAATAGGAAAAGGGATATAATTCACAATTATGAAATTAGTTTTTCCTGAAATTAGTTCTGTACTGGATATAAATATCCTTGTAAGACAAAAACTCCTATCTCAGAGTTGAATGTATTCTGCTTCCAGACAGCCATGCTGGTTGCAACACTGCAAAGCTCTCATGAGGCACAAGAAGAAAGACAGAATCTGGTAGAACATGTGGACGCTGTGAACTGAAGAGTCTTGTAACAAAAACAGTCTAAGAACTTGTTTAGAGCAAAGAGGATGTGCACACCAGTTACTTCTAGGGGGATAAAGAAGTTAAAGTGACACACATTTAACAAAACTAATACAACAGAAGCCTAGAAAATATGAACTGAAGTGATTTCAGGACTGGGATACATCAATGCCACACGAAGGGTACTGTAATGACCTAGCCTGGATGTTGTGTATGGCTCTTCTCACCATTAAGGACGATGGAGGCAAGATGGAAGAGCAACAGAAGACTGCAAGGATGATCAGAGAAGTTGTGAACCTGCCTCAGCAGGTAAATGTAGATGATACCCATCCCTGGAAGTGTTCAAGGCCAGGCTGGACAGGGACCTGAGCAGCCTGGTCTAGATGAAGGTGTCCCTGCCCATGGCAGGGGGTGGAATGAGATGGTTCCTTCCAGGTCAGACCGTTCTGGGATTCTGCCTTGGGAAACAGAACCTAAAGTATGAGGTGTTTCCTGCTGCATCTGAGTATAAGGAAATCAATAAATAACGTGAAGGGAAACAGATTAGCAGAATTAAAATAGCCAACACTGCTGATATTAAACAAAGACTGCCTGTTAAAAGATTTAGACTTAAATTGAGAAGGTTATTTAGTGCTAAACCTGTAACATATCAAAATGCCATTGGCCCAGAAATAGAAAAAAGCCTAATTACTTTTATGAAAAGGGTAAGAAGGAAAGATTAGAGAAGAGCACTATGCATTTCTGTGGTTCTTAAAGACAAAAGGAGAGGAAAAAAGGGATCTTGATTTGTCTAATGAAAACTTAAAAGAACTGGGTTCACCTGAAGTGCTTCTAACAATTATTTAATGAACACACAAAACAAGCCAGCAGCTTGATACAACTGACGTGTGAAAATTCCTTAAAAGCAGCAACTCCCACAAGTAGCCAGTGTAAGCAACAGCTCTTCAATGATCAAATTCTCTGCTTCTAAAAAAGATGAAGCTCACTGGGAAATTCTGGAAGTGCATATGAAAAACCACTACTAACTCTCAGTTAAAATTCCAGGAGTGCTGTAAATAGAGGAAATATTTTAAACCAATGATGATAAATAGAGAGTTCCTATGGGCTTGTCTTCTTGCCTTTAAGTAATGGCAGGAGAATAAAATACAAATTTACCATTCAGAGATCCGCTTAAGGCACAGGTCTCCAGGTTGTGGCTTTTCATTTCGCCTTTCACTGTAGGTAGTTGTTGGTAAGAGTGTGGGATCTTCCTACTCCCTCCTTACAAGTGGGGCAGGGTCTTATTTGAATAAAATACTCACATGGAATACTGCTGTCTGAATGTTGAAAGTTTCTTCTGTTACTAAAGGGAATCCCTCATACAATCCCACAGCTGGAAACAGCAGCAAAAAAATGTGTCTTTCCACCTGTCATTCCCCAGGGTACATTTTGAAAGGACATTTCTACACGTGAGACATTTTTAAAGGGGGGAAAACCAGGGAACACTGGCTATTTTGTCAGATAACCAGAATTACAAAGTACTCCGCAATGACCTCCTGGTTACTGCATGGTCTAGAAGTGTGTTCCTCACCTTGGAACTCAGTGTAAAGCCCTGCTCATCTCTTCCTGAAGTTAGATTAGGGCATTGACATGGGGCTGGAAAGAGCTTGGGTTTATTTACGTTAAACATGCCAGTAATTAGCATCTTCCAAAATTGAACAATTCTCTCAGTACATGAACAAATCAACTCAGCTTGCTACCCCAGTCCATTCAGTTTGTTGTTCTGTGCTTGGCTTTCTCTTGTTTTCAAAGGGTGAAGGTCAGGTAAATTGTGAACCAAAGATAAAATAAAACAGTAAGGCAAAAAAAAAATATTCAGGCTGGACTTCAAGATGGGGATGTTAAAAAATGCATTAAATCTTGCTCTCTCCAGTGAAAGGAAGATTGATTTGCCTGCACTACTGCAATCCTGATAAAGGGGAGCCTAATACCTTTAAGCTTTACTATGTAAAGAATGCACAATGTGTATTCCAGAAGTGATGCTAAATGGCCTTGTTGCTCTGCAATTTGCAGTGAGCCAACCCTAAACAGGAGCACACTGGCCACAAAACACAGCCCTGGCCCATGGCTCACACATCCTGCTGTGTGATCATGACACACTGGGGCTGTTCGGAGGCATCTGCATAGAACTTTTAGATCCTGATGGATGCGTTGAGGGTTCTGCCCTCAACGTTGTGCCAAAACCATTCTGACAGCAGAAATATCTGATGTAATGCTTACTGCTTATAGATCCAGTGTCCTGTTCCAGAGAGGGACTTTGAGCAAGTGTAACAGACATTACACAGTGTTGTAAAGACATTTGAAACTCGTCATCTCTCAAAGAGCCCTGGTGGCAAAAGTAGGTCAGGAGCTGGAAGTTTGCTGGTCCCACCTCACGCTGGGACTAAGGCAGGAAGAAGCATCCATCCCTCAGCAGACCTCCTGCATTCCATGCCCACCACGGCATGACAGCACTGCAAACATCCTGGTGAACAGAACAACACACATCTCCCTCTTCAAAAATCAGCTGAACCAAATAAATTTACCTTCGGCTTCCAAGCCATCAGCACAACAAAAGGTACAGAGATAATATCTGCCCCAAAGCTTAATGGAAACGCATTCACATTTCGGAAGAGGCTGACAAATGTCAGGGCCACAGAATTTTGCTGCGTTGCCTTTTCTGTTTTTAACCAGCTCACATCCCTGTTTACCTCAATGTGACGCACATTCCTCCTGCTTAGCTCCACTGATCTGGAAACCAAAGGCTCCTTCAAGATGAAACAAATTGTTCCTGTGGCAATGCCAAGGGGGTGATTTAATATAGTTTGGAGAGTTCTCAATTCAATTTCACACCCAACGATTGAGCTAAAAGAAAAATCCACACTTTACATTTCTTCTTTATAGGAGCACTGTTATTTTACTGTATCATCAGCCACAGCTTTTCTGAGCACACCATATCTGAAGTACTCCAGTTCCAGATGCCCTGAAATGCTGGAAGTGCTCTTGCAAACCAGCTGGGAAAGTGCACATCCTATGACCAGATCCATTAGTTTCACCCCCGTGCTGAGGAGTGTTCTGTAGAGACATCATCATTCTTTGTTTCCTGAAAAGCTACTTTTGATTCCTGTGCTGGCTACCATTATTGTGTAACATCACTCAATACTTGCCTCTTTTTTTTCCTCTTTCACATTGTATTTGGCAGTGGGGGAAAAAAAAAAAAATCAAAACCTGAACAGATTTGTGGAGGATTTAATGCATTTGTTTTCCAAATGGCAGCCTTACATTTTGGCTTGAGAATGGTAAAAATAATGCTAAGAACAAAGATGTGAAAAAAATATTCAGACTGTCCTGAAAAAAACAGCTATTTTTGTTTGCTTTAAGATTTCAAACAATAACTGAGTAGATAATGTATGTAGTGAACTCCAAGGGGCTCGTCTGTATTGGATTTAAGAATGTTCATAGTACAATACCAGCTATCGATTTTGTCTTGTTTCTGTTGTTAAGCCCAATAATTAATTGGTAGCAAAAGGAACAAATTACTGTGTATATGTTTCTGAAGCTCTTATTATCTTAATTTAGCACACAAAATAGGAAGAAAAACAACCTTAATTAGTTTTTACCAAAAGCTGCTGCATTTATATTAACAAGGAGCATTCCAGAAGCAGATCTCTGCAGCAAAACAGTTGGTGCTGAGGACTTTCTGATCAGGTGCCACAGACTGAATGCCCATTAACAGTTGGAGCATATCAGGCACACTACTAGAGTGAATCTTCTGTATTAATTTCATCTGAAAGGCATCCAGTTCATGAACTGCTCTGTGATGTGAACAAAAAGCACAGTTAATGAAGAGCAACAGGAAAGCTGCCTCATGAGAATGCCCAGCTCAGACTCAAAATGCTAATGTAGACACAAGCCCATATCTCTCATAAAAACAGTTAGCTGGCACTCCAGGAGAAGAAAATGAAACAAGCCCACAACCAAACTGAAGTGCTAGGGACAACAATAAATAAGGGGCTGGTGGTCAAACCTGTGCACAAAACTAGGACTGAAATTATTTACTATGAGAAGCTGTGTGAAAATTATTCATATTCATAGAACTAAAGAATGGTTTGGGTTGGAAGGGACCTTAAAGATCTTCTCATTCCAAGCCCCTACCATGGACAGGGACACCTTCCACTACCCCAGGCTGCTTCAAGCCCTGTCCCACCTGGCCTTGAACACTTCCAGGGATGGGGCAGCCACAGCTTCTCTGGGCACCCTGTGCCAGGGCCTCACCACCCTCACAGGGAGGAATTTCTTCCTATTAACTGTATAAACTTTGGTGCTGTAGGAAAAGCTACATAAATATCCATCTTATTATGACACTATCTTTCACTGATCTTTAGCAACTGCAATTTCATCTCCTCAAGCCTTCTGAGGCCACCCCACTGTCCTGTTCATGTGGTGACACTGAGGCTGGGAGAGACCCACAGTCACAGCTCACGGGAAACCATGAGAGAAGAACCAGTTTCCATAATTCATTCTGAATCACTTTACTTCTACACAATCCTCCTGCTGGAGTATAGAAACCTCAGCCTCTTAAAAATCTGTTACTGAGGCTGTGGAAGTGTCAGGGGACACCTCTGTTGGGGTGATGCAGAATCAGGACGTCAGTGTGCAAAATGCTAAATGCAAGATGAACTACAATAAAGGGAATGCCAAGAGCTGAGAAACTGTCTTATTTATACTGTTAGAGATGCAACGTTGTAAAACAACCATAAAATGCACACTACTCATTCCCTGACACTGTCAACCCAGTTAAACTAGAAAAATAAACAAGAACAAGCCATGGGACAGTTTAAACAAATAAAATGCTTGCATTGCCCATTCCTGATTTACTGTTTTGCCTACAGTGATCAACATTTATAGCATTTCAGCTGTTCTCAACAGTCATGGGGAATGCTTCCTCCCTCTCCTCTAACACTGCAAACTGCACGAACAGGACTAAAAATACAGTTTCAACTTGTCTGGATTTGGAAAGGACACTGACAATTTTAAAAGTGACTGTGAAGCAAAAAAAAAAAAAAAAACAAGTAGGAGAGTCAAATAGAATTTAATATCATGCAGCTCCATAAATATTACTTAACGGATGAAAAAAGTACAAGGGAAACTCCTGACCCACCAATGCACAACCTCTCACCATCATCCTGTCTCTACTTCCTCTGCAGCCCACAGTCAGTGACCCCACAGTCACAACCAGCAGCACCGTGACCACTGTCTAACGCTCTGCTTGTGCTGTTTGACTGTTCCTTGCTCTTCCCAGTCTGTCCCCACCATCTGTCATTCCCCGTCTTACACTTCATTTGCAAATTACTCGAGCAGGTCTGTTGTCTGTACATCTGAGCAGCTCCTAGGAGCGGCAGCCTCTGAGGCTGGAGGCTCTTTGTACAATAAAGATAAAGCAAGGATGGGAATATGGTGCCTCCAGTCGAGTGGCTGAGTGGAGTCTTTAGCAAACCTACATCAACTGCATGTAAACAGTGTTTCAGAATTACTGGCATAAACAAAAGCATCAGAGATAAACATGTAAGGAAGTGGTAAAAAGATAACTAAAGAAAAAGTCACTGCTGGGCTGGAAGAGAAGGTAATGTCCTGTTTACAAATGTCACAGATTTGGGGATATTGACATTGGATTGATGTATATTATGTATGTCCTTGGCTGGACCAAAACCAGTGAGTGCAGAAGGTGAGGGAGGGGATTCTCCCCCTCTACTGCATCCAGCACTGGGGACCCCACAGCAAAAAGAACATGAACCTGATGGAGCAAGTCCAGAGGAGGCCACGTGCTCAGAGAAATGGAGCACATCTCCTTCTGTAGCTTGTCAGGGAAAATCCACGTTCATCACAAATTCTTTCTGTGTATTTTCTTTTTAACCTAATATTCTCCTTGTAGTCCTTCCTTCACTAATTGTTTATAAGAGAACATTTGCACTTGATGCATTTATTTGAACAAAATTCTTTCTTTTTCTTTTTTTTTTATTACATAGGATATAGACTTTCCCCACAACAGGAATTGTGCAATCTAAAACGTAAAGATTGCAGGGTAAATATGTATACATATATATATATATCTATATATATATCTATATATATCTTTAGTTCAAAAAAAGGAATAACTACAGAAAAGAGTCTGTTCCTCCTAACTTTGAACAGCAGAACTTCCATAGACTAAAATGATTATGTTTACACATTGCATTGAAAGAGTTGTAAAGGACTGCAAGTTTCTCACTCTCCCACATTCACTGAATTGGTGCCCTCAGAGGAGGCTCAAATGAGCTCCTGGGTATAAATCTATAGATTTATAGGATCTTTATATCTGCTGGGTATAACTCCTCTTAATGCTGTTACCACTCTGAAAAGTTTAACTGTGAATGTGATTTTGCAGATCATGGCAGAAAATGGATGGAGAGCATGTGCATAAACAGAGATGACCTCCGTGCTGCTTCTAGATTGTCACTGGAACCCCCAGTTCAGCACTGACCTACAAAAAAACTCAAGGTGCTTTCCAGTTTGAGTAAACTTCAGCGAAAAAAAAAATGAGCTTGAAATATTTTTACACTTAGAGAGGCTGTTTTCTTCCCCGTGAGAGGTCACAGTCTTTAGAGGACGCTAGGATCTCAAGCTGCACAGATGGTGAAAAACCAAGGAACACCATACAATGGTTTACCTGCCTATTGAAAAAGATTTCAACAGCATATTTTAATTTCCAATACACACCACAATGCTTAATTAGCCTCTAGAACTTTACAGTGTTACAGTACCTCATGACATCAAGAATTTAGCACACATCAGACAACTGGGCTTGTGCCGGCCAGGAAAGAGGATTTGTGTGGACTTAGTAAGCAGATTCCAGCACCCAAAAAGGCTGAGATGACAGACACAGGCTCTGTACTGGGTACAGAAGGGCAGAAAAAAGCAGAGGTTTCCATCTGACTCAACATCCACTAGTACCATCCACTTCCAGACAGGACACAGGGAATTTCAGTCTTACAGTGACATAATTGTTTTATTAGGCAGATGGAAGGAACCCCAGGGTGAAAACGCAAATATTCTTGACCGAACTGCTCCCATGTCATTTTTCAACCAACTGGAAAATTTCCAGTTGGCACGAATTCTGTTTAGTAACAAGAATTGGAAAGTAGACTAATCCTATATTAAAGCTAAAACTAGCATTGGTCTGCATCAAAATCATTTTCATTTCCTGATGTGAAAAATATATCAGTAACAGCATGATATTAAAAAGATACTGGACTAGGATTATGAAACTGAAGCTGCTGTTCTCAGATCCAGAGCAATTGGTGAGAAGGAACGAGCCCTGTGACTGGCAAGCAGAGTGGTAACAAATGGAGATTTTCTTCTTTTTACGAACAAGTTCTTCAAAAATAAGTAGGACACATAACAATAATCAGTATCCCATAGTTTCTTGGCCTGTGGCACTGTTTCACACTGGCTCTGTGTCGCATTTGCCTTGCAAATGCCCTTGTGCCAGTCTGGAATGTGGGAGACAGACATGTAGAACCAGAGAACGCCCAGAGCTGGAAGGGACCCACAGAGATGATCAAAGTTCAACTCCTGGCCCTGCACAGGACACTCCAACAATCCCACCCTGTCCCTGAGAACATTGTCCAAACACTCCTTGAGTTCTGCCAGCCTTGGGGCTGTGACCATTCCCTGGGGGGCCCACTCAGTGCCCAATCACCCTCTGGGGTATCCAACCTAAGCCTCCCATCACACAGGACAGACTCAAGGAGCCTGGCTTTGAGGTCGAGGTTTTTTTGGTGCAAATAGATTCTAAATGACAGGAGAAGTGGGACGCCAAACCTGGTGGAAGCAGTCACTCAGAATAAAGGGAAGGCACCTGTTCACTATGGAAGTTACATCCTCAGAGGCCAGAGGCTGTCCCAGAGCACTCGGCCTGATGCAGGGACTGTGCCTGCATCCAGCTGCACATCACTGCGCTGCAGAAGCAGTGTCAGTTATAGCCCCAAGAACAGAATTTACACTTTTGAATTGAAAACTGTGTATTTAATCAGTATGGGATACTAGTATTTAATTAAGAAGGGTACATTATCAACTAAAAGTGATTACATTCATGCTCAGCACAGTCCAGACTCTCTAAGGAAGACTCAAATCAGAAACACAGTAGAACTGGATTTGCTACATCTGAACCTCAATTTAATGGAAAACATTAGGGGGGAATAAACCAATGAGCATCCCTTCATATAAGTAAGTGGTCTCAACTGAAAGAGGGCAGGTTTAGATTGGATATCAGGAAGAAATTCTTTGCTGTGAGGGTGGTGACGCCCTGGCACAGGTTGCCCAGAGAAGCTGTGGCTGCCCCATCCCTGGGAGTGTTCAAGGCCAGGCTGGACAGGGCTTGGAGCAACGTAGATAGTGGAAGGTGTCCCTGTCCATGGTAGGGGGTGGGACTGGATCATGTTTAAGGTCTCTTGCAACCCAAACCAGTCCGTGATTGTCTAATTTTATGATTCCAGAATAGAGTAGTTCAATAGGTACCAATCTGCAGCATTATCATCCACACATCCCATTTTACACACAAGTGTACACTCCCATTATACCATCATTTTACCATACTTATACCAACTACTTATTCCCAAAGCAAATTCCCCTTATCCAAGACCTTTTCTTTATAGAATTGTTGATGTCCTTTGCTCTGTTTCTATTTCACTACACAATACATAAACTATAAAACTGTATAATAGTTAAAGCTTAAGCAGGAATTTACACTGAGGCAGTGACATGAAAAAATGTTCTGTACTGTTTTCTAGGATGCAGCATGCATTGAGTAAACTCTTGTTTTGTGACTGCTACATTATGCCAAGCTCCTTCCCCTATCCCAAAAATATCACTTCGGGAGTTAAGATTGTGGGCAGGTTGCTTTCATCACTACAGTTTTTCAACAGTGTCAGTCTAATAATTTGCTACAAAAGCATGAAGCAGATAGCTAAACATCTTTCCTCTTTATTCACTTATTTAAAAAAAAATCAGGCAAAAAGGCATCAGCTCCCAAACCTCTAAAATTTTAAGTACGCCAATAATTTACTTCTGTCTAACATAAGCAGCATACTCATTTCTGCTATGGCCCAGCATTTGGCTCTGCTCCCAGCTGTCTTGATTAATAAGAATTTTTTTTAGCTCAACAACTCTCAGATTCTGGTTCAAGGACTGGCAGCCGCCTGCAGAAAGCTGGCTGGTCACACAGCCCTGCAGTTCCTCTCATGGAATCAGCTGTTTCTAAAGATAAAAGTACTACTTTTCACACATCAGTGGCTTTCTTCTTAGGCTCTGTAAACAAGGTAGCAACATGAAATCTCCTTTCTAGACAAGAAAATGTGCATCTGAAAAGTCTAACCAGTCTCACCACCGGCAAACAGCACAGCTGCAACAGCAAACTTGGGCTGGAGCACTTCTCCTGTAAGGAAAGGCTGAGAGAGTTGGGTTGCTCAGCTTGGAAAGGAGAAGGCTTTAGGAGTTCTGAGGTTTATGGCAACCCTTGGATGCCTAAAGAGGATTTATAAGAAAGATGGAGAGAGACTTTTACCAGGGTCTGTAGTGACAGACAAGGAGCAATGGGTTTAAACTAAAGAGGGCAGGTTTAGACTGGACCTAAGGTAGAAATTCCTCCCTGTGAGGGTGGTGAGGCCCTGGCACAGGCTGCCCAGGGAAGCTGTGGCTGCACCATCCCTGGAAGTGTCCAAGGCCAGGCTGGACCAGGCTTGGAGCAACGTGGGATAGTGGAAGGTGTCCCTGTCCACAGCAAGGGTGGAACCAGATGATATATGAATGTCCCTTCTGACCCAAATCATTCAGTGAATCCACATTTGTTTTGCTTACAGAAGTATGATACTGCAGCTAATTATCCACTGCCATTCACTGGAACTCAAGAGATTTGCATCACACAACTCTTTAGTCATCTGAATGCCTTTATACAGCTGTGAGTTTGATTTATTTCTTTTTGCACTAAATTTCATCCTGCTGTTTAACTAAGGGCTGTTCAGAATTTTGACCCTGCCCTACCAGGATAGTGTCATTCACACATTTTTTGACGCTTTCCCCTTTTGACAAATGTCATTATTCTCAACGTGCTTTCAGGAAGGAACATGTGAGCTTATCTGCATAAATGCTTTCACCATTTGAGAATGAACTGGTTCTGGTTCAGACATTCTGTAAACAACTATGCACCCACCTTATGGAAATTATATTTGGAGTGTAGATTACTTATGGAAATGACTTGAACAGTGTGAAAGCTTTAGTCAAAATATCTACACTCCACATCTCCCATATCCCACTTATCCCATTGCCCTGTCAAAAAAGGAAGGCACAGTGATTCGACATGACTTGGTCTACACATCCCAGGCCTAATTACTTCCAAAGTACTTCTAAACTTATTTCCAAAATTCAAATCAGATAAAAATACCTGTAATTATGCAGCTCTTTCTCCCTTCCTCCTTTTAAACACGAATGCTATCTTTTTTTATATCTCGCATCCTCAGCAGTCTCTTTGTAACCTATGAATTCTCAAAGATAATTCAAATAATAAACAATTACTTCAGCTACACCCTAGAGCAGTCTTAGGTAGATTTTTGCAGGTCCTGTACACTTAAATGTCTGTCTCACCCCTGCATTTTTAGCAGTTTTTCTCTGCTCTGGCTAGGGTTGTTTTTTGTATTAATTTAGGTAATTATCTGTGTTATTATGTAACACAAATGAAATCAGTCACACCATACCCTCCCCACATTATGTATCTTGCTGTTAACGAATATGCACATTGTTTTCCTCCTAATTTTTATACATCACAAGACTTTCCTTGTTCTTATTTAAAATCTCTGCTAATTGAAACTTATTTCATGATTTTGCACACTTGATTTCACGTTATATATAAATCCTTAAACTGCTGTAAAGCAAAAGGAGTATCTGATCTAGCCCTAACAGTCTCTTTTTGTATGTCCCATCTGTTCTTTGCATCAGGATAGATAATCTCCATTATGCATTCAAAAGTGCCTCCTTAGCTGCTAATTCTCATGTTCTTCTTGGTCTCTAAAATAATCTTCTTAGGAGACACTATTTACCAGCTCCATAAGGTCACTGAAAATGACTTTTCAGAAAAATTATTTTCCTCTGACTTCAAACTTTATTTCAAATGCTAACATCAAAATAATTTTCACCAACGGTGCTTGCCATTATTAATTTCTTCAACTGCTAAAATCAAAACTGAAAACCAAATAAAATTACCTACCTGCATTTGCTGAAAAAACTGCACCCATAAGAGTCTCATATTTTGATATGTCTTACTGTATCACCTACTGTTTGGATACTTCCAACAGTTTAAAAATTAGTGTTATTTTAGTATCATCTATCACACTAAACAAAAACAACAAGGGAAAACACAAAATGCCTTCTTGCATTCCAGAACGATGAAGCAGAAAAACAGAAGAAGTAGGAATAAAATAAATATAGTAAAAGAGAATATATTTGATTTTTGTGGGGTAAGGTTTCCAAAATATTTACTGTCCCAAGCATGCATATGTAGCTTAGTCTTGCCATGTTCAATCATTTAATTCCTTGTGAGACATTTAACAGCAAAAAAGTTTTGAGGAAGGAGTTGAAAGGAGAGTGGCAGCAGCCCAGAGCACCTGCTCACAAAGGGATTTTGTTACCTGGAGGTGAGATGGAAGCCTGTGGAAGAGGCTTTCAGTAAAGCAGAGAGCTGTCAAGATTAATTTAACTAAGGTTTCCACGATGCTTAACACCTGCTTGATGAAAGCTCTGTCACAAAATGCTCCTTTTTTTTGGACTATCAATGGGTTTTTCCAGCACCTTGTGTCATCTTCTGCTCTTAAACCATTTCACTACAGCACAAGGAGTCAAAGCCATCTGTTCTCACCTTGGTCTCCCATTATTCCTCTTGTTTTCATGTGCTCTTCCTCCATCCTGACTGCCCTGCTGCTGTCACACCCTCAGACACAAGTCCTGCCCCACCTGCCTCCCTGCCCCAGTTGCCACAGGAGTTTTCCCCATTCTTTCCCAACAGAGGCACTTCATCACAGTGACTTCCCTCCTCCCAAACCCCATGATCCCCTTCCTCATTTCAGCCACATTTTGAATAACCAACTGATTTCCTCCTCCCTCAGCTCAGAACAGTTCCACCTATGATCTGCCCCTTAGAGACATTTGCTTCTGTTAAATAAGTGTCCTTCTCTGAGGGAGAAAGGCCATTTCTGCTGGTGGGTTGTTTTTGGTTTTGTTTTTTATCAGCATTAGCAAATAAAACAGTAATCCTCCCAACAAAACTAAATATGCACCACCCCACCACCAACACAACCAACAATTTGTTTGGTGGTTAAAACAAATTTCCCAGCATAGGTGTAATTATTCAGACAATTCAAAAGTTTTTATTCTTAGTGGTTTAGTTATTGCTTTTCTCTAAGAAACATGGAAAAGCAGCCACGACTGAATGAACACTCATCATGCAAGAGGATACACACCAAAGGATGATGAAATTTGAGGGTGGTTAAGTTTGAGTAAGATTTGTACAGCAAATAAAACAATCATCGTCTTATCTCCTCCATAAATGGAATTTCTTTTACTGAGAGGATTAGCAGGTTTTTTTTTACCATAATTTGTTCATCTGTCTCACACCAGCACATCTGACTTACATGAATAAAAGGACAAGTGATATTTCAGCAAAGAGGCTTCTCTGGCTGTGCAGCAGAAGTCCTGCTGCGTGATTCAGCTCTCTGAATGCCTCCACCTTTTAATGGCAAACATATCCCTCACTGCAACAGATGAAGCAGAGAGATTCTTCTGCAAGTGACAAATTGAGCTGCAGAAATTCCCCTGGACAGCTGCCTGTTCCTACTGCTCTGAGCTCAACAGGTTCACTGAGGGTTTCTCAGCTCAGGGACTATTATTTCAACAGGTGGAACTGCCTGGTGCTGCAAAGCTGGAGGCTCTTCCATGCTCCTGATAAACATGAAGCCATCCTGCAAGATAAAGCCAGTTTGAGCTAATGAAAAACAAAACAACAACCAACCAACCAACCACACACACCCCCCCAACAAAAAACCACAAAAAAAACCACCAAAAACCAACCAAAATCAGCTACTAACTGAGCAAAACTCCTTGGTCTCTGGAAAATGCCTAAAGCTCAACAACATTTGAGACTGAACATCTACAGAGCATGATTACTGTGAACAAGAATCATTAGTTACACCAGCTCTGCTGCATTCCGAATCCAGTTTCCTAATCAGAGAACTTCCACATTCCACAGTTTTCCATCTGCAAATGAAAACGCTTGGAACTTTTTACCTATAACACCACTTTGAGGTTTTCCAGCAACTCCAGGTGTAGATAAGAGGAGGTGCCATGGAGATGCTGTGGCAGCATCCAGCTCTACACAGACCCATCCAGCTGATTTCCCACCCTGCAAGGACAGTGGGGCTGCTGACTCCATCTGCTGCTACAACCAAAGGCTTCTCCTTAACTCAGCACCAACAGAAATTCCATGTGGGGACAGCTGAAGGCACCACAAGAACACTGATGATGTGAGATGGCGGTCTTTGCTTTCAGGAATGGACATGGACAAAGCAGAAATCAAGAATCCTAGATGGAAAACAGGCTGGAGCCAAACTTGATGGCTGCATGTGCTTTTCAGAGGCACTGTCAATAAGGAAAAGAAAGGGGAAAAGCCTCCCCTGGGGGAAATTTTAATTCTGTTGGCATTTAGAAGGAGAAGGTGCTTACTGAAAATCACATTAATGGGGGAAGTCTTCAGGAAAAGCTCCTGCCCACAATGCTGGCACCACTGTAAGTATGTGGATGGAAAACACAGTCTTCCAGCAATGGGCCACTGATGGAAGGCTTTGCTTGGACAGTTTCTGGACCTTGGCAGCCTGTGTGTTAGCCAAGTGTTTGACAAACTGTGGTACAATTTCCTCAGTGCCTTTTTGCCAAGGAAGAATTCTTTGCTCAAGACCACACTGTCACGGTTGTTTGCACTCTAGCATATGATTAGGCAACATCTTCCAAAGCAAACAGGCTGTTTAGCACTTGAATGATCAAAACTAAGTAGATTATTTAAGGCCTCTGGTAGAATCACCTCTAGAAAATATTAAAGGAGAACTGTCCAATCATAAAGCATGTACATTAGTCTATGAGGAAAAAAAACCCAACCTAAAAATTACTAAAAAACTACTAAAGATACATACAGGGTTGGTGCAGACCTCTGCCTCAGAACCTGCAATGTTGCTGAGTATCAAAGCTTAGTCATGCTAGGCAGCAGCAACCAGCATCAGTAAAATTTGAGGCAAAAGACTGCACATATACAGCACCTTCAGAGGAAAATGAGACTGGATCACTACAGACCTGGAAATTACGTGTCCTTGATAATTTCTTTTTTTTTTTTTGAGAAGGAGAGAAAGAACTTGAGTACTTTAACTCTCTAGGTTCTTCTGAGAATTTGAACCAAAGTAATTATTTAATGAAAAATCATTATCACTCTTGTATCCATATTACAAGTACCTCAATCTGTAGCTGCACTGATTAATTCTTCAAATCTGCTGAAGAAAATCACCAACTCTTCAGTGCCCCTCACATAGGCTGGGCCATTTGTCAGTAGAATTACAAGGTCCATCTCACCTTATTACCTGCCTTGGACTAATTCTGCACCTTCTACCAACACATGCTAATTGTCATTTATTTTCATTTGACGAACTGCTCACTGTCTAGTTACCTTATGAAAGGGAAATATCTTCATGTGACTTCCAAAAGAAAGAACCAGAGAGAATACAAAGCCTTCTGATTTGCTTTGCTGTTCACTGTTAGCACTAAAAGGGTGAAGAAGGAGAAGCAGGTTTGCCATATTCAGAGGTGTGTAAGCACCTGCAGCTGCCACTGACCTCCAATGAAACAGCAGCATCCCCTTCTTCTGAGGCAAGGGAAAAGCAAGTATAAATTAGTGAATATCAGCCTAAACAGCATATTATGACATTTAGAAGTCTTACCCTTCTATCACCTCTTTGGAAATGTCCCCAGAGTCCAGGTGCCTTCACACAAGGGTGTTAGAAGGACAGAGGCAAAGCCCAACCTGTGACTGGAACTGGGACCACCTCAGTGCACAGCAGCACTGGCTGCACGAGTCCCAGTTTTGCTGTCAGAGTCTCTCTGTGCTGACCCTGAAGCCAAGAGCAGGGTCAGTGTGCTGGAACCACTGTAAACTACAAACTTTGGGAAGCTCCTCTCCATTACCTCCTCTAAATGAACACAGACAGTAAGCAGAGATCAAAAAACACATATGTCTATTTCTCCAGCAGAACTCTTGGATCATGAAGATTTCACAGACACAACCTTATTTGCAATTATAAAGAACTACCAACTACAGAAAATACCAACAGAAGTTATAGAGCAGGCCTTTCTAGCCATCAGGGTATTTTTGGCAGTCATGCTGTTGTTTGGTTTCCTCCTTATAGCCTGTCTGTGAAGTCTTATGACTGTGCAACAGACTCTTCCCACGGATCAAGCTCACATGGCTAAGGAGAAGGATGTAAAGACAGAGAGCCAGAAACTCTCCCAGCAAGTCACATTTCCTGCCACTGCACAGTGGGTACTGTCCAGAGGGGCATCAACACTCCTCTCTTTTTCTTCAGTCTTCTTCACTTGACTCTGACCTTAGAGCACTTGAACTTTAAACCTCAGAACATCTTTGTGAATGAGCCACTTAGACAAGTGAAGAACTGAAGTGGAGAGCAAAAACCACAAGCATCTAGTGTGCTTTTGCCCTTTAGGCCTCAGAAGTTCAGACTGCTAAACCTCTTCAAGGCAACTGCAGGACAGTGACTGGCTTCCAACCCATCCATCCCAAACAACTCCCATTAGAAGGGTGCTTACTGGAGCATCTGAACTGAGTAATGAGTTTACAGACTAACAGAGATCCTGCTCCAATGGGGATTAATCCTCCAAAGCAACAGTCAAAAACCAGTGAAACTATTTCTACTATTTCCCTTTGCTGCCTGGCTTATGTCCACATTGGGTTTTTTCCCTGTGTTAAGATAACGGTCCCATCCACATCCCATTACTGCCTTCAGGATGTGATCCATCTGGATCATTACTATTTCTTCCCTCTCACAGTGTAGTAGTGCCAAGCTGCCCCAATCCTACCTTGTTCCCGAGTGGAATGGTCTGCATGAACACAAATGAGGAGAGAATATCTAGAATTAATCATATAAAAACACATTACTTAGAGTAAGAAATACCAGTTTAAATTCTCTGTTTTGGTGATGCCTGGAATTCCTCTATTAGAAATAAACAAGATATTCATTAACTAATTACTTACGTAACAAAGATCATTACATTAAATTATTATCTAGAGGCACTGAAAGAATTTTAATTATTCAGGTGAACTTCTAAGCAGAACTGTACTTCGTGATTTCTGTGGTTGCCTTCTCAACTCTTCTAGTTCCTGATCTACAGTCAGTAGCATGTTGATTAGCCTGACCCAGTTTTTGGATTAGAAAAGGCAACTCAAAGCAGCAGCTGATCCCAAGTGAAGGGCTTGTTGGATGGGTTCATGGGTGGCAAACCCACGGTATCAGTGCTGGGGGCCAGCTGCCATTGCCAAGGCACCCACACAAGCCTCTGGTCATTGAAAGGATGAGCAGCTCCAAAGGCAACAGCTAAAAAGCTCTGCCTTCAGTACTAAATAATTGCTCCCCTGTTTCAGAGGCCAAATGGAAACAGAGTGTTTCCAAGCCTGACTGCCAGATGCTAAGAGCATAATGCCTACAGAATAAGGTCTCCTCCAGAGGTGGAAAAGCAGCAATAAGCTGGAGAGCTCCCTCTGCTCCAAGCCCTGCGCCCAAAGCCAGCTCTGTGTAAGAATTCCCTAGCTCTGAGGGGCTGATGCTCTTGAGAAGTGGCAACTTCCAGGAGTCCTCATAGCCACCTGCTGTGGGAGCTGCTGCTCCAGAGCCCAAACACACCAAGCTCTTCCACTGCAGGCCTGGCAGGCTCCTCACACCCCCAGCCTGCAGCTGTGGCCAACACATGTGCTGCAAAGTGCACAGCAATGGCTCCGTGCTGCCAGCATCCCTCTCCCAAACCTCACGGGAGAACAATGGCTCAGCACAACCAGCATCCTTCTCCCAAACCTCATGGGACAACACTGGCTCAGTACAGGCACATCCTTCTCCCAAACCTTTCAGGAGAACAAAGGTTCAGCACATCCAGCATCCTTCTCCCAAGCCTCATGTCAGTTCTAAACCTAAACTGGAAAAAAAGTGAGATATGCTGTAAACATATCCTAAACCCTAAACACAACTCTTGGTGACATCAGAGAACTACTTCTACAGCTCATTTTAGCAAATCTCACCAAGCACCATACATATAGTAAGATCTTTAATATTTGTTCTACCACTGAGGGAACATTCCCTTCACACGGGGAGAAGGTTCCCTGCAAGAAAAACTTCTACTGGAGAAGGGACAATAGCCTAGACTTCAGCTGTCAATGAATTGTGCCTTCAGGCTGACCCAAAAAAGGGCTGGGCAGAGGGGTAGTCGCAGGGTAGGTGGAGGAGACAGGAATTCTGTGCTTGCTTTTGCTCTTCCTCCACACCCATCTCTTCTCAGCAACAGCCTCTTTCCTTTTTAACACTAAAGCTGTTCCCCATTCTATCAAAGTCAACATAAACTTTTCTATGCCATGACCGTGCTGTCACCAAAAAACCCACCTTGAAGTAAACCGTTTTGCATTAGTAAAAAAAAAAAAAGCCATATTGGTTTTTTCCTTGCAATTCTCCTGGAAGTGAGCAAAGAGCAGTAGGTACCTCCAGCTTTAAACTACGATCAGCAGTGAAACTTTCCCAAAGAGGATGCCCACACTGCAGGCTGTTGCATGGGGAGCCTGGGGATGAGCACAGAGCTGGCCACAGCCTCCACAACAGAGTTTGGGGACAACCCAGAGGAAATGAGCCTGCAGTGAGCTGTGGGTCACGGAGGACACGCTGCTCACAGCCTCTAAGCCAGGCAATTTCAAAGTAGACTTTGCGTTTCCAAGCTGCAGTGCAGTCTGCAGTGCAGTCCCCACTGTAAATATACCCAAAGTCTTTGCAATCAACACTTTAATTCAGGCATAAGGGGGGTAAAAAGCAAAACGGGGAAGTTTTAACCAAAGCAAACAAGGTACAGAAAGTCCAAGTAACACAAAAGGGTTACAATTCCTGTAATGTCTCTGTAACCCTTTTGTTCTCTTATCTCATATTCCTGGCCCACACTTTATAGATGCTGCAGCTTAAATCAGGCTAATCTAAGTGCTACCCAAGTCAATGGAATGCTTTCTGCTGACTTATGGAAGCCAAAATTTTGCTTTTGCTACTGACATATGAATGAGGACACAAGAAGCTCACTACTCACTACAACTTTAATTTCTTGCACAGTCTTACATTGAACATGGACCAGACACTAAAAGACCCAGGTACAAGATCATATCAATGCAGGTGTAAAACCTACACGTTAAAAGAAAACACTTTCAAGTAAAAAAAAAAAAAAATAAAAGAAAAAAGAATAAATGAATAAGCAGATAAATATTTTACTACTTCAAAATAACACAGGAAACATGTTCCAATGCAGGCAAGACTCCTCACCTGAATCATTCCTCTGAATTACTCACTATTTTATCTCTAAACCCACTACTAAACTGTAAGGAAAAAGCTTCTTAAATTAAGAAGAATGTCTTGGTGCCAACACAAAAGCATCTGTACAAAGTATAAAAGATCTCACATGGTAACAAACTAACAGGGAAATAAAAATCATCACAGCCTCTTGCAAATCAAAGTAGTTTTATTTCCAGATATTTCCAGTGGCTTCAATGTTTGACTCAGAACCAAACAGAACAGAGGTTCAAAATTTGACCTCCAATTTGTAAATCCTTTTTACCCTGTTCCAGTCTTTCAATACTAAGAACCATCAGATTAGAAACTAATTTCATCTGTACCTTTCTCCTTTATAAACTGCTGTATATCATTGTATTACATCTATAATCTCTTTCAGATGATCTGTGAAAAGCATACTTAGAATTCCTATTTCAAACTTAATTTGCAGTGATTTTCTTGCAGTAATATGAGAATAAATGAAAAAGATAATTGATTTAAACAGTAAGCAGTTACACACAATGACTTTTCTACAGCACTTGTCTAATTAAGAGACTATGAGCCCTGCTTATCAAGCCATAGATTTAAGCATTGTTTTTCAGGTGTTCATATGATATGCAAGATGCATAACTTTTTGTGTTCTGTTACACTGCAGATGCACCAAAATACTTGCTACAAACTTTTAACCCTTCACAAAAAATTTATGCTTGCACATTTGATTTGAATGTGAAGGAAAGAAACAGCTGCTGTTCAACCGAGTAAAGATATCTGAAGGTTATCAACATCAATAAATAACATTTATGGCAAGGCTGATCTAAAAAGTAACACTGGACTAAAAATAACTTGACAAAATTAACAATGAAAGATTTTTTATGAATATGAAACATGCATATGCACAGATGTCAGTTATATAACTCATTTCTTTTATCATTAAAGAGTAAACACCAGGCTATTCTTTCAGCTTATCAAAACACACTAAAAAGCAGGCACAATTCCTCTCCCACATTTCTCTCCCCTAATTAACAGATTGTTTTAACTGCGTGTCTTTTACCACCGCAGCAGAATCCCATCTGCCCCCTTATAGTGAACTGCTACATACAAATGCCTATTGTTCCCAAAGGCTTTTCTAAGAAGCAACAAAAGGATTGCAGGCGCATACCTTAACCTCCTGGCTGGCAAAAACCTCCACATCAACCCCACAGGCAACCAGAGTGGAAACATCACAGTCCATGCTACGGGCTGGCATCCCCCGCCTTTGCACACAGAGTTAGGCAAGCTCAGAGGAACAAATGATGGAAGGAAAAATAACAACAACAACAACAAAAAAAATCTTCAGTTCAGCACTGCAATTGAACAGCCCAAGCTTCAGTTTCAGCGCTGGCAATACTGCAAGCTTCCAACACCAGCTCTGTGCACTCAAAGTGAGTTGCTGGTTGCCTGTCCCCCGTACACCCACCAACTGAGCAGGCACAGCATAGTAACAGCGCTATTCCATCTCTCATGGCAATGACATCACCACTAAGACTGACATAAGCTAAATCTATTTTTTCAACCCTTTTATCTCTAGGCAGCACAGTGGATCAAATTGAACATGATTATGTGCTAAATCTGAACTCGGACTAAATCAATTCAAGCAGCGTTCACTGTCAACTGAGTCATAGCTGTTGTTTTAGCTGAGTGCTTATGGTGGCAAAAAAAAAAAAAAGAAAAGAGATCGCCTGACACTGAAAGCTCCGCTCTGAGTCTAAATTAACCCAGCATTTAAAGCCACTAAGCTCAAGGTAACATTGGTTACTTTATTATACTTTAAAATCTACCGCAGAGCACTAATAAAAAACCCCTCAAATCAACAAAAACCTCAGCACACTGCTTTTAATAGCTCTAAGCCCTCCTTTTTAATAAAGCACACTCTATAACCCTACACATGGGATTAGAGAACATCTCGTCCTGTCATCAGCAGTGATCAACACGCTGCAAATTTGATCCCAGTGCTTCGCATCCACGTTGCACTGTGACTCATCCCCAGGAAGATCAGAGGCATGTCTGGGTGTGATTTGGAAGTCAATACCCCGTCAAAGAACAGAACATGAAAATTTCCTTGAAATTAGGACTTCACATTAGGCAGCCTTTACACGATCCATCCTAAGGGTTAACCCTTCACAAATACAACAGTGTTCAACAAAATAAACAAGTGAAGATGCTTTACACCTGCTGACTCAGTGGTCTGTTTATTCTTTGCAAGTTTTATCATTTTTTTAATGATAGAAATAAAATAACTACATGTCTGGGACTTTTAAAGTGATCTTTATCCCAGACCAGCACCATTATTTTTCCTCTAACATTTCATTCCTGTGATCCATAAATTACTTTTAATTGTTGTAGGCCTAGAATTGGCATTTATGGGTATGTCAGATCAACAGGGAAAATTAAAATATTTAACTATTGGTATGAACCTGGGAGCAGCACACGGCTCAGTGTGAGAGACTGCTCTGCTTACCTCCACTCACAGACAACTTCCAACTACACTAACATTAGATGTTAGGAAGAAATTCTTTACTGTGGAACGGCAGTGACTTTAGATGCTGAGACAGATAAGCCAAGATCTCTTATCAGAGCATTCTTTTCCAAGATCTAATAAATAATTTTCCCATATTTCAACTTGCATTTCTAGCAACCTCCCCAGCAGTAAGCACAAACTGAGATCCAAAGCCAGGACAAAAACATATCTAAGCACTAAATATTTTACAAACCAAAATTATACAGACCAACAGAAATGAATAGGGCAGCAGAAGGCAGTAAATTAATCAATACTGTTTGTCATGATTATCAGTTGCTCTGCACATCGGTTGCTTCATCACCGTCAAGAGTTTTCATAAACCACAGGAAACCACTTTTTAGAAAGAATTTGAAATTAACATTTTTGTGAGTGTTTATAGGACCTTTTATTCATATATTTGAATACAATATGTATGTGATAACAGAGAAAAAAAAACATAAAGGCCTGATTGAAGTTGTAGGCAGGCAGCAATGGAAAAATCATGCCACAGAGAAGTGAGGAGCTAGTAAGTGGTATCAAAGAGCTGGAAGGAAACACTGAAAGCAAAGATATGGTGTGTGTCTGAGCCTTATGAAAGTTTTAGCAGTGATGGACCAACAGGATGAAAACAAAACAAGCATTTGGAAAAGATCAAGAATCAGATGATGATAGTCTCTAAGGCCCATAAAGGCATCCAGAGAGAGGGTGATGCCTGGCCTGAGTGTGGTTTTATAGCAGCGATGGAAAAAAGATCTTACAATATTGAGCTACGCTGAACAGTTCTGTAATTATTTTTTTCCTTTCTTCTTCTTTAAAAACTGTCACCTATCAATTTCAATAGCCTTAATCTTCTTATGAAAACCAGCACCTGATGTGCAAACTGACCTGTTCCACTTCATGATTATTCCCGCACTTCTACTATTCATCTCCTTTCAAAAAAGAATCACTGCAGCTTTTCCACTCCATCTGAATAAGGAAGCCTTACTGAGATCACAATTACTTTCATTTCTTATTTCTTCTTGCCTATTCCAAAGTATAACCTAATTTTTCCCCTTAAAAAACCACTCTAGCTCACTAGGGTATTTTAGTGAGCTCTTCACAAAGACAACCTAGTTGCTTTTGCTTCTTGAAAACAAAGATTACCTAACAGAAGAACTCTACAAAGCTTTTGACTACTCCAACTAATATCTTTCAATATATGTCATATTCTATTTGTTACTGCTCACTTCTCATTTGAAATCAAGACATATTCCTATGTGAATGGTATTTTTCAGGGCACTCTACAATTCCTTATAGTCTCACCTAATGCAAATGAAAAATTTATTATTGAACACTTTAAAATTGGTTAATATTGACTTATTTCTCCAGTTCAGGAGACTTGCTTTTCATCCAAATTTAAAGAAAAGCATTTCAATTTCTTTCAAAGAATTTCTTAATTCTGTCTCTAGACAGTCTTGCTAAATTCAGTTCACCAAACTCCCAAGAAAAAGTGAAGCCATGTTTCATGCATAAAGTATCATATTTAATAAATAGAAATTGATATAGACAGACCTGCAATTCAGCACTGTACTGATACTCACACAGTAGGTTCTCCAGATCACAAACTGGGACCAGTATGTAACTCTACTGCCACCCCTCACCAATTTTATGTGGGGTTTAAGACCGTGCCTATAAATTCTGAGAACAGAAAGTGGAGAGTTTTGAACTGTCACTCAGAAGCTTCTTAATTCATTTCAGTGTTTGTCCATAGTAACAGCTGTGCATGGAACTCAAGGGGCACTGCTGTTACATGTGAATATTTCAGGGGGCTGAATTTAGGAGCAGCTGAGGCTCATTTGTAAAATCAGGCTGAGCAGGGAAATAGCAAGTTTTCACAGTTACATGTACAGGCATCAGACAGATTCCAGAACTCAAGAGTGATGCTCCAGGTTACTGTTCCTTCATATGCACCACAGTAACCCCGCAGCATCACTAGACTCTGATGATTAACACTTGATGATCAGGTTTTATATTTTAACCAGCCTTCAGAAATACAAAAAGCTTCCCCAACCAGAAGGACAGTAAAAGCCATGTCATTCCAGCCAGGGACAGTCTTGCATTCTGGATCTGTGCAGTTCTAGGATAATGCAGTCCAAGCCTTTACTCCAGTGTGTGGAGTTGTTTTCCTTCTGTAGTTACAGCTGTGTCTCAGCTGAACACATGAGCAGCACCACAGATCTACAATTTTCAAGCTCAACTCTCAAGTCATTAAAACAACTTCTGCAAAATCTTGACCCTCCTTTTGCAAGCGAACTACTACTCATTTAGCCTTAGGGAAACTTCCCTGGCTCTGGACCTCACAGTAACATCAGACACGTGGTAACCAAAACCAGCAGCTAAATTCAGAACCAATCCTGCCTTTCTTGCTCTCTGGATGAAGCTTCTGCTTGCTGAACCCTTGGTATTAGAGGGGTTATTTTGGTAGCAGCTCTGCTTGCAGGTGCAAACCTAACTAAGTCAATGTACAAATCCAGAAAAATAAAAAGGAGCCCTCCATCAAGGGCCCTTTGAGGGCTGAATGGAACACTGGGAATGGATTCACATTATGGCTGATTGAAGTGTTTTTAATGATGTGCATCTCTATTGATCTCGTTCAGCCTACTACACAAGTAAACAGCATTTAAACCATGCTCCTATCTGTCAATGGGAACATACTTTTACAAATATAATCTCATTTTTAATGGAATTACAAATGATAAATACCTTAAAAACCCCATAAAAATTTAGTAATGTAAGAGACAGCCCTGAAAAAGAATCCAGAAAAGAATACAATTCTTCCAATTTCTCTGTCTGCAGCAGAAGATAAGAAAGATCAACCAGAAACATTCTTCAGGAGCAAAGTTAGCTCCTTCAAAGAAAGGCTTCACAAGGACAAAGAGAATACAATGGTGAACAATGGGTAGGGTTCAGCTCAGCCACAGAAGAAAAATAAAAACGATTTTTCTCATGACAGTGAGCACTGGCTCGTGCTAAACCCAATTACCCCCAAAAGGATGGAAGCACCAGAAGAGTCCAGCCAGAGGAACACACCAGAAAATAGAATGGCCATCAAACTGTTTGGAAACATACCTTTTAAATAGAACATTTAACAATCATTTGCAGTAAATAAGGAACACTGAACCATCCAACAGCTACAAACCCCCTGATTTTCCCAAGATGAGTCTGACCCCCAAGCTAAAGTTTCTACAAATCTGAAATTGGCATCAATTGTGGCAAAAAAAGGACTTCAATTCACCCCTTCTCATAATAAATAATCATTCCTATCAAGAATTTTAAAGACACAGAATCTTGACCAGACAAGAAAAGTTTAAATAAACTCAGAATAATCCTGAATCAGTAAGTTCCTTATACATGCAGAGACTTTTGATCTTAGAAAATGCCTTGGCTGGCTTTGCTTTTTGGAAAGGTAACTTTTCTGTAATTTAAGTGGTATTTTGCTTTTCTGTAGGCAGTAACTTTCTGTTAGTCATGCTTCTAGGTCTCAGAATCTGAGGGTATCCAAGAAAATAAAACAACTCATCAGCATTATGAAGGATTTCTCCCTCTTTAATAAAAGATAATATCAAACAACTCAAAGGCCTGAACATGATGGGAGAATACTTCAGTGACTGCATAAACAACTGTGTCAGTCAGGCAGCATCACTCTGCTGTCTCATTTAGCTACACACAAGCTGCAACTGTGAGTCAGAGCTGCTCAATTATTTTAACGTGGCTGAACCATTCATAGTCCCTCGTTTCCAAGTAAATTCAGGGAGGTGTGAGGGGGTGGAAATCCGTGCGTGTGTCTTCTGTCAACTCGGAATGGTTACAAATCCTTTTCTGTGCCAGATCCACACAGGAAAACAACTGCTATGGTCCCAAACTGCAAACCCCTCTCTTTGGGAAAATGAACTACTGCAGTTCAGGAGTCAGGACATCCTTGATTCGTCTGGTGAACCCATGACCACCTACAGAACACATAACACACAAATGAAACCCTGGCAAGAGAAGAAGATCACACCCTTACAGTGTAAGCTGAATTTGCAGCCTATCTACACAGGATCATTGATAAATTGCATAGGTTTCAAATTAAGAGAACTAAACATAGATGCCCACATGCTGGCATACACGCTGCCAGTATAAGCAACAGATTTGGGAATTAATTTCATGGCTCCAGCATGGATAGCTAATGCAGTAGGAGATGCCTAAGGGTATCCAAGACACACACACTCAGGCTTGACAGACATGATCAAGGACCTCTGGAAGATCCCTCTCCTCTGAACCATCAGCCAGAGGCCCCAAGAGGTTCTTTAAGATATTTAAATTAGCACTTATTATCTGGGCAACTATTCAACACACTCCCTGTTCAATGCACTCCATGGACTATTAGAGTGGGATTTTGCTGATCAATCACTTGCTGTGTAGTTTAGGATGGCCTGAATTTCTCTCGTGCCTCTGATTGCTAATGAGATTTCCAGCAACTACAACTGGAACTTAACCATCTAGCACATATGTACATGTGTATAAACTGAAACCTGAACTGAGTGCACACAGAATTCTCACTCTGCCTCGGTTTCTCCAACAGCAAGACAGGACTGGTGATACCTGCTCTATCAATGCATCCAATGCTAATGAGCACAGGTAAAACAGATTTTTATGCTGTCTTTAATTTTATAGAAGTGATAACAACCACAGACTACAAAATAGGCGAAGTCCTTATATTTGTTTATTCTTGCAAGACTTGGAAACAGAATTAAAACCAGGCCCTACATGGATTTTGTACCAGATCCACAGAGCTGCAGGAAACTGAAATCCCAAGCACCTTCTCATTTCCCAGAGGGAAGATGGAGGTGCTCAGAGGCTGTCACAGGATCAAGACACTGAAGAAATGGATTAAATTCTTCACAGAACTACCTTTGTGACCTTGGATGAAGAACATGCAGGAACACACATTCAGAATGGCTCAGAGCTTTGTGTTTCATTTAGATTTTAAGTGTAAGCTGGACAGGACAAGTACTCTCCATTACTGTTTGTTATTTAATGGATGATGCCAGTTGGAACAGGTCTGTAAAACTCCTGCCTAAAACTGTGATTTGCAGTTATCCACGAGCTCTGTTAACAGCTTCAAAATGTATTTTTAAATCATTTCCATTTACCCTTACTCGTCTCAGACTAGCAAGGGTATTTAACATGCCTGTATGTTTTCCTTGTCATTTCAGATGCTTCATCACAGCAAAATGCCCTTGAAAGAAGAGCCTGGAATACCAATGCTTGCTCTGTGAGAGAGACCAACCTTATCTCTCAACTGCAGCTCTGCACAGGACACGCAGGTGAGAGATTTAATGGCTGTGCTGAGAGAAAATAGCATTTACTGCCAAGCCAGCAAAAGCAGCCCAGTTCAAAGGGGAAGAAAAAAAAAAAAAAAGAGAAAAAAGTCCACTGTCAAACAGCATGCAGTCAGACAGCAAATAATGAGGCAATGAATAATAGATTTCTTACATAATTGCTATTTTATCCTGATATTATAGGGATTTATTTTGCTGCAACACTTTAAATCAAATAGTCTCTTCTGGTAATCCCCAGATCAAACTGCAGACAAAAAAAAAAGTGTTGATACTTAAAATTTGCCATATACACATATTACTTCTTGTCTTCATTACAGATGACACTGTTCTCTATTTTGACAAATCCTCTGCTATTATTTTTTTATTTATGTTCAAAAGACAGATGGAGGTTAGATACAATGAGACCTAAAAGTCAGGTATAAAGATTCCAATGACTCTAAAGTGAAATGAGAAATCTGTTAGGGAAGTTTTTTTTTTCCCCTAGAGCATGAAAATGATGATGAGGGGAAAAAAAGAAAGAAATCTGAGTAATTCTAAGATACTAGTGCACTTGTAATGTATTTATAAAATAGATTTATCCTAGTTTCTCCTTACAAGACTGATTTCATTATTTCACAAACAGAAGAAAGAGACCATGATGGGCCATTTAAATGCCTGGATCTTATTTGAAGATGGATCAGATTAAGTTTCCCTCTTTTGCCCTCTCTAAAACCCAAATTTATCTTCCCAACTAGAACTCAAGAAACAGTCTTCCACTGACCCAGCCCAGGAAAAGACTAGAACCAGTTCCATTCCTATGTTTTGAACTCCCAGTTTACTCAGTACCTCCATATTTCTTATGAAGCTCTAACGAGACATCAACAAAAATAAAATAATTAAAAAATTAAAGCAGAACTAGTTCCCATACAGGCATCTCATATATGAAGCATCAGTGTGGTTTCAGAAGGTATTTAATACAGTTCCAAATCATTTAGTTATTCTTTATGTTGGTTCACTCTCTAATAAAAGAGCTTGACACTGCATTGTCAATATTAAATTGACAGTAATTAAATAGCAAATACATTAAAGTACAAGTGAGTGACAGAAAATTGATCTTATTTCAAAGCAACTGATCTATATTTAAACAGTCAGCTTCCTTCTGAAACATGGAGCTTCAAACAACTAACCCAAATACATGATATTCCCCAAACGAAAGCTTTTTCCAATAGCAGAACATTTCCATACAAAAATTCCATCTCACTCTACTTTTTCTAGGAATGTAGAAGAAGGAAGAAGGTTTAGTAAAGCCAAAGGCAGAAGGGGGAGAACCCAAATCTTGGGTTCAACTAACCTACAGCAAGTTCAGCTGTTACTTTAGAATAGGGTTTGTTTTGTAAGTTGGTTGGTTGTTTTGGTGTTTTTTTTTTTTTTCCCCATTTTACTTTAAGTAATTCAGTTTTAATCAGAAGCCCCTCCAAAACTGGAAAAACCAGAAATGACTGTTTCTTTGAAGTTCTGTGAAGTTTCTGGAATCAAGATTTTCTCATCTTCTACTTTTGCATTCTTTTATAGACTCTCAAAATCTGGTTGCTTCACACCTCTGCAAACTCAGCTTATGATCTTGTTTGGCTTTGGGAATATGCTGGTTAATTTTCTGTAGATTTCAAAACAAGTAGCTACACACATTTGGGACCTAGAACTGATTCCAAAACCACACCTGCAGTTACTCCAGGTAACAAAGTCCGCCAAGAATACTCCAAGCTTAGAGACCCAGTAGCACACAACAGTCCAAATTTGCACTGATATTGTTGGCCATTTTTAAGATCTTTCAGTTGCTTCCACTCCCAGCTACACTTTAACAGTTAAAGATACTTTCTAGAGCCTAATGGGCCTGTTTAATTAATTTTTTTTTCAAAAACTGTATTAAGACATTCCAATTGGGAAGGTCAAAAAAACATATAGTCACTGGATCTCAAAAAATGTGAAGTAAAACTTCCATAAAGTCCTAACTTTGGGTCCACAGCAACTGCCTTTGTGCATGTCCAGACACACAGATGCAGACCCAAAAATCTGATGTGAGCTGTTCTCTGTTGCCCAGTCCATCTATCACTTTGTCCAAGATAGATTTAAACATCCAAATGAGGGGAGTCTTAAACAAAAACTGTAGTTAAAATGATCTGTTAGTACAGGATGACTTTACCTGCTACTCAGTTCTGCACACCTAATCATGCCCACTTGTGTCCCAGTTATTCCACTCTGAATTTTGCCCACAACCTTATCACAGCTGACTTCACCTCATCACCAAGCAATGCATATTTAGTTATGTTTGTATTTCTTCACAAGTAAGCTCGTCAAACTATCTGAGAATATTTATTGGCGATTTAACTTTAATTTGCTAATAATTTTTGCAATCGGTTAACACAATTTCATGGTAATATTCTATTCTAGTTACATGAAACAATTCATGGAAGTTATGGATACAACGCAAATTAAATACTTATCACATAGCTATAGACCACCTAATTATCTCTTTAGTCACTTAAATTAGAACAATGCAAATGAGCTGTGAATGTAGAGTGCCAGCACTGAAGCACTCAAAAATTTCAACTATTAAAGAGTTAATCCAACAGCCTCATTTTTTATATAGTGCACAGTATCTCATTTAAGTGGGGAAGGAAGTTTCTGACTAAAAACCTCCAGTCCTCTCCACCTTGTGCCCTCTGATGTGAGGTGTTCCATACTAATGTTTACCATAAAATATGAATTTGTTTTAACAATTTCTTTTTCCTTGCAGCAAGCAGAGCTTACTGTAGAAAACTGATTGTTTCCTCATTGTTGAAAAGAGAAAAAAGATTTAACTATTAATTTGCAATTTAAAATGCATTTTTAAAGTAATATCTACACATTTTAGTTATAAGCTGAGATTTTACAGTCAGAACTTCATATTCATCCTTCAAATTAAAATGGACAAGCAAAATCCTACTTTGATTCACTTGAGATACCACCAACTATGTTACAATTTCCTCAGGCCACAGAGACAAATTTAGGCTCAAATACTACAAAACATAGCAAGAGGCACCTTAAGCTGTACCACCCACACTCACTCTCCAAGGATCACTTGGAACTGCTTTGTTTCACTCCATGGCACTGGTTTCATTGACTTGAACAAGAAGAAATTCATACTCCAAAATGTGTGTAACAGAGGAAGGTCACAACTCTTTAAATTAGCACTTAAAAGAGTGCTAAAGAGTGTTCTAACACTGGAATATATCCAGTGATGGCAACCCCTTCTCATGGAAAGGATAAGCCCTGCAGCTGATGCCGTAATTTAGGGTAGGAATGAATCTCAGCATGTGTCTCAAGCATGTCTGTGTTTCTGTGACACATGGAAAAAACTGAGGACAGTCATGGGCCAAGAAACATTCCTTGAAGATAACTGAATTACAAGTTGAACAAAAAACAGTGTCTTATCTTTTGGACAGAGCAACTGAAAGAGTTACTATTTCCTGTTCTGTCAATGTGCTTGTAGCACCCTTAAGTGTGATGGCAATGTCTGGTTGCCATTTACAAAGTATTCTACACACACCAACAATGCAGCCAGATTTCTGAAGGGACATGGACCAGGCCATACACAGTGAGCAGATTTTAAAAGGAATCAATTTCCCAATAAAACAATTCCTGTATCAAGTGGCAGATTGTCTTGGGGCAGTCTGCTCCACATTAGACTGCCCTAAGAGAAGGCCACTGAAGCCTTCAAAGGCATCACATTCACTGCAGTGATGGACATAAAATATAAAATTTGCACAGAAAAGGAGAGACCCTTGCTAAGCACCAAAGGACTCCCATCAGTCTGCCAAGGCTACGAGCCAAGGGAGCACAGTGGTCATGGACCAGGGGCACTGCGCAGCCACAGGGGCTTCAACTGAGCCCACCCTGGCAAGCAACACAAACCCACTGCGACTGAAACCACACTCACTCCTAAAGACACATATCCTGGCATCCCTAATGGCAGGCCCAACTTGCTTCCTTGTTTCTGTATAGCTACAAAGGAAAAGCTGGATGCCAGACAGACAGGTTTCTGTATTAACATCCACTTACACGTGGAGTTAGCTACAAATCTGTAAAATAAATGTTCAAAAGCTACTAAATATCACAGAATCATAGGAGGGACCTTTAAAGGTCATCTAGTCCAACCCTCCTGCAATGAGCAATCTGTCGAATCTGACCTTGGCTGTTTCCAGGGATGGAGCATTTTCAAAGTACATAGATTACAAAAGCTTTTCTGGAAGACAGAGTAGTTACCAAGTACAAAATCGTGCCACAGAGAATCATCAAGGCATTGCTAGGATTTTTTAAACATCAATTTAAGTCCAGAAAAAAATCATTTAAATTTTAATGGCCCACATCTTTGACTTTTCCTCTAATGCCTTTGAGCCATTCCCCAGTTACAACAACTGCTGTATTTCAATTTGCTAATGAAATTACTCCGTTTATCAAGATAAACACAAATCATTATTTTTGCTGGTTTATTTACTACTACACAAATTTCTGAAGTAAAACATTTATACAAGCTTAATGCTCAAAACCAACAGCAGTTGGTTTTAGGGGCAGTTCCCCTGCCCCTAAAATGTAGACAGAATTACAGGTTAAGAACTATTTTAGCACTACTTCTAGAGCAAAAGTGATCAAAGGAATAATATTTTTCCAAAGCAAAATTTTAAAAGGCAGAAAAAGAATCCAGAGGTATTTTTTCTATTGTTTAAAAGTCATTATCCTCAAACAGTGATTTTATAATCCACAGGACAGCTGCATGCTGCAACCAATATAATAATTTTTGTAATATTTTAATAGTTTTTATTATTGTCTGTCCATAATTCTTTATATGTAATAATGATTGAGAATTCAGTTGCACAGAATTTGCTTTGTCTGGAATTGAAGTATTACTTCCTTTGGTGAATGGGAAGCCAGAGGCACTGGTATTTACAACATGAATTTGTTAAGTAACAGAACACTGCAGAAGAACTTACATAAATAAAAGTGACCTGAAGTCCATGCAGTTTTAAATTCAAAGGAAAGAACAAACAGATCCCAGACAGAGATTTCAGTCTTCAAAATGGCAGATAACAGAGAACCAAACCCAAGCTTCTTTCTTTCCACTATCTCAGACCTCCATTTATCAATGTACAGAATCTGCCGCAATCTGGAAAGCCACTCAAAGTAGCTGAACTAGAAAAAGAGAATCCTGTGTTCCCTCTACATCCTGTTTTTGCAGAATAAAGTTTTCTAACCATTCAATCTTGTCTCTTAAATTACATTTGAGATCTCATTATTTGAGTGCTTCCTTTAGTTTAGTTGCATTGTTTATAAATTCTAATAAAAAACAACTGAAACTTTCACCTCAAATCAAAGGCATGGGATTAGAACAACCTTAAATTTCATCAGTCTGGGGTTGTGTCACCAATTCATAAAACCCCATGACTGGACAAACATAACTACAGCTTCCTTAAATACAGGCAGAAATGTGTTAGGCAAGCACAAGCCTACACAAAATCAAGAGATTTTTGGACAGTGTTTTGAAAGAGATCATTGCAATCCATACACCTGAATGCTAAAATAAGGCAGCAAAAGTTTAAAGTTGGACTCTTTTTGAAGAGAATCTTTAGTAGATTTTTGTCTAGTATGGTTTATTTCAGAAAAATGAATGGGGGATCACATACAATAAATAATTCAAACAGAAAATTGCCAATGCAGAGGAGGCAGGATTGGTGCAGAACCAAGTGCAGAAGAAGAGAACACTCCCTTCAGTGCCTGCAGTGGAAGTACCAATCCGTGGGAAGGCTGTGAATATCTTCTATTGAACTGTATTATTAGCAGCAATTTTATCTGTCATACTCATGACAACCCACGCGTGACCCAGGACAACTCCTGCAGCAGGTCAGCACTCACAGATCTGCCAGCAGCTCCAAGTCTTCAAAGCATGAAAGATCAGGACTGCAACCAAAAGCTGACCAGGACCAACAACCTGGGTAAGGTAACATAACTAGCATTTGGAAAAAGCCGCTGCATTCCCAGGGTTTGACAGGAGAATACTTCCAGGTAAAGAAAGACAAGTGATTGTGTCACTTCACAACACCTCAGCACAATTTAAGGAGATAGAGAAAAGATGACGGTGGCATAGGGAGTGAATACACTCCTGTCATTGAAGAACAAGCTCCAAGATGTCTGTGGGAATGTTAACAGGGCAGGATGATTGGCACTGCTGTGGGAAAGAAAAAGACAGGAGTGATTTGAAGGATGTTTAAGTGTGGGAGGGAATAAATGCAGAGCAAAGACGGCGATAAATTTGAAACGGAAATGTAAAACAGCAGCATGAATACGTAAGAGTGATCGCGTTGGAGAGGGGAAAAAAGAAACCTGAGCACATTCCTATCTCACACCATTTGCATCTTCCAATACATCAGAATCACAGGCACAGTGATTCACAGGGAAGATGCTTACCAGCAATGCTGAATAATGAAATAGCCTGGGAGAAAGCGTGGGAGTCGTGATACCCAAGTGCGTGGTCAGCTCAGCTCAGAGGCTGCGATGGTCAATACATTCCTGCAGCCACAGAACCAGGGAAAAGAAAAGTTCTTAAAGTTGAAGTTTGCTGAGCACAGATAAACGTTGATTGATTTTCTGGGCCTGCCACCTGGAACCAGGGCAGAGGTATTTGCGACATACTCAGCATAAAAGAACAAAAAAGACATCAGAAAAGGAACAAGAGTTTGGTTGAAGTCATTCAAGTTTTTACATTGCCAGCAAAGCACACGTAAGTGAGCATTAAACCAGGCCAACTGGATTTAAGGAGCCAGGTAAGAATTGGGAAGCTGAATCAACTCCAGCTTTTGTGCTGATGACTCAAGTCAGGAGAAAAAAAGGAATGCTCCAAGACTTAAAGACGATTCCTCCAAAAGAGGCAATGAAGCACAGAAAACAGTAGGTTATGTCTATCAGTAAATTGGGAATACAGTCTCAAATCCAAATCTATTAGGAGCTTGTTACAACCTAAACCTAAGAACATACAGGAAGCTATTTTACTTCCACAGAATTTGATTTTAATTTGGGTAAAAACTTCAACAAGTGCCAGTCAGAGAAGTGCCTAAATCTGTGTAATAAAATCTGTGATAAAATTATTCTAAGGAGTGCTAAATCAGTATGAGCAATTGATCATTTTAAATTAAGCGGTCTGCAATGATAAATTTAAGTGAGGACAAACAGGAACCGGGAGTAGTCTGATACCAGCACATCAACAGTCCTGAATGTACAAAGAAAATCCTGCTTTATACAGAGCTTTTTTAGGAATGTGTTACATGAAATTGTGACTTTTTTATAAGGGAAGGAAGATGAGTAAGAATCAGAGAATAGCTGCAGCTGGAGGGCAAGTCTGGAGATCATTTAGTCCAACCCCCTGCTCTGTGCAGGGTCAAACTAGAGCAGTTGCTCAGGGTCATGCCCAGTCAGGATTCAAGTATTTCCAAAGACTGTCCACAGTCTCTCTAGGCAAACTGTGCTAACACTTGACCATCTTACCATAAAGAGTAGGTTTTACTATAAACTTTTTAATATTTAAATTTTCTTTTTTTTCAGTTTGTGTCCACTGTATTTCTCTTCACTGAACACCACTGAGAAGAGCCTGGATTCAGCTTCTTCACTCTTCTACAGCAGATGCTTCTGCACAGCAATGGCCCCAAGCAGCAACCCCAGGGGTGCACCACCAATGTCTGACCTCCAGCAGGACTTCGTGCTGCTGATCACAACCCTTTTAGCTCAGCAGCTGAGCCATTTTTCAATGCTCCTCACTGTCTACTCACCTAATACCTACTTCATTCGTCTGTGCATGGGGATGGTACAGGGGACAGTGCCAAGAGACTTAAAGTTAAGATAAAGAGTATCTACTGCTCTCCCCTCATCCACCAAGGTCACCACTTCACTACAGACCATCATCAGGTTCATCAGGCATGAATTTCCACATATTTAATATTTCACACTATAATTTAAGGAATAACTCCAATCCTACGTTTAACATTTTTCCCCTCTTCCATTATTTGCCTGTCGCCTCTGTTTTTTATTCTCTCTCTCCACATCTGAAATTCAGCTAAGCACACCCTAGCACAAACATATTTGTAGATGGCTGTTCAGTAGCTTCACAACACACACATGTAAAGATAAGAATACAATCCATGGTAATGCGATAGTCACTCGTTACCAAAAATGTATTTTTCTTTTAAAATGTTTTAGAGAGTTTACACGACTTAGGCTCATGCTATATATGGCCCCAGGAATAAGTTTTATGTCTCTACAAGCACATAAGAAAAATCTCAACTTCAACACATTTCACATACACAACAGTATTTTATTTTACAGGTGCAACTGTATTTGCATTTAGTTCAGAGCAGGATTGTGCTTTTGAAGCAAAGCTCCTGACAACCCTCACCTATCACACTTTGTTCTACACCAGTGCTCAGGCTGAGTGTGCAGATTGGATTTCTTGGGACAAAATTGAAGTGGAAAAGGCATTCCAGGCATTCTCAGTCCAGAGAACACAAACTAGGTTCAAAAGTAGTCTGAAATACCACATCCACACACAAATAAAACAGACCCACTCTGGCAAGATTCAGTCCAGAGACAGCTTCCTTTAGCAGAGGTTGTCAGAAAGTAACAACTTCAGCACAAGGTACCTGACCTCTATGAGGAAAAAATTAAATTTAATCAATGCAAGAAAGATTCAGTTGGCATCAGAATTCTGATCTATTTTCCATTTCTTTCTTGTTAAGCAGGAAGGAACACTAAGATGAGAACTTCTGATCTGTAGTAACAACAATGCACGGAAGGGCCAGGAATAAGTCCAAATAAAAACATGGTTTTAAGAGGCCTGCAACTACCCACACTCCATCTATGGCAGGTTATACACAAGGAAACTCTACATTTGCCAATTAGACAAGAAAAAAGCTGACAGCAGCCACAGTGAATCAGTTTTCTTCAGCAGATGTCAATCTTCACAAGGTAAGATTAAATGCTTTACAAAGCCCTAAGAGAAACACAGCACAAAGAAATGACTGATTTTGCTGAATGACCTTCAGAAGTCAAAGAACAAAAGAACAGCCATGTACCTAAACCCACATTACTTTCCAGGATACTCCAGTAAAGTCCCATGTAAGCCTATGTTCTATAGGCCAGCAGAATAATCTACCTTGGAAGGGACCTCTGGAGGTCATCTGGTGCAACCTACCCAGGGCACAGAGAGCATCAAGGTCAGATCAGATTGCTCAGGGCCCTGTTCAGTCAACTTCCAAAAAATCTTCCACGGATAGAGCTTCCTCAGCCTTCTTAGCAGCTTGATTCAGTGCTTACCCATTGTGAAAACTGTTTTTTCCTTTTAAGTTTTGAGGTGGGAAATTCTGACTGGGTTTATTTGCTGCCTTCTGCGTTGCACCTGCAAGAAAATCTGTCTCTCCTCTACACTCACTTGGTGGCAGAGGACAATTAGGTCCCTCCCGAGTCTTACTCTTCTCCCTAGGCTGAACAAACCAAATCCCACACACAGGCTCTCCCCTCCTTGCATGCTCCCCTTCAGAGCCCCTCTCCAGCTTGTCCACATCTTTCTTTTGTGTGCAGAAGCCCAAAACAAGACACGCTATCCCAGGTATTGCTTCACCAGTAAATAAAATAAATCACCTCCTTCAGCCTGCTGGCTCTGCGCCTGCTGACGTAGCACACAATGCAGTTATCTGTGACTGAAGGCTGGAATCTGAGCATTTTAAAATACAGAAGCCTCACGGTGAGAAAACAGAAATGAAACACAGCTGGAAGCAAATTTGCCCCTTTCTGCTGCATCCTCAGAGATAGAAGGGCTACCCTGCGGGGGGCT
This sequence comes from Monarcha castaneiventris obscurior, assembly GCA_026261815.1. Classification (NCBI taxonomy): domain Eukaryota; kingdom Metazoa; phylum Chordata; class Aves; order Passeriformes; family Monarchidae; genus Monarcha; species Monarcha castaneiventris. Next base: position 32,246,996 of record JAMPIT010000624.1, on the reverse strand, counting down.
TTCCATCCAGCAATAAAGTAGCTTCCTGCACTGCAGGAAACTCAACGTGTTTTCTGGTTCCCTGGGAAGTCCCTTTCCAGTGTCTCTGTAGCTTGTGCTTCTGTCTTACCAAAATTCTGCTGCACTGCAGGTTTCTTCCTCTTCACCTTTCTCCTCCCCTGGTATTTCCTGCTCTGGAAGCCTACTTTTCCCAGGGCTCAGCTGCTTCCAAGGAATAAATGTTTCTTTGGCTGTTCAGCAGCTGAGGTTTCAGGGTCCAGTAGCTCACAGAAGGCAAGCTGAGCTCTTAAAATCAGACATTAAAAAAAACCCAAAACGACAGACACGAGAAATAATACACTAATACTAAGCGTTCAAATATAATGCAAATATCACCTGTTTCATAAGCGCTTTAAAGAGCTTTCACTAAGACCGACTTACCTAAATCCTGACCCAATGATCTCGTTTGTGAGTTGAGGAAGTACGGGCTGCATGATCAGACTGTTAAAATGGGTTGAGAACTTGCTAAACTGACAGGCTGGAACACTAATTATCAAGCACTTAACATCCACTTGACAAAAAATAACAAGATGAATATCACAAAGGTCAGTATCAGGGCACACACTGCTCAGTATCTTCCTAAGCACTCTGGGCAACAAGGCAAATTGCAAATGTGCTGAAAGTGCAAATGAAAGGAGAATAAAAGAAGGGGCAAAGACTTCTGTTTCAATTTAAAAAAAAAAAAGGAAAAAAGAAAAAATTCACTTGAAGGGTAATACAGGTGTCATCTGCCCAGAGAGGCTGTGAGTTACATGCAGGTTTTCAAGAGCTGATGAAAAAAAGTCAGAGTTGACCTCAACTAGTGCTGGCAACAGTCCTAAACCTGGAGGCAGAGGCTGGACCAGATGGCCTCCAGAGACCCCTTCCAACCCAGGTCTGTGTGATCCTGTGAAGATACAATGCAGAACTTAATTGCTCAGGACAGCAACAGTAATTTGGGGAACAAACACTCCTGGCAAAGATAAAGCATACCTTGGTCTAACACATGGATCCACCAAATAAAACAATTCCCGTCCTACTCAGGCAAATGGGCACTTGTTACCACTCTCAGACTCAAAAAGGAATGCGCTGGTTTCAGACCTTCTGATTAGAGGTTTTTAATTATAATGTGCCTGAGGAAAATTAGGGAGGTCTGCTTACTTGTACACGCAAAAAAAATCTGAAGAAGAGAGAGTCAACTTCAAAGTCAAATAATACAATATACTTTGCATTGCCAAGAGCTTAGAAAAGATTCTGTCTTTAGTCTGACAAATCTGTCAACTCCTCCTTGACTGCAACTTAAATATCACTGTAAGGTACATTTTAAAAACCTCACTACATTTGCCCAAACTTTCAACTACAATATAACCCATTACAACGGTTTCTGAGCATACAAAACCATCTTTTAGCTAGTTGGCCTATAGGCTTTTCCACCACTGCCAGCAGAAGTATGGTATTCCAGTCAGAGCAAACTGTTTTGCAAACAAAATGGTAACTCTTGCAGTGATGAGCTGTCTCTCTACCTAAAAAATTTCTTGTGCCCAGTTGCCTAAACTGCTCCAGTAACTCGTTTGTTTGAAATCTGTTAAGTAGACTTCCTACTACTGTTCTTAAAAATACCTGACTGTTCTACTAGTCCAAAAAAATCACAGTGAGCTTCCACATCAGAATTATTTTCCTGAAGGGTGCACATACACTACATGAATATGCACATGCAACACAAAAAAATGAACTGTAAAAACAATCAACTGGTAGGAAGGTTTATTATCTGCTCTTACATACTCAGAATACAGAAAAAAGTAATCATCACACCCAGTTCATGCAAATATATTATGCTAATTTTTTTCTACACACAGCAAAAACATTTTTAGTTACTACCTTAGAGCAGGAAGTTCATAATTAAATGTTCTGGCTTAGGATTCACTGAAAAGTCCAAGTTGCATAAATATGACATGATATCACCAAGATTACTTAAGGTATTAGGGGGACATGAGTCATATCTACCTAAAAAAATTGTTCCTGGTATCACTAGTGTTACATTATTCATTTTGGTTGTGTTTATTCCTCTGGGGTCTAGGACATTGTATTAGATGCTGTACTAACAAGCATCACAGTCCTAAGACAGTTAAGATAATCAATAATCACATCAAAGAGATCAGTCCTTCTATCTGCAAGACTTGAAAATTACACTTTTTTTTCCCCTATGTTTTATGCACTACTGATGTATTCAAATATTTCAGGAAGCATTCTCTCCAGTCCATTCATTAACTACCTTTTCACATTAGATAGCAACTGTACCCATTAGGCACCAATTAGCTCTGCTAAGTATTTCTGTGCATAACCAGAGGACATTCCACCTCCCCCATAAAGATAAGAATACCAAAGATTTCTCTCCACCCCTTAGCAGTCAAGGGGAGAAGGCAGAAGCAATTTATTCTTAAATTAGAAGATTCAAAGTTAAAAGTAGAGCTTTTTATCAAGTTATTTTTACCAAAAACAGTCTCCTTAATAAGGCTGTGCTATGAAAAGCACAAGTACTAAACCTTCTCATTTTGCTCAAAAAACACTGTAAATGCATTTAAATAATTTACTACCACATATTTTAGCTGATGCCATTCATCTAAACCCAGATGAAACTTTATCCATCTTATGCATTACCTTGCTTTCAAATAATCCTATACACTTCAGTAGGGCTTTGCCAAATAAGACAATAAATACGCATAAACATGGATCACATTTTAATCATCTTAATGCAACAGTACTTCTCCTCCTCTACTTTACCAAAAAGGAAAAAAGAAAAGATGAGAGGCTCCCTATAACAGCCAGGTTCAAGTGCCTTAAATCATTCCTGGGATACATTTGCTCTGTAAAAGTGCCTGAGCCTGAAAGGAGGCTGTACTCAGGTGGGGCTTGGTCTTTTCTCCCAGATAAGAAGCAAAAGAATGAGTGGAAACGGCCTCAAGTTGCTCCAGAGAAGGTTTGAGATTGGATACTAGGAAAAATTTCTTCACTGAAGGGTTGCCAGGCATTGGAACAGGCTGCCCAGGGAATTGGGGGAATCGCCCTCCCTGGAAGTGCTCAAAAGGTGGGTGCACATGGCACTTGGATTAGTGGTGCCCTCGGCAGTGCTGGGTTAATGGTTGGACTCCACGATCTCAGAGGTCTTTCCCAACCTTAATGACTTTGTGATTCCATTTATCCCAACAACATCCAGCTACAGTAGGTGGGAGAGTAATGGAGTCCTGGTCAGGAGAGAAAGATAAACATGTACACAGTTTGGGTCCCAAGTCCTAACTAGACCAATAATCATTTGCTTATGCTTCCTCTCCACAGCATGGAGAGCAAAGCTGCTCCATGACAGAGGATTAGCTGGAATCTCACATTATACTGATGGAGCCCTTGCCAGAAAAAGATTTGATTTATAGCAGCCCATGACGATGGCATTACATATGTCATATTTATTAGGACTGAATTCCTTCTCAGTACATACTCACCAACGTTCAGCTGAGTGACTCAAAGCAATAAATTGATTTTAGGTTTTAAAGAAAACTATGACAAGCAAGACAAAACAGAAGTTGCTTTTAAAACCAATTTAATCAGTGGGCTCTAAACAACTCTAGGGTCTAAAATTAAACTGTTCTCCTCCAGTTTGCCTCTTCTCTCAGCTTTGCTAATCAATCAGGTGAATAGGAGTCACCTATTTATATCACTTTACCTGGTAGTGCTGCTGGTATGGTCACAAGGGACAACAGAACCTATTTTATCAGGTTTGCAGGCAAGCACAACAAAGAAATTATTTCAGTTTGTCTTCCTAGCTATACCAAGGATACCACTGATGGAATAAATGCATGAAATGAGGAAAAACTTCAGAAATGTTGAAGATATAATGCTAGAAGCTGAGTTCAGGCGCTGCAGAAATCAAGATCTAGGTCCACCATATGCAAAAACACTGCAAAAGAAATCTGAGAGTAATAATAATTGCTCTGTAAAACTGTTTTGCAGGGCTGAAATGAAATTGAAACATATTTAGGGTAAACACTGTTGCTCTAACTCAACAAAACCAGCAAGGATTAAAAATCTTATTTTGTATTTAATATTCCAGTGGCAGGGTATTTAAAACTACATTCCTTAACATGTATTATTTTTCCCTCTAACAACAGCAAGTGCTGTGTGGTGCAGGGAGGAGTCAGCAGATGGCACCCATGAACCGGAGCACACACACCCCGCTGGCCTTTAGCTCACACACGGTAGGCTGGGTTATCCACACAAAGTCCGTGATTTCTTTCTGTACCAACCAGGATTTTCCTTTACACCGTGTAAATAGTCTAAGTGTGCATAAATCGAGTTCACCTTCACTATCAAGATCACTTGCTGCACAATCATCAGGTCCAAGCAGTGATCAGAAAGAAGTGGAACAGTGATTTTTATTTTCATAATTCTAATCTCAAATTCCACAGTATCAGTGTTTTTACCCCAGTTTTCAGAAGCAATGTTTCTGTGTGAGAATGCCAGTTGCAAATACCCCCTTTCACCTTGCCAAACACAAACCTAAGCTACAACCCCAAAAAACAACAACAACAAAAGAATCAACCTACAGGTGGCAACTCAGGTCAAAAAACAAGAATGCATTAACAAGAAACTAAAATTCTTTAAAAAAATCAGGATCACAATACTAACACAACTCATGTTTTATAGGTCTGGGGTTAACAGCAGTCCTTATGCTACAAGAATGTGGATAAAGGATAGCTCAAGGTCCTTCATAAAATAAGGCAGGGAGGGCATTAACTGCTAATGCAGAAATAGAAGAAAGAGCAAGGCAGGTACCAAACATTTCAAGGAGATTGGATTATCCAGAAACTGTATACTGCATACTTGCAGTACATAAACCCCCTAAAATTCTAAGAAAGTCACTGTCTTCACATGACTTTCACCTTATAAAGATTTTTCTGAAAATCCAGTGTCTGTAATTGTTCATGTTCAAACTCCAGCACCCCTTCTCCCCTTCAGCTATACCACTAGAAAATAGTTGGTTTTTACATGAAACTAATTCTCATACCAAATGCAGATCTGTGCAACACATTTCCCCCCCCCCTTCTGTTAGTTAGAGAAAGAATGGGCTGGAAAAATACAGGGCTGTGCTGGGAATGAAAGACATGAAAAAAATCTCATCTTCACTCAACTACTGATAAGGTGTACATCCATCTCCTTCTGTTTCAAGACTGACAAATATCAGATAAGGATTTAATTCTTAGACCTGAAGTAAACACATGGAATACAGACACGTAGCTTGGAGCAGCTATTTTAAGCAGTTGCTTTTGTTGTCGCCACACGGCATCAATCACATCATACATTTTAGATCAACAGAAAGACTGTGATGCAGCAGGGTTCTGAATAGATAATCAGAACTGTGCTTCAGTGACAGCTCCACCAAAAAAATTCTCGAAATCTAAATACATGCACAGGACAAACTGCATCTGCTATATGTAGGTCACAAACCAGCAGGGAGTCAGAAAAACTTCCATTCAGAACTGTAAGAGTGATAAATTAAGACAATAAAACAATTTCTTTGTGAAAAACTTATTAAAAGATATAAGCTTTTTTATTTAAAGAATTTGAAACTGGAATATAAAAAAAAGGAAGACACATTATCTTCCTAAGAAACACTCCTGCACCACTTGTGCAGTATTTCTCCCTCTTAACTGAGGCAAACCGGAGCAATCAGAGGAGCAGCTGCATCACAGAGCAGACAGCAGGCAGAATGGACACCAGGTAAAGAAACACCTGAAAGGAAGATTTGTAGTTACAGATGCAAAAGATAAAGGGATTTACAGAAGGACACAGAAAGGAAGGACAACATAACAGCATCCTGTGATAAATTTCCAAAGCTCCTGTTGACAGCAGACGACTTTAAAGGAATTTGGAAGTGTCTGTGACCAAATCACTCAAGTCAGACAGTTTGACGCAGCCCTGCACATTTATTCAGAGGAACAGGATCCCCAGTATGTAAGAACTGAATGGGTCCAGAAGTTACTCATTTAAGCATCTAACATTATATATTCCAAATTGCGTCTCTGCTTGTTAAGGAAACATTCCTGGCAGAATCCACCCAGAAGCTTTGCAAAGGCAGAGAAGTGAAAGCAAGCAGTGCCAACTGGGTAATGTATATCAAAAATGTTTGATATCACATAGGAGGCAGCCTCTGGCCTGTGTCAGTGCTCTCAGTCTGTACACGGCCCTGTCCCAGGAACTCAAAGAAAGCCAGGTAAGAATAACTCCAGTCCCCAAACTGGCAGAAGGCTCAATGCAACACAACATCAGCCACATGAAACACCCATTCCCTTCTCTTCAAGACTGCTGCTATTTCAGCCTCAGTGAACTGACTGTGCTTTTCAGTCAGGGATACCACAAAATCCAGCTGTTTAACAAAAAAATCCAAACAAACAAACACACACAACCAAAAGCTTTCAAGAAGAAATAAAAAAAAAAAAAATCAGCATCCAAAAGAGTAATGAAGAATAAAAACAGAAGAGACATGCATTTCTTGACTTTATCATGGCTTTTGTAAGTCAGCCCATGGTACACACCACTCTGTTACTGAGGCCTTAACACAGGGGACATCTCCCCACCCCATTCAGGGCTGGTACCTCACTTCCTCTGTACTTCTGAAGTTCCCAGTTTGTTCTTCCCTCATAAGCCAGCCACATGCTGGAAACACAGGGATGAAACCATCAGATTTCTCCCCAGTATTCGTTCCAGTAACATGAGATGCAAAATTTCTCAATTCTGCATGCTGCAGTCTTACATTGTCTTTATGCTTTTTTAACTCACCAGAAGGCCAGGTAAAGACAACACACAAAGACTTGAGTCCACCCTGCTGCAGTGCAAGAGTTGCTTTCATTACTCTCTTGCCAGAGATACAGTAAATTTTTTTTCCCCATTTTACTGTCATCTTAACTTCCAGCTCATTAGTCCATATCACATGGAAGGCTTCTCTCATCCCTCTGAGACAAACACATTACATCTACCATATCTGCAATGCCTCTGCTTCTGGATTAAGTTTCAAAGCCCAGTACAAAAGTTATGTAACTTAAGCAGGGTAGACTGTCCCAAAAACGCAATCGAATTAGAAGAAAATAACCTAAAAGTAATCACATTAAACCAAGATAATTATAGAAAGTACATGCACACACACACTACACAGGAAACTGAGAACTTGAACAAAATCCTCACTGATGGAATGGTATAGTTTATCAGCAGATCTTCTTGCCCCAGGATTGCATCTGAGAATGAAACCATGGAGAAATCTTTGCACTACTGCCGCAAATGCTAAAATTTCCACCAGATGAAAAAAAATCAAGAATTTATCTGGCATGGAAGAACACATGTTTTCAAATGCACAGGAGTAACAGATAATTCACATCACCTTGATTCAGCTATGATCTCTCAACTTTGTGCTCAAATCTGTTGCAGATTTTGTCTTAATTAATGCCACAATCTTAAAGCCGCCATGTCTCCCCTCTCCACCCTGTATTTTCTCACCACCTCCCCTTACCCCTCATTTTCTAAGACAATATTCCTCTTCAAGCATTATTTTTACGCACCTCTATTAAGCATTATTTTATTAATTACATTTAACTCTTGCACAGTGTTCTTACCCTATATTTTGTATGAAAGATTTGAGAAATTCCCTTAAATAAGTGGTAATTAGAGTTGTAAATTTACTGTTTTGAATGTGATTAAACTATAAGGTTGCTTCTGTAAACGCAGTGTCTTTATGGACTAGTAATGAAGGCTGACCTTCATTTAGCAGCCTTTTCCTTGGGCCAGAAAACTGATATCAGAACTTGTGGATGGATTAGGACCTCTGATGCTATTAAAATAAAGAACAGCTGCTGCCCTAACCACATTAGAATGGCTTTACTGCACTTTTTGATTACTATCAGATAGAAAAACAGGATTTTTGTTGACTTCACAGTGACAGTTTGCTGGAGGGAGAAAGGCAAAACTGTGTTTGATTATTAGCAGATATTTGCTGATAAGAACTACTTAGTGGAACAAACCAAAGACTTTCCTATAAATTACATAAAGGCAGCTTTTCCCTTTGGGAGCTGTAGCTCTTGCTTGTGTCAGCAGATACTTGAAGGGTTGACTTCTTCCTTTAATATGCCATGTGCCAGCATCAGTTTCAATTAGACCCGAGGAAGTTCCTGCAGAGTTCATGGCTGTGGTTTATTCCAAGTGTAAGCTGGTGTTTTATCATCTCAGCTTTTATTGCTTTACAAAAACATGCCACGCCTTAGATTGCCAGACAGGAAGAAAAAGGGAAAAAAAACAAAACAGGAGTAACACTGGTCAAGAACAGCGAGCACCACCAGTTACAAATCTTGTCATCCCAGAAAACAACATATCCCGCAATCATCCTGGAAAAAAAAGGCTCAATATTCTGTGTACATGCAGTCAAACTCCAGTATTTTCAAGCAGGATAATCAGAAGGAAAAAAAGCCCACTACTCAAACTCTGTCAGCAGAAGTCCCTGGCTGAACCCCTATTCCAGCTAACCCTGGTGGAGCTCAGAGGAAAGCCACACCAGCCCCAGTGTTCCAGGCCAGATCCAACTTCCGCAAAGATCAAAAGGCATTTGAGTCCAGGAATTTACTTCAACCTATTACAGGAGACAGACAACTGCCAAGTGGAATCTTAACCTAAATTTGTACAGTGTTTAGGGATATCTAAGTTAGACCTACCCACAGTTTATCCCACAGTGTCCACTGTGCTGGAGAAAGGAGTAATTAAGAGGATGACTTTTTACTGATTTACACACAAGACCCCTGCAGTTCCCTATGGCTCCCAGAGCCCATTTTCTCATGCCATAACAGAAGGCCCTCAAAAACCCTGGCATGGATTTACTAACACCTTTGTTAAAATGTCTCATTATTCAAAAGTCTGTATTTTAGTAGAACTGATAAGAAATTTATATTCCTGTTAAAAAAAAAGGAAATACTTACTCTGAATGGTCCTCTCCCAGGAATGATTTCCCACCCACCCCTGGTCTGAGATAACACATTCCCTCTAGACTGCAGAGTAGAACACAGCCACAGAAAGCCAACACTAGAAGAATTTTTCCATAGTTGCTCTTAAGGAAAAAAGTACGTTTCCAAATTTAAAAAGCAGACAGTTAACTGCTGTCTTGTGTGTTCTGGAAAGAACATTAATCAGTTTATTTTTGTAATTTACAAGTAACTACTATAGTTAAATGCTTTGAAGCGCTACTTCAGATTTCAGCTGTAAGGAATACAGGCCTACCTTTAACCCAGTTGGTCTTTTGCCAGGCACGTTCTCCCATCAAAACAGGGGCATTTGTGCTACCAAGAACACTGTGCATGGATGGGAAAATAACCTCAAGTACTGTAACAATTATTAGACAGCATCCACAAAACAGACGGTGGCCTTTCAGACCAGAAATACTCATTACTAACTTTTTGGTTGGTTGAGGGGTTTTTTTGTTTAAAAAGAAAATAACACCACCAGCATCACCACAAAAACGCCAAACCACATTTTCAGAGCAGGACTGAACACTGATTCAATTGAGGAATATTCAGAGCTGGGCAATTCCTGCATACCAACAGCATAATCTCCAGAACAACCCAAGAGAAGAGGGAAGGAATGCCTAAACTAGACTGCCAACTCCTTACAGCTCCTTTGGAAATTCTGCAGATCACCTCAGAGGAAATTACCATCAGACCCTATATACATACATAAATTCAAGTTGTCTTGTTAAGAGATACAAGAGCAGCCTTAAATAATCTCCTTATAAATATGCATTGACATTCTGAATATGCAAAATACACCAATCAAAATTAACTCATTTTCTGCCTCCAAACCAGAATGAATACTCAACAGATCCCAAATGTCAGTGAAGGTGAACTTCCCTACTGCCCCTTCTCCAGTAAAACCTCAGCTCCTTATGGTTACTGTGGCTTGAGACCTAAGGAGTTCCAGACACTGAGATGCTTTGTGGATCTTACTGCCAGTCACGTTTAGATGGTTCTCATGCTACAGTACATCCAACTCCATCAAGTTACTGCTTCTCTTACCTGAGCTCCTCAACAGAACACCTGACCTGTGAGCAAAGCACAGGAACAACAGCTACAGGGAGGAGCTGTGACACCACATCCCATTCCATGTGCCAACACAGAGCTGGGAAAGAAGGTCCAGCAGCTACACCATGGGGTAAAAGGGAGGGAGGTTTATGAATGACAAATACAGAATCACAGAATAGTCTGGGTTAGACAGGACCTAAAAAGATGATCTAGTTCCAATTTCTGCCAGGGGCAGGGACACCTTCCACTACACCAGGGTGCTCCAAGCTCCACCCAAGCTGGCCTTGAACACTTCCAGGGATGTGGCAGACACAGCTTCTCTGGGCAGCCTGAGGCTTTGTGTCTGCCTGACCACCTGAGGCTTTGTGTCTGCCTGACCACCCTCACAATCAAGAATTTCTTCTTAGTATCTAATGTCAGCCTACCCTCCTCTGGTTTAAGGCCATTGTAAGGCCAAATAGCAACAGCTTCTTTCCAGTTGTAGAGAGAACCTGTATAATGAGGCTGAAAAAGTCAGGCTTACCACTCCAGCAGTCAGATGGAATATCAGATGCAGAGCAGGGAAGGTCACAGGTGTTTTCAGACAAAATACTGGATTGCTCAGAGATGGTTTGTAGGAAAAGTATTTGAAATCAGTTGCAGAAAAGAAATAATGCAATGGAAAAAGAACTTTAGACTGCATATTTCTCAGAGCAAGAACAGCCTCCTAAAGCTTTATTTTAGTGCTTCCATGATCGTACAAAAAAAGCAGTGCTTGGCTGTCTGCAAACCAGCACCCAGGGAAAAGTGCAAAACAGGATTCCCAGAGGGCAGCTCTGATTCATGAAGGACACTGTTCCTACAGCCTCTGTTCGCAAGCTCTCTGTATTTTCATTTTATCAGATGTATAGAGTATAGTAAAGAAACACTTCAATTTTCACAGAATGCCAGGGAGTAACATCGATCCCATTTATAAAGCAGAACAAAGCAAAGTTGGTAGAGATTCCACAGCACAAGGCACAAATTTGCTTCAAGTGGCAGCTTCTGATAATGCTATCACATCAACCACCACCAACCTTAAAAGGTAGAAAAACTGAAAGTAAAACAAAGGAACAGCAAGTGTACCAGGAAGGCAGAATGAAGCCTGCATTCCTTTCCAGCCTTGGAGCCTGACTTCATGTTTGCTAGGGTGACCTTCCACTGGGTCCAGGATTGACTACTAATATTAGACTAAAAAGAAGTGTGCCACCCTCTAAATATAATGATGACTCAACACCTAGAGGCTTCAGTGATGTAATATGAACAAAGAGATTCTGACTTCACAATCTAGATGCTTAAAACTCAAGTCAAAAGGAACAGATCTTCCCCTGCAGACACAAAGCCTGCCTAGAGCCTCCCAGAGGATCATCTTGAATTAGCCTGTAGGAAAAGGGAACCAAAGAAACATTTCACACATGGCAGCAGACACACTGGCTCCACTTTGTTTAGAAGGAGCACTGAATAGACACATTTCAATTATCTGCTTCAGTCAAAGCACCAGCAGAAAGTTTCAGTTCCAGAATTAACATATAAAAGTTAAAGACAACAGAGCAGACCAGTGAGCAGTCCGGTGTCTTTCACTGAACCTTAAAAATAAAAATAGCAGCACGAAAATGTGCTTTGTTGAGAAATCTGAATGCAAATACAAAGGAAAAGAAGCCTTTACAAGTAAGGCTACAAAGATCTCTTAAAGCATCACCCTTGGACAAATATTCCAGCACCCACCTGAGGGAGCCTTAAATATTTTTCAGGATCCAAGTTCAATAATACATCTTAAAAAAAGAAAGTCAAAGGAAGTCTAACAGAGGCTTCTGCAGTAAGAACAAGCAATCAGCCAATATATGTAAATAGTTGTAATGTAAAAGAATCCCTCATGAAAATAGTAATTGTTTTCATAGTAAAGTCCTTCTATTAAAATAGGATTATCTTTTCCATTGGCTTGTTAGTTTGACTTTTCTCCTTCCTGCCCCACCCCGCCTCCATTAAGCTCACAATTCAGAAAATGCATTTTTAATCACCTTCAGTCCCCAGTCTTGCATTCCCACACTGACCCTCTGCATCAGAAGAATTAGGATATGCTTCAGCAGATGTCCACAGAATCACAGACTGGAGGATGTTGGAAAGGACCTCTGGAGGTCACCTTTTCCAATCCACCCCTGGCTCAAGCAGGGCCAGCTTGAGCTTAGATACCCAGGACCATATCCAGACAGCTTTGGAGTATCTGCACAGAGAGAGAGAGACTGCATCACCCCCTTGGGCGTCCTGTGGTATCACTGCCACAGTAAAAAAGTGTTCCCAGATGTTCTGAGGGAACCTCCTGTGTTTCAGTTGATATCCGTGGCCTCTGCTCCTGGCACTTAGCACCACTGAAAAGAGCCTGGATCAGCCTTTTCACCCTGTCCTCAGGTGTCCACACACTGCTTAGATCCACCTGAGCCTCCTCCAGGCTCAGCAGGCACAGCTCCCTTGGCCTTTCTTCAGAGCAGACAGGCTCCCATTCCTTCATCTCGGTGGCCTCCCTCCAGTATGTCTTCCTCACACTGGAAATTCCAGAACTGGACACATTTGATCCGTGTTTTCTCATGCAGAAATAGTAACAGTATTTCCTTTTGGTTTAAATTACATTGGCAAGAAAAAGCACTTCGTGGACTTTGGCTATCAATTCCTAGGCAGCTTCACCATAACTACAATGCTCAGAAACTGATGAATCATTCTTTATCTGAAATAAAACCATCAAGTTTAATCGGTGCTCCTTCCAATTTGAGCCGAAAGAATGGGAAAAAAAGGAGCATACAGCTTCAAAAAAGCTTGAGGAAACACATCCTTCCCCCATGAAAACATATTCTAATAATGACAGCTTTGTGTAAGCAACTCCTGAGGCACTACAGCATCTGAAGAAACTATCCTAAGAGACAAAGATGCTTCACTTTGACAGTGTGTTTACCAGTCCCAGCCTGAAGGAAGTTCAAGTCACAGAACAGAAAGGCTGGTTTTACAGAACAGTGATACATGCATAACAAAAGCACAGCAAAAGGGTTACTACGCAAAGTTTAAGGGCTATGGGTAGCAATTAACTGCTGAAACACTTGCATACCCACCCTCAGGAGTTATCAGAGTCATGCCCTTTGGCTCACCAACACAGTTGCTTTATCAGGAAAGCTAAGAGGAGCAGCACCTCCCATTCAGTCACACTACCAGCCAAAAATAAGTCTCAATTTTGCCGTATCTTGCTCACGCATAAATAGTCCCATCAGTTTTTCCAAGAGATGCGACAAAACCCAGGGTTAAGGAGTAATTTTATTTTTAGCTTTTTTACAATAAGCCTTCCATGACCCAACCAAGTCAATGCTGTACACTCCAAAACACCAAGTTAATCTGCCCCTACCATTAAGAGCTTTATGCCAAAACAAATGATCAGAACACAGGGACACAACCAAATGTGAACCCAGCTTTGCAACAGATTATCCTTTTGGATAATCTTCTCCACACCTTTGCTGGGTTTTAGGAACTGAAAAGCTCTGTATTTTCTAGCACACTGTAAAGAAGGTACAATTTCATTTTCCATAGGAAGGTGCAGGCTGTCCATGATGGGAGTGGAGAAAAGCAAAGCCACCTCCCCTCAGCTGCAGCAAGCTGCTAAACCACTCTGCACAAATCCTTAAATGCCCACATTAACAGCCCAGTTATCTGGGGCATGCACCTGGTCCAAGCACACATTTCTTTCCAAGAACACAGGCCTGGAAGGTAGGGAAATATTTTTTGACCAGATGCTCTGTAACTGAAAAAGCATCAGCTACAGGTAGCATTAACCTATATTCCCCTCTTCTTCAGTGTTTAAGGGCAGCCAGTCCTGAGCCACTTCCTTGAAGCCTGATGGAAAACTCATCTTCAGATCCCAGAGTCCACAACTCTTCAGGCTCAGGATGGTGAGACCTCAGGGTGCCAGCCAGGAGAAAACCCAAGCCTGTGTCTTTCCCTGCAAAAGACACAGCCTTCAGCTGCCAGAATTCCTCACCTTCATAAAATGAATGTCCAAACTCAGGCTCCCTGCAGGTGCCGTCATTGCTTTTGACAGGAGACAGAATCCCTTCTAAGAGGGATTGTAGACAAACAACACTGGTGAAAGGGTATTTCTGACTCAGGACTCAGAACAAACCGAATCAGCTTATCCCCAGCACAGGTGCACATGCTGCCAGTAGCTACTGCAAGTCCACATTCAAGCACAATCTGGAATTTACCCTGTATCTGATACAAAAGAGTTAAATGCCTTCAAATTAAGACCTGTCTTCATTGAGTGCATTGCTTAGATACCTGTGTGTTAGAAGTTTGAGCTGGACATTTCAGCCCCTTAGACACTTCAGATAATGTAACTTTAAAACTGATAGTGTAAATTCTTTACATTAATGCTGTTCCATGCTAAAGCCACTCAGAACTTTCCACACCAAGTCAAACCAGACATTCACAATGAGTTTCAGTCAGTTTCTCTGACTTCCTTTAGTGGCTAACTTCTAACTTCCAGTCATACCTTCACTTTCCTCCTAAAAGTGCAGGTCAGGAGTAAAAGTCAAAAATACATTACAAAAAGCTTTATTTTCTGTAGAATGAATAACACAATTAAACAATTGCAGATATAACCACTACTGTAGTACATTCTTTTTAGAAGTTTACTGTATCATTACATATACTTTGGATCAAAATATAATTGCAGATATGATTGTTAGCAGCATTTATGAATAGTAATCGTGTGAGATTTTAAAATTTAGCTTAGCAACTTGACAATATTTTATTTTGAATTCATGTGTGCTCTTATCTTGCAGCAACAGTTATTAATAGAAAGGATTATGGGTATTAATCAACTGGGAACACAAGTACATGTTCTACAGGAATAATAAAAACCATAATCAACTCCCCAGGTTCTTGGATTTAATGACAAATCTGAAGGTAATCCCATCTGGTTAAGTACAGACTTACAGGAGTAACCACTTACCTGCAAACAGAGCTGTTGAACCCACAGCACGGACAGGGCGTTTACAGACCTGCACGTGGCACAGAACATCCACCTCCACAACACTGCTGCTATTCTTAAGACACATCCTTAAGTCCTGCAAGTCTTTGGGGATTGCTATCCCACATACTTACATAATCACCCATTCCATTTTCTAACTAAGCCATCAGCTAAATACCAGAACACAGCTCTCAAAAGGGAGAGCTCAGGAGCAAGTGGGGATAGAATCCCTGCAGGGTGAAGAGAGAGATTCTCTACTTCTAGGTGGGCTTCTGTTTTCTTCCTTTAAAACTGGACTTTCAGACCCCTTCCACTTTAGTCAAGTTCATTACCAGATGGTGAGAAAATTCTGGAAAATGGCAGAATGTAAATGCAAGATGCTTATTAGCAAAAGGCCTATTCAATAAAATAGGGAACTGTTTTTCAAAATTGCAATTTAGAGTGTAGGATTTTTAATATATAAATGCCAATTTTAAACTTCATATTACAGCACTAATCTGTATTACTCAAACATACAAAAGACATCATTACAGAAGACAAAGCTGCCTAAAAAACTAAACCCAAATAATTCTACTTGTGCAGCCTCAACAGACACCACTTTCGGTACCTTTAACAGGAAGCCTGCATCCTTAGAAATCTTGTTTTATTTCTCTTTCATCTGGTAATTCCCCCACTAAAAATCTTTTGTCCATTCTGGCCAGCTCTGGTCCCAGTGACTTTGTAGTTTTATCTGGATACCTCAGACAGTTTCAGCCAAAATCCACTGTACCACTGCCAGCTTGTTTCTGAATTGAAAATTCTGAACAGGACACTCACGTAGCTTCAGATGTGCCTATAACAATTAGCTCAGACTCATTTCATCAGACAATAAAGCCCCAAGCAATCAGCTTTACATTCCTGAAGTCTCAGTCAGAAAGAATAGCAGACTGAGAAACAGGAACTGAATGCTTCCTGCAAAAGTTGATTTTTTAAAAATTGTTGTTATTATTATCTTAAGACCATGTTGTTCTCAACATTGTTTTAGATTAATTGTAGAGTTCAAAATATTTTAATGAAGTTTCTCATGTCTTTTTTATCTAGAAAATCTAAAGTGAATGACAGTGAGAACACAGTATTACAGATAACTTCAAACACTTCAGACCTTATCTCTCTTCTCTTCAAGTACATGAAAGAAGGTTGGAGTGAGGCAGGTGATGGTCTCTTTTCCAAATTAGCTATCAGTAAGACATGAGGAAATGGTCTCAAGGCATGCCAGGGGAGGTTTAGCTTGGATATTAGGATAAATTTATCTACCAAAAGGGTTGTCAAGCATTGGAACAGGCTGCCCAGGGAATGGGTTGAGTCACCAGCCCTGGAGAGGCTTAGAAGATGTGTACGTGTGGCACTTGGGGACACAGTCTGGTGGTGGGCTTGGCAGTGCTGGGTAAATGGTTGGACTCAATCTTACAGGTCTTTGCCAACCTAAGGACTCTCTAATTCTAAGAGAAAATACAGAAAGGCAACCTCCCATCCCAGTGGTCTGTGATCAGCAAGCAGGAGCAGCCATCACGTCTGACTTTGCCATCCCCACCATCCCTGCAGCCAAGGTTGCCATGAACACACAAACCTGCATTTCAGTATTCTGGAAACCTCAACAAAAGAAAGTAATTTTTGTTGACCTCAGCTTTTACACTCTTGAAATAAATGTCACAGCGGAATGTTGTTATCACCTTAGGAAGAAGTCGTATTTGTGATCAAGTTTCTTTGCATGAGACCAATTAAACTGTTTCACTGCCTGCAATAAACAGATATAAAGCATAGGTTTCTCTTACAGGGGAAACATGGAAACAGACACTGTACCTTACTGTCCTCATCCTCAAACACGGACTGGTGAACATTACAGGCGAAGAGAGAATTCGGGAGATCATTGAAATCAATTATTTCATGAAAATCTTCCTCTGCAAAACATCTCTTTAAGCCGTTGTCTCCATTGATAGAGTAGAGTAGGAACTGCCCTCCATCCTCCGGGATGCAGCCGTAGTGGCCGAGGCCCCGCATTCCAAAGAAGTAGGAATCTCCCCTCATCCCTGGCAGCATGGAGAAGACAACATAACATAGTCACACTATGTATTTAAACATTCCACATCCACAAGTTAACCCAGAGATTCTAAAGTCTGGAGGCTCAGTTTGCAGAAAGTAAATTTCACACTATTTCAAGGCAAGAATTGGCCTCTGACAGTGGGCACTAAGACCAGTCTCACCAAGGTTCAAACAGGGATTTGGCTTCAACTTCATTTATTAGCACAGGAAAGGCCCAAACATATCAGTACAAGCTTCTGAACACCAGCAGAAGAGACATTTCTCAGGGGCCCCTTGTCCTGTGAGAAAACATTGTGCTGTATTTGGGTTTAAGAGAACCCTGTTTGTTGCTGGGAAGGCTACTGGTGCTTCTGAGCCTGCAGCCAGCTCAGGAAGCACAATGCACTGGGTAAGAAGAACTTTGAAAATAACTTTGAAATTTAAATGAGGCATCAAGGAAAAAAAAAAAAACAAAACAAAAGACTCTTTTGGAAAGCAGCATGAACACGGCATCATCAAAAACCAGCACAACCAAGACACATCTCTGCTACAAAGAGCAGCCAATTTTTTCTACAGTTTAAGTACAGAACTTGCATTGGTTTCCACACCCATTAGCAATTTCTTTGCATCTTAATCACACTAGGAAGCAAATAAAATTAATGGAAGAATGGACTCACGATGACTTTCAGCAATTTTAAGGAAGTCCTGCTGATTTTGGAGCCTTTATCCCAAATGCATCTGTATAGAAAGGAATTTTAAGGCACACAGAATGATGGGCACACATAATGAGCCCATACTTTAAATGATATCACTACTGTTGCTACGAGAATAAGCTTCATGCCAGCCAAGGGGAGTAAGTCAAGGTCCAATTAATGATCAGTGTGTTAATTAGTATAAAATCAGGTATTTAGCAGTCCTTAGTAGACCAACCTACTGCTTCTACAGAGCCCCAGTAAGTTAACTACAATTTTATTGGATAATAATCTACTCCCTTTTATTTGTTTCTTTCAATAACAATATGCTATCATTAGCAGCTTTTCCTCCTCATGACACAAGCAGTTAGAGAGTTACATAAATTCAGCGTACTCATCTGTTCTGCTCTGCCCTTGCTCTTTTGCATACTTGCTATTCTCTATAAATAGCTGTAAATATTAGCTCAAACACACTATATAGGACTACTGTCCAAAATTAAACCATGTGGGCTTATTACACTTAATCTCAGTAAAGCTAAATTATGGAGCTAATTTGCCATGGCTGTGCCTTTCATATAACCTCTGCTCTGAAATGAGATTTGGCTGACGACAGAGCACATCATTCCATAACATAAAGTTAAGGAAATATCAGTAACTGTTATTGCTGCAGTCTCAGGGCTAATGACAGAAGTTCTCAAGAACACAAGCTGAAGCCATGCTCAAAAGTACTGTGTTAACCTGAGGATGGGTTTTCAGGCTATCAAATACACGCTTTCCTTTCACCAGCTCAGTCCAATATTAGCACAACTACCTCTGACTAATTTCAGGTTAGAAATTAAATTCTAATTGGAAAGAAGAAGCCTGAACAAATGGCAGAGGAGATGGCTACAAGTTCAGCAGTACACGTTAGTGCAGGAGAGTTCACCACCACAGTGACATTGCCTCTGGTATTTGAACCTGCTCACTTAAGCTTTGTATTACTGCACATTTCATGGTAAACACATCCAGGGAAATACTACAAAGAACTCCTCACACCGGCCAGAAACTTCACATCAGAATGTATTATTTTCTCTAGCAAAAGGCATTAATAAATCATCTCCTCCAAAAACAATCATCTCTAAGCATGTTTGTCATCATGTCTAGCCTGTGTCATTAGCTTTATGAAAATGAACCTCAAGCCCAGTGTGTTACAAAACACAATTTACATCACAGAGCAGGCTTGTGCCAGTCTGTGGGAAGAATTTCATTCACAACAGGCAAACAACTTGCAGCCAGGGAAGACTCTGAGCATCTGAGAGTCACAGAAGCTGACACACTAAAGTTGTAGGAATTTGGATTATGAATGTTAAAGCTAACAAGTTTCATACCTCCTTTCCCAAGGCATAACAAAGCTATTAGTGTGTGCAGAGAAGCAAAGAATCTCAATCTATTGACAGATGCCAGGAAAGTCTTTAGGCTTCCTCACTAAACAGCTGTTTATTTTTCTCTCCTGGGAGAGCCATATTATAATAAAGTACTACATAGGAAAGCTTTTAAGTTAGGAATTCAACAAAACCACTATGACAAACAACATAACAGAACAGGATTTTAAGTCACAACCACAAAGCTCAGGTTTTTAACCAATTACAAAATGAACATACTCTGCAGCAGCCAGGATGAGAAATTAATAAATATTTACATCATGTGGTAGTAGTTTTGCTCTGCTAGAGCTCTTGGACAGGAAAAGCTTGTTTCTTTTTTTTCCCAGCCAATTATTGAGACATGTTTGCCCAGCAGGACTTGGGTATTGGCCAAGTCTTTTTAAGAAAGTCACCATCTCACAAGCCTTTTGACCAGCTCTTTTTCCAGACTTGCAGGTAGGTGTCTGCATAGGCATCTTCTACTCCTAAGATACACCCAGATTTCTGATCCGTGTTCCCTCCACTAGCAAGTCAACTTCTAACACCATGATTCTTAAATCCTCTGCCCAACTGATGATGGGACAGTTAAGAACACCTGCATGGAACAGCTGCTGTTTCACAGATTTTCCTTTCCATGGACTGCACCATACAAAGCACAGCATCACAGCTAAAACAGAAACCTCACTAATAAAATACATAGATGTTCCCAAGAGAAATAAACTGCCTATGAGCCTGAGCTCAATGATAATCAGAGGGGACAAACATACATAACATTTGTTAGCAGACTTCAATCAAAAGTTATCCTCAGGCATAAGATGGAAATCTTACATTTTTCCATATTATGAATAATGTTACACATACAAAAATTTACATATATATATGTAAAAAATCATAACTACATATCCTTCATTATGTCTGTTAAACCTTAGGGCTCAGGTATCGTTGTTGGTAGCGGTTTCTGGCTTCTTTGAAATTACTTAGCCACTTCAGGCAGTCCTCTGACCAAAAAAAAAAAATCTTCTCTTTCCAATTATTCATCTAATTTAGAACAAAATAATTTACATTTTAAATCCCTTAAAACAATTAACTCTAAGTTATGTATCATCCATAAACTGGATTTCCATATAAAATAATCCCAATTAAAACTAATCTTTTATGTAACTATAAAACAATCTCTGGATCACATTCCCATTTATGTTAAAGCTCCTTTCCACAGCTTCTGACAAAATAAGTTAATTTCATCCCCTTAGGATCCTTTTTATATTACAAAAAAGCCCCTGACATAATAGTAAACTGTACTTATCTTCCTTTTAAAATGCAATGAGTTCAAAATGAGTTATGTCTTTGCTTCTCCCCTCCCAAATCAGGAAATTTTTCAGATACTTGAGATACCAGAAGTTGCCATACAGAATTTCAAAAGAAGTGGCAATGCCATTTAAAAAATTAAAAATAATACAGTAATACAGGCATCATCCAGCACCAATGTTAAATTATCCAAAGTCCTATCTGGGATCATGACAGCAAACTGTGAGGATTGTTCCCTTGAAAAGTCTGAGACACTGAGGCAGATTCAAACCTGAGCCCAACAACTTCATGTAACTTCCAGCTAATGCTAAGCACTTGCCACATCCATTTATTCCCTTTAAAGTTCACCCAAATGTTTTCTGTGTTATTTCTGAATTTGGTGTAAGGTTTGGACCCTCAACTTTAATGAGAGCCCCAAGAGTGCTGCACTTTTAAACCCTGGAGAACCACAGCAGCCACTTCCCTCCCAGACCCTGCACATCACTTCACACTGATGTGAGTCACTTTAAATTTCTCCTCCCGTGGTCCAAGTGTGCAAAGGTTTCTAATTTGGGATAGCTCCAAACACAAGGCAAACACCCTTCCCACTGGAACAGATCAGGTCGTGTCGGTGTTCAGCACTGGAGATGCTGTGACCAAAAGCTCTGTAGAGATTCCAAATAGGAGCTCTGTGTGCACTCTGTTACCTCACTATTTTTAGACACAGTACACCTCTAATTAAAATTAACAGAGGCCAGCAGAAAATTATATTCACTGGAAAACAGCAGTGGCTCACTGAAGTTTCTCTTTGAAAAATTACACTTATTTAGTGTAAAACTGAAAGGGCAAAGATGTACATGTTCTCATGAAGTCAGATCCCTGCAGAGCCAAAACCTTCATCAGAAATTTTACTGAATGAAGACAATTTGAGTATATGAAGTGTCTGAATGGACCAATGCCTTCTATATCACTGAGCATTTATACATTTAGCCACTGTTTTTATGGAAACTAATAAGGCATTTCCTTGGTGAACATTTTCCTGTCTTTAGAGTTTTTAAAAAGAATCCCTGAGGGACATCAAGAAACAGGCACATATTTCTTGAAATCACTAGGAAACTTTACTTTTTTTTTTATTAAACACTGCTTGCCATGACAAACAACATGACTAAAAATAGAATAAAGCAAACAAAACGTTACAAATAGAAGCTTTAAATACAATCACTATAAACTAGAAGTATTATTGAGTCCTGAGTGCAAACCTGGAAACCGTAATCTGCAGGAATTAAGAAAATTTGGAGGAAAACAACAAAGCAAAAAAAGTTGCAGTGGCTTTTCTAGAAGGGTCCAGGAAAAGTGTAGGGATTCCATTTTGGCTCCTACTGAAAAAAACAGCACCAAAAAAGCAATTTTTACCACAATTCAAAGGCAGGGGAGAGGTAGGAGGGAAGAAATCAAACATGGTGAATAAGATTTTACTGAAAGAATATTTTTTTACTTAAAATAGTCACTGACTTTACAGTAGCAGAGCCACCAATTTCAGTGTCAGCCTAGGGCTGCATCTCCTGCTGAAGCCAACTGGCCCCACACCGAAGGCTCTGTCAGAAGGCACAAATGTAACAGGGAAGGTCACAGAGTAACTTACTGGAATTCCGTTCCACTCTGCACAATGAACACTGGAGATGAGCATTATTTTTAATGGTGCTAATTCTTCACTGTGGAAAGCTCCTTTGGACTTAAATAGAGGCTTTTTACTTAATTAGAAAGAGCAGAACTGGACCTCACATGACAGGATTAATGAACCTTTGCAGCCTCAAAAGCAGCATGGATTATAGTGACCCCCTCCCACAGCCTTCACCCCTGATCTCCCACCTGGGCAAATTCCCCTTACAGGAATCAAAATTACCAGTCCAGGGAAGTCCACTCACATTTGATCTCCAGTTTGGTTAGCACCACACAAAAATAGTGCCATCTCCACTTTTCCTCTTACAAAAGTGGCAAATATGAGAAAGAGGATTTTAATTTTTTTTTTTTTTCCTAAATGCTAACTGGTGCAAATCCCAAATGTTCTAATCCTTTCCATTGACATTCTAGCCGCATTAAATTTAGCTGAGACTTTGGAACTATTTTTGGAAGCTTTTAACATCCAAAGGGACTATTCAGTTTTATTCCTCTAAAGCAGGACTGGTCAGCTCAAGCAGTCCAAGACATGCACATCACACTGAAGGTTCAGCTGTGCCTCCCACACCAGGGATGTATCCTGAGACTACAGAGGGACTCATCTGGCATCACCTTGCTGAGCTTCTGCATCTCCAGGCCTGGAGAAAACAATCAAGGAGGCACTGATGAACCCAACCAAGGCCGAAATTCCAGTCCATTGCACAACAGGAAGGTGATACTTTGGAGCAGCCAATGCCAGGTATGAAGATTCCCTGCGCTGTTCTTAAGGTCAAGAAGCTGAGCTTCGATCAGTCGGGCACTACAGTTACCACGGCAACATCAAGGTATTCAAAGAAAAGAAAAAAAAACCCTCCCCAAACACAAAGAAACCAGAACAAGCCTCCTGATTACCTTCACTTGGCCTCTATGCTAATCTATTTAAAGCAAGCCCGTTTTATAAGGGGCACACAGCATTAGAGCATCACTGGCCTTCAGCCAGAGCTGTCACCTCACACAGGGGTCAGTGGAACACTCGTTTAGCAGCCCTCCAGCATGCAAACTGAAATTCAGAACTGTGCCCCAAATCTTACCCAGAACTACCTGCAATAGGAGCCATTTACAAGGTTTAACTCCTAGAAGATACTTGGGACACAATGATGACTTGGAACAAAATTTCAAAGTTTCCTCCTCTAAAAGGATTTCCTGCTGGCACAATCAAGTAATTTATAAGTAAAAAAAACATTAAGGACACAGATGCAGTAACAAACATTTTCAACACAATGGCAAACCAAGCTACTGAATCTGAACACAAACGACAATATTTGGAAAGGGACAGACAAACCAGATCACACAGCTGACACAGCTTCTTGGGAGTTTAAGGAGAATAGGACAGATCCCGCTGTTAAAGATACCAATGACTAGTTTACAGAGATGATCATCTACAGAAAATCTTCTTCTGTCCTTGTTTACTGAGATGTGTTTGCAGTTTTTATATTGTCACGATAGTCAGACTTCCATCTGTTCAGGGATGATGTGCAACCATATCATTTAGTTTCACTGCAAGAATAAATGCAGCAGTTTCTTTACACCAATCATGTATTTTCATAGAGAAGTTTTCCTTTTCCACAGAACAGTCATTCTAACTAGCTAAACAAAGACCAAATCATTTCCAAGGGCAAAACCTGAAAGCCTAAGACAAAAGCTAGTGTAAAGTATAACCCCTGATTAAACTACAATTCTCATTTATATTATTTCTTTCACCTGTATAAACTTATCACACATTTGATTTCAGGAAGCTCCATTAAACTCCAAATTCAAAAAGTAAACAACCACAATATCTTAAGGAGGTACAAAAGAATTTAGAAGAGGTGAGGAAAAGAAACCAAACCAGCAAGTTTGGAGAGCTACCTGTTATATAAGCACCAAATGATACTGGCTTGGGATCACTGAATCACAGAACGCTTTGGGTTGGAAGGGATATTCAAGACCATCTCGTTCCAACCCCCTGCCATGGGCAGAGACACCTTCCACTATCCCAGGTTGCTGCAAGTCCCATCCAAGCTGGCTTTGAACACCTCCAGGGATGGGGCAGCCACAGCTTCTCTGGGCAACCTGTGCCAGTGCCTCACCAGCTTCACAGTAAAGAACTTATGCACAATATTTCATCTAAACCAGCCTTCCTTCACTTTAGAGCCATTCCCCCTCGGCTATCGCAGCCAAGTTTGAAGCAGCCCGAGAAAGCCTCGCTGTCTCTCAGGGCTCCGGCGCAGCCCAGCCCGGAGCCGCCCGAGCGCCCGGTCCGGGTCCGCTGCCGGCACGGCCGCAAACCCCCTTCCCACAACCCATCCCCTGTCACCAGCTCCTCCGCATCCCACCGGGGGAGGCACCGGCACCGAGCCCTCCCGAGGGGCGCCGGCAGCTCGCCGCGCATCCCCCGCGCCCCGAGCGCTGCGGGTGGAAGGCGCCCCGAGGGCAGCGCGGCGCCGGGGCAGGACCGCGGGCCGGTTGCATAACCCCAGGACGGCGGGACAGCGCTGCAGCCCCGGCGGAGAAGGAGCCCCGGGGCAGGCGGCCGTGCCCTCTTACCTGCGGCTCGCTCGCCCTTCCCTCGCCCGCCCGGAGTCCGCCGCGCTCCGCGCCCAACGCTCCCCGAGAGCGCCCCACGCCCGCCCGCGCCGCGCCCGCCAAGGTGGAGGACGGGGCGGCCCAATCAGCAACGCCCCCGCCTAAACAGGCAGGAGGAGCCGCCAATGAGAACGCGAGGAGCGAGTTGGCCCCGCCTCCCAGGGCACTGGCCACGCCCCCAGCTCCCACGGCGCCGCGCCGGGAATCGGTGACCGGCGGGGGCCGTGAGGGGACGGGGGAGGCGCGGGCACAGCTGAGCGGGGACAGCTGGTCCGGGCAGGGCGTATGGGCACAAGGCATGAACGAGGATAAGGGACAGGTGAGCGGCACAGGTGAGCGGCACAGGGCAGCGAGGGGACACAGGTGAGCCGGGGCAGGAGCCCATGACGCCCCAGCACACAGGGGCCGGCAGGAACCAGGCGGTGTTTTGTGTTCTCGTAGCAAAGCTGCTCCCCCTCAGGGTGTCGGTGCCCCCGCCCTGAGGGTGACGTGGGGTTGGGTGAAGTCAGGTGGGATGGAGTAGGGAGATGTAGGGTAGGTTAGGGTAAGGTAAGGGAGAGATGAGGTGGGATAGGAGGGATCAGGCAGGGGACATACAGGATGGGATGGAATGGGAACGAGGAAGGGTGGGATGGGATGGAATTTGAAGAAGGGGTGGGATGGATAGGATAGGGTAGAGTAGGGGGGAGGTGGTGTGGGGTGGGATGGAATGGAATGGAATGGAATGGAATGGAATGGGAGTGAGAAGGGGTGGTGGGATGGGATAAGGTAGGGGAGAGGTGGGGTGGGATGCAGACAGAGTAGGATGGATGCCCACAGTGCCAGGGCACCTCACCATGGTTTAAGTGACAACCCTTCAGGCCCCTCCTGTGGTGACGTTGTAGGGGTCCTAGTTACTCTGGAAGATGAAACTCCCAAGACCATTCCCACCTCTGACCACCAAAACCCAAACTGTCCTTTGGAGCAAGCTCTGTCTGGGATGGATCCAGTTCTTCAGGTTAACAGGTGAATCAGGGGTCTCTCCCCACTATGGGCAAGATCAGAAGGGACTTTTGTAGGGCTCTAAAGGAACATCACATTTACAATAGAAAAAGGCTGATGCTGGTCATGATTTTAAAAAGAAGAGAAAGCCCTCAGATGCCCCCAAGGCATGTTTTATTAAAGGAAGGGCTATTTTCTCTCTTCCAGCTGCACATCCAAGGCTGCTAAACGTCAGAGGCTAACACTGATTTTCTGTGGTCTCTTCACTTTGGAATGTAATACAAAGGGATTTAATCAATAGGGTGATACAGAAACGTAAATAGGTTTCTGTAAAGATGGCTTTGAAAATCTGTAGAATGTAATGCAGAACTAGAAGACTCCCATATAATTATTAAATACCCTATAAAAATCTATGTAAGGAATAATTCTCCATTAGTTAAAAATATATAAAAAGATGTGTGCCATTTATAGCAGCACTTTCCAATAATAGCAGAAAATAAATGGTGTGAAGAATGAAATCAATAGTATATCCCACCTCATCTCTGCAGACAGCAAAGAGCAATGCACTGGAGATTCTTGTACTTGCAACAGAGGAGTTTCTTCCTGGTCCCTTAACTAAAGACTGACTTATGCCTTGATGCATATCTGGTTTAGACTTCTTTCGGCGTTTCTGCTTTGGTTTTACTTTTATTTTTAAATGTATAATAGGTAACTTATAGTAGTAATTACTATTTTCATTGGTTTGCCCTTGTGCCTAAAATATCAATCCCTGACCACGATCTTACTGCTTTAGGCATTACGCAGAAAAGAAAGCGAGCTATGGAACCAAAGATGTCACTATATAAACTAATCAGCTTCTAAATCAAATTATTTGCTTGTTGGTTTTTGTTTTGGGAATTAAACCTGGTAGGATATTTTCATTTGTCTCCATTTATGTGTGTTCCCTTTGCATGATGTGTTATTTTAATATTCTGAGTAAGAAGAGCATCCACTGGGCTTTTTCTGTCCTGCAATTTATGTTATACAATTTCCTTGTGTCTTCTTATCTCCATCCTCTTAACTGTGTCTTATGTCTCAAATTTTATTAACTTTCATATTGGGAATAATGTTTTCATTGTGATGAAGCTGCCCTAGCATGTGTTTTCCTTGTGGTAAAATAGGAATCTCTACAGTTTTGAAAGCAAGCTAACCCATGCTCAAGAAAAATCAGGAAAGCCAAGGTCAGCACTATGGGTTTATATGCATCCAGGCACTATTGCTAAGATGAAGGGGAAAAAAACCCTAAATTCCACTGTTTGCAGTAAAATGTCCTTCAAAGTAGATAATTATAAGAATGGCAACAATTGCAGGATTTTAACATCCCCTGTTATAAGCATTAAAGATTTCTATTAGGAAAGGTCACAAAACAATGTATTTTTTAGACATGGAAAAATGGTGTTGCCAAAATAATAGGATGAGAGTAATTGAGGGAAGGTCCTTTGTGGAGTCTCACCCTTTACCCCAGAGCTGTTCAGGCCATGCATCCTGTGCCTCTTAAAGGTTGTGGCCATCTTCCCACAACCCAAGCAGTTGTAGGGTGCCAAAACCTGGAGGAAGCTGTAATTCTGGAAAGGATACCAAAGGAGGTGATAAAACAGCTGCTACTTGCAGGATCCACAAGCAGTGCTGTGAGCTCATCCCACAGAACTGAGTGGGAGTTTGTTACTGATACCCCAGAGCACAGGCTTAGCCAGTCTCCTCCAAACCCTGAGCTGCTCATTATCTTCAGTCTGCACCTGCTTCTCATCTCCAGATTTAATCTGTAAGCAAAAGTGGCCTCTCAAGTGCACTGAAGCAGCCACGGGGAATTTCAACACAACTGAAACACTGTACCCAAAAGATTTTGGCCCCCCACCATGTTACCCTGAATTTTGATCATCAAAATACAAACCCAGGCTAAGTCCTGCAGCCTTTGCAGATGTTTTGGTGACAAATTTTCCTTTTTTCAGAAGAAACAAGTAAGTAATGCCTGAAAATCTGTAGACGCTGAAGAAGTCAATACTTCATCTTCTACATTTCTGCTCACTGGGATAATCCCAAATTCTTTGGCCAGATATGGATTATGATTTCTTGCAAATGGCTGAGTCTGGAGATTAGAGTGGATAAAGCAAGTAAAATTAATGTTGACTCTATCAGCATTATAATCTTGATTGTTTCTGTTACTTTTTTAGAATATAAAAAACACAGTTGGATCCATCTAGCTTTGTCTTTTGTCTCCAGCAGCCAAGACTGGATGCTTAGTAAATCAATGTAAAAATAGGCTCTGTATTTTCCCATTTACCTTACAATTTTCCAGCAACTAGGGAGGTAGGGATTTCTGGAACTCATGGTTGAATCCAAGTTACTCCACTTAGTAGCTACCAGCGGTCCTGTTCTCTAGGAGTTTTTCTTATCTCTTTTTGAGCCCATTTGTGGTTTTGCTTTCCACAATGTGCTGTGACAGGATAGTTCTTCACTGCGTAAAAACAATTCAAAGTCTTATCCCTGTTTAAGTGTTGCTTTGTTACAGAGGCAGTAAATTTATAGTTCAGACCTTCTCACCATCATTATAGGACAAGGGGGAATGACCTTAAACTGAGAGAGGGCAGGTATTTGATATTAGGAAGAAGTTCTTCCCAAGGAGGGTGGTGAGGCCCTGGCACAGGTTGCCCAGAGAAGCTGTGGATACTCCATCCCTGGAAGTGTTCAAGGACAGGTTGGAGCAGTCTGGTCTAGTGGTAGGTGTCCTTGCCCATGGCAAGGGTTGGAATTATAAGATCTTTTATATTCGTTCCAACCCAAACTATTCTGTGATCATTTTCTAGACTTTAATTGGATTTCCCTTTAGCTATCCCTCTTTCAGTCTCATGTGGTTTTCTCTGTTTTCAGTGAGAGACTTTATCACCATCTTCTCTAGCCTTTCTAATTTTACAAGAAAACACTACTTTGAAACTTTGATTCTGCTAAAAGGGCTGTTGAATTTTGCTGGATCTGGAACAGACAAGAGCTGTCTGGCCAAGGGACTTTGACTAACTCTGAGCATTGGGGCTAAAGAGTCCAATGACTCTGAGGCTCCCCTCATCATCTAAAGGGGGAGCTACTGATTCTTAACATTCAGTTCCTCTTTTTGACCACTTCCTAGTCCCACGCTGACATTTCTAGAGGGCCTTCCACTTCAATCTCCAGATCTTCTGCAGTGCTTGAACCAGTGTTTGTGTCTGTGTGGTTGGGTTTATTTTTCCCCCTGTGCATTGCCTTGCACTTACCACTGCTGAACTTCATCTGCCAGTTTATCACCCAGTCACTCAGGGCAGTGAGACAACCTTGCCTCAACACCTCCCCAGTGTCTGTGGGTGCACAGCAACTGCAGAGCAGCTTAGCTGCAACATATTACAGAGAAAAGCAAAAAGGTGCAAAGCAAACACTGTCTCTTTTTGCTTTTTATCTAAAGAGCAGTTTATATAGATCTGGGTACAGGAATAATAATTGCACAAATGAAAAATTCCTGCAGGAAAGGAGACTTCCCTTCACCTTCTGTAAAATTTCAGTGCCTGTAGTGCCCTTGCATGTTACTCCATGAGTAGGTTGATCATGGAGCAGAGCTGTTTCCTTTGGGTGCTTAGAGATGCAGGGAAGCACACGCTCCAGCTGGGATGTCTGTTCTCTCCAAATCTGGTCTGTGGAGGTCAGGCAAGTATGGAGAAGAACCTAGAGAGGGCTTCCAGCATCTAAAAAGACTACAAGAGAGCTGGAGAGGAACTTTTATCAAGGGCATGGAGTGGGAGAACAAGGAAAAAGATGTTAAACTGAAGGAAGGCAGGGTTAGAGTTAGTATTGGGAAGAAATTCTTCCCTCTGAGGGTGATGAGGCATTGGCACAGGTTGCCCAGAGAAGCTGTGGATGCCCCGTCCCTGGAAGTGCTCAACTTCGGGTTGGATGGGGCTTGGAGCAATCTGGGGTAGTGGAAGGTGTCCCTGCCCATGGCAGGGGATGGAATGGGATGATCCTTAAGGTCCCTTCCAGCTCAAACCGTTCTGTGATTCTGTAAGAACCTGTGGCACTGCTCTGGAACCCCTGAGCTCCCATCTTTGCAGTGGGACACTCCCTGCATTTGGCTCTGTTGCTCCCTAAATCCCGTCTCTGGCACATCCCTGTTGTTTCTGAGCATCTTCAGGAGCAGACAGAGGTCAGACAAGGAGCTCATGTCTTTTAAGGCAATGAGAACAGGAACAAAGAATCTTTCCATTTTACATCTACTTCAGAGAGTGAGAACTGTCAGAAAAAAATAAAGGGCTTTTTGATTTCACATTGCAAAAATTCCCTATCTAACATAAAGTCCCACAAAACAGAGCTTTACTATCTTGTAGCTAACTCTCAGCTTTAAAGACAACAAAAATGGCATGTCCCCATTTCTGTTGAAGCAATATTTTTAACCAAGAGATGTTTTTTCAGCCTAGATGCATGATAGATCAAGGGGAAAAACAGGTTTCATTGACTTTTAAAACAACTTCCATTTCAAGAAAGAAAAACACAAACCTTTTGTTCTGTAACAAACAACATTCTTACAGTACAAGTGCAGCTCTCTCAGATCAGAAATATTATGGCCGGATGCAAATTCTCTCATTTGAATGAGGATGCTGAAATACAAGGTTTTCATTTTCTTCCTTGTTTCTTTAAAATTTTGTGTTTTCCTCCTGATGTCCTTTTCCAAGAGATCTTCTGTCAGCAGAGTCCTGGACTGTTTATTTCACAATTGTTTCATTAAGGTCAAGGCCCGTTCAAGCTACTGTGCAAATTCAAAGGCAGTCTTGGAGGTGTAGCCACAATTCAAGAGCATGACTGATGATGTCAGCCCAAATTCCTCAAGAATAAACTGTGGTTTGCTGCCATGTGTTAACAAGTAGAAGCACTTGGTTTCTAGGATTTACCCAGTCAAAATACAGGAAGCTGAGACAGCTGGCTTGTCAAAATGGTCACAAGGTTATAGAGGCAATGACAAAGATGTCAGAAAATTCAGTCCAGGAAATGAGGACAGTTTAACCACAGCATAAGTTCAGTCTCTAAACATACTGTCTTACCTTTCTGATGCACTGATTTCTATCTTTTTTTAGATTTTTAATTCTCCGTGAAGGAAACTTCATGTATTTTGAGGAAGTGCTAAGCATCATGATGGTTTTTAGTAAGTAATTCTTACCACCTCTCCTGCTATTTCTCACATTTGTGATGAGAATTATTAGAAGTGACTTGCCCATTGTGACCCAAATGGAAATAAAAAAATGCAATGAGCCATAGCTATGTGACCTCAAGCCAAACGCTTCAAACTCATGTACCTAAATATAGACACCTAAATAAATGGCCTGGTTTTCAGAAGCACTGTGTGACTCTCAGAGTTGTAGGTGCTCTGAAAAATCAAGATGCTTATTTAGGTATCTAAATGCAGACTGAGCTTATGAATATATTATTTAATTTGCTTCAGAATGTAAACAACTACGAAAACAAAGCTACCAGAAATTCTATTTTTATATGTTCTAATTTGAAGGCCACAGAATGTAATTCATTGCAAAACACAATTTACTCCTATGAGGCAAATAGTGTGATAATTAATGTTTATTAATTGTTGAGAAGTAGAATTTAGGAGCCCTAGTTTTGAAGCAGTGCTAGACAGATTTGATGGAGAGGTCCACTGTACGAGATTTCTTTGCCTTTTATTAATCTTTATCCTTAATTATGGAGATTGACACAGGAAGGCTTTCCAAAATGTCATTTTAAGGAGCTTTGTTTATATTGAGAGATCATTTAAAAATTCATATGTTTCAGTCTCTTAAAGTATGATCCATAATCTTCAGGCTTCTTGTGTTTCTTTTTCTTCTCTGAAATTGTCATTCATTATTCTGACACTTTTAAGTGACTACTGAAGGCATAATTGGAGTATCATGGGAAGCAGAGGGCTGTGTTATTAGTCAGCACATGACACCACATACACATCCAGTTAATAGAAAATAAGCAGCTCAGGCAGGTAAGTAACAATTGAGACTATATTTTTGCACCTGAATTGTGCCTAGAAGTGAAAACTTAATTTTTCAACACTCCTACTAAGACATAGTTTTCTTACATACTTTATCTTTGTGTATGCTTGTATTTATATGATAGCTTTTATATATTTTAGCACTGATTTGCTAGAGATCACATCAGTGACTGACAGTGGATGATGCCAGTGCCCCTGTCCTGCCAGCCCTTGTGCAAGGGGAACAATGGGGATGGCAAAATGGAAACGGTCTCGGTGACACAGATATTTTTGGGCAGTCACAGCTTCCACAGCACTGAGTCACTGCAGCAGAGCAACCTCTAAGGAGTGTCCTCCTTCCACATCAGCCCGAGGGAAGGCTCTGCCCCTTCCTCCTGCTCTCCCAGCAGTGTGACAGAGCTCCAGAAGGGATAGCCAGTCCATACAGGAGTTATCTCCTACTGAGGCACTGATCTGTCAGGCTTACCCCTGCAGTGTTGCACTCCAGCTTAAAGCTTTTCAGGTATTTGGCAGCCTGGATATCTGAAAAACCAGAAGGAAAATGTAAGCTGAGTTTACAGCTGAGCTGGGAAGGGGAGAAAAGGGCACTTAGGAAGTCCTAGGGAGGACGGAAACAGTAAATGGGAGATAAAAAGGAAAGATGAAGCAGGGCCCCTAGTCTGACTGTGTCCTTTAACTGCTCCAGTGGCACCTTGGGGAGCAGCCTGCTGTGGCATCCAGTGGCATGGCACCTTCCCAGGCTGAGAGAGCTCAGAGCCCAGCAGGCAGGACAGCCCCAGCTCCCACCTTTGCTCAGCTTCCACCTTGGACCCCTGTACAAAGATGCCAAGGCTGGAATGTCTCTGTGTGGAGGGATAAATTTACCTTCCCAGGTGCAGGTGTGGCAACTCAGGGCAAATGTGGTTGCAACAAATCACTTGGATTTGTCCGGGCTTGTGGGTGTGTAGAGAGCTCATTTCCTACAGACCCACATGCTTGAATGTGCAACCTCTGAACCAGGCTGCAAGGCCACAGTCTGCTAGAAAAATTTAGGTGGGTATATCAATTAATACCCAAAGGACAGAATAAAACCATCTCCTGCTGATTCAGGCCTCTTTATTATTTTAAGGAACAGCCAGATCATTGTGATGAAACTGGCTTTTAACAAAGTGGTGCTTGATTTCACTTCATGGTAAGCAAAGACCAGTTGCCAGGTTTTCAGATAGTAAAACATTCTTTGGTTTATTTTCTCAGAAAAAGGAACTTCAAACCTCAGCTTTAATGCCTGAAAACGCCCTAATAATTATCCTTTTTTATCTGCATATTATTCCAGTTCTATAAACAAGCTTAAAATAGTAAATTATAATACTAAGATTTGGGCAGAAGAGCATCAAAGGCAGTATCTCCAGCTGTAGTGAATTACTTCAAGAGCAGAACCCGTTGAGTATCTTGCACTGCTTATCCATTTTAACCTGGAAATCACATTCAGGGGGCCATGTCACAATAATGGAAATCACTTGATTTTCTTGTGGTGTCAAGCAAACAGAAGGACACACTTAATCTTTTCTGAGCATTGATGGTCTTCAGAATACAGGCCAGATAAAAGGCCAGTGCCTTGAAATTGCCTGTGGATCAGTGTCAGCAGTTACAAAGACCAACACTATGAACCCAGTGAAACTTTTGTGTTTAATTCAAAAGAGTCAAGTTTGGCTAAGATTGGGACCTTTGAGGGGAAGATGTGACAGAGCCCCATCTTCAGCTTGGATCCTGCTTTACCTGTGCAAGACCCCACAGCAAGAGTAGTTTGGACATGCAGTGCTGAGGGACCACATCCACAGAACCTCTCTTGGCTCTTGTTTGGGTCAGATCTTCACAGAAATCACTGGTAATTGCCTCTGAGCAAGGACCCAGGAAAAAGGTCTTTCCATTCCCTAATGAAGCTTTGTGAAGAACATGATCCTCCTTAGGTTTAGATTTCTCTGCTCAGCTGTGATTACATGATCTGAGTATTATGCACTCAGAAAAAGGTGTTTTCTGCCTTCGTAGACTACCTAAAAGTTGCTTTATGGAAGCAAAATGCCCGTATAGAGAATTTAGTTCTTCAGAGTCTCCTGGTTTGTTTTGCAGATTCCTGAAAAGTAATGAGGTTGCCTTTTCCTCCTCCCTTCAGCCCAGGAATGCATCCACTCCAGATCAAGAGCTTCTATTTTGGAAAAATGGGCAATTTTGTTGTCAGGACTATTCATATAGAAATGTCATTTCAGTTCTTGGTAAAACATTTCAGTTTCCTGATCTGTGGTTCTACCTCATTCCAGGTAGGAATTTGCTCCTTTTTGTTTCAGTCCACTGCAAAAAGGCACAGCAAGCTCCAAAGGGCCATCCACTACTGGAGAGCTCTGATCTCTCTCAAATTTATCAGGAGCCATTTGCAATCACAGGCTGTTACAGTGCTGTTGATGAGAGATGTAGGATCTCCTCTCCACCACTGAATTTTAGGTTTTTGTAATAAAAATTCATGTTAGGCCCTTCAGGCAAGGTATCCCACGTAAGCTCAGGCCCAATTATTCGCTCATTTGCCATCACTCCTTCCTCACTTGCCTTTTTTCAAAGCTGGGAAGATGATGTATGGAGTCTCTAGAGCAGGAAAAGCCTAATGCAGCTTAGGAAAGTTAAGAGTATAGGTGTAGTTCCTACTCACAGACAGATGCTACTCAACTTTCTAGGAATGCTCCTCCGTAGGGGTTGGTTTTATGAAAGGAAGTTGTCTTTTGACTCAACAAGAAACTTGTCCGTAGTCTTTAAATGCCAAGCTTTTCATAAAAGACAAAGCATTTCTGAAGACTGGGCAGTACAGTTGTTTCATCATCCTCTTAAAAACTGTGAATTAAGTGATTTAAAATATTTCTCCTGAGTGTTTTGACTGTAACTCTACAAATAGTGTAATTTACCAGTAGCACGCATCAGGAAAACACATAGCTCATCCAAAGCCTTCCAGACAGCCATTTGCTATCAATAATCAGGCAGGAGTGCTCTGATGAGTGGGAACAACACTTCCAGCTTTTAAGCCATACAGACTTTGCAGCAGTGGGTAATTGTCATTATTACCCCAGTGTGAGGAAACGAGGATGAAGTGATTCACCCAAAGAACACAGTGAGTCAATAGGGGAGCTGGGAATAGAGTGCAGAATTCCCTGCATTATCCATTGGAGACCTCAGATAATATCATTTTATAAATGCTCTATCTTTGTAAAGACTTCAGTGCTATAATTATCCTCTCAGGACTCTCATGGAAACAAGATATTTATAACTCCATTAAGACTTTCTGGTAATTTTATGATCAAAGTGAAAAACCCAAATAATGCTGTGCCAGTCATGTCCAATGTCACCCAGAATGGCCACATGATGAAAAGCCCCTCCTTGGCTGTTGCAATTAAGTGCTTTCTATCTTTTGAATGCCTTTCCTGTGTCCAATTCCCCTTCTACCACACGGCGGACAGGGAGTAATTTTTGCCATGTGATGAGCCACACATTTAGAATGTACCAAATAACTGGGAAATGCTTGTTGCCAACAAAGCCTCCTGGTTTGGGCTATAAATGCTTCCTAAAATCCTTTCATGTGTGCCAGGTTCACCTAAAATGAACAAAGCCACTTCAATATTTCCACTAACCTTTGTATGTCCTTAAAATTACAGCACAGATGCCAAGACCAACTGTAAACAACAGGTTAGGGACTGAGGCTTTTGGACCCTGGTTCAGCAAAGCACTTAAGCCTGCGCTTAAATCAAAATCCACTCTTATTCCCCAGATCCATTTTAAGTGTTTGTTTAAGGCAAAACACATGCTTAAGTCGAGTTTTGCTTGGCACAGTGCTTAAGCCCAGCACAGAGTGAGGGCCTTAAAATTAATTTCTTTCTGAGGGGAAGTCATTATTTTTAGCCCTCCTCTCAATGGCCACATCCCTATCTTTTAGTCCCCAGGCAGCTATTTTGAGGAGGTGTACGTGCTAAGCCTAAACTTCTGGGTTCTGTGACAATCAGTGGCACAGAAAAGAGAAAGACCACTTGAAATACTTGACTTGAGAGGGGCCTTCAGGGAGGCTCTTTAGAGGGAAGACATGAAAGAAGTTGTGATTATTCTGGGAGGTGGCTGCTGATGCTGTGGGTGATCTTTTCATTGTGCTGACTGGAGAAGATTCACTTGCAGGAGAGCAACAATTTTAGCTCAAAATGTTTTTGGGAGTTGTGTATTTCCACAGGAAATTCATGATTTCAGGGGAATTGTTTATACTCTCTTCAAAAGTATCAAAAAAGATTTGGCTGGAATGTGTTAGTTTTCATTGTTTGTTTGGGTTTTTTTCCCTGAAACCCTTCTTTGATATACAATTATTAAAGTAAAATTGATTTAACAGAGTTTTATTTCTCATTCCTCATAACACTAGATTTCCTGTCTCATTAGGACAACTCCTACCCTTGTTTCACTGACTTTGACACTGGATCTGACCTTTGCCACGTCCGGAGGAGGAACAATCACATTTTCTAAGATATTTTTTGAGGGATGCTCCACTACTTTCCCTTTAACATCCAGACTTCATACAGAAGGTAGAAATAAAAAAGGTAGCTTGAAATAGATTTTATTTCTCTGTGATCTTAAAAATCTGCTTCTTACAGTCTTGGGGTAATGGCATGGATAAAACCTTTTTCTGACTCCTGCTATTAATATGTAGGACAGCTTTCTAACAGCAGCGAGAGTCAGGTAAGAGGACAGATCCCCCATGGAAATTTGGCACTGCTGTATTTAAAAGCAGATTGTACAAGCACTTGAAGAGGAATAATTTAGATACTCTTAATCCACTCCTGCGCAGGGTATCGCGATGACCTTTTAATGCCCATTTAACCCTGTCCCATGGGAAAGTCGTTCCCTCCCCCAGAAGCTTCTGGATTATTTGCAGGCAGAAGACCCCTTTTAGCTCTATCACTTGACCACCACATTGCTTTCCTAATCCACCTCCCTTGTTTTTTTCCACCTAGGAAAGTACAGCAAGTGCCTGGAGCGGTCATCCACCACAGGTCAGTGATGGAATCCCACAGCCAGGCACACTTCTCTTCAGGGGCTTGTTTGGTATCCCTCTGCCATGAACAGGTATTTCTTTCCTGCCAAAAGCTTCCACCTCTAATGAAAATATATCCTGCCTTTCAAGACTAGTATTTTCATGGCTGATTCTTGATTGGGAGTTGCTAAATCCAGTACCCCACAGAGGTGAGGCTGCTGCAGCTCCACAGCCCTGGGTTCAGCAGACACATCCACAAATGTGTAAAATGTGCATGCACTGATAGTTCCAGTGGCCAGCTCAGACAGAAACACTCAGCACTCAGACAAACAGCACCAGTGGCCTCATCCTGCTCCGGCAGATCAGGGTGAAGGTGTGTGAGTGCAAATTATTTTTAAAAACCATCATAGAATGGTTTGGGTTGGAAGGGACCTTAAAGATCACCCAGTTCCAAATGCCTTCCACTACACCAGGTTGCTTAAAGGCCCATCCAGCCTGGCCTTACAAGTATTATAATAATTTCCAAATTTTAAATTAAAATATATACTTCCAGGTAATTACCATGCAGGAAATCCAAGGAAATGGCTTTCAGTTATGGAAGAGACACTGGAACAGCAATTAAGATTGCAACTCTTGCACAGTTAACCATTATGGGCTAAATTAAAAGTTGGATGAATCATTTTCCAGCTATATAAATCACTAAAGTTGTTCTATCCATCACGAAGGTAAGCCAACCATGTAATGAATTATACAATGTGTTATTTTCCTATGCATGTTATTCCCAGTTTGTACTGTTGTTGAAGGTCTGTTTGTGTGAGGGTCTTTTTTTTTTGCAAATACTTTTAAAATGATGAATAATCTTTACTTCTAAGACTAAAAATACATGCCAGCTATTATTGTATATGAAATCTGACAGCAGTTAAAGTGTTGGTATCTGAACTTATTTGACAGCTTCTTCAAACAACTTTTACTAGGTTTTCTTTATAGGATTAAATATTCTTAGATTTGTGCAATTTGTTCTATAATGCATGTGGTAGGGAAAGCAAAAGTGTTCTAGATATTAGACAACCAGTCTCATGAGCAGCAACAGCTTTCCTTGTGATCACTTTTTATTGGAAGCCAAACATCACGGTGAAACTGTCACTGCAAATTCATGCAAGGACGGATTCTGAATCCTGTGGAGCAAAATAAAGCTGAGCAGAAATTTTAGGTGCTCCAGTGGAACAAGATTCCAAATGCTTGCAATTTTTCTGTTATAAATGCATTTTATTTGCAAGAAGTTGGCACTGGTTGCAAGCAGAGCAAGCCAGACCTTCACCTGCCCACACAGGCAGCGAAACACAAGTCACCACAGTTTATCAGGATGTGGAGCTGATCCAGAGGTCTCTGCTCAGACTGCCCTGGATTTTGTGCACACCAGCACCAGGGAGCTGTTTGTTGTTACCAATGTGATTTCTTAGCATGAGGCACCACTTTGGCCTTGGTTTGAAGCGCCCTGCAGGAAGCAGTGACCTGGCCCAAGGGAGCTGCTTCTCTGCTGGTTCTGGCACAGCTTCCACACAGGATTTCCAGACACTGCAGCTTTTTGTCCTGAATGTTTGGTTGGCAAGTTCAGTATATCAGATTTGCAAGGTCTGTGAATAACTGACCCACAACTTATGAATGCAGCAGGAAAGCTTGGAGTGAAGCACTGGGAGGTGTGCAACCAGAGGAGCAGCACAGCTAAAACTGCACTGGTTTGGCACAGCACAATGTACAGCACTGAAAGCTGAAATCAAGAACTCTGCAGGCAGAGAACCTAGCTGAAGATGCGGGATTGGGAAGCAGCTCAGTGGTCCATCCATCCAGCAGGGGCTGGCAAAGAAAGGTCAACGCTGCACAATTTTCATTCCCGGCATTTGTACCGGACCCGCAATGGTGCCATGGGTTGCTGTGTCCCCACCAAATGTAAGGGGCTCTGAAGAAAGAAGAAAATCAGAAAGAACACTTCAGTTAGTTCAGTTAATGGAATTACCATTGTGCTTTAACATTAAGATGTAAACATTCTTGCATCTTTGGTCTTAGAGAACCAAGACCAAATACCAAGAATTACTTCTTGGCTTTGCCAAAGCCATTGAGTAGGGCCTTCATGGTTAATTATTATTCCAGTCACTCTGTTAGGATGGCACAAGAGCTCTTAAGAAAATCTCACAGTTTTGAATATTTTCAAAATATTCAGATAATGAAGGGGAGACTGTGCCATTCTCCCTTACAGTAAAACCTTTCTGTGTCACAGCTGCTCATTCAGTTTTACCCTAATCATTTACCTTCCACCCCTGAATATGGAGTGGAAGAGCACTACAAGTGTTACATCTGATTCCATATCTTTAAAGTATTAATGATCCCATTCCATATTTACTGTTTTTGTGAACAACAAGTATCAAATCTCTGGTAATGTTTAGGCAATCATGAGACAAAACATTCTTGCACTTTGTTGTACAGGCAGTGCAGCCCCACTAAGTGGAATTGCTGGAATTACTCTGGATTTTCTGAGATAAAACAAAGATCAAGTTGTTCATTACATGTTTTATAATACTCCTCTCAAAATTTATGTAACTACAGTTGAGCATGGTTGTTCAGCTGAACCTGATGAATGAAGGGTATAAAGATGGGGAATGCCACATGAATGCATGGATCTCTTACCTCCTTTGGCACTGCATCCAACAGCACAAATTCATACTTGTACAGGAACAGCACAACGAACAGCTGGATTTCCATGATTGCAAACCATCTGCAAGGAATGAGAGGAAAACATCACGTGTGTTATCATCAGGTTAGAAACAGGGTGTCTTTGACACATTTCACACTCTGTGCTTTAGTTCTGCCTGAAAGTTTATCTTCCATAGGAAAACTGCTGTAGTTTCTTCACCTTTGTTACTCGGCAAAGAACACGAATGTGGCAGCTGCCCCTTCTTTCTGGTGAAACGCTGGACCACCAGTATCCCTCTGACACCTATTTTAAACCAGCCCCTTATCATTATGGATTTTTCCACTGTATAAACGTCTATGTTGTCCTAACACTTGCTGACTTGAAATAACTTCCTAGGAGTGAGAAGGCAGTCAAACACAGAAAAGGCCATATGACTAATCGTGCTATATAAAGTTATATAATGCAGCTGGGAGCCTGGTGACATCAGAGAGCAGTGACAGTGGGAGTTATTATTTAATGCATCAGCATTAGGAAGCAGTAGGAGACCCAAGGGCATGATTTCTTTTTTCTGTAACACTCTCCCAAAGGTCTTTCTTAGGCCAGAGAAGATTTTGGATAACTGCAGGTAAACTCCTCCAGGCTATCAGTTTTTAATGCTTATGTGTACAAGAGCTGTCTGCATTCACCACTGTGCACCTATGTGAGGTCATGGGATTACTCACTTGCAGAGTTTAGACATAAGTCTTAAATACCCAGTTAAAATAGTAATATTACAGAGAAATGTTGGCAAACCTGGATAAAACAGCTATGGGGAACGTTCACAGGGGAGGAGGCTACATGACTGCACATGGAGTTGGCCTGGCAGGTGTGACAGGAAGCTAAAAAGCCTCACAGACCCAGGGTAACTCATGCAGAGCCACCAGGACCTGCACACGGAGCTGCCCTGGGCTCTGGAGTGGGAAGATGTTTGTTTGTTTTAGCGCAGCTTCGGACCCAAATTATCTCTGTGATTTCACACTGGAATTGCCTTGAGCTTTTGGTGGCCTTGGCTCAGGGGAATGCAGAGCAGAGGTATTTTGATGGCTATTAGCCCAGCTCGGGTGGGATGTAGCCCAAGCTCCAAGCCTGCAGCACCAGGCAAGGGTGGGTCCTTCCAGTCCCAGCCCTGTTTGCACAGCAGGGCCCTGGATCCCAGTGCTTGAGGGCAGAGCAGAGCCATTCAAGGCAAGCACAGTCACACAGGCAATAACCACCTGGTTTTACCAAAGTAGTCAAACTGATGTCAAATTTTTCTTTTAGGTAAAAAATACGGCACAGAAATGGCTTTTTGGGAGCTCTTCCCACATCAGTTTGCTAGAATATGGGACAGGTAAGTTATTTGCTCGCTTTCAGTTTGATTAAATTAGCTTTTAATTTTATGCTGAACTTTTGTAATGGAGAAATTAAATGTTTCATACATTTCATTTATAAACCTCAATACTGAAATAAATAAAAATGCATCTTAAACTTGAAATATCGTTTCATTCAGTCATATGAAGGAAATCTTCAACCTGGAATCCTTGATAAAACCTTTGATTTAATTTTCTTCTTTTTCAAGACCACCACATTATTCGTCTATAATTATTGCTGAAAAACCTGAAGGTGTGTTACCATGGGGCCTGCCAAAGGGTCTGGAAGGGCTTTTTAGTCTCTCAGCAAGAAAAATATTCTCCATCTATTGTCTATGTAGAAATGTTACACTTTTCTTTCTAAACAAAAACTTATTTTAAAGATGTTATCAGAGTCCAGAGAACAGCCTGAACAAAGATATAGGTCAGCAGATACAAACAAGCAACTTTCAGAAACACTGTTTTGCAGCTTTCCCTGTACCTGCAGATGCCTCTTGTGAATTTTGCTGTTGCCCTTGCTGGGAATGAGGCTGTGCTCATATTTAGCTCAGGAATGTGGTACAAGCCACCAAGGTGCAGTAGTGAGTGAGCACTTCCCTCTGGCAAACCTAAATGGTGAATGCAGTTTTATTCATTTTGCTCATGTCTTTAATGCCTTCACGAAGATTATCTGGCACTTGCGTCTAGCCTGCCACGGGGTGCAGATTCCAGAATGCAGATCCTCTCCCAACACCCTCCAGATTCCTTGCTCCACACGGAACTTGAGATAAAATGACTGGTCTTAAGGATTTTTGGTCACTTTTGTCTCAGAGGAGACCAGGTTTTGAAGGCAGAGGGTTGAGCATAGAGATGTTTGAACACAGGAATGAGGAGCAGCTGGCTCCCTGGGACTTGTTCCAGGAAGAGGGACAGCAGAGAAAACAGCAGAAGGAATGCAGGAAGTACCAAGGCTGGCACTGCTGGAGGAGTGAAGTGAGACAGAATCTGCAGTTTAAGCCATTATACAATTCTGTGTGCCCTAATGCAAAGACAAGATTCAAACAGAGAGGAGCCAGTTAAGATACCTGAAGATCAGCAGAGATGTCAGTGGCATCGCAGGGGATGGAAAGAGAGTCTCAGACCAGAGAAATGTTCTGTAGGTTTGTTAAGGCAACCTAAATAACTGTCTGTAAAATGGTGTGTTTGGACATGGAACAACTCTTCCTTGAAGAAAAGACACCTCAGCAGGGGCAGAGCCAGGCTGACTTTCCTCCCTGGGTGGGGGGCAATATCCCTTGATACACTGGTCTCAGATTCTGCCTGTTCATTGTGACTTAACCTGTCTTTTCCAGGAATGAAACCACTTTCAGATCAGTTCTAAACTGGTGCAGATGATGCTGAACATTAGGAGACTGACAAAGAGCAAAGAAAACCCTTTATCTCCAAGTGTAAGAGAAGTCCAGTTCAAGAGAGTTGTTCTCTGCAGGGTTTGGGAATAAATAAACCCCAGCTGTTTCACTGACCTTCCTGGACACTGATGCTTCCCTCCTCCGAATGCCACAAAGCTGTCCAAGAAAGCATTCTTCTCTAAATTTGCCTCTTTCCAACGATCCTGTGGGAAGAAACTTTTTTTTTCCAAATCAGCCTTATATAAATAAAGCTTAACTTTATTTCTCCAGGCTAAAAATGACCTTGGACAGCTAATCCTCAATACAAAGTTGCACTAATGCCATTTTTTTTTGCATTCAACCTGTTTAGTATTAGAGTCTGGATCCAAAAGTCAGCACTGAATCAGGGAAAGAAATGAAGGTCCCATTTGAAACACATTTAAGTGCCTTAAAATGCTGGCAAGGTTTTCAAAATTACCCCTAAAGCAGTTTTCCTATACCTTCCCATTTTCTAAATCCTGCATCTGCAGCTATTAAAATGCAACCTTCTCTTTTTAAATATATATACAAATGAAAATGTTCAACCACCACTGAGGGAAGCCCCAGCCACAAAATTGTGTCATGGCACACAAATAGCTCACGCACATCTTGCACCAAAAAAAATTCTAAGACACTCTGCACAGACAAATGCAAAGTCTATGAGCTTTAACTGGTGTAAGCCACTGTGTGAGAAAACGAACGATTCTCAACAAAAAACAGCTTGTCTGTACCCAAAGGGATCCCTGCTCCAT
Organism: Monarcha castaneiventris obscurior; assembly: GCA_026261815.1. Taxonomy (NCBI): domain Eukaryota; kingdom Metazoa; phylum Chordata; class Aves; order Passeriformes; family Monarchidae; genus Monarcha; species Monarcha castaneiventris. The sequence goes on along the minus strand of JAMPIT010000624.1, from coordinate 32,203,855 downwards.
CCTAAGTTGCTTTGAGAGGAAAGGAACAACGCAAGGGACAAGGCAATATGGGCTGAAGTTTTGGTGGGTGACACTGAGAGAAGCAAATCTCATGACTGCTGGGTGACAAACTGTACCAGCCTCCACAAACTCAGTGCTACTCTGCCAAGTAACACCCTGTCAAGCTTCTGGTGGTGAACTCCTCTGATGAAGCTGTCCCAGAGAAGACAAAATCTTGCATTTATTTATTTTAAGGGGGTTTTTTTCAGCTAGGGCTGTTCAGAGCTTTCTGAGGAGGAAACCTGTCAGCACCAAAATCCAATAAAGAAAGGAAAAAACCTCAGTGGTGATGAAGCGAGGTCATACATTTGGAATGACAATGTCTAAGGGGCACTCACTTATTCCTCTTGAAAAAATGGGGGAGTTTCTAAAAATCAAGCTAACTTGCTCTTTAGAAATAAAGTTACTAAAAAAAATAAGCTGCTGCATCAGAGTTTCAGCTTCACATTTCAAAGAAGCAGGAATTGTTAAAAGGGATTTCAAATCCGGAAGAGTTTGCTAGAAGGGAAGTTTTGTTTAAATTACTCCTTGATGTATTTCTATAAAAAAGACAAACTGTTCTATATTGGATGGTGCTTAAAAGAGCAGTTACAAGCCTGCCCACACAGCCACCTGCAGTGGAATAATAATCAAGAAACTAGATTAACTACTGAATAGCAGAGATAATACCTACCAGAAATCATCCGACAGGGAGAGTACTTGGAATCACAGAATTGGATAGGTTGGAAAAGACCTTTAAGATCATCAAGTCCAACATTAACCCAGCATTGCCAATCCACCACTAAACCACATCCCCAACTGCCACACCCACACATCTTCTGAATCTCTCCAGGCATGGTGACTCCACCACTTCCCTGGGCAGCCTGTTCCAATGCCTGAGCTCTTTCAGTGAAGAATTTTTTCCTAATATCCAATCTAAACCTCCCCTGGCACAATTTGAGGCTGGTTCCTCTCATCCTATCCGTTGTTACTCAGGAGAAAAGACTGACCCCCATCTGGCTGCAGTCTCCTTTCAGGGAGCTGTAGAGTGATAAGGTCAGGATCAAAGTGATACAAAGTAGTACCATATTACCTGGAACATGTCACTGAATTTAAAAGTCTTGTTTATTCCTACAGGCTCTTCCTTTATGTGCACCTGTTCTCTGTATTCAAGGCCAGTCTCCAGCCAAATTTAAGCAAGTTTGTCGATGTGCTTTTATTGTAAATTAAGGGGAGAAAAGACAAAATACCCACACTAAGAGCGACAACTTACAGGTTTGAACATTTCTGGGTCAGGAAAATATTTTGGATTCCTGTGCAACCAATACGGTGACAACATCAGCATGTCACCTGCAGGGATGGTGAAATTCTGAAAAGGAGAAAAATCTCTAAGAAAAGAGCTAAATGGGTTAAACTCACAAAACAGTCCCTCCTTGGTACTCCTCTTCCATCAGCAGAAGGTCCTAAGAGAAGACAAGTGAAGGTGATTAAAGCCATGGTGGCCATATTACATGTTTGAGGTTTCTTCTTGCTGCTGCTATTTTGTTCCATAAAACCTACACAGTAGGGAAGGTGGAAAGATTAGTTGTGTTCGATTTTGGGTTTTTTAGGTATAAAAAGATCAGAAACATGACTTCTCTCTTTCCTGATTCTTGATTTACCATGTGAGCTGGTTTTTTTTCCCTAAATATCTTGTTAAACAGTTCCTTCAATGCAAAGACATTCAAAGAAAGCCTTTTATGGTAGTAGACATCAATAATTTTATCAGTAATCTTAAATAGTCATGAGCACTGATTCCTTAAGTGTGGGTTTTTTCCCAAACATTTCTTTGCCAGGTTCCTGAATGCTGACACCTCCCTTCTGAACAGTAGTGAAGGAGTCTTATCAGTTACTAAAATGTGGTCCCTTCTACCATACTTGTTGTGTCTGATTCCTGTTTTACATACCATCAGTATCTCTAGTTCAATTCAATTCAATCTAAAATCAATTCAAAATTGAAGACAAGACTGTGAGCCAGAGAATCCAAACCACTCATAAATCACTGATAATGAATAAATTTATTAAAAAGAATATATATATATATATATGTATATATATATGTATATATATATGTATATATATATGTATATGTGAGGCTGGGGAATATCTCTGCCACTGTAATTTTATCCAGATCTATTGGGAGGACCCTTTCCAGACAAATCACACAGCATGCTTTGGGGGGATGGTAAAAAATCACAACCAAACCTTACCTTAATTCTAATTGGGTTTATGACTTTCTTGGTGATTGCACCTGGAGACCTCAGCCGTATGGCTTCCAAAGTGCACCATTTAATGAAAGGAATCTTCTTCAGGTCCTCCTCAGAGACTTCCAGTTTATCTTTACCTGTTATGGCATGAGAAAGAAGACTCCATGTAAAAATCAGATTTCATACTTGTTTTGATACAGGCATTTCTTGCCTTAGAACTGTGGGTGAAATACTTCAAGACTTCAAGGCATTGTTTATACCCAAAAATTGTCTTTATATTTCAAAGTAAATAAATGGACCCAAATCAGTAAAATTTAAGGAAAGCCACTGAAGATAACTCAGTAACTCAAAGGAAGGTATAGAAATGGTGTTGGCCAGAAGGGGCCAAACAAAGGCATGTTGGAAGTTAAAAGTCTTCAGAGTTTTTCTGTGCTTTCATAGGACACTTCATGGAAATCTCAGGGACTGTAGGCACCAAGACAAGAAGCCATGGCTGAGCTTTTGGGCTCTGTTAACATTGGCAAATGAAACAGGGCCAGGTGAAAGGCTTAAGCTCTGCTTCATTATTTACTTTATTGGTTAATTACTGATATATTTCTTGATATGGTGTTGACCCATGTCAACAAAGAGTCTTCCATGGAAGTCTAACCTGTGGTTCAGGGGACTGCATATGGGAATGACTACTCTCAGTAGGTGACTGCTTTTTGAGGGAAAGAGATTAGTCATGGGGGGTGAAGCATGCTGGAAGAAATTGCCTCTGATGACAAAAAAGAGAACAGTTCCTGGCCTGTTTTTTCCATGAATAGTTGTAACTCTGATGAACATCACACAGTGAAAAGCATCTGAACTGAAAGACTTCATCTGACCCTATTGTAGGTGCCTGGAAAAAGCACAAGGCTGGGTAATACAAATCTAAGTTTAAATGATAGGAATGAAGGAACAAACACACACTGTTCTTTTCCTACCTTCTTTCTACTAACATCAAAGGTGGTTTTGCTTAAAAATACATCTTGAGCATATCCTGAGTAAAGACCTAAGAGCTGGACTCTGTTATCAGTAGTACCCTTAGCAGGAACACTCACTGTTCCCAGCCACTGACCAAGTGTGCCCTGTGCTGGGCCAACACTGGATAAATAATTTCCAGCTCCAGAAGGACGCAATCAGATTTGTTACCTGCTTTGCCAAAAACAGAAGCCAAGTCTTCCATGACTTTCTTGTAAATGGCAGGATTAGAGAGTATGAAAGCAAGGGTCCAAAATGCAACCTAAACAGAGATGGAAATCCTTGAATTTAGGAATATGGAATAGAATGACAGTATCTTTTTAGCAAATCACAGAGGCAGGTAAAAACATTTGCACTTTTTTTTTGTATGTGCCTGCTGTAGGTGGGATGCATAGGGAGCTGTGCTTCCTGGGTAAATCCATATCTAAGGGCTCAGCTCCTGGGAGATTATGTCTAGTCATCTGCTGTGTACTTATCTTTAGTGAACATTATATAGCTTTGGCCTTGAGCTTTGAAACACAGAATCCTTTATTTTCAAATAACTAGGTGTTAAATTAACTACTAAATCATTGTGTGTGATTAGTTTTAGCTGCAGGACTGAAAAAAAATTAATTCATACTTGTATTAGGAGAAATGAGATTAAATAACTTGCAGGGTATTGTCATAGTGAGTCACACTAAAATGGGCAGGAAAAGTTTTAATTAACAGCAAAACAAGAAGTAGTATATCCCCTTTAGAAATAATTTGCTAACTGATTATGCAATGAAGTTGAAAATCAAGAAATTTAGGAAAGGAGAAAATCCTCTTAAGTAGGATGAAACCAGAAGGACTGGCAGCAGTGCCAGGAGTCTCTCTCCTCTTGCTGAGCTAGCGGGAGGTGCAGCCTGCACACAGCTCTGGTCGTGGGCCATCTGTGCTGGTGAGGGATGAAACTCTGACTGTTATTTCCCAAACAGACCAACGTGGATGCAGCCCTCCTTCTGCAAAACAAATCTGGTAGCTTAGCTTTCCTGTGCAGCACTTGGACACTGTGGCTTCACTCCATGAGCTAAGAAGGGATAACTGAATTGTTTCAGATAAAAGGGTTTAAAGTGCTTGTAAAAAATGCCCTTGGAAGGTGAAAGGCCTTTTCTTTCGTCATTCCATTCCCCAGAACAGTGGTTGTGACTATTCTGAGAAACAGAAAAATATCTGTATGTCTATTTACAGCTGAATATTACAGAAGTAAGTGTTGTGGAAGGAATGTCAGTTATCCTGATAACAGACAGCAGGCTATGCCTCCCACTTATGCCAACACGTGAATCCACAGAAACCTCACTGAAATGGATGAATTTCCCTTAGGCTAAACTGCAGTTATATCCAATCTCCAAAAAACATAGATATATCCGTTAGGGGGACATACAAAAATAACTCACTATCATGTTTTTCTAAATCACATCTGTAATGGACATAACTGTGCTGGAAAGAGCTTAGTAGTCATGGTAAATAAAGGATGTTTTTGCTGCTATGGATTTTTCATCTGAGAAATTCCTATAAATGTCTTTGGTCAGCCTAAGCTGTGTTGGATATATTGCGTTTGTTAGCATATTTATATCAGTATCATTAATCCAGCAAATCCTTTTCTAACATGGACAAAACTTAACGGCTCTAGAATCAAACTATTCCTTTCTTCCACTGGCGTTCGTACAGCAGATCCTCAAAAATGAAAGAGACAAATTCACCCGAGGATTTACACATGGATGAAGTTACTCTATATTATGCTTTTGATATTCTTTACAATTGGTAGCACCAGGGTATCTGAAATAGTCTTTTCTATAATACAGCCACAGTGCTTCAAAACAGAGTTAAATGCTCTTCACAGCTTAAGACTGTGATCTTAATAGCTGTGAGGCTTATGTTCCTGAAATGTTATGATAGGGGACAACATCCTTTAGGAAAAATACAAGAAGAGCTTTTCTTGTCATTGCTTCTGTGACATTGCAGCCTGGGTATATTTGTAGTGATGCATGTGGGCGTGATAATCCCTTCTTTGGAATCCATGCAGTGTGTATGTGACCTCTGCTTCAAAGCCTTTCCTTCCCAAATACAGGCTTTGGAACAGGAGAGAGAGGTGTTTCTGTAGCTGATGTACTTACGGGGACAGCATTTGCTTGGGCAGCCCAGAGCATCAAGAGACCATAATTGGGAGCTAGATGTTTTCCTTGCAAATTATCCAAGAGATGTTGTAGAAGTGTCTGTTAAAAATAAAAGATAAAAATCTTTTTCCAAAAATATATTAAAATGTAGTTTGGGGTGGGGCTTACTAGAACTCAAGGACCAATTTCTCAAAGAGAAGTAATGTTAGTTATGGCTTTTTTGGAAGGCACAATGTAGAAACGACAGCCATTAAGAGAAGATGAGACTCACTCACATAGGCAGAGGACCAGGAGAACTCAGGGCACCACATGAATCCCTCCTGAATACTTTCACTGCTCTCCATTTCCTTAAAATTTTATGGGATTGGGTTCCCTCACTCCCCATTGTTGCTCATATGTGGAAGAAAGAAAAAAAAGAAATCTCTGTTCTAATCCCTGCTCTACACCTCTGCTTTAAAGAACCTGAAAAAGGGAATGAGCCACTTGAATGAATGGAAACGAAGAAAATGTTCTCTGTTCATGCCAAAACGGTACTTGTTATTAAGAGATGGTCTAATACATCAGCTAACTCCCTGGTTTCAGGCACTTTGTTGGTGACCTAAGCAGTGACTTCAGCAGGTTGATACTCATTGAAACTATAGCAACTGTGTGATGTTCTAGGATCAGCTTTTGTTTATAGTATTTCCTTAAATGCAGGGCAACCATGCCTTTGAGGCAAAGTTTCCTGCCTACTTTTCAGAGGGGAAAAGGGCAACCTTGAATAAAAAATGGCTGATCTTTTTTCAAAATGCCCACTTAATCTAAGACAGTGAGTTTGTGCCGCCTACTTTCTGCACCTTCTTACCTCCCACCAGCTCCTCTCCAGCCTTCTCTTTCTTTCTGCAAATCTGGTTTATTTTATTAAAGAAATTGTGGTATGTAAGGCTTTTAAAGTCTAAATAAAACCTGTTTTGTTTAGTGATCTGTTCTACAACCATTCGGTAGATCAAAATTCCCAGGCCAGTCTGCCGTCACGTTTGTCAGCCCTATCGGCAGAATTCCTGCCAGAGCTGAGGAGAATAACCAGGGTAACAACTTATCTCAGCTTTGACACAATCAATATTTAGGGTACTTGGCTCCCAATCCAGAAATCTGCTATTTTCTACCAGTCTGGCTGTTGAAGGATCTGCTCACTCTACACCAGGGTTTATAAATAGCACATGTAAGGTTTTGAAGTTTCACAGCATGGTGCCCCTCAGAGAAACAACTGAAGGGTCTTTCTCTCACCTCTTTCAACTGCTCACTGCAGTGTGATTCTGGAGGCTGGGGATGGGTCATAGCTCTCAACACTTGCCTTAAAATTCCCCAGGGGAAGACATTAATTCTCAGAACTGCTTGAAATAAACTAAATGGAGGAACAGGAGTCAAAGTTATGGGTCTGTCCCACTGCAGGTGACAGCAATACTGGAACATTTTGGTATAGCTATAAAAGCTGACATATTTGACTTATTTTTTCCAGTACTGAAGTAATTCCTGCCCTCCATCGCTTCAGTCAGAATATGCAACAAAGCCACCTCATTTCTTAGCCTCGGATGTTTACCTTGGATGCAGTCTCTGAAGGGTTGGTCCTTTCAGCATCCAACACTACTTTCTCAAATAATTTTAGAAGCCATTTTTTGGATTTGGACCAGTTCCTGTAAAGAAAAGCAACAAACAAGAAGTACTTAACCGAGGCAGCACAAACCAACATTTCCTTTTCCATGAGAAGCACTCCCTGGGTCATTTTCCAAAAGCCCCTGGACAGCAGTCAGTTGATGAACAGCCAAGTGTCAGTCTGACTGACAGAAGTGATGACTGGCATGAGGAACAGCACGTCCAAGGCCTTCACCTTGCCCAGGCCTCCTACTGCAGCCATGACCTGGGACTGCAACACTCCTACAATTCCATACCTTTTTATTACAGGTTTTCATTGTGGATTTGGACAGACTGCTTAGGCCAATCTTTTCAAGAATGATCCTCTTGAAGAAAATCAAGGCCATTTTTAGAGGATCCTCAATTCTTTCTGGAGGTATTTTGAGGTGCTAAAGGTGCGATGATGGCCACAAGAGCACTAACAGGGTCTGGAAGCAATTCCTCAGGGTTTGGTTGTCTCTACCCAAGGTCAATTCTGTGACAGTGCAGCCACGTAACCTGGGACTGGTAAGCTGGGAAAGCAGCTGAGGCGTGGAAAAGAGCAGAGAGACACCTCATTAGAGGCTCCCTGAGCTTGGGATTCACATTTAGGCTCAGGCCTTTGCCCTTTACCCCATTCTGCTGATCCCTGACAGGTCCAAGCTGGGCCCTGCTCACCTAAGCCAGGCTGTTTCTGCTCTATGCCAGGGAAATGCACAAGACAAGGTCAGAAGTTTTTTGAAGCATTTAGCTAAAAGCCTGCTTCACCTAAGGGCACACCATCAATAAAGGCTGGGCATCATCCTCCAGGGAAAATGTCTCCCACAGTTGATACTGCAGCAGGATAAATGCCTGTAGTGGGTACACCACAACCATCACCTCTGCCCCTTTACCTCAGGAAGCACTCGGGCATCTGAGACGCGTATTCGAAGTCCTCATCGTACTTCTGAAAATGCTCTTCAAACTCCTTGATTTCACTCTGACTGGTTGGGCAGATGCCTTTCCCAAACAGGGTGTTCACCACTGCTGGATACATGACATGCCTGCAAGGACAAGATGCCCATCACTTAGGGAACCACAAGATAGCAGCAGTTTTACACCTGGCTGCAGCACGTTGGATTGCCAGCACTGGAAGCTGTAGGACTCAAGGGTCACACCAGCATGGAAGAGCTGGCACAAGGCTCACACCTCACCCACACCCTTATTTCAGATTTTAAGCAGAGGCAGGAGGTACATAGACCTCAGGCTGGTCTTCTGCACATGGCTGAACTTCACCAGTTCAGGTTTGGTCACTTGAGCAGAAGCAGAAAGGCTCTGGCCACCGAGGTCCCCTTCTCCCCATTAACCACCCCTCTCATTTCAGGTCGACCCACATGAACCTTCTAGGCATTGCACAAAGCCCTCTGGACTGGACATCCTGAAACATCCTTCCTCTGGCTGCAGCTTTCCTGGACAGATGATGTTTTTTTTGTTTCTTTCCATCTCATTCTTTCCCTGCTTGCTCCTCCGTTATCCTGCAAACTCTGAGCTCCTTCCTCAGACCCTTTTCCTGTACTCCACGAAACTCTTGTGCAGCCTTTGCTGTGTCCCAGCTGCTGCTAAATGCGTATTTCAGGGACTAGTTCTCACTTCTCTGATTTTCTGAAAATAAGGAAGAGGGGGCCATCTGGTGGCTCTACGGATTTCATTTTGAGGCAGCTAAATAACATTTACTGAGAATGTTGCATTCCAATACTTTTACTCTGCCTTGTTTAGCAAAGCAGAACAGATCGCCCCCTACCATATTTCAAAGCCCCTCTCCCCCACATTTTCCTCCAGTTAATCCAAGCTGCAGTAACTGCAGTGAGAGGTGCCGAGTGATTTAACTGCAGTAGCAGCTGTATCTTACAGTATCAGGCAGAAAAAGGCAGCAAAAGACAATCTGAATGCAAAGTGTTAGAAACAGGTCCAAACCAAAGGCAGTATCTGCCCCCATCCCTGGGAGTCTTCAAGGCCAGGCTGGATGGGGCTCTGAGCAATGTGCTCCAGTGGAAGGGATGGAATGAGATGATCTTTAAGGTCCCTTCCAACCCAAACCATTCTGTGATTCTGTGAATATTCAACTTGTGATATAGATGACAGACAAGGTACAGGTGTTGTCCCAGATAATCAGGAAAAAGAAGGAGTTAAAAGCTTTGTTGCTGTCACATGAAACAAAAAATTTTTTACATTAAGTTCTTGCAGCCAAGTCAGTTGCAGAGGTCTTAGTTAAGCTTCAAGCTAGGCTTGGCTCAAACATGAAGGGTTTTCAACCTGTTGAAGATCAAGCATTTTGTCTGTTCCTAAGCTCTTTATAAACACATGAAGTTTTTTTCCCATCTTTTGGGAAACAGCATTTGTTGGAAGATGCTGTGTTTTCTTTTTTCTTCCACAAAGGCAATTCAGATGCTTCTCCTAACTGGGAGAAACACCCTTACATGAAACCCTGTCCACTCTGTGAGCCACCTGAAACCATAGTCTGTGATGAGCATCCTGACAAACCTTTTGTAAGACTTGAGTCCTGAGCTCCAGCTGCTTTACAGAAACATTTCTCTCCCATGTAGGACACCCCTGAGTTAGAGATGTGCTGCAAAACTCCCTTACCTTACCAGGTCATTGAGGTCGCCTGTGCCCTCTGTGCCCAGGTGAGCCATGTGCTCATGGAGCTCCTTACACAAAGTGCCCGAGAACATGTGCAGATTAGAGGGACTCATTTTCCCCTTCATCATGCTGTAGAGGTTACCGTGGTTCTGATAAAATGCTTCTGCAGGGACAGAGACTAAATACAAAATGAAACAGAAACGTTCTGGAAAGTAGATTTTCACTGAAAGACAGAATAAACATTTTAACACATAACTTTTGACTCTAATTTAAATGCCTTAACCCTCACTTTCCTAAACTGAAATCCCCTGGAAGCTTCCTTGTAACCATGTAAAGATTTTGGTAATGCCACTGCTTCTCCCAGTCTGTGTAACATCTTCCTGCCTCATGAAGCTTCAATGCCAGAATCAACAATCCAGAGATCTCCCCCCAGTGGGATGTACAGAGATGTGCAGGCATGCCACAAAACTGAATGAAGTGAAAAATAATTTACCCCGGGAAAAAGCAGTTTGTGTCTCCGTGCTGTAGTAGTACATCCTCATAAACACTTCATCCTTTTCTAATGACTCTTGGACTACAGGGTAACAACTAATTACTGGTGCAAGCTGATTCTCCAGTGAAGTGATAGGACTACCTACTATTGTTCTGAACGAGGTACACACAGGTGATGTGTCCAGCCACAGAAAAGGACCTGATCTCAAACTGGGGTTGCTTGATGGTAAAAATAATAACAGTCCCTGGATCAGAAGCTTCTGATTCCTTGAGACTGAATCCAAATCCCTTGGCTGGCTTGGAGAGCTGGATCCTTATGGAGGAATTGAATTTCACCTTCATTTCATAGCATGGTCATGGATTAAAATAAACATTTAAAGCATGATCAAAAAGCCAATGGGCTTTCGGTTGGGATTTAATGTTCCTGGGTAACTAGATTTGGTTTCCTTTAAAAAAGAGACAGGTCTCAGTTACCTGCATTCTTGACAGCTTGTTGTACTGCCTGTTCAAAATTTAAGTCTTCAGATTTAAAAAATGCTTCAGTTCCTTCTTCCTCAGTCACAAAAGTGAACCGTTTTCCCAGGGCGAATATTGTGAACACAGGTCCATGCTGGAACAAACAGAGATTTCCTGTCAGTGCACTGTTAACACATTTTGCAGGAGCCCCAGCATGACTTCAGTGCTGCTGAGAGGTCAGGAGGGAGGACCTGGTCATTCCTGCTCTCTGCACACCTTGGCCCAGAACTGCAAAAAGATGAACACGAATCAGCCCAAAATTTACAGACTTATGGACCAGAAGGGAATGTGATACGTGCCTGCCTGACCTCTTGCAGAGTAGGAGAGATTCTTCTCTTAGAATAACACTTTATATTTGAATTACATTGCAGTTCAAACAATACAGCCTACATGGATTTAGAGAACCCAAGGGATGGATTATCTACTGCATCCCTTGGCTGCCACAGCAAAGTACCAATATTGTAAAAATCCATAATCCTACCTATTTTAGTCTATATTGTTTTAGCAAAAACTCCACCCTCCTGCATATTTTTAATATTTCAGGTTCCCTTTCCTCTCCTGTCCTTTCTCCTAATACCAAAGATTATTTTCTTGTACAGATGTTGAAAGATTAATATCAAAATAGCTAACAAGCTTTGAGTAGAACAGATTGACTGACATTCAGGGAAGGTTTTTGATGCCATAAATCATTCTTTCATCTTCCCTTAATCTAATATCCCAGAAACTCTTTAAACTTTCAGCAACAGGCATTCAATTCTGAGTTCCTACATTATTAAAATGATCCCTGATATTTGTAAATACTCTAAACTAGAAAACAAATGTGCAATATCTACTGTCTGTTAGATGTAGGCATAAAAAGATCATTCTACCTTGCTCACATTGTTTATGCCATTGACTTTAACCATTTTTTTTTTGCTGTCTGTGTCTGTAGTGTAAATCCTGCTTCATCAAAAGCTCTTTGAAGCCAAGGAAAAGATTCCTCTTGGCATCAGCTGAATTTTGATTGTGTCCTTCAACTGCAAATTATTAAAGAAAGAATGACTGTTCAAACTCTCTGGGTGATAATAAATAAAATATTGTTTTAATAACAAGTGTTCAAGGACAGGCTGGATGAGGCTTTGAGCACCTGTCCAGTGGAATTTGTCCCCGTCCATGGCAGGAGGTGGAACAAGAGGAGCTTTAAGGTCCCTTCCAACACAAACCAATCTGTGACTTTATGACTCTATAACAGTTAAATTTCTAAGATTGCTTTTTGATGTCCATGTCCTCATCATCAGTCTGGATAAAAATCAGTGAATTTGTACTGTGCTTGTTTTTAAATTAGTTTTTTAAAATTTTAAATTAACATCAAAATGTACTTAAACTAATTTTAAAATTAAATTTGAACTAATAGCAACTTGATACTTAATTATTCAATTAAGGTCTCACTCAATTAAAGATTGGAACACTTTACTTTAGGTGATTACATGTGAGCAAGATGTCTGAGCTCCCATAATAGACAATAGAAATCAAGTCTGTGCAGTCAAGGGATCCTAAAAACCAATTCACCAGACCAGCTCCTGCACACCTGTTTTTGGAGGGAGCTGAGCTGCCCTGGGACTGTCCAGTGACCATCTTGGTAACCTGAAAACACCCACACAAACAATCTGGGGTTGAATCTCATCCAGCTTCCTGCAATCAATTCAGAATGATAAAAATTAGACCAATACTAAACAAAACTGAAGTAAGAAAGCTCCATAGATGGCCTCCTCCAGAACAAGTCAGCTTCACTGAGCAACACAGTGATGGCAGATACTCAAAGACAAATCTTTCAGAAAGCATAATTTTGTGTCCAAATAAATGTGACATTTGATAAATACAATGCAAAATTAAACTACTAAAAATGTTTGAGAATCAAACTAATAAAGGCAATTTGCTACCCCCAATAATAAAGACTTTTCCAAACATGCCAGATGCAGAAAGTCTCCCAGTGTGCTGCTGAGCCTGATAAATAATCAAGGTGTAAGGAAACCGTGTGGGGAAGGAATCTGAGCTAGGGATTACATCAGTGTAAGACAAGACCCACCCTGGAGCCCTTCACTGAGAGTGATGGACTGAGATCTTGTTTTGAAGGAAGAATTGAGCAGAACAGACTTAAATAAGTTCTAGGTAAAACAGTGATAAATATTTCAATTCAGAACTCTCAAAGAATTAAAATAAGAAGTTGCAGAACTCCCTGCTGTGATCTGTTAAATCATCCTCACCAACAGGAGGATGAACAGGCAAGCATGGTGCCAGAAGGACCTGGGAAGCCTCAAAGAGTTATTTTAGTACTCAAAAACTTATAGTAGGTGTTACTAAAGATTGGGATTAGTAGTGGATAAATAGGATGTACTGAAAAAGAGCCCAGTACAGCTTTTAGGGAGACGTAAGGTTGTGTAGCATTAGAAGTTTTCCTAATTCATTCCTTGGAAGAAGAACTAAAAGTTTACTTGTGATCTGGAGTCATTTGAGAGTCTAAACAATGAGAAGACCTAGAAATATCACAGAAGAAGGCTCAGAATAATGATACTCTGAAATTACTCCAAGATCTGTTATGCAAGTGCTAATAAATTGCTTTGAACTGAAAGCAAGTAGGTTTGCATTAGATATTAGGGAGAAATTCTCTACTGTGAGAATGGTGAGGCCCAGGCACAGGTTCCCCAGAGAAGCTGTGGCTGCCCCATCCCTGGAATTGTTCAAGACCAGGTTGGATGGGGCTCTGAGCAACCTGATCTAGTGGAAGGTGTCCCTGTCATGGCACAAGTGTTGGAATGAGATGATCTTTAAAGTTCCTTCCAAACCAAACCATTCTATGATAATTAATCTGGAGCTCTTATCTTGCTAGGAAAGGAGAGGAAAAAGGACAACAGAGTTCTAAACCCATCCTCTGCCTGCGTCTTCCTTTTGTGTTTCTGCCCATTCTATCTCAGCAGGATATTCTGAGCTAGTCAAAGTCAAAGAGATGCACAACATGCATTAATATTTCAATAAAAGGCGATTAAGTGGACTTAGATCCCAGGAAAAGAGGAAAAGATAATCATTATTCCCAGTTTCTCATAATGTAAAACCTAATGGGCTTGAGATTAGGAGTTAGATGGCTTTAAACCAGACAGAATACTTTATTCATATGGGTCATGATTAAATTATAGACTGACTTCTGTGGGTTGCTGTGAAGCCAAAATTATACACAGGGTAACAAAAGAGATTAGGTCAAATCATCGGGATGCAAATTCCAGCCTAGGAAATCCCTAAACTGGGAGCTGGGAAGAAAAAGCAGGAGGCTGCATACTCTCACCTGGGTGTGCCCCCTACACCCTGTTACTATCTCCTAATAGCTGCTGTCCCAGACAGACAGCTGAATAACCAGACTGTTCATCTGTCAAAATGTGTAATTACATTGATGTTACACTGCAATAAAAGCAGCTCCTGGAATGAGCTGTGGGGCAGTTCTGCACTTGTGTTATGGGCAGGTACCAATGGGTACCAATGGAGTGCAGGCTCTGCTGCCAGCACTGCACCCCAGGTCACTGCTCGGAAACTGCTTTTAAGAAGACCTCACAACATACAGAGATACAGAAAGCAAAATAAAAATCCTCTAAGGATACACTGCTTTCACTCATGAAAGCTAATTTTTTCCCAAAGATTGGGAAACGCTTCAGTGCCACGGTGACAGGCACATTCGAGCCTAAGGAAAGTAACACTCCAGAGAAATAAAAACTTCAGAAGGATGTTCTCCAAAATCCCAGAGGAAATGAGGGAAACAGCCATTTTCCCCAGGGACACTGACAGGGAGCAACACTCTCAGCTGAGACAGCTGCAGTTATACGAAGAGTCCTGCTGGGAGCACTGGGTGGGTTTCCTCTCCTTTGACTGCACACACACAGGGTCAATGCCATGTCCCCTCTCCAGCTCAGGGACTGCAGCATTTTGGCCTTCTACGCCTGGGACCAGCCACAAACCTTTAGTGACTCGGCTGTGGACACTGACCATGGAAATGCTCCACCAGAAGCCTTCTCCAGCCTGTTCACCTCCACACGTCCCCTCCAGTGTAACCCAGTGAGCCATCCCTCGCCCAGCCACACACAGACAGTGAGGCCAAGAGTCCTGGGACACGGCCCCTTATCCCAAATCAACACACTCTGAGAGGGACGTATGGATCCCACAGGTCCCTACAACAGTGCAGAACAATCTCATGAGTTTAACTGAACTTCTGTTTGCTTCATTAGCAAACTGATGAGAAGAATTTGAAATTCCTTACTAACTCTAACCATGTTTGCCAGGCAAAGTAGGGAGCCACATCCTTTGAACCCCTCATTAAGCAGCTCTCGCTGTATTTTATGTTCCATGGTGGCTCTGGTTATTCCCCTTGCCCATCCCAGACTGCCTGCAAAACTTCTTTCACCAGGCAGCTTTAGGAGGAAGAGGTGGTATCTTTTATTAGACCAGAAATTAAATATTTTATTAGAGCAGGGAACTTTCTTTTCTTAGTCTCAGTGATGACACAAGGGGGAAAGGAAACAATTCTTGCAGCCCACGTGTTCTTCCGTAGGAGGAAACTAGAAGCAGCAAACTCCAAGCAAAGGGCAAGTTGGAAGTAGTGGAACTTTACCGTGTTACTCCAGAACTTGAGAGAAAAAGCAGTGAAGGATAGACACAAAAAGAATTAAGAACGTAGGTAATTAAGTAAGAAAGGAATTAAGAAAGAGATGAGTGTCACTTTGACAGTCTGAAAGATTAATCCAGGAGAGGAATTTTCTCATTTTAAGAGTCTCCCCTGAAGGTAGTGACCCCACAGAGATTAAGAGGTTTCACACTGCCTAAAGCCTGTTTCTGCAACACCTTTTACAAGGGCAGCTTGCTCATACGAAGGATACTTAACCCTGTTCTGGCAGTAATAAGGAGCCTGGAATTATTGCAGATGTATTTTGCAAGCTCTGCAGCGCCTGTTAATGACCCCTTTGGCAGCAGCACGTGTTTTGTTTGGCTGTACTCTGCAGCAGTGCCTACTCTCTTAAAAGGGAGCAGGCAGGAAAAGCCTTATTTTTCCTGGCCTCAGCTCAGCGTGCCAGTGTGGGAGGTGGGAAGGGAGGGAGACTTTCAGTGCCTGACGGAGGTTTAAGGAGAGTGGCCCTCCTCAGGGACAGGGAGACCGTCAGGTGATGGCGCTGCAGGCAGCCAGTCTGGGGAGGGATGGATGGAGACATCCCTTTTGGCCCAGGGGGACCACAGGGAGAGGTCACAAGTCACAAGGATGCTGAGCTGCTGAACCAGAAGTCAAAGTAAAGGTCCTACCAGCAAACACACAGTAAAGGGAGAGATGTAAGAAAGCCTTCTCTTCCTTGAGTTTTCTCCCATTGAAAATGTTTCATTCTAGCCTCTGTCCCAACAAAACCAGAGGTTTATGAAGTTCTTCAGGAGCTTCTGGTGTGTGCAGATGTGTCAGCAGCTGCCACAGCATCAACCTGGAGTCTGCATGGTCTCCAGGCAAATGAACACCAAAATTAATAAACCCAGAGCCACTGAGTGTGCATTTGTACCTCAATACAAGTATGTAAATGCTTTTCTCATTCCATCTGTGAATGAATGCCAGAAAAGGACTCTTCTGCCAGGTTTGTTTTAAAATTTCATCTAAGAATTTTGTTAAAAGTTTCTTGGGGAAAAAAGGCAACTAAAGTTGTGGTGAAACAGCTGTCCCCAAAATGGACTGCACTGTAAAGGACAGTTTGTCAGGCTGCTTTAATCTGGCTGCCATCAGGGTGTGTTTGCAATAGACAAGGAGGTTCCCTAACAGCCTAAGATCAGAAGAGTCAAAGACTTATTATGATTGGATTTTTTAAGTGAGGCTTGGCCAGTTTATTGAAAGGATTATATAGCACGGTTTCTGAAATAGTGGAAGAATCAGCAGAAATGAGTTTTCTTCCAGACCTACATTTCAGACCTAAGATGAATGAACAAATAACTGATGATGGTATGCACAGATGAAAGATACAGGAAAGACATAGTAATATAAAATTAAAACTGGCCTGTCAAGCACAGAGAAGTCAAGAAACCCCAAATTATACCTATGAACTTACACCATGATACATTCAATGTGCTTTAATACAAGGTTGACAGCTCTTGTTGATCTCAAAGATCAGATTTAATCCTCTGCTTTAACACCATGAGTTTATAACAATACAAAAAGAAATACAAATATGAAATCTAGCACTTCAAAATGAGAAAGCAAACTTTAAATGTCCAGTATTTATTTATGTAGAGTTTTTTCAAATTTCAGGGTGTTACAATGGTTTCATTTTTAGCTAGTTTTTGCAAGTAGTGGGCTGCATGATCTTTCAGTATAGAACACTCAAGGCTGATTACACTGCAGTAGCAGGTGATATAATCCCTGAATGAAAGTGGGAATCTGGGGTTTATGTCAGTTATTATTAGCTGTCTAGAAATCAGGCATCTTACCTAAATTAATAATTTGTTCTTTTTCTATCCAACAGACACAGAAAAATAAATTTAAGTTCAGGGGTTAAATCTCGACCCTCATGTTTGGTTAAGTTTTTTTAGGATGGAAAACTTTGTCTGCCAAACATGTTTGTGTCGCTCTTGAATGCTGAGGGACACCAGCTGGTACTCAAAAATCTCACCTAACATCAGGCATGCAAATAAGTAGTTTCCTGGTCTCAGCACTTGGCAAAGAGCTTTCCACATCATCGGAAACCAAGAGTAACACACAGCCAGACTGCAAAGGCAAAACGACAGAGGATGATCACGGCACAGAGACTGTGCCTGGATCAGATCCACAGCTCAGCAAAGCTGGTGGTACTAAGCCGATTCTTCACCACTTAAATGCTCCCGACGTTATAAAACGTGACAGGAAAGGGGAAAACTGAAGGCAGAAGTTTCTGGTTGCCTTTCCCCTTGCAGGCAGCCACCCTGAGCACGCACCCACGAGCAGGCACGCCAGCACACGCATTACCTCGTTTCTGGCTTTCTCTATAAACTCCAGGGGAGCTTTCCCGAACTGAAACGCAGCTCCAAACCAAGGGATCCAGCTCCTGATGCAAGGAGGGGAGCTCGGGTTTCCCAGCTGAAACAAAAGAGCCTTGACAATGAGGAGTCCCAGGAGTGCTGCCAAGAGCAGAGCGAGCTCCATTTTGCCCGCTCGCCGCCGGCCGCGGCCCCAGCGGCTCCGCCTGCCGCAGCCCCGGCATGGCCGCGCTGGCCGCGCTCCGAGTCCCACAGGGGCCTCCAGGCCCGGCCCGGCCCTGCCCCGGGGACAAGGTGCCAAAAGCACTGAGCAGCACGGGGCACAAGCCCTTCTTCTGCCAAAGGCAGTGCCAATTCTGCTCTGTTCTGGGATGGGGACCAACTGCTGCTTGCAAAACTTAGATGTTGCTGTGGCCAGATCCTTGGACTCTGCACCAGTTGCTGGAAGGCCAGCCGGGCAGCCGGGGACATGGCCAGGAACACTGGCAAAGCAGTGCAGAGCTTTTCCCAGTTAAAAAAAAAAAAGGATTTTTTTTCAATACTGAGATTACAAAGCAGAGAGCCAGTGATTTGCAAACACTTAGCTTTCAGCAAGTCAGATGGCAAGAAACTTCTGCAGGCATCAGCTGAAGCAGAAACCTTAAGAAAGGTCTCTCTCACCTGTCTGAGATGTGTGTCCAGTGCCTGAGGAGCAGAGAAACACTTCTGAGGTTGAACTGACAATTCAAAACCCGCTGGTCACCTCTATTATATCAGTGCCATGTCAGAAGACAAGGTTTCAGAGAGGTCAGATCAGTTTCTTTGCATGTGTGAAAGTGGCACACCAAAATTACTTATGGAATACATTAGGTATAAAAAACCCTTAGGACTTGCTGCCAGAGCCTACCCCCGCACACCCTCAGCAGGTTTGAAGGGAACACAAAACCAGGAGGAGTGGCTGACAGATGAGGTGAGTGTGCTGCCACTCAGGGGGACCTCAACAGGCTGGAAAATGGGCAGAAAGGGACTTACCTTTAAATCATAAAATAACAGCTTGGAAAGGACCTCAAGGATCACCTGGCCCAGCTTTTCCTGGAAAAAAAAAAAAAAAGGTGACTATATGAAGTTCAGAAGTTCAGCAAAGGGAAGTGCTAAGTTCTGCCCCTGGGTAGGAAGAACACCATGCACCAGTAGAGGCTGAGGGGGCACCTGGGTGGACAGGAACTTTGCAGATGTGGGGTCCTGGTGGACACCACGTTGAACATGAGTCAGAGATGCACCTCTGCATTCAAGAGCACCCTGGGCTGCATCAGGGAAAGTGCTGCCAGCAGACTGAGGGAAGTGATCCTCTGCCAAGAGTGAAGTGCCAAAAAGGGACTGGAGCATCTGTCATTTGAGGAGAGGCTGAGGCAGCTGGGACAGCTCAGTCTGGAGAAGAGAAGGCTCGGGGGGATCTTCTCCTCTTGCACACCTGAAGGCAGAGTGCGAAGAGGATGAAGCCAGGCTCTTTTAGGGGTGCCCAGTGAAAGAGCAAGAAGCACTGGGCTTAAAGAAATACAGATACAAATACAGTTTAACCCCCTTCCTATACGGGAATAGGTGCACAAACAGGAGCCTTTGTACCTGTGCATACAGGCAGTACAGTAAGAGTAGCACAGCTGAAATACACTTGATAGTAGGAGGTTAAGAGCTGTGAAAAGCAGGTGTATGTCCTTCATTAAACAGCCATGCTGAAATACTTTGGGATGTTACATGTTGGTTGTAGGTGCAGAAGAACAAGCCCACATATGTCAACTGTGACAAATAGGATGTTGATCTCCGTTTTGCAAACTGTCTGGAACAAACAGATAAATCACTGTTAACCATCAAATTACTACACTTCTGTGTTTAGCTATCACCGCTCTTTATACGTTTATTTCCTGATTTTATTTTATCCATTAAATTATTTCTCTTCCTATACAGGAGCAAAGTGGTAAGAGAGCTAAAGACTCTGTAACATTGGAGTATATTTTCATTATATGCATGGTATATTTTCATTAACTCACTCAGTAATAAGTTTGAAGTGATCTATGTATACAGGTAAGACAAGCCCTCAAGCCTCTGTGAAGACATTCATTAAAGGCTTTTGTGTTTGTTTTGGCCCATTTTTTGCTTAGCTTGTGCTTTTAGGGCATGATTTGGTGAAGGACATGAGATTCAAGGCATTGTTGTGAGGAGGACACAACCCCTGCAATGGTGGAGCAGTCACTGCCAGGCTTTCCTCAGGCTGGGTCCTAGTCTTGGGCAGTGGTTAATGGTTAATGGTCTTTCCAAATGAACCAACACAGAAGCACAGCTGAGGGCACTGGGCAGTCTGGCTGCCTTTCTCCAGTAGTACACAGCTCTCCCACACCTGCTGCTCTGCTTCCAGCCTGTGTGATGTCCACGCTCCCTACCTGCATATGCAGCCTTTGGTCAAACTGGCTTTGGACAGAAACCAAAACATTCCATCTCACCAAGAACTGAAATAAATGAATAGGAAGGGTCCTCTGTGCTGGCGCTGTGTCTCTCAGGATCTGGGGATATAGGAATTCCAGGTGTTTGATGGATCTCCATGAGTACTGGCCCTTCTCCACACATCACAGAGTTGTCCATGCAAGCATCCACCTCTAGTCAGGCTCATTTCAAAGATCCTGTGGAAAAAGAGAACTTCTCTTCACTGCCATCCCCCAATCATCTGGTTTAAAAAGAACCTCTTTATTCAGGCTAAAAATGACCATGCAGGCTAAAAATGACCTTCCATAGGCTGCTGCAGTGCTATAGGGTTTATTTTAAGGAGGGATCTAGTTGTTGTTTTCCACTCCCTAAAGCATGGTCATAGAGAAAACAGAATGAGACTGTACCCAGAAGTGTACAGCTAAAGGATGATTGTGAAACCCTCATCGTGGGAGGTTTTCAGGGGACCGACCAAACAAGACCTTGGGCAACCTGATGCAACTCTGAAGCTGTCCCTGCTGTGACAGAGGACTGTAGGATGACTGCAGGTGAACTCTAGAGGTCCTGTCTACCCCACATGATGAATCGATGATACACATAGCCTGGCACAAGCTGACTCAATCCCACAGAACAGCTGTGGAGAGAGGCACAAAGTGCCACAGCAGATTGCATGAACTGTCCACAGGCTCTGAACCACTCACACCTTCTGTGCAGCCAGGCACATTTACATTAAATTGCAATATGCCCTCTCCCCATTTTAAACCACAGCTTCGTCAAGAGTTTGTTTTATCACTGCACAAGTTCTAATGAATTTTAACCCCAAGAAGGATCCAATTTAATACCAATTACTGGTGACCAATGAGAGAGATTCATCCAACTTCAACTGAAAGTTTCACCTGCAATGCTTCCTTAATTTGTCTGAATTATTGAGACAGAGGCCACACATCAAAGATTTAGACTGTCAGACAGGGATGTGGGGAGGTGTCTTGAGATAAGTTGCTGTGACCTAAAAAAATCCTCGAATCAGCATGAGGATTACTGACTAATGGCTAATGATTAACATAGGGATTCAGCTGAGCCTCAATGATAAATGAAAAGCTTCTCTTGAACAGCACATGCCTTACCCTTTTTTTTTTTTTTTCATGATGAGAACTTAAATATATCTATGATAATTTAAGAGAAATTAGGACTGGCACACAACAGGACTTCAGCATTCAGACAGGAAAAGCTTTAAACTTTTCACTTACAGGACTGTGGGCAGCAATCAGCTTCTGCCATCCCAGGCTGGCTGGGATCCTTATTCAAACTGCACTTCTCCGTGCCTAATCCGCAGCCCCAGCTCGGCACGTAGCTGTTGCTAATGCAGCTGTTACTAAACCAGATCGGGATCAATCCATCCCTCCCGGATGCAGCTGCTTGACACGGGAACAGAGTTTGGGGCTCCCCAAGCAGTGCTGCCAATGACAGCATCCCGCAAAGCAAACAGACCCCACGCGCCATCTTGAGCTCTCATTAATGATTACTCTTTTTAACGCAGATAATGGGCAAACTCGTGCGTGTGTCTGTACTTACATCGCCGGTTTCCGGGCACAGAGCAGCCCTGGTGACTACATTTCCCAGGAGCCTGTTGCGCAGGAGTCTCGTGTGTCACTGCAGAAGGACTTTCCAGCTCTGCAGAGCCGCTCGGGGTGCTGCAGTTCCCGGTGCTGGCGCTGGAGAAACATGACCTTCAGCAGCTTGTGTCCTAAACCACCGAGAGCCGATCCGCGTTAGGGCCCGCTCTGGCTGCAGACAGACCCGGGCAGGGTGGCTGGTTAGCCTCGGTTCATGTGAGATGCTAGATGTCACCTGCAGAAGAAGAGAGGAGCTTACCTCTTCCAGAGAGATGGCCCCGAGCCAGCAAATTCGCTCTGTCAGCCTGTGCAGCGGCTGTGGCAGAACTAGGTACAACTCACCGTGGCTTTCCGAGAGGGAAGGGGGTCAGATTTACTTACGGGGGTCAGGGGGAACATCAGTCCCCCGATGCCTCATTCCTCAGTGTTCTGCTCCAGCAAATCTGCATTTCACTGTGCTAGTCGTGGCTTTTCCGTAATCTAAGCCTTGCAAGTGTTTTATGCCACCTGACCGTGGCTGGAGGGAGGGTTTTTCAGGATGAAGTCTTTGCCTCAGAGACCGAAGGGCTGCAGTCATTAACTCAATGCAGTTGTGACTAATTTAAGCTTTGCACTGGCTGGGTTTCCTGAAAAACGACTAAAGAGGCAGGCAGATCTGTTGCCTAAGTTACTAGCAAGGCCTGATTCCTTGAGGAATTTCCTTTTTATAGCTAATGAAGGTTAATCAAAGAAAAATTGACTCTTACGTTTCTGACCACAGTGGAGATTGTTTAAAAATGGAGTTGGAAAACTGCTCGGTGAAACATGGAATAGAAGCCCACTAGCACCTATATAACACTACTTGGTGACCAAGTAACTTACTTGGAATATTTTTCAGCATGTTCTTTATAATTTTTACAAGCTTTTACAGCCAAATCAGTTACATTGCTCTAATGATTTGTAACTTCTCGATCTTTGCTAATCTTTAAATATGAATACCAAACTTAATGCACAAATAGACTATAAACCTGCCGAGGCTTGGAGCAGTGACTGCCTTCCCCTGGCACCTGTGTCCTGCTCTGGAAGGACCCTGGTGTGTCAGTCACAGAGGTATCAAAACAAAGACAAGCCGTGCTCCTGGGCACAGGCTGGGAAGGTCCATCGCCAGGCACTCCTGGCCTGGAACTGAAATGAGGGGCACAGTATGTGTCCATACTGTTTCAGGAGCAGCCCTGGGAAGCTGAGATCAACTCGGATCTCCTTCCCTGTCCACCAGTTATTTCAGTGAGAGAAATAACAGGCTAGACATGATTTGAGTGCCTGCGTAAGAAAAGCAGCGTGCTTTAGGGTGGTTTGTAGGACAGATATGCAGGTAAGTTTGTAGGTGAGCTTGAATGTGTGTCTGCATTATGATGACCTCCGTGGGGTTGTTCCTGACCATAACATGTGCCGCCACTGTGCTGGGCAGAATCGGAGAGACCACACGATCAATTGCGAGATATGACTGGTGTGTATTCAGGGGGAGTAACGGGAACAGGATTTTTCATCCTGAGTCCCTCAGAAGGTACATATATTGCATAAGAAATCTGCAAAACTAAATATGGGAGAAAGACTGCGTGTTTGACAGGAATGTAATTTAGCTACTTGTGCCCAGAGCCACTTTTAACAGATCTGGATGTGAATTCTCCTCTATTCCAGCGATCTCCTGCACCCTGTTGGGTACAGGCCTTGCTCCCTGCTGATGCCTGCGCAGCCCCTTGGGCGTTTTGGTGCAGGTGTTCCCGCAGCCGTACTCGTATTCACGTGTGTTCCCGGCCCTTTCCCCTCAGTGACGTTCCCCCTGGACCTCACGAAAACCCGGCTGCAGATGCAAGGTGAGGCTGCGGTGCTGCGCGGTGGCGCTGCGGCCGGGGCCGGGCCGGCGGGGCCGTACCGCGGAATGCTGCGCACGGCGGCGGGAATCGCGCAGGAGGAGGGCGTGCAGAAGCTCTGGCAAGGAGCCACGCCGGCCGTCTACCGCCACATAGGTGATTATCTGCTCCTGATGGGACAGGCTTGGGTCCTGCCTTCTGGAGCCAACACTCTTTGGGAGTGAGCTTGCCGTATTTTCTTGTACTTCAGATGTATCTGCGAGGACTTCTTCAGTCTAGCCCGCAATCCCACTTTGAAACATACGAGATTCCAGATCAATATCGTCTCTTCCTTCCCTTTACCAGTCCTTCATGGCCTTATTCTGGCTTCTGGGAAAACAAAATATGAGTTCTCTGTCATCTGTGCAGGAAGGTCTTGTCCGGGAAGCACAAACACTCAAGAGTCCTCAGCACAATAAATGTCTCATATGTGAGGGAAGTGGGGACAGATTAGGAAAAAAGAGGGGGGAAAAAGATGAGGTTGCAAGCACAAAGGAAGAATTCAAGTGCTAGAAGAAATGCGTTGGAGGTTTGGCCACAAGTAACAGCTTTCTGTGCTTTACTTGGAAATACAGTGACAGCAACAAACCTCAAAAGCACATGTGGGGATTTTGTGCTTGGCATCAGCCCAGAAGGAAGCAATGCAGTCCCATCTCCTTAGGATGCAGGCAAAGCTGTGCTGCCTCCTGGCAGACCTGTGGCTCAGCCAGAGAGATTTTTTGATGCTACAACGCTCTGGCTTTCCCACTGACACCAGGAAACCCCCTCACTTTCCCCATTCTGATCACAAACGTGAGAGCAGTGACCAGCTGACCCAGGCGAGCTCTAGAGTGTCATAAAGCAATGTCTTGATCTCTCTCTCACAGTGTGACATCAAATGGCAGACCCAAGAACTGTCTCCTGCTTTTGTTTTCCACAGTATACACTGGTGTTCGGATGGTTACTTACGAACAACTCCGTGACTCCGTGCTTGGCAGGGCGGAGGGTGAAAGCTTTCCACTTTGGTAATGTTGCATATTTATGCATATTTTTATTGCTTGCTTGGGGTTTGTCCTTACTATAGGACAAACTTGCTATAGCCAAATTTTAGGTCCAAAATATATCTGGTTTTAGAATGGGATTGATAAAATCTCATACAAAATACTTGTCAAGCATTATGCTACAGGGAGGGAGAACTACCGATAATACTGAAATTTCTGATTGTACAAAAATAAATAGACCCATAAAATCAACACAGCTCATCTAGTAGCAGTGGGAGATAAAGAAAGTTCTATATATCAGCAAGCAGTTTGGAATTTCAGATGGGCATTCAGTTATAATGCATGGAGTATCATCCTTACTTGTGTACTTTGGCATCCTGCCTTTAAATGTTAAACGAGGAGCATAACATAATGTTAAGCATGGAACCTTGATATTTTTTCCCCCAGGTAAGTTTAAACCCTTTCTTAAAATTAACAGAAATATTACTGATTACTTTGACACAATTATTACCTTCACTTTGGCTGTTAATAAATGGAATAACCATTTACACTTGTTCCACCTGGGTTGCGCTGCTGAACTCTTCAGCTTGAGCACTGTGAGTTGTGAAGATTTTCAGTGTATTCTGAAGCACAATTTTTCTCTGTTTGGCAGGAAAGCTGTGGTTGGAGGCATGTCTGCGGGTGCCATCGGACAGTTTTTCGCCAGCCCAACTGATCTGGTGAAGGTGCAGATGCAGATGGAGGGAAAAAGGAAGCTGGAAGGAAAACCGTTACGGTCGGTTCCTCTCAGAGCTGGTGGTTTTTTCCCCGTTACTGATCACTCTTTGGCCCAGGGTGTGGTTCTCTGTTTTCTGCCACCCCTTCTCCCCAGCTGCTCTGTGCCCTTTTGCAGGGAGAGCACCCAATGGCTCTGGGCAGTGAAGGGGGGAGGGATTCAAGATCTCCTTATTCCATTTATACTCATCTTCCTTATTCTGATTTATTGGTCCCAGGGACCACAAATCCATCCTCCATGCTGCAGCACATCCATGCCAGCACTGTACGGTGGGGAGGGAAGGATGCTTTCTGAAGATGGGAAGATGGAAGAAAGGATGAGGGAAATGGCTCATGCAGGATGCACAGGCACAGGGAAGGCTGGCACACAGCAGGGCTTGAGACCCTCCTGCAAATACCAGGACATGCTGCTCTTTGCATCCCAAACTGCTGCCATCATTTGGTGTCGCGTACATTTAGTATTGCAGCCCAGTGTGGGATCTAAGGGCTGTCTGCTGTTAGGGACCAGATCACTGCTTTGCAAGGCAGCCAGTATCTCTGGTAAAATATTGTGGTGTGAAAGTCAAAGATGGATCCAGAAAACGGGTCCAGAGGGCCAGATCCTTGCAGGTATAAATTCCTAATCTTATGTGAGGACCCAGTGCAGCAAAGTACTGGAATATGCAAAGATTTCACTGGGCTGTCTACCCACAAGTTGCACCTTGATTTCAGGTTTCGGGGTGTGCACCATGCATTTCTGAAGATCCTGTCTGAAGGAGGAGTAAGGGGACTTTGGGCTGGATGGGTACCAAATGTCCAAAGAGCTGCGTTGGTGAACATGGGAGGTAAATGAAATAATTTGGTCTGCAGCACTTAAGGTCCCACCAAAAGCTTTAAGAAAGAGGAGTGCAGCTGCTCCCTTGGGGCCCTGTTTGGAGCATCCTGCAGGTGACCTCTGCCTTGCGCACCTGTGTGTTGGTCCTGTGGAAGTCAAATGGTTTAAAAGTAACAGTTTTTACGTGAGCTTAAGGAAAAGTGAGCCAGGAGCTGAAGAGGTCCCATGGCCAGCAAAGCAGGAGCCTCACCAGCCACAACCCAGTGCCCAAGTGAGGTGAGCAGGGCAGAGCCAGTGAAGGCAGCCAGGCTTCACCAAGATCCAAATCCCCAGGGAAGTGTGCAGTCATGAGGCAGGTCTGAGGTCAAGCCTGGAAGCTGAGCCAGCAGCAGGGCTGGTGACGGTCACCCAGATACAGCTCAGCATCATCTGTAGGGTAAATCAGAGCAGATGGGAGCAGAAAAGAGACTGTACTCACATGTCTAAAGACAGGACTCAGGTGCCACAGCCCTCATCTTAAACTGGGGGCAGAGTTCCAGCTGTGCCAAAGGCAGGAGCCGCAATGGAAATGAACATCCTGTGTCATGAACAGCACAGACACCATTCACTCCTGACAGTGTTGTTTTTTCTCATTATGCTCTTTACAGATCTGACCACTTACGACTCAGTGAAACACTTTTTGCTTCTGAACACGACACTTGTGGACAATAGTGTGACTCACAGTGTTAGCAGGTGCTGTATTCTCCAATTACCCCTTTTCCACTGTAGAGCATTTCCAGCCTTGCTGTCTTCATCTGCCTTTCTGTGCCAGCAGAAGACCCCATTCTTTGATTTTGATACTGCTGATGAAATGCAACTTCAGAATTATTTTTCTTTCCTGAGAGAACATCACTTTATAGAAGACACAAGAGAAAGAATACAACCATTGCTACAGAACTGCCCTCGCTAGAAGTGCCTTGCTGGTGCATTTAAGCACCTTTGCTCTTACCTGTGGGAGCACAGTGATACAACCCCTGCAGAACAACCTGTTTTAGTCCCTTAAATGATGAAGAAATGTACTTTATATAAACAGTATTATGAATTGCCTATTGTGGGTCCTTCATCCATGACTCAAAACTGCACACAGACATGAGGGCAGCTGGCACTGGGAGGACATGTGAGCAAGAGCAGCACTAGCAAGCCTCCCAAACCAAGTTTATGTTATGAGTTATTGCTTATGCTCTTATGATAACTGTTTTAATATAGCTTTATTATATATAAAATCATCATGATACATCTTGGTTTCTTCCTGAAGTATCTCTTGCTGTTGGCAGTGCCTGCTCTGGGCTGGTAGCGGCTGTTCTGGGAACTCCTGCCGACGTGGTCAAAACCCGGATAATGAACCAGCCGAGGGATAAGCAGGGAAAGTATGGACACTTCAGAGACCGACTTTTCAGCAGCAAATTGAAACCCTGAGTGTCACTGATTTCACTGGAGTGAAGTGCTAAGTTGATAATTTGCTCTTCATCTTTCTGGTGATGGTTTCACTGATTTAGAAAATGTCCGGGGGGTGTTGTTGTGATGGCCACCGAATCATAACCAGTGGATTTCAATTCTGGATTAGACTCCAGGGAGCTTACAAAAGAGCATTTGCTTGTAGAAAAATACCAACTACAAATTATCTTTATGAGGGGGATGGAATTTAAAAAAATTGTTTATTTGTAATCCTAACACTGTTTGTTCTCCTTGCACATTGCTAGAGGTCTGCTCTATAAATCTTCCATGGACTGCTTGATTCAAACTGTCCAGGGCGAAGGGTTTATGTCTCTGTACAAAGGCTTTATACCAACCTGGATGAGAATGGTACGTGCTTGTTAACTCTTTACAAGAACAATTAGCATTAAAATGTGAGGAGTGTGGATGCAGCCCTAACCCTATGTGTTAGGGTCACGATTTTTGTATGAAAGACGTAATCATGGAATCATAGAATGGTTTGGGTTGGAAGGGACCTTAAAGATAATCTCGTTCCAAACCCTCTGCCATGGGCAGGGACACCTTCCGCTTGCTTACAGCCCCATCCAACCTGGCATTGAACACTTCCAGGAATGGGGAGTTCACAGCCTCTCTGAGCAGACAGAGGCTTGGGAACCTCTCTGGGAACCAGAGCAGTATGAGACTGAACTTAGTATGATTTTTATGAGGAGACAGTTTAATCTAATGGGCTTATTTATTGGGTTACTTCTGTTTTAACCCTCTAACTTCAGTGTTTGTTTTCTCAGGCTCCTTGGTCACTGGTATTCTGGCTTACATATGAACAAATCAGAAGGATGTGTGGAGTTAGTTCTTTTTAAAAGCTGCAATATTCACAAAAGAGAGAAGACTCAAAAAGCTGAATTCTCATTCCACAAGGTGGTAGGATCACACATACAGCTTGTTGCTCCAAATCCAGTCCTTACTGGTTAGGAGCAGCCATGACCTAAGATACTGTTGGATTGTCAGACTGGTACATGAAATTTTTATTATCCACAGAATAAAATTGCCACAATAATACTTCAACTAGCAGCCAGCATCAGCTTCCTGAACCAGCAAACGGGAATAAATAAAAAGTCTACCAAGCAAATAGAACATAATACTGTCTGCTTGTTTGATAATTGAGATGGTTCCTACTGTTAAAGACAAGAGCAGGTTGATCAATGCACTGAGCATGTTCTGTGGCTAAGCATCTATAAAATTATTTGGGAATTTTTGTTACTAATTGCATTTGCACATAGATAAAGAACTACCTCATTAGTTTGATGTCTCAGCAAACCAAGCCTGTAGTGATAAAAGCAGTTTACCTGATTTAAAATTTGCTTTGCACAAAAGGTGGAAGGGTTTGTGTTCCTCTTACTTTCCCAGACTGCCTGACCTCTCCACTCAACTATTTGAGTAAGATCATGGTTGAAATGCAGTCCTGTTCCCAGGAAATCAAAAGCCTAGTTTGCTCTGCCCCACTTGAAGGACTTGGGATACTCCATAGGACCAAGCTGAACTACTTGTCCCATGACAGTCTTGGTACTGATGTGGTCATTAAGGTACCACTTTTCCATGGAAACACACACTTCGCCCACTTTCAATCCCGGTGGAATATAACATTCTCTTCAATGATGAAAATGTTTGAACAGGAGTGATTTATTTATGTTTAAACCTAAAGACTTCTAGACTTCATGGAGTAGGAGGCTAGTGCTGTTTGTCATTAGGTTCATCTTTGGCAATGAAGAGGCAAAAATGCAGTATTAAAAGCAGCCATGAGTAGATAAAACAAAGCTGGCTTTGATTTAGTAATGTCTAGTAATGGAATTATGTAGAAGACTTGGTTCTCTGAATAAATACCCAGGATTTCTTCTAGTCTTTGCAACCAGTGTCTCCAGTGTGCGAATTTCTCATTAAACACAGTTTGGGTGTCTTCTTGGCTTGCACTTGTACTTTCTGATTGTATTGTAGTTCAGTTGTGGCTGTGTGCATTTGGGGGTGCACTTCCAGCTTGGAAAACATTCATCTCACCATTATGAGGGAGTCACAGAATCACAGAATGGGGCAGGTTGGAAGGGACCACAGGGGGTCACCTGGTCCCACCTCCCTGCTCAAGCAGGGTCATTCCAGAGCACCTGGGACAGGATTGCACCCAGACAGTTCTGAAATATCTCCCGTGAGGGAGACTCCACACCCCGTCTGGACACTGTTCCAGTGCTTGGTCACTGCATGGGAAAGTTCTTCCTCATATTCAGGTGGAACCTCCTGTGCATCAGTCCGAAGGTATTGTTCAGAAATCCTGATATTTTTCTAGCTGACATCCTGAGAAACTAATCCAAGTCCTTTCTGTCTTGCACTCCAACGCCAGCAATGGCAAACCAGCAAAGCTGCTGCTTCAGTTACATCCCAAGCAGTCCTGCCTGCTATCCCATTACCCTGGTGATGGATACACAGCTTTACCTTCTATTGAGATAGAGTAAGTATTTTTATCATAGAATCATAGAATCATAGAATGGTTTGGGTTGGAAGGGACCTCAAAAGATCATTTATTTCCAACCCCCTGCCATGGGCAGGGACACCTTCCACTATCCCAGGTTGCTCCAAGCCTCGTCCAGCCTGGCCTTGGACACTTCCAGGGACAGGGAATCCACAGCTGCTCTGGGCTGCCTGTTCCTGTGTCTCACTGCCCCCACAGTAAAGAATTTCTTCCTAATATCCAATCTAAACCTGCTCTCTTTCAGTCTGAAGCCATTCCCCCTTGTCCTGTCACTCCAGGCCCTTGTAAAAAGTTCCTCTGCAGCTTTCTTGTCAGCTCTCTTCAGGTACCGAAAGGCCACAATTAGGTCACCCTGAAGCTTCTCTTTTCCAGGCTGAACAAGCCCACTTCTCTCCGTCTTTCCACATAGGACAGTTGCTCAATCTCTCTGATCATCATAACCAGGATATTAATTATAAGCCGTGCATATACAAACCACTTTTAGCCAGCATTTATCAAAATTCCTACTTTTATGGGCGCACAGCTTGGGAAAATCACTGAAACTCTAAGTTTTGATAAAACAACCTTGATAGACTTCAATGAACAAAGCCTGGAAGAAGAGAGGTCTATTGTTAAAACTGGATACAAGGAGTGCACAATTTATGGACCACAAGGACATTTTGCAGAAAACAGCATACAAAAAAAGCTAACGAAGACTCAGTATATGTGCTGTAAAGTCCCTACCTGAGAAAAAGATAATAAAAGGACTGAAAAATATAGACTAATTTGCGTGAGAAGTGAGAAATCGATGACCAACAGAGGACAGAATACTAATTAATGAAAGAGAACTCTGTAATTTAGAACCAGTTAGTGTTAATTTGTTTGCTAAAAATACATATATAAATAAATGTAAAAGTTCTGTATCTGCATCTGTGTAAAGGCTGGAATTTTGTCAGCCACACACACACACACACACACACAACCCCACACGCACATGTATCTCCTGGCCAAGAATAAAGTAATGCCTTACTCGCTAACAGTAAAAAGACAGTGTTAGACGGTTTTATTTATCCCAACTATTTCAGAGGATTTTGCAACAACAGCATCACTCAGCTTGGTGTCACTTGAAAACTCGCCGAGGGTGCACTCCAACCCTTCCCCTGTGCAGTTAATGAAGATACTAAGTAACACCGCTCCCAATACGGACCCTTGAGGGAGACCTCGAAATAAAAATATGCCTTGTAAAAACCTTGTAGTGAAAAACTTCTTTAACTCTTAATAAATCTCTCTCTTTGAATGTGAATTATTAAGGACTCCTGGTGGGTCTGCGGTGCGAGCTCCCTGCCCTCACACCGCGGCCCCCGCCCGCACGCGGCGCCCCGCCCTCACGCCGCCGCTGGCCAATGGCCGTCGAGCTCCGCACGAATGTCCCGCCCTCACGCCGCCGCTGGCCAATGGCCGTCAAGATCCTCACGAGTGTCCCGCCCTCACGCCGCCGCTGGCCAATAGGAGCTAAGCGGGCTGGGCGTTGTCTGCCGCTCACCCCGCCCCCACTCAGCCGGCGTGGAGCGCTCCACCGTGGGAGAGGGCGGCTCCGCCGGGCTCTGCCCTGGCCATAATTCTGTAACCCTCTTCCTCGTGGCGCCTCCGCGCAGCCTCGGTGTTGCAGGAGCGGCCCCGTGTATCAGCCCGCTTCACCCCTGCTTTTCTCCCTTCCCTTCGCGCTCTGCACCCCCCCGAGAGGATCTAAATGGACTCGGCCGCTGGGGCAGCCGCTAACGGCTCCCTGAGGGTCACGTGGGCGGCGCGTGCCCTATATGAGGCCGCGGGTCGGTGGGAGGGGCGTTCATTCGCCTCGTGCGGGAGGGCGGCGCGGGGCGAGGCGGCTTCGCCATGAGCGCCGGGCCGGGGGCCCTCGGGCGCGGCGACACCGTCACCCTGCGGGTCAGCGCCGTGGGGCTCTACCCCGAGGTGCCCATCCTGCGGCTGTGGGGGCTGCTGGGCGAACGCAAGGCTGACTATGCCGTCCTCCACCGCGAGATCCAGGCGGCGGCCGGGCCGCGCCTGGCGGCCCGCCCAGAGCCCGGCGGGCCGGGGGCCAGCGGGACCAGGCTGTGCCCAGGAGAGCTGGCGCTGGTGGAGGTGTTGGGCATCTGGTACCGCTGCTGTGTGGTGAGTTGCAGTGCCCAGGGGTACCGTGTCTTCCTGCTGGACGAGGGGTACATGGTGGCCACATCCACACACTACCTGGCACGGGGCTGCTCGGAGCTGTTCCAGCTGCCCCCGGAGGTGCTGGGCTGTGTCGTGGCCGATGTCATGCCCTCCCACGGTCACGAGGGGACAGCATGCGGGGATTCACCGGTGTCCAAGTGGAGCGTGGAGGCGATGGAGTTCCTCAGCTTCCTGCATGGCAAGGAGGTGTCCGGTGTGGTGCAGGAGGTGATAACGCCGCAGCTCGTTGTACTGGAGCTGCCCCAGCTCGTGGCCCAGATGCGGCGGCTGGGCCTGGCCAAACGCGTCTCTCCCAGCTGGTTCTGCCAGGTGCTCAGGCGCTGCCTGCCTTTTGGCCAGTTAAAGAAGCAGCTCTGTCAGCAGCCTCCAGCGTGTTCCCTTGGAACTTTTGCAGTTCCGCAGCTTGTCCACATGTTGATCTCATACCAGCCTCTGTCACCTGCCTTGGATTACTACTACCCACAGCTTCAGGTGGGTGTGACAGAGCCCGTCCTAGTGACCCATGTCTCTGACCCACACCACATCTATTGCCAGTTGCAGTGCCTGTCTGAGGAGATCTGTTGCCTTTCTGATACCATGTGCCATGCTTATGACCAGTGGGAGCAGGATTTATTGCCCAGAGTGGGCTCACCCTGTGCTGCCCGTGGGATGGATGGCCAGTGGTACCGTGCCATTCTGCTGGAGCTCATTGGTGAGGAGCAGGACCAGCATGCAGCTCTCGTGATCTTTGTGGACTACGGCAGGAAGGAGACTGTGACCAGAGCTAACCTGCGCCATTTGCCTGCCGAGTGTTTTCGCATGCCTGTGGTCACTTACCTGTGTGCTCTTCAGGGTGTTTCGGATGGGGGCTGTGGCTGGTCCCCGTTGCAGGTCGATTTGCTGAAAGCATTGGTGCTCAACAGAGGAGTGAGTGCTCACATCAAAGCCTTTAACTCCTTTGAGCATCTCTACTATGTGACCCTCTATGGGGAAAATGGCGTTGATTTGAACCATCTTTTTGGGTCTCAGGCTTGCTGCCTGGTCAGCAGTCATGTGAGCCAAACTGAGGCTCATGAGCAGCTGGAAGTAGAGGAATCCTCAGCTGAAGAATTGGGATTGCCACCAGAAGCACCTCCTGTTTTAATACACAGAGATTTGGCCGCTGCTGCTGTAGCTGGTGTGCATCTGAAAACCTGGACATTCTACAGTGCACGGGTCTCTCACCTCCAAGACCCATCTGAGTTCTGGCTGCAGCTCCATGAGCATTTCCGGCTCTTCAGGCAGCTAAGGCTGTGCATGTGGAATTTTTATTCCCATTCCCCAAAGCCGGGTGGTGCTGGGTGGGACCCACAGCCTGGATCCCTTTGTTGTGCCAGTGGGAACGAGGGTGTCTTTTATCGAGCAGTGGTCACCAGGGTACTGGACACTGGGGTGGAAATACTCCTGGTAGACAGAGGCAGTACAGAAACTGTGGGTCTGTGTGCTGTGAGGGAGCTGCTCCCTCGGTTCAGGGAACTGCCTGCTTTAGCTCTGAAGTGTTGTTTGGCAGGTGTCTCCCCTCTGAGAGGGAGTTGGAGTGAAGCCTCTGTCTCTGCATTCAGGGAGATGGTACTGAACAAGGAACTAAAGGTTTGGTTTTTGAGTGTGCAGGGTGACAAATATGTGGTTGAAATTTTTGACCAGTCCCAGTTAGGAGAGAGAAGAGTAAGTAAACTCATGGCCCAGAGGGGTTATGCTAAATACCAGAGGTACGAAATACCCAAGACTTCCCAGAAATCAGGTAAGTCTGTGATGCAGGCCTCTTCCCGAGTATGTGCTGCAGAGGAAAGCAAAAAAAATGCAGAGAAGAGGCTCAGAGAAGAATGTGATCTAAAGAGCAGTGATAGAGGGCTTGATTCTCACGTAGGTGTGATGGTCAGAGAGAGCCCAGTTGCAGCCACTCAGAATTCTGAAAGTAGTGAACTTTGTTCTCGAGACTATGAGGGTAAGGAAAATCTGCACACTTCTTTGGGACAGAACTATGTGGAAATCAAGCCAGGCTCCTCTTGTGGAGGCCACTTAGAAGTGGGAAGTACAGTTAATGTTATTTTGTCATATGTTGAAAATCCTAGTTGTTTTTGGTGTCAGTTAAGTAGAAATTTCCATGACCTTGAGGTACTAATGGATGAAATTCAGGAGCATTGCAAGAATTCATCCCAGCCACATGTTTGGCCAAATCTTGTGTGTTTAGCCCAGTACTCAGAGGATAAAAAATGGTACAGGGCTTTAATAGTTAGTGAAGGAGTGTGTGCAGAAAAAGTAGAAGTCATATATGTTGACTATGGCAACAGGGAGCAGGTGTGTCTAACGAAGCTCCGTGCAATTAGTGAACGCTTCCTTAGGTTAGAGGCTCAGGCATTCAAGTGCAGCCTTTACAACTTAATCCAACCTAATGGTCAGAATCCTTTTGCCTGGGATGAAGAAGCGATTCAGACTTTTCGGCAGTTTGTTGTTGATTCAT
Organism: Monarcha castaneiventris obscurior; assembly: GCA_026261815.1. Taxonomy (NCBI): domain Eukaryota; kingdom Metazoa; phylum Chordata; class Aves; order Passeriformes; family Monarchidae; genus Monarcha; species Monarcha castaneiventris. The sequence continues at coordinate 32,168,976 of JAMPIT010000624.1, read as the reverse complement.
CATCTGACCTTGATCTGAAGTGTACAATATTTGCCTTGGCTTCAATAAACAGGGACCTGTTTAACATTGTAGATTTAATCACACCTTTCCAAAGTGCTTGCCAGTTTCTCACTGAGAGAGGTGTAGCTAGACCTTTATTTCCTCAAAAGCACTTGGAATCTTTGGTCCAGCTTCACTCCTTCTATTATTCTAGTCATGGTATCAAAATTGGGAGTGAGGAAGACGTTTATATTACGCATGTTGAGAATCCATGGATGTTTTATTGCCAACTTGAAAGGTGTGCCGATACCTTGGCACAGCTGGCTGATAACATCAGTCGCCTGAGTGAGAGAGTGAGCAGCACAGGAACCTTGGAGAAGTCTGGGACCTTGTGTCTGGCAAGGTACTGTGACAGTCAGTGGTATAGGGGAGTAATTACGGAAAGACAACCTAAGGCTAAAGTCTTCTTTGTGGATTTTGGGAACACAGAGACAATAGAGACAGATAATCTGCTTATTTTACCCAATGATGCTTCTGATATCTTGCTTGTGCCAATGCAGGCCATAAAGTGTTCTGTGTCTGATGTATCATCTGTTTCCAAAGAAGCTGAAACATGGTTTAAGGAGGCTGTCCTAGAAAGGAGATTAAAAGCAATAGTGGTAGCAAAGGACTCTGATAATACACTGCTGGTTGAGTTGTTTGATGGAAATACTCAAATTAATACAAAACTGAAGGAGCTAAGCCTAAACAGTACAGGACTGTGTAGTCATGTACACAATGAGACTTCGTGCTCTAGAAATACAGATGTGAATGAGAGGAATGAGCCTGCAGAGTCCCCTTTAAATTCAGGTAGGCCTCTTGAAAGAAAATGTCAACCCAAAGCCCAGCAAGAACAAGGGAGTAGAAGACCCTTAAAAGAAGAAGTTGTAAATCTTTTCCAGCACTCTGTGAAGGGAGATGTGGCAGCTGGATTGCTAGAACCTAATGAGATGCCTAGCAATAAGGATCCTATTTTGTTGGATAAAGCAGGGGAGGAGTCTCTGCTCTTTCCCCAGGTGGATACACTGTCAGATATTAAATCCGATGCTGAAGGCAGGTGTATAATGCTTAAAAATGCATCTGATCTACCACCACAGAAGATAGCGCCAGCTCTTAAAACCTTAGTGTATGTGTCTTACATCAATGACCCACAGGACTTTTATGTTCAACTAGGGAGTGATGAGGTTCAGCTTAACAACATTTTGGAAAGTCTAAACAATGGGAAATCAGTGAAGGAGCATTGTGGACAACTTTTCCAAGCAGGAGATTTAATCAGTGCTGTGTATTCAGAAGACAGCCTGTGGTATCGAGCTGTAGTAAAAGAGAAGACTTCAGACAATTCGATAAGGGTACATTATATTGATTATGGTGATACTTCAGTGATTAGTGTTGATCAAGCACGCAGGCTTCCTAAGGACTTATCATCTATTCCAGCAATGAGCATTCACTGCTTCCTAGGTGGACTTAAAAGCAAAAAAAATGCAGACTGGACAGAGAAAGCAGTGTTTTACTTCACCAAGAGAACAAGTGAAATCCTGCTGTCATGTGAATTTGTAAAGAAGGTTGACGATAAATGGGAAGTAATTCTCAGTGACCATCAAGGTATAATAACAGTGGATTCAGCTGATAAAGATCTTCCAAGTAGAGAAAGACTTTTCTTAAGAAAAAAAATGAATAAAAGAGAGAACAGTGATGTGACAACTGTCTGTGAGCCTTTGCCTCCTCAGGTACAAAATGAGATTTCCTGTGTAAGTGATTGTAAATCATTTATCTGGAAATTTCCAGAGGCAGGTCAGACTTTAAAAATTTATGTCACAGTGGTAAATAGTCCAGGATTCTTCTGGTGTCACCGTGCTGATACCAAAGATGTGAGCTACATAGAGAAAAAAATAGAGGAAGCTGAAAAGCTTGGGCTAAGCTCTCTGAACAATGGCAAGTCTTGTATTAAAAGTGGTGATATTTGTCTAGCAAAATACAGTCAGGATGGGTGGTTCTACAGAGCTCAGATCAGCAGTGTGAAGGATGACAGTGTAGTTGTTAGGCATGTGGATTACGGAAGCGAGGAAGCCATCAGCCTGGAGATGATCCGACAGATGCCATGTGATCTGCTCAGAGTACCTGGGCAAGCATTTGCTTGCTGTCTGTCAGGTTTCAGTCCCTCTGAGGGCTCATGGCTTAGTGAAGCAAATAAGAAGTTTTATGATATGACTGAAAACCTTGTATTAGGTGCTGAAGTAGTAGAAATTTGGGAAAATAAAGATTCTGAAGTCCCACTGTGTGTTGTCAAGCTGGAAGCTTCTGGCAATAGTATTAATGAAGAGATGAAGCCTTTCTGGAAGGCTAATAAAGAAACTGGTGACAATGCTTTCTCAAACCTTTGCAACCCCCTAAAGGAAAACAGTTCAAACAGCAATTTGGGTCTTTGCCTTGATGAAGAAACTACTGCTGTTTGTGGATTAGCTCAGGAAGAGAGTGAAAATGCTTTGTTTTGTTCTGATCCTTTCCTGGGTGTAACTTCTGAGTGCTTAGAGACTGCAGAAGCAAATGTGTCAGTGGGACCTGCCAGTGGGAAGGTTGATGATGGATACAAAATAGGAGAGTGTGAGAACCGCTTTGATAAAGAGATAGCTCTGTCTGAAGGTGACAGTGATAACAATATGTTACTAGAACCAATGAGAAGCTGCAGCCCTCATATTGTGGGGAATGGAATGAAAGCTGCAGAACAAGACTTGCCTGAAATAATGTTTGGAGAGAAGGCTGAGCTGAAAGCAAAACTGACAGGCAGTGCTCCAGCAGCCAGCCTTTTCCTAGGAAAAGAACAAGAACTTCAGAGATTGCCAGTGCTCCAGGCACAGCCATCCGCAAGCAATGGAACAGGGACATTAGAACTGGATCCATTAGAAAGGCACTTACCATGTCATCATCTAAACGAGCTCTTGCAGGAGCTAGAGGGACTTTTGGAAAAGTCCTCCTTTGGTGAAGGAACAAAGGAAGCACTGGAAGCAAAGTCATTTGAGATGCAGGCAGAGTCAGGCAGTGAAGCAAAAGAGATGGTATTGGAACAGGAATCGCTGGAGCTGCCAGTTGTGAGGGAGGAGACAGCGCAGTTGACAGCTCTGAACTGTCTTGAAATTTTACCATTACTTAATGAGAAAGAAAACCTGGTGCCTTCAGTTAGTGACAGAGAGAAGTCAGTAGAGCTGATAGCATCTGATGTTCAGCCTTCTTTGGGAGAGAAGACCAAGAACCTGCAAGCAAATTTATCTGGAATTCATGAAACAGAAGCTGTACCAGCTGACTGGATGGAAGCAGACCCTCCTTCCCGAAGGCTGTCATCATCTGGTGGTAGACCTGAGAAAGAAGTGCGCCAGAAGATGCATGACAAGCAGTTGATGCTAGGAGCCAAATTTGAGCCCTTTGTGGAACTGGCACTCCCTGATGTTCAGCCTCCTCAGGAAGACAGGGAGGAGGACTTGTTAGGGCTGGAACATGCTGTGCTGCAGAGTTCTGCAAATACTGGAAGTCAATTCTCATTTCTTTCCAAAGACTCAGCGAATCAGAGGCCTGTTTTCACTGTGAAGTCATGTGACTGCAAAGTTGAGAAACATAAGGGGTGGCAGAAGAAGAAAGATGACTGCATGGAAGAATGGATGGAACAAGACTTGACTGACTCATTTAAAGAGAGTGGAAATATGCGTGTTCAGTCTTTAGGCTGTAAGCCTGGGGAAGACAAGAAGCAAAACGAGAACTTGGCTGACTGCAGTCCAGGTAAAGTATCTGATTTTAAAGAGTTAAATAATCAAAATGTTGTGCACATTCAAACATGAGAATAGCTTTCTTGTAGAAAACTTAACTTTTATTCCCTAATAAGTTAATGTATTAGTGTTAATGCTTTGATGGGTTAAGGACAGCAGACCAAGTGTAGTATCTCATGGGTAATGTGACAGTCTAACAGCAACGAGTCTTACTTGGGAAGATTAATGATTTTAAGTGGAAATCCATTTCTGAACATGAAGTGCATTTGCAGGACTGTTTGGGATGACAATTTTTTAACTTCAAAATATCAAGTAGTTTGGAGGGGGTGGGGGAGCAGTGTTTTGAGGCATCTCAGGGATTTTTTGAGGGTCAATTTTTGTGGGGTTATATGAGTTTGGTTTTTTTTTCTTCCTCTTTCACTGATAAATCATCATTTCTTGTAGGACACCATGACTATCCTTGTAATCTGAAGGGCTTTGCTGTTGGTTCCAAATGTGTGGTGTGGACCTCTCTCAAATGGTGCGACGCTCGCATTTTGGAGGTATCTGAGAAAGGTACCAAGGTAAGTGTGGTTTGAATACTCTTTCTGCATTCTTAAGATCTGGTCCTTCCTTGGTCTCTCTCTAAACTTGTGAGTATTTTAAAGAACTCTGTTACAGAATTTAAGTATTGCAAAGGCTGATTCTGCATTTATAGACTAGAGAAAAACAGCAGTGTCCCAAGTTGGATGACACATGTCAGCACTTGATGTTCCCTTCACATCTTAATTCTCTTTTATTGACTGGGATTATTGAAGGATCTGGCTGCAGTCTGAGACACAGATGTGTGTGGCTCTGTCTGGTCTGCAAGTTAATGTTCTGCTGTGGTGCTGTGTTACCATTAAATGCTCAAGCAACTTGACATTTTACTGGTGTTTTGGGGAGTTAGTGCTAGAGCAGTAGAAACTTGGGAAGAAACTTAAACTATACTACAAGTAATAACGAATCCACAACTACTCCTGCTTCAGTGAAATGTGTATTGCATTAGTGGTTGGTGGGAGTTAACTTCAACAGTAGAGGATAATCCAGTGAGCTGCCTTGTTCTACAGCTGTTTAAACTGGGGGACGAATGAGATGTTTTCCTTCAGTCCAGGGGGAGTGTGTATTGATGTACACACATGCACAGACATTGTACCTGCATAAAATGACCTCTAAGTTAAATTTAAGGTTGAAAATCCAAAAGATGGTTACATAAAAGCATCCTCTTGGAAGATTGAATGTCTGAGACAGTGGACGCCAGCTCTTGTGCTAGTAGGTCCCTTTGGTGTTTAAAACTAAGTCAGCTGTATTCAGATGAGTGCAAGTGTCAGGGATATCATGTAATGATATCCCTATTCATCAGCTTCCTTCTGGTTCTGATCTAGTAGATGTTTTGCAGCCTTTTTCCTCTATGCTTGGGTTAGGAGCCCAGAAGAGCCTTGAGCAGCCTCAGTAAGTATATTCAGTTTTATTAGAGATTAGCTTGTTCCTCTTCGCAAGATCCAGACTTCTCAACACCTCAAAGGCACAGAGTTCTCAACTCTGTTTTCCTACTGCTGTGTCTTATTTATTGAGTGCATTTCTGCTGTGCTAGATCCACTTTGGCTCTGTCTGTACAGGTCTTGAACCTCTGCAGTGGCAATGAGGAGATTGTGCATCCTGAGAACGTCTGGAACGGAATTCCTGACTGGGCCCACAGATCCTCAGAGGTATGGCAGTGTGATACTGGACTGGGCAGGACAGTACTGGTTTTTAGAAAGGGTGCTAACTAACTGCTAAATCATGAAAAATATTTCTATTATGGAGTAATTAGGAAATAATAGTAAGGCTTTCAGCAGTGTTCTTCATGAAGAACCTACCAGTGGATGAAAAACTTACGTCTGGAACCCAAAACTCAGGTCATCAGCCATGCTGCTGGTGATGATAGCAGCATGAATTTCCAGTTCTTTCTTCACATGCAGCCTTTGCATCAAAGTGAAAAGTGGGTAGAAGACTAATATAGTTAATTTTAAGGGGGGAAAACAATGGTAAATAGGAGTCCAGTAGTGCTCATGTAAGAAGTCAGTCTAGTATTAAAGGAAACATCTCAGTGGAAGTCCTGGCAATAGTGCCAGCTTCCTAACAAGATCCCTTTTTGTGTAGGCATTAACTCCTGCAACAGAAAACTTGCAGTCCTTACCAGAGGAGTCCTTACTTCAAGGTAAGTCTACTTTAAGCCCCCCAAATGGGTTGTGTACTCAGTGTTTGAATGCTTCCTAATATTCTAGGAAATGCTTTATTTTAGAAAATACAGTTGAAACCCTAATTTGAGTTTACGTGGTTGATACTGTGGTTGGGATTTTCTTGATAGCATTAGCTTATGTACTGTCAGTTTAAGGGTGAAAACTGCTACTCGGTCTGGATTGGAAACTAATTTAGTATTTATTTATTCATCTAATGGATTGAGGCTCTTGGAAAAGCTGTGGTGGTTCACCCAAATTATAGATTTTGGCAGGATTTTGAGCATTGCCGTCAGCATGCTGTTTGTTCTTGGCCATGTTTCTGAGGCAAGGTGAGCAACTGCTAGGCAGACTCTATTAACCATTTAGTTTAGGATTTGAGTGCCCCAGTCCCCATAACCTATAAATCTAAACCCATAATAACACCATTTTAGTTGTTGGCAGGATAGTTTGGGAATAGTACATGTACATCTTTATTGTTACTTAAAATTTTTGAAGTGTTACTGGTGAACACCTATTCAGTGTACTGAATAAATAGCAAAGGTTCTTTCTGATTATATGTTATTTTTATAATAATGGAACTGTAGAGGACTTCTGGTTGAAAGGGGCCTTTCCTGGTGGTAAAAACAGGGCCAGCTACATCAGGTTGCTACGGACCTTATATCGAGTTCTGGAATCTGTCCAAGAATGAAGACTCCTAAATCTACCTGGGCAGTTTGTTTCTGTGCTTGCCTGATGAAGACTGAACTGAGTTGAAGTGGAGATACAATTACCAGTTAATCCCTGGAAGCACAAATGCTATTTCAGTATAACTGTACTGGTTTATGGGTAACAAATAATGAAGCCTGCAACAGAGATAAGGTTGCCTGTTGAGCAAGAAAAAGGATAGTTAAAAGAATCTGATAAAATGTTAAAATGGTGAATCTACAAACTCTCCCTCGATTCCATCACTCAGAATTATTCCTGATTTTGTGGATTTTTTCTGGTTTTGAACACTTTGCATGGAATTAGTGTATGCACCCTCAGCACAAGCACAGGAAAGGTGAGTCAGGGTCATGCACCCATGTGTCACAGAGCTGGATCTTGCTGCACACACTGCCACTGCCTGGAAAGGCAGTCTGAGGTGGAGGTACATAGGGTGCAAAAACTCCTGCAGTGGCTTATGCCAAGCCTACTGAGGGATAGAGTGACTTGAACTCATACCTGAATCTGGGAGCACTGCTGCTTCATCTTCTTGGGCACTTAGGCTGTTTCAGCTGTTTTATCTTTGTATAGTAAGTGTAGTCTTTTAATAAGGTCCAATGTGTCAATAGTATTTAGTCTGAAGCCCTGTAGAGCTGATTTTTGATGTTAATGCCTTTATACACACTTACAGAAACATCTTGATGGGTCTAATCTGTGTTTATTCCTTATAGAAAAGCAAACTGGCTGCAGTAGCAATTTAGCTGAAGATCCTCATGTCCTCCAGCATTGCTGAAACCAAGTGACATGTTGACCATGTGGAACTGAACAAGTGTATGTGTGTGAAATGTTCCCATGAAAATGTTTGTGGGAACAAAAATACAAGCGAAGTATTGAGTGGCTTATTTTTCCTACCTAACTGACCAAATGCCTGTCACTACTGCACGTCCCTGTAAAGGAATAGTGTTGGTAGACTGGTATTGTCAGCTTGATTTCTTACAGCTGTTGTTGCTAGAATGTTAATGTTAGCTTGTTTGTTATAGCTAAATAAGAATTTGCCTCTTGGCTGGCATTTTTTACTGACTGGGGGTGCACTGACTTGTATGGAGTTCTTGGTGGGTGGTTCAACAAAGGTTTCTTGTGAGTTTCTGAATATGCTACTGTGTTGTACAGCACTGCTTTCTGATGTTTGCTTTTGGAAAAGTTGCATTGTTAAGAGTTTTTCTCTTAAAAAAAAAAAAAAGTTGAGGGTATTTTGGGGGGGTTAGGGGTGGGGAAATTTTTTTTTTCCACAGAGGAACATAGTTGTTTTGGGTTGAAGTCTTGCATTTGGTGATGTTCTAAAGCAATGGAAGGAGCTGGAATAAAGCTTTGGCTGGCATATACTGGTTTGTTACTGTGTTTTAATGACTTGTGTCTGTTCCTGTGCAGAAGCTCAAATGCTGTGTGAGGGCTGCTCTGCAGTCACTGGTTATGTTTTGACCCTAACCAGCTCTCTAGAGTACCGTGAGCTATGGTGAATGCTTTGAAACATTAATTGCACTTAATTAATGGAACTTGCTGCAATTGCACTAATGAAAGATGAAGCTTTTCCTATAAATATGAAGAAGACCCAGTGGAATGGCTTTGCTGCCACATGTGTGCAATGTACTAAGGACATGACCTGCAGGTCTTTTAAGGAGATCTCACCTTTAATTGTATTTCTCATGTGTTGAAAAGGGGGTTCTATTTTATATTTATATTTATAGTGGTGTTCCATGCTCCTGTATAGCACAGCTGCTTCCTCCTCTTCAGAAGCTGTGGCTTTTTCATGCTGTGGATTTTTCAAGGACCTGGGAACCCAAGCTGGCCGATAGTGAATCTCACAGTCGATCTCAAGTGTTAGTGCTGACTCAGTAAGACAAACATGTTTATTTGCTTAATAGAGACAATACATGGCAGTAGGCAGAGGAGAATTTAATTAAATTCTGAAAGACAAGTCTTAGGTGTTACTGCAATCTTACTTTAAGATCACAGATTATACATAATAATTACACTGTTAATTTCTTCATTTCTGTTTGCTTCAGCAGTTTTGTTTGTAACCTGATTTTGAAACGAATAGAATATAGAAGACACCCTTCCATGAGGCAGCTTCAGGCAGTTCTGATCCAAAAACGAGAGCCTTAAACAAGGCCAGCCAGCTGGCTGCTGACAATCTTTGTCCAGGTCCTACCATTGCTGTCTGTATCTGTCAGTGGGAGCCAACTGCTTCTTGAGAAGCAGTTTAGAGACCATTGTGAGCATCTGGACAAAGACAAGTGTCCAGAGAGTGTTTACTACCAGGAGAGACCTCAGGACATGAAGCAGTGCTAACAAGGACCGTGTACAGGGAGCTCTGTAATTTCCCCTGCAGTCGGACTCTGTGGTAGTGCTAACACAGACATTGACAAGGGAGGAGCTGCTGGAGCTTTGCCCAAGGGCAATTACAGTTGCTACAAGAGTGACCCATTCAGAAGCTTTTGGGATATAAACATAATTCTCTAGCTATGGCACTAAACACGTATTTAAGTGGATGAAGCTCCTGTGAGGAGTCCTGTGTCTGGTCTTCCTCTGCTGTGAGCTGAACTCTTTCCTGTAGCTTTTACTGTGACTTATTTTAATAAGAGGTTTGAAGACCACAGTCATCTCCAACTAGAAGGAGCAAAAACTTGCCCCAACTCCCAACTGTAGTCAGAGCACAGCTGAAATACTTAGTATATAAATAGAAAAGTGGTGGTTTGGGGTTTTTCTGTTTTGTTTTCTTTTTATCCTTACACACTGCAATAAAGGCTTGCTGGATACAAACTGACATAAAGCTTGGTAAACCAACCCGTAGCTGAATTCCTTGCAGCTCAATCTGTCTCTCTGCAAAACTTAAGTCAAAACCAGAAAGAGCATTTAAATTATTATCAAGTGATTTCCCCTAAGTTGCCTACAAAGCAGAAGTTACTCTGTTGCAGTATTTCAGAGCATCCCACTAACTCATTTGAAAACCTCTGTTTTCATGATTATGTAACTTAATGCCTTGTCTTTTTTTTTGTTCCAGACCCTAACAGCTTTGTAGGTGTTTAATGCCACCACATGTCTGAGCAGTGTCTGGCCAATATTAGTGTCCTGCTATCCATGGCATTTTCAGTACTTCTCTGTATTCCTTATTCAGGTTCAGCTGGAGATGTGTCAATATTGGTTCCAGGAATAACATTGGGTCCTATGCCATCCACAAGAGGATCCCACTGATCAAAATCTTTCTTAAGACCTTTAAGATGAGGGAAAGAAAACCCAAGTGGCCATGAGTTAAGTAACCAGTTTTTTGTAAAACTACACTGAACAATGAAATCAACTTGGCAAAGTAGGGGATTTTTAAGGAGGGAAAAATGATACTCCAGATTTTCTTATACCAGAACTAAATGTCAGTCACTTTCCTCTGAGTTGCTAAGAGTACAAAAGTAACTGACAAACTTCTAGAAAAAGTCTGACTTATTTTTTCCACTGATACACTTATTTTGATCTTGTTTGAAACTGAATGGTTATATAAAAAGTTTCACAGGAATTAAATATTAGTCAACTTCCTGCTTCACTGTAAACAGATACTTACTCAGATGTTTCTGTAGGAAGGCTAATGAAGCGTGATTGCTGATATCAATAGCTTCATTTGGATCTATTTCTCCTTTTAATTTGAAAAATCTTGCAATGATTCCTCCACTCACAAAGGTGAAGTCAGGAAAGCTCTGATGCACTGACCCCCTGCAAAGAGAACAATTATCATCAGGCTTATAAGAATACATTAAATTGCCTGATTAAAAGATGCACAGACTTCAGTCATATGTCTTTAGGAGAAGATATAACAGGTTAATCTCACAAGCATGCAAGATTGGCAGGAAATTCTGTCCTAACCACAGAAAGGAGGAAGGTTTGTACATGCTCACTGCAAGTCACTGTAACTGCAACACCAATAAAAGAGTTGGCTTGGCAAAGCATCAAAATCAGGTTGTCTCCCTGCTCTGCAGTGCAGGATAGAGCCATCCCTTCCCTGACTGCAGAACTGTCCCCAGAAGGCTGTTTCAAGTGTTCAAATGCAGGTGATGCACTAAGCTCAGCACAAAGTTTATGTCCCAGGGCAGGAATGCACACCCTGGAGTGTCTTAAACTTGGGGTTCTTGGCTGCTTTGAGAGGTCTCTGTCCTCACTGTGGGGGATGTATGACTAATTTAAACATGCAGTGAAAACCTGGGCCATGGAGAGACAGTATCATTTCAGACAGGCTGGAAAAGACCTTTAAGATGATTAAATCCAACCATTAACCCAGCACTGCCATTCCACCTCTAGACCATCTCCCTCAGTGCCACATCTACATGTCTTTTAGACACCTCCAGGGGTGGTGACTCCCTCACCTCCCTGGACAGCCTGGTCCAATGCCTGAGAACTGTTTCAATCTGAACTGCCCCTGGTGCGACTTGAGGCCAATTCTTCTTGTTCCCTGGGAGCAGACCCTGACCCCCACCTGGCTGCCCCCTCCTGTCAGGGAGTTGTAGAGAGTGAGAAGGGCACCCCGAGCCCCCTTTTTTCCAGGCTGAGCCTCCCCTATCTCCCTCAGCTGCTCCTCATCAGATTTGTGCTCTAGAGACTGTCTTTCTGCAGTTACATGTAACTGCACAGCTCCAACAAGAGCTTCAACCACGGAAATGATGGGGCACTTACTTGATAGTGATCATTTTCTTGTTTGTGTCATTGGAGATGAGCTTCTTAATCTTTAAGATGTTCTCAGCCCACTGGAATTTTTCAGAGTTGATAAAAAGCAGCGGTTGCTGGATGCTGTTTTGGTAAATGTCATCACCTATGGGAAGCATCCATACATCGAGGGCAATGCCACACCTGCCAAAAACATCTGGATATTGGCACAGAGGCAGAAAGCTTGGAAGTTCTGAGCATGCTTTGAGTTGCATGAGACATGGGAAAGACAACGTCTCTCTGATACTGAACAGGTAAATGAATAATTTTGTTTCAGAATTATCTCTAGGGAAAGAGAATGAGTCCATTCTTGCCACTTGCTGGTCTCCACTGCCAGGTGCAGCTGGACTGCAGGGTCCCACATAATAAGATGCAGCTATTGTGTTCCACCACATCCCCACACTTGGAAGAAGCATGGCTGGAGAAAGCAAGACATGCCAAACAAAACTTTTCTTCAGGAGCTAATTAGTAGTGGGGGGATCCTACATAAAGTGCCCTGCTCCAGACCTCTCAAGTGCCAAATGTCTCTGTCCTTGTTTTGCATACTTACCTGAATCTCATTTCTTTGCTGAGACTTTCAATAACTGTAGCACCACCAAAAGAGTGTCCCATCACAGCTATTCTGCTAGTATCAACAGAATCCTGTCAAAAAAATCCAGGTGCTGTAAGAGACTTTCTTTCCCAAACTTTTTTAAAGGGAATAATTTTTTTAGGCAATAGATCCTATTGAAGTAGGTAGAGCATCGTTTCAGCTCCATTACTATCTACCCAGCTTGGGATGACCTGGGAATATGTTCATAGATCTACAGTGTGATCTTCAGAATACTTTACAGGAGCCAGTTTAGAAATGGAAGGGGGAAACCAGAACTATTATTAGGTGTTTAATGCAGCTGCCACCTTTTCACTCACCTTTAGGCTGTTCCAGTCAAAGTCTGAATGTAGTACATTTGTTACTTCCTCTCCTGAATTGATTTTAAGAATGAGATTGAGAGCTTTGATACACTCCTGTGCTCTTTGCTGCACCTGGGGAGAAAGAGAGGTTGGGGCAGAGCAGTGAAAGGAATCATCCGACAACTGCCAGGCTTGACAGCCCCTTGCACACAGGACTTACTCTGATTTTTTCTCCCCCTAAGTGTCTGATAATAATTAATACCAATTATTCTGAACTGCAGAAGGGAGCCATCTGATGAACAACAAAACTGGTTTTTGGAGGTGTAAAGAGCTGAAGCTCTGGTGCAGAGCAAGACACTGCACACAGAGGATTTTATCCCTGTAACATGCACCAAAGGCCTTGAACTCTTTCGTCCTGTCACTGCTTAAGAAAAGGGGTTGTTGGGATGTGCAAAAGCTTAAGTTACACAACTCCAAGGAAGGCTGACCTGCTGATGCTTCTCAGGCTCACTTATGAGCAAATGTCATTCCATCACTTGCCCCATCAGACAATAACCTTGAAGCTGTCTTTACTCTAGATAGCCCATCCCATTTTTTATACATACTCATCCTTGAAAACTGTAGTGAAGCTGTTGCAAATAAAGGTTTTCATTGTTCCATACAAGAACAGTTTTTGACTGATATGTCAGCAAAAGAAAAGCTTCAAGAACCAAGGAACAGTAGTGATCTTGGGAACCACAGTGTGTAGGCAGCCAGCAAGATGTCTGTGCATCACTGAATTTCAAATAAATCCCAATCTCCCGACTTCTCTACTTGTGAAATTTGCAGACAACGGCTTCTGGAGGTTATTTCCAAGCTCAGACATTGACACTCACAAGTAGGACATTGTGCACATACAGGAAATGACTCTTGTACTGTTGTCTGTATGGCCCAGGGAGATAAAGAAAAGCACCTCCCTGGCTGAGTTTTCATTAGGAAACAACACTCCCATATTTTAAAGGTCAAGTCTATGCTTGGAGGAGCTCGTCATTATGGCCACATAATTACATCCAGCATGGATACTGCTTATTATAAATTGGAAGTCTGTTCTGTTTACATTGCTAAAGAATACCTTCATGTGTGGTAAAGACTATAAAGCAAACATCCCACAGGGCAGCCATGATTCATCTTGCTGTGGAACAGTAAACGAAAGTTAAAGCAAGCCTAAGGCCATGCAAACACTTGAGCTCAACTCTGTGTCACTTTCAGGTTGGGCTGGGCAGTAAAAGTGTGAAGACAGAAAGAAGAAACAGAAAGTAGAGTGGAAGCAGAGGAGAAACAGATGACTCAGCTCAAGAGTGCAACTTCAAGGAAAAGCTTTGTTGAGGGAGCGGTTTATGCTCTGAAGAAAGCTATAGTTGGCTGTTCCCTTCAGTGACACAGGACCCGATCCATTTTTATATATCCCCAAGCCAGGGCTGCTCCCTGGGCCAAAGGGAGAGTCTGCTAGTCCTAAACACAGCACTCCTGCCACATTCCCAGAGCACAGAGCCAGCCCAGGCACCTGCTTATGGCGCAAGCAGCGCTCCTCCTCTCCAGTTTTCAGCTTCCTGTAGTAGATCCACTCCTTCTCCATGGGAGGTGTAGACTCTTCCTGTGACTCAGAAACAGACCTTCTTTTACAATAATATGTGGCTGAAGCGGATTCGTCTCTGTAATGTCAAGAGGAGGTTATTTCTGGGTATGCATTCCATTTGGTTTGAGATGTCAGCATTGAAAGAATGATATTGAGAAGTCAGCACAAGTTTTAGATTTCACTCGTCTGAAAAGATCCAGCTATCAACCAGTGCTGCTGCAATTGCAACCCAGTGTGCACAGACTTTCTAAATAATGCAGTAACCCCACCAAAACTCCCACCTCCTCTATATTCTTCACCTACTTTATATTCTAATAATAAAAGAGAAATAGCATATCTGAAGAATGACAAATTATATCTACCCCAAGACTTTTCATTCTAGGGCTTATGTAAAAAAATTCCCTTTGTTTAGAGAAGAGTTGAGCTATGGGTAGTGTGGGCAGGGCTGAAAAAGAGATGTTAGTTTTTCTTTTCTAAAAAAACCCAGAAGTTCTTCTTTAGAATAAATACCATTCAGTTCAATGTGAGAAACTTTCCATCAGAGCTCCAAAATGTGCAGCACACTCACCTGTGCTCCACAGCAGCCACTATAAAGCCCTGAGAAGCCATCTCTATGCAAATAGCAGAATAGATTGTCCTGCAATAAAAACCATACTCTGGTGAGATGTCATTCTTTCAATTCCACTGCTCTTTAAATGCTGACCACACTAGGTATGCACTAGTCATTCAGTATTTCTCCCATTTGAATTTGCTACCCAGCAGAGCAGGATTTTGTATGGCGGGCACCAAAGCCTGTTCACAAAGCCTTGGTACTGTTTTACTGTCTATTCAGAAGGGAAAATGCTACTGATTTTTAATAAGTAGCACACATGGCACTTTGCATCTCCAAAGAGTTGTCCAAAAATCAACCAGTTAATCTTCACAACGTGCTTATAGGTTGGTAAATACCTTCACCTCTGTCATACAAGGGGAAAACACAAATGGAGCTCAGAACAACCTGGTCTAGTGGAAGGTGTGCCTGTCCCCAGCAGAGATGATCTTTAAGGCCCCTTCCAGCCCAGGCTGTTCTATTATTCTGTGACCAACCATACACCAATCCTGCTGCTGTTTCAGTGGAGGCATAATGACACACAGCAGCCTGTTCTTAAATCTGTTTCAGCTCCACAAGGATCTCACCCCCCACAGAAAATCTGTTCAGAAGTACCCTTGGAGACTGCTGTCTCCATGGACAACAAAACCAGTTTGTCAACAAACTGCAAAATTACCGGAAAGCTCCAAGTCCATGAGAAAAAACAAGAAGTGGGTATTTTTCTCCTGGCTTAAAAGCAGCATTTGACTTTGCAGGACAGGTCACTGAACCTAGATAAAAACAGAAGGGTATGTCATTATTAATTAAATGAGAGAAAGTGTTCCTGTGGGAGAGATCCCAAGAATGTAGTGACCACTGGTATCAGAGCAATCACCTGAAGATAAGTCTCATCTTTAAAACAGAAGGCAAATATGGATCTGATTCTGAAAATACTTTCTACTGGCAGAAGATACTTGCCTTCTCCTCCTCCCATCCACAGCCTGGCACAAGGTGTACGTCTCTCTTAAACCTTAATAATCAGGCATCCAGGTCTTGCTGGTATTCAGATCTCAGAATCTCTCTGACTTTTATATCTTTGCACGTTTCCCTGTGGGATTTAAATCCCAACACACAGGTGCAGCTTACCTAGAATAAACTGCCCAGATACTCCTACCCACAGCAGTCAGGGACTGCCTAAGGACTGGGTCACACTCAGCACTGAGCCTCATTACACAAACCCATCCCTCAAAAACACACTTCTTTGCTAAAAACTTTCAGCCCTGCAGCAATAATACCCTGCTCATGGAGCACTAAGGCAGTGACAGGCAAAGAATAAAACCAGAACCAGTCTTACCAACATAATAATGGAAAAGCCTTTCTCCTACAACTCGGTACATATTAAGGAAGTCAGAGAGTCCCTGATAATATTCTTTGTCTGGAATCCATCGTGCCTCTTCAATATCTGTGGCATCACATGCTGGATAATACAGGCGCAAGAAGCTTCCCTGGGGTTAGGAAAAAAAAAAAAAGGAATATTGGTATTTATGTATGACAAAGAAAATGGAACATAAGAACATTTATAGAAAGGGTTTTAGATGCAAGAATGCAGCTCAAAAGAATTATGAGAATCTCATGAGAAAATTATTATCCTATACAGGCTTTGATGCCAATCCTATGTCACAATCTTTCTGTACCTACAATGAATTTAAAGTAGCATCCAATAAACATCATCACAGGTGGAGATACACATTACTTTCTCTAGGTTAGCCTAGGGCTTATTAGAAATGCTTCATTTAATTAAGTTAATTATTACAAATACTCACTACCTATTTGCTCCATCCAGCATCTTGCTGGATCTTTTCTTCCATCTTCCTCACTGGGAATGGTTCAATGATGCATTTTGTTACGTTTTATAGGGCTGCCTGTTAATGGGAGACTGAAGATGACCTGAGAGCTGGAGCACTTTTCCTAGGATGACAGGCTGAGAGAGCTGGGGGCTGTTCAGCCTGGAGAAGAGAAGGCTCTCTAATGTGGCTGTAGTGTTCCTGCCTAAACCAAGCAGAGGCTGTCAGCAAAGCTCTTGGGCAGCTGCAGAGCAAGGGAGAACAATGTATCACTCTTCCTCCTCATCAACATGTTCACAAGTCTCCCGTGGTCCATCTTTCTAAACACAACTTTGTTAACCTGTGTTTCATCTGCCTCTGTTTCTTACCACCAGTTCAAATCTCTTAATGTCTGCACTCCAGGTATCCCAGGAAAGCACCCAAGCTTTCCACACTCACAGGGACCCTGCATACCCCTTTGCCAGTCTTCCTCCTTCACAGACAGCAGCAACGTACCAAGGCACACCCCAAAGCAGACTTCCCAGCAGATGAACTGTGTGCAATTTGCACTCTTACTTCCTGGTTTGCAAGGGAATTTGCAAGACCATATTCAAATTCACTGTCTTGCTCCAATTGTACTTTTGGTTTAGCAAGTTACAATTAGGACCAAAATAAACATGAGCTTTGAAATAAAGCCTGATTTCTTTAACACTAATTTATTAGTTTACCAAAAGTTTGTTTAATGAAGCTCGTTTCTATTCACTTAACAAACTTAAACCAACCTCTGACACAGAGACCATTATGGAAGCACTTTCCTCCACATTTGTAGTGATATTAACTTGATCTCAGAATAGTCCCAGTGAACCTCCCCAGTGACTAACTGTTTTCCAGAAAGGGGAAGAGGTTCATTCTCTATGCCTGAGAGAACTGCAATTGTTCATAATGCTTATGGAAAAAAACACACACGGGCTGACTGCAAAGAGAAACTCATCACTCCTCTGTGCTGATACAGAGTAAGCTCAGTAAAGGAAAACATGAACCATTACAAACTGATCACAAGTTCCACTATACCTAGCTAGTCTGAGGAGTAAAACCACAGTGTAAATGCAGGTGTATTCTCTCCAAGGCAAGAGGATTTGAAAGGAAACTCACAAGCAAGCTCATTACTTGTCTGGTTACTGTCCCTATCTTATTATTGTGTCTTCTCATTGTGCTAACCTCTTGCAGAATTGACATCAGAGATAAAATCTCAAGAAGACATCTCATCTTTTACCCTGCAGCTGAAACACTGCACAGGCTCATCTCCCAACCCTGCACACCCTCATCTCCCAACCCTGACAAATCCTGTTGGGATCTTTGCAATGATAACAGCAACAGTAACAGAGACTGCTTGTGGAATCTCCTCAGAAGCCCAGCGCAGGAGGGAGCCGTGGGGTGGGTGAGAAAAACCCCCTGGGTCCCAGGAGGACACAGTTTTTCTGCAGTATCTTGTGTAGGAGAAAGGCAAGGATATTAGGAAGAGGGAGAAACTGGCCATGGGGACGGCTTGCAGGTTACATCCATCTGGTAAATTCCCAGTACACACCCTACACCAGGATGGAGAGGATAGGAAGCTCAGCTGTGTCAGCATGCAGCACACAGACAAGACCTTCCGCTTGATTTATCTGTAAAACTGTAGCCAGTTGTTTCACTAACATTGTAGCTTAAATCCAAAGGAGAAAGAGTAGAGAACTTTACCTCAACTGCATTTTCTGTCATCAGGTCTGTACATCCAACCGAGTGTGGTCCCTTTCCTTCAGGGATCCTGTAAAACTGCTCAGTGCTGCTGGTGCTCCACATTTCCATTGGCGCCTTCACCGACAAACCTGGGGATAAACACAAAGCAAATCAAGAGGCCATCATGGCCTCTGTGACCAGATCACCCACACTGAAACAAACCCAGCATGCTGAAGATCCAGAATTAGGAAAATCAAGATTGAGCCAATACAGAAATCTGCTCGTGAGATACAAAGAAATCCTGAATTGTCAACCTGACCTGTTTTACTGGGGAATTTCCTTGTTGTATCCTGAATCCCAAGGAGCAGACAGCACGGTGCACTTACAGAAAAGTGGGACGAAACCTTTGGTTGGCGAGGCCGCGGCGGCACTCGGGAGATCTGCGGTGCTGCGAACCGCACAGACGGAGGATTCTGCTGCTCCTCAAGGAAAACCGGCCTGTGCATCAGGGGGAGCGGGATGTCACGGAGAAACACAACGCCGCTGCCATTCTTCCAGGAGGAATGACGAATCCCGGGTTCGGCCCCTGGCGAGACAAGGTCGGGCTGCCCGTGCCGGAGCGGGTGTCGGGGCGGTGCGGCCGTACCTGGGGTGACCCCTCCGCGCCGGGCTGGCCCCGGCGATGCGCAGAGCGCGGGGGGAAGCAGCCGCATCCCGGGCTGGGCTCTATCTGCCGCCTTCTCCTTGGGGAAGGAGACACGGGGCCATCCTTATCCCGGTACCCCGCCGCCCGGCCGGGCTCCCCCGGGGCTGGTCAGCCGGGGAAGCATTCCCGGGGCGGGACTGCCGGCGCGATGTCACGGCGGCTCCTCCCCGGAAAAGCCGCGGGGCCGGCGGCCGCTCCGCCCCGGAACGGTCCCTCCTCGCAGGCGGCGGCGCGGCGGATCCCGGTCCCGCAAAGATGGTGCGGAAACTGAAGTACCACGAGCAGAAGCTGCTGCGGCGGCTGGACCTGGTGAACTGGGAGGCGTCGGGCGGGAACCTGGCGGAGGTGCGGGCGCTGCGGCGGTACCGGCTGGGCCGGCGGGAGGACTACGTGCAGTACAAGGCGCTGGCCCGCGCCGTGCGCGCCCTGGCCCGGCGGCTCCGCGACCTGGGCCCGGCCAGCGCCGCCTTCCGCGCCCGCTGCGCCGCCGCGCTGCTGGAGAAGCTGCACGGCCTGGGGCTGGTGAACAGCCGGCAGTCGCTGGCCGTCTGCGAGAGCCTCTCGGCCGCCGCCTTCTGCCGCCGGCGCCTGCCCTGCCTGCTGGTGAAGCTGCGCATGGCGCAGAACCTGCGCCACGCCGTCACCTTCGTGGAGCAGGGGCACGTCCGCGTGGGGCCCGAGGTGGTGACGGACCCCGCGCTCCTGGTGCCCCGCGCCGTCGAGGATTTCATCACCTGGGTGGATGCTTCGCGCCTGCGGCAGAAGGTGCTCGACTACAACCAGGAGCGCGACGACTTCGACCTGGCCGCATAGGGCTGCCCTGCTGCTCTGCCCCAGGACACACACACACACCAATAAAACCACGGCGGTGCCATCATCGGATATTCACGCACCTGCAAAGGGAGCCAGAAAGAAACTGTGCACTTCAAGTGTCGTATTGACCTGCTCCTGGCTCCCTTTTGCAGCTAATGATTCCATTCATCCATGTAGAGGAGTGTTCCTTACACATCCACTGCTTCAAGAATACATCCAGTGGCCCAGCTCCATCACTATCCTTGGTGTTTCCAGCACATCATCCCTGGCATTCCCAGCTTCATTGTCAGCCCAGCAGCTCATCTCTGCCATCATCCCCAACATGCCCAGCTCCATCGGCACCCCCAGAATTCCCAGCTCCATTGTCATCCCTGGCGTTCCCTGCTCTGTCATCCTTGAAGCGCATCTCCATCCTCCTTACATCCCAAAAAGCGAAAGTGCTTGGAAAAGTCTCTCCCCAATCACAGGAGAGGATTTTGGTCAGGTTTAAGTGCTTGGCAGCTTAAAAGCAGCTGCTGGAAGGGGTTTTAAGCCAAGCCAAGTGGCTGTGTCAAGACTGAGTTTGGCAGCTTTTCTGCTCTTTTTCCAAGAGGTTGTCGTGGTTCCTCCTTCAGCTGTTGGATGCACAGGAATCAGAGTTGCTTCTGGAAGGGTTTTCCCTTGAGATCAAGAAATGAGGGGGAAATGCGGGAATTTTTGGGGGTCAGCAGTAAACAAGGAGGCCAAATACTGCATTTCTGGAACTGTTAAAAGTTTTAGCCAAAAATGGAATTAAAAAAAAAAAGCCAATTTTATTTCCATGTGAAGTCATAAACGGAAGTTTGATGCTTTGAGTTCAGTGTCTTTGCCTTGTGGGGTTCCAGCTGACAATTAGGCATCATTTATAGAACAGGATCTAACTGGGGAGGTGTTGGAGCAAAAGCTGATCTAACCATAACTGCAGATTTGGAAGGACTTCTGCATTTAGCATGTTAGCCAGGGGCTGTTGGGAACTTTGTTCCCTTTTGATAAAGCAGAAAAACAAAAATAAAACTGTTGGGGTTTTTTTTGTTGGTGAAGAAACGTGTGGACTATTTTATAATATAGTTTCTCTGAGTTTATTCTGATTTTTAAATGATCCAGTAAGCCCTGTCTGCCATCTTTCAAAACTTTTTTTTTTGAAGTTTTTAGGTAACTTACATAAGTCTGGTTTTATTTTAATATCTAGAAGGCTATTACTGAGTTCTAAAATGTTTATGCTGGGAATGCTCTCTTTCCCTTACCCAGGGCTATGAAAGGATTTGGCAGTAGGTTTAGGAGCAGAGCTGTGACTGTCCATCCCAAATCCAAAGGGCTGGAGTGTACCTGTTGTCAAAGCTCTGGATTTGGATGCCTTAGTGTGGCTTTTTTGAAGAGGAAAGATGTTCAGGTGAGGTATGTTTTGGAGATACCATGTGACCACAATCTGTCAACACGTATTAGGGCTGTTTGTTAAAAAGCAAACAAAATGGTTACATTTCTACCCATCTCATAAGCCAGCTGTACTAAGCAGAACATTAATTATTAAAGCAATAATAGGTATTAACAAAAGGGCACTAAGGGTGGATAAACCCTTTGCCTAATACTGCTGTTTGTACTTGCATTTATTTCAGTAATCCTCACCTTAACAACCTTCTTCTCAGAGTGTGGACCTTGCTTATGGTAAGAAATACAAATTGAAAAGACAATTCACACCCAAAGCTTGACTTTGAAACACCTCCCCAGCTTTCCTCTAGAACAATGCTATCATTTCTTGGTGCTATTATTTCATAAGGTGCCTTATTCTGGTGCAGACAAAAATGGTGCTTTTGCTGTGCTTTACTCTTTCGGGGAATTTAAATAACAGCACAGTGACTGTGCAGGGCATTTTACTACTGAGATGCTAAACTGCTGCTCTGCCCAGTGTGTCCAGCCCTTGGAAGAACTGCAGAAAAGGAAATACTCCAGCCTGTCAGCCTCTGTAGTTTACATCATAGGCCCATTCTTTCTGTATTAAACCAACTTTTCATCATTCATCTGTGCACCTTCAGCTTCTGCAGCAGAAGAGAAATGCCCCTCCTTGTAGGCTGTTAAGTTAAGCAGTGGGAATTGATTTCCCTAAAAATAATGTGGGATAACAGCATCTATCACCCCTGCTCTGCTGTGATACTGGAAATCAAATTCTTATGTTCTTTAAGAAATCAGGCTGTGTGTTTATATGTCTGTGTGTGTTTTAAGTCTGGAATTTCACAGCTGTGCTGGTTGTACAGTAGCTCAGACCTCAGATGAGTGTCCTGCTCCTCAGTTTTTGGCAGGCAGACTCCTTGCACACCCCTGACCAGAGCTGGGTCCGCTTCAAGTGCAATAAACAGATAAAATGGAAGTTCCAGCAGCACACCCACATTCCTGCTGGTGATTACAGCCAGGGAAATGATGGCTTCCTCATGTTCCATGGTGGTTTTGCCTTTAGTTCCTGGGTTTGAGTTTGTTTTCCAGAGCTGTTGTGCTGTGGCCGCTGCTAGGTGGTTCCCACAGCGATTCCAGAGCTGGGGATTGAAAGGGCACAGGAAGCGGCTCCGACAGCCTTTCCCAACACTTGGATAAACATGGAGGCTTTTGTTAAATTCCAAGCCTGATCCATTGTCAGTATAAATCGGCACAGCTTCCATGGGCCTGTGTGAACTGGCATTAAGATATGATCCAGCATTGCCCTTTTTTGGGCCAGGTCCTTCAAACTCTCGCCTCCACTGCTCCGGGGACTTGCAACAGGAGAGCTTGTGCATGTGAGAGTGGCAGGATGGGGTCCTGGGTGTCACTGGTCCCAGGTGCTTCTTCCCTGTATCTTCTGAAGTGACGTTCATGTTCCTTAGGCAGCCCAACATCTCCATGAATCTTGTGGGAAGTTGCTGGTGCAGGACAGAGGATGGTGGTGCTGGTGACAGGGCAAACTTTCTCCATGCTTGACAAAATTTGGTCACTGCCACCTCCACAAGTGCCTGTCCCAGCAGTGAGGGGTGCCAAGGATACCAGCTTCTCCAGCAAGGGAGGAAGGGGCTGCAGCAGGGTCTGGGAAGTGCAAGAGCCATTGGCAAACACCAAGCAGTTTCCAGGCAGGAGCTCTCAGTTGGATAGTGGGCACCAGGAAAGGAGGTTTTACCAGGGCATATGGTTTTAGGTTTGAGGGATTTTTTTCTTTTTTCTTTTTTTCCTCTCTCCTTTTATTTTTTCTCTTTTTGTTTTTTTCTCCTGACCTCGGCTTTTCCTTTATTTGAAGGCTGCCAAAGCAGGGAAGCTGAAGCTGAGGAATGTGTGGGGGCTGAAGGAAAGAGTCCTTCACACTGATGCCTTTTGTGCTGCAGCGTGTAAAAGGCTGAGGCTGTCACTGAAATGCAAATGTGGTTTTTCACTGATCTGAGCTCCATTTTTTTTCCCAGTAAACAACCATGCTGCATGTTTAAAAGGCTGCTTCCGTCTGACATTTTGGTGTGGCTTAGTGCTGACCTCAGGAAATCACAAATAGCACATCACCGTGAGCACAGGGGCTGGGGAAGGATGGTACATCCCCCTTCTCAAGATGGGGAATGGAGACTGAAAGAAGCAAAGGTGGAGCTGGGCAATTTGCAAGTTTTTGGGTGATGGTCCTACATCCTGGGCTAGGCCAGGGCTTCCCAGCCTTGCTGAAGGGCACTTCCCCATGCTCATCTCTGGAGCACTCCTCAGTAAAAAACCCCATAGCAGATGGAAATGTCACTGCCCCCTTTCTGAGCTCTGAGTAATGTTTTAAATACATCCCTTGACAGATCTGACTCTGGGGATCGAACCAAAGAGCCATTTCTCATCACCAGGGCATGGGATCACCTTAGTCACCATGCTGGATGCCAAAACATTTCAACATTCACTGGGACTGGGGGGATTATTATCTCAAGAGTTATGACAGTGTTTACCTGAGAGCCCCAGCTCTTGTCCCTGCTTTTAAATACACCATTTTAGGCAGTGAAGCACCTTTTCTGACCCATTGCTTGCTGGTTTGGGCCTGCAGCAGGACTTCGTGGTGGGAAACCTGTCTGCTGGGAATCATCCCCTCTCACTTCCCTGCAAGCACAAGTCTCTTCCTCCTTCGTATCAGCTGATTTTGAAGAGAGAAAGTGTTTCACTTCCAACAGGCCGCAAAAGGGGAGGCCACTAATGACAGACAGATGGAGATCTGAGCATATCCTGTTCCTCCTGGAGCTATGAGTTGTGAACCCTGTCTATCTCCAACAGTAAATCACAACACATCATATGATCACATATGTCCCCAGCAGTAACTCACCAGTTTCTGAGCTGCTGTGAACACGTCAGTGGGGTTGGTGAGCAAGCCCAGGCAGCACCACCACCCCTAATCCCTACCCAGAGGAGCCACCACCTGCTGCTCCTGGAGAGGCTGGAATGTTTGTGTCACAGGGTAAAGTACAGCCAGGCTGTCCCGGTAGGTCTGTGTGGCTGACATGGCAGTCCTCAACTTACCCCTTGTACCTGAGCTCGGGCTTAAAACACACCAGGGGAGCCACATCCTAAAACCACCTTCTCTCCCCACCAGTTCCAACAGCAGCTGGGACACAGGGTCCCGTGCAGGTATTGGGATGCTGGGTTTGGAGGAGGTGAATGCCGTGCTGGCAGAGCACTCAAACCTCCTGCTCTTTGCCCCTCTCAGCCTTCCAGAAGAATTTAGGTGGGGAAGGATCACTGGAAGTCACTTAGTCCTCAAAGCAGGGCACACACGGGGCTGCCTCAGGTCTGCATGTCTCAGTGCTGGACACCTGGAGCACAGTTTAATCACCCTCGCTGTGAATTGTTTTTTCCCCTTCCATCTAGTTGGAGTTTTCCCTGCTGTAGCCTGGGACTGCTGCTTCCCTTCCCCATGCTGGACACAGCCGTGTCAGAAGGTGGGTTATATTTCCCTGCATGCTGTCCACACACGGAGAGGCAAAGGGACATGTCCCCCGCTACCCCTCTCAACTTATCCAGAGTGGATCCCACCCTTCCGCAGGGACGCACAGGGGTTTGGGGCCAGATAAGGGGCTGGAAGGAAGCAAGCAAGCAAGCAAGCAAGCAAGCGGAGGAACGCGATCCATCGAACGCTGGGGACAGGGAGTGGGAGCAGTGGAGCTGCATGACGGGCTGCGCAGAAATTACTCAGCTCCTTAAAATCCCCCTCACGTCACCATTGCTCCTCCCCGTGCTCTCCCCAGACCCTTTTTTTGCCCTGTGCGGGGCTTTGGGTACCTGTTGTGCGCTGTCCTGGCCGCGCCCCGGTCCCGTCCCGCTGTCCCGAGGAGCAGGAGGTCCCCTCTGGCCACCCACAGCCCTCCGGAGCCGGGCGAGCGCCCGCTGCTCCCACAGGAGGCCGCCTCTGCCGCAGGCACAGCGACCGCCGGGCTCTCCCCGAAGGGGAGGGACCAAACTTTGCCTTGGTTTTCAGCTGAGACAACCTTCCTGGGAGAAAGCTTCCCTGGGCCTGGAAAGCGAGTTTCTGGCATGGAGCCATGGGCAGCAAAGCCCGCGCGTCGCAGCGGGGCCCGCGGCCGCCGAGGTGCCGGGCCGTGCCCCGGTAGGGCAGGGACAGGGTCATGAGCGGGCTCCGAGGGTGAGCCATGGAGCTCCCGGCTGCGGCCGCCTCAAGCAGCGGCCACCCCGTGAGAAAACTCCCCCGGATGGGTTGCAACATCCCGCGGAGGAGCTGCAATGCCGGTGGCCGGGCGAGCAGCGGGGGATGGCACTTTGGCGCAAGGTTGTGCTGTAAAAATACTAATCTTTTCCTCTGTCCTTAGGAGAAGGACGCTTCCCACTCTCTAGGGGAGCGGATCCCACATTTGGGTACAACTTCTGGAGTGGCGGAAGGTGGATTTAGCGCAGGTCCCTACTCGTGGGACAGATCTGCACTCATCCCCCTTTGCACAGCCCTGGTGTTTGCCCCCTCAGTAATGCTGAATTCAGGAAATTCACCTGAAAACCAGCACCAATAATAAAAGATTAATTTTGTCAGAGATCAACAGCTGTGAAATGTCCCTATGAGCTTCAAGGCTAGCAAAGGGAGGCAGCAGGGGAGGAGGGCAGGTAAAATTTGGCTTGGCCTGAATCACTTGTGAAGTTGCCCCTGTGGACTGTCCCCTTGGGGAGCTGCTGAGCTCCTGCCTTGGGATCAGCAGCTTCCCTTCCCTTTGGGTCTATGTGTATGGGTATGAGCTGAAGCTGGAAAAGAATTAAGTTGTACGTAAAGGTCCAAGATTTTTTTTTTTCCTATACTTTTGTCCAGCCCTCATTTCAGTGATGGGTTGGATGCATTGAAGTTTGACGTTTTCAGGATAGATTTGAAAGTTGTTGAAAGGTGTTGAAAGGTGTTGGAGAACAAAACAGAAGATCTCTTTTTAATCTAAAGGAACAGGTTTTTCAAGATTAGTGAGAGACAATGAGGAGGAGGAAGCAGTACACAGGTGGTTAAAATATCAGAGAGACCAAGTCCCATGATACTTCTGTGGCCCACTAGTAGCTCCAAAATTTACTTTTCTTTTTAATATATTCAGATTTTCCCAGATGTGCAGGACTCAAACTCAGTGGAAGATGAGTATGGGTCTTTCTTTTGGATCTTATCTGCACAGTCCAACCACCCAGGTGTGAAACAGGCTATGAATCTTTCCTCCTCTTTTCCATTCCTCCTTGCCCTATCATCTCTTCTTTTTTATAAGACTGATTATTATCATCCCTTTTTATTATTTTCACCAAAGAACATCAGAGGATACTTGCAGAGACATTTCTGTCATTGCAATGAAATGCCACCAGTAAGAGACCTGCAGCACTGGCAAGGGAGGAGCCAGTTCCCATGGTTAGTGAGCACAACAAACCCATGGCAAATGTTCAATGTGGCTTTAGCTACAAGTCCTTTATATTAAGGACTGCACTTTGCTGCAGATTTCTGTGTCTACAGACCAAAAGTCACCACTGGTCTGTGACCACCAGTTTGAAGATAAATTATAACTTTTTTTTTTTTGCCTCCTGTCATTCCTTTTTTTTTGACAAATCCTGGTTTCTCACAGTGACTGTCTCATTTTTAATCCAGGTGCTGCTTGACCTATTAAAGTTGCTGAGAGGAACTGATACATCAGTGAACACCCACTAAACAACCATCCCTCTGTTACCAGGCACCTTCCTGAAGAGTGCAGCATGACAGAGCTCCACGAAGCCGTGGCTGTGGGGGACTATGACCTGGTGAAAAAGATTTTGAAGGCAGGGCACTGCGACCCAAACCAGAAGGATGCCGACTGGCATGACAGGACCCCCCTGCACTGGGCTGCTGCCAAAGGTAAGGGCACCCCCAGCTCTGTTACCCCTGCAAAAGGGTGTCATGAAAGGTGATGCTGACTGTAATTGTATCTATGCTGGCAAAATCACAGCTTGTATCTGATAATTTTGTCCCTAATGAGCAAAAAAAGGTT
This sequence comes from Monarcha castaneiventris obscurior, assembly GCA_026261815.1. Lineage (NCBI taxonomy): Eukaryota > Metazoa > Chordata > Aves > Passeriformes > Monarchidae > Monarcha > Monarcha castaneiventris. Next base: position 32,141,938 of record JAMPIT010000624.1, on the reverse strand, counting down.
AAATATCCATTTAAATGGGAACTTTGCCTATAAAATAATTTATGGGACTGCTATTGAAGTGATTTTTAGTTCTTTTTCTTCCATCACATGACACTTTTCAATTTACATGATGTGTACATAGGGAATGGCTGCTTTTCCCCCCATTGCTTTTCTAAGAGGTGACTCCATGAGGTTGTTTCTCATGTACTCCTGTGGGAAAGAGCAGAAAGTCAAACCTGCAGTATTTATACCAGGTATTTATCAAACCCAATAGAACAAAATAATAACTGTGTTTTACATTGCTCTCCCTTTATCCCACCTGCTTGAATGAACAATGAAGGACCAGAGCTGTTTGCAGCTCCCATTTGGTCCTTCACCTTCAGAAGCGTCTGGTAAAGTCAAATATCCATTTACAGCCCAAAAAAGAGATGATGCAACCATATATAATGTATCATTGTACGCAATGTAAAATGGGAAACTGGACCTCTATTTCTCTGTGCTACAGTGTTTGTTGGGATCTCGTGTCATGGCATCTGTCTTTGCCTAGAAATCAAGCATGTGATTTGCTGTTTTACACTTAAAACCACAGTTCTTTTGATTATTAAGCATTCAGACATCAGCAAAGGGAACTGAGTTACTTAGCAAACTGATGATGAGAGACCGACATGGCCTAGATGTGATTAGGAATGATCCAGCGCAGTCAAGACAGCATGAAGTGGGGTAGAAAGAATTTTTTTTTTCTTATTTAAACAGTTCCACAGGTTAGAAAAATGTGAAGGTGAATAAAAACAATGTCTCTATCTATTGTCCAACAAACCTTTGTTTTAGTAAAGCTGTTCACAGGTTTTCCTGTTCTCAATGTTTAAATTTTATTTTGCAATTTAAGTAAAAACCAAAATGAAGCAATGAAAGAGCCAATTGGACAATGACTGATTGAGATGTGCTGTTCAGAAAACAGAAAGCTTTTTTATTTGATTGTTGTTTTTGTTGTGAATTTCTTCTGGAAACAGTCTAGTTTGGGAGAAAATAACCAGCATTTCCTGTTCAGTATCATTTATATGGCAAGTCAGGTGGGCGAAATCCATGACTGAGGAATCATGACCTGACACTGGTAGTGCCATAAATCAGCCTCTCTTGATGGAAGAGGCCCTTAGATTCCTTTAGAGTCCTTGCAAGGAACTTGACAGACGGACAAGGCGAACTCACAGTAATTGCTTCTTCAGATAGTTGTTTATTTTAGTGTTATCAGCTATTAGCATAGAAAAGACATAGCAGAACAGAACATGGCAAGAGAAGGCGAGAAAATGGCTGCTTATCAAGATTTCACAGCTCTTTTAAAGGTAAATTATCCAATAAAAAATTGAAACGACAGATATTTTTACTTTTCCTCCCATGTTCAGTACATCACTCTGACACCCAGGCCGGAACTGCAGAATTTTTCATCCAATCATCCTAAACTACTTTTGCTGCAAAATATGGGGGACTAGAAGAAGAAAGACGGAGGTTTAAAACTACAAGGTGTCCTCCATCTTGGAACTTTTACTATTTATCTATTTACTACATTGACAAACCTAAATCTTCTGAATTCTTCACCCTGTGACATCCTTACATCATATTCTATCACCTAGTTCACATCTGTGTAGATTTTAATTCCTCCCAGATGGTAGGCAGTTTCCTCCATGGATAAAGGTCGAAAACGACGTTGTTTGGGGGGGTTTCTCTTCAAAACAAGCAGAGAAATATTCCCTGCACTCTGGATTCCCACAATGACCAGCTGTGTGTGACTGCCTTCTGCATCCTGAAAGTATAAACTCTAAAGCATCTTCTCTGCTGGTTTTGCATTCCTAGGGCGGGCAGACCTGGTGAGGCTCCTGGTGGCTCACGGCGCCCGGCCCTGCCTGCGCAGCGCCGTGGGCTGGACCGCGGCTCACTTCGCTGCCGAGGCGGGCAAGCTGCGGGTGCTGCGCGCCCTTCACTCCCTGCACGCTGCCATGGACGCCGCCGACCTCTTCGGAGACACTCCCCGGAGGCTCGCGGAGATCTACGGACACCAGGAGTGCTCCAGGTTCCTGGAAAAGTGAGTAGTGGTGGCAGGTCCCACTGCGGCTGCAGTGAAAATTAACCTCGCTGCTCCACAGAGGAGCAGAACAAACACAGCGTGTGGCTTATCTTCCCATCCAAAGCCTGCTAAAGCCCTGACACACAAGCTGTAGTGGATGAGCAAACACGGGCCTGTCACAGGGAAGCCATGAGAAGACATTCTTTTATTCCCCTGCCTCCTGTGGTTTGCCCTGGTATGTTTTCAAAATCGTTACCACTTCATGACATCATTGTTTTTGTAAGGATGTTGCAGAGCCGTTATTAAGCAACAGAAATGGAAGCAACAGCTGACAGTTGTTAACCCCTTACAGTGGTGAATGGCAAATACACGGATTGAATTGTTTAGGAACAGCCCTCAGCAGCTGTATGTGTGTATATATGTGTGTATATATATATGTATATATATGTATATCATTTGGCTTTTCTTATACTAAAGAAAAAAGCCACCCAATTTTTTACATAGTTATTGAAAGTTAGACCACTTAATAGGATGGCCACATATTACTTCCAGATTTTGGGGAAATCCTTGTTATTTTAATTGCTTACAGTTACCACTGTGGCAGCACATGCCATAAGAAATGAGCTTTTAAAGGATTCCCAATTACCATTCCTGGCTTTCTGCCATTGGTTTGGCTCACAGGTATTTTCATCTTGCAAAGGTGTTTCCCTGGATCAGGATGCTTTACTGCAGAGGTTTGAGCTGTGTCCTATCCTGCATCTCTCTAAAGTAGTGGGACAGATCACCAGAGGTCAACCAGCTTGTTCAGTGCAAGCTATAGTCCCATATTGCAATACACTATCCGTGAAACCTGCCCATGCCAGACCCTGGGATGCTGAGAGCTCCCAAAAGTGTTTACTTCCTGGGTTTTTCTGTGAATTTATAGTCCCACCATCATCCTTCACTCTTTTGCCACTGCCACCATTCTCAAGACTGCTTTGGTACCACGTACATCCCTTTTTTTTTTTTATAGGCATTTATCCAACTGAAAGTCTCCAGCTTGCCAGTGCAGCACACAATCTGGCAAGTTCAGAATCAGGCACAGTGATGGGCAAATGTCTGAGGAGGCCAGTGCCTTACAAATACCACTTTTCATTAATCCACATAAACCTTTCTGTAGGTACTGCTGTCCTTTTGCTTTGTCCTTCCTGCTGAAATGCCCCATGCCCACCTTTTATCTTCACACGGCATCAGTGTCCTTCCATAGGAAAAGACACACAAACTGCAAAATCCCCCTGTACAGAGCCCAAAAAACTTTTTAGAGGAGCCACAAGTTCTGGTTTCCAAGCTCTGGCTATTATGGAAGGTGCTGATAGCTTTGCATTTTACCTGCCCACCCTACACAGAAGAACAGAGTCACAGAATGGTTGGGAGGGACATTAAAGCTCATCTCATTCCAACCCCCTGCCATGGACAGGGACCCATTCCACTAGACCAGGTTGCTCAAAGCCCCATCCAACCTGATGGATCTCACCACTGCTGGAATGGGGCATCCAGACCACTTTAGAGCTAAAGTCTCACTGTTTTTGGAGCTGACATGCTCTCTCACTATTCACCACTTTCCTTCCACACAGAGTATCAGCTCTTCTTACCCTCAGACCTTCAGTTTAAAGGCATTTAGGCAACCAGCAGCTGATAATAAAGCTTTGAAAATAAGATTTTTTTACTATCTAGACACTGGTTTGGCAGTAAAGCTCAGGTTTGCCAGACCTTTGAGAATGGGGCACTGTCTTCTAGTGGAGATTCTCTTTATACTGTTCTCAGCTCTTGGCATGCTTAGTTTCTAAACCAGAACAGGTAAATATTGTCTAACCTAGAGGGTGAAAGTCTGCAGGCTTCTGCCCCTGAATGAATAATTTATAGCAATTACTTGCCTATTCCATGCTGTCCTTTTTGCACTAATCTCGCCAGTAATTCCTGCCAAGTCTGTGGCATTTGCTGTGCCTTGGATGTGCCCCAGAGCCATGGCAGTGAGTTGACAGCAGGGGTAGGGGAATTGCCTGGATGATGCTGAAGGGCAGTGCCCGTGGCAGGTGGAGGTGCCTGGGAGAATGATAGACAGGTTGACTGACAGGATGATTGATATCCTGGTCTGAGACACCTTAGCAACAGCCTAGGGTGACTCAGGTCAGCTGATGAAAGGCTTTCTGAGGTGAATGACTGATTTAAGGTGGAAGACTTTTCTTTCAGAACCACATGCTGGCCTGACACACCCTGCAACTGCACAGCTCAGCGTGGCTGGGAGATCTAATGACTAGGAAGGTGCTTCAAATGCCCAGTCTAGAACATTTTATAAGACACACAAAGCCTGTATGATCACCTCACAGCCATAACCCAGCCTGTGGGCAGCCAAGAGTTTATCACTGAGGCTCAGGAACCCTTTTTAAGCCCAGCCACTATGATTTATGACCACAGTGGATGCCCTCACCCTCACACACTGGCCTTGCTGCCTCACATCAGCAAACTTGGAGTTAACTAAGAGGAATGGCTGTCATTTGTAGTGTAATTTCGATTACATTCTACTCCTTCAGAAGTGCACAAGGTCCCAGAGGTGATGTCCAAGGTCAGGCAGTGCCAAAGGCAGCAGGGCAGTACTGTGTGTGCTGCAGACAGAGAGTTAGGAGTGTGCTTGCACAAAATGTTGCACAGCACAGAGCAGCTCTGCCCTCCACTCAACAGTATGTGGGATATAAATATGAGGAACATTTTGTTACACAGCATCCCTGTCAGTTTTGGATATTTGCCTGTCATGCAAAAAGAGAGAAAAGGCAATTTTTAAAATAACAGTCTGAGGGTCTGCACCAAATGCAGGGCTGATGTGAATATCTGCACAGGACTATGAGCATCCAAATCCTTCCTGAATCCAAATTCAGTCCCCTCTAGCACCACCATGACCCTTGCATGCTGTTTGTCAGTCCCCAGGTGTTGCCAGCTGCATGAACTTCCTGCCTACCTGGGCTGGGCCACTGACCCATGCTGAGGACTGTATCCACATGGAAAAATTACATGTATCAACACGGAAATATTATTAACATGCAAATATTTTGAATAGTCCGAGTACCAGTACCACTCACTGAGGTTTGCATGAACATGCAAAAGTTAGGAAACAGCTGGTTTCAAAACAGCTGCTTCTGAATAGCAAATACATATTTTGCATCAGATTTGGTTTGAATGAGAAGGGCTTTACTCTGAATGCAATGAGAGCTGCCAAGGATGGTACACAGACCCTCAGCCCATGTCTGCTGCCACCCATCTCTGAAAAATGCCAGCTGTTGAAACTGTACCAAAGGGTCCTGCTATCTTAAGACTGGGGCATATGAATATTCATGTGTAAATAAATAAATAAATAAATAAATGTGTTTATATTTAAAAGTCTATTAAAAAGGGTTTCTTGCCCTTGATAGCAGATACTTAATAGTAGACAATAGGGTACTGTGGTTGGAAGGGACCTGCCTCTGGTCCTATGGCCTGACCACTTCAGGACTGACCAGAAGTGAAAGCATCTTATGACTAGCATTTTCCGAATGCCTCTTAAACACCAGCAGCCATGGGGCATCAATCACCCCTCCCAAACATAGGCTCTGTGGAGATCTTAGAGCACCTTTCATTACCTGAAGAGAGCCCTACAAGAGAGCTGGAGAGGGATTTTGGACAAGGGCACAGACAAGGGGGAATGGCCTAGGTGGGTAGGATAAGATATATTAGGAATAAATTCTTGACTGTGAGGGTGGAGAGGCCCTGGCACAGGTTGCCCAGAGAAGCTGTGGCTGCCCCATCCATGGCAGTGTTCAAGGCCAAGCTGGGTGGGGCTTTGAGCAACCTGGTCTAGGGGAAGGTGTCCCTGTCCATGGCAGGGAGGTATGGAATGAGATAATCTCTAAGGTCCCTTCCAACCCAAACCATTCCATGATTCTATGATATAGAAAGCCCAGGTGATGCGGTCTATCAATATGGAGCTGCTGGCTTTGCTCTGTGCTCTCAGCTAGGACAGCATTGCACTCGTGACAGAGCTGCTGTATTACAGAAAAAAAGGGTTTTTCCTGATATTGGATGGTGTTTCTGACAGAGCCTCCTGACTCCCGAGTGCCTACAACATCAGAGCTCTGCAGGAGGAGGAAAGGGTTGGCCTTCTCTTGGACAAGATTTACCCTTGGAATGTCCATGTCTGGATCCAGGCAGTGCTGGGGCCCAGGGGGATCCCTGTGAGGGGAGGTTGGGGCTGCACCATGCCGGGCACACCGCGGTGTTTTCTCAAGTGTTGGCGGCAGCAGGGTTTTGACCAGACTGGGACACAACCCCTGACCCTGTAGCTGGGCCCCCGTGAATGGAGCTGTGTCTGTGCTGTGCTCACTCTTGGTTTCTCTCCCAGAGCAGAGGTGGAGAGCAGGAACTACCGCAGGAAGGCTGCAGTGAGAAAAATCCCCTTAGACCAGAGAGATGAAGACTGGGAACTCAAGAAAGAAGAGCTTCGGAGAAACCCACCATGTTTTTGGGAGAAGTGCACGGCCTCTATTCAAAAGAAAAATGGGAAGAAAAAGGGGAAGCAGTAGTGTGCCCTGCCTGTTTGGTGCCTCTGAGCACTTGCAATGCAGAGTGAAGGTGCTGGCAGACCTCATATTGGGTGGATGGGAGATGCACAGGGCTACAAGGATGCATCTGTAGAGACATACTGCAAACAATGTCCTTAACAGCTAGAAGTGCTTTTGTCCTTCTCTGTGTTTCTATGTATCCGATGTCATATTAATAAAAGAACAACTGCAAAATATGTTTAAATATACCAATACTCTAAATCATCGCAATGGTTAAAGTTACTGAGATGGCAGCAGTTACCCATATTGTCAGGGAGGGAAATGGTCTTGATCCTTCCTGATTCACAAAAGCATCTTGGACTGTGGTTCTGCTTGCTCTGCTGATGTCTGTGGCCTTTGCTTCTTTGCTTCTGGCACTGAGTCAACCAGGAGGCTCTACATGGACTTGCAGCCTCTGGTGATTCCTCTCTCTTTTCTTGGAAGTGGGATGTAGTTGCTTCTTCTGGACGAAATGGAGATGTTAATTTTGAGCTTTCACTGGACACATGGGTCCAACAGCCTGAGTCTTCCATTCCTGGCCCAGCAAAAGGGAAAATGTGCTCCCTCCTTGCTGCTTTCAGACAGTTGTGACTGCAGAGGGTATTGGAGCACTGCCTTTTTTTTTAGCATTGCCCCCAGCTATTTTTATGTCTCTGCAAATAGGAATGCTGTGCAACTGGTCCTGAACTGTGCTTCTGCTCATCAACACTTTCCATGGCAAAAGTATTTTTAACACTTTCACTTCTCAGTCATAAAAATTGGAATGTGACCCAGAGCAGTTTTCCATGGCATGCCAGCACTGGGCAGCCATTGCCATTGACTTCTGACATCTCTCATGTGTCAGCTTCCCTGTGCTGGGCACATCCTGCATCTGTCCCCATGGGCTGTGCAGTGGGGCTGTGCTGATGGACACCCTGTCCCCTCCAGTGCCAGCTGAGTGGGGCTGGTGCCCAGGGCAGGGATGCTGGGCTGGTGTCACATTCTCAGGGGTTTCACAGGGGTGGAAGGAGGGATCTGCAGCGTGGTTTGCTGGGGCTGTGGTGTTTTGTGTGGTCACATCTGCAAGGTGCAGATTTTGCCTGCTGAGTCTTGTGGTGTGTGAGGCTGTGAGGGATGATGTTGGACTGAATGTGGGGAATAAGAGCTTTCTTGTGAAAGGGTTGCAACTGTCACATTAAAGGATTAAGTGCAGGGGAAGAAGGGAGGTGTGGTGGTTCCTTGTTGTGATAAGGAGCGATGCAGATTCCCCAGGCAGGTGTAAAGGAGAGCCACTTCATTGCAAAAACCCAGCCTTTTAAGCCATTAGCTGGTTATCAGTTTACATAGTTTTAAAGCAAAACAAACATAATTCAACCAACCACCACACACTATGATGTGGACACACGATGATCACGCAGCATGTTTCTCTACCCCTAATTCAGCTGTATCTTTCCCACAGTCCTTTTCTACTTAGCCAAAGTAACAGGCCTGAGCCATGATTTTACATAGGCAACAAGACCTTCATTTTATAAGGTTTTACCTATGTGCAACAGTTCCTGCCCTTTCCAGGCCTTTCACTGGGGAGATGTGTCCAGAAGAGATGCTTAAGATCTGCCTCTGGCCCCGAGCTGGTGACAGAAATGATCAATTCATGTTCTTTTCTGTCCATGCTGGAATTATTTCATGTTTCACCTGGTGTGGTGGGTTGACCTTGGGCAGTAGCCAGGCCCCCACCCAGCTCCTCCTTCTCTCTCACCCATAAGGAGGGGGTAGAAAATAGGATGGATAAGCTGATGGAATGAGATAAAGACATTGAGATCACTCACCAGGTACTGTCACAGACAAAACACACATGATGTGTGGAAAATGAATTTATTTTATTGCCTATTAAAAGTACAGTAGGATGATGAGAAACAAACACAAACTAGAACCCGTTACCTCCACCCCCCTTTTATCCCAGGCTCAACTTCACTCCTTCATCCCCATCCCCTCCACCTCCTCCCCCACAGCAGCTCAGGGGGGTGCAGTCAGTTCTTAATGAGTTGTCTCCTCCAGTCCCTTCTCAAGCTGTTCCCCTGATCCAGAGCAAAACCTGGGGGTTTTACTGAGCCAGAGTCCACTGGGAAAAGCCAATCTCATCACCAAGTCAAAGCAGGCCAGGAGAGCAGTCACACAGAGCAGGGAATCCTGTCCTTGCAGGCAGTGGCGCAGAGAGGACACGCAGGGCTGGTGTGGGAAGGGGGCTCTGCACCCCCTGAGCTCCCAGGGCCGTTCCTGCCTCGCTGTCTGTGGGTCAGTGACCACCTCTGGTGAGTGACAGGGATCAGCATGTTCACACAGAGCTGTCAGCCACTGCCAGACAGTGATACAGCCCATAATATATCACACAGCACAGGGCCACAGCAGAAAGAAAGGTAAACCAAAATAGAGATAAACCTATAGTTAATTTCAGTTGTTTCAATCAGAAAATGCCAGAGCATTTGTGGCAGGTTTGCAGTTTTCTTATTGCTCTTTTACAGCCAGCCCCTGTACCAGGTCTAAATAAGTTTGTTACTGACAATAAATTAATTCAAAGAATTACTTAAATGAAATTATAATTTAACATATCTTATTTAAGTCACATTAATTTAGTTCATAGTATTTGAATGATATATTCCTAATCTCACTGATGAGAACAATTGTATCATCTACATTGCTTGGAAAGATGCATTAGAGATTATACTACTTGTTTTCTATAACGAAATATCAACATTTTGCATGGGCTCCAGTTTTTATTATAGTTCCTATCTCATGCAAACCTTGAACTTCACACTTCTTTCTAAGGGAAGAATCTTTAGCAGTGTCTTTTCTAATTTGGGATTGCTGAAAATCAGAACAAGGGAGTGAACACCCGGAAAAGTGTACTGAAATACTACAATGAGAAATGTCATATGACTTCGCTTCTTTGTGACATAAACCATTTCTAAGACCAAACATACAAAATTGATGCTGTACATAACTAAGAAGGAGAGAATAGATTTCATGGCTCTGATGTGGGCTTCCACGTTGAGGTTCTTCATGGAGTTCGTCTGCATCTTGCATTTGTGTCTCCAGAGAGAAAAGAGAAGGAAAACAGCAGAAAAGATGACTGCCATGAATGAAGCAGCATATCCAAAGCCAGCGAGAAAAAAAGAAGGGAAAAAATGTTTATCCATTTTGATATTTGCTCTCCCAAAGTTTCCTTGTGCGGAGGAATTGCAGTTGCAGTGCGGTTTATCAGCGACGTCATAGGCAATGATGCCGACAGCCAAAGGTAAAATCCCTGACCCCAACAACAGCCATGGCACAATCCTGTCAATTTTTACTTTCAGGTAGATGAAGAACCTGTTCCTGAAATTGGCAATTTTTATGCAATAAAAAACACAAAGACAGGCAGAAAACCACAGGTTGCAATGATTAAAAAAGCTTTGAAAAAATACAGCTAGTGGAAGTATGGTGTGAACATAAAGGTAATTGGGATAAATTATTGAAAGAAATGAATATGCCCAAGACATGCACAAAGAGCAAAACCTGCAGCATCCCAGCAGCAGCAAGATCTTCTCACTAGAGTTCAGGGATTTCTTTTTGATCCAGGCAATGCAAAGCACACAAATGATGAAAGCGTTTATCCACACTCCAGCAAAGGCCTCCAGGGTGATGATAGCCACAGCTGTGGCCCCGTATGAAGTGACATTGGGCTGCAGTGGAGAGTGACAAGCTTCCATGCTGCGAGCTGGGGAGCAGAGCTGTGCTGGCCAAGGGGGCTGTGGCAGCAGTGCCTGAGGCAGGGCAGTGGCTGCTGCTGGTGGAGTGTCAGGGATGGCAAGAGGAGCTTTATAGAGCTGCTGCTGCTGCTGCTGCTGCTGCTGGGGGGGATTTTGGTGGCGCTGCTGTGGGGAGCAGGGCAGGTGCAGGGATGTAAATGTGCTGGGTATCCCCTTACCCGGGGCTGGTGTCACTTTTGACAATTTGAATGTTGGTTCAGAGGGGCTGTGCTGGGTGACACAAACAGCAGAGATGTTTTTGTGCAGGTGAGAGTGTTGTGCTATTGTGCCTGACCTCTGTTTGATCAGTGTCAGGCTTCAGGACCCAGGTGCTTGTGTCCCTTGGTCACCTACAACGTCCAATTTAGTTTTTGATTTCATTCATTTAACCATGTAATTTCTTTTGTTATTTTTTTACATTGATGAAGGGCAGACCATTGCTTTGAGGGAATTTTTGATTTCCTGATATTGCCTGTTCTCTGCTTTATGCTTTGGTGTGAGTTTCCTCCTCTTTTGCTGACTGAACAGGGAAACACAGTGTGGGGCTGTTCTTTTTTTGTTTCCTTGTTTGCTTGCTTGCTTCTTTCCTTTTCTCTCCATATCTTTGTGAGTAGAATAGAAGTTATTTCTACTACAACAGGTGTGAATTTGAACTGTCTGTGCTGGGACTGTGCAAGACCACACCATGGCTGGATTGTGGGCTCAGCTCTGCATGGGGAATCTGGCCCCTTGAAAACAAAATAGTATAATATCAGAGTCTCAGATGCTGGGTTTTCAATGCATGAAATGTGTGGATCAGGTCTTTAAAACACAGGGTCTGCTTTTAGTTCAAAGCCATCCCCTCCAGCATTATTGGAGAAGGGGAGAGATTCACTGAGACTTTGTACTTACCACCCCCTGTGGAGATTGTGTGGTCTTGGGAAAGAGAAATACTGTAGTGATTAAGATGTTCATCTGGTTTAAAAGGTTATTTCTCTCATTTCATGAACAGGAATGAATCTTTTTGAAGGTGATAGGAAAAATGCACACCTGGCACAGAGTATGCAGCAAATTGTCCCTCTGAGCCAGAGCTGGTGAAAGAAATGGACAATTGGATTCTGTTCTGTTGATGTCACAATTATTTAATATTTACATGACCTGTTGTGGATTGTTAAACTTGGACACCTGCCAGACCCCCTCACCCATCCTTTTCTTCACTCCTGTTGTGCAACAGGACAAGAGGGAAAATAGAAGATGGAAAAGCTCATGGGTTGAGATAAGGACAGGGAGATCAATTGCCAGTTACTGTCATGGAGAAAACAGACTCGAATTTTGGAAAATTAATTCAATTTATAGAGTAGGATGGTGAGGAACAAGCACAAAACTAGAGCCCTTTCCCTTCCACCCTTCTTCATCACTACCCAAAATTCACTTTCATTCCCAGCTTCTCCACCTCCTCCCCCCACAGTGGCACAGGGGGACAGGGAATGGGAGTTGCAGTCAGTCCATAACAAGTTGTCTCCTCCACTCCTTCCTCCTCGCTTTCTTCCCTGCTCAAGTGTGGATCCCATCCATGGGCTGCAGTCCTTCAGGAACATCCAGGAACTCCAGCGTGGAGTCTCCACAGGCTGCAGTCCTTCAAGGTGCACCCACCCCACCCAGTGTTACAATTGATAATATTGCAAAGAACAGAGACACAGCAGAAAGAAATGTAAACCCAAATACAAATAAACTTGCTGCTGAGTTCAGTCATTTTTCAATCATCAAGTGCCAAAATGTTTGAAGAAGATTTCCAGTATTGTTACTGTCCCTTTGTGTCTAGCCCATGTACCAGGTCTAAATGAATTTATTGACAATAATTTAGCTCTAAGAATTTTCTAAGTGAAAACATAGTTGAAATTTATTTAACTCATTTCAATTTGGTTTAAATAATTTGAATGAAGTTTTCCTAACTTTGGTGTTGATGAGAGAACAACTATATAACCTACACTCCCTAGAGAGTTGCATTATCTATTTTTTATAGTGAAAGATAAACATTTTGCATGGGCTTCAGCTTTTACTGGCGCTCCTACCTCATGCAAACCTTACACTTGACACAGGATAGAATTCTGATCAGTGTATTTTTCAGCTTAGGATTGCTGAAAATCAGAGTAAGGGAATGAACACCTGGAAAACCATACAGAAATATGTAAACAAGAAATATCATGGGATTTTCCTTCTGTGTTGAAGAAATCAGGGTCAAGGTCAAAAATACAGAGTTAATGCTGTACATTATGAAGAAGGAGAGAATAGATTTCATGGCTCGGATGTGGGCTTCCAAACTGAGGCTGTTCATGGAGTTTGTCTGCATCCTGTGTTTGTGTCTCCAGAGAGAAAAGAGAAGGAGAAGGGCAGAAGCGATGACTGCTGTGAAAGAAGTGACAAATCCAAAGCCATAGACAAAATGATAATGGAAAAAAACATCATCCATTTTGCCACTCAATTTTGAAAAATTTCCTCGCCCGGTGGAATTGCGGTTGTTACATTGGGCTTTATCAATGATGTTGTACAGAGAGCTGCCAATAGCCAATGATAAAAGCCCTGACCCCAACAGGAGCCATGGCACAATCTTGTCAATTTTTACTTTCAGGTAGACGAAGCAACTGTTCCTGAAATTCGCAATTTTTATACAATAAAAAACATAAAAACAGGCAGAAACCCACAAGTTGGAAGAATGAAAAAAGTTCTGAATAGATAAAAGAAACTTACATGTGGGTTGAACATAAAGGTAATTGGGATAAATTACTGAAAGAAAGGAATAAACCCATGAGATGCACAAAGAGCAAAACCTGCAGCATCCCAGCAGCAGCAAGATCTTCTCACTAGAGTTCAAGGATTTCTTTTTGACCCAGGCAATGCAAAGCACACAAATGATGAAAGCGTTTATCCACATGCCAGCAAAGGCCTCCAGGGTGATGATGGCCACAGCTGTGGCCCCGTATGAAGTGACATTGGGCTGCAGTGGAGAGTGACAAGCTTCCATGCTGCGAGCTGGGGAGCAGAGCTGTGCTGGCCAAGGGGGCTGTGGCAGCAGTGCCTGAGGCAGGGCAGTGGCTGCTGCTGGTGGAGTGTCAGGGATGGCAAGAGGAGCTTTATAGAGCTGCTGCTGCTGCTGCTGCTGGGGGGGATTTTGGTGGCGCTGCTGTGGGGAGCAGGGCAGGTGCAGGGATGTAAATATGCTGGGTATCCCCTTACCCGGGGCTGGTGTCACTTTTGACAATTTGAATGTTGGTTCAGGGGGGCTGTGCTGGGTGACACAAACAGCAGAGATGTTTTTGTGCAGGTGAGAGTGTTGTGCTATTGTGAGTGACCTCTGTTTGATCACTGTCAGGCTTCAGGGTTTGGGTTCTTCTGTTCCTTCATCACCTCCAATGACCAAGTTAATTTTGGATACACTCATTCAAAAATATTATTTCTTTTGCTAATTTGTAATATTGATGAAGGGCAGAGAACTTCCTTAAGAAAATTTCTTTTCCTGATACTGCCTGCTGCCTACTTTATGCTTTGATGTGAATTTCCTCTGGTTTTGCTGATAGAACAGAAAACATGGTTTAGGATTGTTGGGTTTTGTTTATTTCTTTCTTTCTTCTTCTCTCCAAGTGTTTGTGAGTAGAATGGAAGTTGTTTCTATTACAGTGGGTCTGAATATGAAGTGTCTGTGCTGGGACTGTGCTTGTACAGGGGCCTGAAATGAAAATGGTACTCCAGCAGGACCATACTGTTGCTGGGGTTTGGGGTCAGTCCTGTGTGAGGAATGTGGCACCTTAAAAAATAATGGTATAAAATCAGGATCTCCAATGCTGGGCTTTCAAATCAGGAGGATATGGATCATGTGCTTGAAACACGTGTCTGCTCATGCCTCCTATCAATCCCGTCCAGCATCTCAAGAAGGACAAGATTGTATCTAACACCCCAAATGCATATTTCAGATTCCCTCGTCTAACTCAGGTGGCACCAGACCCTGGTGTTTATGCTTCTGGATGGACACACAGCTGTATTGGGATCTGAGTCACACTGAACACAGACTGAATTGTTTCCATCCGAGCTTGATTAATGCCAAGCCTCTTCTCTATCCATCATCTGTTTCTTTCTCCTTTTATGACATAGGGAATCCTAAATGATACATAAAGCTGACATGGTGCAGCAGCTCGTCTGTGTGGAACTGCCGGCTTTGCTCCATGCTCTCAGCTGGAACACCATTGCACTGATGGGGCAGAGCTGCTGTATTACAGAAAAAAAGGGTTTTTCCTGATATTGGATGGTGTTTCTGACAGAGCCTCCTGACTCCCGAGTGCCTACAACATCAGAGCTCTGCAGGAGGAGGAAAGGGTTGGCCTTCTCTTGGACAAGATTTACCCTCGGAATGTCCATGTCTGGATCCAGGCAGTGCTGGGGCCCAGGGGGATCCCTGTGAGGGGAGGTTGGGGCTGCACCATGCCGGGCACACCACAGTGTTTTCTCAAGTGTTGGTGGCAGCAGGGTTTTGACCAGACTGGGACACAACCTCTGACCCTGTAGCTGGGCCCCCGTGAATGGAACTGTGTCTGTGCTGGACTGTTCTGTACAGGTGGAGAGCAGGAACTGCCACAGGACAGCCCCAATAAGATGAATGCCCCTTATACCAGAGAGATGAAGACTGGGACTCCAGAAAGAAGAGCTTCAGAGAAACCCACACCCTGCTTTTGGGAGAACTGCACAACCTCCACTCAAAAGAAAAATGGAAAAAAAGGGGAAGCAGTAGTGTGTTGTGCCTCTTTGGTAGCCTCTTGTGGTGCCTCCCCTTTCCTTGGTAGTGGGGTGTAGCTGCTGCTTCTGGCTGAAGTGGAGATGTTGATGTTGGGCTTTCTCTGGACACATGGGTCTAACAGGCTGCAACTCCCATTCCTGGCCCAGCAACAGAGAACGTGTGCTCCTCATCTCTTTCATGTCTCTGTGTTGGCCAAGAGTGTTGGAGTACTGCCTTGTTTTTAGCAGTGCCCCCAGCCCTTTTTATGTCTTTGCTCAGAGGAATGCTGTCTCCAGAAAATCTTGTGCTTTAGCTCCTACCTCCGTGCCACTGTCACAGATACTACAGGACTTGACAGGAAAGGCCAGAAAAGAGTGAAAGCCTAATTACAGAACCACTGCATAGTTTCAACTGGATGAAGCCTTAAAGACCATCTCATTCCAAGCCCGTGCCATGGGCAGCCTCAACTTCCATTATCCCAGGTTGTTCAAAGCCCCGTCTAATTCAAAAGCACTTGCACTTGCTTATTAATTCTTCCCCTTCTTTTTTTTTTGTGGGAATACAGAGAAAGAGGGAATGGGATGCTCATGGAAATGCAACCCTTAAGAGAAAAGGCTCATAAACCAAGCTTTTTCACCTTCAGTTCATCTTTTCAAATTAGCATCCTGGGGCCACTTGTGTTCCCAGAGCAGAAACTCATCCTCTGGGTCAACTTCTGAGAGAGAAAGTGTAGAGAAACTCTGGAGTCTCTGCATGGTTGCCCTACAAGATGGACACCTAGGCTTTATTGGAGGAAAAGAAGATCTGAGAAGCCTTCTGCTGGTAGAGGTGCATTAGACGTTGCTCCCAAAATGCAGCAGGGATGTTGTGCACAGATTCTTATAGAAAGAACCTATGCCCACCAGGCCTGGTGCTACATGTGGGGCGATGCCCTGGAGAGTATTTTGGTACCTCTGAATTCTGCAGAGCTTCAGGAGGCCATTGAGGTTTGGGCTCTACACCTGACAGATGTTCTCCTCCTGGGAGAACAGGAGGCCAAACAAACCCTTCTGAGATGCATGGAAAACACACCCTTGGCACCTGGCACGTGCCCAAGCTGGTGACAGAAATGAACAAATCAGAGTCTGCTCTGTTCATGATGGAATTATTTAATGTTCAGAGAACCTGCTGTGGTCGGTTGACCTTGGGTAGGTGCCAGGCCACCCACCCAGCTGCTCCTTTACTCTCACTGCACAACACGGCAGGGGCAGAAAAGACGATGGAAAAGCTCATGGGTTGAGATAAGGACAGAGAAATAACTCACCAGTTGTTGTCACAGACAAAGCAGACTCAAATATGGGAAAATGAATTTATTGCCTAATGAAAATGGAGTAGAGTGATGATGAACAAGCAGAAAATTAGAAGCCCTTCCCTCCTTCTTCACAGGCCAAAATTCACCCCTTCATTCCCAGCTCCTCCACCTCCTCCTGCCGCAGTGGCGCAGGGGGACGGGGAATGGGAGTTGCAGTCAGTCCATAACAAGTTGTCTCCTCCACTCCTTCCTCCTCGCTCTCTTCCCTGCTCAAGTGTGGATCCCATCCGTGGGCTGAAGCCCTTCAGGAACATCCGCCTTCAGCATGGGGTCTCCATAAGCTGCAGTCCTTCAAGGTGCACCCACCCCACCCAGTGTTACAAGTGATAATATTGCAAAGAACAGAGACACAGCAGAAAGAAATGTACATCCAAATATAAATAAACCTGATGCTTAGTTGATTTGTTTCTATCAGCAAATGCCAAAGTATTTGAGGAAGGTTTGCAGTATTGTTATCTCCCCTTCGCCTCCTGCCCAAGGACCAGGTCTAAATGAATTCATTACTGACAACAAGTGAACTCAAAGAATGACCTAAATGAAATGCTAACAGTAATTTAACTCATACTAATTCAATTCAAATAATTTGAATGATTTATTCTTAATTTCAGTGGTAAAGAGGAAACATCTCTATCATCTACACTGCCTGGAGAGTTGCATTAGAGACAAATTGACTTGTGTCTCGTAATGAAATCTCAAGATTTTGCATAGGCTCCATTATTTATTGCAGATCCTGCTTCATGCAAACCTTGCACTTGACACAGGATAGAATCCTTATCAGTGTCTTTTCCAGCTTGGGATTGCTAAGAATCAGAATAAGGGAATGAAAACCTGGAAAGGCATACAGAAATAGTAAACTAAGAAAACTCACATGCTTTTCTTCCTTTGTTGAAGAAATCAGTGACAAGATCAAAAATACAAAGTTAATGCTGTACATTACTAAGAAGGACAGAATAGATTTCATGGCTTTGATGTGGGCATCCACGCTGAGGCTGTTAATGGAGCTTTTCTGAATCTTGCGTTTGTGTCTCCAGAGAGAAAAGAGAAGGAGAAGGGCAGAAGCGATGACTGCTGTGAAAGAAGTGACAAATCCAAACCCATAAATAAAGTACACATGATAAAAATGCCCATCGGTCTTGCTAGTCAGTTTCAAAACATATCCTTGTCTGGTGTAATTGCGGCTGTTGCTGAGGTTTTTATCAGCAATGTCATAGCTGGTGATGCCAATAGCCAAGGCTGAAAGCCCTGACCCCAACAAGAGCCATGGCACAATCTTGTCAATTGTTACTTTCAGGTAGATGAAGAACCTGTTCCTGAAATTGGCAATTTTTATACAATAAAAAACACAAAGACAGGCAGAAAACCACAAGTTGGAACAATTAGAAAAGCTTTGAAAAAATACAGTTAGTTGAAATGTGGGGTAAACAAAAAGGTAATTGGGATAAATTATTCCAAGAGAGCAATATGCCCATGAGATGCACAAATACCAAAACCTGGAATATCCCAGCAGCAGCAAGATCTTCTCATTGGAGTTCAGGGTTTTCTTTTTGACCCAGGCAATGCAAAGCACACAAACAAGGAAAGCGTTTATCCACATGCCAGCAAAGGCCTCCAGGGTGATGATGGCCACAGCTGTGGCCCCGTATGAAGTGACATTGGGCTGCAGTGGAGAGTGACAAGCTTCCATGCTGCGAGCTGGGGAGCAGAGCTGTGCTGGCCAAGGGGGCTGTGGCAGCAGTGCCTGAGGCAGGGCAGTGGCTGCTGCTGGTGGAGTGTCAGGGATGGCAAGAGGAGCTTTATAGAGCTGCTGCTGCTGCTGCTGCTGCTGCTGCTGGGGGGGATTTTGGTGGCGCTGCTGTGGGGAGCAGGGCAGGTGCAGGGATGTAAATGTGCTGGGTATCCCCTTACCCGGGGCTGGTGTCACTTTTGGCAATTTGAATGTTGGTTCAGGGGTGCTGTGCTGGGTGACACAAACAGTGGAGATGTTTTTGTGCAGTTGAGAGTGTTGTGCTTTTGTGAGTGACCCCTGTTTGACCAGTGTCAGGCTTCAGGATTTGGGTTCTTCTGTTCCTTCATCACCTCCAATGACCAAGTTAATTTTGGATACACTCATTCAAAAATATTATTTCTTTCGCTAATCTTTGATATTGATGAAAGCCAGAGCATTACCTTGACATAATTTTAATTTCCTGATATTATTTGTTGTCTGCTTTATACTTAGGTGTGAGTTTTCTGTAGTTTTGCTGACTGAACATGTAGTTTGAAGGGTTTTTTTATCTTTTTTGTTGGTTTTCTACTTTCTTTTTTCTTCCCTTTGTATGTTTGTGAGAAGAATGGAAGTTATTTCTCTTAAAAGGGGTCTGAAGTTGAACTGTCTCTGCTGGGACTGTGCTTGTAGAGGAACATTAAATGAAAATGTTACACCTGCAAGACAATACCATGGCTGGGGATTGGGCTCAACTCTCTGTGGGGAATTTTGCACCTTAAAAAGTAATGCTATAAAATCAGAGTCTCCAGTGCTGGGTTTTCAAAGCATGAAGATATGGATCAGGTGCTTGAAACACAGGTGTTACCTGCTGGTTCAAATCCATCCCCTCCACTACATCTTGAACGGGGGAAGGGTTATCCAAGACCTTTTATCTCCCAGGCCATGTGCATATTTTTGTTGCCCTTTGTCCTGGGGTGATGTTATGAAGCCACTTTCTTCCTTAACCATCTGCTTAATGCCCAAGGATGCTGTTTGTTTGAGATGGACCTGAGGGCACGGCAATGGGACCCAAGTGGGGGCGGTTGAATGGCTCAGCCACACGGCTCGGGGGCTCGGGGGTCTCTGTGGGGCTCAGGAGGGAGAGCACCAGGAGTGCTGTGCTGCTTTTTGGGTTTCTTTTGTGTTCCAGCTAGCGGGAAAAAGGTTCTGATGGTTTTTCTTGTTCTTTTTCCCTTTCCTTGCCTCACTGCCCCCCTTCCCTCCTCACCGGTCCAGGGAGCCTGCAGGCTCGTGGGGTGGCCCCGGCTGGTCCGAGCCTGTGTGTCTATTCCCTCTCTGGGAAGTTGTTGTATTTCGAGTTGGTTTTTTTGTTTGTTTGTTTTTTGTTTTTTTCCCTGTCCTACCCTGTTTTGTTTGGTGTTAATAAACAGTTTGGTTTTTCCACCTTCACTTGATGTGACCCACTTGTCTTATTGGTGGAGGAAAAGGGGAGGCTCTTTTCCCTTCAGAGGAGAGACTCACTCCAGAGTGTTTCCTCCTGAAGTTTTGTCTCCAAAACCGAGACACCCTTGTGCATCTCAAATGGCACAAGACTCCTGCTTTTATCTGTGCATCTGTATGGACACATAGTATTGGGATCTGAGTCACGTCACACAGATACTAAATTGATGCCATCAGTGCTTGTTCAGGCTGAACCTCTTTTCTCTCCAGAATCTGTTTCTTTCTCCTTTTATGACCTGGTGAATCCCAGATGATAAGCTTTAGCTAGCTAGTTAGGCTATGAGTTGCCCAAGTTCTGGCTCAGTGCATTACAGCTGGGTATCAATTCCAATGCAGAAGCATGTTGATGTCCTCAACAGCTGGAGAGGAATGCTCTGAGAAACAGAGAAATTTCCCACAGAGGAAAATTTCCCATTGCCCCTATCCCAGCTGACACCATGGGAAATCGTGACTTTGTCGAGGTGGATATAAAAGCACACACTTGTTGTAATTTAAAGTCGAGAGAGATAGAAAGAATTTTTTATTTTCTCTACTATTCTTATACTTCTTTACAGTTGCTGTGGCCTATTGAGATTGGCTGCTTAGCAAACAATGATAAGGTTGTCTAACGAACAATGACTATTCAAGTAATAAAACAATTAGCTATATTAGCAAAGGTATAATTGCTACATGTTATCCACAAGTTCTTCTTTGTACACTCTTAATGTCCCATAACAAGAACATCCTCTCCTTGCGTCTAGAACATCTTCTCTCATTGATTATTTTCTTGGCCTTCTCTGTGGGTTTCACTGAAGCTGCAAAATTTCCACAGTAAAATTCTCACAGGTAAATTCTAACCAGTTTCAGGTTTGACTTTGTGAGGCCCCCAGACCAGCTGTCAGCCTCATCAGGAAATATGATTTTTTGTTGTGGAATCCCTGTATTACTTGCCTTAGATAAAGCCTGATTTCGTACAGATCTTCAGCCTGCTCTTGTTCCGTTTTTGATTGAGTTATGCTGCATTAATGGCTATGTTACTGCTGGCCAGCCCGAGCAGTGCAGCTCTGCCCCAGCACACGTTCCCAATGTGCCCCAGTGACAACAGGATGCTGAGGAGCAGCAGATTGAACTGGTATCAGTGAATCTGGCTGAGGGCTCTAGATCATGAGGTCAGGAAATCCTAATCTCAAGAACCTGCATGCTGATCTCCTGCACCCTTCCTACTTTGTCTCTTCTTAACAGTCCCAGCTCAGTGCAAGCAGGGAGGAAATGCAAATATTTTACAAGTGTTCAGAGCATCCTCCCTTCTTGTTTTGATCTAATTTAGGCACTATTTTAAATTCTGAAAAATTTAGAAGTAAAACTATATGGTAAATCAGCATTAAAATCCTATGGATATCTCCTGTGTTTACACTTCAAGCATGATGAAAATATTAGAACTTGTTATTGGGGCAATAAATATATATATATATATAAAGCTGATATGGAACAGCAGCAAATCTGTGGCAAGCCTCTGGCTTTGCTCCGTGCTCTCAGCCAGGACAGCATTGCACTGATGGGATAGAACTGCTATATTGAAGAAAAAAGGATTTTTCATGATATTGGACGGTCTTGTGGAGACAGCTCTGTAAAACCTGAGTGCCTACAACATCAGAGCTCTGCAGGAGGAGGAAAGGGCTGGGCTTCTCTTGGACAAGATTTACACTTGGAATGTCCATGTCTGGATCCAGGCAGTGCTGGGGCCCAGGGGGATCCCTGTGAGGCCCAGGGGGATCCCTGTGAGGCCCAGGGGGAGCTTGGGAACCCGCCATGTTTCCTGGAGAACTGCACAACCTCCACTCAAAAGAAAAATGGAACAAAAAGGGGAAGCAGTAGTGTGTTGTGCCTCTTTGCTAGCCTCTTCTGGTGCCTCTCTCTTTTGTTGGTAGCGGGGTTGTGGTGGTGCTTCCCCCTCCCCATTTCAGGCCATGATCTGTGAAATGCTTGTTAGGCCTCAGCCTTGATGAGCAGCACCTGGGCCCAGCTCCTCTTGAGCTAATCAGAAACACTGTGTGCTCCCAGGAGCTGCTGCTGCCTAATGAGGTCTGCATTTTTTAATTAACAGCCTCAGAAATTACTTTTTTTGCCTGAATGGTGTAACATCCTGGTTCTCACACTTTCAAAGAAAGAGTGTCAAGCTGAAGTGCAGCCAGGATGAAACATTGTTATGACTAAAGCCCACTTTCTTGCAGCCCTATAAACAAAAATAAGGGTCCAAAATGAGACCCTTTCAGTTCTCCTGGACCCCAGTGGGCTGTGACCAGTGAGGCCTCTCAAAGCTGGGAACTCTCATGTTTGTTGTACTTGGAGAATCCTCGAACAACAACTGATCCTGGGCCGATCCCCCCACTCCTCAAGGCTCAACCCTTGGCCTGGTGATGAAATGTAAAGGCATCCAAAGTGAGTACTTCACTGCCTTTGAGGGGAATTTTTCACAGGTACCTTGCACTGACTCTTTCTGTCTGTGCATACACATATGTGGTAAATATGGAAGAAATGCTCTCTCTTAGATGTTTCAGTACCTTAGATATCTAAGTAAGTTAGGCCTGTAAGCAAGCTTAATATAAGTTAAAAGCTAAGTAAAATGCTGCTAAGTGTTATTCCTTTGCTAAATTGTTAAGTTTAAGATGTAAGTGATGTACTTTTGAGTGCTGTTAAGCTTTTAGGCTGTATTCCTTTTTTATCCTTGCCCTTTCTATCATTTTGTATCACACACACACACAGAGATAGTCCTCGGTTCATTTCTGTTTTGATTGACGGGACTTTTGTTTCCTGGTTTTTTCCCCGTGGTGTGCCTTAACCATCTAGTAAGTAGTAGAATGAATCTTGCCAACAAACTTCTTCATGCTATTGCTTGTTATTAAATGTGGTTTTTACTGATACCCTTGCCAGTGATTTTTGAAGTGATCTCAAACACTCATTTGTAACAGGTCTGTAGTTGCTTCTTCTGGCTGAAGGGGAGAGGTTGATGTTGGGCTTTCTCTGGACACATGGGTCTAACAGGCTGCAGCTCCCATTCCTGGCCCAGCAACAAGGAACATGTGCTCCTCACCTCTTTCATGTCTCTGTGTTGGCCGAGAGTGTTGGAGCACTGCCTTGTTTTTAGCAGTGCCCCCAGCCCTTTTTATGTCTTTGCTCAAAGGAATGCTCTCTCCAGAAGATCTTGTGCTTTAGCTCCTCCCCGATCTGAGGGAGGCCTCAGACGTTTGATCTCCACCCCTGGCAGATATTTTCCTCCTGGGAGAACAGGAGGCCAAACAAACCCTGCCAAGAATGGATTGAAAATGCACCCTTGGCACCTGGCATGGGGTCAGACATCCATCTGTGCCCAAGCTGGTGACAGAAATTAACAAATCAGATTCTGCTCCATTCATGCTGGAATTATTTCATGTTTAGAGAATATGCTGTGCTTTGTTGAGCATGGGCGCCTGACATGCCCCCACCCAGCTGCTCCTTTATTCTTGCTCCACAATAGGCCAGGGGTGGAATATAAGGTGTTACTGTCATGAAAACAGACTCAGATTTTGGAAAATTAATTTAATTTATTGACTATTGATACTAGAGTAGGGTAATGAGGAACAAACACAGAACTAGAACTCTTTGCCTTCCCCTCTTCATCTTCACAAGCCAAAATTCACTCTTCTTCTTCAGGAGAAGGAGGTGGCTTCTCCACCTCCTCTGCCACAGTGGTGCAGGGGGACAGAGAATGAGGGTTGCAGTCAGTCCATAATAAGTTTTCTCTTCCACTCTTTCCTCCTCACTTTCTTCTCTCCTAGAGTGTGGATCCCATCCCTGGGCTGCAGTCCTTCAGGAACATCCGTCTCCAGTGTGGAGTCTCCACAGGCTGCAGTCTTTCAAGGGGCACCCACCCCACCCAGTGTTACAAGT
The DNA here is from genome assembly GCA_026261815.1 of Monarcha castaneiventris obscurior. Taxonomy (NCBI): domain Eukaryota; kingdom Metazoa; phylum Chordata; class Aves; order Passeriformes; family Monarchidae; genus Monarcha; species Monarcha castaneiventris. The sequence continues at coordinate 32,118,326 of JAMPIT010000624.1, read as the reverse complement.
GATAATATTGCAAAGAACAGAGACACAGCAGAAAGAAATGTAAACCCAAATACAAATAAACCTGGTGCTGAGTTCAGTCATTTTTCAATCAGTAAGTGCCAAAGTGTTTGAGGAAGATTTCCAGTATTGTTACTGTCCCTTTGTGTCTAGCCCATGTACCAGGTCTAAATGAATTTGTTATTGACAATAATTGAACTCAAAGAATTACCTAAATGAAATGTTAACAATAATCTAAGTCATACTAATTTGGTTTAAAGAATTTGAACGATTTATTCTTGACTTCAGTGGTAAAGAGAGAACATCTGTATCATCTACACTACCTGGAGATTTGCATTAGAGATAAATTGACTTGTGTCTTATAATGAAATATCAAAATTTTGTGTGAGCTCCAGCTTTTATTACAGTTCCTACCTCACGCAAGCCTTGCACTTGACACAGGATAGAATCCTTACCAGTATATCTTTCAGCTCAGGATTGCTGAAAATCAGAATAAGGGAATGAACACCTGGAAAAGCATGCAGAAATGCAAAAATAAGAAAAGCCACGTGATTTTCTTTCTTCCTTGCATAAATCAGTGTCAAAATAAAAAACATAAAGTTAATACTGTACATTACTAAGAAAGATAGAATAGATTTCATGGCTTTGATGTGGGCATCCATGCTGAGGTTGCTCATGGAGTTTGTCTGCATCTTGCATTTGTGTCTCCAGAGAGAAAAGAGAAGGAAAACAGCAGAAGCGATGACAGCTATGAATGAAGTGGAAAACACAAATCCTGTGACAAAAATAATAGGCAGTAAATGTTCATCCGCTCTGATAATGTGTTTCAAATAATATCCTTGACTGCTGTAATTGTGGCTGTTACACTGTGTTTCATTAGAGATGTGGTAGACAAGAATGCTGAAAACAAAGGCTAAAAGCACAGAGCCCAACAAGAGCCATGGCACAATCTTGTCAATTTTTGCTTTCATGTAGTTGAAGAACCTGTTGCTGAAACTGACAATTTTTATGCAATAAAAAACACAAAGCCAGGCAGAAACCCATATGTTTGAACAATCAAAAAAGCTTTGAATACCTGAAAGTGATTCAAGTAGGAGAGGAATACAAAAGCGATATGGATGTATTATTAAAAGAAAGGAATATACCCATGAGATGCCTAAATAGCAAAACCTGGAGCATCCCAGCAGCAGCAAGATCTTCTCATTTGAGTTCAAGGCTTTCTTTTTGACCCAGGCAATGCAAAGCACACAAATGATGAAAGCGTTTATCCACATGCCAGCAAAGGCCTCCAGGGTGATGATAGCCACAGCTGTGGCCCCGTATGAAGTGACATTGGGCTGCAGTGGAGAGTGACAAGCTTCCATGCTGCGAGCTGGGGAGCAGAGCTGTGCTGGCCAAGGGGGCTGTGGCAGCAGTGCCTGAGGCAGGGCAGTGGCTGCTGCTGGTGGAGTGTCAGGGATGGCAAGAGGAGCTTTATAGAGCTGCTGCTGCTGCTGCTGCTGGGGGGGATTTTGGTGGCGCTGCTGTGGGGAGCAGGGCAGGTGCAGGGATGTAAATATGCTGGGTATCCCCTTACCCGGGGCTGGTGTCACTTTTGGCAATTTGAATGTTGGTTCAGGGGGGCTGTGCTGGGTGACACAAACAGCAGAGATGTTTTTGTGCAGGTGAGAGTGTTGTGCTTTTGTGCCTGACCCCTGTTAGATCAGTGTTAGGCTTCAGGGTCTGGGTTCTTCTGTCTCTTCATCACCTCCAATGACCAAGTTAATTTTGCATACACCAATTCAAAAATATTATTTCTTTTGCTAATTTGTAATATTGATGAAGGGCAGAGCATTGCCTTGAGAGAATTTAAATTTCCTGATATTCTCTCTTTCACTTCCCTTTTTCCCATGTTCCTTCTCCCCTGTGCCAGAATTCAAGGAACAAAAGGCAAAGATCATGGGTTGAGATAAGAACAATTTACTGGAAACATCAATGAGATAAGAAAATGAACAGTTACAACAACAATACTGATGTCAGAGGGTATAAGAAAAGAAATTATTCACATGATAATAACTCCCCAATAACAGACAATATCAGAAGGAACTCCTTCTCCCCAGAAGAGAGTCCCTTTCCCTTGCCCCCATCAGTGGTGTGAGGTGGTATAGAATAACCCGAGTACTGGCAATGCCCGCTCCTGGCTACTGCAAAACTTAACTCTGTCCTGGCCGGAACCAGGACAAAATGTTACAATAGCAGGACCACACTGTGTGTGTGGCTTGGACTCAGCTCTGTGTGGGGAATCTGGTACCCACAGGTGTATAAAGGTGTATATAAATCAGAGTCTCCAATGCTGGGTTTTTAAATCAAGAAGATATGGATCAGGTGCTGGAAAGACAGGAGTCTGTTTTTTGTTCAATTCCATCCCCTCTGGCACCACTCAAGAAAGGGAAGGATTCTCCAGGACTTTGTATCTACCAGTTTATGTGGATTTTTTGGATGTCGTTGTGCATCTCAAAACACATCAGACTGCTGATTTTATGCATATGGAGGGACACACAGCTGTATTGGGATTTAGAGGACATCACACACAAACTGCAATGCTTCCATCTGAGCTTGGTTTAGGCTGAACATCTTCCCTCTCCAGAATCCTTGTCTTCCTTCTTTATTATAGGAAATCCCAGATGATTAGCCTTGGTGAGCTAACTAGCTAGGCTATTAGTTGCCCAATTTCTTCTGAGTAAATCCATTCCATCCATAGCTGAACTTCAATGCCCAGAAGGCCACAATTGTTGCAGGATACAGTCCTGGAAAACAAAATGAAATCTCCCAAGGGCAGGTATTATGAACTTGTTATGGAAATATTAATTCAACTCCAAATCCTTCTTAGCTACAGAAAGCGGATTGGCATGTTATAAAGTTGCATTAATTATTTGTTTGCTTGTTTCTGGGCAGTTGCTGTTTAAGGAGAGTTGGGTAGGTTGGTGAGGCAGCCTGGTAGAATGTGTGGGCTTTGGAAAAAGAGATATTGCTGTGGTTGAGAGGTTGCTCTGGCCTAAATGATTGTATCTCTCAATTCAGAAGCAGGAAGGAAGATTTTGTAGGTGCTATTACAAGAAATGCACACCTGGCACTGGGCATGAGGTAAAATGACCCCCTGAGCTGGTGAAATAAATGACCAGCTCAGTTTCTGCTCTGTTCATGCTGGTGTGAAGACTTTCCTGTCTCACCACCCAGGAGGCCCTCTGGCAGTCACACCCCACCACCAGAGACCGTCACTGCTGGGACCAAAGCCCCTTCACAGTGGGCGGCTGCCCCACTCTGCTCCCTACACACACCACACTCACAGAGCCAGACCAGGTTTCCTCACCAGCTCGGCACTGGGTTTCCCACAGCAGGATCTCAGGCCTTGGGATCTTTAAGCAGTTTAATCATGGCACAGTAACCATGGAACATGGAACAGAAGCATCTCAAGCTGAGTGCCTCTGAGGAGGCAACCCAAACAACTGGATCCCTGGGATTTTGTGTCCTTCCAGTCTATGCCCATGATGTTTGGAGTGTCTAAGTGTCCAGTCACCTGGTTGGTGCCACAGGTCCCCATTCCCTTTGTTGTGCAAGGGTTGGCATTATGCTGGGGACTCCCAGCACTTCCCCACAACCTGCAGTGCGTATTGCAGCTGCTCACTGAGCTCTCTGCACTGAATGTATTCCTCCACACTGGAACTACTTCACATTTGCAGGCCCTGTCACAGTGAGTTGACCTTGGGCAGCTCTCAGAGCCCCACTCAGTCACTCCTTCACTCTCACTCTGAAATAGGGCAGGGGTGGAAAATAAGATGGAATTGCTTATGAGTCGAGATAAAGACAGGGAAATCACTCACCAATTATTCTCACAGGCAAAACAGACTCAACATGGGCAAAATAAGTTTAATGTACTGCCTATTGAAAACAGAGTAGGATGATGTAGAACATACACAAAACTAGAATATTTTATCTTCACCCCCCAATAATCCCAGGCTCAATTTAACTCATTCTGAGATTCTCTACCACTGACTCTCCCTCAGCAGCGCAGGAGGACAGGGAATGGGGGTTGCAGTCAGTTCATAATGAGTTGTCTCCTCCATTCTTCCCCTGCTCCAGCATGGCTCCCTTCCATGGCCTGCAGTTCTTCAGGACTTCTCTTTTCCCAGAGGAGCCACAACAGTCGCTGATGAGATGAGCAGTTCACACAGAGCTGTCAGCCACTGCCAGACAGTGATACAGCCCATAATATACCACACAGCACAGGGCCACTGCAGAAAGAAAGGTAAACCAAAATAGAGATAAAACCTGTAGTTGTTTCATTCAGTCATTTCAATCAGTGAAAATCAGAACGTTTGAGGCAGATTTGCAGTATGATTATTGTCCTTTTGCATCCAGCTGATGTGTACATGGTCTAAATGACTTTGCTATTGACAAGAATTTGAAATATATATTCTTAACCTCTAAGGTGAACATCTCTATGATCTACACTGCCTGGAGAGTTGCACTGGAAATTAATTGAACTTGTTTTCTAAAATGAGATATCGACATTTTACATGAACTCCAGCTTTTGTTACAGTTTCTACCTCATGGACATCTTGCACTTCACATAGGAAAGAATCCTTAGCAGTGTCTTTTCCAGCTTGGGATTACTGAAAATCAGAATAAGTGTATGAACACCTGGAAAAGCATGCTGAATTAGGTAACCAAGAAACATCACTTCTTTTTGGCGCTTTGTTGAATAAATTAGAGCCAAGATCAAAGACATAAAGTTAATGCTGTACATTATGAAGAAGGAGAGAATAGATTTCATGGCTCTGATGTGGGCATCTACGCTGAGGCTGTTCATGGAGTTTGTCTGCATCTTGCGTTTGTGTCTCCAGAGAGATAAGAGAAGGAAAACAGCAGAAAAGATGACTGCCATGAATGAAGTGGTATATACAAAGCCAGTGATAGAATAAAGTGGGAAAAAATGTTCCTCTATTCTGATAGTAGCTTTCCAAAATCTTCCTTGGCAGGTGAAATTGAGGTTTTTACAGACAGCTTTATCAATAATGTTGTAGACAAGAATTCCAATAACCAGGGAGAAAATCTCTGACCCCAACAAGAGCCATGGCACAATCCTGTCAATTTTTACTTTCAGGTAGATAAAGAACCTGTTCCTGAAATTCGCAATTTTTATACAATAAAAAACACAAAGACAGGCAGAAAACCACAAGTTGGAACAATTAAAAAAGCTATAAGCACTTTGAAGTAGTTGAAGTATGTGATGAACATAAAGATAACATGGGTAAATTTTTGAAAGGAAGTAGTGTACCCATGAGAAGCACAAATAGCAAAACCTGCAGCATCCCAGCAGCAGCAAGATCTTCTCATTAGAGTTCAAGGTTTTCTTTTTGACCCAGGCAATGCAAAGCACACAAATGATGAAAGCGTTTATCCACACTCCAGCAAAGGCCTCCAGGGTGATGATGGCCACAGCTGTGGCCCCGTATGAAGTGACATTGGGCTGCAGTGGAGAGTGACAAGCTTCCATGCTGCGAGCTGGGGAGCAGAGCTGTGCTGGCCAAGGGGGCTGTGGCAGCAGTGCCTGAGGCAGGGCAGTGGCTGCTGCTGGTGGAGTGTCAGGGATGGCAAGAGGAGCTTTATAGAGCTGCTGCTGCTGCTGCTGCTGGGGGGGATTTTGGTGGCGCTGCTGTGGGGAGCAGGGCAGGTGCAGGGATGTAAATATGCTGGGTATCCCCTTACCCGGGGCTGGTGTCACTTTTGGCAATTTGAATGTTGGTTCAGGGGGGCTGTGCTGGGTGACACAAACAGCAGAGATGTTTTTGTGCAGGTGAGAGCGTTGTGCTATTGTGAGTGACCCCTGTTTGATCACTGTCAGGCTTCAGGGTCTGGGTTCTTCTGTCCCTTGGTCACCTCCAATGACCAAGTTAATTTTGGATACACCAATTCAAAAATATTATTTCTCTTGGTAATATTTGATACTTATAGGAGGCAGAGCATTTTCTTAAGAAAATTTTAATTTCCTGATATTTCCTGTTCTCTGCTTTATGCTTTCATGTGAGTTTCCTCCTCTCTGGTTTTGCTAACAGAACAGAAAACGCTACATAGGGCAGGTGGTATTTTGTTTGCTTCTTCCTTCTTCTCTGCATATGTTTGTGAGGAGAATGGAAGTTATTTCTATTACAACAGGTCTGAAGATGAGCTGTCTGTTTTGGGACTGTGCTTGTACAGGGGCCCAAAATGAAAACATTACAATAGCAGGACCATAGTGTGACTGGGGCTTGGGCTCACCTCTACATGGGGAATCTGGTACCTTATAAAAAACATGGGTGTAAAATCAGAGTCTCCAATGCTGGATTTTCAAAGCATGAAGATATAGATCAGGTGCTTGAAACACAGGAGTCTGATTTCAGTTCAAATCCATCCCCTCTGGCCCCACAAGAAGGGGAGGGATTCTCCAAGACTTTGTATCTCATAGCCCATGTGCATATTTTGGATGCCCTTGTGCATCTCCAAGGGCACCAGACCCCAGTGTTTCTCCATCTGGACAGACACACAGCTCTATTGGATGGGAGTCACACAGGTACTAAATTGCTGCCATCAGAGCTTGATTCAGGTTGAACCTCTTCCCTCTCCAGAATCTGTTTCTTTCTTTCCTTATGACGTGGTGAATCCCAGATAATTAGTGTTAGTTAGCTGGTTAGTTAGACTATTAATTACCCAAGTTCTGTCCAAATCTATTGCACCTGTATTTCAGCTCCAATGCACAAGCATATTCAGAAAATCACAGAATAAGCTGAGTTGGAAGGGACCCACAAGGATCATTGAGTCCAACTCCTGGCCCTGCTCAGCACCATTCCCAAGAATCCCACCATGTGCCTGAGAGCATTGTCCAAACACTCACTGAGCTCTGTCAGGCTGGTGCTGTGAACCCCTGGGGATCCTGTTCCAGTGCCCAACCACCCTCTGGGTGAAAAACCTTTTCCTGATGTCCACCCTAAACATCCCCTGACACAACTTCAAACCATTGCTTTGGGTCCTGTCACTGGTCACCAGAGAGATGAGATCAGTGCCTGCCCCTCCTCTTCCCCTCATGAGGAGGTTGTAACTGCAATGAGGTCTCCCCTCAGTCTCCTCCAGGCTGAACTGACCAAGTGACCTCAGACATTCCTCATATGGCTTCCTCTCCAGAGTCTTCAACACCTTAGTTATCTTCCTTTGGACACTCCCCACAGTTTAATGTCATTTTACATTGTGGTGACCAAATCTGCACACAACACTCCAGGTCATTAACATCTGGTTAGGAATGTTCTGAGAAAAACCTCCCACAGAGGGAAATTTGCCATTTCCTCTATCCTGACACCCTGGGAAATAGATCTTTCTTTATGGAGTCCCTGTAGTACTTACATTAGACATGGCCTGGTTTTGTCCATCTCTCTGGACTGCTTGTGTTTCATTTGCTTTTCAGTTTTGCTGCATTAATGCCCTTCTTGCCCTTGGCCACCTACGATGCTCCCGGAGAGCGCGTTGTGCACGCAGGAAAGCACAGTCAGGGAGTCACTGTCCTCTTTCATCCAAGAGTCTGGGAGCTGCAAAGCTGAGCAAGCATCTGCTCCTCAAACTGACAATAAGAAGGAAATTCACAGCCAGTGGGAGCAGGGACACGTGACCTGGGGAGCGTCCAGGGATACAGTTTGGATATGTAGGGATGGAGTCAGGAGAAGCTAAGGCACAGCAGGGAAGGAAGGGAGATGTGGTGGTACATGTCCTTGCAAGGCCTTTCCCTGGGGAGATGTGTCCAGAAGAGATGCTCAAGGTCTGCCTCTGGACCTGGAGTGGTGACAGAAATGATCAATTCAGGATCTCTTCTGTCCATGCTGGAGATATTTTATTTATGGATGGCCTGCTATGGAGGGCTGACCTTGGGCAGCAGCCAGACCCCCACCCAGCTGCTCCTTCACTCTCACCCATAGGCAGGGAAGGGGTGGAAAATAGGATGGAAAAGCTCATGGGTTGAGATAAAGGCAGGGAGATCACGATGCAGCAGGTACTCAAATGGACAAAACAGACTTGACAAGGGGAAAATGAATCTAATTTATTTTCCTACTGAAAACAGAGTAGGAAGATGAAGAACAAAGACAGAACTAAAATCCCTTGCCTCCACCCTCCCATTCTTCCTAGGATCAACTTCCCAGGTTCTCTACCCCCCCCCCCCACTACCTCAGTGCAGAGGGATGGGAAATGGGGTTTGCAGTCAGTTCATGATACGTTTTCTCTTCCACTCCTTCCTCGCACACTTTTCCTGCTCCACCGTGGCTCCCTCTCATGGGCTGCAATCCTTTCAGGATACAGCCACCCCAGCTGCTGTGCTGTGGGGTTCTCCTGGGGCTGCAGGTGGATCTCCTTTCCACCGTGGTCCTCCATGGGCTGCAGGGCACAGCTGCCTCACTGTGCTCCTCTACACAGACAATGCCAGAGTCCGCTAGGAAAAGCCAATCTCATCACCAAGTCAAAGCAGGCCAGGAGAGCAGTCACACAGAGCAGGGAATCCTGTCCTTGCAGGCAGTGGCGCAGAGAGGACACGCAGGGCTGGTGTGGGAAGGGGGCTCTGCACCCCCTGAGCTCCCAGGGCCGTTCCTGCCTCGCTGTCTGTGGGTCAGTGACCACCTCTGGTGAGTGACAGGGATCAGCATGTTCACACAGAGCTGTCAGCCACTGCCAGGCAGTGATACAGCCCATAATATACCACACAGCACAGGGCCACAGCAGAAAGAAAGGTAAACCAAAATAGAGGTAAAACCTGTAGTTGTTTCATTCAGTCATTTCTGTAAGTGAACACCAAAATGTTGGAGGCAGGTTTGCCTATTGATGGTTAGAGTATAACCTATGGATTATGGTTATTGATCTTTCGCAGTCAGCCCATGTACCAAATCTCAATGAATCTGTCATTGACAATAATTGAGCTCAAATAATTATCTAAACGAAACAAGAATAACAATAATTTATTCAAATCACAATAATTAATTTCCAAGAATTTGAGTGAAGTTTCTTAACTTAGAATTTGAGGGAAGTTTCTTAGATAACGAAGAGTGAACACCTTTATCATATACACTGGATGGAGAGTTGTATTAGAAATAACATTTCTTGTTTCCTGTAGTGGAAGTTCAACATTCTGCATGGGCTCCAGCTTTTATTCCAGTTCCTGCTTCATGCAAACCTTGCACTTCACACATGGCAGAATCCTTAACAATGTCTTTTCCAGCTTGGGATTGCTGAGAATAAGAATAATGGAATGAAGACCCGGAAAAGCATACAGAAATACATAAATAATAAACATCTTTGGATTGCCCTTCTTTCTTGAATTAATCATTGTTATGATAAAAAATATGAAGTTGATGCTGTACATTATGAAGTAGGAGAGAATAGATTTCATGGCTTTGATGTGGGCATCGACGCTGAGGTTGTTCATGGAGTTTGTCTGCATCTTGCGTTTGTGTCTCCAGAGAGAAAAGAGAAGGAGAAAGGCAGAAGAAACAACTACTGTGAATGAAATGACAAATAGCAGGCCAATGACAAAATAAATAGGGAAAAAATGTTCATTTCTCTTGATATTCATTTTCCATAATATTCCTAGACCAGTGTAATTGTTACATTGGGCTTTATCAGAAATATCATAGACAAGGATTCCAAATACCAAGGAGAAAATCTCTGACCCCAGCAAGAGCCATGGCACAATCCTGTCAATTCTTGCTTTCAGGTAGATGAAGAACCTGTTCCTGAAATTGGCAATTTTTATACAATAAAAAACACAAAGACAGGTAGAAACCCACAAGTCAGAATAATTAAAAAAACTTCGAAAAGATACAAGTAGTTGCTCTGTGGGCTGAACAGAAAGGTAATTGGGATAAATTATTGAAAGGAAGTAGTATACCCATGAGAGGCACAAAGAACAAAACCTGGAGCATCCCAGCAGCAGCAAGATCTTCTCATTAGAGTTCAGGGTTTTCTTTTTGACCCAGGCAATGCAAAGCACACAAACGAGGAAAGCATTTATCCACATGCCAGCAAAGGCCTCCAGGGTGATGATGGCCACAGCTGTGGCCCCGTATGAAGTGACATTGGGCTGCAGTGGAGAGTGACAAGCTTCCATGCTGCGAGCTGGGGAGCAGAGCTGTGCTGGCCAAGGGGGCTGTGGCAGCAGTGCCTGAGGCAGGGCAGTGGCTGCTGCTGGTGGAGTGTCAGGGATGGCAAGAGGAGCTTTATAGAGCTGCTGCTGCTGCTGCTGGGGGGGATTTTGGTGGCGCTGCTGTGGGGAGCAGGGCAGGTGCAGGGATGTAAATATGCTGGGTATCCCCTTACCCGGGGCTGGTGTCACTTTTGACAATTTGAATGTTGGTTCAGGGGGCTGTGCTGGGTGACACAAACAGTGGAGATGTTTTTGTGCAGGTGAGAGTGTTGTGCTTTTGTGAGTGACCCCTGTTTGATCAGTGTCAGGCTTCAGGACCTGGGTTCTTCTGTCCCTTGGTCACCATTGGGGATCATGGAGAGCCCTGGCTGTGCTCAGCAGAGAACAGTCAGGGGAGTCACTGCACTGTTTAATCTGGACTCCATGAGCTGCAAAATTCCACCAAGATGCTGGAAAACTGGAGTTTATTTTGATCCTTCACAGGCATTTCAATCTATGGTCATTTCATGAATGGCATTGCTTTAAGATTAAGTGGAGAGCCACATAGAGGGGCAGGTGAGGGGGGACACAGAAGGTGAAGCGGCAATATTTTTTTACAGGTTTAAGTTGAAACATCTGGAGCAAAAAGTGTAAAAATTGGGATAAGTCCCCATGCCAGGGTTCAAATCTCATCTGCTGGGAAAGTGAAGGCTTTCAAGGATGGGTCCATGCTGGGTTTCCCCCACACTGCAGTGCCCTGAAGCTTCCAAATTAATTTAAATCCTGATAGCTTAACACAAGAGGCAAGATGTGTTCATCTCTGTAGGGCATGGACTGCCCATGGACTTTGGGTTAGTACAGGACCTGGCACACTGGGCCTTGCACATCAGGCCCAGAGTAACCAGGGAGATCTTGTCTGATGCTGTGGTGGAACCAGGAAAAATGAAACCCCACCAAAGAGCTCTGTGGCTACAGGGAATGAACCACCAGCATTTTCTCTCTTCAGAATGATGATACTTATTCTTTCTGTGGGCTATAAATGCCAGCAGGATGTTATGTGACTATCACACCCACCTAACTGCATGTTTTTGACAGGCATAAAAATTTGGAATGTGACCCAGAGCAGTTTTCCAATGGCGTGCCAGCACTGGGCTGACATTGCCATTGACTTCTGACATCTCTCATGTGTCAGCTTCCCTGTGCTGGGCACATCCTGCATCTGTCCCCATGGGCTGTGCAGTGGGGCTGTGCTGATGGACACCCTGTCCCCTCCAGTGCCAGCTGAGTGGGGCTGGTGCCCAGGGCAGGGACGCTGGGCTGGTGTCACATTCTCAGGGGTTTCACAGGGGTGGAAGGAGGGATCTGCAGCGTGGTTTGCTGGGGCTGTGGTGTTTTGCGTGGTCACATCTCCAAGGTGCCAATTTTGCCTGCTGATTCTTGTGGTGTGTGTGATTGTGAGGGATAATGTTGCACTGGATGTGGGGAATAAGATGGATCTTCCAGGGTCTTCTTGTGAAATCAGTTGTGTCTGTGTCCTGGGGTGACTAGACAGACCCCAGTCATGTTAAAGGGTGAAGTGCATGAGTAGCAGCAGAGAGAGAGGGGAGGTGTGGTGGTGCCTGTCCTTTCAAGGCTTTTCACTTAGGAGATGTGTCCAGAAGAGATGCTTAAGCTCAGGACCTGATTTGGTGACAGAAGTGACCAATTCGGGTTCTTCTCTGTTCATGTTGGAATTATTTCGTGTTTCACTTGCTGTGGAGGGCTGACCTTGGGCAGCAGCCAGGCCCCAACCCAGCTGCTCCTTCTCTCTCACCTACAGACGGGGCAGGGGTGGAAAATAGGATAGAAAAGCTGATTGATTGAGCTAAAGGCCGGGAGGCCACTCCCCAGTTACTGTCACGGTCAAAACATATTTGACATGGGGAAAATGAATTTAATTTGCACATAGAAAATAGAGTAGAATAATGAACAAGAAATACAAAACTTGATCACGCTGCGTCCATCCCCCTTTCATTCCAGGCTCATCTTCACTCCTTCATCCCCAGCTCCTCCACCTCCACCCCCACAGCAGCACATGGGGAAGGAGAATGGGGGTTGCAGTCAGCTCTTAACAAGTTGTCTCTTCCACTCCTTCCTCCTTAAGCTGTTCCCCTGATCCAGAGCAAAGCCTATTTCCAGGGGGTTTTACTGAGCCAGAGTCCACTGGGAAAAACCAATCTCATCACCAAGTCAAAGCAGGCCAGGAGAGCAGTCACACAGAGCAGGGAATCCTGTCCTTGCAGGCAGTGGGGCAGAGAGGACACGCAGGGCTGGTGTGGGAAGGGGGCTCTGCACCCCCTGAGCTCCCAGGGCCATTCCTGCCTCGCTGTCTGTGGGTCAGTGACCACCTCTGGTGAGTGACAGGGATCAGCATGTTCACACAGAGCTGTCAGCCACTGCCAGGCAGTGATACAGCCCATAATATACCACACAGCACAGGGCCACAGCAGAAAGAAAGGTAAGCCAAAATAGAGGTAAATCTGTTTATTGCAGCCATTTCAATCAGTGACTACCAAAACGTTTGTGGCAGGTTTGCAGTATTATTATTGCTGTTTTGCAGCCAGTCTGTGTCCATTACATTAAGAGTATAGAAATTTGGCAGAGAATAAACCCCTTGCTGTTCCTCAGAGATCAAAGGGCCTCGGTGTGGCTCAGCCTAATTTCTGAATTTCTGATGATAGCAAATTTGATGCTGTAAGTCTTGTCATGTTCAATAAGAACTTCCACAATCACAGAATTACAAATAATGCATTTTATTGTAGAAATGCAAATTTGGAATCGCTAGTAAATACACTCACTGGATTAGAGCGAAATACATTAAAAAAATAGAACAGCAATGGTTAATTCATTAAGCTCAACTTTACTATCAGTTGCACCAATAAATGGAATTTCACCAGGGTACAGTCTGACATAGACGGAAGAGCAAATCTTTACAAAGAGGTGTTCCCTGCTTTGGGGAAGAGAGCAAAGCAGTCCTGTTGTCCTGTCTGCACAGTGGGGTCATATTCCTCTGCCATGGAGGATTTCAAAGGCCAAGTCTGTACTTTTGGGAGAAGTATATGTGAGGCTGTAGTCAAAATACCCTATTGCTGCCATCCTAAGTGGTGGCAGGCACCCAGTTGATGTGGAAATGAGGGATATCAAGGTTCTGATTACAAATGCTGTGAGTCTTGGGCAGGGGCTGAATTAACAGGACATCACTGCCTCTTCCACCGGGCTCAGGCAGAGGTAAAGGGCCTCTGCCTGATAATCTATCACCCCACCAGCAGACTCTCATGCCCATATTAATCCCTTCACCACACAGGGATTTAGGCCTCATTCCTACAACAGGGCTAAATGACTTCGTTAATAACAAAAATATATCTCAAAGATTTAGCAAAATCTAAATACAATAATAATGTATTTAACTCACAATAATTTAGTACAATAAATATTAATGAAGTTTTCTTAGCTTAGACGGTGAAGAGAGAACATCTGTATCATCTACACTGCCTAGAGAGTTGCATTAGAGTACATTACTTGTTTTCTGTGGTGTCAGTTCAACATTTTGCATGGGCTCCAGCTTTTATTACAGTTCCTACTTCATGAAAAACTTACACTTCACACAGGAGAGAATCTTCAGCAGTGCCTTTTCCAGCTTGGGATTACTGAAAATCAGAATAAGGGAATGAACACCTGGAAAAGCATGCAGATATATGGATACAAGAAGTATCATGATATCTTCATTCTTATTGGCATAAATTATTGTCAGGACCAAACAAACAAAGTTGATGCTGTACATCACTAAGAAGGAGAGAATAGCTTTTATGGCTCTGACGTGGGCATCCATGCTGAGGTTCTTCATGGAGTTTGTCTGCATCCTGCGTTTGTGTCTCCAGAGAGAAAAGAGAAGGAAAACAGCAGAAAAGGTGACTGCCATGAATGAAGCAGCATATCCAAAGCCCACGAGAAATAAAGAAGAGAAAAAATGTTCATCCATTCTGACACTTGCTTCCCAAAAATTTCCAAGGCAGGTGAAATTGAGGTTGTTACTGTGCACAGTTTCAAGGAGGTCATAGATAACAATGCTGAAAGCTGAGGAGAAAATCCCTGACCCCAACAAGAGCCATGGCACAGTCCTGTCAATTTTTCCTTTCAGGTAGATGAAGAACCTGTTCCTGAAACTGGCAATTTTTATGCAATAAAAAACACAAAGACAGGCAGAAACCCACAAGTGGGAATAAACAAAAAATGTTTGAAAAGATGCAATAAGCTGAATTATGGGGTGAACAAAAAGATAATAGAGGTAAATTTTTGAAAGGAAGTAGTATACCCATGAGATGCACAAGTAGCAAAACCTGCAGCATCCCAGCAGCAGCAAGATCTTCTCACTGGAGTTCAGGGTTTTCTTTTTGACCCAGGCAATGCAAAGCACACAAACGATGAAGGCGTTTATCCACATGCCAGCAAAGGCCTCCAGGGTGATGATGGCCACAGTTGTGGCCCCGTATGAAGTGACATTGGGCTGCAGTGGAGAGTGACAAGCTTCCATGCTGCGAGCTGGGGAGCAGAGCTGTGCTGGCCAAGGGGGCTGTGGCAGCAGTGCCTGAGGCAGGGCAGTGGCTGCTGCTGGTGGAGTGTCAGGGATGGCAAGAGGAGCTTTATAGAGCTGCTGCTGCTGCTGCTGCTGCTGCTGCTGCTGCTGGGGGGGATTTTGGTGGCGCTGCTGTGGGGAGCAGGGCAGGTGCAGGGATGTAAATGTGCTGGGTATCCCCTTACCCGGGGCTGGTGTCACTTTTGGCAATTTGAATGTTGGTTCAGGGGGGCTGTGCTGGGTGACACAAACAGTGGAGATGTTTTTGTGCAGGTGAGAGTGTTGTGCTTTTGTGCCTGACCCCTGTTTGATCAGTGTCAGGCTTCAGGGCCTGAGTTCCTGTCTCACTTGCTCACCATTGATGCTCACTCAGAGTGGGGTTTGCACTCAGCAAAGCACAGCCAGGGCAATGACATGAGTAATCAAGTCAGGGAATCCTACTCTGAAAAACATTGATGTTGATCTGCTCTCCCCTTTGTGCCTTGTTTCTTCCTACCAGTCTCATCTCAGTACAGGCTGAGAGGTTATGCAGGTATTTTCTAAGTAAAATAGTTCAGAGCATCATCCTTGTTGCCATCTGATTTTAGACGCTATTTTAAGTTTTGAATAATACAAGAGGAGAAATAAATAGTAAATTGCTGTTAAAATCATATGTATCTCTCCTGTATCTCTTTTTACTGGCCCTGAGCTCAAAGTTGACAACAGTTCGGATTATGTTATAACATGCAATAAAATTTTCCAGTGGTACTTGAACAATGCCCTGGATGTCCAAAAGCCTGCTTGTTTGTCTCAGCACTATCAGTTTATCTAATAACAGACTATCTCTCTATGACCTTTGCCAAAATTACTCCAGTCAGGGAATTCTGCTAACAGCCTCCTGCTCTTTCATCCAGGCAGATATTTTTTATATATGTTCCTATTTTTAATGTGCACTTATTCAGTCTTTCCATCTAGAATTACAGATACTTACAATACTTTAAAAGCAGGACTAGTGCTGTTGTTGTCCTCTGCTGTGTATTTCAGATCTGGATGCTGAAGTTGTTAACCTGGAGGCATTTGACAAGTTCAGTCTTGTGTTGATTTCAAGTTCTACAAAGGGAAACAGACTTACCTAAAATTTGGGAAGATGTATGGGTAATTTTTTATTAAAATTGTGGTTGGTACCACTTTGATATGACAGGTTTTTCATCTCAACAGACTTCTTTTTTTCATTCTTGCCTGTATGAAGGACATAAATACCTGAGCCACATTTCTGTCTCAAAGTTTGTGTTATAGTGGAGTTAAAACCAGTACAAGCAGATTAACAAAAGGGATTATCTGCATTTAGTGACACCAGCTTGTGCCCGTGTCTGCAAATCTGGGGTGGATCTACCCTTGGGTGTGGGAATACTCACATACAGCAATTTGGGGCACTTCATTCAATGTGGTGTAAGAGACCATAAGGCACCTGCTGTTCTACCCAGAGAGGAAGAGCAACAGCTTTTCCCATCACCAAGTTTTTTACAGAACTGCAGCCATTGGAAGCATGTGCATGCACTGCCCTCCAGGGAAGACAAAATGGAACTGGTGCTCGATCCCCTCTGCTATGGACACAGGCTGAGAGCTGGGGCTGTTCGGCCTGGAGAAGAGAAGGCTCCAGGGAAACCTTGGAGCCCAGTCCAGTGCCTAAAGGGGGTCCAAGGGAGCCCCTATATATATATGAAAACAAATATATGCCCTCAGAATTACTTCTCTTCAGACATCCTCTTTAGGTTCTTCAGTTATTTTAAAGTGAAGGGTACTAAAAACCAAGTGTTTTTCAGAGCACTCTGATTTTGCTTCAATTTTTTGTTTCATTCTCAGATCCACTGCTACTCATCTGCAAATACGGCCTTTGTGCTGTGTTTTGACTCTTTGCTCACCTGTGAAAACACCCTTGATGTGATATATCTTGGGACAGGTTTATTTTGTTAGTGGTGTGTCCTGTTCAGCTTAGGTGTCAAAAACAATAATTCCTAAAAGCAAGGGCTGAAGAACACCCACGTAAGCTCGGTGAAAGATTAGTGCTCTGGGGCCCTTCTTCTCCAAACAAGAAAAGATCTCTGTATTTTTTTCTCTGCAATGTGATCTCTTATGAATAGCTTCCTACGCCGATTTGTTTGGAGAAAAATATGGTGACTAGGTTGAAGGACTGACTCCTTTCTAGGACAGACCCATATCCTACTCAAAACTAACTTACTCAAGCTCTCTGCCTTGTGCTGTGGGTGGTGGTGTCATGGCACAAGCCCTTTCCTGTCTAATTGCTGAACACAGAGTTGGACATCCTCACTTTTTTGACTTTTAGTTTCAGATGTGAAATGAAGGACAGGATTCCGTGCCTAAGTTAAATGCACTCAGGCACTCCAGGGCACATGGGAGCCATGAGAATATTGATGCCCAGCAAACTAGAGATTTATAGAGCCCTTCCTGACCTATGTCCCCTGAGAAAGAAGACAGCAAGGTCCAGGATAAGAGTTTGTGATCTCTGAAACCCACCAGAAAACAAAGGAGCTTCAAACTGGAAAGCCAAGGATTACTGATACAAGTGACCACTTCTGGAGGCAGAGAGCGGCAGGTTGTGCATGGAGCATCAGTTCTGGGATGGGATCAGCTGAGGGAAAACACTGTCAGGGCATTCATAATCATATCTCTCTTACTTCTAATCTTTACAATGTGATGTTAATTATTAATTGAAAGCAGCACTGGGCCAAATGCTAATGGCACTGGACTGCTATAAACCTGGAATAATTCTGCTTGGGAGTGTGGCTTTTCTCCTGTGCAGTCAGGATCATAATGATGAGAGATAACAAACACAGGAGAAGGAGTCAGCAACTTTGGGCCAGATGGAGAACCTGTTATGTGAAGTCTGGGTGGGTCTTTCACCAGCTGCACTGAAGACATGAAGATACCACATTCCTCTCTGCAATGTTCCTCCAAGTGGACTTGGGTAGTTGATAAGAGACATGCCATCAGGTGCCATCCAGGGGCATGTTATAATAATGTTTCAAAGGTGGAAAGTCTGATGCTGGTTGGCTGATGCTCCATGGAAAGCTCAGCAACATGCCCTATATATTGCCAGAGATGAGAGGAACCAGCTTCTGTTCCCACTGCAAAAATGGGCTCCAGCATCTTCCCACTCTGCCTGACGCTTCTTCTATGTTCTGTCTATGGTTCTCCAGTCTCTGTAAGTAAAATGTGATTTCTGCAGGCTCCTCTCCGTCCAGAGGTATCTCATACCTTATACTGGTTGTATTCCATCCTCTTCCAGGTGGGACATGGCTCCAGTGAAGCTGGTAAGTGCTGTCTGAGCTGGTTTGAGTTCTGAAGCATTTCCTGCTACTTGCTGTGTGCCACCACGTCCAAACACTCTATGTTTTGACTGTCTTGCAGATGCCGGAGCTGGTGAGGTATTCAAAGACATTCCCCACATCAACTTGGGTGAGTTCATGCCTAGATTCTCATGAAGCCTGAAGAGTTGTGAGCATAATGCTGAATTTTCAGTATTGTAAAGAAGACTGATGGTCAGGTAGCTCATGAGAGAGAATATAATTCAAGAGAATTATAATCAAGTGAGCTCTGAACTACCTTCCTCTCTCTGTGACACCTGAATCTATCCAGGACTGGAACCCTGTGTAAACAAGGGATGCAGATGTCTTTCCTTTCTAAAATTTGGGTAGATGCATGGTGCTAAGGCAGAAAAACTCTGTATGATTTGGAAGGACTCTGGAGTCCCACCAGCATTTTCTGCCCATCTCTATATGATTTTTATAAAGTTTTACAAACATGAAATACAACTTAGATGTTTATTGAGCACTGTCCCACTGTGTGACTCTTGTCACTGCCTGAGAGCAAGCAGAGATTACCAAAGGTGACCCTGGATAATAATGCCACCACAGAGGCAGACATTGCCAAGAAGTAAATATTGAGTAGAAACTAGAAACTGCTGTTACTTTTATTATTACCTATATTTCAGTGTATAAAGGCTGGTCCTTATTTATTTTCTGTAGATGCCCAAGACATTAACCTTGTATAAGTATGTTCAATATGGTTTATGAAATGAAGTACATTTGATGTTTCATTGACACTATCTTTGATTAAATTGCATTTCAGCTGCTGGACTGGACCTCTTTCAGGGTGATATCTTGCTCCCTGTAAGTAATTAAAAGCTTTCTGTTGCTTGTCCTAATTGTGTTTTTGCTACAAATGAGCTCAGCTCCCTGCAGTAGATGCATCACCAGCTGTTAACTCCCTTTTCAGAAAAATCAGCGAAATGCCTTAAGAAATGAGACCTACAGGTGGAAGTTCCCTATTCCCTATATTCTGGGTGATGACCTAGGTAATGCAGACACTTTATTCGGATTTTGTCTCCAATCCTTATTTGTACTGCAGACAGTGTGATAACAAATTTGCCTTTTTCAGAACTGTTTCTCTCACATTAAAAATGTTAAACGTCACTAATAACTACTTGTTCTAGTCTTGTTAATATCAAAATTATTTTTCTTTCTTCTACAGCTAACATAGCAAATCACAACTTCACCAATTCAATAATTTCTTTTCAATCATTTTTCCTTTGGTTCTATGTGTGTATCTGTACATATCTTACCTCTCCAAGCTGAACAAACAGCAGTGTATTAAAGGTTCTTTCCTCGTTTTCCAGACCTGAATGCCAAAGGAGTGATTCTCCAGGCATTTGAAATGTTCCGCCTGAAGTCCTGCGTTGATTTCAAGCCATATGAAGGAGAAAGAACATACATATTTTTTAGCAAACAAAATGGGTAAGGGTAATGTAAATTTCTGTTTAGTTTTGCAATGTAGAATCAGCTGGGAACCCATTCCATTTGACTTCAGCAGCCTAAAGGTTTCCTGTCAGCAGAGAAAAAGAGGCTACCAGGAAAACAACTCATCTTACATTCACAGACAAAGAGCTTGCAAGCAGCTGCCTCCCTCTGCTGACTCTTATCTACAGGATGAGCTCTGAAGGTGAATCCCAGCATCTCTGGGTTTTCATCAACTGCTTCCACTTTTCCATCTAGGTTTGTTTTCCATTTCAGTGAAGAGCCCCATGCACATCCTTTTAACTTACCAGGAAAGTGAATGTGAATAGCTAGAATTCAAGTTTGGACATTTTTGTAAGACAGACAGAAAAAAAAGTGGTGGAAAGCCAGTTTATTGTAATAATTCTTTTGGTTTGACATGGCTCTTCTTTAATGAATGGTCTCTCAAAATCTGAAAGGGCTTTATACACAGAGATTCAAGTTTTCAAGAACTGAAAGGATTTATTTTATTTCCTACAGCTAACTATGTTTTGAAAGAAAATGTAGAAAAGCACAAAAATCTTCTCACTATGTCAGCTGTGAATATTTCTTATTTTCCCAGAAGTTCATGTTTCTGTCTTCAGCTCTTTCTTGAGTGTCCTAAGACACTTGTCTTACAAGT
Source organism: Monarcha castaneiventris obscurior (assembly GCA_026261815.1). NCBI lineage: Eukaryota > Metazoa > Chordata > Aves > Passeriformes > Monarchidae > Monarcha > Monarcha castaneiventris. The sequence goes on along the minus strand of JAMPIT010000624.1, from coordinate 32,098,092 downwards.
TTACAAGCTCCATAATTTTTGACAAGTCAGTGCTGAAGATCTTAATACTGGAAATGTATTTTTACACCTCTGGCCAATGCAAGGCATGGCTGCTCTTAAAAAGGACCAGATGTCACTATTCTAAATACTCCTGGGTTCTTTCTCTACCCTAAGTTATTGCAGAAAAGCTCAGCCTGTTTTGATGAATTTACTATTTCCATGTATTTTTTATGTTTCTTGGCAAAATGGAAACTGATGCAGGACTAAACTTCTGTGGCTTTCGAAAATGCAGGGTGAGCTTCTCTGACAGAGAGGATAAGTAATGAAGTGATAGTTTCTGGGGGTAAGTCTGCTTTCAGAGTAGCATATTTTTAGAGCATCAAGGTGTGTGGTCAGCATCTAAATAATGATTTATGTGACTCCTTTCATATTAAGAACTTCTCCAATCGTACTTTAAATCCAGTGAGCAGATTGAGAAGGTAAATACAGAGAAGAAAATTTTACTAAACAGGGAGTAAGCTCTTCCTCTTTCTCAGGTGTTGGTCCATGGTGGGGAACCTGCAGACTGGACAGAACCTCTCAATTGGGTCAGGGTGTGACTACAGAGCTATTGTGGAACATGAGATCCTGCACGCTTTAGGATTTTACCACGAGCAGTCGAGGATGGACCGGGATGACTACGTGAATATCTGGTGGGATGAAATTATTGCAGGTGGGTTTTAAAATTCAGGTTAGATTTTGCAAAGTGTAGATTTATCGATATCCTATTTGCACCTCTCGATTTTAAGACCTTCCCAAATATAGAATTTTAGAAACAGTAGGGCACACCTGAGACCACTGTAAATCAAGAAATTTTGGTACAACTTCTCTGGTCAAAAGCCAGAGATTGTCTAAGGCCAGAAGAGAGAGGCCCTGCTTGGAAATCAGGACTTTCTTTCCCCTTGGCTCCAGGACTGGTCTGCTCTCTTACTTTAAACAAATCACTTCCCATCTCTCTGAATCTGTTTCCTTTTACCACATAATGCAAATTGTATATTTACTTAGGTGGTGAGATTTAAGGTGGCTCTTCTTAAGGGAAGATCCTTTCAAAATCTGAAAGGTTTTTATATTCAGAGATTCAGGCTTTCCTGAAACTGGAAATACTCACTTTGCACATGAAAAAACCCCAAAATTATTAGATATTTCTCTCCTGCCTAGCATGTCTGTGTAGGTTTTTGCTTTCAGTTTTAGTATTATCAGATTCAGTGGCTTTATGAGTTTCAGCAAAAACTTCACAGTCCCCCTGGTCCCTAGACAGTTTCTCCTGTAGTCCTCTGTGAGATCTGATTCTGTATTACACAACAGTGATGTGTTTGAAAAGGAGTGACTAGAGGAGGGGTTTTTAAAATTTTATTTTTGATAAAAGATGTAATTCAAGTATCTGTAAGGAAATTATTCCAAGCTCTTATATAATCTCAAGCCTTGAACTGAAGACCTTTGTGATTTGCAGTAAGGGAGGCCAATTGTTATACAGAGAAACTGTAATTACCCACCAGAACAGTCATGTGCTGTTTTGTCTTTGAAAAAGAATGCCAAATATTCTAAAAACATTTGCAGTTGGAAATGCTGGCAAGCTCTTTTTACTTCTATACCAAAGCCTATGAAATGGCTCCCTCTCTTTGCCCTAGCAGACACCTTCATAATGAAAAACTTTCTCTAAGGACAAATTACTTCACCAAGAAACCATGAGAAATGTGTTTCCAAAAGCCATTTCAGTAGAAATATCAATATTATAAATCTAGGGTAAAAATACTTTTTTTTCCTCCAGAGATTGCTAGGCCATTCTTTATTTCAAAGAACAGAACCTGAAGACACTCCAGGGTTGTCATATTTATCTCCTTTATGAGTTTCAGGGCCTCTCCTTCTCCATATATGATCTAATATGATCTAATATCCTGGGAAATGTTTGCATCAATGTTCACAGATTCTGAAATGGAGTATATTAATCCTTAAACTTAATCCTTCAGGATCATTACTATTAAACCCTTCCTATTAATTGTAATCTAACCTCCTATATATACCATTCTTTACAGTCCATTGATATTTGTTTTTGAATTTACTGAAGTCACCTGTGAGAGCACAGAACTGCAATCAAAAGGCATTGCTTTGCTGTCCTAAAGACAAACACAAATCTTGCTAAGTTTCAATATTTTGTAGTGAAGTAATTGCTTTTGGGTCTATAATTTGTGCCTTGGAAAACTGTATCCCAGGGGACATGCTACTGCTATTTCCTTTCAATTTTCTCTAAAAATGAAGCACTTTTCTGTTCTTTTACCAGGCAAAGAGCACAATTTTGCGAAGTATGATGACAGCTACATCACTGATCTGAACACCCCCTACGACTACGAATCACTGATGCACTATGAACCACTTTCATTTAACAAAAATGCAAGTGTCCCCACAATCACAGCAAAGATACCAGCATTTGATGACATAATTGGACAACGTCTAGACCTCAGTGCCATTGACCTGGAAAGACTGAATCGCATGTACAACTGCAGTAAGTCAGAATTTAACCATGGCAAATTTCATTTGGTTATACTTGAGCCAGGGTGGTCCACCTCCCTTACATCTCTAAAATAACAAAAACTCTTCTCAAATGTGCTTGAGGAGGTATGGGACAGGACCTGTGGTGTGCAGACAAACACAAGCAGTTTATTCTCTTCTCATCTCTTTTTAGCTCTTCTCACTGTCATTATTTTTGTAAAAATTAGTAAAGAAAAGTCAAACCATTCACACTTTTTCTTCCATGCGGCTCTCAGGAGTTCAGACCTGTGGTTGTTTTGCCTGTGGTGTGTGAGCAGCCTTGTTGTGCTTTTTTGAGGTGAATGCAACTGCACTTTGTCATCCTTTACTGACATTTGGTCTTAATCAGATTATTTTGCCCCTGAGATTGGCTAGTTCTGGAATCCCACACTGTCTAGGTGTCTGCTGAGCTAGTTGAAGATGTTATCACTGATCATGGTTGTTACCGAAAAGTTGTTGTCCCCTCAGTGCTGCCAGCAGAAACATCACCTTGCAGGCAAACTCAGCTGAACCAGCCTAAGGTAACAGGGTGGACTTCGCTTGGAGTGGAAGGACAGAGCTCAAGTTCATCAGTCAGGGAACTGCCATGAAGAACAGTAACCTCGGCTGAGGAATGGTTAAATAAACCAAGGCTGGTAAACAGGCACAGAGACAGTCACTGCCATGTGGGGCTCATTAACCTTCTGCAAAGAGGTCAAAGGTGGTTGTCTTTATCCAGGGAATCCCTCCAGGAATCAAATGTTTCCTCCTCTGAGTCACTGGGCTCACATCTGCTAGCATGAGGGTTGTCTTCTCTACAGGATGGTTATACTGCTCGAAACAAACCCCACCAAAATTAGAACAGAAATTTTAATGAGCTACTACTCTGAGGTGACCACGTGTGTATTTTTTTTCAGCTTCAACTCACACCTTTTTGGACCAGTGTTCTTTTGAGTTTGAGAACATCTGTGGTATGATCCAGGGCACCAAGAATGACCAGGACTGGGTCCACCAACAGGGCAGCGTGATGGGGCAGGAGGACCACACACTTTCTGGGCGCTGTAGAGGTAAAACAAAGGAACAGGACACTTTCTGAGCTGGGTTTTCTCCAGGGCTGATTACAATGACACGTTCAGAGAAGTTGTTAAAAACTCTGTACAGTGTTTGCACTCCCACTCTCACTAAACTTTTTCAATTTAGTGGAATGTTGTCCACACCAGCAAGATCAAAGGGGACAAAGAACAATCATAACTGGAGGTCTTTTAAATATAACCTGGGAAATTCTTTACTTCAATGTCCAAAGTCTGTATAAGAGTTCTGTTACCTCATGATAAGAATCAAACAGCACTTGTAGCCACTCATAAGTGTTGTGTTTGCAATCCAGATGGGAAGTTAATCTTGTGGAGTTCTAGTTCTGGAAGTAGAAGAAAGTTGCAAAGACTTCATGATAGGAGTTCAGGGAGACTTTTTATTTTGATGTGGTAATTTCACCATTTTTCAAAGGAAGACATTCTCAAAAATAGAGCAGTGAGCCCCAGTCACAGGGCGCTAGTTTACAGCTGAGAATAAAGATGAAGTCCCAACCAGCAGTTCTGAAAAGCAAGAGCCTGATTTGTCATTGTTTAGACAGGGTAAATTACGACACACTTCCAAGATAAAAGTGACTTCTGTGGTAAATTTTGCCTCAGTACAGGGGGAAAGAATCCTGACCTATAGCACATTCACTTGTGCTTAGTTAGTCTTCGACTTGCTGCACTCTGGAGTAGCTTATTCCCCTCATGTGGCCCACCCACTGGAAAGAACCAATCTCCAACCTTTTATAATGCTGGTAGTTGAGGATCAGGCCCAATAATACAATATGACTCAAGAAAACCACCTGATATTTTCTAGAAATACATACTTCTAACCCTCAGCTGATTCTTAGTTTTTTTCTCTCCTCTTTCTCAGCCTGTACAGTACAATTGTAACTGGAGAAAATAATTTAAATCAGTTGTTTGAGTTCATCAGGTAAAATCCAGTCTGCCTGAACTGAGCACTTAATGTGCACTTAGGCTTTAAAATCCAGTGACTCAGTACAAAATAAGTATTGATGTTATTTGAAGAGTTAATGGAGAGGGGTGGGTGCCTCTGAGGATCTCCAAAGTGTAGAAATGAATTGCATGAATAGGGAGTGTCTCTCTTTTTGGCACCTCCAAAGGGTCATTGACTCCATCAGGAATGTGGACGTTTTTTGAGAAGTGGTTCTGCAATCATCTCAGGTGGGGGCAAAGTCTAAGTTTCTCACATGGATGGATCCTATTTTGCCCAGACAGCTTTGGTATTCTGGGTTTTTGACTTACTGCTGGCTAAACTGAAGGAGGGAAAGTACAGCTTAACATTTAGGGAGTCTGCTGAAGTCTGCCAGGGCCATATTCTAATTGCCATGGATACTTATTGTTGCCTTTATTTGATTTTCTGATCAAAAAGGAGGTGGAGTCTAGATCATTTGGGGGTTTGTTGCTATAACAACATCAACAACAGGCTCACAGCCCTGCTTCTCACTTGGAGCAAGAGTGATCATACTTGGATTTAATATACTCACATGGTATACTCACTGATGGTCAAGTCTCATACATTGCACAGAGCAATCTCTAGCAAGGTTTCTGTGGACATGAGTTCAAAACATTGCTACCATGTGGAAGGGGATGGAGATCATTCCCCTGACTGATTAGAGAGAACCTGATAAACAGCTCAAAACCCTTCACTAACCATGCACTGCCTTTATGCTGCACTGCCTTTATGCAGCTGCAGGTGTAACTGTTGGAACAACATGATCTTTAAGGTTCTTTCTGACCCAAACCATCCTGTGATTCTGTGATATATTATCTGGGACAGGAGTCTATGGAACTTTCACGCAACAGCCAAAAAAATGTAACTTATTAATTTAATCATTGACCAAATTGAATAACTAAAAAGCAACAAAACACAATACAGATAAGGCATGACAACTTCATGTGATACCAAGATATGATAAGTGTGCAAATGGTGAATCCTTGTAAATGTAAGGATAAAAGTAGACACTTCAAAACTAAAGTAAAGAACGCTTCAAAAATGTTAATGGAAAATTAAACTAGAGGAGCAGGAATTCTTAAATAATTTTCTTAAGCTGAGTAATTGAGTTTTGAAGTGTTTGGACAAGCTGTAAAAAAAGCCTTCTGCATGTTCAAGGTCAGGACAGTGCTTGTTTTGTGTCCAACCCCTTTTTATTATCTTTATTGCTGATAAGAAATTGTCTTACTCTTTACAAGGCACTATAGCATGTGATCTCTAAGATCTCATTTTTAGCTTATCTTCAGTATAAATCAAGTAAAAAAACGTCTACTAATTGCTTGTGGTCAGTGAATCCTCTGTTTCATGTATCTCTGACATTCCTGAGGAATCCAATTTCCAATTAGACCACCTAATGCAAAACTGACATGAGCTGACAGCAGTGAGTTCCATGTATGTGCTGAACTACTACTCCTGTTCTTAGCCCAGTCTGTCTTGGATGGTTATCACATGCTATTTCCTTTACTACTCATGTTAAGTACTACTCTTCTGCTTACTAAAAGAGTGCAGTTGAACTGATGAATTTACACCATGCAGCTTTGCAGGAAATGTGTAAACAGGCAGTGACAGTCTATCCTTTTTTCCCAGATGCTGGCTACTTCATGTTCTTCAACACCAGCTCTGGCCAGGCAGGTGAGGTGGCAATCCTAGAGTCCAGAATCCTTTATCCAAAGAGAACCCGGCAGTGCCTCCAGTTCTTCTATAGGACCACGGGAAGCCCGTCTGACAAGCTGATCATCTGGATTAAAGAGGACGATGGCACTGGGAACATTCGCAAGTTGAGGAAAATTCAAACCTTTCAAGGTAATTCTGGAAATAAGATGAATATTTGGGTAGAGGGGAGGAGTTGTCTTACTGTTCCCATGAATGCAGAAGACTGTCTCAGAAACCAAAAGATTTTCCCGAAGTTACCAGAATATATTACCAGAATATCTTGCAATACAGCTAAGAATTTTGGTATTACATGAGGAACTGTGGGTTGTAATATTGTAATTTTGGTACTTCACAGCAGAAGTCACAACATTCCTAAAATTATGTTACACTCAGTGGTCAAGAGGGACCCCAAGCCATGCTGAGACCAACTGACTGAATCCACTGGCTTTTATACGATCTAAGAGTGTACTGTTCAGGTGTAAATACCTGTGCTCCTCTGCAGTCAGTAAGAGTCTCAGACTGATTTTTAGATAGTTGGAAATATAAAAGCATATATGGTTTTGGAAATGTGAACTGAATTCCCCTTTAGGTGATTTGCTAAATAGGACAAACTCAGCCACTGTGGCTCCATGTGTTTTATGTTGTCAAAGCACAAGACCTGTCATAATCTGCCTACACCAGGCTGCAGCAGCTTGCAGGGAGGGATAATTCCCTGGAACAGTGTGAGAAAAAACTAACACATTGGGTCATTGATTCCCATCCTACTTTTTGTCTTAGCTCTTAGCATGCTGCCCTTTCTAGTAGAGACTGTCATTCCCTACTGTGTGAAGAGTTCCTTGTACAACATGTCCAAAGCATTTAGATGACAAACCATTGTGGATATATTGTAGTCACAACATCAACTTAAGATCTCTGGCCTTCAGGACTCTGTGAAAGGTCCACTTGCCTAAAATTGCAGCTGGGATGGATGGCTAGGGGCAAGTTGCTTCATAATATCTCTAATCACACTGAAAGCAATGGTTTTTTTCCTTTTATCAAAGCGGACAGTGACTCCAACTGGAAAATTGCCCATGTAACCCTCAACGCTCAGAAGAAGTTCCGTTACCTGTTCCAAGGACTGAAGGGCAGCCCCAGCTCTTCATTGGGTGGGATTGCTATTGATGATGTCACTCTGACAGAGACCCCCTGTCCCACAGCCGTGTGGGTCATTCACAACTTCAGCAAAATCCTTGAGAACTCATCCATCAGTGTCATTGAAAGCCCCCGTTTTTACAGCCCTGAGGGTTATGGATTTGGCATCAGCGTGTTGCCCAACTACCGGAACAGCGGCTACGCTCGCGTTGCCTTCCACCTGTGCAGTGGAGAGAACGATGCAGTTCTGGAGTGGCCAGCTCTGAACCGCCAGGCCACACTCACAGTGCTGGACCAGGACCCCGATGTCCTGAAAAGGATGTCCTCGAGCAAAAGCTTCACCACAAGCAAGGACCACGTTGACTCAGGTAAGAGGTGTCTGCCCGGAGGAATGTTGGCAGTGAGAGCCAGGGAATCAGAGTAAGAGGACTGAGTGTAGGACTCAGAGCTGAGAAACTTTGGACATGTTTCCCAGTTTGGGAAACTTTCCTTTGTACAGCTTGCCAGTGTGTGACTCAGAATTCCTGCCTGTAGAAGATACAAGGTTGGTGTTGTTATGAACAACCCCTGGGATATCTGAGTATGATTCTAAATGCAGAGTTCTCCTGAGAGCAGGCAATTCCCATTCTACCTGTGGTTTGTCCACTGTGATAGGTGACATCATCACAGATTGGTGGAATGCCAGTAGGGTGCAGTGTTCTGTTAGTCAAACAACAAAAATTTAAACCTGCACTTTGGAGGTTCAGTCAACTTCAGCATACCCAGTGAACCTCAGACTACATGGTCTGAATGCACAACATTCACCCTTTCTCATGGATGTGTTAATTCAAAATCGTTCAGCCTGGAGAAGAGAAGGCTGAACAATCAGGGTGACCTAATTGTGGCCATCCAGTACCTGAAGGGAGCCTGCAGGAAAAATGGAGAGAGACAATTTACAGTAGCATGGAGTGCCAGGACAAAAGGGAATTGTCTTCAAACTGAAAGAGAGTAGGTTTAGAATAGATATTAGGAAGAAATTCTTTACTATGAGGATGGTGGGGCACTGGAACAGGCTGCCCAGAGAAAATGTGGATGTCCCATCCTTGGAAGGATTCAAGGCCAGGCTGAATGGGGCTTGGAGCAACCTGGTCTAGTGGAAGGTGTCCCTGCCCATGGCAGGGGTTGGAATGAGATGATCTTTAAGGTCCCTTCCAATCCAAACTATTCAGTGATTCTATGATAGAAATAATAGGACAAAACTGAGTTTGTTGCAGAATAAATTACTACACATGAATCTTCATCACTTTCTACTTTTTCTAGTGGAAGTTAAGTACATACTTTTTCAGTAGGAGCTTTTAAACCCTAAATATGAATATGTTTAATAAAATCATAGGAATGACCAAAATCTGCTAAATTCTAACCCATAGGTACTTACAAACTGGTGGGGGAGTGTCCTTACTCAGGAGGAAACTCTTAGCTGGTCACAATGAGGAGGCAATTTGTGTTTGGTTAGTTCTCATGAAAAAGGAGTTGTGGAATTTCAGTGGTCTCACATAGACTAAGAATCCTCATGCAGATCACACCTGATGATCACCTGGCACCCCTAGTTTGTCAGTCCTCTGGGATTTGTTCGGGAATTTCAGGTCTGAACTTGATTTTACAGCATAAATCCCCTTTAACACTGTAATGCAGAATACAGTCATGTAGTAACTTTGAGCTGCACAACATTGTGGTTCTCATTTTCTCTTTGCAGATAATGGAGCTGTAATATGGGATAAACCATCAATTGCTGGAAGATTTGATGAGTCGTGCAATTGCCACAGAAGTATAGCTTGGGGATGGAGTAACTTCATATCCCACAGCCAGATGAGACGGAGAAGCTTCCTGAAAAATGATGACCTGATCATTTTTGCAGAATTTAATGGTAAGGACCCTTTTCCTGATTCTCCTTGCAAAATAGGTGATTCTTTCTATTTTCATACATTCAAATAACTCTTGCCACCTGTCTCCAACATCTCTTCTAGTGGGAATCAACTATAAAAAGCATTTCTGTGTCCTAGTGTCAGGTGTGTGAGGTTGACTAAAGTGATTGTGAGTTCAGAGAGATCTAAATGGTAGTGAGTTTTGAAATGTTAACTTCTTAGACACCCTTAAGCTCCTTGACCAGTAGTGATGTCCATTTCTAAGCACCGAGCATACTAAAGGCTGTGTTTATTTCCAAATAGAATGGCTTCATTTGGCATAATTTTTCAAAGTACAGATCACAGATTTACCTAACTAGTTTCTGTAATTTCAGTGTTACTTTCTATCTTGTGCTTTAAATACACAGAACTTGTGGTACAGCAAGAGCTCTGTAAAGGGAAAATGGACAAGGAGCACCCTCTGGTCCACAAAGCACCCTGTGAGCCCCTAGTATGAGGCACACTACACATAGCATCACTCACTGATTCTGATGTCTTTCTCCTTTTTTAAAGATATCATTCACCTCAATAACACTGAAGTTCCTGTTGAACCTGTGCAATCTGCCCTCACGGAAGGCCTCGTTCTTGAAAGGCAGAAGAGGGCAGCCCAGGACATGGAGCCTGTCCAAGACCAGCTGCCTTCTCTGCCAGACCCATGTGAGCCAAACCCTTGTCAGAATGACGGAGTCTGTGTGAATGTGAAAGGAAAAGCAAGCTGCAGGTACCACAGACCTCATCCCTCCTTGCCCTGGCTTTCTGCTTCAAGCAATGCAGCTGAAAAGTATTCAGAGCTACAGATCTCAGAGGTCTAAGCCACCAGGTCTTCAAGGAAGAGTAGAAACAAAACACTTTACCACAGTGACTGGTTCCTACCAGCAGCCAGGAGGGCAGTTTTATTTGCATAAAGCAAAGAAGCCCCATTCTGTGGTGCTTCCAGGGTGTGTAAATAGCCTCCAGATAAGGTGGGAATTGTTGTGATCTGAATCCCTCCAATGGGAACAGCTCATCTGCGATAACAAATGTGAGGAGCTTGGGGTGAGGGCATGGCAAGGCTCCTGATCCACTGAATCTGTGTTTTCCCAGGTGCCCATCAGGACAAGCCTTCTTCTTCACGGGTGAGAGGTGTCAGTCAAGGCAGGTCCACGGGAACATCCTGGGAATGGTGACTGGTGGAATTGCTGGAACTATTGTCTTATCTATTGTCCTCATTTCCATTATGGCTAGAAGATAAAAAACTGCAAGGGGGACAAATCTCAGCCTGGTGTTTTTCCATAATTCATAAGATATCAGTTTTCAGTGCAAAACGATGAATACAAATAGTAGAAAACCAGTCATCATATGGATGAAAAGCTCTGCCAACAGCTTGGCAGCAGTCTGTTTTGTTCTGAGAGATGTGGCAGTTAAAGTGTGTCATGTAGGGCTGCGGTCTGATGAAAATTCATGCATTGCCTTTCTTGTATGTTTCTTGAAAGTTTTGTTTCTTCATCCCATAGCAAGCAGCAGTGCTGGGAGCCTATGCATTTACTCTCAGCCACAGTTCAAACTCAGATTAAATAACTGGTAGAGCCCCTCAAAACACTGGTAAAAGTCACACCAAAACACATGTATTAAGATTCTGGAAATGTTCCTAAAAAAATTGCGCAAAAATTCTAAAGGGTACAGATACTTACGTAAGTCAGTACGTGATCACTCACTTTCCCTGGGACTGTGCTGGTTTTCTAACACTGATTAGCTATTACACAGAATTCATAAACTACTATTCCATGGTTTTGGCCCATGCTCTAGCAGGGAAATACATCCACATTAAAGTTGGTTGTCTTTCCAGAGGGTTTCATCACATAAGATTTTCAAGGACTCAAGTGTACCACTATTCTCTGAGCCTAATCAAAGGGTTTTTTTAAAGCAACCACAAAACATCCATAATTTCAACAGGCTCTGGATGAAATTGGAGCAGAGTATCAATTATCATAGGATAGAATCTCTCATGGTTGCCATTAAGTTCACATGTCTTTGGAAATCATCATCTCCCAAGTGGAGGAGTGCGTGAAGATGAAGACTGGGTCTGTGGTACTACAATGTGCTGGATGAGGTGTTGACACCCTCGAACTTACTGCAGATACCAGGAAGCAATTCATCTAGTATGTCCTAAGATCTCTGCTTTCAAGGGCTCTGACAGTTTCCACACTTGAAACTCTCATATCCAGGTTTCCTTGGGAAGCAGTTTCTTTGTCTCTGCAGGAGTTCAGAATGCAAATGGTAAATAATCACAGAGGGTGATGCTGCCCTTGTACTTACCAGATACAAGGGATGGCAGCCAGGGGAAAATGGACTGTCATGGCAGTAGGTTGTACACAGGGAGCTGATTCCTACTTAGATCCATTCTGCTGATCACAGCAGTCCTGTGGGTAGGGACAAACCATCCATTTAATTAAGGCATTATCACCAAGTTAATACTCTGTCCCTATTACTCTTTTCCTTTGGAATAAAATCAAAAGGAACACGTATACCAGCTTTTCCTGCAACACTCCTGACTGCCTGGATCTCACAGGTGAAAGAGAATTACAGATCTGAGTACTTTCTGCCAGCTGGATTAGGGGATTCCCCCTTGGATCAAGTGAGTTCTCCACCCAAGTCAACAACCTCATAAATCACTCAGGGTTATGCAATGAAAGACAGGAGATCCATAAAGTTGAATAAAATGACATGGTGCAGCTTTCTAGTGAATGTGTGAGACAGAAACCAAGGCAGGGAGGACCCAGGCAAACCCCAGCCAAATGCTACCCTGCACATGATTTCGGTGTCCCTAGAGAGACACCAAGAATAAGAATGCAAGTTGTCACTATGCACTCCAAACACATGTGTAGGCTCCGACATTGTTCTGTTTGCTTGTGTAAACAGAGCCCAAGTCTCCACTCTGCCAAACCACACACTGACTCTTCTCTGCCAGGGAAACCTGCTGTGGCTTCCAGACATGGGGGATATCCCACCAGGTGGTCCTGGGTGCATTTGGGCCCTATTTGATGGTCTGGCTCCCTTCAGAGTATCATAGCAGGGCAACTCTTGTATGGTTGTTTCCTCATCCAAGGCTGGGACAGGAACTAGATGGTTCTCCTGGGCAGATATTTTCTTTGTTGTTAACAAGACACCTCATCCTTCACAGCATGGCTGGCAGCTGCAGACCTGCAGTTACACCGGTGAGGGCTGGTGGCCACCCCTTTCAGGGACAGCTGTGGACAGGCTCCTTCTTGGCTATCCTGGCTCACCTGACCTTGGGGACAACACAGGCTCAATGATTTGGGCGATGCTCGCAGCAGTGCTGAACCAGGGTCAACCAGGAGCCTCTCCTGAAAGCATTGTTTAGAGGGATTACTCCAGCCAAGCTGCAAATGGAAAAAGCCCAGCAAGTTCTATTTGGTCCCCACACTGGTTTATTTATGGTCCAGGCAAGGCCACAGCCATGGCAGAGGGGAGGGGAGGTTCATGAGTGACAGCAATCATCAGGAAATGATGACAGTCTTTACTTCAAGAACGGAAGGTGAATAAAGGGATTTGGATCAGAGTAAAGGGAAGAGTTGGGGTAACAGCCCAAAATACCAGACTCACGAAGGGAGAAAACTATTGGTGAGCCCACTGCCCACACTGCCTATGTCAAAGACTTGGTTCTTGCTGCTGAGACTGGGGGGAAGGGGTACAGGATGTTTGTTGCTACGTGTTTCCCCTTCTTGCCCCATTCAGTATTCCCCCCTTTTCTTCTCTCCCATTTTATCTTTATCTGTGTCTGTATTCAAGTGAAGCTTGACCCCAAGTCTTTAGACTGGCACAGGTAATTTCTCAGCTGTTTCTCATTGGTGAATTGTCATGGCTTTTGTTACACTGGCAAGGACTTTGTCTTTGAAGATCCCCCAAAGATGGCCCTTTGGTGCCAGGGAGCTTGGTATCACATCCTGATTTCTCATGCACAGACGGTCAAGAGCCAGGCTCGGCTAAGCTGGGAAGTGTGGTGGAACCTCAGGGATGAAATGCCTGCAGGGACACGGTGTAGTGGAACTGGGATTGTGCAGGCACTTGTACTTTACAGTCCATGTAAAGCCTGTTCTCACTCAGCAGGAGAGGATGTTCATTATTGCACACACTATTTCCAGAGTGAGTTAAACCAAATGGCTGCACAAAGGCAAGATTTGATTGAAATAATGTGTGAAGGTGGGATTTTCAAGTTTCCACTGGCCATGCAGTTCAAAGATATTCTGTATTTTCATCTTGAAGTGTGTTCTAGTTCTAGTATTATATCTACATTTTGAAGCAAAACCCAATTTCTTTCAATATAAATACCATATTTAATTGACGCTTGATTATTGTCTTCAGTCATCCCCACATTGCCCATACCAAACCATCGTAAGTGCTTCTAACTGTAGGAACAGTTTCCCATCCAGATTCACCCCAAAGTTCCAAGACCAGGTTCACCACTGGCAAACACAGGCCTGATTTCCTGACAGTCAAAAGGGGCTGTACCACCTGACTGCAGGATTTGATATTGGCCTCAAAGCTAAATCTTCATGATTCCATCTACTATATCGTACATTAAATTTTGTAACATTCGTGTGCATTATAAATACTTTTCAGGTTCTTCTCAAGACAGGAATACCTCCTTTAAAGGTGTACAGGCTTGAAATAACTGGCTCCACAAATGTAGTGTTAGAGCAATAATTTATATAAAACCATTCATCCTGCCTGGCACGTGGTGATTTATATTCACCACAGAGTTTGTTCTCTGAGTCCTCCAAGTGTGTTTCTCCTCTCAGAGAAGACCCAAGCATACAGACTTTACACAAGGCACTCCTTGCATTCTGAACACTACTATGCATTAAATAAATGCAGTCCCCTCTGTGGCAGAGGGCAGCAACCATCTCTGTCTTACCACATTATATCAAGGGAAAGAAAAATAGTGTTAAGGGCATAAAGCTTCCTTTTCTTCAAAAAAGTGCCACATGGAGCTTTCAGTCTTTCCGTCTGAAAGAAGACCATGCAGGAATCATCATGGTCTTCATTTTATGTAAGTCAAAAGTGAAGATCTGAAATGGGCCTTCTCAGCTGGGAATTTTTGGTTCCAGAAAGTCTCAAATAGAAAGTGGAGACCACTATGGCCTTTCCAGACTCTAATACGAGGGCAGGAGAGAAGCTGTGAGGTACTTGTGTATCTACACAGGCCTTTGGGATCACTCAGAGAGTTGATAGGGGAAATACCAAATCCACTGGACAACTGTGTGAAGCACTGCAATTCATGGCTCAGTACTGCATAGTGCTAAGCACCCACTTGAGGGCTGAGAATTCTTCACTCCCTTTCTTGGTCCTTTCTTGCACTTGAAGGCCTTCAAATCCTCATCATCTCTTCTGGGATTGGCAGACCTTGTAAAATTCCACCTCTCTCAGCTTCCCTGCCTGACACATTAACCAGAAATGATTATTCCAGAAGAATGCACCAAGGCACAGTTCAGTCTAAATGAAGCAGTCTGCTTCCTGGTGACTCCCAGGTACTTTTTGTGTGTGTCTTGGAAGAGGTCCTTCCAGAGTTACACAATTTAGCATTGGCAGTGCTTCAGTTAAGCAAGGAATATGCCTTGGAAGTATTTTCAGTGGAAGAGGTGGATGGCTCTGAAGAAGATACTCTGTATTTTCCTGCAAAACAAAGCACAGAGGTTAGACAAGGCCAGAGAGTCTGGGACATGCTAAGTCAGGACAGTCACACCTGTGTGGGTGGCTGAGGTGGCTCTGCCTTGCCCTGCAGCCCTGGCAATCCTGCAGACCTGGATTACAGCAATACCAGCAGCCACAGAACTCACCGTGTTTGGTGACACAGCCAGGATGTGTCAGCTTGAACAGCCAATTGTGCCACAGGGCAGTGATTTTCTCACACAAATAGAGGCACTTAGTGCTTCTCCTGGAGCATGGGCACACATCCAGAACACAACACATCCACAAGCTCCTGAGATGAATCCCAGCACCTTCCCTCTTGTGGCCACGAGGCCCTAAACTAAGACCCAAGTGTCATTACCTTCCCTGAACAATGTTTGGATACCAAGATTGGACACTTAGAAATTAAACGTTATTTCCAGAAATGTTTTTCGCAAGATAAGTCTTAACTGAAATGGTGATGTCCACAAAATGACAGCCAGAGAACCTTTGAAGAAATACAGATCCAAGGTGGTGAAGAGTACATGAATAATGGATGAACCGTGATCTCATTGAGCTCAAAACAAAGCTCAGTTAGTGGGGTTTAGAATTGGTGAAACATCCAGTAATTGATGCAGAGATAGACGTGCTGCTAGCATTATGCTACAATTGGACTCATTGCAGTTCCTTTGCATTAGAAGATTAAAAACCATCTGTGGTTGCATGGAGAGACAAATTGATGGATATCAGGACAGACAGACCCTGAGAGCAAGAATTAAGGCAAGACCTTGTTTGAGCTTCAGTAAGGGAGATCTACTGTCACATACCTGTTTTCCCACATAAGTTGTTAAACGTTCTTGAAAATGGGTAGCTCATAGCAAGCATTGGTGTCACCAGGATCAGGGAGGATGACTGTAAGAGAGAAAATTGCTTTTTGTCAAAAGAACTTTCTTTGTAACCCCATTTTAGGGAGAAAAAACAAAAAGGTTCCAATAAACTTTGTTTCAGTAGTATGAGGAAACAATCCATAGAGGGCCAAGTTAGATGTTCGTGAGGTATCACACGATACCCTCACAAATGTTCTCACATTTGCATGTTTATGGTGGTGATGAAGGAGACCAACTTTAAAAGAAACTACAGGGCACAAATTACTTGTCTCTAACTGTTGGTCAGGGAAGATGGCTTAGGCTCCAGTCTGTTCTAACAGGCAGAAAGGGGTCCTGGTCCCTTATCTGTGGCAGTATGGCCGTTAAGGTAGCCAGAAAAGCTAAGATTTCACGTGAATGCGGATTGTTCTTGACGGCCAGCAGCCTGAGATAATCTGAGGCAAATTTAATTTGGCACGCTAGAGGGCACTGGAACACAACTCTGTGCAGTCCAGATGCAAGGATGGAAGGAACTTTTTGCTGCTAAAATGAAGTTCCTTTTTCAGCTCTGGAGTGGTTTTAGAATTTAACGCGATTCCTCCAAATATGTGTTAAAAAAAGGTATGGAAAACACATCCTTTTCTGTTCAGTCCTTCTTCATTTGTTAGTTGTATCCTGCTGGGGGTAATTAGGCAGTGTTGTGTATTGTCACCTATATCATAAGGTGGTAGAGAAAGAAGGTAAATGAATCACAAATAAAAAGCTTAATGAAAGACTTTGATATTGCTTTATTTGCTCATTCTCCATCCTCAACAGGCTGGAGAACTGGAATGACAGGAATCTTGTGAAGTTCAGCAAAGGGAAGTGCAAAGTCCTCCCGTCCCTGGGGAGGAACAAACCCAATGCCAGGACGTGCTGGGGTCTGTCTGACTAGGACAGAGTAAAGTCAGAGCCAGACTTTTCTCCTTGGTGCCCAGTGGAAGGACGAGAGGCATTGAGAACAAATAGAAATACAGGAAATCCCACTTAAGATGAAACTTTTTCACTGTGAAGGTGGTCAAACACAGGAAAAGGCTGCACATAGAGATTGTGTTGTATCCATCCTTGGAGCTACTCAAACCCCAACTGGACACAGCTCTGAGCTCTAGCTGGCCATGCTCTGATGGGAGTGTGGTGCAAGATGATCCCTCAGGGTACTTTCCAGCTTCAGCAATTCCTGTGGAAACTGGAGTGATTTGATCCAATGCTGCTCTTCTGAACTGACAGTTCAAGTCTAAGGCACTCCTTAATTCCTTTGAGCCTATGTTCTCATCTTCTTAATTTTCCTTGCTTTTAAGTCGGCTTCCTAGTTCTTTAGCAATACCTGTACAGGCTCTTCTGAATAAACCCTGTTCAGATACCAATATAAAATCAAGCTTTATTGCCATGTAGGGGTGATGCCAGCACCATTGGTAGCTCAGGAAGAGGGGGAGGTGGGTGTTGGAACTAGATGATCTTGAAGGTCTCCTGCAACCCAAACCATTCTAAGATTCTTACACATCCTGGCATTTTTTGGGAAGGTGTTATAAATGCAAGAAGTATAAGTTGAAATAATAATTCCTTGAGAGGCCTCCCTTGCATTTCTCTCAGGTTGTGAATAACTAATAGTGCCAAAGAAATTTTCTGTCTTCTAACTAAAAGTATCAGTTATAATTTCCAGTTTATTTTTTGTGGAATTTAAAGTAAATGTTCACTAACCTCCTTCTCATTGCTTTACCAATTACAGTTAAAATAATGAACTTTGAAAAAGGGGATATATCATATTTATATTGTTAGTGTCTTCTCTGACTTGTTCTAATAAATAATCCAGAATATAAAGTGCACTGGAGAACGTTAGACTACTCAGTAGAAACTGAAATACATTCTTAGGTCAAGGTTCTAACCTTCGATTGCTGCGAACTCCATTTGGATGATGAATTCCTCTTCAACAGGGCTTCTTGTATCTATTTGTTTAAAAAATCAGTCAATCAGTAAATACAGAAATTCTGTTCAAATTCCAACAACATTTTGACATAATGTAAGAAAAAGTTTGAATCCTTACCTTCTTGTCCCAGAGAGTCCCAAACACCAAAATGAATAATCCCTAGGAGACAGATAATTATATGCATTTTGATGACACCAATCTTTAATTGCAATATCACATAATTATGTCAAACACTGTCCATGGTATTATTTAAACTCTGAACTCTTTGATAGAGGCCATTTTTCTAACTGCATATCACATGTGGACTGCTGATTTGGCAGTTCTCCAGGCCTGGTCTATTTCAATTTCGTGTTTATCTGGTCTACAAAGCGACACAGACAGTTTGGTAGCATTAAATGTATTTGGAAGAAGGAATGTTTGTGCATGGAAGACATGTCCTGCCTATGCTCGCCAGGCAAACTAGCAGGTTCCAAGAAAAAGGCCAGTGAGTTTGGTTTGAAAAACACAGTTTTGATGTCATTCTTAACAATGGCAATTCTTAACAATTCTCTTTAAAGAGAGAGAGTACACATAACTATTTCGTCCTTAAGAAATCTCCTTGTATTGGGATTTTTCTGTCCACCCAAATATGTTGTAAAAGTCATACTGACTGAAAACTCTCAATCGTGTGTATTTTTGTCAGTTCCTGCCTTTATCATTAGTACTGCTCAGCTGATCCTGGTGACTTTCACATTGTTTCACATACTTGAACCCACAAAAGCATAACACAGTGCCTCCAGGTGCGCTATGAATGAGAACAGGGATGCTCAGGTTTGCCCACCTGAACATAACAGAGCTGTTTTCCTGGTATTCGGCAATGAAGTTGATCCCAAAACTACTGACAAAGTAGGGAGTTATCTTGAGGCCAGCTTTATCTATAAGGCACATCTGTTAAGGCAGCTGAGAATATGAAATACTGCTGAATTCCTGGAATGGGTTTCCCAAAGAGCCCTTTTGGAATAAGGATGTGTAAAGCGAATCTGAACTTTCCCCTGCTGTTTTTATGCCCTGCCAAGCACAGCACTGCAATAATGTCTCCATGTTAAATTGTAATACAGGAAATAAAATTATGTGCAACTCACCTGGAAAGAGTTGAGCAGAGCAAAGAGGATGTGGAGAGCTTGATGACTGCTTTCGATGATGACAGCAAGGCCAAAACCCCACGTGAGGCCTAACAGTGGTGTCAGGATAGCCATGCTTTTGCCAATTTGAAGCAGAGATTTCCTCTCCTGCCCGCTTGACCTATCCCCAATAGTTGGCCTGAGTATTTTTATTATAACAACTGCGGCGATGAACAAGTTCGTGGCCACGATGATCAAGGCAGGTATGACGAAGGCCAGGAGAGCTTTGCTGTCCTTCCAGTTGAGCCAACAGACCTCCTTTCTCGTGTAATTGTTCTTTGGCAGGGTGACAGCGATGGTGGTGACTGCAATGACAAAGGGGCACAGGTATCCCAGGCAGAATGCCACTGCCTTCTGAGCAGTCTTACTTGTGTTGTGTAAGATGAACACCAGTCTGTAGAAAAGCATGAGGCCCAGGCTCAGCATCCAGAAAAAGACACACAGGTAGAAAAAATGGATGAAGAAGGTGGCCATGATACAGATGTCTCTGTTCCTCTGCTGGTTTTGATCAATGGAGGTAGCGACAATGAACCAAACATCAGCAATCAGCAGGGATGTAGCAATGTTGAGGATGCAGACGTGGCGCATGTAGGAGGTTGTGTTGTTTGTCACATACTTCCAGACCAAGGATTCAATTATAATGCAGACCACCAAGCTCATGATTGAAACGGCCAGGCCAACATAAGAAATATAATCTTCAAAGCTTATCTCGGAGGATCTATCAGGTGACATCAGGATGGAAAATGATGTCAAGTGATTGCACGAGCAAATGACATAATCTCCTGACTCTGTGGGTGTGCAGCCACGAGCATCCCAGTCCCCACTGTGATTCTTGAGTGTGAAGTTCCAAAAGACGCACCTGGGCCTCTTTAGAGACAAGTCTTTCTTTGCAAATGTCATATTAACATCAAACTTTGGGCTTCTGTTGCTGCTCAAAGTTGTTGTTATCAATAAACCGTTCACATTTTCGAACGTATTCTGGGACAAAATATGTCCAAGTTTTGAGTACATCACGCTGACAATGGTTGAATTTTGGGTTAGAGTCTGGATTTCAGTGCCACTAATAAGCACATTGACTGTGAGGTTTTCTGTACTGCGGAAGCCCTTGTTATAATCTGTGTTGTTATTTTCCTTGACAACTATCCCTTGGAGCTGAATGGTGTTTGCAGAGACAGAAGGAATGGTGTTATTAACTGGTTGAAGGCGCAGGGAAAAATTTTCTACTGACTGCAGTAACAAAGATCTTTGTCGTATATTCTCTTTGGTCAGGTTTTTCCAAGCTTCAGTTGTGGAATCATTAACAACTAAGTCCACTGTGGATAGGAAATTCTGGAACAACAGCAGAATAATGCAGTTACTGAAACCCCATACAATTAATTGTTGTTTCTGATGGTAATTTATGCGTGGTCCTAGAATTGCCTTTTGAAAAAGCCCAGCATTTTCTTATTTTGCTCAATCCATGTGAAGTCTTCTGTTGTTAACCCTCTGCATGCTCTGTTTGCAAGTTAAGGTTTCCAAAAGCAGAGCTGTGTGACTATTTTTTTACACATTATTTAGTATTTTTGCATCTCAGGCCTTCCCTTTCTTTCTCAGCGTTCGTGCTGTCTTTGATTTCTTGGTGTCTCATGTAGGGCTCTCTATCTACAAACCATCAAGCCTTTTTGCACTTTTCTGTTCAGAAGAGCAGTGCTTTTCCTCTGGACCTCACAATCAAGGTTCCCAATTATTTCTAAGGTTTATTTTGTTATTCATTCGTTGTTACAACCCATGTATTTTCCTTGCTTGATCATGGTTCCTGAAATTTACTCTCCCTATTTCTATTTCAACCTTTTTTTCCTACTCCTACTTCTACTTATGGACTCATAGAATCACAGGATGGTTTTGACATTTAAAGGTCATCCAGTCCAACCTCCCTTCCAGGGGCAGGGACATCCAGCTTGATCTTGGACACTTCCAGGATCTGGGGCATCCACAGGTTCTCTGGTAAATCTATTCCAGTGCCTCACTGCCCTCATAGTAAACAATTTATTCCTAATACATAATCTAAACCTACCCTCTTTCAGTTTAAACCATCATCCCTTGTCCTGTCACTACAGTCCCTGATAAAAAAATCTTCTTATAAGCCCCTTTTAAGTATTGAAAACTGCAATAAGGTCTTCCCTGAGCCTTCTCTTCTCAAGGCTGGACAACCCCAACTCTCTCAGTCTGCCCTCATAGTAGACCTGCTCCAGCCCTCTGATTATTTCTGTGGCCCTCCTTTGGACCCATTCCAGCATGTCCACATCTTTCTTGCCCTGGGGACCCCAGAGCTGGATTCAGTGCTCCAGGTGGAATCTCACCAGAGCCGAGAGGGACAGAATCACCTCCCTTGACCTGCTGGTCACACTCCTTGTTAAGCAGCCCAGGACATGGTTGGGTATCTGGGCTGCAAGAGCACATTGCTGGCTCATGTCCAATTTTTTATCCATAATTCCTTGTCCTTTCCTGTCTGAGAATGCTGGAGATACCCATGTGTTCCTAGAGTATTTCTAGTTGCCAAGCATACAGCAGCTTCTCCTTCATGCATAGGCTCCTTGTCCTCAGCATTTTGGGTTTTCATAAACTCCTCTGTATCTTTGCTGTCACTTCATCTCATTCCCTAAACACTTTCCTGATCTTGATCCTAAGTAAGTGTGAAATTTCTTCAGGGAGAACATCATCCCCTGTGACAAAAGGGGTCAAAGGGCTTGATAGGTGTAGATAAGACTTAAAATAAAACCTTACCTGCATAGTGAGCTCCTCTGCCTCTGCTGGGATAGAGGAGATCATTTCCAGGATTGTAACGATTGCACCTAGGTTTGCTGAAGAATGGTTTATTGTGCTTAGCTCCTTTTTTGTCTGTTCCTTAAGCTGTGCAAGGTAGGAGGGTAGCTGTGCTTTTGCCTCAGGGCTGTTGACCAAGGACTGGAACAGAAGATAACAGCACATCACATGTGTGAAATTCTCTAAGCTCCCTGAGAGAATGGTGACTCTGAATGGTTTGTGGGCAGGAAGAGAACTGTGGGAGGATATCAAGGCTGAAAACCAAGGCCTGGCACCCATCTGTCAAGTGTGGTGGCCAGGGGGGTGGGCACTGTAGGAAGGGCGTGGGGATGAGGTTGGGCAGTGGCCTGGAGCTGTTCCTACGGCCTCACTGTTGGTGTGCTCTGTAACAGGCTCTGGGCTTGGGCTTGTTCCTCAGCACTGCTCAGGGAATGCTCCAGGCCAGCAACTGCTCCTTATGGATGCCAAGGACAAGGTCACTTTGCCTTGGAGACAAAGCATTCGTGTGTATGGACATTATCCATGCAGTGCCTCAGGCCCTCTGGACCCCGGGAGGGGACCTTGGCTCTTTCACAGGCTGGTGTAGATAGAGCCAAACATTCCTCATACCTTTTAAAATAAACTTTTTAATGTTTCATATGTTTTAGATTATGATAAGCAAAAGTCATGCAACCAACATTTTTGCTCCATCTTCCCTCCCACCTCCCCAGCCCAACCTCTAAAAAACCCATGAGTGTTACCTCAGCGCTACTCAGCAGGTCATTTATTGGTCCAGACAGGCAGTCATTCCTTGAAACGATCCATGACCTGTTGATGCACTTGTAAGTTATATTGCCTCGGGTAAAACCTTTTGGATTTTTTACATTGCAGCATGGCTTTATTAATTTGGCACTTTCTGTTCCAATGCCCAGTCCGTCTGAGCAGGAAACTTTCTTACCTGTACAGAGAGGAGACAGAGGTAGAAAATAAGAAGACGGGAGATGAATAAATTACCCCCAGAAAACTTGTGACCTGTTGAAAGATCTTTAAATTAGGATTTCAGCTTGCTGTCTTCATTAATTATGACCTTTCAGGATGTATATGTCTCACAGTCCCAATTTTTATAAATCAGGAAATTAAAAAGGAAATCTAATAAAGCTCTGGTTTTTGAGTACTGAATCAAATCAACAAACCAATACCCACTTAGATTTATCTGTCAGATTACAGGGTTAGACAGAGTTGGAGTGGGATTATATTGACCATTAAATGAACAATAATTCCTACCAAGTTTATTCTGCTAAAGTACTCAACACTGCTGTAGCACTAACAGGAAATTCATTAAGACCTTGATAGTGAGGCCTCAACACCTTTTTGATGAACAGTGAGGGCTGCTAATTGTCTTTGATTAGCTTAGTCATATCAGTAAGTATCTGCTGATTAAAGTGATTAAAGTAATTAAAGTGTCTGCATATTTATTGCCTAAGAGAGTGAAATCTGGCAGATAAACTGATTCAGCTGTAGGTACCACTGCTGTGGAAAAAACAAAATTCCTGCATTAGGGGGATGTTCAACATTTCTTCCTTTCCAATTTAGAAAAAAAAGAGTTGAAATATCCAAACTCTTGTCAGAACTAAACACCAAAGCTGGATTTAGCAATGGTGAATTCTAATTACCAAACATTTCCTGCGGAGCTGACTGGAAGCTGCTCTGGTCTCTGCAGCACCTCACAGAGGCTGCCCTTCTTGTGTTCAAAATGGAAATGCTCTCCCACAGAGAGAGCCAGATTACTTCTCCCTGAGGCACCACAATCTCTGATCCTTGCTAAATTGTTGTAAGATGGGAGCTGCATGACCACATTTCAACACAGGGGATGAAGCTTGGTGGTGCAGCCTGCTTGGTGGTGCATCTACTACTGGGGATAGTAGATGAATAAACTATTGCTGCTTTGGAATATACTGGGACCACTCTCAATTACAGCAAAGACAAAGCATCTTGTCTATTTTTTTTTTTTTTTAATTACATCAAAACCGATATTGTCATCTCTGTGTAAAAAATTTCCCATCAGAAAAAGAGACAAAAGTTGTTGGATGACAAAAGGCATTCCTATTAGATATCACTGGTGATGAATTTGTGGCACCGGATTTAACAAAGATATTGGTATGTCCAATAGAACAGCTATAAACAGTAACTATTTTCTTACCAGATATCAAGTGCAGTCTCATATGTTCACTGTTGATTCCCTGTCCGATGCGGTTGATAAACTTGCAATATGCCACAACCTCTTCCTCTTTGTTACATTCTTTTTCTGTGTGATTGTACATGTAGCAAAACAAATTGTCTTTTTTCCTTTTCTCTGTATGGATGGATTGAGACAGGTTAACACAGATTTGGGGTCAGTCAACTAAAACCAGCAGAAAACATCAGCAAAACATTTGTTTCTGTGGGTGCTGGAAAAAACAAAACCACTTTCCTTGATGAAGAAGCTCCCTCTCTGTATGCTGATCTGTGTGTCTTACTCTCCCTGTAAGAAATCTGGCAGCTGCTGCATGATCAATACCTTTTCATTTACTGGTGTATGAGCAAATCCTCCCCAAACCCTCTTAACTGTGCAGGAGCTGAAATTTGCTTTGAAAATAATTTTTGAGAATACTCTCCCTGCCTCTACCACAGGTGTTTCATTTAGGCTGGGAAACTGTTTTGCTGGTTTTAGATGGTTCTTTTGAAATCAGGATCTGTGTCCTACTGCTTTTCAGAATGCCTGTGCCTGAGGATGGGTCTCCAGCAGCAGTCTCTTCCAACAATATCCTTGTCTTTTTCTTGGCTACTGAAGGACTCCTCAATCTCCACCTGCTTTGCTCCTCAGCCTGTTGTTTTTGCACTCCTGCATGCTTCCTGAGTTATTTTTTGTAGATCATATTTGCTTTTTTTCCCAAATTAACTGTTTTGTTACACACTTGAAAATTTCTAGTATATAAAAAACAACTCACTTGAAAACTTAGAGCATATAAAAATTTATCAGGGAAGTTGCAGAATTGCCCTGAATTTGAAGACATAGAAGCTTATGCTTTTGTGCTGTTAAAGACATGCCCCCAGTATCCTCAAAGAAAATGGAATAGTTTTTTAAATTGCATTCTTAATGGGTTACTCAACATTTTTCATGATTTAGTAGATTTTCTTAGGTAATCTTTTTTTCAGTATTCATTTTAAGAAGTGGCATAATGGAAGATTAAAGCAAATTAAAGGAGTTCTGGAATTTCCAGTCTGAAGAAGGGTCAGGATGCCCACTTCTCCCTGCCTGGCAAGTCAACCCAAACATTGACTTTACCTATTATGTATTTATCACTACAGCAGAGACTTCAGTATTAACCCTAGCCATGTTCCCCAGGCACGCTAACCATCCTAGAAAAAGTCCATTTTCCTTTTTCTGCACCTTCAGAAGTACTTTGGGGTTGTCATGAAAACACTAAGTATGACTTGTTTACACAGCCCTGACTGAAAACAAGAAGCCCAGAGACTGGGTTGTGACAGAGTGAAACTAATGATTCTGCAAGTTTATTGTGTCTTACCAACTTGAAATTCATTTTGTTGAACCACAAATACAACCCTGTAGTCTCTCACGGTCTCTGCACTTATGCAGCACTCGAGGGTGTGTGGCACTTTGCACTGTATCGATGTTGTAATGGGGTCTATCAGGATGTTCTGCTTCAGGGGCAAGGAAATCACCTCGATGGTCACATTGGCAGAACTCTCCAGGTTTTTCTGGGAGAATGTGCAGATGTAGGTGCCTAAAAGAAGTGATACAAAACCACGTCTCAGTCGACAGAAGTGCTCCTCAGCTTTTGCACGGTCATGAATGCTGAACAAGTACAGTGCAGTTGGCGACATTGAGCTTTGCTGTCCTCCAACACTTGTACTTTTAACTGTGGGGTGTTTTTATTTACTGTGACCAGGCTTCACAGTGATTTGCAGGGCTAGGGATGCTGTAAATGATCTGGTGCAGAGAGATTCAATTGCCTTTGTAGCCAATAAGATCGTTCTCACTCACCTCTCCAATCCTTCGTGGCAGACTTCATTGTGAGCACAGACGTGGCTGGGAATTTGCTTTTTTTGATGCACATATCACAGTCTACTGTTTTTGTGCCATTTTCAGACTGGATTTTCCAACTGATGCTGTCATAATTGCTCACATCGCTTTCACACGTTACATTGAACCCGTATCCCTCGGAAACTGTGGAGTTTGTGCTTGAAGATATTCTTATGTGGGCTGAGACAACACAGGACAAAAGTCACATTAGTGAGAATCACTTTTAATCATTTTCTTGCAAATTCTGTGAGCCACGGAGGCCATCTACGCATTAAAGAGCTGGTGGTCTGTCACAAGTCCCTGCCCCTCACCTTTCCGCAGGTACGTGACTCCGATGCTTCGGGTGCGCCTGGCTCCGTGTCCAGTCTCCAGCTCACACGTGTATGTGGTCACTGCACCTGACTTCTCCGGTGGGCACAGTGACTCGTTGATGTTCAGCTGGTATCCAGTGCAGTTTCCACTCAAGATGGATACTCCTAGAGAGACATAAGCATTCTTTGAAGGGCTATGATGTCCAAAAATTCTTCTGGAAAGCACAAGCAATTTCTCCAGCTATGGAAACCCTTGTGTGTTGTATGTAATTGACAGCATGGCACTTTTAACTCATCATTGCTGACGCTCATTCACATCTTTTACTGTGGCAACACTCACAGAGTGGCAACACTCAGTGCTGTGCTGAGATTCCTCCTGCCAAAACCAGTCAGAAAGCAACAACATTGCTTGGAAACCTCAGGGTCAACCAAAATGAAGGGTATTCTGGTTACGCCTAACCTCATTATCTGTGGTATTTAGGGTGAGTAAAGGTAAGTAAAACAGGAGTAAACACTGCAGATTTTAATGTTGTCTAATTCTGAAATAAAAATATGGAGGTACCTGACAGTCATTCAATTTAAAATCTGAAGAGTGCCGATGTAGCTGTGAGCACTAAAGCTGTCCCAGGCTGCAGCTGACAGTGCAGCTGATAGGAGAGCAGAGCAGAGCTCCTGGGGGAAAGCCCGGACACAGGGAATCAGGGGTAAAACAGCCCATTGCAGTAGGCCAGGATCCCCTCACCCTTCAAGCACGGCTGCACTCTGGTAGCTGTTCTCCATGGAAGTGACTGTGTGCATGAGCATTGAAGATTTTATCTCATTTTGCTGTCCTGCTTTCTGCTAAACTTAATTTACAGCAAATAGTTAACAATAAACAGTTCCTTCATACTCATAAAATATTAAGTGAGCAATGGACTGTTTAGGGGTGATGGTTCATAGATGTTTATAAGCATTTCTGGTCATGTTACTTTGTAGCTCTTTGTAGCACATTTACTTGGTGCTTTATTAACTCTTTTTATTGGAAATCCTTCCGGGATGCCTCTGACTCAACTGGTACGTGATGTATCACAGCTACAGGTGGAGAGGGAAACAGTGCTCATATTTATCTGTAGAGCAGCACTTGCACCTCTTGACTGCCAGATCTCACTATGTGGTACATGAAAGATCTTTGTACCCCAAGGGTGCTTCTGGAGATAGCAGTAGAGACTGATGCACTCATCCTCGCTCTCAAAATTACACCATGAAGAAATAGGCTTTTTGGAAGAAGCTGGTGTGCTGCTGGTCCAGGCAGCTGTTTCCATCCAGGACAGCACAGTTTAAGGCATCAGTGCATGGAGATGCCTGAAACCCCACTGGCACCTGCACAACACATACAGAGTCTGTCCTTCCCCCTGCCACTCACACCTTTGGAGCATACCCTGTATTCATCCCAGGACTTTGGGGCAGCCGCTCAGGAGGAGACCTTTGAGCAATGAACAAACCTAGCAGGTGAAAGACAACCTTTTATTAATCTTACCTGTAATGTTGATTGTTCCATTTACTTTCCAGGAAACCTTAAGTGATTTTAAGTGTCTGTCAATGCAACAGGCCAGCAGAAGACCCTTCGTTTGCATTTCAGGGCTGTTGCATGTGACATCAATGTCCTCGAAGTTTGGAGTGACTTGTAGCGGAAAGACAGACACTGTTTCTTTGGCGGTGTGTCTCTCTGTGTGAAATGGACTGCTCAGTGTGAAAACACACTCATAGGAACCTGTAAAGCATAAACAGCAGGTTTTGCTGAGTTTGCCTCTATATGTAGATTTAGGAGCTACTTCCACATCTAGTTTTCTCATGTCCCTGCTCTGCAGTGGCTCTGCTACTTGCTGATCAATATGTACCCTCAGATCACCCGAAGAATGCTTTCTGGAGACTCCTGGTGCCAAATGTATCCAGATAAGGATTCGGTGTTGATGGGTACTTGAGATCAGTGTTCTCAGACTGAAATATTTCAGATCTGGCTGAGTAGGTGCTTTTGGGATCTGTATATTGCCCATAGTCCTTCTGGCAGCAGTATGTCATGGTAAGAATGTAGACTGACTGTGCAAAAGGTACCTACACAGAAGGGGTGACAGAGAGATGCTCAGGGTGGACTCTACCAGAACTGGCCTTGGAGTGTAGGCTCTTAAGCTGTTCAGAAAGTATTGCCAAAGAGAGCAGGGTATTTGTCACAGAATCACAGAATATGCTGAGTTGGAAGGGACCTATCAGGATCATTGAGCCCAACACTTAGCCCTGCACAGGACACCCCAAGAGCCACGCCATGTGCTTGGGAGCATTGTCTGAATGCTTCTTGAACTCTGTTGGGCTTGGTGCTGCCCTGGGGAGCCTGCTCCAGCGCCCAACCAACCTCTGGGTGAAAAACCTTTTCCTGATATCCAGACTAAACCTCCCCCACCTCAGCTTCATGCCATCTCCTTGAGTCTTGTCCCTGGTCACGAGGGAGAACAGATCTGTACCTGCTCCTCTGCTCCCCCTCATGAGGAAGTTGAAGACCACAGTGAGGTCTCCCCTCAGTCTCCTTGAGGCTGAACAGAACAAGAAACCTCAGCTGCTTCTCACACGGCTTCCCCCCCAGACCCTTCACCATCCTCGTGTCCTCCTTTGGCTGCTGCCCAATAGCTTGATGCCTTTTTTGTATTTTGGTGCCCGAAACTGCCCCCAGGACTTAAAGTGAGGCCTCCACAGGCCAGAGCAGAGTGGGACAATCCCCTCCCCTGTCTGGCTGGCGATGTTGTGCCTGATGCCCTCCAGGACACAGATGTTTCTTCTGGATGCCAGGGCACTGCTGATTCATATTCAACTGGCCATTGACCAGGACCTGCATGTCCCTTTCTTTTTATCAGCCACTCTCTCAGGCTCAAGTCCCCTTGGATGCAGCCAGGTTCGGTTTTGAGATTGGCAATCAGAGCTCCAAACTTCTTACATATTTTAAGTATGTGGGTTTCCCTTCCCCACTGGGATAGCCAAGTGAGCAGACCACTTACATAGGAGTGGACAAACCAAGGTTCAGGGCATCCTTAGTCCAAAGAATTTTGGACCCATGATTCCTGTGCCCAAATACCTGGTCACAGGTTACCCATTTTGAAGCTGAATGTAGAATCCATGGTCCAAAGAGAAGAACTGAGTGGGAGCTTGAGTCCAAGCTCTGATAATACATAATAATAATTCCCCTGATAGCTCCTCCCAGAAAAATGCTGCCAGTTTACCTGCTCCTGATTTTCAAAAATCCCTAAACATGCACAACTGTAACTCTGAGCTCTGATTAGTTAGGTCATGTGTGTGAAGGGCACAAGGACGTTAAGGGCAAATTCAGCCACAGCCTCCAGCTACCACACCAAAACGGTGGGAAGGCCTCACAGACATGCAGTCACCAACATCTCCCCAGACATGACAATGAAGCCTGGCACTTAGAACACCCAGTCACGTGCAGTCATTTCAGTCAGTTCACATCTTACTGGCAATGTCAGTCAGTATGTAGTTCATTAATGAAAACAACAGGAAAACAATGAAGGGCTGTGTAATTTTCACATTTCCACTAGGAAAATGTGGCCACTGCATTCATCTTTGCATTTTACAGAACTAGCCACACTAGAGATTTACATCTGCCATTTTAACAATGGAAAATCATACCAGAATCCTTCATTGTAACGTTGGTAATTTTAAGAATCGATCTTCTAGCTGCTAAAACTGTCTCTATTGAGTACCGGGAGCTGCTTGAGATGATCTCTTCAGAGTGATACCAGGTCACATTGGCAAATGTTGAATTTATCTCACAGGTCAGTCTTACTGTGTCCCCTTCAAAGATGTTCGAGGGTTGCACGGTGAACTTTGTGTGATCTGGGAAGACAGAGAGCAACATTCTGCATTACTGTCACTTCAGCTCACATCTTTATGGTGTCTTTCTTCTCATGGGGGTCCCAGGTTCTTCACAACTAAGATGCACCCAGCATCAGCTGCAGGGCACCACCTCTGATACAAGCCATGGGATTTTCCCTCAACATATTCTTTTAGTATCTTTCTCAGCTAAAGATTCCAGAACATTTTATGCAGAGAGCTAGAAATATTATTATCACCAGGACTGCTTTCTAATTGGATAAACTGGGAGGAGAAGCAGCCAGGTTGAAGTAATCCTCTGAGACAGACAGTCCAGCACTCAGTGCACTGAGAGCACAGCACCTCCAGGGCACTTGATCAGGCAACTGAATTGTAACACACTGTCCAGCAGCAGCGTGGAAAATGTGCCAGGGAAGCCAAGGGGAATGTGTTGTCATGTAGACTGCAAGAGTTTTATGTTTTGCTTTAAAAAGTAGGAAGTGCTGGCAGCCTGACATTGTTAGAGCTGTCTCAGTTCTGGAGATGAATTACAGGTGTTCAGTCTCTTTTCTCTGGACAGACCACATCAGGGATCATTTAGCATTGTTTAGGCTGGAAAAGACAGACCCCTGAGGTCATCAAGTCCCACCAATGACTGACCAGTGGAGTAGGTGGAAGGCTTTGGTTTTTCATGGGAGTTACTGCAGGCATGGTCCTCTCATGAAGGTGCTAAGCTTTGGTGACACAGGATGAAATGAAGCAGCTAAGAAATAAATGTTTCTTGAATGTCCAGTACAAAATCATCAACAACATAGGACAGCTACATGATTCAGTCTAAAAATACTAAAGTAAAGGTTGAAGGAAAATACTGAGAACTTTAAACTTACTATTTATTACTCTTGTGAAGGTAGATGGGTTTAGCTGGTATGATGCATCCAGAAACTGTGGTACAGCTCTGTTGGAATCTCCAATCTGAGTGAAGCTTGCTGCTCCTGTTCTTACTACATAGTTCACAAAAACACTTCCAGGGCTAAACAGATACAAGAATGAGAGAAGCACCAGAATTAGATGTCTTTGTTTATTAGTGGTTTTCTATGGGTCAAGCAGTGACCCATCGTGCATGGCTGGGAAGGCCTCACGCCCTGTGGAGGCTCCTCTCAGGACTCAAGGCTTGCTCTGGTATACAAGAAAGTTGTGCTACAGCTCTTCCCCAAGAAGCAACACCTTTACGTGACATCTTCCTTGTCTGATGTTTATTTCTAGTAAACTTTCCTTAGAAAACCTAAATTACAGCTGCATTTAAGTATGTGTGGACAGCAGCAATGTCTCTTTTATCCAAGGCTGTATCCAGAGTCAATGTACTAATTCATCTTCCTCATGGCCTAGGAAATGATGTTAGGTTTATTTGCATCCTTTTCCCCTTTGGGTGGAGCTCAGTCCTTTCCATAAAAGGCTTTGATCCAGATGGAGAATGATTATGTTTCTTGGACTTTTGCACAGTGATGAATTCTACCCACAGTCCCATTTCCATGCTCATAGCTGGGCTTTGCTTTGTAGGGATTATTCTGTTACTCAGTGTGTGTACACTGGGAGTGGGTTCTAGCCAGAGTGAATGTAGCCTTTGCTGTCTCGTGTCTCCTTGAGACTGGACAGAAAGATTTGTGTCTTCCATGAAAAAAATGAAATTATTTACTTACCTGAAACCTGTCACTGTTGCTGATACAAAGCCTGGTAAACATCTGTAGCTGGCATTAAACTGTAAACAAAGACATGTGACATGATGTAAGTTCTCTGTGTATTACTGCAGTGTGCTCAAAATAGGAAATTCTCCATTCCTGACATGAGTAAGGACACGTAGCATGTCTGATACAACAGGCTTGGTGCTCTCCTGGTGCCATGGAATAAATTTCTGTTCGTGGTTTCATTCATGTGTACTCACATGGATGTAAGATAGGACCAATAATAAGACTTTTTCGTGCTTTAGATACAAAAGATCCCTAAATATTTCCCAGTGTATTAAAAAGCGTGAGAATATTGTGGTTGCCTTCAATGGAGTCAGCTTTGGCCAACTTTGTAACTCCCACTGCTGCACACTTCCCAGCTCCCCACAGAGACACTGACAGGCTGCCCTATATCCTAGGCACTTGGGGTAAACACCATACTTCTTAGAGGGCTCTCTACCTTCAGAGGTGAAAAACTAAAGTCATTACCGCTTTTTCAAGGTCCCCTTTGTATTTTTGGTATAACACAGAAGAAGAATCATTGAGATCATGCTGGAAGTCTGTGTCGAGTCTGACTGACATATTCATTACAATGGGCTCTCCCATACCGCATGAGTCTGTAAGGAAAGACATAAAAATAAATGGAAAATAATAAAAAACTATGCTTATGAGGTGAAAACCTGTTGAAAATCTGATGAGATGAAACTTTCTTTGCTCAGCAAAAGCTGAAAGTCCCAAAGAGGAATGGGAGTGACTCCAGGAGCTGGGGCTCCAAATGCAACTAAATATCTTCAAGTGTTTGGGTCAAGGTGGGCCCATATCACAAGGAGAAGAGCTTTAGACCATCTCTGCCGACTTTCTGTATTCACAGGTGATGTGGTACCTGGCTCAGTCCTGATGTGCTCTTCTATCACTCCTTTTATCACTATTCTGACCTCTAGCCAGTATATGGGCTGCACAGTGATGAAGTTCTGCCCTGTGTCTCCTCACCTTCAGTCTGGGGCTCACAATAAGGTCCATTGAAAGGCATTTTCTGTGTGTAGCCACAGGGCAGGGCCGGTTCCAGGCTCACAGAAGGGCAGGGCAGCACATCACTGCACACCGTGCTCGGCCAGGCATATCCATTTTCACAGAAACAGCATCTGTTATTCTCACCACTGGGCAGGCAGACTGGAGTCAGACAGGCAGAGAAACACCATGAGAATGGTAAATGGGGCATAGCTATTGCAAGATAAATATTTACCTTTCCATGTCTTCATGACAGGGATCTCAAAATGTTTCCTTTCTTGTGAGTTCACTTGAATGGTGCTGAAATGATGATCTGACACCTTGCAAATTTTACTCTGCTAATTGTAAGAGACTAACCAGAAATGGGAACCAGACTGGTACAAGGATAAGTCTAATCAATTATTTTAAAGTAACTGAATGGAGATGTGAAGTCTGATCCCAAAAATTTACCTGGCATACTGGCCAGTGTCCCATAATACTTTTCAGACTGGATATTTTTATGTCACCTGAGCTGAAAGGAAATGTATAGGCTTTTAAAGATTGTAAGAGCAAGATCATTCAGAGTCCCAGTGGCTAGTGAGGTGTTGTGTTGTTCTGTGTCCTGACAGATGCTGTGTGAGGGAAGGTAACATAATCATAAAGTACCTTAAAGCACTAAAAGAAAGAAACCAACCCAAAAAAAAATCCCAAAACCAAACCAACAAAACATATCACTGTAACTTTTTCTGCTCTAAATGTGTTATTGGCAAAGTAAGATATTAACAAACTGATTTTCACACATTACACATGAGCCTGAAGGCCCATGAAAATCCATTTGCATGGTGTTTTGGGAACTGTTGAACACTTCCCTTCTCTGCTTTATGGGCCAGTGATAAGAAGGCATCAAATCTCCTCTGCTGTTGTAAATGCCTGGTGTGTTTGTATATCCTCTGCTGTATTACTCAGACATGATGTTGCACAACCACAGCCCCTGTAACAAAAGCTGTCTGATCTCTTGCCCTGTAAGAATAGGTTAAGTGAGTTCTCTCTCATGCAGCCTGTCTCTGTCAGGGTCAGGGTACAGCCTCTTACAGCCATTTACGTTCCAGATACAGGAGGAGGAAAGTAAACAGTCTGATAACTGCTGTCACAGCTTCCTGAAACTTGAAAGTAACTCAGACTGCTTGTTAGTCAAAGCGGGGTAAAATCCTTTGGCTCAAGCTTCCTCTGGCTTTGTCCCTTATGAAAAGAAAAGCATTCAGAGCTATTCCTAATGCCAACATTATATAAAGAGGAGTGGTGAGAGACAGATAACAAATATGCTGTTGTGTGCTACAGCTTCAGCCTTGCTGGATCTTTCAGCAGGCAGCAGAGATGGTTCAGTTTTGCTGATTCCTAAGGGTGATGGGTGGTAAAAATGGGAGACATCAAATATTGACAAAACCCCACATTATCCAGAATATACAAATCAAAAACCAACCCACCTGTTGTAATGTTGATGTTTGAAACTGTCATTTGTGCATTTGAAATGTTAATTGGAAGTGTAAGACTGATGTTTTTTAAATAGTCTTTGACTGGCTCCAGATAAGATGAATCGTTCAGTCTTACTTCAATGTCAACAGTGTACTCCGGAAAGGGGAGGTCAAGAATAAGCACTGAAAGAGAAATAGAATGAGACTGCAAAGCTATGTTTGAGGGTAAATCACAAATTGATGGCTTCCAGTTTAGCATTTGGGGTCCTTGTTGCTATCTAAAGGTAGCTTAGTGTGGCATTCTTAGGGAATCTCCTTGCTTCCCACTCAGTAGACATTCTGCCTCTGTTCTATCTGCTGCTTGTCTGACAAAAGCCAGATTTCTTTGGTGTCAGAGCAATAGGAAGCTGATACAAATGGCATAATATGTTAATAGAATAGCTGTCTCATCCCTTCTCTGCATAGAGTCAGTAAGTACCTGGGTTTGCCAACCACAGACTGAGCCATATAGGATTATCTTGTCTTTATCCCACCCCATGAGTTTTCTCTCTTTGTCCTTGTGATTCTGTTCCCCATCGCACGGAGGGAGAGTGAGCGAGTGGCACTGTGGTGCTTAGCTGGGGTTAAACCACAACCACATCTTGTCCTTGATGTTCCCAGTTCAGTACATCAGGAGATGCTGTCCCTAACAGTGATTTCACCCTTGGCTTACTAGAAGCCTGCTCTGTTACCATACATTTGTGTACGTACTGTTTCGCTTCTGCCTTTGCATCTCTGGGTGGAAGCTTTCCTGTCCTAGTGTGCTGTCAATCTGTGGGGGAAAAAATAAAGAGGGTGAAGCTCTGTGAGATCAACAAGGTGAAACTTCAGCTGTTGTTGTTGGCAAAAGAAATTAGTGAAGAAAATACTGACATAGGTAATTTTTTCCCACTAATCTTGGCCTCACCTCTCCAACTTCCCACCCCATCTTCCTCTAAACAGAAAATTTCTATCTTCCAAGCAGGGAATGGTTAAGCACCAGCTGAGGGATGTACTGAGTTTTCAGATGCCTCTTTGCATATCTCTGCAAGCCAACAGTCCCAGCTTAGGAGGATTTTCGTGTCTGAGCCTCAAGGCCTCTAGTGGGCTTACACAGTGCACTTAGTCCTGGGCCAGCCTTGTGAACTGCTTGGGAAACCTGGCCACTCAGCCTTTGAATCCAGAAACTGGACTCTGATCACCCTCTGCTTTCCTCTTTGCTCTGAGGTCCCACTTCTGCAGCAGCAGAGGCAGCCTGAGCAGGAGAAGAAAGGGGATTGAAAAGCCTTGGCTCCAGCTCAGTTGCCAGGTCAGCTATTTTGGGGCCATCAGTAGCACACAGTTGACCAGGGCAGGGGTGGCACCATTTCACTATGACTGGGTTTACACAGGCTGCAGCCAAGTGAGATTCAGACCATCTTATCTTTTTTTAATTGTGCCCTAAAAATACATTGGCACCACCGTTGGCAAGAAAGGCTAAAGAACAAGCAAAGATGCAGGCAGGAAATTTGCAGCTTTGCCAGTTTCTTGGTTCCTACTGAAAGCTTTATTTACAGAAAGGGTGAATAGCTTGGCAACTCTTAAGTCATCTCTTTACATAAAGGAACCATCTGGTGTGTGATTAGAGCTGGGTTTCTATTGCAGCTGTGCTGGGGTGAGGATCCCAAGGCGTGCTGGCACTTTCTACTGCTGGGAGGTTGCCTTTGTGTTAGAGGTTGGCTGCAAGAGTTACAGAAAGTGCACTGTGACCCACGTCTTCCTCCAGGTTTGGACTCAGTGGTTTCATTTTTCAATTATTCTCCCAAACAACTGCAGGGGATTGCTAGGTTGCTAAATACTTCACATATTTCACACCATTAAGTAATGACTCATCTGCAGGCTGTCCCATGATCAACGGTGCTAAAAAAAAAGAGGTGTTGCTTTTTTCATGAAAACTTCTAAGTGCTGAGATGGAGACAGCTTGAAAAAAACAAATCAAACAAGATATTTGGCCTCTGTTAGACACCTGCTGAAGTGCAGATGAGGCTGCTGCAACCAGACATATTTTGGTTTGCCAAGACAGGGAATAATGGTTGAAAGAGCTTAAGGAGTTCCCACCTTCCTCTTCACATTTCCTTTCCTTTTTTTCAGCTTTCTCAAAGAAGGAGGTTCTCCATTTGCTCACAAGGGAGAAGACAAAAAAAGTATTTTCTGGTCTAATAATTATTGTGATGACCAAGAGTGGTAGACTTGTAGACTAGTTTTCTCTACCAGATTATATTTACTTCCATTTGGTCAGACCCTTGGTTTCTCTGTTGCTCTTTTGTCTTTTTTGTTAGGGACTATTTGGGCAGAAATAACAAACCCGTGTGCAGGATGAAGCACAAGATGGCTTTCCATAATTCACACTATTGGTGAAACAAAAGGGATCTGTGAGGATTGTTGAAAAAGTGGGAAACTGAAGCAAAATCTCAGTTCATGGGCAACATCTAAACACAAATCACTCAGGAGTGGTGTTTTGGTCATGTGCACTTGTCCTACTGTTGAGACAGTCCTGTCGCCTACCTGCAAACACTTCACCTCTAGATATATTTGG
This sequence comes from Monarcha castaneiventris obscurior, assembly GCA_026261815.1. NCBI lineage: Eukaryota > Metazoa > Chordata > Aves > Passeriformes > Monarchidae > Monarcha > Monarcha castaneiventris. The sequence continues at coordinate 32,061,300 of JAMPIT010000624.1, read as the reverse complement.
TTCTTCTCTCATAGGATGGCTGAATTCCATCCAGGAGCAGTGCCCACAAAACTGTTATGCAGACTTAGCTCCAGAGATAGCAACTGAAATCCCTTGCAGACCAACACAGGTGAGAAACCAGATGTGTTTTGTTCAGTGCCTTCTGGAGAGGCTTAAAGACTGAGAAACAAGAAGAGCCCAGTTCCTGGATTTCTCCATTTCTTTTACACACTCTGGGTTCAGATTCCCCCTGGTCTTACTCTGACTTCTTCCAAGGTTTTGTGGATGTAAAGGAGAGCATCAGGGTGCTACAAGCAGACACTCACTGGAAACAAGTGGGGCTGGATACTCACTACATATGGGAATGGATAGAAGTTTGAGCCCTGTGGTGTCTGGCAGCAGGCTGAGACCAGCAGGAACAGACAGTGGAGACCTGTATTGCTTGGAGACAGCATTTTGCCCGGTGACTTTGCTGTGCAGCCTGAAAAGACAATGAAGCAAAAGGACCAGGGAATTTTCATCTGACTCACACAGTAGGAAATACCAGCCCACTCCACAAAATCAGTGTGTTCTGCCTCCTTCAGCAACTCTGCCTGTTCAGCCCACGCAAGACAGGCCTTAGAATGAGGCCTGTAGCTATTCCTCTGCACTGCCATCAGACTGTTTCCACCCTCTCTTGTTTTTCTCATGTCAGCTGTACCTACTCAAAACAGGAGAAATAAATTGCTTGGAGAAAGCAGAGTCCTAAGCAGATTCCTAACAGGGACAAAGGAAGTGCTGCAAATCTGCTATGAGAAAAGTTGACTTTGGATCTTCAAATATCCCTCTCAGTGGTACTTGGGAAATGCACAGCCAGGAGATGAGGGAACAGTCAGGAGTGTTGCTGCAAGTGAGGGCCTGTCCTGCTGCAGCAGGGAGAGCTCTGCTACTGGCTGTATCCCACTCTGGAGAGGGCTGTAGCATCACCACGGGCTCAGCTACAGATTTCTGTGTGTTTTTTACCCCTTGGCTAAATGGACATGATGGAGTGGTATTTCCTGGAAATAATCTGTGTTATCTTGAGATTTTAGAGCACTATTCCATTAATTGCACTGAAGTTACCAAATAAGTAAACTAGAATCTAAGAACAATGACACACAAGAATATAATGTGGTGCCTGAAATCACACACACACCCCCCCACCCACCCACCCCAATAACATTTCCTACCTCATTGATACCTGAGTTAATTTAGTCACAGAGTAGATTGGATGATGAAACATAAAGGGAGAGGTAAAACATTCATGGGCCCTTATAAGACATTTATGCAACCAAAGGGAAGTGAAGAATACATAAAATATATATATTTTGCTATGAATATGCACTTTCTGGTTATTCCTAACAAATCACTTTCCTAGCTCCAGCTAACAACTGTTAGAGAGCTACAGGAAAAGGCAGAACCCAAGCAGATTGTGAAAATCATTTTCAGCACTGAGGAAAGCCTCTAAGCATAGTACTGAACAGTGCCTGAGTGGATAATATCAGCCTGATTAAAATAATGAACTCTTGTAAAATTACAGTCTTTCTGCACTGAAAAGGCTGTTCATCCAAACTCAAGTTTTGCAAGGCAGTGTAGTCACTAGGGGAAAACAGACACATCAGCACCTCCTGAGATCAGTGGCTGCCTACTGCAACCATCATTTATCAGAGCTGGTGCTCCCAGCTGGGCTGGGGCTTTGCTGGCACTTTACTGCTCAGAGGAGCCCGTCACAGGAAATGACAATATGAACATGATCTGTGGTCTCACCTCGTGAATTGGAAGAGGAAGGCAATGTGTTTATAGCCAAGCGTGTACTCGGTGTCACCAAGGTGGGTGCCCAGCAGGGATTTGTAGCTTTTCTCACCAAATGTGGTTCTTACAGAGATCCATCTGGAATGGGACTTCACCTGGATACTGACCTGGTTAAAAGATAGGAGGCAAAAGTAGGAGTAAATTATTTTCTTTTCCAGTACAGAAATGCCATCACCAGAGCTCTGCAGGAACGAGGTGTAAGCTTGTACCTTACCCTCTGTTCTCAAGTGATGTGGAAAAGGCAGTGATCAGTGTAGCAACACCACGGAAAACTTTACTTGATTGAGACTAACAAAAGCAAAGTCTGTATGTGAAGATCTGTGTTGGGGTCATAGGAGACTGAGTGACCTGATCATGAAATTCAGCACTGGTAAGTGCAAGGTAGGAAGAAATGATCATGACATTATGTATTCTGTGATGGACTCTGAACTGAGTATTACCACTCAGAAATGGGGTCTGAAGAAAATGTCAGCTGGATTCTGAGATGCAATTAAAGAAGGAAAATTAAGATATTTTAGGATAGCAATGGAGGGAAAAAACCAAAACCAAAACCAAAAAACCCACTCCAACACAACATAAACAAAACCAAAACAAAAGTAAAACAAAAGAAAATAAAATAAAGAAAGAAAGAAAGGAAAAAAGAGAGAGAAAACTCTTTTATTGAGACATCTGAGCTAACATGGTATAGCTGCTCTTATACTCCTATACAGGAATAACCAGAAAGAAGGATATCATGGTGATTCAGAGTATCTTCCCACCCCACTCCTAAATCTGTTAAAATAAAAGAGTGCTACAGGCTTTTTTTTTTATCCAAACAATGAATGGCTAACAGAATTGGGGGGAAAAAAGTGGGAAAATTTATTTCATTTTCCTGGGCATGTCTGTCACTATATCCAGAATTCTACAAAAGAGACTATTTTGCTGTTTTGAAGACATCATCCACTTGTAACAAACTCAAGAATTCCATGGATCTGGCTGACCCCAAGATCACAATTGATCAAAGTGGATCAAGAGGGAAATATTATAAGCTGTGACACAAGTCCCTGAGATAGTGACATGACAATAATTGAAGCACTAACAAAACAAAGTTTTCCCTGAGATAGTGACATGACTTAATAATTGAAGCACTAACAAAACAAAGCTTTCTGGTAGCTTTGTATATTCAGCATATTCTCACAGCATGTGGTAAAAAACCCTTAATCTACACAAAGAGTTTGTATTACTTTGGTAACAGGTTGATGAAACAGATAATAGAAAGGCAAAAAGGTCATTAAACAAAATTTATGGTGAGGGTGAACAACATCTGGCACAGTTTTGCATTTATCTTTTGCCCTGCTCCCAAACTTGCCTCCATATTCAAATGTTGTGGGTCAGCCTCTGTTTTCAAACATATCTTTTGTGTGGCTTTATGTAGCTGACAGCAAACACCCTGTTAATTGTACGTGTAAAACATCATATAGAGGACAACTCAGTTCAGTGAGAGCTGGGCTGCTACTCAGGCTTTGGTAGCTATTTAAAGCTCCAAAACATACCAAGCCAGTATCAAGAAAGCCAGAAAATCAACAAACAAATTGCAAATGGGGTAAAGTATTATATGTTCTTCTCAAATAATGTGGCTGTTCCCCTCGTTCATTTAATTTCCCAATGAATAAAGCATTGCTGTAAAGTCTTTAGCAAGCAAATTCTCAAGTATTTGTCTGCCTTCAGTGGGCAAAGCACGTGTGTAGACACATTCCTCATTTCTCATACAAACTGTCTCCCGGGAAGCAATAAGTATCTTCAACTTATAAAGCCCCAGAGAGCTAAAGTCCAGATTTGCTAGCAAATGCTGGTTCCCCACAGCATTCATGTTGGAAAATATTGTTCAAAGTTAATTCTAAAATGCAGAGGATTCCTAGAGGTAAATAGCAAGGTCTCATTTTAATCCAGGACATAGGTGAGATACTTCTTTTTAAATTTTCTCTAAGCTTCTCTTTTTCATGAATGTTGCAAAATAATTACACCTTCTCTTGCAAATCCACCCATCACAACAGTCATCATCACACGTTTTAGAAAATAAAGACAACACCCAGAGATATAATATGATTTACCTTCTCAGGTGGTTCAAAGAGATCTTCTAATTGGATTCATCTTAAACATCATCTGCTTTCTACCACAGCCCAGGCTACTGTCTCAAAGAGAAATTAAACCACAGGAACTTTTATAATTAGTTGAACAAGTTATTACTGCCCAGAAAAGACGTTGCCTCTAGAGCCTGAGCTCAAATTTCAAGTGTGAGGCTGAGCAGATATACCACCGCAGAAAACCCACAAGGCATTTTAGGAGGAGATATTTCCTGCTACCACTCATCAGGTTGTACTCATTATTTCCCCCTGCACTGATCTTCACTGCACTTCGGTGTCTTATCTGCAGATTAGTGGACTAACTTGTTCCGTTGCTGTTACTCACCTTCTTGGTTCTAACAAAAGAGGGTGTTGAGGACTGAAAGCAGCAAAATCATGTTTTGTAGCTATGGCAAAATGTCTCTGGACTTTGACTTAAATTATAAAGGAGGAAACCCCCAAAATTTTCCTACCTCAGCTGGCAGCACGTTCACTGTGGGCTGGGCCTGGAAGGCTCTATGGAGACACATCTATGCCCTTGGAGAAGCTGCACAGAGATGCAGACCTGTGGCTCTGATGGCTACTGGAATTCCCAGAAACCAGGGGAAATTCTGATGTGTTATGTATGTTTCTACCTTGAACAAAATCTGGAGCCAAGAACACACTGGACAAATAGGGGACATCTGTCCAGGTAACAGTGGAGCCCTTGTCCCTACAGTGTTTGATAACAGTTGGTTTATCAATGGAATTTGTTTCCACAGCACTTTGTGAGGCAGTGACTCACTGAGCTCTGTGGAAAACCCTGGGATTAAGCTCGTGTTGTGGGGGATTATTTCTTAAACACTGATTAATTCAGGAGACAGGTCTGTTCCCTTTTCTGCAAACCTGGTTGCCTGCTGCTCCTTGCAACGTGGTGAGTCAGACCTCAGCCTTTTGCAGCAGTTTTAAGGTGATTAAATTGGCATGACTGATGCCCTCATTGCCCTTACATGTCTTTGTCTTCACTGTTGTGGTGGCATTGGTCTGATTCATTGCTTAACCAAGCTGGTTCAGGAACCTGAACAAGCAGAAGACCAAGGCTACATCTACAGCACTTAAAGCCACCACCTCTCTCTCTGCAGACTGGTTTTATTGATGGCTTTGTGCTGGTGACTTCTGGTTGGTTTAACCCCCTGTCCCTGCAGAAAACTAAAGCAGCAATGAGGTGTCCAGCTTGCTTTCATCTGAGCGAGTCTGATCAGCTTAGAGAAGGTCCCCGTGAGTGACAGGGCCAGAGCAAGGAGAGGAGCATGTAAGTGGCCCCAGGCAGGGAAGGGAGACGGAGCAGGGGTTGGCAGACAGGGCAGGAGCATAAGGACAAGGAGGACCTCTTCCTTTCTGCCCTGGCAAGCTGTTCAACACAAGTTCGTGGTCTATCCCTACAGAAAAAGCTGATCATTTTCTCCCAAAGTTGCTCCTGGGCTGACTTCTTGCAGGTTTGGATGAAGAGTAGTGCCAGTGCAGAGGCTGTACTGAAGTGGAGGCAGAATTGGCTTAGGCTGAGTTACCTGTGATGGAGTTATATTTTCCACATTGCCAGCCCTTGACTGGAAAACTGGTCTGTGTTAAACCCTCTTTCCCCAAACCCCCTCTTTTTTCCTTTGTTTTTGTTGGGGGGGGGGGGGGGGGGGGGGGGGGGGGGGGGGGGGGGGGGGGGGGGGGGTTTGTTGTTGTGTTTTTCAAAAATTCTAAGAAAGAGCACCCTGGGGTGTGAGAATGGGAAAGAATGTCAAGGCTCAGCAAGGCTTTCTTAAAAGAGGGTTTCTGCTCAAGGCTTATCATGAAACTGCAGCCTAAAGGTATGAGAAATCTTGGTTTACTTTGCAGGAGAATGTGAAATTTATACAATGCCAGAGCATTAGGTATGTCATCAACTTGGTATGTGAGCGCAGGCGACGTCCTGATCATCCTGATGTTTTTTCCTGTACTCATTCATCATGTACTGTCATGTCACCAGAAACTGTGAACTTCCTGGATTCTAAAGATTTAGAGTTTCAACCTCAGAAGATTTTTTATTTAATCATTTGAGCCTGCAGTTAGCCTTCACAGGCTCAGGAAAGCAAGCAAGACGTATGTTAGAGGACACCTGCTCTGAGCCAGGAGCGCTCATCCAGAACAAGGCAGAGCTACTTGGATCCTGTAATTCACTGGAAATGTGTGGTGAGCACATTTCATCTGTCATGAAAGATAGAACAGGGTAAGGTTCCCACATAGCTGCGCCCTGGGAGATACTGTTCAAAGTGAAAGCAAATGTGGAAGCATCTTAAGAAATGACGGTGTTGCAGCTCTCTTGACTCACCCATCCTCATTCCAGTCCTGGATGTTCACACTTCAGTCTCATCTCTAGAAATGAATCTTCTCAATTTGTGTAATCAAACCCCACTGTCAATTGTATCCAAATGCAGAAAAAGATGCCATAATCTCTCAGAAACTGGATGCAACACTGCAGGTTCTTGCAGCATCTGCTATTCTTATTATTGAGTCTGAATTTTGTGTGTTCAGATGCCTGAAATTGTGTTTTTAACATGTGAGGACAGAGTGAATCCCAAGCATATTGGAGCTAACAGGTAGATTACTTTGAGACAAATGTTTTTGGGGTGAATCTGGCAATGCCTGGGGCTTCATTCATTATCTCTGTCACATGGCTTTAGAGAGTTTTGCCCACCTCAGTCTTGCAGAAAAAAACTCGGGAGGGAGTCCTAAGAAATTGCTACCTAAATTCACTCATTGTAAAGATGTTGAAATATCATTATTAGTTTTTTAACAAATATTTTTAATTTAAGACCTGGGAGGTAACAGGAGTGCACTGTGTGATGCTGTTGATATTTTGGCTGGAGCGCTGTGTCCGGATGTTGCTGTATTGGAGAGCATCCAAAGGAGAGCCATGGGAATGCTAAGACAAGAGCATTGTATGACCTCAGTGACGAGAGCAATAATCTTGTGAACAGGCTGAACATTTTTCAAATTAGATAGGACAAGACTCAGGTATGGACTCAATAACAGTTTGTCCCTTGAAAAAGGACTGTAATGGATGTTCACAGTGACAGCTGGCTGAAGGATGTCGTGAAGTCACACAATCTGAAGCTAAGATAAATATGCTGGTGATTATGGAAAATATGTCATTGTAATGTTTAGAAGCACTAAATTAGTCTACCCAGGATGGCTGCAAAGTTCCCTTCAGTGGAGGTTTTTTAAGAACAGGCTATAAATTGCTGACATGGAAGAGGGCCTTTGATTCTGCCTCCATGTGAGTTTGTGGCAATAGGGTGACAGGTAGATTGTTTGCTGATCTCTTCCAATTACCTGTGTATGTCTACACTTCTTCAATTTGTGCAATTAATGAATTCAAAGAGATTCAGAGGAGATGTGCAAGGGCAGGGATCTGTGTTCTCAGAGCTGTGTTTGGACTGCCCAGGGCAGTGACTGTCCCCCTGTGCTTGGCACTGGTGAGACATCAAAAATCTTGTGTTCAGTTTGGGGTCCCTCATGACAGGAAGGACACTGAGGTGCTGGAGCATGTCCAGAGAAGGACAACAAAGATGGAGAAGGGTCTGGAGCACAAGTCTGATGAGGAGCAGCTGAGGGAGCTGGTGGGGCTCAGCCTGGAGAGAAGGAGGCTCAGAGGGGACCTTCCCACTTTCTACAACTCCCTGACAGGAGGGTGAATCTGACAACCAGGTGGGGGTCTGGCTCTTCTCCCAGGGAACAAACAACAGGACAAGAGGAAATTGCCTCAAATTGCACCAGGGGATGTTTAGATTGGCTATTTAGAAAAATTTCTTCAAGGAAGGGGTGGTCAAGCACTGGAATAGGCTGCCCAGGGCGGTGTTGGAATCACCATCCCTGGAGGTATTTAAAAGATGTGTACATGTGGACTTGAGGGACATGGTTTAGTGGTGGATTGGCAGTGTTGAGTTAATGACTGGACTTGATGCTCTTAGAGTTCTTTTCCAGCCTGTGATTCTACCTTAGACAGTTTAGGAATTCCTTTCTGGACCTTTGCAGCACAATATTCTTGTTGGTTTAAGCACAGAGGAGGCAAACTGTACCTACAGCCTTATCAAGTGTTTCCCCAAAACATTTTCAGAGCAGGGCTCTGGTTCACACCTTTTTCTGCATCAGCTCACATTTTCCATCTTTGTTCATACAGTATTTATCTTTCCTTTTGACCTATGATTATGACCTTAGATTCCTCTATTCCTCCATCAGCCTTCCCGTGAATTGTTGATGACCTTTTTACATACCCAAATAATCTACATGGAAAATGAAAATAATTTAGCCCCAGCTATCTGAGGATCAGGCTCAAATCATACCATGACCATGCAGGACTTCCTGCAAGGAGAGAACAACTCTGTAGGACTCATGTTTGCAGGGCATGGTAGCTGAAATAGCAGATCACTGAGAGCACAGAAAACACTGCCCAGCTAAATGTTCAAATTATCACATTCTCCAGGCATTCCTAATGCTCTGAGAGCAGGCGAAAGAAGTTTCTGTGAGCATTTTTAACACATTCTGGACAGTGCCAGCCAGCCCTGCAATGTTTTCCTAGCCCTCCTGGCACAGTTCACAGTTGGACTGACTGCTTGTCTCTGGAGAACAGCAATCTGCCAGATCAGTGAGGGTATTCTTGCATGAATAAGCATCAACTGCCACAGTTACTGGCTAAGCATTAACTCAGGGAAGGAGGAAGGTGAGAAACAGTCCAGCACATTTGGAGAGGCATGAACATTCTCCTGGTTGCTGGCCAGCTGTACAGCTGTCCCCTCTGGGAAGGCACCACACCAAAGCTGGACCTCTGGCCAGCCTCTCCCCTGGCACTGGGTGACAGTACACCTGCACTTACAGCCACATCACAGTGTTAGGACAGGAAGGGCATCTTTGGCAGGGAGGTGATGCCCACAGGATTCTTGGGGATGGTCCTGTGCAGGGGCAGGAGCTGGACTCAATGATCCTTGTGGGTCTCTTCCAGCTCAGCATATTCTGTGATTCTGTGGTAGCTCATGGCTTCTATGGCCTTGCCAGTGTAGCGTGATACAGACACCTGGGTTCCACCAGAACCAGAAATAACATGCTCTTGGCATTCCATATAATCCCTTGCAGCAGGGCTTAGTAGCTCATTTCTGGTTGCCAGGCTGCTTCTATAGACATTCTCTCAGATCTGTGGCTCCTTACTTGGGTTCCTTAGCTCAGGTAACCTCAGTTCACCCAGAGGGACCTGGCCTATTCCACCTTACCCTTCTGTCTGACTCACCAACTCTGTCTCTTACAGCCAGACACATTTGGAAGCCTTTCTTATCCTGCCAGTCATGCCTTCTTTCTAGAATCTTTGTGACAATATTTATCATTTGATGTTAAGATTTAAGAAAAAGAAGGTTTCCTGGTTCTGGATACATCTTAAGCACAGTGTCCAGTTCCTAAGCTCCCCAGTACCTGAGAGACACACTGGAGTGAGTCCAGGAAAGGGCCATTAAGATGATTAAGGAGCTGGAGCATCTGTTATACCAGGAGAGGCTGAGAGAGCTGTTTAGACTGGAAAAGGAAAGGCACAGGGGGATCTTGTCAATGTCTAAAAATAACTGATGAGGGGACCTAAAGATACACCCACCCTGAAGTGGCTTCCTTGGTAAGGGGTTATAAATGCAGAAGCAGAAACAAGCATTTCTGTTTTAGGAGACGCAGAGTTATCCCTCCCCATGCAGCCATCCCACAAAAGGTATTTTATTCCTGTTGGCTGAAACCTTTCTAAATGCTATGTCTGGGAAAGTGGCCACTCTTGTGCTGAAAGGGAGATGAATACAACTTTGGCATCAGCAGCAAGAAGAAAACAAACAACATTGCAGGTGCAACACATCTTCAACCAGCAGTTCTTTGTGAGGTGGGTATTAGTCCACAGCCTCAGCTCTTGGCCCTCTCTTGGCCCTCTCCTCAGGCTGTAGGACACATCCTGGGTCACTGAGGCCAAGAGCTCCCTGTGTAGCCAGGCAGCCATATTCTACTTTAAATCCTCTTTGAAAAAGTCTTTAATTCTATGCTTTTACTCCTTTGTTCACACTGAGAGACCATTCTCCATCCTTTCTAATGGGCCCTGGTTGCTTAATGTCATGAACAGATTTGCCCTTGGTTGGATCCAAGGATTCTCTAGCCCAGGTGGTTCTCATCCAACAAGAGCTATAGCAGAGGCCTTTGGGAAGAGTTTTACAAAAATGAAGTAAGTTTGCAGCAGCACATCTTCAGAATGTTCTTTCCACTTCTGGCTATCAGAGCTACAGGGATTTCTGGAGGCAAAGGAAGGTCATTGGTGTTTAACACCCCTAATGGCCTATTAAGATGACACAAATGAAGTAAATTATAAGAAAACCTACGAGAGTGTACAGAATCCATAATTTGCAGGAGCAAAGAGGTCTGAATTACTTGCTTGCTTTGACTCTACCACTCATGAAGGTCAAGTTTGATCCTTAATTGTCAAACTAGATAGGACAATTTTTTTACATGGCCTCGTACCACATACATCACTTTTACATTCCCCATCAGCTGTTGAGGCTGAAGAGTACCATGCCATTTTAGCACGGAAGTCCTCCTGCCTCTTTGGTACGTGTTCTACATCTTTCCAATTTGGCTGTACATTTTTTAAAACTTAGTTAAGCTCAGTTACCCCCATGCCAGCATTTGCCTGTGGACTAAGCAACTCTGCCTCCCTTTAGGTATTTTGGATGAAAGGCCTATGGTGCTGTGAGATCTGTGGAGGTGAAGGATGCCTGGAGAGAGGAACCAGGAGCTGCTGCAGGTTAGAAGGTGTGAAGGGAGAGATGTGCAGCTGGCACAGCACAGTTTGGTTCCATGGCTGCCCTGTAGCAGCTGAACCTTGATTACCATTTGCAAACAGCTATGGAACATTTTCCCAGAGTTTTCAACTCTGGGGCTAAAGCCTTGTTTTCTGTGCCTGTCCAGTTTGTTATTCCTCAGCCGCAACAGAAGAGCTTTCCTTTCTCTGCATAAAGCATGACCTTTGGGTAGTGCGTAATAAGTTGGATGATCAGACAATGTTTGTTTCGGACAGAAAACACACAATGACTTTAAGAAACACACACCCAGGCACAACAATATTTCATGGGAGAGTTGGCTGAAAGGGAAAGGGGGGACAGGGGAAGTTGCACTGACCTTAGATAACACATCTGAATGAGAACAAAAATAAAATAAACAGAAATTAATCAAGGACGCAAAACTGAACTGCTTGGTGATAAGGATTCAAACAGGCAATAAACAGGCTGTGGCATGCTTTCTCTGTGATGTTTGTGGAACTGTATTATCCCAGCTCTGTGGAGCTAGCATGGTGCAGGGGGCTGAGTTTGATGGGATGCTCAGGGATCTCTAGGACCATGAGCAGAGGTTTTGTTTTCCGGGGGAATAGAGGGGTAATTCTTCTTTTTGTTAGTTTTGTGCAAACAGATGTCATGGCACTCATAAATGAAGGGTTCCCCGTGCCACATGGCACATTAATATGCCAGGCTGAAAACAGTGATAGCTGAAACCAAAGTGAAATGGTATCTAAATCAGCACTTTACTAGGAAAAGAAAGCCCTGTCCAATTCTTGTCTTCTTCCTGGCAGTTCTTTCTCACTTTCACTCAGGTTTTTCTCTACTCCAGCTAAGGCGTCCTGCTTGACCTCCATGTAGGAGTTTTGTAGAGAACAAACAAAGAAAAAAGAAAAAAAAAAAAGAGCTATACAATGAACTCCACCCTCCTATTTCAGCTCTTTGTATGCAGCTGGGTACCACATGTTTGAAAAGACTGTGGAAAAGCAAACGCCATCTCACCTCTGATGACTGGGATGAGAGAAGGGATGTAGCCATGAACTTTCCCTTCTTCTCCTTGTGCTTTATGGAGCATCTGCAGTGGGGTGCAGGCCTAATTCACAGGTAGAAGTAACACAAAATATTTGAAGCTCAGCACTGTGGGAGTACTGGGAAGGAGGAACTTGTCAGGGACTCCCATATCAATGTAGTGAAGAGTGAGGTCTAACAATATCCGTTGCAGTGTAATTTCCATGAGCTGCAATGGGTTTTGGATTGGGTCCCTGAGTCAGGCCAGACATGGGTTACTTCTATAGACTGAAGTACTAGAAAGTCTGATGACTGCATGCTTCCTGCTAATTTCATTTTATTAACCTCTTGATTTTTTTCCTGTTATTACTGCAAGCACAGCTGGCTGTGTAGGAAGCTCCTGTAATGAATTCCACCCTGTAATGAATTCCAACTGTAAGTTGTGTAGATGTCAGCCTCTTGGAGTTTGTATAATCCCGTTCTGGACAAAGGGAGTTTCCTGTCTGAGGGCCAGGCTTGTCACACCCACCAACAAAATGGTGGAAGTACAAAATAGCATCTACCTTTTGCACAAAGAATCGTATAAATGGAGGGAAATCCCTCAAACCAGTGAAGGCAGGTCTCTGTTGTCTATATCTCTTAATTCCCTTCTCTAATGATAAAGCCTGAGAGAAAAAAAATTGTGTCTATTTTGTTCCACTGATTTCATTTCCAGCCTTACTAATTTTGTACTGATCTGTCTTCCAGAGCACAGGAGAACTCAGAAAGGCTAAATAGTGCTACTATTTAGCTTCTTGGAAGGCTACACCTGTCTATAATATTTTCAAAATTATCAGAACTCTTATATCTTTGTCATCTTCATTGACATTAGGTGTGAGATCAAGCCACAGTATCATCAACACAGATGGGACTCGTTTGTTTTACTAATGTTCAGAAGACTTTAAGGAATAGCAGACTTCAGACATGCTTATCCTTGTTCAAAATTACATCACACTTCAGACTGAGACCAGGGATGATCCAGACTTGTGAACCCCTGTGGTACTTGTTGTGTTCACATGGCATAAAAACATAGCAATGCAAAGATAAGTTATGCATGATGGCAGGTTTTCTCATTAGACACAACACCAAGGAATGGCATTTCTCCAGCCAGAGGTGCCTTTGCAGAGCTTAAACAAACACCTGTTACGAGACGTAGGGCCTGAGTAGATGAGCTGCTGAGGTCTCTTTCTGCCTTGTTTTAGGAGGCCTAATCCATAATTACCATGTTCCCTGTCTCAGCCAATGCTAATGCCAAGACTCACAGAAATCCATCAAAGAACTGTGTGGGCCAGGGGCTGTTCCCAGTCAGCAGCACAGCCTGGGCTGCCTTGTTCAGGAGAAAAGGAGAGTTCAGGCCCATGGAGGTGAGCTGTACCCTGACTGATGGCCTCAGGGTTAACTCACCCTGCCCTGTTGCTGTGACACTGTTTCTCCTAATTCTAACACTGCCTAAAATAAAATGCACATTTCAGGAACAGGAAGGTTCTCCAGCTCCCCTCCAGCTCTACCATCCCCCAGCTCAATGGGATGAGGCTGATGCTGAACTTTGGTGGCCTCTCCCACAAGAAGTTTTCTGAGGCCTATGTGTTTCTCTCTGCTGACTCTACAGGCAATCTAGGCCTTACTTCAGTAGGAATCTCCTTTGCTTCAAGACCCTCAAAAGCACCTGTACTTACATTAAGGACAAGGGAGGCTTCCATTAACTGCTGTCAAATGGATTAAGCACTTGCCAAGTTTGGCACTATGATGCTGGAACAGTGCTGGAACAATCATTGTAAGGCTGTCCAGAAACAAGGTGTTTAGGAAAAGAGCAGGCAGCTTTTAAAGCAGATTTTCAATAATAACACAGAACATCTTCCCTACGAGGACCAGCTGAGAGATCTGGGGCTGTTCAGCCTGGAGTAGACAAGGCTTCAGGGAGGCCCTAGAGCTCCTCCAGTACCTAAAGGACCTCCAAAAGGGATGGAGTGACAGGACAAGGAGGGGATGGCTTTAAACTAACAGAGGGCAGGTTTAGATTAATTATTAGGAAGGAATTATTTACTGTGAGTGTGGTGAGGCCCTGGCACAGGTTGCCCAGAGAAGCTGTGGCTGCCCGATCCCTGAAAGTGTCCAAAGCCAAGCTGAACAGGGCTCGGAGCAACCTGGTCTAGTGGAAGTGTCCCTGTCTATGGAAAGGGTTGGAATGAGATGAGCTTTAAGGTCCCTTCCAACCCAAATCATCCTGTGACTCTATGATTTTAACATGTCATGTGTCCTAACTGCAGTAAGGGACAGTGGTTATGAGCAGCTGTTGAACTTTTTAAGCCATAGACTTGAAACAGGATGGATAACGAGGAAGGAAGTGCCATCAGTCCTGCTTTGTTGCCAGAGACACTTGAGGCATGCACAGGCTCATCCAGGATCTCAGACCTAGGATCAACCAACCCAAATTTTTGGGGACACTGTGCAGGAATATAAAGAACTTCTCTCTCAAGAAGGCACAGTAAAACAATTTCAGGAGCAAGGGGCATACTGTGAATAGCCTGTCATAAGGCACGTAGGGACACCTTTGGAATGAAGATGGCTTTCACACACTCAGCCTGATGGTCGTGGAGGGCCAAGCCTGTGCTCACAGGATTGAGCCAAAGCAGGAACTCTAGTAGAGCTTTTCCTCTGTGCATGAACAATTGGGGGAAGCTCTGTCGTTTTGAGGAATTTCCGAGGACAGTAAATTACATACTTGATCACAGCTCTATTATGTTTTGAGGGAAGGCATTTGGAAATTAATATTTCATATTAAGATTTAAATAGGGAATGCATATAGCTCTGCTGCTCATAAGCACCCTCAAACCTAGCTGCCACAGCATTTTCCCTCCTGTTGAGGCAAGTTTAAGCAGACCCTGGTTTGGCAGCAGTCAACCTTGTAGGCAGACCCTGGCTATCTCTGTGCTTCAGTTCTGTGCTGCCAAACAAGGATGATATTTGCTGTCTCTGCTTCACAGGGTGCTTAGAGAGACCCTGGGGCAGGAAAAACCCATCAGTGATTGAACCAATGATCTGATAAAGCAAGACTTGTGGAAGTACCTAGAAGACAAATGAGATGTGGCTCCCTTTTCATCCAGAATGAAGGAATTCAATGCCAGGAGTGGTCGATATTAGGTGACCTTTGAGGTCTTCCTCAAACAAGTATTACTTTGTGTAAATCAGCCGGTGGAGATGACACAAGGGAGTTTAAAGGGTTTTTTTCCTGGGCTGGGAAAAAGTTTATTCAAAAGTTGTCCACTGGAAGGTGTCTGAAGGGTGAGCTAGAAATCCTGTTGTCGTGGGCTGACCCTGGCGTGAAGCTAAGCACACACACAGCCACTCACTTACTGCCCATCTGTCAGAGGGATGGAGGAGAGAATAGGATGAGAAAAAGTGCAAAAACTAATGGATTGAGATAAATAAAGGTTAATAAGGGAAAGAAAGTGGAAAGAAAAAAAAAAAGTGATGTGAAAGTAATCCTTCACTACCTTCCTCAAGCAGATGTACACCCAGAAAATGTCCAAGCAATGGCTGGTTTGGAAGACAACCCTGACTTCCGCCACTATTTTTTTGTTGCTGAACATGATGTTATACGGTTTGAAACATCCTTTTTGTGAATTCAAATCAGGTTTCCCTGTTGTAATCCTTCTCAACCCTCATCCCACTCACTACAGAGTCAGTAGAAAAAACAAGAAAGCCTTGATGCTCTGCAAGCCCTGCTCAGCAATAGCCAAAGCATTGGTATGGTATCAACACTGTTTCAGCCACAAATACAAAACACAGCACTAGATGAAGAAAGTTAATTTGATCCCAGCCAGACCCAGCACATCCATCTTGTTTGGATTGCTCAGATGGGAATTATGATGGAGAGGGGAGCACTTTGGGGCAGAATTCGTTGCAGGCTTCCACAGGAATAAACTGAAGTTTGTAGAAAAGAGATAAACTGTGTGCAGGGGTGGTGGATTAAGGCTACAACATCCATGTCATGTAATGGGATAGCTTTCCGAGTGAAACCTCTTCCAGGCCACCATCAGCAGCAGATAAACCCTCAGAATAGGCTGCAAATGTAGTAAAAAACTCCTTAACAAAGTCCACTGGTGCAGCACTATAACATGCAAATACAGCAGTGTAATTACTAGACAACCTGCTACAGTGAATTATCTGCCCTGCAGGAGCTGATCTCCTCTGAAAAAACCCGCTAACCAAACAAATGTGGAATCAATCATTCATCCATCAGAGAGAAACAAGCCATTGCAAATCTTCTTTTGCTATCTCTTTCCCATTTTCCCTGTTCCTGCACACCCACCTTGTGCATTCCATCTCATCCACATTCCTAATACAACCTGTTCAGGGCCACTATCACAGCCCCACAGTTCCTGCCCTCACCCAGTGCTGGCTCGGTGCTGTCAGGACGCTGCCCAGCACAGATAAGGGGGACGAGCTGCTGCTCCCTTACCAGCAGGGCAGGTGCTGGATCAGATTAACCCATGGGCGCTAACTGCTCCCAGGCAGGCTGAGCCACATGCAGGATCATTTGAGAAATAAACCACAATCATGCAATTGTGGTGGATCTGCTCAGGAATGGCAATTGAACCCCTTTTGGAGATCATGGTCCTAAAAATCTGTTTCAAGGAAAACTGGAAATGGTTTCTGCAAGGAGTTGGGTTTTACTGTAGATTCATCCCAGATTTTAGGTCTTAAAAAGCCGTCATTCTTGCACAAGGCTGAGATTAACTCCAGCAGCAAACCCTTTCAGTTTCAAGTGCAATACAACCCCAAAATAATGATGTCCTCATGGATGATGCAATTCACTTCCATGCTCGTCTGCTGTCTTCTGGCAAACTGTGAATCACAGCCCAGAGCGGTGGCAGCAGCAGGTAGGTTTCTTGGTCAAGATGAATGGGTTAAAAAAAGGAACTCTAGTAAAGGCTGCACTGGTCTTTTGTGTTATAACAATGAGAGGAAGCTCTGCCTAGTTTGAGGAATTTCCCACGTCTCCAATTCAGATGTTGGAGAACTGCTTTATTAAGCCTGCCTAAGAGGTGTTAAAAAATAAAAATAACCAAGAAGATCAGGACAAAGATATCTTTCCAGTGCCTACGCATGTTCTCTTTGTTTGTTTTTTAAATCTGGATCACCGGAGACAAACTCAGACGAATCTAGGGAAGTTAAATAGTGAGAGATGCCAAATAATCACAGCAGGTTCCTGCTGAGCTGCCTGACCCATCACTGAGTTCAGTCAAGTGTCACTGCTGTCCAGGTGCTAAAGATTTGCCCATAAATTTCTTTAAATATCACTTCATTCTGCAATGTTGCCAGACATCACTGGACAGGTGAAGTGACAGAAATAAATGAGGAATTTTCTGGGTGAGAGGAAAATCCATGGGTTGTGAAATACCATTTTCTTCATGCAACAGCAAGTGAGAGAAGCAGGAGAAATGGAGCCTTAGGCTTTCAAATTCACAACACCCTTTCCCTTGCTATTCCCTTGCTTGTCACAAGTTCATTGACTGCTAAAACTGTCGCTGAAAGTGTGAGTTACAGCATTCAAACAATAACACCTCTCTCCCCCAAATCCAAAAGCTCCTTGTGCACGTAGGTGAGCATTGCTTTCCCATGATGCGGAGAGAGAAACAAGGTTGTACAGGTCACACCGCAGCTCTGCTTTTTTTCTGAATCATGATCATTTAAGCAAAGCCGATAGTGCTGGACTAGAGATGTTAGGAAATGGAGCAGAACTTTTGGGGATGTAAATATCAACGGAGGTGAAAGCATCAGAAAGCCTCCCTGCATCTCCCCGACACTGAGCACCGGCAGCAGCGCTCCAACACAACACCATAAAACTGGCTTTCACTTAAGCAGCTGAAAACACAGATAGAAAAGAATGGAAACAAGATAAATGTGATGCTCAAAGACAGTATACAGAAGTTTCTCAGCCTGTGGCTGTGGATGGCCCAAGTCCCTCTCCCCTGTCAGAAAGTTTCATCTAATATGAAACTGAAGGGAGATTGCTCTTAAACAAACCCACCATCCTATACAGCTAACAAAAATACAGTGCCTGCATCTGCATTGCCAATTCCAGCCACTGCAAGTACAAACTGGAACAAAGTACAAACAAAATAAAGTGGAAAAAATTTCTAAATGCTATTGCAGTTTACTTTTTTCTCCAAAACTCTGCAGTGTGACTTAATAAGGAGGTAATAAATGCAATGAGAATTAGCACAGCATTTCTGTGCACGTCCCTCTTTACCTCTGCAGCCCCGAGCTTGAACTAAAGCAATCATAGCCTCTATTAGCATTCACTAGCCAAGCGAACAGGCAGTAGCACTGCCAGGAGCTTGAATGGCTTAATTAATACCCTGAACAGCCAAAATCATCCTACAGAAAACTGCCAACTAATGACCACAGAATAAAACACGTGCCGATTGCAGTTCCCCTGGCAGAAACCCGCAGCAGGTTTACTGGTGATGCAAAGCTTGCACCACACGGTCAGAATCTGGCCCCAAAAATTCCTTCAAGGCACCCTTACCCGCCCCAAAGTGTTAAACCAATGCCACATTTCACACACAGCATCCATACCTGTAGGACAACAAGTGCTGGTCCTGTCCGAGTCTTTTCCAAACTTGTCCTCTCTGTACTGGGATGGAAACTTCCCATCCAAGTGTCACGTCCTGCCTCAGCCTCTGCCCTTTGTTTTTCCAGGATCTCGAGACACACCTGCTTTTCCGTGTGTGCTGTTGCTTGTTGGGCTTGGGGTTTGTTTTTTTGTTTTGCTTTTCTTTTCAGAACAAATTAAACAGCCCGTGAGCAAATTCTCAGTAAGCGAAAGAACCTTTTGGCTTGTGGTGATTTAATCAAGCAAACCCCGTGACCTCCCTTTCCTGCGATCAGTGGGAACTGATCCCTTCTCCACCAGCGCAGGGTGGAGTTGCAGCTAAAAAGCACAAGCTTGAAAGCTGGAAGGGCAGGACAGATCTTCCTCCTCCGTTTGTTGTGTCAGAGAACATGGTGATTCCTGCTGCTCCGAAACACGGAGGTGACCTCTGGCCAGGAAGGAACCTGGAAATATTTTCTAAGCGATTTCCTGCCATTGGGGGGAAAGTGGATGTAAGGGACACTTGGGTGGGGGTGCTAACAGAGCTGTTGGGCAGTGTGATTTCAAGATGAGCAGAACGTTCTTTTGGTCATCGGGGGTGTGGAAGCAAAATTTATTTTTTTTTTTACCCAGGGTAAACTGTTCTGAGAGTCTCAGTTGTCACTATACTGAATGATCTGGATCCTACAGGTGCTCTCCAGACTTTCAGCTATGGTGCTTCTCATGCCAAGAGGTGCTGAGATACTCTGCAAATTAATATAGAAGAGCCATTCCACATGGAGCTTGTGTTCAGCCACACCCCAGCAACGCAGCTGTGCCACAAGGGCTCCTTGTCAAGGTGCAGAAGAAATCTGGGGAGGCTCATGCATCCAGAAGAACAACTATTCCTGGAATAGCCCATAAACTGTCCTCTGCAGGTCCTTTTGCCTCCAGTTTGGGCTCCCAGAGTGGGTTTTTCAAGCATTAGCCAAATGACTGCATCCCTGGAAGGTGGGGATGATGCCCCAAAGCTCAGTCCTGGTGATGCTGATAAATGAAAGACACTGGCTTCCTTGGAATCACAGAATCATAGAAGAGTTTTGGTTGGAAAAGATCTCTGTGATCATGGAGTCCAACTGTTAATGCTGCATTGCCAAGCCCACTGCTAAACCATGTCCCTAAGCACCACATCCACGTCTTTTAAGTCCCTCCATCACTTCCCTGGACAGTGTGTTCCTTGCTGTTGTCTCTCCTGGCTTCGCACCACCTCTGATGTTCTTGCAAGGTAACTGCAGCCCCATGGCCCAACATCAACCCCTCAGATGGCCCATGGCATCTCTGGTCCAGGGGCTATCTCTGATGAGAGGTATCAGCTTCTACCTCTTGACTGTACAAGTAGCTGAGAACAGCTTGTCCCTCTGTGTTTCAGGGTCTGACTGGGGTGTGTCTGGACCATATTTCTGAGGATGTCTTAAGATGGAAAACTGTATCCAGGACTCCAGATTCTACAGATAATAGCGGTCTTCTTTGCTTCTACTAAGCAAGTATTTATTTTAGCAACCTGATATCCCCACTCAGGATCACTTTTAAGTTACTCTATGTGATCCAGTTTGTACTGCAAAAGCAAGAAGGAACATTTGGAAATTTCAATGCTGAATACACCTCACCCACATGCTCACTGACCCATACTTTTTTCTAGCAACAGAGAAGGAGAGAAAGAGACAGAGAGGGAGTCTGGGCAATAGACCCTGTCTTTATGTGCTTTTGATTAATGACCGTGATCCATATTGCCTTCTATTTAGCAGCAACCTCTGTGTCTGGGGCATCTCACTACCTGTATCCAATATAAATCATTAATGGCATGGGTCACTAGAAGGAACATATAGCAGGTATTTCCTTTATCACCAGCTTGTCCCGTCATCAAGGAATGTCATGGCTTGCAACGCTCTAATGTGCACGTGGACAATAAAGGGATATTTCAGTTGTCCTGGTGATCCTGGCAGATGGCAAAGAATCAACCTTTGCTCATACCGGGGAGAGCAAATCCTGACTCACTTTGTTGTAATGTGCCGAGAAGGAAGGAAGTAATGAAATGTCTCGTTATACCTCTGACTTGAGGAATATATTTAGAACTGACTCTAATGCTGAAGGCTGCATGGTCTCACACCAAAAGGAGCAACATGCCCTGGAGTCTCTCCCTGCAGCCAGTGGTCAACTGAAACTATGTTCATGAACAAGGTCTCTGAAGATAACTTTTTTCCTGAAGCACGAGGAATTCATTGCAGTGACAGAACAACCAATTTGGGTATTCAGAGTACTTCAGCTGTACACTGCCATCGCTCAGCTTTATGGGTTTCTTTTAGGTTGAAGAGACTTGGGTTTATAATTAGGATTTTTTTTTAGGCCAGTTACCATGCTTGTATGAATTTCATCATAGCAGGAGGATCACTACAATAACATGTAATGTAACCATCTCATTGAGAATGCCCAAAAAGCTAAATGGATATTTAATCTTCTAGGGAAAAAACACACAGACAAAACAAATGTGGAAAACTGAAGCTGAGAAATTTAATTTAAAAGCAAAGGTTCATATTTTTCATAATCCCAGCAATCAATCATACATGTAAACCTCCGTGTGATTCACTAATCCTTGACATACTTATATCACAGCTGGCTGCTTTCTTTCATTCTTCTTCATTATTTGGCTTAGATAGAGATACAGTTACCTGACATCCTTAATGAAGGGCCTACTCTTTCAGCCTTTAGACTTGCTGGAGATCTTTTATTATTAAATTAGAGCTCTGGCTGCCTCAGTGGACTGTGGTTTTAACAACATGTTTTGTCTGAGGTTATATAAAGCTTTGTCTGCTAAAAGCAGTTATTGACAATAGGCAGCCAAAGGAATTTGTAGCTGATAGGAAATCCCAGTGCAGAGGCCCAGGCCAAAGCAGGGACTTCTGGACAACGATGGAGAACTCGTTGAGCTTCTGTGAAAGCCAATCAAGGAAGTGGAAAACGCCTGTTACTGGTAGCCTTTGTGCTCGTGCGATTGTTGGATTTCCCTAGCAGAATACATGCGGTAATTCCTCCAGGGATTTCTGCGTCCCTTCCCACAAAGCACAACCCACCCAATCCTTTTCTGAAACTTCAAGCAGCTTCCTCTGGGTTAGCTGGGCCCTGTTTAAAATGGATGGGTGCAGGCAATGGCCTATTTTCCCATCGTTTCATCTGACAATGGACATTGAAGGAAATGCTTTTTTCATGGTGCACTACCAAGAAGAAGTGATTATCACCGAAGAGGCTTGGGTGTGGAGAGCTCTGCAAAGCTGTATCCTACATAATATGGGGCTGGAAGATGCCATTCAATGCAGTGTGCTGTGCAATTCCCACTTATTATTGTAATTATCTGCTCATAAAAGTAATTAACTGAATTAATAGTAACAACACAGGGAAACCCAGCAGTCAGGAGGGACCTTTGTGTTGAGGGTGTACAGACCCAGAGCTCCAAAAGAATGGGACAAGTAGTAGCTGAAGAGATACAGATGGGACAGGATGAGTTCACCAGGAATGGTCCTGGTCCTGACATGTCAAAGGGACAATGATCAGGCTAGACATGATGTGTGCAAGAGCAGACACCAGTAGAAGGAGATGGAAGAAGGTTGTCATCATCCAGGAGCTGCCACGAGTGAGATGGACAGAACACATGGAGATGGAGGGGAGAGGAGATTTCCTACTGCTGGAGTAAAGCAGAACCTGTGGGACTCAGGCAGGGCAGGCAGGGAAGCTCTTGAAGTGTTAAAGCTCCAGCAGTGCACAGACATTGGCATGGGAGCACCTCACACACATGAAGAACTCAGCTGGGATTGCTTTCAGGGCCAAGACCTTTCTTTTGAAGTCTGATCGATTTGGCACATAGTCTAACATGGTGGGGAAGTTTTTGTGTTCAACTATGATCCAAAGAAATGGTGTTCTCCTGGGGCAAAGGGTGGAAGGGTATAGGGAGAGAGTTCCAGGAGCTCTTCTTCTCATCTTGTCCCCGTGACAGGCACAAAAGTGGGGAGATAGACTAAGTGTATACTGCCCTTCCTTATGATCTCATGTGCTTTCACTCAGTACTCATATTTACTTAGCACTTGGTTTATTTACAGGATAGAGGAAGCCTTGCATAGGTAAGTTTGGGAAAATAAACTTATATAGGAAGGCGTGCCTTTAAAATCCTTGCTCTAACAGCAAATGTCATCCATGAGATTAAGGTACAACACCTTGGGCAGGTCCTCCACAGTGTTTTCCATGCTTATGAAGGTGAAGAAGAAGGGATTGACTATCTTTGAGAGACTCCAAGGTGAAAGAATACGGGCTGTGCAACCACTTCTGATTCTCATTTATAACACACTGACTTTAGTACATGTCAGGGCACTGCATATATATTTAGTTCATAGATTTGCATATTCTTTCCAATGAAAAGAGACCTTTTGACCCAGTCAGAACATGTTTGTGAATCATGCTGCTTACTGGTAAAGTGCATGTTGGTCACATAGCTGCTTTCCAGTCACCCCTCTGCCCCAAATGCCCACCACACCAAATGTCCACGCAGGTCAGATCCCTCCATGGGAGCTTTGGAGGCACCACATGGATGACCAGAAGTAATGAAACCCAAAGAAAGGCAAATTCCCAAAGGATTTATGAATTCCAGCTTGCAAAGAGTCCGTATTGTATAAATAAATACATACATATAAATATATACATATATATATACACATACATGTATATACACATATATAGTCCATTGATTCATCAAGGCAATTACTCTTTTGCATACAAAATGTCTAGGCAAAGCACAAACTTCTGGCTATACAGAAACCTTTGTATTTGGTAAAATTCAATATGAAAGGCATTCTTTTTGTGTGAATCTGATCTTTTTTTCTCATTTGCAGACATAAATGAGAGCATCACATGTTACTTCTGACCCCTAGGTCCAGCACTAGGGACTCCTAGGTCCGGACCTATTTTTTTATTAAATCAAATACTTCTTTGCTGTCCTTCCTTGCTCTGGGACAAGAAGTACTCTTTCTGCTGTTGAAAAAGAGAAAACATTGCCACAAAAGTCCTCTGGCCACATATCCATGGCACTTGTAAGAGACAACCCCATGCGTATTGGAGAAGAAAATGCATTTTTAGCTTTATGTATCGTGACATTTCTTAACTTCTTCTCTCAGTTTTTAGGCTGATCTCACAGTTTCTCTGAAGGGCAGAGTGTGGTGAATGAGTGTTTTAAGGTCTCTTAAAAAATCACCATTAAAGGTATTGGCAAAAGCAAATTTAATAAAAAAGTGAAAGTTGACAAAGTTTGTTGGCAAGGTTCACTGTCCTACTTACTGGATGGTTAAAGCACACAAAGAAAAAGCAAACTAGAATTGAAAATCAATCAATCTAAACCTGAAATTCATCCAAAAATTATCTACATGGAGGCTGTTGGGGAGTCTTTGTGGGGGAAGGGGTGAGGATAGGAAAAGGTAAGGATAGAAGGGACTAAGGAAAACCTTCCTGTTGAGTCACAAGGTTTAGAGTAGATCCTCTTGCTAAACTACACCCCAGACTTGACCAACAGTTTAGGCCTAAAGGTTTAACAGCACTGAAATTGAACAGCACCCAGACTATAGATTAATCTAAATAATTTAACAAATTGTTCATATGGAATTTACTGCAGACACAACAGTAACTCACTTATAGGCCTAACATACTTACAAATCTAAAGTGCATGGGCATCTAAGAGAGCATATTCACACTCACACACATGCAGACCTAAAGGAGGGTATACAAGGTACATACCTGTGAAAAATTTCCTGAATTCAGGGAAGTACTGATGCCAGATGCCTTTGCACCTTCTCAGTGTGTGAAGGGTTGAGTCTTAAGGAGAGGGGATCTCAGCCCAGGATCCCTCACTGTCATTCAGCAGCAGTCCCTCGAGTATATCCAACCTGGGAGTTGTGTGGCTCAGAGAGGGAGGTGCTGGTCTCAGCCCGCTGCAGTCCAGGAGAGCCCAGAGGGTCTCACTTTGGACCACTGCTTAGAGAGTCACAACAGAGTAGGCTTTGGTCACAGTAATCTCCATCCTGGCTGCAATTTGTGTCGGTAACTTTGCTTGAAAGTTCAAAACCAAAAATGTTCCACTTGGGTGGTTTTTCAGGTAAGAAAAATAAGTTTGCGAGGCTGTTAAAAACCAGGGCTCCTTAGCCAGAACGAGTTCCTGGGAGCAGACAGTGTTTCTGATAAGCTGATGAGGAGCTCAGCCCAGAGGCTGTCCATCAAGGCCGAGGCCTAATGAGCATTTCTGAGACCATGGTGAACCCCGAGGGGGGGTGGGGAATGCGCCACCACTCAGACATGTGGCCATTTCTTGTAATCTCCAAGTTAATAAATACCTGCAAGTTTCCTCTTGGGGGCTGGGCTAAAGAACAAACATCTAAAGGACAAATATGTTTCATTTGGCTGCTTAGAAGCTGGAAAAGCTGTCCAGGTAGTCAAACACAATGAAGTGGTTGCCAACTACATGGTGAAGACAGTTGTCAGGCCAGCAGCCAGACAGAGCCAGCCAGGAGTCATGTGAGTTAAGTGAAGGTGTTAGAAAGGGATGGAAAGTACAGAAATGAATAGGTCTGTTGGAAATGCAGGAGAGAAGTGGGAACAGCCTTAGAGAGGACACAGGAGGACTAGAGCAGAGTCTAGGGAAGGTGAGGGGGCTTGCCTGCTGCTATGGTGAGTATTAGAGGGAATGTGGTGGGACTCCAAGATCTTGCAGTAGAAGGTGCTGGATAGAAAGCTGGGGAAAAATTCCTTACTTCTTTGGTTCATAAAACAACTTTTTCTTTTTACAGTTCTATGCTAAGCAGGTGGGAGGTTGCTAAAAAGTCCCAAATGCTCCTTCCTGCACCCTAAGGACTCTGGAGAGAGACGCTCAGGCCAGTAACCAGAATGTGGGGCACAGCAATGAGCCTGGCGCCAGAGCAGTGGGTGAAGGGACCCTGGCTGCACTGGAGGAGCATTTAGGCAGATTTTTATCAGTGTTACTGGAGGTGAAGGGGCAGTTCACCTGAATTCCCATCTTCTAACAGAGATTTCCTTGTTTACTTATAGCCCTATGAAATGAGGAAACTGCCCTTAAGAGCAATAAGGAAGGGTAAAGTTTATTTTCTTGGTAGAGTGGATGGAATCTGGTATAATTTAGTTGCTTATCAAGAGAATGCTGACAAAAGCCACTCCCACTCCTCCCAAGAGGGAACCACCTGGTAGAATTTTTGCACTGGCATGTTTGCTTTGGATAAACTTCCACCAAGAGGCTTTGCTTTGTGCCTGATCCATGGTGTTCATCAGTCCGTTTGCTGATTTTTACTCAAGATAGATGGGCCAAAAGGAACTGAATTCTACTGCAGATAAGAACCACCAACAGATATCAAATGCTAGACAACATGTTACCCTGAACGTTCAAGTGCTTTCCATTGGGATGGAATCTCTGGCACTGCTCCTTATTGACTTGCAATAACATGTTTCCCAGGAAAGCTCCAGTGAGAAATTCCCAGGAAAACAAACAAAAAGGCATTTTCAGAGAGGCCTAGAACTTGGATTACAGCAGCCTGTGTGGATGCTTAACCCACAGGGGAAGGAGGGTCCCAGTGACAGGGAGCAAAAGAAGCTGGCTGCTCCACATGGCAGGAGCTGTGCCCTCACTGATGGGCATAGCCCTGTGGCACCTGGACAAAGGAAAGCAGAGCAGACCAGGTTAGGCCTCAGTCCCACCCCCAAATGAGCCCATAGCAAAGCTGCAGGTCCAAGGTGAAGCCAGGAGGTCATGTCAGCAAGTCCATGTTGGGATTAGCAGGGTATAAGGCTGGGCAGACGTAGACACACAATGTGGCTTGGCCAAGGACCAAGGGAGGACATAAATGTGGCTCCGAGCCAAGCCAGGGCTCCCAGTGAGGTGTCTCCCAACTTGTCCTCACACCTTGGCTGTCTTCCCAGCAGTGTGATCCCTGTTGTTACACAGCTGCACCCTTGCAGTGCTTACCTTGGGCAGAAGGAAGCCTCAGAGGAATAAAGAGCTTACAAAATTAGTGTTCTCAGAGCCGTGACAGTTGTCCTTAGACATCTGAATCTATAGGGAATATCTGCTGGAGGTATTTCAGCACATAGAGATGCAGTTCTATGGCAAAACTCAAAGTTACCCAAACCAAACATCTCAAGAGGCAGCACCTCATTTCTGAGCATCTGCTTCTACCATAACACTTCACCCTCAGTGCTGTGTCCTGTCTTGCCATTACACACGAGAGGGTCTGGTTGCCTTGGGACTCAGATCCAGCTGAAGGAAGAGCAAAGTGCTGTAGAACAGGTATTTTCAGTACCAAATCACTTATGTCTTGATAGATACAGGATCCTTCTCCCAGCAGCTCTACTTAGGGACTTTTTCCCTGGTGGGAGCCTCAATTGCACTAACAGCTTCAGTTTGCCGTGCTTTCTCTGATGAAAAAGAAAGAAAGAAAGGAGAGTGACCAATAAGGAAAGGCAGATCAGAACAGCCCCTCAAAAAGTTTTTTTAGCAAGGAAAACACTCATCTCAGTGTTAGAGATCAAAGGAGTAAATGCCAAAGGGGTCAAATGCGAGGCACAACCCTGACTTGCAACTCAGTTCCCCAGATCTGAGACCAAAGTTTGGGTTTTGATTGGCCTTTCTCTATTTGTTAATACCAAAACCACCTCTGTGGTATGGAGTCACACCAGTCTGATCCCTTAGGCTAAGCTTGGCATCTCTGCCACTCCTGCAGAGCTTATGTAGGGGTTGTTGAAACAGAACCTGAAAGGGTTTGGGCCAGATAAGGATGGTAGTACAGACTCATCCACATCCTTTGGATCTTCTGGAACTGCACTGTATTGGTATTTCTGAGGTAAAACAGGTATGAGGGTGAGGTGCTCTGTCCAACAACAGCTTTGGCTGGAATGTGCTTGTGCTTTTCAAAAGAAACAATTCCCTGGCCAAAAATAAGTGCCTGTAGACAGGATGTCAGTACTTAATTGTCACTTCAGGTGCCAAGTTCTGTGTCCCTTATTAATAATATCCCTCTTGACTACTCTGAAAGTCCTCATCAGCCATTGTCCAAGCCGATAGACACCTCTGCCTGCTCAGTACTTTTTTTGATAAATCCATGTTCAGCTTTGTAGGTTTTTGAGAGTCCCTTCCTGAGGAACTCCACCAGATCCAGATGTCATCCATGCAGGGAGGCATTTATGTGGATTACAGACTGATCCTGGCAAAGCCAAATATCTTGGGCTGCATCTTCCAGACTTGTTTTCCCCCAATAGCCTTTCAGATCTCACTTCTAGAAATGACTGGAAAGCCTGTGGGATTGTGGCTGAACAGATCTGGACAGAAAACTCTCACTGCACATCCCAAAAACCCCTCCAAGAGAGAAAGAGGAACACAGGACAGGGCAATACCAAACAATCAGGTTAGAGCATCCCGAAAATGCCGTTTATGGATTAAAAAGGTCTGTGTGTTTATTAACCAACACACCTGGCCCTTAGTACAACACAAAGGTGGTTCTTTCTGAATGGTTAGCATAGAAATGGATTAAAAATATCAACAGTGGACTGTATATATGAAAATAAACCCCAATCTTAGTGGGCATTCAGCAAACTCAGCTGACGCTGAGCACAGGTTTGACCTTCTTACTGGTCCCAGCTGAACAGAAAGGACAGAAATATTTAGCTTGAATTTTCTTTCACTCCACTTTTGCACCGACATAACTTCATTGGCACCAGTATAAATCCTTCATTGACAAAGGTGGATGGAGGGGACTATTAGACCTGTGGAGTGGCAGGTACAGCTCCTCCTCTGGGACTCCTCCTCCTCAATCCCACATCACTGAACATGCTGATCCTTACAGAAGGGCTGATACATCACAGGTCCTCTCTCAGCCGAATTTTTGGCATGTCCAATCTGTCTGAAGGACTGGGGAATGGAGACAGAAGATAGCTGAGATTACAGGTGGTTGAAAGCTGGATTTTCCCTCCAGCTGAAATTCCTCGCACACTGTAAAACTTATATCCTGCTCTGGGACCTTAAATGAGAATCTCTAATAGGGTCTCTAAGAGAAGGAAATATAAGAGAAATATTTTAAAATAAAAAAACCCCTTTAATTATCTGATAAATTATACTGGGGTTGAAACAGAGCCTTATCCAAGGGTGTGGATGATTTATCTCATCTTTTCCAGCTGGTTTCTAGCACGTGTAATGCTGTCAGTGTTCCATCCATAGTTTTGTGGAGTCAGGCACATTTCCACACTTCATTTGTGATAAAGTAACATTTCTTAGCTAAAAAATGTCCATAAAGAAGACCCAGAAGCTCCCAGAACTGGCTTTTCTCCTTGTTCCCATCTGCACACAAGGCTGATCCAGAGCAAACCTTCTACCTTTGCCTGGGTCAGTTGCACATTTCCTGCATTTATTGTTTGCCCGCTATCCTTCCTGTTACGAAAGGGAAGCTGGTGAGATAAATTTATTGGGACTGGTCTGCACTTGAAAGCACTGTCCCTGTCCTAACCCCAGCGAGGAATGCAGAGGATATGTTCTGTCCCCTGACACCTCTGGGAAGGGTCTCACGGGGCTGAGGCTGTGCCAGTGGCAGCAGGTGAAGGGGATGTGGATTAGGGGGACTTTGTTGGGTGGATGCAGCACATCCCCTGCTCTCCCTCCTTTCCCCAGACCCCTGGCACACCAGCTGGCTCAGCACACTGCAGGCTCAGAGCAGAGCCCCTCGCTGCTGGTGGGCTTTAATCCTGCCAAGGACCACACAGCACTATCAGCCAATGCTTATTCATCTGGGCAGCACCAGCCTGTGCACACATGGCCACAACGTCCATTCCCATGCCCAAAAATCAAGGTCAGGTGGGACAGTCACCAGTCACAGTCACAAAGGATGCTCATAGGATGTCTCTGAGAGGCTTCAGATGAGCAAACGCTGTTTGTCTTCTCTTGCATAAACAGGTGATGCTCTCTGATAAGCAGACAGGATAGAAGCAGGAAGGAAAACCTGAGGTATGGGTGTCCAGCAGCATTGCTGGCTGAGCAAGAAAATAAATCTTGCCCTTTTTTTTTTTTTTGTGTGTGTAAGGGAGTGTCAGGGAAGCCTTTCATCCAGCCTGCTTGTTTTAAAGGGAAATGTTTCCAAGAATGGAATATTTACTTAATACTAAAGTGCAGTCTTTGCCAAGCATTGAAAATGATAGGTTTAGCTGTAGTTGTCTAGCAAGAGCCTGTTTGACTACTTTTGTGTTAGAAGTACTGCAGAAATCCTGAGAGTTTTGTACCAGGCTCAAAATTTGCCAGGCAACTCCAGCCATCCTTCCCAACTGGGAGAACTAAGACACTGGGAGCACTAAGTTACCAACAATATTCAAAGTCCTTGGGAGACACAGCTCTTCCAAACAGCACAATCATCGCTCAGTCCTTCCTGGACCCCTGTCCCAGTTCTAAGATGAATTTTAGCTGGCATAAGCCCCAGCAGGACTGTGTGGCATGCTCCAGTCAAGCTGCCCTAGCAGGTCATCGCTGCTGTAAGTGAGCCTGGCTGCTCTTGCTCCCTTTGCTTCCCCTTCCCTGGCACCCAGAGGATGCCCTGCTGAAGCAGTGGATTCAGCCCACAGAGCTGGAAGGCAACCTCGTGGATGTTTCCTCAGCTGGTTTGTAGCCAGTGTGGCAGGATGAAGCAAAGTGGCAGATGGAGGAACTGATGGAGATACCACAGGTCAGGGGCAAGAAAAGGACGTGGCCAAGAGTGTGAGAAGAGATGATCTGCTCTATTCAACCCCCATGTGTCACGTAGAGGAGAGGAAATACAGTCAAGTGAACTCACCCACATGAATTTTCCTGTTTGAGTGCTTTCAGCAGAAAAATTTTATCCTCCATTTAAATATTATATTTAGAGAGGAATTTTGCCCAGTCCTACCAAGAAGTCCTTGTTTTATTCAGACAAGCAAGATGTTTGCATAGATACTTCTCATGGGACCTCAGGCACAGCTCCAATGACTTTCTTTAGATGTGAAGGACAAATCCTTTTAAATCAGTTCATTCCTCCCTTTGGGAGCTGTGCAATTCCATTTTGCTCCCTGAGCAAATGAGAAAGCACTCCATGATGTCAACCCAGGGGACTGCTTTGTACTGCAAATGAATTTTCCTTCAAGAAGGACCTTCTAACTCCCCATGCACGTGGGAAGTAGTGAGGGAATTAATGAACATCTCATTCGTGCCGGTCTCTCAGTGATGCTTGCTCCCTGCTTCCCAGGGCGGCTCCATGTGCCCAGTGCTATCTGCAGCAAGCAAGCAGCAGCTGTGGCTGTGCCTCCAGGTCTCATCCTGCTCCCGGGAATCTGCATGCAGTTCTTCTGCTCCCAGTGTAAGCAGGAACTGGAGTTTTCCCGGTGTTGCAAGTCCACAAGCACCTTCGGGCACAGAGGGACCCTGGGGACAGACAAGGTGCCCGTGGCAGTCACGAGAGCTGATTTGTGTTTATGCAGCAGCACAGCTGTGCAGGGGCTCTTGTTTTCAGGGAGCAAAGTTCTCACTAATTTTATGAGCACAGCAGCTCTTGGCAAGCAAGACCTAAAATTCCTTGTGCACTCACAGGGAGGTTGAGTTCCCCAGGCTTTAGGGCAGCCAGTGGTTAATAGGATTTAGTAGGTACCCACCAGAGGTGGGCTCAGATGGGGTGGATTACTAGGAAACCACCCGTCTTGAGTCATCCCAGCCAGAAACTGGGAGAAGGAAACCAAACTGGGCACTGGTGCGCTGGCAAAGGATGAATCAGTTCATTTAACAAACAGTGGGGTTTCAAAGGAAGAAAAGGAAAATGCTAACAGGAAGATAATGAGTTACACAGGATACCTAATCACTTCTGCAAAGCTTGATCTTAACTGGTGACCGTCCTTATCTCAGCGTCCTCAGAGAGGCAGCTGTGAGAACAAAAGCTCTGGAAGTGGGAAGGTGGGTTTCTGGTGTGATGAGCTGCCCAGGTCTGTGAGGACTCACAGTGAGCAGGGCTGCAGTGGAGGAAAGGATAGATGCAGCACAGCCAAAATCTGCAGAGCCTCCTCCCACACAGGGGTGTGTGGGAAAGGCAGCCCCTGCGAGCAGTCACACACCAGTCCTGCATCAGCCAGGGGCAGTTCTGCCTCTGCTGCCCACCCGGACTCCACAGCTGGCAGCCAGGGATGGGCTTGGCCCAGTGTATTTGTTCCAGCTTGCTTAAGTAATTCTTGGTATTTATGGCTGATGTAGAGCCAAAAATGTGTCCAACACCCAGTCAGCTGGCTTTTCTCTGAGCCACACAAATCAAATCAGCCCTTAATTGAATTCCCCTCTGTTGAGGCAAACTGGAGCTCGAGCACTGGGATTTCCTTGGATTGTTCCCTCCGGTGAGGCTTTCATGATGTTTCACTCATGTGCCTGGCACTTCTTAACGACCTCACATAGAGCTGTATGCAAATCGGCTTAATGAACTGGGGATGCTCTCAGCTGGCAGGAGGAAGGAGGAGCATCAAGCCATTATTGTGGTGTGTTCAGGTGCCAACACCAGTGTCAAAGGCAGCAGTCTGGGCTCCTGGTGCCAGCAGCTACGGTGGATGTGAAGCTGGGGGGATTAGACTGTTCTTTCTGCAGTCCCACCATGCTTGCACTCCTTGCAATATAATCTAAATTGCCCTGTGAATAAACTGCAGGATAAGGAGAGCCATGGGAAGCTTCCACTCCTCTGGGAGTTCTGTGTTCCATGTAGGCTCTGCAGTCCTGTGCCAGAGGCTGGTGAGGAGCACCCGGGCCCTCATTTCTCCCCTGCCAAAATGGCTGGTGCAGGTTTGGTGCACGTTTGGTGCAGATTTGAAGATAGTGGCCAGGTTCAGTCAAGAGTCCAAATCCTCAGAGAAACTGAGGTGATGAGGTAGGTCAGAGGTCAAGCTGCACAGTCAGTTTGCATGGCAGGGGCAGGGTCAGGATCAGGGTCAGGGTCAGGATCAGGATCAGGGTCAGGATCAGGGTCAGGGTAATCAGGCTTAGAAACAGCCCAATGATCACCAGACAAATCCATAGAATCACTACAGCTGAAAAAGACCTCTAAGATCACAAAATCCAACTGCTAACCCAGCACTGCCAAAACCACCACTAAACCATGTCCCTAAGTACCACATCCTCATGCCTTTTGAACATTTCCAGGGATGCTGATTCCACCACTTCCCTGGGCAACCTGTTCCACCACTTCCCTGACCACCCTTTCCCTGCAGAATTTTTTTCCTGATATCCAATCTAAACCTCCCTTGGTATAACTTCAGGCTGTTTCCTCTTGTCCTGTTGGACACCGCTAGGTGTGAGGCAGGTCCAAATAATGGGATCAGTTCTCAGCTGTGCTGTCTCCAGTCTGACCTCAAGCCCTGGGAGCCAAACCACTAAAGTGGTGAGCTGAGGGTGCTGCCAGTGCCTAATTTCCAGGCAGCATCCCACCATCCCCGCCACCAGACTGGAGGCAGCCCTCCCTCAGTCATCCTCCTTCCAAGCTGGAGGTGGTTTTAGGCAAGATCTTTTCACATCTTTTCACAGTATGTGATCATTCACCTCATACTCCTCCCCTCAAGTCACTCCAAGCCCCACAGGAACCTTGTTCCCCTTCTCCCTCTCTGAGAGGTGACAAGAAGGAGCCGAGCTTCCATGTCACCACCTTTCTCTGGTGACAAAGGACCATTTCTGGCCATTTCAGCTGCTTTGGCTGCTCCCCATCTTGGGGCCAGCCTGCCACCTCGTGTTCAAAGCTGGGGATTTTCAGAGTGGTTTTGCTCGGGGCATTGAAAATGCATCAGGCATTACTCGATGGGTTTGTATTTAGGACTCCTAAAGCCCAGAAGAAATGAAGAAAACCTTGAGGACCTTTGCTCTGTGGGGCAGCCAGGGTGCAACAGCAACCACTCCAGTGTCCCCAGTGCTGGCTTTGGTGGCACAGCTGATTTCAGGTAGGTCCTTGCCTGGTGTTTCACTACCCAAGCAAGGGTGAGCACTCCTGGATCCTCAGCAGCTGTTGTAGCCTGTCCCTGCTACAGTGCAGGATTTGGGTCCATTCTTGTTGTGGCATTCCCTGAAACTGGATGTGACCTTTCTTGCCTTGAGCCTGGCCCATGATTTTCAGCACCGATAGAAAAAAGCCCATGGAAGCTCAGTTGCTTTTTTTTACTGAAGCTCTCAAGCATTATTGAGGTGCTCATGGGCATCAGAGACAGAGATATGAGCTCCAGGTTCGACTTGTGGGGCATCAGTAGCCACCAGGTGGTGGCTGGGGACCAGGAGAGATGCCCAGGGTACCTTGCACAGCCCTAAATACCTGTGTGAGCCAAGGACTCCAGGTCCTCACATACCTCGGGGGTTTCACCTCAAACTGGAGCCTGCTCTCCTCCCACTGGGCTCCTTTTACTTCCATCACTCTTAACAAGCATTAAATGTTCATTAGGAAGGATAGATGTTTATAGAGTGTATGATTTTTTCCAGATTATTTTTTAGTTTTCCTAAATACTCCCGAGAGTGTGACAAATCCTCCTCATAAATCCTATTAGTGGTTAATGAACCCAGAGGGACATGTGGCATCATCTTGTTGAGCTCTGCTGCAGCTTTCTACAGAGATTCTCTTTTACTGCTCCCATCTTTCATAGTTCCTTTGATATTTCTCATTTCTTCACTATCACCCTTTCTATCCTTGGTATGCCATTTTCCTCCTGTCCCTGTTCTTCCTCAAGCAGTGGGATGTGCCATATGTGCCCCACTCATGGGACAGGCAAACAGAACATGTGTGATGTACAGAGGCTCTGCAGGATGTCAGGTATGGGTAAAATATTCACCCAAAAATTGCACTTGCCCAACTGCATTGACTTTTGCAGCTCCCAGCCAAGGGGTGATGGCTGGGGTAGCTGTTCCCTGCCCATGGCAGGGGAGCTGGAACTAGATGGTCTTTAAGGTTCCTTCCAACTCAAACCATTCTATAACTCCATGATCCCAGAAAGGCAGCAGTCTTCACTCAGCTTTCACAGTGGACATGAGGGACAGCTGTAAAATGGTGATAGGTCAGAGACAGCTTAGAAATGGGGGAAAATATTGTTTTGTCCTCATGATTTTGGATTTAATTTCTCACACAGGCCTGATTCCTCTTCTTCCTCCACAGGCAAAGAACTTTACAGCTGAGAACTTCCCACCTGTTTGATTACAGTTATCATTCATAGATACACACACAACCATACAGTGGGTGAAGACTTCACCAGGCACTACACAGTGCTCAGCATGACCGTGCCAAAGGCCAGTTTATGGGGCTAAGTGGAGGCACCAGCTGCTTCCTGAAATGTGCTGGACATCACACAGCACGTCTGTGTCTGGTGCAACCCGCAGAAGTCACGCTGCGATGGGGCAATTCTGCCTCGTGAGTCACCACAGGCTGAGCAAGGCAGAGTTGTGCTGCTGTGTCTGAAGTGAGCTTCCCTTTCCTTCTCCTGTGGCTGGGCCAGCTGGGAATTAGCCTGCAGGATCAGCTGTCTGTGTGTTCTGAGATGAACCAAAGGGGAGCTTGACAGCGATGATTTTTCCCTATTAGTGGCGGGCTGTGGACACAGTCTGGCAGAGTGGCACCCATTGAATTCTGCCTGGGTATTGAAGAGCCTCTTGGCAGCCCAGCTGGAGGATGACTTATGTGTTTGTTTACTTGCTGGGCCTCCAACTCATGTTCAGTGCAGGCCAGGCTGAGTCAAATGTTCACATTTTGCTAATATGGCATGTGCACATCAGGCATGAGGAAACATGCTACAGCTGCAGAGACCCAGCCATGTGTGTGCACTCCTTGGGTTCCTTGCTCCTGAATACCAGTGCTGCTCAAGGCAGGAGATAAGGCCACGGCAGACCCTGTGGTTGGCTTGAGCCTTGGCTGCTGACCTGCTTATCCAAGTGAAAAATGGTGTGTAAGATGATTAAATCATCTTCCAAAGAAGGTCTGGAATCCCAGCATTTCCAGTAAACAACCAGGTAACTGTTTACTGGAACAATGTGAACCCCAGCCAAGAAATTGTGCAGAGTGCTAAAAACGTTGAAAATGACCCCATATGTCCTCATAGCAGCAAGTCCTTTAATAAGATGAAGAAAAAGAACAAGACACATTTCCAATTACTTTAACATGCATAAAAAATCAGGTTGTGCCTGGTCATGGCTCTGTGATCTTACAGTGGAATTGCTATTTTGTACTGACTTGCTCTTGCATCTTTATTGCTTATTTAAAATGTGGCACTGCTTGGACTGGAGTTTTGTAATAGCAGCACTTTAGGCTTCCACATCTCTTGCCTCGGAAAACATCACATTAAAACTTGCTCAGCTGTACAAATCCCAGCCCTGCAGACAGAATACAAAACATCGCTGGCGCCTTCCTGGGCTCCCTGCAAAGCACTGGCAAAGCTGACCCCAAATCTGCAGCAGTGATCACACCCCTGTGACTGCCCCCTCTCACCACACACGGTGACAGAGCCCTGCTGGCTTCTGCTTCGATGTGACAACCTCAGCATGCACCAGGTGTACCCCAGCACTGGAATCCATCCACCTCCACTCCTCCACCAAAGTGTGTTTACCTCTGTTCTAGAACACAGTTTTAAATTATTAAGCATTTTCCAGGAGCTGGGAATGGTGTTTCTGGCATGAGGAGGTGCTGGGCTGCACAGATAGTGCAATAAACTGATGTTGTCCTGCTCTTGTTGTCTGTGGTACCCAGAACTGCTGGGGTTTTTGTGACAAATGTCTCCTGTCCCAGTTTTGTCCCGCTGCTGTGTGATGACATCCCTCTCTTTTGCTAAAATCTAACTTGGTTCATGGACACAATATAATACCCTTGAAAATGATGGAATCTCTTCTCTCAGCTCTCTCCCACAACCAGGCAGCCAATCTACCAAAACTGCCCTCAAACCCCCTAAGATGGGAATCAGGCCAGAACAACCCCAATAATGCACAGTAGGATATGGTCTTGCTTTTTCATTGAGACAGAGGGAGCTGCAAGTGAATTTTTTTCTTGTGGTTAGCCTTGTAGAATGATTTTTCCCAAGTTCAGGCCTATCCAAGCATGGGAAGAGTCTCTCTTGGAGACTGAAGAACATCTCCTCAAGTCCTGTAGGAAGACCCAGTGCTGAACTCCTGGCTGTGTGGGTTCAGGTGCTGAAGGACCAAGAAACATCAAAGCCTGTTGAGCTAAGCCCTGCACAGGCTGGCTGGTGTAGGCCCCAAGGAGCCGTGGTGTCTGGTGGTGGCCCTGGACAGTGATGAGCTCTTGGCCCAGAGCAGTCTGTGGGTGACTGAGTGACCTGTGGACCTTGTACTGGCAGCAGTGCAGAATCTCAACCAGCTCAGAAATGGAAAGTCAAATTAGTCCCACTGAGAATTTAATTGCCAACCCAAGCCTGGTCTGTAGGAATGGACAGTTGGCACTGGATAAATCTTTGTGACTTCTCTGGATCAAGGACCAAGAATGTGGAAAATCCCATCTAGGTTTTCCTTATGATCCCCCTCCCGTCTGGACTTTGTTTTCCCACAATCTTTTGTTTTCCCCTTGGAAAAGATGTGTGCCTTTCCCTTCAGCCCTTTGGCATGGAGCTGGCCCCATGCAGAAGTGTTGAATGAGGTGGACACATTGTCCAGACTGGGAATTAGCCAGGGCAGGGTCAGAGGGTGCTGCTTCATGGTGTTGCACACCTTCTCCCCCAGCCATGGGTGGTGGTGTAGAACTGTGACATATTGATGGAATATGGGAACTTTCTGAGCTCTTGAGGTACAGATGGTGGGCATTTCCTTCTTACGGATGAATGGACAGTAGGTGTCAGGAGCAAAGGGCAAAGGCTTCTGAGGCTGTGGAAATCTGATAATCCTTGATTCCCCTCATACCTGTTACGAGCTTTGTGTTACAGAAATTGTCTGTAGAAATATAGAATGGTTTAGGTTGGAAGGCTGGAAGGGACACTTAAAGGTGATTTTGTCCAAGGTCTCTGCAATGCCCAGAGACGTCTTCAACTAGATCAGTTTGTTCAGAGCCCAGTCCAACCTGGCACTGAACACCTCCAGGGATGGGGCATCCACAGCTTCTCTGGGCAATCTGTGCCAGTTTTCCACCATAATCACAGTAAAGCATTTCTGTCTAATTTTAATAAATCCTCCTTCAGTTTAAAACCATCACCCTGTGTCCTACTCCAACACACACAGATAGAAAGTTTGTCCCCAACTAAAATGTTTGTCCTTCAGTTGTGTTCTAGACAAAAAGATCCTGTGCAAAAATATGTTTAGGACCACCATTCCTATGTAGGCTGCTAACACGTGCCAGCACCCATCGGAGTTCCTGTCTCTGGTAGGATCCAGGTGCTAGCTATTCACACATTTGGCCTCCAGCTGTTGTTTTGGGAGATGTGTAGGGGCCTGGGCTGGCTGAAAAAGAGCAAACACAAAATACAGAGCGTCCTGCATGGGAACAGGGCTGGGAGGGCATGTTCTGTGTCTCTGCCTCCAGCTCACTGAATCACATCACCCGTGCCTGGACAGCAGCCTCCATCGGGCATGCTCCTGGCATTGTGCCTCCGTGCACAGCCCTCTCTGTGTTCTCCCGAGACTCGAGACTCGTGAGGCTGAGCTCTGTGCAGCTTGGCAGAGGATAGAAAGAGGCTGACAAGAAAAATCCATAGGAAGAGGAGGTGCTCACAGGCTATCACAGTCCTCAGGGAACTGGGGTGAAGTCATGGCAGAAAGACAGGGAAATAAAGTCAGACATATGTAGATGCTGCTAAACCAAGCATAGTGCAAAACAAACCTGAGCTTATGTTTTCAGTTTATCTTTTTCCGCCTTCCAGAGTCTAAAGTGGGCTTATGAAAAAGAGGGAGAATGACTTTTTTCAGGGGCAGATAATGATAGGACAAGGGGGTATGGTTTTAAGCTAAAAGAGGAGAAATTTAGATTAGATATTAGGAAGAAATTCTTCCCTGTGAGGGTGGTGAGGCCCTCAGGTTGGACGGGGCTTGGAGCAACCTGGCATAGTGGAAGGTGTCCCCCCTGTCTGTGGCAGGGAGGTTGGAACTGGATAATTTTTAAGGTCCCTTCAAAACCCAAACCATTCTGTGATTCTGCTGCTGCCATGAGTCTGTGCCCAGCTTTTCAGTACAAGCACTTTGGAGCTCACCAGCTCTTCATCCATTTATTCTCACGGGGGCTGCCTTTCTGCAAATGTAAGGTTTGAGCCTTTTTTTCTTTTTAAATTTTGCATTTGCTTTGTTAATGTCAGCCTCCAGAGGGCGAGAACCCTTCGGAAAGACGCTGGGAATCGCTCCAGCCAAGCTGCAGGTGATCTGCTTGCAAAACCGTAGCAGAAAGACATTAAATCATAAGGAATTTCCCACCCTCCCCCACCACTCCCCCGCCTTCCCGGCCAAAATCGTGCGTTTTCCGACTCATTTCTGTGATGACGTCTCCAGCTCCCAAGCCTGACCACTGCTGGGAAGCCCAGGGCGTTGGACGGGGCTAGGGAAGGGGAATGTGGGTTCCTGAGTCGGGGCTTCCTGGAAAGCTTTAAGGATGATGTAAGCGGCTGGTGCCTTCCACCACGTGGGAAGTTTTTTGGTGGCTTGTCCCGGGAGCTGCTTCACAAGCCAGAAACCTCGGGTGATGCAGGAAAAGTCCTAATGCTGGTGATGCAGAAGTTATTTACTTGGAAATGTCCTTGCAAAGTGCTGTGGGGGGAAAAAAAGGGGGATCTGCCACTTGCCAGCTTCGGAGGGGGATACAAAATCCTGCCAGATCAGCACATCTTGGTGCTCTAAGCCTAACCCTGAGCCCAAAGCCATGGAGAAATACGTCCCAGGACACCTGGTATTAAAGCAAGGGTGGGATGCTTTTAAAACAACACACGCATTGCTGTTGTTGAAGACACCCAATTCCTGGAAGTGCTGAGTGCCTGCTGTGAAAAAAACAGAACAGAACAACCAACCCAAATCTTTTGTGTATGTCTACAGAGAAACTGGAAAAAGTAGGAAGTGGTGGGAATATCATAGTCTTGGACAGTGATGTTATTGTTGAAAAAAAAGTGTCCTAAGAGGGTATGGAGATAAGATGGAATGAGACAGGAGCAGTCTGAGAGTGAGGAGAAGGGAAGTGGTGCTGAGGAAGAAAACCAAAGAAATAGTATTGTTTGGACCCTCAGTGTATGGAATAATCCAGTGTATACATACACACACATCAGCTATACCAGTAATAAACCCGCTCTAAATATGTAATTCAGTTCTGGAGTATATTAATGGTGAGGTGGGAGGTCACAAGCCACAGGCTTGCCCCAGGCATGCTGCTGGGCTACAGGAAGAAGTTGCTGTCAGCAGCAGGGACCCAGCACCACTGCATCCATCCTGGCACCATCACTGAAACAGGCTGAGTAATTAAATCATTTACTGCTACATTTCTGTCAGATCTCATTACACAGCACCTGAGTTATTTTTCCAGTTGAGTGATTGCCTGGATCCTACCGTGGTGATGCTAAATATCCCATCCCTGATGAAAACCCTGGCAATAGCCTCAGAGGGGGTATTTGGTCAGGGCTGGCATTTTCTTCTGCAGCAATAATGCTGTCAGGATATAATCATGATGTGGAAGTGGCCTTGCCTCATCCATCATCACAGCTTACCAGAAGGGGAAGAAGTTCAAAGAAGGGA
This sequence comes from Monarcha castaneiventris obscurior, assembly GCA_026261815.1. Taxonomy (NCBI): domain Eukaryota; kingdom Metazoa; phylum Chordata; class Aves; order Passeriformes; family Monarchidae; genus Monarcha; species Monarcha castaneiventris. The sequence continues at coordinate 32,021,133 of JAMPIT010000624.1, read as the reverse complement.
TGCAGGGAAGACCAAATATGAGTAGGTCAGGACTTCTTGTCCTTGAAAAGAGATGGGTGAAAACATGGTGAGGTGTATGGAACTGGGAGAGGACAGGCTGTTTAGTGCTTCAGACAATGACAAAAAAAAAAAGAAAAGAAATAGATAGATAAGGGCATCAACTGGGGTTGCCAGGCTCAAAACAGACAAATCAGCCAGTGTTTGGTACAAGGTCTGGCACGGAAGCTTTGGATGGCAAAGGTCGTCCTGCTTCCTCCAGAGGACTCTGGGTGGTCGCAGGAGAGAAACTCACAGAGGGTCACCCAGCACCCAGAGACCCCCAGGAGCTGCAGCAACTCCCCAGGCCACAAACAGTCTGAGACAGGAGGGCTTGAAGAGGGAATGACATTACCTGTGATTATGCCTTTCCCAGAAATCTGCTTCTGGAGCCAGGGGCAGGGCCATGGGGGACTGGGACATGGGGCAGCCTGGTACAGCAGCCCTGTCCCATTCCCATAACCCTCAGGCTGATGTAAAGCAACTGAAGCAGAGACAGCCCTGGCAGAGCCTTTGCAGCTCACCTCAGCTGCACTATTCCTCACCTCGCTTTTGTAGCACAGGTGTGGGAGGTTTGTGCCAGCACAGATCCTGTCCTGGTGCCAGTGCAGTTAGAGAGACATCTGGAAAGAGATCCCCCATGTTCATCCATCTGTGGTATGCCAAGCTAAGGGGTCTTCCCTCTGCCTCAGCTCTCTTTTGTATCCAACAAAACCTGAACGGTTTTTTGCACAGTCCAGCATTAACAGCACAGATGGAGCAACTATACTGGAATATGCATGGCTTTTAGTCAAAAGGAATAAATTATAATGGACACAGAGGCCATTTTCTATGGCTAGTATCTCTTACAAAAAAAAGCCCTGAAAAACTCCTTCTCCCCTTGTCTGCTTTCTCATCTGAAATAATCACCCTGGCCAAAAGCTTGCACAGATCTGGCTTGGGCTCACAACAGAATTTTTAAAAGCTCCATCTTTTGGTTTTTAATTTGCATATATCTGGCATTGGAGGGGCTAAACCTGAGCACAGCAAAGCTCATGTGTTCTTTTCTTTGCCACTTTTCAGAGCATTACTATTTTGAAGTGGTTTGTACTGAAGAAGTGTCAAATACAGGGAGCAGAAACAAGGCTGTTGTCAGTGCAAACCCACCTTCACAGCATTTCCCAAACATTTTGCCTGTGTTCTGCATTTTGTGTCAATGTTCAACATGCTCCTTTCATTTCCTTTTCCTTCTTTATTTTTTCTCAGAAAAAAATTAAACCAGACAAGGTTTGAAGGAAGAGAAACATGCCGAGTGCTTCAGAGAACTTTTCCAGCGAAGCTTGTCAGGTCCTTCATCTGGAGCTGCTCAGCTTGACAGCCTGTGAACTCTCATTTCTTTGACCAAAGCCCTGAAAACACGATATTCTGCTTAAACTACCCTAACCCTTTTAACTGCTCTTGCCCTTTATAGCTGTTTAAGCTGCTTAAAATTCAGCTACGGTTCAGATCAATTCAGACGCTGAAGCGTGGTGGAGTAGCCGAATGCTGTAAACTCTCCTGGCTTTGAAATGATCTCAAAATTGAAAATTGTTCAACTGGTAGTATTTAAATATTCATTGCTCTAAATCTAAGAAAACTTGCTTTTAAATAGGATTGAATTACGAGCCTCAAAGAGATTTGCAGCACAAAGCCCCATTTGCAGAGAGCCTGAGTAGCAGTTTTAAAGTTATTAACTTGTGCAGTTAGGAAATTCCTCCTTAAGTGGCATCTTTAACAAATGCTTCACGAAATTGCCTTCAAAAAATACAGATGCAATTAATTTGTCTTGAGTTTTAAACCTCACTGGCATCAACAAAATGAGCTGTATTTTATCTCCCTGGCTCCCAAGCTGAGTGCAAAACCTGTCAGTGACATAAAATCAGTACGGCTCAATGGTTTTGTGCTGCTTTCCTCAGATTCATTAAAGCAGTTGTGGTGGGGGTGTGCAGTCGCACACGTGGACAGGCACAAACCCAAACCTGCCACTGGGGTGAGATGGAGTGAGCCCAACCCCAGGCACAGGGAGAGTTGTTTTGAAGTTCCAAGAGCCATGAGGGCCACCCTTTGAAACTGCAGCAGCCCAGGCAGTTGTGTGCATCAATAACAGAGCCCATGGGCTGGTGACAGTTTTTGGCCCTTCATCGTAGGGGTCAGGGGAGGTGACACCAGCCTGGCCGAGGAGCAGATGCCTCCTTGTACAACATGATGCGATGTGTTTGTGGCCAAGTGTTTTTCCAGCTAAAAGAACAGGATGTGATTTTCCTGGCTGAACCAGGGCGAGACCTTGTTGAGTCACCTCTCCAGCCTCTGCCTGACTGCAGAAGTGAGTTAAACATCAAACTCTCCAGCAGAACCCATTAACCAGCTCCATCAGTGCTGAGAGCCCCTGGGAAGCAGTGGGAAGGGATGTGATGTGGCGATGTGCTGAGCATTGAGTTCCTTTGAAATACCCAGCAAAACCCCATGAGGACCCAGGTGTCAAGCTGGAGGATGCTGGGGATGCTGGGGAGGCTGCTTACTGCAGCAGTGGGGATGGATGTCCTCCAAACCACCACATATCCCACCACATGTGGGGCTTGATGGGACTCCCCCTGCACCATCACCCCAGCTGACAGCAGGTGCAGGTCCTTGGCATGGAACTTGAGGTCCTACATCCCACAAGGAGAACCTGCAAGCCCCACTCAGCCCTTTCAGAAATCACAGAATCATAGAATGGTTTGGGTTGGGAGGGACTTTTAAAGGTCATCTTGTCCAACTCCCTGCCATGAGCAGGATCTTCAATGAGACCAGGTTGCTCAAAGTCCCACCAAGGCCACCCAATGTGGCCTTGAATGTTTTCCAGGGATGGAGCATCCACCACCTCTCTGGGTAACCTCATCAGTGTTTAACCCTCATCGTAAAAAGAGGGGGGTCTAAATCTACCCTCCTTTAGTTTTAAACCATTATCCTTTGTTCTATGACAACAAGACCTTCTAAAAAGGGCCACTTAACCTTCACAGACTCCAGCCTGGAGCTGGTGCCCAGGCTGCTACCAGTCATGGCAGTGTTGGGCATGTGTTGGGACACAGGGACCGTCCCCAGCCTTTAATGAAGAATTTCAGGTGCTTTAGTGTTGCTGGTAATGGAGGTTTTCTAGAGCTTGAGGATGGGGAGTCTGTGGGGTGACTTTAATGTGGTAACATCAGCTTGCCAGGCGCTCCAAAACCCAAGAAGTACGGGAAAATACTCTGGTCAAAATACGCATTCTTCTTATCTTCAGAAAAAAGTTTCCTCTGGAAGGAAATGGCTGCACGTTTAGAGATGGGAAGTGTAAGATGCCAGCATTTCAGTGCTGAAAATAACAACTTGTGCTTTTTATCTGGGCCTCAGGAAAAAATGTGAATGGATGATGCAGAGGATGGGTGCTGCAAGCTGTAATGTCACACTGCCATCCCTTCCCTCCCTCCTGCTGGAGCTGCCCGTGGGGAGCATCTGGCCTTCCTCTGAAAATCACCTGCAATTTATTGCCCCAGCATTAAAGGCTGGACTGTGAGCCCAAGTATCACCCTTGGGGCAGTAGGGTGTAAGTCCATGTGCTGACCACGGGACCACCACCGTGGTGGGCAGCTCTTGGTGGCATCCTGCTGTCATCTCCAGCCTGGAGGAGGTCAGGGAGAGCCCAGAAGCTCTCATGCTTCTTGCAGCCTCATCTAAGAGATGTTAATTGTGCTGTGCTTGCTTGAGCCTCTATAATTAACAGTGCTGCATCAGCAGGTGCTGATGCCGCAGTGATGATCGTGCTGCTCATTTTCCAGGAGCTGCTGGGACTCCAGACAAACGAGGGGTTATTTCAGGTGACTTGCCTGTCATGGAGTTTCCCAGGGTCTGCCCACCCTCTCTGAGTGCAGGTTTCCCATGTAATGGCAGTGGTGGGTTTTTTATGGCAGCTAACCAATTAGTCTGATTGGGAAATGCTCCTGGAGTTTGCAACACGGTCCTGTGGGCTTTGTATGGAGACCCCGGTGGGTGACACTGGAGAAGGGAGATGGGACCTGGCCTGGGGACCCAGGGCAGCACTGAGCACAGAATCACAGAATTGTCGGGGTTGGAAGTGACCTCTGAGGATCACCCAGTCCAACCCCCTGCCAAGGCAGGGTCACCTGGAGCAGGTGGCACAGGAACGCTGTGTCCAGGTGGGTTTGGAATGTCTCTAGAGAGGGAGATGCCACGACCTCCCTGGGCAGCTCTGGGGCAGTGTTAGAGGTTCTAACCCCAAAGGGAGCATTTGCTGCCTTAGGGAAGCACCCAAAACACAAACTGGAGGGTCAAGTCCCCTGTGGTTTTTGTACATTGGTGCAAGTGTGCCAAAACCAGTGAAGCTGAGAGCTCTTTTAGGATGTGCACCAGGTGCTGTATCACTGCCTCTCCCACTGATAACACATCTATTCATTTAAAATCTGACATGCCAGCTCAGTTTGGTTCCTCCAGCAGGGTCTGGAATGGGACAGACCACATGTGGGTGTCAGGCTCAGTCCAAGACCCACGTGGCCATCCATGGCAGCAAAGCACTGCTGGCATCATTCACCCACAGGGATCAGGCACAGGAGTGCATCACCTTGGGGGTGGAGACAGGAAAACAGCCCACTCCAGCCTTTTCCACCCCACATCCTTCCACTCTGAGGTCCTCAGGGATGCAGCTGTAGGACACAGAGCAGGGGAAAGCAGAGCAAGGCAAAGGCAGTAGGAAACAACAGGAATGGCTTGAGGGTCTTTCAGTATGAGGTGCAGAAAAAACAGGTTACTTTTAATTTTGCCAGCTAGAGAGCTTTTTTTAGCCCCAGCATGGAATTGCTCAGGTGTCCTAGGGGCACATGGAGCTTCTTCCACAGCACATGCCCACATTCGTGAGATCAAAGATTGTGTCTGCCAGAATTTGGTCCTTGCCAGACCAGCTTTTATTTTCCTGCCAGATCCAGAAAATCTCATTGACTCTTTGGCTCTTCATCCCTCACACTCAAGGCACAACTGAGGAGCTGCATTTGCCGAGCAAGTGTCACCCCCAATTTGTGTCACTGCAAGAGGGAGAAGAGCCAGGGCTATTACTTGTTTGTTATATTAATGTCCCTATTTCTAGGATAACAGCACGTCCAAGGGGTATTTTGCAGAAGTCTGTGCACTTTATACCAGGCAACAAATCCTGATTCAGCCTGTTACATAAATTATTTATCACAATCACAGAAAGTTAGAGGAGGGGAAGGCTGGATTAGTCCAGACAACACAGTTGATGGAGGCACAGTGAAAGCCATGGTGAGGAAGGCTCTTGATTTCAAAAGGGCAAAGCTCACAAACTTAGCATCACCAGAGGCTGGCTGCAAATGCCACCAGTGTGAGGACAATCAGGACCTTCTCAACCTGAAGGCTCCAGGGAAACCTCACTGTGACCCTTTGTGTTTAAAGGGGGTTTATAAAAAAGAGGAAGAGCAACTTTTTACATGGACAGATAGTGACAGGACAAAGGAGGATGGTTTTAAATTGAGAGTGGAGAGATTTAAACCAGTTATTAGAAAGAAATCCTTTACTGTGGAGGTGGTGAGGCCCTGTCACAGGGTGCCCAGAGAAGCTGTGGCTGCCCCATCCCTGGAATTGTTCAAGGCCAGGTTGGACGGGGCTTGGAGCAACCTGGGATAGTGGAAGGTGTCCCTGTCCATGGCAGGGGGTTGGGATGAGATGAGCTTTAATGTCTCTTCCAACCCAGACTGTTCTGTGTTCTTCTGATTGTGCAAGATCCAAGGCTAATGCAGAGGTGGATGTTATTTCAGCTTTTATCAGCGAAGTGTGCCAATGGCATGTGGCCATCTCCATGCATGGGGGGTACCAAGGAGGACCAAGGTCCAGAGCAGCAGCAGCAAAATGGGAACCTCTTAAATGCCCACGCATGACACAAAACCCTGAGAAAGACTGACCTGAGCCCAGAAAAATTAAAAACAAAAGCTAGGGAATGGGATCACAGTCTTCAAATACCTCCAGGAAGGAGCCAAGGGGCAGTCGGGGGAGGATAAATATCAGACAGGGAAAATATTTAGTTTAGCTAAAGGTCCATATTGACACTTGAGCAAAACAGGATTATCTGTCCACAGATACATTTAATTAAAAGAAACTTCCCACGTATTCGATCAGAAGAAAGCAGAGGTGAGAGGGAAAATAAAAGGAAAAAAAAAGAGGAAAAGCATTTTCAAGTTTAAATGTAATTTTTAAAAGGAAATTTATAAGATGGCAGCTGCAGGGGTAGAGGAAAGGGTTGATGTCCCATTCTTGCACCTCCGTAGGGGGTCTGACTAATGTGGGCCGGTTAATTCATCTTTACTGTCCAGACTGTTGGATTTTTTGGGTGGTTCCCATGCCTGATTTCAGCTCAGGCCAACTCACAAACCCTGCTTGCAGGGCCCATCCAGGGAGCAGAGGGCAGGTGGGTGTTCCCTCCCCACAGGGCAATTTGGAGGTGCCACCTGTCCTGGAAGCTGGCAGAGCATCAGTGCATCCTCTTCCCATCACTGCCAATCCCTGCTCCACCATTCTCCTGGCACAGAAATGATGGCCAGGTTCAGGGTAAGGTCCTTGGGAAAGGAAGAAAAGGAGAAAAAACACAAAAGGAGGAAAAAATTAAGTTTTCGGCACTTGTGCACAGCTGTGATTTTCAGGTGTGAGGTTCCTGGTCCAGTGGAGTTGTTTTGCTTTACAAAGCCAATTGCTCCACACCCCTGTTTTGTGTCTTTCTTCCATCAGTGTTATGGGCATCACTGCCACGTCCCTTGCACAGGGCTGAGAGAAGGAGCATCCCTGCTCTGGGGAGACAGGACAGGCTGGGGGAAAAGGCAGGAGTGACCGGTCTTCTCTAGGAGGGGTGGGGACTGAGGATACAGGACAGGCCTGTTGGCTCAGCTATGGAGCTGAACCTTCCTCCCAGCTGCACTTGCTGAGATGGGGCAAGAGGAAGGCAGAAGGTCTAACCAGGGAGCCAGCCACAGATTTATTCCCAGCTCAAAAAACTAATTTAAAAGGCAAATTAACTAATGGAAAGCATGGCTTGGGAACACTGCCTCCATCCTTCCCCTTTTGCTGGGGCTCATTGCTTCACACCCCAAATCTCACCCATATGCTCCTCGAGGGAGGCTGGTACAGGAGCTGTTGGGGCAAGACCCTTTGAGTTTCACCCTGAATATTTTTCTGATTAGTTTGCTTATGGGGCGTTCCATCTTTGTCCTTCAAGGTTCCCCACTTGTAAAATAACAGTAACACTGCCAGCCTCAGTAGAAAGGCACCTGGAGCTCTGCTCACCAGGGAGGGTGTTAAGACAGCTGGTTATTCTTAAAATAAATTATCAGTAAGAGAAGCAGCCACAAAAAGCATTCATCAGCTATTGAAGGACCCTGGAAGATCAATGGTTTAGTTAATATAATTCTTGCCAAGTATTAGCTTGGAAAGATCAGAGCTGCCAGAAACAAAAGCAGATTAACGTCCTGCCCCAGTCCCAGTTTCCCGCTGAGCCTGACAGGTTCTGGAAAAAGCTTCTGTGCCCAGAAATTTATTTTGAGATCAGCATGCTTACAAGATTATTTCCTTCAAATTAAATCCAAGAGAAGTTAATCTCATCTGTAGAGGGCAGGGAGCAGACAGGTGAAGGTGGTGCAGCAGCCCAGGGGTCCTTGAGGGGATTGGGGCAGAAACTGGGGAGTAGGAGCAGAGACACAAATGGGCTACAAGGACTTGGGTATGGTGCAATGACTGTGAGCTGCCAGAAATACCCACAGCTGCCACATCAGGCAGGTCCTCCATTATCCATCCAGCTCCCTCTGCTCCAGAAAGTAAGGAAAATTAAATTAGAGCATCCGAAAAGAAACTATAAAGCTCATGGATGCTCACACAGAGAAGCGGCAGCTGCATTCTAAATGATGTGATAAACACCTCGGGGGTTGCCACCAGGCATGTGCTTAATGAGTACACAAATGATGGCTCCTCTTCTTTCTTTTCCATCTTCCCATTTCCTACCAGTTGCCCTGGAAACTTCCCCCTCACGGCACTCACAGGAGCAAAGTCCAAGAGGAGAAAAAAACAGCTGCAAACCCTTCGTGGTGTAAAGCTCACGGCCAAGCGAAGCCAGAGGAGGATTTTGGGGCGAGCTGTGCCTGTACCTGCCTGCCTCCCTCCCACGCCCTGCACAGCTTGGCCCTGTGACCCCAGTGATGGGCACAGACCACATCCCACAATATCCCCCACATCCCACACCGAGCCCACACTGCTGCCCGTCTCTCAAGTTGTTCACACAAGGGCTGCACGGACCATCCCTCCTACACAGACACTGCCGCAACCCACGGCTCATGTACAAGGAGCCAGAGCGGTGAATGACCTCCCAGAAGACTCCTGGGTACTTTTCCAATGGGGATATAAGCAGCCACACCCAGAGACTTGCAGTTAATTCCCCATTAGGATAAGCACCAAATTGGCTAAGGTAGGAGGAAAGTGCACCAGATGTCTTGTTCTTCTGCAGAGAGCACCTGCAATTCATGGGGGGGGGGGAAAAAGAGAGAATTAAAAAATCCAATCTCAATGCTCATTTGCATTGGAGGAATTAAAAGGCCAGTGGATCAGCAGAGCCAGCCTATCCTGAGAATGCCAAGCCATGCTGGTGGTGTCCCTGGAGGGTTTTGTCCCAGCAAACACTCGTCAGCCTAAGGGTAAATGCAATGTCCACACCTCATGTCCCAGCCCCAGCAAGGAGGGCTGGGGCTGCAAATGTTTTGTGCAACCCACACCAGAAATGTTGGTCTCTGCTCTGAAGCAAGATGCCCACAGCAGGCAGGGGAGGCTGTGCTCTCATCATGCTTCCTTGTGCCCCGATTTCACACGCTCTGCTGCTCAGAACTGCCACCCCAGCACCCAAATCCCACCCCTCCTGCCTGTCCCGAAATGGGGGCACCACAACAGGCAAACCCCACCTCTCATCTGTAATGCACTCTCATTTTCAATGCAGATTTTGTATAAAATGCACTTTAAAAATACATGTAATATGCATAAAAAATCTTTACATTAACAGCGTTACCTTTTTAGCCAGACATCACCCATCTGAGCTGCACATCACAGTTTGTGTATTGCCCACGATGCCTCGAGTAAGACAAAAATGAGAACAAGGACAATCTCTGCTGTGGAGTTAGGCCTCCAGATCACAAACCCATTGATCCCACCTGCCTGGTTTATTTTCTTAAGGCTTAAGAGAGCTGGCTCAGTGGAAGGGTTGGGGCACACGGCTTGTGGCTCCTCACACCGCCCACGCTGCCAGGAAATACCCTGCCTGTACATGGGGCTCGGCTGCTCTCAGATATTTTTCCCTGCACACCCCCAGAGACAGAAAATATTTATGTATTATAGACCCATAAAAATACATAGTAATAATATAGGAAGTATGTAAATATAGAAATAGCACAATATATTAAAATATTTATGTAGTATATATAAATATATAATGTATAGATAAATATATAATAAATAAATATATTGCACACACCTATACATATGAATGCAACAAAAAGTTGAAAATCTGAAATGATAAGAGCCAGGAAAAAGGTCAACATCCAGGTGCAATCAAAGGAGGGAACGCTGCTGCAATGGATGCACAGCACAGATGGAGCCAAGGATTGCCCCAGTCTTGGCCTGTTCCACGACCTGCCATCAAGATGAATTAAATGCATCCCAAAACCCAGGGACCAAACAGCTTCTTTGTGCCTCTTCAGCAGCTCCAGGCCAAGGCACCTCCACATGCCTGCTGTGTGGTGTTTCTTCAGCTGGCTCAATCCTCTTCTCAGGACCATTTTTCTTTTTGCTTAAGCTTCAGAGCCCATCAGAAAATGTGAGTGGCTGCCACGACAGGAAGTGGAGCTGCAGGGTGGGGTTGGTGGTTCCCTGGGAGGGCGGCATGATGGCTGTAGTGCTTACAACCCACGCGTTTCCCTGGGAGAACCTGGACCACCAGAAAGGACAATTCCCAATTTCCCAGCTGGACTTGCTCCAAGAACCTGCTAGGGATAATTTAAAGCCAACTATTGATTGAGCCCAGAATTGCACACCCTCCCTCCCCTTACCAATTCTTGCCCAGGTGGATCAACCACCACTGCTCCCACCACCTCTTGCCAATAGGCTGATCTGGGCTCCACCTCAGAACTGCAGGCACCAAGAGCTAAATGTTTCATTGCCACCAAGGGAAAATTCTACCCCAGAGCTCCCAATAAAGGCTCTTGCTATTTGACACTATATTTCATCTGTGCATGTGTTGAAAAGCTTTAATCATGTACCTATGTATAGTCCTGCACCAGCAATTTCCAGTGACAGCCAGAAGGAAAACACAGGACCCTCGGTAACAGAAAACACGCTGGAGCCAAGTAAACAAAATGACAGTCTTATAAACCAGAAGCGTTTGTCCCATTAAGGATTCAATTCGTAGACAGAATAACAAGGGATGAGTTATTTGGAAGTGCAGACTTTAAGGACATGGATAATGAACAGCAACAGAAACGCTGTGACTGCAAGACCTTTGCTCAGGAGTGACTCAGCACAGCAGCTGCTTCCTGGAAAATTAATACTTCAGCCTCCCCAAAACGCCCGCAAAGCCTTTGAGAGCTTGCAAAAACCAACCCTGGAAGCTCCATCAGCCCTCTGATCTGTCACTGCTATGGGGATTAACACAGGTCCCCCACCCCAGCACAGGGCAGGGACCTGCAGGGAGCTCCAGCAGCGACCGTGGGGACTCAAGGCAGTGCTGCCAACAGAAAGCAATCATCTTTTGGCCTCAGAGCCACCTCCCCACGACCCCCAAACTCAAAAATCTCCCTCACCACCACAGGCACCCCAAGCAAGCCCCTGCCCCAACCCAAGTGTCCCTGAGCAGAGGCAGCTGTTAAGGAGGTTAACACAGAATCGTGTCAAGTAACAAACACCTAGTATTTATTAATAAATTAGTACACCGGAAGGCAATTTTTCCCCTCTTCCCCCACTCCCACCCCTTCCCACGGGGCAGCTCATGCCACCCTCATACCATTATTTCTTCAAATTGAGCGTAGTACAGACTGTTCGTTACGGGAGCATAATAATTGCAAATATAATCAGACAGACTTCTTACGATGCAGCTTTTTGTCCCCCACACCCCCCCCACCCCCGACCTCTTTTAATAAAAAGTGAAGTGTGATTTGAAGAGACTACTGAGACCATATAAGGTCTTTGGAGAACTTACCGGCCATATCTGTATAAAAAACAAGAGACACGAGTGTAAAAGCATAGCTTGGTTTAAGTCTTACAGCACGAGGAGAGCACGACCACCAGCGGCCTTCGCCTCCCCACGTCCAGCACCGGCTCCCTTGGGGGCCCCACCATTCCCACACGTGGCAAGGCAGGATAACTCCTTACATTCGACTGGAGGCAAAGGACCTTTCCACTGCCTCGATGGGTGGTGGGGCTTGACCCTTTTCCTTGCGGTTTAAGCGCTTCTGCTGCAGCCTATTAGGAGCGCGATGCGTTGTCCGGGTGAAAACCAGACAATAAATAACCGTGCTAGTAAAATCTCAGCAATGGATATGAGCCAAACAAGAGTACATTAAAAAAAAAAGTCAGCTCGGGTGGGAAGCTTAGCTGCATTAAGAGACAGTAACCAGCAACAATTGGGGTGGGTTTTTTGTGTGTTTTTGCCATTTACTGCCCCGAGGTGAAGGGAGGTGGTTGGGAGATGGTCACTCCGAGCGACAGCTTTGACAGAGGAAGGGGGTTACAGAGCAATCCCCAAATTGATGTGTTAGATTACACCAGATTTGTGGTCTTTTAGTTCATTAACTGCGATTTCGGATTTGTTTGTTTGTTTGTTTTCTTTTTTTTTTAAAGTGCATCGGCTGATCTGATTGGAATGAGAACAAGGAGAAGAGAGGCTCGGGGAGGGGGCAGAGGGTGCAAAGACTTGGACTGAGCGATAGAGTTACGGTGGAGGGGTGCATCGCTGGCAAACTGCACCCTCTCCAAAAACCAAGGACACCTCAATGAAAATACTGGCCGTATATTCTACAACAAATCCTGCCTGCGTATTGTTGGTCATCTTAACGAGTGCCAAGCTAGCTCTAGCAGATATTCGGAGAGCGTGCGGTGACCCGGTGCCTACAGTAAGTCGGGAAGGTGGCTATAGACAGAGTCCAGGAGGGTCTGGCTGGCTTCCTGGCTCTTGACTCCAGCGATCTCAAATAGCCTGTCCAGCTTGTCTTCGGCCTGTGGGATCTCCTCGATCACATGGAGCTCCTCGGGGTTGAGGATGTGCAGCATGTCGTCAAAGATGGGCTGCAGGTCGCACGGGTCCAGGCGCACCTGGCGCAGGACGGTGTCCTTCTTTTCTGAAGGAGGAAAGGGGATTGGTCAAGAAATTCCTCAAGAAACCTCTGTTAACCAGGGCTTTTTCTCCTCAGTCCATCCCCTGGTGCCACCTCCAGAGAGGGACATGCCACAAGGAGAACTGAGGGAAAAGGTGGAGGGTGACAAGTGATGGGGAGGGGAGAAGATGGAAAAGGCGGTGCTGCCGAGGCACCTCAGCCAGGATCCTGCAGGAGCAAACACAGCACTTGTAAATGCTGAATGGCCAACTGGGAAAAGTGAGGGCAGGAGGGGAGCCAAAAAAGCTGAATTCTGCTCTTTCAAGTTGTTTTCATTGGGTCAGCTTTATTTTCGCACCCAAGTATAAATTTGGTAGATTGACTGAGCTCAGTGTTTCACCTTCATCAGAAGTTAAAAGGTGATTAAATGCAACAAGTTAAATACAGTAAATTAAAGCCCCTAAAATAAAGGGGGGTGACTAATGGTACTTTATGTCTGCAGCAGAGAGTACCAAGAGTGAAAAAAAATTTAAAAAAACCCAAACAAAAATCAGTCTGGGAATTACATTCTCCAGTTTCATCTCATGCAGAAATGCACAGACAAACATGAGAGCCCAAAGTCAGGAAAAACACCCCCCAAACACCCAAGGATGCTACAACTTCCCTGGCAGAACTTCAAAGAGTCAAAAGACTTTAAAGATGTTTTTCTGTCTCAAATCTCTGTCACCTTTGCTAACAGGATATTCTGATCTGGAATGAGGATGTGATAAGTGCATCCTGGAGAGCCAGTTTTCCCAGTTATCTGCTTTAATGATATCGTGTGTTGGGCAGCTCTACCACGTGTGCTGACCACATGGGGCATGCCATGGTGTCCCTTCTGTCCTCCCACTCCAGCCTGGGCTGGCTTTGGTACCTTTGGTAATAAAAGAGCCCGTCCGGCTGAGCGCGGAGGAGCCGCTGGAGGTGGAGTCACAGCGCAGGAGAGGCTCGGCTTCGTCGACAAAGAAGCATTTCTTCTCTGAAGGAGAGGGCTCCACGGTGAGCACGGCTGCCTCGGGGGGCTTGGGGCTGGGCGTGGGCGCGGGGCTCACGGGGCTGGGGCTCACTGGCAGCACCAGCTTGTCACCTTCCAGCTGTGTGGAGGAAAGAGAGGGAAAATTAACGTAGGGGGATGCTATGCAGTGAGTAACACCCAAACCCACCTGCACCCTGGCTTTCAAAACACCCCAGCCCACCCTCAGCAAGGGGTGACCCGTTCTGCTGGCCCAGAATAGGCCCAGGAGATGCCCCCGGGTGGACATCAGCACTGGTATCTGGCACATCAGGCAGGAGGGGTAACATAACCCACACCCTTGAGACACCTGGTAGGAGCAACCACTGCACCAGCGTGACACATGCAACCACAGCAGAGCAGTTTAGCTTGGTTTTCCTTCTCAGACTCAGTTTAATAAAGCACAAAGCACAGCTCTTGGGGGCAAGAGGTGATGATGCCCAAAACCTGCTCCACACCTCTTGTTTGCTAAAAGCAAGGCACAGCCTGGCTCCACAGCTCCAACCAGTGCCAAGGCAGCAGGGCGAGGGCTGTGAGATCCTTCAGGGATCTCCAGTGCACCACATGGCTTTGACCAGCTCCACTGATCAGCTCCACTTCAAATTAATGATTTGTTTGGTCCATCTCACCCTTGCTCCCATGAGCACCCCATTAAAGCCTGATGGAGGAGTCCATCCCACCAGACTCCAAGTTCAGAGCAAGGAAGGACAGGCAGGAGCTGGCACTGACCACAGCATCACCCAAATGCCTTTGCTTTTTCCTGTCCTCATGTAAGCCAAGGACAAACATTCAGCTACACAGTTCCAAAGATATCAGGAGCAGCAAGCACTGCTGGGAAGCACTGCACTGGGAAGCAGCACCATTTGACAAGTGACAGGACAAGATAAAATGATCTCAAGTTGTGCCAGGGGAGGTTTAGACTGGGTATTAGGAAAAATTTATTCACCAAAAGAGTGGTCAGGAATTGCAACAGGCTGTCCAGGGAAGTGGTGAAATCACCATCCCTGGAGGCATTAAAAAAACATGTGGATGTGGCCGTTGGGGACATGGTTTAGTGGTGGACTTGGCAGTGTTGGGTTAAGGACTGGACTCGATGATCTTAAATGTCATTTCCAACTTTAACAATTCTATGATTCTATGATTTGCCTGCTTCCTAATTTGATTGTACTCTGCATGTTTCTTGAAACTCCTTCCTACTTCCATGGCAGCAGCCAACATTATCTACCCTCCTCCATCTCTCAACATCCCCCTCAGGGTGCAAATCTCAAGCAGAGCATTTCTACTTCCTGTTCCCTGAAGGGATGAGATGCCTGGGCCAGCATCCTCGCATCCCTGGCTAGCAGCTACCAGGTCCCTCTAAACAGGTTGCTTTAAGGGCCATCCAATACTTAACCTTTTTCCCAAACCCTGCGTCCCGGCTTGATCTGCCAGGGAAAAGAACTGCAAGCCCTGTCCACATGCAATTCCCTCTCCCAACAGCATTTCACAACCCTGTTTTCTCCTTCTACAGAGGGAAGATCAGGCTATTCCTGCTAACAGGCTTTTGCCTACAACCCAGGGATAAAATGCAAAACTGGGATTAAAGGCTGTGGGAAAGGGAGCTGCTGAGCCACCTCCGTGCCGGCATGGATGTGCCTGAACATTCCTCATCCGTGTCGAGGAATTCGCCACCCACAAATCACATGTCTGCTGGGACGCCCATTAGTTCACATTAAGTTAACATTGAAGCCTGTTCCTGGTAGAATAAAAGGGGTTTTTTTCTCCCCTCATTGAAAATAAACAGGGGAGGATTTGTTCTAGCTCAGCGCATTACGCAATAGGCATGTTAAAAATAAAAGTCAGCTTTAATTTTTAATTAAAAGAATCTGCCTTCCCCTCTGAAACTCCCTTTCCAGTACAGCTCATCATGGAGAATCAGCTATGGCCATTAAGGGGGAATATCAAGGGAAGGACCAGGACAGCAGCTGAGCACTTTCCAAATT
Organism: Monarcha castaneiventris obscurior; assembly: GCA_026261815.1. Lineage (NCBI taxonomy): Eukaryota > Metazoa > Chordata > Aves > Passeriformes > Monarchidae > Monarcha > Monarcha castaneiventris. The sequence goes on along the minus strand of JAMPIT010000624.1, from coordinate 32,005,675 downwards.
GTAATATGCTCTGATATGCCCTTTAAAAATAACACAGGCTTTAGGCTTGTGCAGCTCATCCACCTAATATCCAACCATAAACCCACCTAACCAATTCACAAAAAGGAACCTGATGACCAAGCAGCAATTGGCCAAGGGAGGGCAGGGAGCAGACAGCTGCCCCAGCTCTGCCTTCCCAGAACCAACTCATTTGGAGTTTAATTAAACAGCTGCTAAAACACACTAGGAAAGACAAAATCACCCGAGGTTATTTGACTGTAGCCCTCCCGGGAGCCCAAAGCTTTCCAAATAGCTGAACGTTTGCAAGCTTGAGGCAAAGCAAACAGGATGCTTGGATGTGTGTTAATGTTTAAACCACGGGAAGAAGGCAACCGGGAATCAGGGCTTTGCAAGAAAAGGGAATGCAAAAGGTTGCTGCGAGGTGAAGCCTGTGGAATAGGTGTAAAAACACACTATTCATAGCCTGTGACTCACTGCCTTGAAACCATCTTTGCCATTCCTATTTTTGTGAACGGTGGTGATTGAGTGAAACCAAGCTCTGGCTGGGAAAGAAAACCACAAAAAAACCCCTCTTGCAACCCTTTTGCCTTTCCAGAGCCATGGGATTCCTCACCTTTACATCCTCGTTGCTGGGCTCCTGCACTTGCCACTGGGGCTGCATCTGTACCTGCACAGAGAGAAGAGGGGGACGCCGTTAGATGCACAGTCCAGAACGGAAACCAAAGGCACTGCAGTGGCTTTGTGACATCAGCAGCCTCCTACAACCCATCAGGGGTGCTCTGCCACGTATTTTTTTTAGTTTTTATGGGTTTTTTTTTTTTTTTTGAGTACTGCATCAAGAGATTTTCAATGCCAAAAAAAAATAATTAACGAAAAAAAATCCTAAAAGCTCCTATGTACTTGCAGCCCTTTAGACTGCAGTTCAAGCACCAGCATCCTCTTGGATCCCAATGCATCTGGGAGGGTGCTCTAGGCAGCTCAGGGTGTCTGAAGGTCCTTCCTAAAAGGAAGAAAAGGGGGCAGAAGGGGATGGGGGCAGGAGAAGACATAGGCTTGGCTTTGTTTTCTTTCACAGCTGCTCTCAGCAGCTCTGTTTGAATGGGTTGGTCCCGTTTGCTGCCTCCGTTTTACAGTACTGCAATAAAAGCTCAGCTCAGACAAACAGAAACTGCAGCTGCTGTGCTAATATTAGGAAGGAGCAGCAGTAAGCACTAAAAAACACCCTTCCCTCAGGCGATGCTTCCCAGCAATTCTTCCTGCCGCAACCAGGCGGGAACAAAAGCGAGTGGCAGGTTGGCTGCTGCTGAGGGTGGCTGTGCACCCTCCGGGATGTGGGGGGGATAAATTTAGCACCGAGGCAGCCACTTCCCGGATTCCCTGCCAGAAAATGACACCCAGCTGACACCAGCCCTTATACCCAGGTCTGTGATGCCTCCGTAGGGAATGCAGGAGGAAAAACCCCAGCATGTGAAGCAGGGTGGGCTGGGCAGCAGCCTGGCACAGGTGATGCTGCAGGACTGAGTGGTGCTGGTGTGGGATCCTTTTGCTGTGAACCCCACAGGCATAGGGAGGATCCCTTTGGATCAGCAGCTTCACGGTGCACAGGGTGTTTGGGATCCACCCTGAGGGCAGACAGACCCTGGCAGGTTAAACACCACTGGCAGGGCCATGAGCTCTCATGGAGGGGTCAGAGAGGGGCAGTGATGGTGTGTGGTACTGCAGAGCAGGAGGCACGTCCTCTGCCAGGATGGGAACGGCAGAGGATGCTGGGGTGGGAAAGCCCAAATTTCCTCTCTGTGCCCTTCACCTCACCCGTGTGGTTTCAGGAGGATGCTGGACCCATCTCTGTGGTGGAGCCTCCTCCCTCACCACGAGGCAGCCCTGGGGAAGAGCTACTCAAGTCAAGCCTCACAGGACTCGGGATGGGAAATGCTGGGTCTGGGGAGGGTTTAGATGCCACAACCAAAACTGCAGCCACCCACAGAGGAAGCAGCTCTTCCCCAGCAGCCCTGCCCTGGCCATCTGTGGGCCGAGCACTTCTCCAAGCAGAGGATGACTCCAGGAGAATCCTTTCTATGGATTTGCCCACTCACTTTTTAACTCAAACCATAATGAAGAGGTAATGAAGCCCTGATGAAGAGTTTCCAAACCCAGTTGCAGGCTGAGTTAGTCGATACTGAGTTTGGCTAGTAGAAGAAACCATCTTCGAGTTTCCTCTAATGCTCCCACACCCATTACACTGCAAACACAGAGACCCCAGGAGATGTGGCCACCACAGCAGGGAAACCTCAAGTATCACTGCATATATAAAGTTTATATTTTTGCGCTATTGTTGTTTCTCTTTGCGTTACTTTATGAATTATTACATTTTGTTTATTGCACGTTCCCCGGCATAGTTCAAACCCAACCTCAGTTTGCTGAAAATCAAGTCATGGCTTGGAGCAAACTCGGAGTGATGCCGACTCCAGCAAAACCCAACCAGCCCTATGCCCTCCCCAGGGCTCTGGCCACTTCACCCTACAGCTTTGTGCCTCAAATGAAACCTGATGCAAGTCCAGAAAGCAATTTTATTCTTTTCCTGGGCACTTCCCAGCCCTCAGACCACAGCCCCCTCTGGCTAGGAAATCCATCCAACCGCTTTACCCTCACTCCACTGCTGACACGTGAAGGCAGCACAAACTTAATTCCTAATTACTGGGCCCAGCCCAGTCCTGCACTGCCAGAAGAGGAAGTGAAGGGGACGAGTCGGAGCTGACAGGGGCCGGGTTTGAGGATGCTGCTCCAGGCTCTTGACTCCCCCCCTCTCAGGGTTTTGACCTCTGAAAGAGCAAGAAACGGAGCCACAAGGCACTGCCACAGGCACGTGCCTGGACATGGGGTTGCTTTCACATCCTCTTCTCCTCTGAAATACCCCAAAACCCCACAGCTTAACCTTGCACCAGCCCCAAGTCTGACACATCTGCTGACTCATGGGATTATCTGCAGCATGAAATTAGCCATGAAATTAAACCTTGCTGGGCTTGGGGCTGCAGCCTCCCCCTCTCCACTTTCAACATCTCCCTTATTCATGGTTTTTTTTTTTCAGCTTTGCTGAGGCTGCGCTGCTGAACACCCTGAGGGAGGCTGTTTGCTTCCTTCCATCCAGCCCCTGAAATATTTCAGCCGAGGCCAGCAGAGCCATAAATAAAACGATAAGAGCTTAAAGCACTGCTCACAGCAGGATACTCAGGGGAGCCAATACGGCCTGGCCGTGCCAGCTCCACCCCAGGCCAGCTCAGGTGAGTGCAGAGCCCCTTGGTAGCTGCAAAATGCTGTTATGCACCACGAAAAAAAAAAAAAAAAATCTCATTACCTAGTGGATACTGTTTTTTTCTGATTTTAACCCCCAAAAATGGAGAACTGAAGTTTGCTGGGATGGCAGGGAGAAACCTCTCCCTTCTTCCCCTCTCTTCCGCCTATTTTTGCTGTCAGCACCACTAATTTGGGATGTGCCTGTGCTTGCTAAGCAGTGCCTCAGCTTGCTGCTGCCTGGCAAACGTGCCTGCAAGGGGACAGATTTTGCAAACCTTGAGTCCAACAAACATTCGTGGCCAGGGCCAGGCTTTAACAGGAGCCCTGAGAGCTAAATGCACCTCCAAAAACCTTCCCACAGCTTCTGCACTCGCTGTATTTTCTGGCTCAGCTCCAAAAAACCCCGAGCAAAATGATTCAGAGGGCTAATCCCGGTTTAACCTAAATTCATCCAGTGCCATGCAAAACCAGCATAATCTCCCACAGCTAAAAAAGCAGGCAAGTCTGCAGTGGAGCTGTTCCATACCTGAAGGAAAATGTTCCTGCCTCGTGCCGTAATGCTCCAGAGACTCCCAGTAATCCCTCTATTCCTATCAGGGATTGTAAATATTTGGATTTGGGAGCACAAAAGGCTGCCGAAGGAACCGGGCACTACAGGAGAGAGCAGCTTTGCCTCCATAGGTTTTACAAGATGAAGGCAGACACCAGATAAAGGATTTAGGACAAGGATGCAATAGTGGGTGGGATGGGATGTGTTTAGGGTACTAATTTGCCATCTGAGAGCTACAGCATTCAGTAACAGTTTTTACCCATGACTTGAAGATGTCAGTGCTTTATTAGGACATAGGGTTCATGGGGAGAGATGGGCAAACTCCATTTTGCACCCAGGGATTCTGGGCAGAGCCAAAGGCATCCCAGACAGCACAGCCACTCATGCATCCATCCCTCCTGGGCTCATGTAGGACACAGCAGCACACACTGGAGACTTGCTGTCGGCTCAGGTCACCATAAGGGCATCACGCTGTTACTTGGACTCACAAAATGGTTTGGGTTGGAAGAGATCTTAGAGCTCATCTTGTTCCAACACCCTGCCATAGGCAGGGACACCTTCCACTGCACCAAATTGCTCCAAACCCTCTCCAACTTGGCCTTGAACACTTCCAGGGATGGGACATCCACAACCCCTCTGGGCAACAGCCACATTTGCATTGCTTATGAGAGTCTTCACTCCCTCCATAGCACTAAATATTCTTTTTATTCTTCTCTGCTGGGTTTTGGTTTTTTTGCAAGACTCCTTCTGCAGGGCTGGAGAGCACAGACCCACTCTTGCCACCAACAGGGTGACCCACTCCTCTGGATCAAACCACTCTGGTGCAGAGAGAAACTGCCTCAATTTGTCAGCATTTGGATAGACAAATCACCCAGAGTCAAACCTCGATTAGCGCTAAATAAAGGCTTTCCAACCAGCAGATTAAGAAAACGTCCAAAGATTGACCTCCACGCCTGCTCCTGGCATTGAGCTCTTGGCTTCCTGGACTGCTGTGATGATGATGAGCCACCAGCACAATTCTCTGGGGATTTGGTCTCCTATGCACAGGCTGCCTCCCGCATCCCCTGCAGAGCCATTGTTTCACCACCCACATGGACAGTGCAGGAGCCAGCTGAGGGAGAGGAGGCAGACAGGTTCCAGTAGGTAGCATCTCACAGAAACACAACGTGCTGCCGTGCTGTATCTGTACCCTGGGGTGCTGCCAGGCTGTGACATCCCACACACAGCTCCACAACCTCAAGGGCAGGGGAATGTCCAGCTCCTAAGGCTGATCATGAGGGATGCTCATCTGAAAAAGCCTAATCAGATGAATAGAGAAAGAGGATGTGACAGCTTGGGTGAACTTGTTAAAAAAAACTCCTTTGCTGAAATAAGCCAAATTTCTTATGTGGACTCGAGACACCTGCTCAAAAGATCAACAACCCAGTTTTACCCATTTCTAGAAAAACAAGTGAAACTGATGGGGAACCACCGCAGGGTCCAGGTGTGCTGGACACTGGAGAAGACAACACACTTCTGAAAAACAAAGAGACACAGGAAAGCTGGTTGGGAAGTCCAGGAGACTTACATACAGTTATCCTTGAGATTTGTGTTTGCTCATTCTCTGGAGCATCTGCTTGCTGTATTTTCAGAGTTATGAGCACAGCTTGTGGTTACTGCATCATTGGGAGTCCTCCACTCTGACAGGTCACCCCACAAACCCTGCTCCTGGAGCCACCACCTGCATTTCTGTGCTGTTTAATGAGCACAACCTGATGGTCTTGGCCAGAAAAGCCAGGGGCAAACAGCACTGCACAGCCCAAGTCTGTTAATTACGTGTTGTGCTGAGGAACTGGCCCCGTGCTTTATCAAATGTCCTTGCCCAGAGCTTTGTCACAGTATTCAGAGTCAAAGCAGTAACTACAAGGACAGAGGTTACTACCTGCTCCAGGAGAGCAAGAGGACAGCATGTCCTTCTGGAACACTGCACATGCCGGGAACTTTAATTCACACGTGCAAAATGGCAATTTTCTCTCCCTCTCTTCTCTCCCTAAACATAGCTTTTCTTGGGTTTTTATTTTATTATTTTCCATCAATGAGAAGGCCACATGCTACTTAGCTACTGGGAGGTGAAAGGTAGAAAACAGCAACTGAGCAGGAGACCAGGCAGCTGGGAAAGCCAGCCTATCCAAGATGTGGGCAGGAAGCTCGGCATACAGCTGACTCAGGGTCTCTCAGAAACACAAGCCCAGGGCTCCTGCCAACACATCCCAACTTCTGATTTCACACAGTGGTCACAACAAGTATGAACAAGGTGTTTCATACACTAAACAAAATAATTTATGTGACACAGTGAAGGGATCAAACAAAATAATTTAAGATACACAATACAGTGAAGGGATCACAGACCCACCTATAGGGGGAAGTATGTGATGGTCAAAGCAGGATTTGGGAATCCCCTGCCCTGACAAACGCTCTGCTTCCTAAGCTCTCCTCTAAGTGAAGGTCCACCTTGGCAGGTCCCCAGCAAGGGCCCAGAGAGGTCTGCAAGCACCCACTTGCTCCTCTTTGGGTCTGGGTCACTGCTAAGGCAATGGGAAATGTTTCACCAACCAGTTTAGGGAGAAGAGCTGTGCCCCAGCCACTCCCACCTCCATCTGTATCTTGTCCCATTGGCTTATATGTTCAGAAAAAGCCCCACTCTTCATCTTTACAAACACTTCTAGGACACCACAGTTACCAGAGCCAAAAACTGAAACAAGTAAGGCAGCAGTGGCCAAAACAATCTGCAAAGGTCACTGAAGCACGTCCCGAGGACTTACATCTGGCCAAGAACCTACTGCAGAATTTTCCGCAGCAATTTATTCTCCCGAAATACGGGACAGTTTGTTTAAAGGCCAGAACTGCCAAAGAAGACCATCAACTTTGGAAGACTGCAAGCATGGCCTCCCCCATGCCACCAGTCACCATCTTGGAGGAATCAACACTTAGCGCTCAAGGATACTTAGCCCTTCTCACAAATCCATGGCATCTGAGAGCCAAGTTTAAAGGGGGATGCTTTTTCCTCCATGTTCCTGGGAAAAGGGCTCAGGTACCAGATCCTCCTGGTGATCTTCACAGATATGTGCAAAGCACATGGGACTCTAAAGCTCATCAGAACACTGACTGAGATTTGAGCCAAACTCTGGCAAAGCCTTGCTCAAAAGCAATGCACAACTTCAACACAAACCCCCAAGGAGCTCCATGAAGAGAAGGAGCTACTTGGCCACGAGCTACACTCAAGGCCACAGCCTCATCCCACACCACTGCATCTCGCAAGGCGTGACCCGCACCACAGCCCAGCCCGGCGTTACCGGCGTGGTGTCCTCCATGAGGCCGCGGATCTTCTCCACCACGTCGTTGCGGCGGTGCTGGCGGAGGGCGCTGATGAGCTGGGCCAGGCTGGCCTCGGGCCCGCGGATGGTCCAGTGCTGCAGGGCGGCGTAGGCGCGCTCGTGGTCGGCCGCGTAGCCGTTGGAGAAAGCCGCCACCTCCCGCTCGCTGGCGTTGCACAGGAACTGGTAGATGTCCTTCCACTGGCTCCCCACCTGGGCTGCCACCAGCTTGAGGATGTCGATGCCTGTGGGGCAGGGAAACCACAAGTGAGGCAGGGAGGGCTGCAGACATCAGCTCTAGCAAAGCTTCTCTCGCCCCCAAATGGCCACGCTTTGCTTTTCCTGGGAACGTCTTTGAGATTTTTGTTGTTGTTATGATTTTTTTAAGACCCCTGGTGAGTCCAGGCTGCAGAGAAGCAGCACCCATAACATGCTCAACAGCTGCTAGGCATGTAAAGGGTGACAGACCCCATCAGTTAATCCAACACACTCTAAAATCAGTGATTTAGGTATAAAATTTCCTGCACTCTTCAGCACAATAACACCCTGGGTACTCAGCCACCTCACGGCTGCAGGAACAGGGCAGAAGAGCACACGCTCACCCACATGCCTGCATTGCAGCCACTGCCTTGAAACAGAGCTGGATTAGGAGGTGAGTCACCAAAGCACCTCTATAAAGAGGAATATTTCCATAACAAGCAGCTAGGATTGCAATCAGACCCATTTCCAGCGCAGACGGGTGGGATGACTCAGTCATGGGGTGGGAGACATGGCACCAGGCGAGCATTGGGGGAATGTAAGATCTGGTAGGAAACCAGAGAGCAAAAAGGCAGAGTTCCCCCCAGAAAAGCATTTGAGACATCCTGGCTCAAGACAGTGAAGGTTTTCTCTGTGTAGGTCAGGGAGCAATGCAAACAGCACACTTACCCTTCAGGCTACTACAGGTCAGGAGTTAAAGATTCAAATAAAGCCTTATCTCCTCCAAAATAACTAATTAACCCCATTTTGTCAAGCTGAACAACACCTTGCTTCAAACAGCAGCATAAAGGGTCAGCATCGGTGAGCTGCTAAGAGAAACTCACTTTTTCCAGAGAGATAACCACACCTCAGGTTTCCTCTTCATCCAGTGTGCCCCCACGGCTACAGGGAGCACTTCTCTTTCCCTCTGCAGGCACAACAGCAAAAATAGCTGCTTACAGAAAAGTATCATAGCCAGGGTCTTTCCAGCTGGCCTAAAATTTAACAATTTCTAATGCAGTTTAGCTCAAACCTCCCAACTGCACCTTCAGTTCACAGCTCTGATAGAGCCAAATACATACATACAAAAAAAATCTATAGAAAGTATACAGACTGAAGCAGATACCCTTTTTATGTATGTGCATGTGTATATACACACGGATATATGGTACACATCTTTATATCTCACTACGTATTACATAAATATTTTATAAAGATGTGTGTCACATATATGTATATGGCCTAGACACCAGATGCCCACCAAAGTTGTTCTGTACCTGCCCTCCTCAGCTGGGCAGGGGACAGAAAATATAACAAAAGGCTTATGGGTTGAGAAACAGGTAGGGAGAGATCCCTCACCAGTGACCATCACTGGCAAACCAGATTGAGCTTGGGGAAATCAGTTTGACTTTTTGCTAATCAAAGCAGAATAGGTAAAGAGAAATAAAAACTAAATCATTTCCCACCTACCTCTCCCTTTTTCCCAGGTTTAACTTCACTCCTGAATTCTCTCCCTCCTCTCCTCAGCAGCGCAGGGGGATGGAGAATGGGATCTGTCACACATTGTCTCTGCTGCTCCTTTCTCCTCAGGGGGAGGAATCCTCACACTCTTCCCTTGCTCCAGCATGGCTCCCTTCTGCAGGTCCTGCCAGCACATATGCTCCTATACGGCTTCCTCTCTCCCCCTCCTTTTTCACTGACCCTGGTGTCTGCAGAGCTGTTGCTCCCACATGTTCTCACTCCTCTCTCTACTGGCTGAATTTACCCGGTTTTTTTTTGCCCCTCTTTTTAAATCTGTTGTTCCAGAGGCACTCCCACTCTCCCTGGTGGGCTCAGCCTTGTGCAGTGGTGGGTCCATCCTGGAGCTGGCTAGCATTGGCTCTCTTGAACATGGAGGAAGCTTCTGGAAGCTTCTCAGAGAACCCACCCCTGTAGCCCCCTGCTACCAAAACCTGACCATACAAACCCAATACAATATACACACATGTATAAAGTATCTATTCAGCCTGATATATTTTTGTATGTATTTGTGTATATCTGTGTGTATGTTATACATACTTCTGTATATCTCTATATATAACATGGGTATTTTACACATATACATATATACGCTTATATAAAAAGAAGCATAAAAAAATATAAAGCTTCACGGAGATATTTTTGACCAAACCTCTTCTCACATAAGGAAAGCTTATCAAATCTGCTATATATAGACTTTAGTTTTCACTTCCAAACTAGATAACACAGCCATGAGCCCACAGTTCTTGGAGCAACCGCAGATGGTGCTAAACCTGCTCTAAATCAGGAACACCAAAGTGCAAACCACATTTGGTACTTCCCCATCCTCCTCCCACCACAACCACCACACCTCCCTCCCCAGCTGTTTACAGACACGTGCTTGCACCATCTCACATGGAGTTGTGAGAGCCGGGGCTTCTCCTACCAGAAGACCTTGGCTCACCCGCCCAGCATGGGGGATGCAGCCCACCCAAAAAACCCAAGCCAACCACAGGGTTTGGTTCTAACTACGGAGAAAAGGCTGTGACCCTGCTGCTGGGGTTCTTCTGGGGCTATTGACGTGACTCAGATCAGTAGATGCTGGTACCCATTGCACTACGACAGCGTAGCAGGAATTAAGCCTGGTTTTGTTAATGCTTCCCATTACTCAGATGAAGACCCAGAGGCCCTCAGCTCAAGGGACTGAGCTGTGTACTTCCAGGCAAATCCCAAATTCCTCTCTGTTCATGAGTTTGCATCCAGGTTGGCTGTGCAGGACAGGCAGCCCAGACCACGCTGGTAGCCAGGCCCTTGCACCTTCTGATACCACATTCCCAGGTTGTTAGGAAGCCCAAAAGACAACTCAGCTTTCGAGTCAGGTCCCTTAAAGCAGCAAATCCAAGTGCTTTTGGCATAAAAGCAGCAAAATGCCAGATTTATGCAGCGCTGTTTGATTTTATCACTCCGTCCAGGAGATAAAAAAAGTAAAAATCTGTGAATACAAGGGTAGAAAAAGCTCTGCAAGGCTTGTGCACCAAGGTAATGACAGCAATGCAGAGAGGGATGAGCATGTCTGGTACTGCCTATTATATATCCATATATAGATATATATAGATAACAACTTATGCAAGTTACAGAGATATATATAGAGTATTTAAGTCATTACCTCACTGTATAAATCTTGCAGAGCTTCTTTACTCTCATATTCAGCAATTATTTTTTGCTAGGTTGATATATATACACACAGAGAGAGAGATAACGTTGCCCACTTTTTTATGTACACACACACACATCAAATGAGCAGCACCAGGTCCCCCTGCCAGTGCTGCCCTGCAGTGAGACAATGAGTTATGGCTGGGTGGGAGCTTTGCCCACACCTACTCCCACGCACACCAAACACACAGAAGCATTAAAACATAATTTGCTGGTTTATGACCCCTGTGTGGCACATCTAGTCAGCCCAGAAAAGGAAAAACCCATATACTACCTGCTCCCATGTACATATTTAATGCTGACAAATCCCAGTGTTTACAACTGCTGTACTGGTGAGAGAAGTTTTTCAGCTGCTCGCAACTTGATTTGCACCGTTTTTATGCGGCAGCACGACATTTATGTCCAAATGTTCTCGCTCAGGATTTATGACAAAGCGCTCATGCTCCTACTGACATTTTCAAGTTTAGTATATTTAATCTCACCGTTCAATAAATTGGGCCCATAAACATGTTTATATCCCTTGGCAATAACATCCCAGGGCACGAGAACACACCAGGCAGCAGAGAACTTAATGGCGCGTAATAATCTTTGGAGAACAAATGTTCCATTAAAAATGAATTTGGAAATGTCTACCTTAATACTATAAGAACCTTAAACTCATTTTCTTGCAACTATTAAATGAATTTAAGGCCCATATGTTCACTACATCCACTACAATATTGTGCAAACAAAACCCCAGAGAGATATGAAGAGATGCAGTCGAGAGTGCAGATTTGGCTCCAGTCAGTAAGAAAAACACTGCTCCCTCTGTTCTTAAAAAATAAGATTAAACCCATTACATGACAAGCTGCAGCTGCATGCTGCCAAGTATTACTGCTCACAGTAAAATAAAATGGTAATGCTTATAATAAGCTTACTGTCCTACTACTTCCATATTTCCAGAAGTCCTACAAGTTACTTTGCAGAGCACTAAGACTGCTGGAGCATCCTTTTGGGATGGGAAGGTGCCTACCACAGCACATGGAGCAAAAATCACAGCTCCACCACAGGTCCTGGATCTTCTCCTTCTCCCTGAACCATGTGGACCACCTCCCACAATGCTCAACTGCACACCAGGGCTGGAGATGGTGCTCAAAGACCTCCAGACCGCAGCAATCCCAAGTAAAACGGCCAAGCTCAGCAGAGATGGTGCTTTAACCCACCTATTTCATGCTTCCCATGGGAGGCTGGTCACAACCACACTGATGCTATGCTAAAGCTGCTCTGAGCTTGCCACAGCCTGAGTCATCCTCCTTTTTACCACAGGCCACAGAACAGCCAGGAGAGCTGTCAGCATCCTGCTGCTAAAGTGGGAGACACCACCACTCCTCTCCATCGTCATGTCAGGAGCCATCACCACTGATCACCCAGCTTTGTTCACACCTCAGACAGTGGAATTGAAGAGGAATGCCCACAGCTGCATCCGACTGAGCTGTGTTTTTCATGGTCAGCTCAGAACAGGCAAGGACAGATCTGAAGGATCCAGGACATCCATACATGTCTCAGGTACCTGAGCAGGTGGCATTTCAATTGCCATTATCTTAACACTGCAAGTCTCTAAATGCTGTGCTGGGCTATACCACGTAGCCCCCTGTTATTTTAAGGTGGTGATAACCACTCCTTCAAGCCAGGACAAGGCCAAGATGTTGTGCACAGCCCAGTGAGAAGCCCAAGGGAGTATGTACACACATGGGAACACAAGCACAACCAGGCACATCTACAGCCAGGGCAAACTGGGACAAATGGAGACAAGCCTGGAAATGGACAAATGCCTCCAGAGTGGCACAAGCAAATAAAAGTCCAGCTCATCTACAAAGATGCTGAGCTGAAGGGAGGGCTTTTCTGGGGAGGCAAGGCCCCACTTCTCTACAACCTCCTGTAAGATAGAGAGGGATAAGTGCACCCCTGAGCCTCCTTTTCTCCAGGCTAAACTCCCCTATCTCCCTCAGCAGCTCCTCCTCAGACTTCTGCTCCAGCCCCTTCACACCTGCTCCATTGCCCTTCTCTGGACACTGCTCACCTCTGTCTCATCTTCCCCATAAACACAATTTCAGTTTATTCAGTGACTTCCACTTGCTTGTTTTGAATCTGGTTCAAGATTTTTCTCACCCATTTCCTGCTCCTTCAGATGTGCCCCGCCTCACTGCAGTATAGTTTGATGTAGACAGAGCAATCAGTCCTTCCACGTCACCAAGGTGGTCATCAAACACGCACTTGGGACTTGGCTGAGCTTTAATGCCTTGTTCTGGACAAGGCTCACTGGTCTCCCAAGCCGTGCTATTTACAGGTTGGACACGGACCCAGTTCTTCAGCACCATTTGGCCTCAAGCAGGGCAAGGAGCCAGTGCGGTGTGGGGCCGTGACCAGCAGTGCTGGCACGCTCATGGACAGCACCTGCAAGGCACCATTTCTCTTCTCTGACATTACTTTTTCACATCTTCAAGCAAACTTGAGAGCAGAGGAAGAGCTGCCCCACCAAGGTGACACCCCAGCACCCAGCAGCAGATGCAGGGAAGTCAAACCACAGCCAGAGAGGTGCTGAGGCTCCTTCCTCTCCCCACCCTCTCACAAATGAGATGTCATTGTTTTCATTCTCAGAGCTCAAGTCAAACAACATTTGGTGTTTTTCACAAGAGGGCTCCTTAAGAAAATGCCACTTTTAAGAGTAACCTCATGCTCAGAGCACCCCCAAGCCACGTGTCCTTTCACTCCACTAGTACTGAAGGGACACAGGGCGTAGAAAAGGATTAACACAACATCAGTTAAGGTCTTATAGGTGCCTTATATAGCTGGGAAGGAAAGCTCAGGAGATCTTCCAGGACCTATGGCATACACAGTCTCATGGAGTGAGCAGCTCATCAGCCCAGGGTTCCAGAGACAGCTTCATGAAAGGCTGGATTTCAGGAGACTCCATGCTCCAGCCCTTCATCCCCAGGGACAGGTCCCACCAGTTCACCCCTGACAGCTGGGGGAACTGACCTCCACCATCCCAGTACCAGTCTGAGCTGGAGCACCAGGAGCTTCCACCACCTAAAAGCTGACAGAGGTATTCCAGAGATGGGCAATATTAATCCGTGCACCACATGCTGTGACAAATCCTGACTGTGACAGGCAGGCTGGATGAAGCATCACAGACAGAGCACAGCCCAAGGGCACACACAAGTCAGACAGAAAAACCACAGCGATGCAGCCCAACCCTCCCCTATATCCAGATAAAAGCTCCAAATCACTGCAAAGCCAGCTCTGCTCCTGAGCTCAGCCCACCTCTCTCCTCCAAATATCCTCCTGACTCATGTGAAACACAGCCACAGCAGCCTATTTATATGTCTGAGCACACACAGAGAGCCTGTACAAGCGAGCCAGGATGCGGCACATCCACACTCCAGCTGACAAGATACCACAGCTCAGCCAAACCAGGACTTAGAAATCCCAAGTGCACAACACAAACACCTTCCCAAAATGCAAAAATTGCACCAACTGCTGCCAAAAAGGGGAGGTTATTGGAAACTCAATTCCTCCCCCTGCCACTCAAAATATACTTCAGGTCCTAAATGAGGAAGTTTGAAGATGTGCCTGGTCCTGCACCTGGGTCAGGACAATCACCAGTTATTGGCACAGGCTGAAGGATGAAGGGACTGAGAGCAGCTCTGTCAAGGACTTCGAGGTGCTGGTGTGCTGTGTCCAGCTCTGGGGTCCTTAAGATAAAAAGTATGTGGACCTGTTAAATCAGGTCCAGAGAAGGCCACAAAAATGGTCAGAGGGCTGAAGCACCTCTCCTAAGAAGAGAGTTTGTTCAGTCTAGAGAAGAAAAGGCTCCAGGGTGACCTTAATGCAGCCTGCCAATACCTAAAGGGGCTACAGGAGAGGGACCTTGACCATGGGCGTGTAGTGACAGGACAAGGGGGAAAGAAGGAATGGCCTAAAACTGAAAGAGGGAAGGGTTAGATAGGAGGTTCTGAAGAAATTCTTCCCTGTGAGGCCCTGGAACAGGCAGCTCAGAGAAGCTGTGGCTGTCCCATCCCTGGAAGTGTTCAAGGCCAGGTCAGATGGGGTCTGAGTAACCTGGTCTAGGGGTTGGCATCCCTGCCACAGCAGGGGGGTAGGAACTACATGATCTCTGGAGGTCCCTTCCAACCCAAACCTTTCCATGACTCTAACAAGAACCTTTGTCAGACAGAAGGAAAGGACACACTCACTAAGACTTTTTAGTGATAGGGTAGTCTTCCCAACCATGGAGGATAGGGCTGCTATCAGACCTTCTCAGGAGCCAGTGATTCATATCCTTAGCAAGAGCTGTTTGGGCAACAAACCACAAAATGGTATGTTTGGAGTTTGTTTTTGTTTTTTCTAAAGGCAAAACCGAAAATCGTGCAAGGCAGAAAGGGACTTCTGACAATCATTTCCTACAAGCTGTCTGGAAAATAACCAAACCAGGCAGTGGGGAGAGTTCTGTCATCAGCCACATGCAGTTATGAACATGTTTCCAACCTGGGAATTTGAGAATCAGCACAAGACAAGACCTCCTTTCCCAATACATTAGTGGAAGTCACCTCTGTAACAGCGCCTTGGTCCAACCCTCCTGGGACCCATCTGAGCTCCTGCCCAACACCACAGGATGTTACACCAGGGACCCATAGAGTAGACTTGCTCTTGCTTTAGTTTGCATGAGAATGGCCAGCATAAGTATTTTATGTAATTATTAAATTTTAAGTGGCTTTTGTGGAGTTAATCTTCATTATAACCCTCTGGGACAGCTGGTAACCCTGAGCACACACACTGCCACAGCCAGAGCCATATAAATATCCAGACACCCACAGATGCCAACCCGAGGATTAAATTCACCTCCTGCATTTTTTTTTCTCCCAGTCTTGGAGAGCAAGGAAAAAACAACAAAAAACATCAACCTTGTTATTCGAGGAGTGATGTGTGAGAGCCTCACTGATGTGCGAAATCACGCCCTCCCGGCGCTGAAACTGGTGTCGGGTTTTTGGCAAAAACACCCTGGGCTCAGAGTGGTTTTCTGCAAGGACAATCCTCCTCTCCTGCAGAGCTGCCCTGCCTCCCACACTCAGCCCCACACCTTAATGGGCAGGCACAAATCCCAATCCCTCATTAAATTAATACAGGGGCCACCCAGGAATTGTGAACCATGGGATAATGTGGGTTTTCTCTCCTTTTCTGAAGCAGATTTGGGAGGAAATGTTCCAGCTTGCCAGGGCAGCTTCCCACAGCCCTGTGCATGCTCATGTAGCAATGCACATTAAAAGTGATCTAGCACCAATCTTTAGTGCTAATGCAATAAGGCTGAGGAACGGGAGATGATAAAACCTGCACATGATTAGGTTTCTTCCTTTCTAAGCAGAACAGCAGCCTCCCACGTTTGCACTTTCCAAGGCTCCCTTTCATCATGAAGCCCTGGTCAGCTCTTGCACACACCCTTTGGAAATCACGTAGCTTCCCAAAAGGACAAGATGATTTTTGGGCAAACCTGAATAACGTTTTACATTGGATGGTTTGAGGAAGATAGTGTTCTGAACTTGTCAGATGCCACCCCAACACTCCCATGGCAGAGATTTGTGCTGCAGATGAAGAGTAGCTCTATCCCACCCGAAGCAGAGCACTGTGCCTGTGCAGGAGCAAACACAGCACAAAATGCAGCAGAACAAACTCCAGTGAGGGAGCATCCATACTGCTTGTGGTGCCTGGCACATTCCTGCCTCTTCCAATTTAATTCTACTTCCCCTTCTGCCCAGGTCTCACCCTGTGGAGGTGGACAGGCTGTCATCAGAGGACCAGCAGTCATCTGCACATCATCAAGCTGCAGATGCCAGAGGAGAGACTGCTTTGGAAAACAAAAACAAACACAACACCTTCCGCCTTTCCATTTTGGCAGGTGGACAGACATCAATCCCTCATCTCATGCTCTGCCTGCCAGAGCCGTATTAGGGCTTGCACACAAGCCCAGGGCTGCTCCTCTCCAGGCGGAGCTGCAATTACCAAATTATGTCAGCAGCAATGGGCACACCTGCCCTCCTGAGATGCTCTGGGCATCTCTGCCCCACCTGTGGCCTGGGCACAAAACCTCGAGGCCACCAGTTTGAGGCTGGTGAAGCTTTTCACCCCATCGCTCCTCCTCATGCTCTGCAGAGGTGCAGAGAAGTCCCCAGGGGTGTGTTTCCACAGCAGCTCTTCCATCCTCACTGGGCCTCCCAGTGTGAAGCTCCTGACAGCAGCAGGGACCTGTTCAGGAGGTGATCACAGGGAAAACTACCTCGACCAAACAAAACCATTACAGTGAGAGGCTTTCCTCTCATTTACGCACACAAGCACTAAAGAGGGGTCCTAAAACAGCATCCAGAGTCACCCCATAGGCCTGCAAGTGCCAAGCCTGCAGCAATTTCTTTATTCAAAGCAGCAGTTAAATAGGCCTGAGGAATAACATCCTCAGCTGGACTGTTTCCATGCACTTGCTTCCCTTCATTAGGTGACGGATCTCTAGAAAAGACTGATTTTAAAAGTCCACACATAACCTTAATGTGCTGTCTCTTGAAAAGAATCATGTAGTTTCACTCCAATAAGCATCTTCCAACTAACCATAAATGAGTACCTGATCCCATCTGAGGACCAGCCTGCAATGACCCAGCCGTCCCCACAGCCCCACTGGTTATATCCACATGGGGATGCTTTGGAGCTGCAGCTCTCTGAGGTACAAGATGTGGTCCCCTTTCAACACCCTCAGCGACCTCCTTGGGAGCAGACCAAGCTCAAGCCTAGCCCTGGTCCCTCAGCAACCGGGATGCAAGCCAAGGACTACTCCATACAAATTGCCAACCAAGAAGATCCTGGCCCCCAATGTGCTGAGAAATGACCAACACTCCCAAATCCCAACAGTGCTCATCTCCAGCATCATGTCTCCACTCCCCACTTTGATTTTCTCCCATTTTTAGCACATGCTCCTCTACATGCAGTCAAGCCTCAGCTCCACCCCAGCTGCAAACGGCTTTTGCAGAACGGTTAATTTCTCTGATTATTTATCCAGAGGCTTCCTGGCTTTGCTCTTACCACCCACTGCAATAATGTGCAATTACAAGACTTGAAGAAAAATAAAAGGGAAGTGGCATCTCATGCCAGGCCAGCGCTGCCAAGACCTGTTCTTCAGTCTTTCAACTCCAAAAAACAAAAACCACTAAACTCTTTTCTTGCCTCCCGGCATATCATCTCAGACAACTGCTTCTATACACAGGTTTTACACTAACATTTTACAGTCTTTGTCTTTCATCCTCTGCTACTAAATGGATGAAAGCCAAAGGCAACAGTATCAGCAATTTCTGCAGAAAGAATTCAAGCCCATCTTCATGTTTGGCATAGACTGATGGCAAATCTGGCATTTCCAAGGCATTTGAGAGACAGCCTCCAATTCTCAGCTTTTTACTGAAGGGTTTCTGCAAGCTCATTGCCGCACCTCTGGAAACATCTGAAGAAAGGAAATGGATATTTGCTAAAATAAAGGCATGAGCCCAGTGTGTAGGCTGTCCTTGATCTTCTACAAGAAGTCATACAAGGTTAAACCACAGAGCCCTATCAGCCCTGCACCCACGTCACTCAGGCACCCACATGGATAATTTCTCACAAAAACTTTGTCAAACTGTCAACTGTTGGATTCCTATCTGCAGGGCTGCAAAGTAAGAGCCAGCTGAGGCAGCAAGAGGTCCAGCTCCTCCAACCACACAGCCACACTGTTCTACCTTCCCAATCTCTCTGGACAGCCCCTGCTGTGAGGATGGACATGAGGACAGACGTGGAGGTAGGCTGGCTGCTAACTCGGGCCATTAGTCATTGCAAGCTCTTCCCAGATCTCTGAACCATTTAATCCAGTGAGAAGCACTGGCATTTGCTGCCTTGGCTGGAACGTATCCATGCTAAGGACACGCGTCTAGTTTTAACACCAGCCTCCCAAGCTACATCTATTTTTATGTTTGGGCTGTTATTTAAGGTATGTATTATGACCAGAGAGAGGATAGGGCACAGATACCAGCACAGGGGGAGATGAGGACAAGTGAACCTCCTCCTGACAACAACTGCTCATCAGGATCACACACCTATCTCAATTATTTAAACAATTCAGGAATCAAGTCCCTTCAGGAACTTGGCAAGAATCTGAGCCCCTGCTTCCACCCTAAACCCCTCCTCTTTTGGTAAGGAGCCCAACCACAGTGCCATGTCTTTGCTCCAGCACTGAGCAGTGCTAGTGCCACCCTGACCATGCTTCACCCAGCACCCATGGCCTTGGAGCAACCAGTAATAAAATACCCCAAACAGGCAAAGCCTTGGATGCCCACCTGGTGCCTCAGGAGGTTAAGGGGGGTTGCCAGTGTGAGGGCAGGAGCCCAAGCACAGCTCCGAGGAGAGGCTCCAGTGCCTACGTCAGACCCAAACTTTCCTTTCAAAGGTTAAAGCTGTTGACGGAAAGGATTAGGAGGAAGGAGATGGTAAACTAGGAACAACTCAGGGTAGACTGTGTGCAAGAGCTACATAAATAGGCAATAAACACACCCAGTCCCTTGTTGCTGTGCCAGCCAGTCCCTGGATGGAGGTCATACAGATGTGGGTGCACTGCCAGCAGCCAGCCCAGGGGCTTCACCCCCAGCCACAAAGACAGATCACACACTAATTGATTTTCTCTACACTCCAAGTGCAACCACAAACCAGGCTAGCATCTGAACCTGGGGAGCAGCTGTGGTCCTCACATCTCAGGATTTGCTCTGGTTGCCTATCAGGGAGGGATCCACACAGCAGCACAGGAGGGGAAAGATTTCTCCTCTGCAACAGCCTGTAGTTTGCTCCTGGCTAAACTCACCCCTGTCTGAAATGCTGCTTCAGGATGAAGCATGATTTGGGAACAAACACTGCTGGAGCAGCAGAAAGCTAAGCCATGATGCAGCAGCTCTGCAGAACATCTCAGCTGTACAGCCAGTTATTAAATAAAAGGTCAATTCCTTTATGGCACTACACCTCTCCTTTCAAGTAAACAGTCTTAAGAGCCAGACATTTCAACAGAAAAGGCAGACATGGATTTATGCACCACTGCAGAGGAGAATAATTTCCATTCTGACATGGCAAAGTATAACCACCAAGTAAGAGCTAATGAGCAAGGCTCTTCCAGCTAACGCAACACAATTTGGTTTGCACTACAAGCAAGACAAAGCATTAATTGGTTTGCGCCTGTTTGCCTGCCTTGATTGCACAAAGTTCATCTGAGGACATTCAGTGGCAGGAGGAAGTCACGAAGCCACCCATGACAAGAGGGAACCTGTGGGACTGTTGCAGGAATGACTGGGAGTAACAGAGCCATTCACCTCCAGACTGGAGAGGTTCAATCACACCAAGCTGGTTTATCACCTAAGCATGGTTTTGCTGTTACATCCAGCTTATTTCCCAAGACAAAGGGAAAACTTAATAAGGATCTTGCGAAATCGATGCTGCCGTTAACGTGAGAGAGAAGGCTGGAACAACTCACCCTGGGAAGCACAGGATGACACGTGAATGATGCTGTCCCCCAAAGGATGACAAGATCTGGGAGGTGGGGTTTTATCTGAAGGGGTTAAAACAGGTCATTGCTCTCCACGTGAACCTTCTCTTACCTGCATGGTTTCTTTAATCTGAATCATGCCTAGTGACCCAACACACAGCAGTGCCCACAAAGGCAGCTCTAATGTGGCTTCCAGAAGGCCGCATGGGCACTTCAGCATGGTCTGAAATGCCAGGACAGAATCCAGAGCTGCACCCGCTCAAAGCAGCATGATCTGGTCCCTGCACTCGAGCACTCCCTGTCCAGTACAAACTGCCCTGCTCTAAGGTGCTTCAAGAAACAGGAAAGTATCAGAAATTCAACCAACTGCTAATTAAAGTCTTGGGGGAAAGGTTTACTGCAAGTTAGCAACAACCGCTCATTTTTGACCTACGAATCATGGCCAAACCCACGTATTCCTGGTCGTGCCCACAAACAAGGATGTCTAATAAGGTTCTGCAACTCCAGATCACTCATCATGGTCTTGCGGACCACACTTTGGGTGCCACAGATTTTAGGGACGATGTAGCGCAGGGATTATGGGAAAAAGTTATCAAAACCAGAAAAAAGTTTAAGAAACTGCAGCCCAAGAACACAAAAGAGTTAAAAGGAAACTGATAAGCACCACAAACATAAGAGAAGGCAGAAAACCACTTCCAACAAGACCTTACTGGTTGTATAAATGAATTAATGAAGGCAAACAAAGTGTAGGTCTATTAATCAGCAGGAAGGTGAAGAGAGTACATGACAGAAGACGCCCTATTCAAAACCTTCTTTGCTTTGTACTTGAGCACTCAGGGATGACTTTCATCAAGGACTGATCTCTCTTAAACCTTCCAATCTTTGTTCAATCCATTCTTTGTTTGCTTACCCTCCCCTTGTTAAATGTGCTTTTCTAAAGGTTAACTGTGAACGGATGTTTAAGGTTGAGCAAGGTCAAGCCAAAGTAAGGACTTGTCACTCTGCACAGGACAAGGGAGAGCCAAAATTGCCATGGGAGCTTTGCACAGGAAGAACTGCACATCCCACTAGGGAGATCATGGCTGCTTGGTGCTCACGGTCACACCAACATTAGTTTATCACTGACTTTTACAAATTTCAACTTGAAGATCACAACATGTCATCTTTAAAGTCTCATCAGAAAGCTGACAGCAAATCAACCACTAAATTAACAGGAAACACTTCCAAAAAGAGAGTCCAGGCAGACCTGATGACACTCATGGAGCTGTACACATCCACGACTCAGCCTTTAAGGATAACCTTTCTGGCTCCAGTGTGGGCAAAGGGCTTGGGACACAAGCCAGCAGCTGGGATTTAGGGCTAAGAACTGAAACTGAGGCGGTGCCAAGAGGTGGGGGATGACTCAGACTTCCAGAAACAGACAGGGGTGAGGGGATAAAGGACAACACTAAAGACAACCAGATCCATGCCTGAGTCACCGAGAAAATAAGGACCACGTGAAACAGAAGAAAAGTGGAAAGGGAAGAGGGGAAAAAAAAGGTGCCTTCATTCAAAATCATTTTACCAATGGAAGAAGGGTAGAAGCTGGAGAGGCTGGGTGAGAAGAAGAAGAGAAGCTGGAGCGAGCAGGTGACACTCCCTCCACTAACCCTTCCTTCAGGAGCAGGGACACACCATGGGAGCTGGAAGGAGAAGCCAAGGATGAAGAAACATCTGAGAAACCATGATATGGGCTTTGTCCTCACTACAAGACCCACCAAATGAGGAAAGCCACTGGTCACTGTCTGTGGGGGCACCCCCTCCACAGCCCTGGGCTGGAGTAGAGAGGATACCACAGAGTCTCTACTGCTCACCGTGCCCGTTGCAGTAATAGATCCACTTCTCCCTGTTCTGTGTGGGGGTGGTGGACTTTTTCATAATAGCTTTTTCCACAATGGCACTGGGATCTTGCCGGGGTCCCTTCTTCAGAGTCCGTGAGCTCTTTCTGACACTGCAGACCACGATCACCACCAGGACCAGCAGCAGGAAGAGGACGATCATCCACGGCAAGTGCTCGTTGATGTCGAAGTGCTGGTGGACGTTCTGCGAGCCTCGCCGGGGGGGCCTGTATGGGATGCTGGGCTTCTCGCCCCCCATCATCTCCAGGGATGGCTGCTTCTCCAACGCTTGGCTGGTCTGCTTGTGCCGGTAGCTCTGGGCCTGACTGGTGGTGCCAGAGCCCATGAGGGTCCCGCCAATGCCGCCCGTCTCGTTGGCTGAGGTTTCGTTGTAGTACCGTGCCCGCTCCACCATGCTGCTGGACGCGCGCGGCGCTGGAGAGGGGACAAAATCGGGAACTGAAGAGTTCAGACCTGTGGGAGGAGAGGAGAGTTGAGTGTCACGGCCCCGGAGATGCGATATGGCATCACATCACGGGCTAAGACCTGCCTGAGCATCGGCTTGGCCAGCAGACAGAAACCCAACGCCAGGCAGTGAGAAAGAGTAGAGGTGAAGTTGAGGTTTGCCTCTGGGAACAGATGGGTACAGTTACAGAGGGAGCTTCAAGGTAAAACTGACCCTTGCTGGTTAAGGCCAGAGGCAGCTTATTACAAAAAATGAGTTATTAAAGGCATGTTGTCAGTCTGTGCTTGTACTACATTCAGCATTTATCAGAAAACCAACAACTTTGAGTAAGTTGTTTTTTCTTTCTTAGGTTTATGAACACTGGCTTTAATTCATTTGTGGAATTCCATGTTTGGACTAAAAGTACAAAAGTACATGACAATTTGTAAGTTTAGTATCTGTCCACTGGGTTTGTTAAGGAAACACAAACATTTTTTTATCAGCCCTGCAAACAACTGCAGATGAATCAACTACAAAATAGGTCTCTGAAGCAACCAAACTTCCCCCCAAGAGCTATGTTCCATCTTTATTGAGTTTCCTTATCAACGAACACCTCACAGGTCCCAGCCAGACGTGACATACGAGCCAAAGCCTGGCGAGAAGTGGAAGAAGGGCTGTTGTGGCAAAAACTACAGATTATTTTGGAAAGTCATCTTTTCAAGACTGTGTCTCATCCCAGCTGAGACAGAGTGGGTGTATTTGTCTGTAGCTGGTTTTGCCCCCACCTTGGTTACCCAAAACACCCTAACCAGGACATAAACAGGGAAAATGCTTTAACTTTTACGTAATTGTCGACAGTTGATTTCAAAGTTCAGGAAACACCCTCCTGTACACTCCCAATGATACCAACGCTAGGTCAAGCTTTGAGACCTAACAGAGGTGAAGTACTGGAAGCCTATGACTGTCAACACTTCCCTGCTATTATATTTACCAACTCAGTTGTTGAGGTCATCAGAAAGTGCATTTTTTAATTAAAATGCCTCATCTGAGACACTGTAGGGAAGCGGCTTTCCAGGGAGTGCAGAATACCACCTTGAGTGGAGTCCTACAGCACCCCTGAAACCAGCCACAGCTAAGGCATCACCATAAAGGCTGTGATGACGAGCCACTTCCAATTAAGCGAGAGAAGGGGGAATTCCACATAGTAATCTTAAGAGATTGAAGGAAAAAAAGTGACACGACATCCCAGGCTCCTGCAGGGCTGTTTTAGCAATGGTTCCCATTCGGCCAATACTGTGACACAGTACAGAGTGAAATGCAGCAAGGAAAGCATAGGCACAAAAGCAGTGAATCCATCAGAGGAGGAAATCTCCCTGCTGCAGGGAGACTGTAGCAGAGGTTTTCCTGCTCCATCCCAACCCAGGTTCACCACAACTGCACAAAGACTTGTGCCAGCACATCACAGAGATGGGAAAAGAGGCTGCAGAAAGTCATGTCCTTTCAGCCCAAACAGCAGGACAGCCAGAAGTCTGATCACGACTGCAGTCGCCGTGAAAATGTTATTAAATGTGGTTTAACACAAGTGAGGGCAACCCGAGGCCATGAAGCAGAAGCACCACCCAGGGTTTAGACCAGATTGTTTTTAACAGCCTAACACCAACCCTGACCAAGACAGGAACACAATCCCTTCATCAAAACCACACCTGTGTTTCAGTGGTGGCCATTACCTTTGGGAAGATCAGCAGTTGGTGGAACTTCATAGGGCTGCTCACCCGCTTCGGTGCTTGATGAAGTCAAAGCCGTGTTCGGAAGGGACGCTGGAGAACCACAGACGTTGTCACTCTCCTTCGTCCCTGGCTTGATGACCACCATGTTCTTCCCAAAGCAGTCAGTGTAGGGTTTGCACTTCATCACACTAGAAGGCACATCAGAAAAGGTACCACGAGGGCACGGCTTGCACCTGACATCTTCGGTCTCGGTTCCTTTCTTGCGGACGCCCCAGCCGACCGGGCACACCGTGTAAGGGACGCAGGTATCGTTCGTCTGAAACGTACCAGACAGGCAAGTGCACTCGCGGTCAGTCAAGGCAGTACAATGAGTTTTCTCAATCATTGGCAGTTCACAGGGTTTCCTACAAGGGTGGCACCGCTCTATGCCATTCTCATGCTTGGTAAAGGTCCCGTCTGGACAAGGGCTGCACTCTCTTAAGGTACTCTTTGTACAGTGCTTAGACACGTAGGTTCCTGCAGGACATTTGTCACAGGTCAGCTCTTCGTTGGTGGCACGGTCGAGGTGGCGGTACTTGCCAGGGGAGAGGCTGATGGCATTCTGCTCAGAGGTCAGCTTCGACTGACCATCAGCGGTGCCAAGGAGCATGAGCAGCTGGAAAACAAACAGGAGGTATCAGCCAACAACAGCATGCAAACGGAGCCCTCTCTGCCAACGACCCCTCGTACGATCACAAGGGATGTCCCAGAGCTGTGGGACCATGGACAAGTTACTCTGCCCACGGGAGGGACCTCAGCAAGGCTGGAGTGGAATGGAGCTGCTGCAGGTGGCAGCACGCTCTCCAGACACATCCCCAGCTACGATTATAATTGCTTAAATTTGACACCACACTTCTCGGTGAAACTAAGCATCATTTACACTGCAATCCTGCCAGGGTGGTAAATACTGCTAATTGTGTTTCAGCAGTACGTGCTACCTGGCCACCCCAGGAGAACTGAGACCAGCTTTGCATTTCAAGGCTGAGAGGCTCCAGCATGAGGCAGGCACTTGCCGACATGACAAAAAACACATGCAGATGGCAGCTTTGACCTGTAAAACTTTCCTTCTCTGTTTGTTAATCTGCACTTGTTCAAATAGTTACCTTTCTGAGTAACACAAACCAGGATGAAATCCAGGCTAGCGGCTGTTTCTGGACTATTTCTCAGCTCCTCTGCCTTTCCATGATTTTTTGTGGCTCGGTGCAAATGTTGGGTTTGGCGAGACCGCAAGGGATGTTCTGCTTTGAGCCTCCAACCACATCTGAACCCACTCTAAACCAGCTGCATTAGAAACAGGAGAGAAAACCCAGTGCTATTTTCACACTCTTCAAGGAACTCTGCTGTAACTCAGCTCCTCATTGCATCAGACACAGGTAAAAGGACACCAGTTTTTAGACACTGAACTGGAAACAACTGGGCTTTGCTATAAATCTGTCTGTCTCTACTGACTTCCAATCCCAAAGCTTTATTCCCTTAATTCCTTTGCAACAATGCTGCTCCATCACGAAGAGAAGCTCCATGTACCAAGAAGTATCTCTGCTTCCTCCAGAAGACCACTGGTCCACGGATTTAATGTCAGTTACGGCAGTGAAGATAAGCCACCAGGAACAAAAGACATATCAAAAGAAAGGCTGACACAACCTCACACAGCATGCAAAACAATAGGAAACACATTTCCAAACAGCCACAGGCTAAGTAAGTTTGGAGGGAGACAGGGAACAAGTCAGCATTACCTTGAATTTTCAAACATTTTCTACACTGAAGGTAGAAAGACCAGAGACCCTAACACTACTCATCTGCAGAGCCAAACACATAAATCACTTGGCTGTGTTATACAATCACTTGCCTCTTGCTCTGCTACCTATTCTGGGCTATCAGCCAGCAAGAAAATATTCAGAAGGAAAAAAAAAAAAATAAAAAGGGCTCCGAACAACATGACTCTGCAGAAGGCACATCGCGGCAGAGCCGCAAGCTGCGCCGCGTCATTTTTGGTGCAGTCTCTTGCTTCCTGGAAACACACAGCAAATTTCTGTTTCACCTGCTAAATAATTTACAGCTTGGGATTTGTACAAAACACTTCACATTTTTATTTTTTTATTTATTTAGTTTTCTCCCCCTGAAGCAGCAATTACAGAGCAGGCAGAAGCGGGCAAGCCCGCAGGAGCTGACGAGGATCCTGCAGCGGCCAGACTAATTACGGCACGTCAAATTAAAAAGCGGGGCTGCCCTGGCAGGCAGCAAAGGCTTACAGGATGCATTTTACTTTTCCCCTCCCCTAAGACATGATTTAACAAAGTGCTTAGCTGGCTCTAAGCAAACCTGCCACCCTCCCCTGTAATCTCCATGACGCATCCCTGAATTAGCAACTGGCCACTTAGGGTGGCAGGAGGGGTCACCTGTGTTACTCACCCTCCTCCCGTGCCAGCGATGAGCAGGACAGGGTGCAGGACAGGGTGACGGGAGAGGCAGGACAGGCAGTGGCTCCCCTACCTCACTGAGAGTGAGCTGTGTGCTGCTGTCTCAGATCCTGATTTCTCCCTCTGCATCAAGCCAGACCTCAGGAAACCCATGGACAGTCTCACCACAAGCATGTGCCACGGGTTCCCTCCTGTTCTCCCTGTTCATCCCATTCCAGCATCTTCCCATCCCTCACCCAAGTAACTAAATCCTGTAATAGCACTAGGTTTGAGTTGGCTTTTTTGAGGTTTTTTTTTAAACCCTATATCAAGAGAAGCAGTGCTGGTATTTTTTAACATCTCAAGATCTAAAGCTGCACATGCACTTCCAAGCTTAGGGAGAACAGCAAGTTCGAGTGGGGGATGCCTAAGCAGCATTGAGCATCTGCTATTTATTCAGACTGGCATTTCTGTTCCCTAAAATAATCCAACTTCTCAGGTTTTGCAGCACTCAGATCTCTGAAAGAGAAGGCCAGGAGGAGGAGGACATCTTCCACAAAAACGGGTGTCTGCCGGTTTGGTCCCTCACCCTCAGGGCTCCCCAGCAGCACACAGACCTGGACCTTTCTGGCTGACACTCCCAGTTCCAGGAGAAAAAGCAATCAAGTAATGAAGCGAGCTCTGCTGAACCACTGCACTTCATTTCATTACTCTGGTACCAAAGGAAGTGTACAGGGTAACAAAAAAACACAGGAAGAAACACAACTGGATCAAGACAACACTACAGGACAGATTTGGTTTCAGCAGTTTCAGTGATGCTCTCCGTGCCCAATGCAGAAACAAAGAAGGGTTTTTAACGGGATAGGGGCCCCTTTCCAAAAGGGTCAAGCAGGACAGGATAGCTGCAAGCCCAAAGAGCATCCCCAACTCAGCACCAACACCCTGCACTGCACGGGCAAAGGCACCTCCCAGCCACCTTCACCTATTTCAGCACACAAAGGCTTTACGGTGTGGGGAAATCAGATCAGGCTGGGGGACACCATCATTCTGACCTCCTCAAACCAGGAAATACTCAAACAAGGGGACCTTCACATTCAGCTGCAAACAAACCCCTGAGGTAGCAGCACCCCACAGCTGGTGTGGGCACAGCCCTCCTCAGCACCTCCTAGCCCAATGACCCCATCTCACTGGTGCCTCTGCGCTGTGCTCCCATCACCCTTTTTCAATAACTGTGCTGCAGGGAGACTCGACGGGCAATCTGCACAGGAAACAGCTCTTAGGGGGCCACAAATTGCCTTGGCATGTGCCCAGAGGATGCAGCTGCAAACACCTGAGAAACCTGTGGCTGGCATTCCTGCCCACGGCAGGGGTGCTGGAACTAGATGATCCTTAAGGTCCCCTCCAACTCAAAGCCATTCTATGATTCTATGAATACAGCATCTCATTCAGGGACCCAAATCTGCATGATGAGTCAAAACATCAGTAGAAAGTTGGCGAATCAACATTCTTTCCTGGTATTTGTGCCCTAAAATGCTGTGACACCGAGATTGTCATAATCTCAGGTTGTGTACAGTGCTGCCCTGCTGCCAGCCCTGTGGGGACACAGCAATAAACCTAAAACTACAGTAAAAATTAAAAAAAAAAATAAAATAAAAAAACCCCAAAACACAAACAGCAGTTAAACACATGGCACTTGATCCTGACAGAGAAGAGCAGGAGCAGAGACCTGCAAGTGAGCAGGGACCCACAGTGATAAACTCATACTCTGGGAATGGTTTCCAAGAAAAAGCAGCAAAATTTGGTAGAAATGGCAGCTGGCTCTGTGGCAATGCCTTGGCACAGGTTGGGGATGAGCTGCACTGCCTGCTGCCCTTCCTGGCGGTCAGCTGCATCCTTCGCCGACAGCATTGGGAAAGTGCTTGCAACATTAAAGTAAAAGAAATAAATATAGAAAAACACCAGAAAGACAAATAAACTGGTCTGGAAGTTTTACGGTAACTTAGCAGACAGGAGGAGCCAACGTCCTGCCCCGATCACTGTAAAAAGGATCAAATTACTTAGTCCAAAAAAACTTGCCTGTGAGGAAAGTACTGAAGAGCAAGGCAAGCTTCTGCTTCTTGCAACATGACCAGCTATTTCATCTGGTTCGGGGTTTGTGAAATGAGAGCCCGGGACTCACTGCTCAGCAGTTCCTTTACTCCATCTCAAGAGCGAAGCACAGGGAGATGAGCAAGCCAGAGCAGCAGCACCACAACATCTGGTCCCCATGAAGGAAAACCCAGCAGCCAACCCTGCAGCCAGCGCAGACCAGAGCTCGGAAGCATCCCCACCAGGCACGGTTTTGCTCTGAACAGATGAAATCCCCCAACTTTCCAAAAGCCCCACGCTGAAGCACGGTGATGCTGTGTTGGTTCCAGGCAAGGACAATGGGGGAGACGGTGGAAACTACCTTGCAGCAGTCAGTGGGGTCTCAAAAAATCCACCAAGCAAATCAAATCACAGCTAACACCAGCCCCACATAACCACTGCCAAGCTGCTACTGCTCCAAAACCCAGCAGCCAGGCAGATTTGGGTTTGCTGCACTAGTAAAAGACCCACCACCTATCGATTTGAACATACTTCCCTTGCACAAACTCCCCCCAGGCTGGGAAGACATTAACTTCTTGTGTGACCAAAGGGAGATATCCAAAATGTTGAAGGTATCAGATGAAAACCCTGGGAGGATCCTGCCACCTCACATGCAAATGGGAATTTTGCCTTGCTTGCTTGTATGAGCACACACACAGAGGTGTGAGAACACACATGCACGAGTAACACACTCGTATATTTGCTCAGAGTCTCGCCTCATGCCCCAAAATTGCTGCTGTATTTCTCCACACCTTTATATCACTATTTTTTCCCACCTCTTCCCTCTGCACCCACCATTCCCAACTAACCTCCAGGATCCCGGCTGGAGCTGCATATCTCAAGCTCCCCATCAGCATCTCATCTTCCAGGCGTGCAGCAGCACTGGCTTCTCCCGGCTCGCTTCTCCCAGAGGGAATCCAGCACTCGGGAGTGCCCTGCCAGCACTGAGCACGGACCCCGTCTGCTCCGCCACTGCGCCAAGTTCCCCTTCGCCTTCAGAGCAACGAGGCTGTTTCCTGGCTAATGCCCTTCCAGCTTTAGATTATTTGTTGTTTACTCGGATTCCTGTCGAGCCAGCGCCAGCTTGCTCAGATCCACCTTGAGTTCAAGAGCAAGTGCTCTCCTCGGTTACACAACCCAGCCGCAGCAGCTGCGGCGTCTGCCTGACACACCGAATTACTGTCTCTCCCCAAATAGACGGGATGTAGCCCTAAAGCGTTGACTGGGAAGTGCCCTGCCCGAGAAAGTAAATGGGGAGATAAAGCTGCCGGAAAACATCTCCGTGATAAGTCAGGGCAGCCGCCTGCCATTCGCAGCGGGGAGTTTTACTGCCTGTCCAAAGGGTGGCAAGAAAAGCAGCTGCGGAGGGGGATGGATGGATGGATGGGTGGGTGGATGGATGGATGGATGGGTGGGTGGATGGATGGATGGATGGATCCCTGTCCAGTGCCGAGCTCCCTGAGCAGTGCAGAGAGCAGAACAAGGATCAGCTCAGCTTTGGCTGTGCGGCACAGCCCTGGCTGGGGGATGCCGCCGCCTGCACTAACATAGGGATGGGGAGCATGGACATCGCAGGGAATATCGCAGCCAGCCGGCGTCCCCTACCAGGACCCGGGGCTGGGGCGGGCAGCACCCCGGGGAGGGCGCAGCGGAGCGGGGCACAGCCCCGAGGCGCGGAGCGGGGCCGGCAGGACAGTCAAACCCCGGCCCCGCTGCCCCGGGCCGGGCGGGAGGCACGGGCGGGCAGCCCCGCACTGCAGCACATCCCCACCCACGCCGCGGACACGCGGATGCTGCGCGGGCGGCGCAGGCACGGACACACACACACACACACACACAGAGAGGCACTCACCGCGAGGATGCCGGCGAACCCGGCGGAGCTCCGGCTCGCCGCGGCGGCCCCCATGGTGGCGGGGCCGGGGCTGCGGGCGAGGCGCTGCCCGTGCGGCCGCGCTGCCTCAGGCGGCGGGGCGCGGGGCCGGCGGCGGCCGGGCGCCCATGGCGGGGGCCGGGCCGGGCCCGGGGCCGAGCCGGGGCCGGGGCCGGGGCCGGCCGGGCGGGGCGGGGGCCCAGCCGCGCTCCCACCTGCCCTGCCCTGCCCTGCTGCGGGGCCGCCGCGCGCGCTCTGCCGCGGGGGCGGCGCGCACGTGGGGGCGGTGCGCGGGGCCGGGGCGGGGCCCGGCGGTGGCGTCACCCGCCCGCGCGCCAGGGCGCCCTCCCGCCACTGCGCGGCCGCGAGGGGACGCGGCGGGCACCGCGTTGAGGGGATGAGGGCGAACGGGCTGAGGGGGAACGAGCGAGCGAAGGGGCTGAGGGGGAATGAGCGAGCGGAGGGGATGAGGGGGAACGGGCTGAGGGGCCGAGGGGGAACGGGCTGAGGGGCTGAGGGGGAACGAGCTGAGGGGCAGCGAACGAACGGAAGGGCTGAGAGGGAACGAGCGAAGGGGCTTCGCCCTCAGCGTCTCCCCCATCGCCCGCCCCGTCCATGGGGCAGCGGCAGCTCCTGTTCCCCTCGTGCTTTCGGTTGGGTGGAGCTGAGGCGTCCCAGGGTAGCGGGCGCGGAGAAATGGCAGCGGGGTGGGTGTTCGGCACCGTGAAATCTTCGGGGTGGGGTTTTGTGTGTTTTATTTTTCGTGTTCTCCAATGTCAGACATACAGGGAAGAATTTTTGTACAAAAAGGGTGGTAAGGCGCTGGCACAGGTTGCCCAGAGAAGCTGTGGTAGCCCCATCCCTGGAAGTGTCCAAGGGACACTCGGGCAGGGCTCTGAGCAGCCTGGTCTAGTGGGTGGCATCCCTGCTGTGGAATGGTGATTGGAACTAGACAGCCTTTAAATGTCCTTTCCAACCCAAACCATTCTATGACTCTATGAACATGTAGGACATTTCCTGCAGTGGAGGAATGCCCTCAGGGAGCAGGCACATTCCTCCATGGGAGAGGATTAGCTGGATGCTGAGGGTGGCCACAGCACAAACTGTGCCCTCACACCCACCCTGCAGGGTGGGCAGAGCAGGGTGATGGTCACAGTGGCCATTGATAGCTGTGGCAAGTGACAGAAACAGGTCCAGGTTTGTCCAGGGAGTGAGGGGGAACAGCAGATGGGGCCAGAGTCAGGACTGGAAAGCATGCAAATGCATCGAAGGTCATTACAGGAGATGGGAACTGAGGTGAGACTTCAGGTTGTTCCAGAATCTGACCAGGAGACCAGGGCAACCCCAGGTATGGCTGATCAGGGCCTTCAAGGTTTATGAGTGCAGCAAATCAAGGGTATTTGTGACTCCCTACCTTCCTGGTTGTCTGTTGAGGAAAATGATTTCCAGAGCCTGCAGAAATCCTGGTAACCAACAGTCACCTTCTGGAGACGTCGTGAAAGCAGATGAACCAAGAGAGGGTTTCAGTGACACATCAAAGGAAACAGCACAGAACTTAAAAAATCCCATCTAAAAAAAGGGAGGGGCAGGGGGAAACGTGGTGTTCTTGCACTAAAGAAGTGTGGATTTCATCCAAGCCCTTCTGAAGCTCACAGGAAACCTCACTCTGATTCCAGGGAGTTTTGAGTCCAGCTAGAAGTCTCCTCTCCCAGACAAAGTGGAGTTTTTCTCCCCACACTTTCTCCATCTCTAATGCTGGAAGGGAGCTGGAGAGGAGTAATGACCCTTGGGAGCCTGGGAGCGAGTCTGGAGAGCTTCCCTCCCAGAGCTGGGGTGGCAGTGGCAGGGCTGCGGTTCCCAGGAGGGGATAAGAGCGTGTGTGTCACGTGTGCAGGCAGAAGATGTTCCTCCACAGCTGGCTGTGCTGCTGTGCAAGTGCTGCAGAGCCCTGTCTTGGACTTTGCCTTCCCTCGGGGCCCCCAAACCTGGGAACGACGTGCTCTTCCCAGGAGGTCAAGGAAGGGGAGCCTCATCCCAAAGAGCGATCAAAATGCGAACCAAGACACAGTGAGGTTCTTCAGAAGAAATGGGATGCCCATCACTGCTTTTAATTAAAAATAAATTGGGCAAATAATAGGCAATAACACAACTGGGTTAACACCAGGCTCGTGGATGATGGAGTGAATTTTAAGTTATAAAAACATGTAGCTGTCTCATGAAATACCGGGCAGATCTTTGTGCAGAACTAAGTAGGCTGGTTGTGTCTGGGCTAGAAGAGGGTTTGAAATGCCCTAACAGCACCAACCCATGCTGGGTCCATCAGCACTGTGAAGGGCAGCGTTCAGATTGTATTAGGGAAAAGCAGAAAAATAATCATCTGGAGGACGGAGTGACTCAGGGGATTGGCAATAAGATGGATCATGTTACTGCTGCGGAATGGATTCCAATTAGTTACATCCGCTTTTAATTATTATTATTTATACAGAACCTAAAGGCAGTCTACAGATTATCCAAAAATGCACGGGCTGATCTGTAAATCCCCCATCCCTCCTCCCCTCTCAGCCCTTGCAATGACAAACCCCAGTCACGTTGCCTGGACTGGGACAGGCTGAGACATAAATTGCTTATTAGTGACCAGCTTGCTGCTTCTCCACTTTTGTCACTCTTCGAAAGGAAAATAGGGAACGGGTGACTGAGGTCGGAGTTTCGTGTTAAGTGTTTTTGTTGGAAGCAGCAGACGCTCAAGAAGTTCCTCCTCGCCTCCCTGCATTCGGTTCCTTTTTCCCCTTTGTGCCACCCTCTGAGTCATGCAAATACACCCAGGTCAGTGAGCCGGTAATGTTAAAAAACAAGAAGGAGGGGTTTTTTAATCAGGGTTGGTGAAACTCACTGCTCATGTTGACCAGAGACTGCTGGGTCTTCACTAAGCTGGTGGTGAGAGGCCGAGTGAGTGATGGAGAAGCATCCACTGACCTCGTTTGGCACCAGAAGTCATCTTCTCTCCAATGGCAAGATCTCTTGTGTTGTGAGGAAAGCCAGTGTTCCTGGTTAGTCACCTGAGGTTGATTCAAGCCTGTTCATTAAATGGGAGAAAATGTTTTGCCAAAATAAGCTATCTGGGAAATTTGAAAGAATACACCACAGAACCATGGAATCACAGAATGGTTTTGGTTGGAAGGGACCTCAAAAATCATCTCATTCTAACCCCTGCCATGGGCAGGAACAGCTCCCACTAGACCAGGTTGCTCAGGACCCTACCCAGCCTGGCCTGGAACACTTCCAGGGATGGGGCACCATCACTTGTTTCACCCTGTAGAAACCCAGAAACATTCCAGGAAGTGATTTCTCATCGCTGGCTTGCACTAAAAGCTGCCAGGCTAATGGGGCAGGCATCACTTCCTTTCAGACTCTCTCATTCTCTGTACATGGACCATTGCTTCCACATCTCCCCTGGAAACAGAATATTTCTGTGTTGGTGTTGTTATGGGAAAGTAGCTGCTGCATGGGAAAATTTTTGACTCCAGTTCATATAGAAACCACAATTATAACTTCCATTAACATAAATTGGGAAGTTAAATCAACAAAGCCCATAGGCTTCCCTGGGTGAGGGAAAGGAGAGTTTGGGTGGGCGTCCTCACCCTTCTGACCCTCCTTATGATGTCCAGGAAACTGGAAAGGGAAATGTCTACCAAGAGCAGATGTTCCCAGCAGGAATATATAGATATACACACACACACGCACACATATACATAAACACAGTCGTTTCAAGCCAGGTGTGTTATCACTGATGGATTTCAGAACCCCGTGGGGTGTCAGGACCAGGAGCCAGGGAGCCAGGGGAGGCAGATGGGAAGTGAAGTGTGGCACTGTTGGATGCAGGTTTGGTTGCCATCACACCTGAGCTGATCTCTCTTCTGGAAAAGGTGGATGCACAGCTGGAGAGCCTGTTTTCCCAGGGGACGTTAAAAAAGGAGGAGCAGCAGCTGGTGGCCAGGCTAAGTGCATGAACACCACCTCAGCCCTGTGCCCAGGGCTGTGAGATAACCAGCAGGTGGATGGGGAGGTGAGGCTGCAGGTGAAGCACAGCTGGCCCTGCATCTTCTGCCCTGTGAGATGGGGGAGAGGGCTCATGGGGCTGGCATCTCAAATCCTTCCCAGGTCAGTGACTCGCTGTGAAGAAGTTTCCTTCCTGTCCCCCGAGTCGTGCAAGTGCTGTCAAGCAGGACAACTTTTATCTGTCTGAAAGCCACAGCTGCCTGCACGCCTGGTTTGGTGCATGTGGAACAAGCCCAGCAGTCGCATCTGCATCTCTCCAAGTTAAAATAATGGATGCATTTAAAGCTTCTTGTTTTGGGGTTTGATCACTTTGGAGTCTTGTTTTGCAGGAGGTTCTCTGGCTCAGCTGCAGAGCTGAGGTCTGGATACAGAAGCCTGAACTCTCACCTTAACCTCAGCAAAAGTGTTGGGACTCTGGGCACCTCATCCAGTGCCCTCATTCACCTCCCTCCTCCCTTCCTCATTCCTTTCCTTCTCCTTGCTGCAAGTGCTCTGGGGCTGAGGCCTGAACAGTGCCTAACAAAGCTGAGCCTTGCACTCAGCTGGGGTATCTAGATGGTCATGAAGCCGAAAAAAAAACTAATGAAGCTGGAAATGAAAAATGATGAAGAGAATTTTTATGGATGAACCTGAAAGCCTTGAAATGTCCCTGGGTTTACACTGGAGGAACTGAAGCAGTGGATTAAGTGGTGTAGCCATGAGCAGAGCATTGGCAGCAGAGCTCAGAGCTTCATGCTAAGCAGAGGATCACGTCCTGTCTTGCTCCTCTGAGGCCAGCATGACCTAAGTGGGACAGGGAGGGCACAAGGTGACGGGATGGTTTGCGGAGCTTTTGGAGAGCACTGCAAAGCTCAGTATGAGTTTCCCAAAGCCAATTCCTTTCCAGGAAGGATTGTGCACTCTTTTAAGTTCAACATCAAATACAGATACCAAACAACTGCCCCTGCAGATCTATTACTCATGTCAGCTGTGGATGCAAGATCCCTTCTGTGTCAGATTACCCAGCACACGTGATGCTGCCAGCTTTGTGCCTTGTGTCACCTGCAGGACCATTGGAGTGGCACGGGCAGCCACTGCCTAATCCAGCCTACATCCTCCTGGTACAGAGGGGAACCAGCAAATAACTCACCACCTCTAACCCGGCAGGCTTCATTCCACTTAGCACAGCACGCTGCTTTCTTTGCCCGAGCGGGAGCTCAAGGCCAGCTATGCAGCCTTGGGGTTTCATTTGGAGCCCCAGCAGAATGTCACTTCCCGAGTGAATGTGCTCAGCGCCCCAGCTGCACCCAGCAGGGCAGATCTCATTGCTGAGTGATCACAGAAAATCTTAGTCACAGTTTAAGGTCTTTTCACACTCCCCTGATGTAAGGAGGACCCCACAGCTCTACTGCCCCAGGGGTGAGGGCACACAGGGCTGTGCACAGGGCTCTGCCAAAGGGGTCACAGCCACCAGGTACTGGTGTTCATGGGAGGAGGATGGTCAGGGTGAGAAGTAGCTCTCATGGGGCTGTGCTGTCCCTGCACATTATATTTGATGTATATTGGATATAGAGTTATTCAGGGCAGTTAAGGGTGACAGCAAAGAGATGCAAAGAGCTTAAAATAGTGCCTGACCAGACGATACAAGCACACATAAATCTCAAGTGTCCTTGGAAAGGGGCAAGGGCTGCCTCCGTGTGGGTTAGTGCCTCCCAAAACTGAGACCCAGAGCCTTTCAGAGGCTCCCACGGATATCAGGTGACAGCACATCTCTAGGCGAGGAAGGCAAAGCCTCCCCTGCATCTGTGAGGATGATTAGGGGCATGGAGGAGACCCTGGATGGGGATGGCTCAGGAGACAAGTAGCAGGGAGAAATATGCGGCCGAAGTCACAGATGGCACAGAGAGAACCAGCAGGGAAATTAGTCACATACCAGCCTCAGCGTAGGTAGGTGACGGAGCCTGGGAACATGCCGGATCTCTGAATCACTGGGATTTGTGCAACCTCAGTCCTGGCAGCGCTGGCTGTTCCCTGCCACGTCGGCTGAGTGTGGCCGGGCAGCCTTTTCTCCGGAGTGGCCAGCGGTGGAAAATGTGCATGGAGCAGCCTGGTGTGACTGACTGTAGGCAGCTGCCGGAGGGCCAGGCAGTGCCTGGGTGTCCTCAGCTCTGCAGGGCAAAGTGACTTGGAGGTGGCGAGGTGTTCACGTCTCCACTGGACTCCTGCAGTCCAGAACAACTCTAAAAGCCTCACCCAAGCTTGGCTGATTTAAATCACTTCAGGCTATTTA
Organism: Monarcha castaneiventris obscurior; assembly: GCA_026261815.1. NCBI lineage: Eukaryota > Metazoa > Chordata > Aves > Passeriformes > Monarchidae > Monarcha > Monarcha castaneiventris. Next base: position 31,968,660 of record JAMPIT010000624.1, on the reverse strand, counting down.
ATCATCACGTAAGCAGACAGAGCTTAAGGACTGATTTATAGACTTTATACTGGCTAGAGTAACCCAGTGGGTTGTATAAGGAGCTCGTTATGCCATGATAAGATTTCAGCGGCGACGAAGACCCAGGGAGCAAGACGTCCAGCAGGAGGGAACTCCAGCCTTGCATTACACACCATTTTAGGAGGCAGGAGGAGTCTGTAGGAAACTCCCTGCAGTCTGGCACTCTCCTGCCTTCACACATTTTAACTGCCTGCAAATCCTCCTCCAGGAAACTGAGAATTAGCCCTGGTGCTAAATGACTTTGGAAGAGAGGATCCTTAGTGGGGATTTTGCTGGAAAGAATAACAAGGCTGGATGTGTAAAGCAGTGAAGAGGTCACAGGCCAGCTCCTGGGAAGGACACATCCCTCCCATCTCACCAGCTTCCAGGTCCTTCTTATAAACTGGGCAGTTTTTCTATTCCCTTGGCAGCTTTTCAGAGCCTCTCTGTGATGGTTTCTGCTGTTTGCCACTGCAGTTTTACTCTATCTGGGTAAGAGGGAGAAGGAAGGATAAGTCCCACTCCCTGAGCTCAAATCCCTTTCAGCCATGACTTAAACACATCAGCTTGAACCAGCCTAAGAGCTTGCCAACACAGAGGGTCTCATTCCTGTCCTTTCTCCTGCAGCTCCAGGCCACCAGCGCATCCTCCCCTCATGCTGGGTAACTCGGCCCTGTCTTAGCAGAAACCTGTTCCCTTTTTTCACTCAGTTATTTTTGTGCCAGATTAGTGGTTTGGGTGTGTGGAGGCTGCGCAATACCAAAGCTGATGCAAGGGAGAGCGGCAGGGTGGGGGTGAGGGATGGATCCAGGCAGCCTGTGGGTGAAAGATACTCACTATGGATACAAGTGCTCCAGCAGGGCTGATTACAAGGTCACATGGGGTCAGATGGAAAGCAGAGGTTACAGTGGGGTCTGGGGTTACAATGACAACTGGGGTTAAAGGTCTGAGACTGGGGGAACTGGGCAAGGCTGCTGAGAGGTTCCTGGGACAATCCCAACAGCAGTTTGGGAATGACTGCTGTGACATGGTGATGGCTGGGAAGTGCCTTGGGAGCACTGTGGCTGCACCAGGCCTTGCTTGCAGCTCTTTTCATCCTGAGCCCTGCCCCATCACTGTGGGGCACTTGCTGGCTGAGTGGCAGTGGGATGGTGGGATCCCAGTGCCACAGCTATGGGATAACCCTGGTTAGAGGTAGCAGAGGGTTGGACTTGTAGCTATCACATTCCTGCTCTTAGCACAGTTTTTTCCATTTCACCTCTGGAAACCTTCTCTTCAAGTCCTGAAGTGTCTATGGAGCAAATTGTCCTTGGAAATGAGCCAGGGCACGGTGCTAAAAGTTCTGGATGCTGCAACCGGGGTAATTCTGTATTAAATGTAATCTTTCTGGCAGCACAAGAGAGCAATTAAGGAACCCTTAATTTTTGAGGGTCCTCAAAAACACATCACTAATTTCTAGCCAGAAACATGGGAAAATTTAGTCAAACCAGCCTGGGTACTCAAGGGACTATCCTGCCCTACAAGCCTTCCACCACCATTCTGCCTCTGCCCTCCTTCCCTCACCCTTTTCCTCAGCCATCCTTTCCCTGCTTCCCTTCCCAGCTATCCTTCCCTACTTAATGAACGAAGGAACTTAACAAAACAGTGCTCCACTGAAGAGAAGGGAGGCAAGGGAAACAGGAAAGCAGGTGATATAACAACAAACAACCAGCCCATCCAAAGTACACAGAGGAGTGTTCATCTCTCCCTTTCTCCTTGCTTTTCTATGACCTCTAGGAAAACTGGCTACTGCCTCCATCCTGCAGCCTTGCACTGTGTCAGTTCACTGGTCTCAAGCTGCAGGCTAAGCATTTCTCCCAGGTGTCAGCTATTCTTCCATCCATCCATCCATCCATCCATCCATCCATCCATCCATCCATCCATCCATCCATCCATCCATCCATCCATCCACATACCCCATTAGCCAGTATTCATCAGTGATGCCCATAGCAGGAACCCCATACTGTCCTCTCTCAGAATAAGGCTCATGACATAGAGTCAAAACCCAAGGGCAGCTCATTTTTCACGCACAATTTCTGATACTGATTGTGCTGAGCCCAGGTGTCAAGGTCATGGAGTGAGAGGAGTTTGACTCAGGAACTTGAAGATAGACCTTCAGTTTCCATCACCAGGCTCACCTTGTGCTCAAGCAGGAGTGGAAGAGGAGTAACAGACTCACAGAATCAGATGGGTTGGAAAAGAGCTCTGAGGTCATTGAGCCAAACCTATGACCAATCACCACCATGTAAATTGGTGCCATGTCCAGTCCTTCCTTAAACACCTCCAGGGACAGTGACTCCACCACCTCCCTGGGTAATCCATTCCAATGTTTAGCAACCCTTTCCATGAAGAATTCCTCCTGATGTCCAACCTGAACCTCCTCTGGTGCAGCTTGAGGCTAATCCTGTCATTAGTTACCTGGGAGAAGAGGCTGACCCCACCTTGCTGCAACCTTTGGAGGTAGCTGCAGAGAGCGTGGACCTGCATCAGGAGCATGGGGAGGTGCACTCTGGCTGCATGGCCTGGTGAGTGACGTGGTGCCAGGTGAGGACAAGCTGTTCCCTGGCTCGTTATTGTTACCAGATGAGTGGGGGACTTTTACGATCGCTGGGTTTGGATAATCAAATTCTGATTGTGACAGAGGAAGGAGAGCTGCCCTTCTCTTCCCTCCTGTGCCCCACGCCAGGCACTCAGCCCCCTGCCCTCCCACAAGGCTTTGTTCCTGGGGGTGATGTGCAGCAGCCCGGACGTGACTGTGGATCCCACACCCCCACGACGCCCTGCTCTGTCTGGGGTTATTGTGTGATGCCCAGAACAATGTGCTGTGGTTAGGGATGCCTGGGAGAGCGCCGGGAGGCTCCCCGCTCCCCCTCTCCCTGCTAGTGCTGGGGGAGGCAGCTTTTGGCCATGTGGTAGCTGTGGGTTTGGTGGAGGTCCCCCAGCAGGGGAGGAGATGCAGTCACCAGTGGTGTTCCTAGAGAGGAAAGCCAGCGTTTGGCACTGCTGAGCCACAGATGCACTGTGTGTCTTGGGCACAGGACGGCCCTGGGCACTGTAGGATGACAGGGTAGCTCATGTGGGAAGGGACTGCAGGAGGTCTCTGGCCCAACCTCTTCATCCTGCCAGCTCTGGGGTCAGACCAGGTTGCTCAGGGCTTTATTGAATTGGGTCTTGGAAAGCTCCAAGGTTGGAGGCAGCACAGCCTTTCTGGGCATCCTGGATCAGTGCTGAACTGTCCTCCTCATAGTGGGAACGATTTTTCTCATATCCAGTCTGAACCTCCCATCCTCATATCCAGTTTCAGCTCGTGTCCAGTGTCTGTTGTGTTCCCCTCGTGCACCTCTGTGTACAGTTTGACTTCACCATCTCCATATCCTCCTTTCAGGTATTGAGGGTCACTGCCAGATCCCCACCAGAGCTTCTCTTCTCCAGCCCTGCACGCTCAGCCTCCCCTCCCAGGCTGTGTGATCCCACAGGGCTGTGTGAGCTCTAACTGCCTTGACGGCCTTTCCCTGGACTCCTGTGTCCCCATCTCTCTTGTACTGGAGGCTGTTGCAATATCCAGTCATGGTGTCAGCAGGGCTGAGCAGAGGGGAGGAATTGCCTTCCTCGACCTGCTGGCATTGCTGTCTGATGCAGCCCCAGGGCCTGTTTGTGTTCTTTGCTGCGATGATGCATTGCTGACTCAAGGTCCTTTCTGCACAGCTGCTGACACCAGTCACCCCCTGCCTGGGGGTTACAGACACAGGACTTTGCATTTGCCCTGGATGAAGTCCATAAATATCCTCACAGTATCAAGTCAGAGAGAGTGAGGAGCCAGCAAGTGTCTTGTGGACTTGCCTGAGTCACAGGGACTTTTACTTTGCAATGGTTTGGAAAGTCCCTTCCAGGGGACCGTTCCCACACCTTAGCGAGGAGAATCTGCTGATTTGGGATGTTGATGTGGATGTGGAAGCTCAGACAGTGATGTAGGTCAGTGATATAACCAGGAACAGCAGAACTGCTCTCACAGGAAAACCTCCTGCACCACCCAGTGCCGAGGCAGGGACTTGGGGAACACTGGGGCACATCGGGCTTTTCACACCAGCGTGTCACTGCAAAACCCTCAGGAGATGGGGGCTTCTGTGTCCTCCAGTGGCCATGATACTGACAGGAGGGAAGGGGAAATGTGTTCCTTCTGGCTTAGGGAGTCCCTTTGGCTTCCTGGGTCAGATGTCCCTCAATACACATTCTGTTTACACAGCCATTCTGAGGAGTCAGGGCGCTTGTGCAATGCAAGCAGCTGAGCTTTGCGTCATTTGGACTTCTCTGTCCTGGCTTGCTGGTTGTTTCCCCTTGCGCCCAGGTCCCCCTGGAGCTAGCTCTCAGAGACAGTTTGGTGTGGGACACATTTGGTCCAGGATCTGTTAATTGCCTTCCTTTGTTGTGTGTGAGTCCTTTGGCCAACAAGTGTGTCAGGAGATGGGCATTGCCTTTGGTGGAGACAAGGCAGAATAATGTTCCTCCCTGATAAATACCCAGGGAGAGCAGGATCTTTACAGGCCCTCGTGAGACCCCACCTGGAGTGCTGTGTCCAGATCTGGGATCCTCAGGACAAGAAAGATAAGGACCTGTTGGAGCGGGTCCAGAGGAGACCACGAAGAAGTTCAGAGGGCTGGAGCACCTCTCCTTTTCAGACAGGCTGGGAGAGTTGGGGTGGATCAGCCTGGAGAAGAGAAGGCTCTGGGAAGACCTTAGCTTTCCAGGAATTGGAGAGCTTATAAAAAAGAGGAAGAGCAACTGCTTGCATGAGTAGATACTGATAGGACAAGGGGGAATGTTTTTAAACTCAGACACAAGAGTTTTAGTCTAGATGTTAGGAAGAAATTCTGTACTCAGAGGGTGGTGAGGTAGTGGCACAGATTGCCCAGAGAGGCTGTGGATCTGTGGAAGTGTCCAAGGCCAGGTTGGATGGGGTTTGGGGCAACCTGGTCCAGCATGCCTGCCCATGGCAGAGGGGTTGGAATGAGATGATCTTTAGAGTTTCTTCCAACCCAAATCATTCCGTGATTCATGTGAAGTGAGACATGTAGGAACATGTCATTGCTTTTCTGTGGATGAAGACAAAGACCCCCTTGGCTCCCATTCTTCTCCAGCTTACCACAGCAGCAGTGCAGGGTCTCACCCTCACCATAGAAAGGTCCCTTCCCCAGACCAGAGTATTTATTCCCAGGACTTCCCTGCCCCAGGGCTGCTCATTCATCTCTCACAGACAGAATGGAGCCTGTCACAAGAGCAGATGCAGAGCAGGCAGAGCTCCCCATGAGACCCTTCACCACCAGAGATGATAAACAGATGGGGAGATCTGCTGGGAAATGCATTGACGTAAGGAGGTGAGGGGCTGGAGCAGTGTCCCCAAGGAGGTGGAAGCACGCTGAGAAAGCTGGATGCTGAGCCCGGTGCACAATGGCTCTTTGATTCCCCCAGACGCTGCTAATGGGCCGTTTCCTCTCCCAGCCCTCCCTGTGGATCGGAGATGTCCTGCTCTCAGTCTTGCCCTGCCGTTATCTGTCTCCCTGACTTCTCTCAGGGATTTCCTCTGATCAGGCTGCTGGGTCATCCCAGGCGAGTGTCCCTCGTATGATCCCTCTGTCCCCAGGGCTGCTGTGGCCAGAGGCATTTCTCTTCAGAGGGTAACTTGCTGCTGCAGCATGTGTATATGGAGCATGGAGAAGCTTCTGCCTTCCCATCCGGAGGGAGAATTGGGCTCAGGTACTTCAAGACCTCAATCTAACCTGACAGCCCTCCTTGGAGGGGTTTTCACACCAGGGCTGCACCCTGCTGCATCAATCCTTCTTGGAACTGTGGGGCCATCCATGCAGTTGCCATCCATGCAATTATTTGTATAATCTATGTGATATACCTCTCCCTTTCCATCCAAAAATTAAATGTGGGAGCTCCTGGCAGCCCACTCTCCCAGCCAGACATGCAGCTACCAGGAGAGCAATGCTGGGACCACCACACTGGGCACAGGAGGGACAGGCACATGCCTGAGAAATTAATCCCTACAGCATTGAGGTGCTGAGGAGGTCTCTATTATCAAATTTTAATTACCATGGCTGAATTTTAATAGAGAAACTGTGCAATTCCACTTTACATCCCATCCCCCAGGCCAGGTCGCTCACGTCACACTCCCTGATGTTGCGGCTACGGGTTTTTTTGGCTAATGCAGCAAAAATTCTTATTGGATTTGGAAATACAAGAAATTAGTTGCCCTGGGGGAAGGGGAGGCAGAGGGCTGCCTGGCATGCAGAGCTGCCAGGAGGCTCTGACAGCCAGACATATATTGCTGTTTATAATTCTTAATAGCGAGCAGCTCCACAAAGCCCTTTCTTTATTCATTTCTCTCCCTAGCACTTCACAGCATGCAATAACTTGGATTTATAAATTAAACATGTTCCTTGTTTTAATACATCATCTACTTCTTATTCCGTAGTCCCATAATGGGATCTTTAATTGCCTGTCATAGAATCGTGCATCCTCCTGGCAGCCGGGGAGTGCGAGTGTAGCCATGAGTTCATTGGCCCATGTTGGTATTAAATGGTGCATTTAAATCTTCACATTAACAAAAGCGAGGAACACGAGCGGGAATGTGGAACAGTCATCATTAAGAAGAATTGTTTTCTGTGGCAGAAAATGAGGAAAACCAGGCCAAAAATACAAACAGATTTCCCTCCCCCCTGCGCCCCAAAGGGAAAAGCGTTGCACAGTGTTTTAATTATTGCTGGGTTTATTTTCAACTGATGCGTATCCAACAGCTTGAGCCCAGATTAGAGTCCAAAGGGCTGAGGCAGGGGCTGGAAGACCCACTCCAAGGGTGGCCAAACACACATTATCTGGTGCCTAAATTGGACCATCCAGCTCCAGACCCCGTCCTGCTGCATTTGCTGCAGAGCAATGGCTGCTTTTCCCCTGCTTCTCTGCTCAGCAATGCTCAGATCTGTGTGGCTGGGTGAGGCAGTCCAGCCAGGATGTCCCTGCCAGAGCCCAGGAACCCTGGGCAGGAGGGGACACAGGGGAGGGAGATGGAAAAGGGGGCAGCAGGTATCTCCTGCTGCTGTGCTCAGCCTCGGTGCAGACAGTGATCCCCGTGTGCTGCTCAGGTCCCTGCACCCAAAGCAGGTGTGCTGGGGGACAAGGGACAGAAAAAGGCAGAGAAAAGGTTAACAGGGATGGAGCTGCTGCCCTGATGCAATTTAATGTGATTTCCTCTTGCAACACTTGAATATCTGCTCTTTGTAAGAATTGGCTGTATCCAAGACCTTTTTATCACAGCTTCCCCTTCCTGGCAAAACAAAGTTAAATCCTCCAACCTTTCTACTTTTTCGTATCTTAATCTTTTTTAATTAATTAACATCTTTGCCAAGTGTGCCCTAAATAGGAGACTTGGTCCAGCAGAGACCTTATCAGCATGGAGGCAATTTGAGCAATTACCTCCTCTGGCTTACGCACAGCAGTCCAGGACTGCATCCAGGAAGAAGATTTACTTCTGTTGGTGTTTTCCCAACTGCACATTTCTCATCCCCATCCTTTGTGAATTGCCATTCCCCTTCCATTTCTGCCATACTGTCAGTGGGTAAGAGCTCCCTGGTGGGTACCCTGTGTTCGATACCGCTCCTGTCAGAGCCACAGTTTGTGCTGTTATTTACTGGATTTCATCTTATTCAATTCAGGCTTTTTCTCCAATTTTTCCTGGTAATTTTGAGTTCTCATCCAGTCCTCCCAGGTGCTTGACGTCCAGCACAACCTGCATAATTTAGAAATGCATTCCCTGGGTCATCACTTGAGTCAGTCAATGAAAATGCTGAATAGAATCACCTTTATGTCTGATCCAGGAAGACCCCGCTCAAAATCTCCTCCTTGTGTGACTGAAAACTTATCTGCAGTGACTCCAGATGTATTAAATTGTTCCTAAATTCACTTTCTCATATTTCCTTAATTCAAGAGAATTGGTAAAATGTTAGATGGGACTATTTCCAAAGCTTTGCCTAAATCACGGCACATTTCAGCTGCCCAAGAGGGAGCCTGAGCTGAACATTACTCTGGTTTGGGCAATTTATTTTTGACAAATTAATATTCTCTTCTTATTCCTATGTTCTCCTCTGGCTTTGTATGAACTGTTTGTTTAATAATTTGTTCTGGGACTTTTCCAAGACTCAGAGTTAGGCTCCTGGTGTATAAATCCTACTTTTTAAACGGAGATATTGTGCCTTCTGGTTTCTGCTCCACAGGGTATTTCCTTGCCCAGGGTGTCTGGGAAGAAGATCCCAACTCCTACCTCTGCTCACCTCCCATGGGATCATCCTCTGTTTGTGCTGACTCCATCTCCTGTGTCCCACATAAACCATCTCCGGATGGTTTCTTTCTGCTCCACTCCTTGGTTTGATTATCTGGTAATTACAGTCAGTCAGCTGAAGACAAGGAACCTTTTTTGTGAAGGCAGCACTGGCCTTTCCCAAGTCATTCCTTGGTCCCTCTCCTTCCTCTTTCTTCTCCTGATGTGTTTACAGATCCTCCTGTTGCCTTCCCACCTTTGTTCACTGAAACTCATTCGAGCCTTCCTGTGTGGTTTTGCAATGGGCAGTTTTTGATGTAAATATATAACAGGCTCCCACAGTTCCCACCTCCCTCTGCCCTGGGTTTGCAGCAATGCCACTGGTGTTGGGCTCAGTGGTCATGTTTTCTGCCTTCCTCCAGGCAGGATAAACCACCCAGTGTCTTTAGGGCTTTTCCCTGCTGCACTGGTTCTCCTGTTTCCCCAGGAACTATCCACAGGTTCCCCATGTGTGCCAAAATCACCTGGTTTGGGTCCAGCAACCCCCTGCCCCTGCTCTTGCATTTCCTTGTTTGTGAGAAGGATTAATTTTGCCACTTTGTGATAGCTCTTCCCAAAATCACTGTCCCTCCAGTTCCCATGGTCAGAGCTTGATGTAGGTGCTGTTTGTCCATCTGAGCTGGAACGTCCACAGCAATCCTAGGGATTCACTGGACTGGGATTATGTCTCATTTCCAGTTGTGGGTCATTAAAATAACATCCCTCACTTTCCCTGTTGTTGATAACTGGAGGAACCCCTCCTACCTCCTCCTCAGCTCTCCTGCCATGGCCGAATCCCAGGCCCTGCTGCGTGCCCTTCTGGGACTCCCTTTCCTCTGCTCTTCCCAGATTTTCTCCATAAGGACAGAAATAGGTTTCTGTGCTGTGTGTTCTCTGAGCATTATGTCATCATTGTGACTGTGTCTTAAGAATTCATGGTGTATTTATTTATCTGCTAGACTCCTGTGGGAGATTGATAATCACTGCACTGCCCTTTTCCCTTTGTTGGGTCACCCTTAGACCAGCACTGTAATTTCTCCAAGAAAACAGGATCCTGCCCCATCTCCTGTAATTATGGACCTCTGTCCACGGTGGGGGGGGGTCTCAGCTGTGAAAATTCAGCCACCCAAATCTTCATTCCCAGCCAGAATTGGCTGCCTTTTCTCTCACTGCTCATTTCAGTGGCCACATGGTTTGAAGAATGAGGTGTTTTGGGATAAGGATGATGCACCTTCCAGCTTTGGTGTCCCACAGGCATCCAAACCTAAGCACTGAGCCCTCTCCTTCTCTGTTGCCACCCAGGGGGCCTCAAGCCTCCCCAAACCCCACAGACACCAGGGGCTGGGGCTCATGGGTTTCCACCCAAACCATCAGGTTAAGCCAACCTGCACTGCAAACAGGAGACCCAGCATGTAGGAGGGGGTATTTAAAATGAAAATTGGGTTCTGAGATTGGCCTCCAACTGTTCAGGGAAGTGTTATAATTAACTGTGAGATGTCTCTGCAAGTGTTGCTGACTGGAGCAAGAGACTCAAGCATCCTTTCTCTGGTCTTACTCTGCAATGCAAGAGTTTATTTACTGTACATTTCAAAATAGAGCCCTTCCCCCCTCCCCATTTTGTGTGGAACAAACAATGCTATGTCTCTCCTGCCACTGCAGTATTAGAAAAAAACTGGGTCATGCATATAATTCTGCAGAGGGAAACAAAAGGCCATTCTGCCCCTCTTGGATCTCGTATTTATGGATGCTGTGGCACATTATGGTAATTCTTGCTTGAATCCAGCATATAATTAATAGCTAATAATTAGGCTGTGGCATTTTTACATGCAGATACAGAGAGAGATTCATGACACAGTGGACAAGACAGTGAAATATGACTGACACATAAAACTGCTTGCAGACTTTCCAAGGGACCAGATTCCCATCTCCGCTTTGCCTTCTGGCTTTTCACACACTGGTGTGTGAAAAAACTCTCTCATTTTTGGTTGTTGATAACGAATTCTTTCCTCTGTTTGTATTCTGTCCAATTTAAACAACAACAACAAAAAAATTACACCATGTCTGCATGCAAAGCTGGACAGTTGATGGATTTATTAGAAGTATAAAGTCGACATCTGTTCTGGACTCACAGAGGGGTAATTCCAGGAAGGTGGTAAATTGTGGGTACACAGGAATATGTTCACATACACTTGCTTGTAGGCTGTACATGTCGATTTTATAAATGCTCATGTACAAAGTGGAAGAAACAGCTTTGGCTTGATGAACAGCTTGAAATCACCAGAAGTGAAATCTAGTGTAAATATATTGATTTGTGGCACATTTTAATGTTTCTTTGTGCTCCTCTGTGCATTTAGCCAAGTATTGTCTCTTATATATGCACCCAGTGACTCGTTGCAGTAAGAGCAACCTCAGGCTGGAGAGATGAAAATAAAATAAATAGAAAAACCCTAGAAAACTGTTTCCATGGCTGTGACTGAGAACAGAAGTGTTCCTGCTTTGCTGAGGTCAGGACGTGACATAAACACTCCCCTCCCATCAAGGCTGAAGCAAAGAAGGTGATGAAGCAAAAATCACTCCCATTATCACTCTGGGATTATCAGAGATAATCCTGCAGGGTGAGATGAGGTCTCAGGGAATAAACATTGTCCTCTAAGCGTGTCCATCTCTGCACGCTGCTGCTCCTCCCTGGCAAATCTGGGGTAACATATGGTCCAGAAAATCAGAGCTACACACCCACCTCTAACCTCCCCAGGCACACACACAGCTCTGCACCATTACACATCACCTAAACACTAAATAGCTGCTGCACCTTTTTGTTTGGGGGTTTAATTTTCAAATAACAGCCAGCTAAGGTTGTGGGTGTACTGGGCTGATGCTGGCTGGATGCCAGACACTCATCAAAGCCTCTCTGTCTTTCCCCTCTGCAGCTGTACAGGAGAGAGAAAATATAACAAAGGGTTCATGGGTGGAGATAAGGACAGAGAGAGATCAGTCACCAAATACTATCATGGGCAAAACAAACTTGGATTAGGGATATTAATTGAATTTATTACTAACTCCATCAGAGCAGGATAATGAGAAGTAAAATCAGACCTTAAAAACACCTTCCCCCACCTCTCCCTCCTTCCCAGCTCCACCTCCTCCCCCAGCGGTGCAGGGAGATAGGGAGTGGGGGTTATGGTCAGTTCATCCCCCGTGGCTTCTCCTGCTGCTCAGGGACAGGAGTCGCTCCCCTGCTGCATCCTGGGGTCCCTCCCATGGGAGACAGTTCTGCAGGAACTTCTCCAGCATGAGTCCATCCCGTGGGCAAGAGTTCTCCACAAACTGCTGCAATGTGAGTCACTCTTCCACAGAGTGCAGTCCTTCAGAAACAGGCTGGGACCCCACAGGGTCACAAGTCCTGCCAGGAAACCTGCTCCAGCGTGGGCTTCTCTCTCCACAGGTCCCTGCCAGGACCCTGCTCCAGCACAGGCTTCCTACAGGGTCACAGCCTCCTCCCAGGCATCCACCTCCTTCAGTGGGGGCTTCTCCATGGGCTGCAGGTGGATCTCTGCTCCAGCGCCTGGAGCACCTCCTGCCCCTCCCTCTCCACTGCCCTTGGTGTCTGCAGAGCTGTTCCTGTCACATATTCTCACCCTGCTCTTCTCTGGCCGCAATTACACCTGCCCAATAACTTTTCTTCCTTTCTTATTAAATCTCTTACCCAGAGCCATGACCACCATTTCTAATCGGGTCCATCCTGGAGCTGCCAGGGATTGGCTCTGCTGGAAGTGGGGGAAGCTTCTGGCAGCTTCTCACAGAAGCCACCCCTGCAGTCCCCTGCTGCCAAAACTTGGCCATGCCAACCCAATGCATGGGTCTGCACGTCCCCATTGCAGCATCTCCTGGTACTGCAGTGCCTGTATATGCCTCACCTAGGAAAGCCGAAGGTGTGTTATTTGTGTAATCATAGAATGGTTTAGGTTGGAAGGGACCTTAAAAATCCCACAGTTCCAACCCCCTGCCATGGGCAGGGACACCTTCCCCTAGCCCAGGTTGCTCCAAACCCCATCCAGCCTGGCCTTGGACACTTCCAGGGATGGGGCATCCACAATTTCTTTGGGCAACCTGTGCCAGTGTCTTTGGGCAATCTGTGCCTGTGAACATTTCCCCTCATTGACACTCCAAATAAATTCTGTGATTCAAGGCGCTGGAAGGACTTGTGGGATAATTAAAAGCACCAGTATTAGAGCTGATATCGCTCTACAGCACCCCATTCAGAAGGATTTTAAGCACCCAAAGCCCTGGCAAACATCCCTGTGTAGGTTTGCTCCTACAGTGGGGCAGCACTGGGAGTGATGGCTACAGCGTTCCTGCTCCTGATAACCATGACAAACACATACAGCATCCCTGCTGGAGCCGGGGGATGCAGTCCCTTGGGATCACCAGGGAGAGCAGGAGGTGTGAGGGACTGGGGTGAGGAGCGGCAGGAATGGCCAGGCCCTGCACACCCTGCCCTGGAGGGGAGAGGACAGCTGGGTCTGCTGTTCTGATTAAACACACCTTATACCAGGGTGTCAGAGACTAAAATATTATCGTTTATGACTTAAACATTTTCTTGAAGGGCTTTTAAAACTCTGTTACAAAAGCTGCAGAGAAAACTACCCCACCCTGAATGGGGCCCTGCCTCAGGCCTTACACCCCTCCTGATGAAGATAAGATAAAGTAACAACTCAGGGCGGGGGACATTCACAAAGCACAAGCTTAACACCTCCAGGGTGGAGACCACAGCCTCAGGGCTATCAGCTGCCAGGCTCGAATAGACCCTGCACCAAGGGGTGGAGGGAGAGAGGCTTTGGATGTGTGTTGGAAAAGCCTCTGGTCAGAGGCTCAGTGGCTGCCCATCCTCCACTGTGCAGAGGAGCACAGGGTGAGCTGAGGGGTCCTCACCAGGAGGGGGAAGCTTATCCACAGCAGAAGGGGTGACATGGCCCATCACAGGGACTCCCCTCAGAGGGGTCCCCAGACCCTGCCCCAGAGCACCAGAGATGATGCAACAGATCCTCAGTGTCACAAGGGACAGTGTGTCAAGCCAGCCCCTGCAAGGGGGACACGGGGGCGTTCCCACCTGGCCCACAGCGTGTATTAATCCATGGAATTCTGTACTCTTTGGTGTGTGGCAGCGTGGCCACAGTGGCGATGTGGGACCCTCACCACCAGCAAACCAGATGGAGGAGAGCAACGAGCCGTCATTGGGACCCTCGGATGGGTGATTTGCTTCCACCTAACTAACCCCTGTCACCTCTCCCTGTTCCCCCAAACCCCCCACGCACACTTCTTTCTCTATTTCTTTCTTTTCTCTTTCCTTCTCTTTGCCTCTCTACTATTAAATAAAATACATCAATTTTTTGGCATCAACATCTAACCTCGTTTGGTTTTAATCTCGTTTCTGGGAATATTTAGAACCTTCTAAGTTCTTTCCAGTTTATGCACAGAGACTTAGCTTTCTTTGCTTTTCTGGGTTTAAACCGGATCGCAGCACAGGGTCATGCTGGCACTGACACATTTTACCACTCTAACCCGTGGGCTTTCAGGGCTTAGGCGAATGACTTGATATGACCCATTCCTAACCTGCTGTCTGCCCAGTTCCTTCCTGCTGGTTTTGCTCCTACTGTAGCTGTTCCACTCTAGATGAAAAGAAAGAAAAATGTGAGTGGAAAAGAGGGAGGCTGAGGCATACACACATTTCATTTTTATGGGCCTTTCACTGTATTTCATCTGTCTTTCATTTAGCACACCGGTGACATTTATGTATTTCCCGAAATGCCACCTAGGAAAGAAAACACATTAAGAACAACTTGACATAAAGAGTGAGGTGTCCTTCAACAGGGCTGGCTGGAAATGTGCAGAGCAGCCTGCAGGCACAGGCATCCCTCTGTGCTGAGCCATCCCTGGCACCTCTGGGTTGCAGTGGTGAAATGCTCCAGCTCCATGCAGCAGATCAAAGCAGCTCCTGCTCTTTGGTTTTGTCCTATGTGATCCAGCTGCCACTTGCAAGCAAAGCTACTGTCTGGAAAATAGGAATCATTTCTGCACAAAAGTGCTTTCCCACCTCCTCCAGCTGTGCTTGCACTGTGTGCTCTTCCTCCAATGCTTTAGTGACCTGCCCTTTCTAGGGAACTGCAGGCAGGCACAGAGGAGTCCATCACAATAATAATATGAGTAATAATAATGATGATGATGATGAAGGCAGTTAGTGCTGGGATGCAGATAGCTCCTGCTTCTGGGACGCTCCCTGGGCCAGGCACACCAAGGCAACAGGAACAGGCTGGTGAATTTTTTTGCCCTTCAGACACAGGAGCTTTGGAGCTAATAACACCCATCCTTTACCAAGGAACTGCAGCTCAGAGCCTTAATTTGGGTGATGGATGGTCTCTGCTGGGAACAAAAATCTCTGCAGTTGTAGCTGACAAGTTCAGTACAGACAGGCAGGACCACACTTCTTATCCTCTATATTGTATATCACAGAATCACAGAATGTTTTGGGTCAGAAAGGATCTTACAGATCATCTAATTCCAGGGACACCTTCCACTAGACCATGTTGCTCCAAGTCCCACCCAACCTTTCCTTGAGCACTTCCAGGGTTGGGGCATCTACAACCCCCCAGGGGAACCTGTTCCAGTGTATCACCACCCTCACAGTACAAAATTTCTTTCTTACATCTAACCCTAACTTCCCCTCTTTCAGTTTGTACCCCAGTATGGTTCCACACCTGCTGTGGCAGTTGAGTGTGCAGCTTAGCCCGTGCAGACCAGCAGCCCTTTGTCCTTAAGCCTGGCTGAAAACCTTACCCACCACTTGTGTGTGCCCTTCCCAGGGAAGGGGTGGGATGCTCCACACGTACCTGTCTGGCCTGAGCACAGCCCTGGGGCTCTCCAGTTCCAGGCTCAAGACCAGCTCTGGAGCTGACCTGTTTCATGCTCTTGGGCAAATCCCTGGAACAGGGATGATCATGCCCATGCCAGTCTCCGAGGGGAGCACAGAGGCTTCATTAGCTGATGTTTAGGGAAGGCTCTGGGCAGGAAAAGCGTATTCAGCGTTAAAAATGAATGAGCATCAGTAATGCCAAAAATGTGTGTGATAGAGGGAGAGAAAGACAATATTGGAGGACAAAATGCTCAGGGAGCTGGGAGCTGGCCCGGGCAGAGACACAGAATTCCTAATACCCAGGCAGAGGGCATGGCTGCAGCCCTGGCTGTGGCACAGTGTCCTTCAGGGACCAGTGGCCTAACTACCTTGTCCCACCCTGTCCTGGCACATGGATCAATGGAAAACTCAGCACTCTCCTGGGGAGTAGCAATTAGGAGATGTGCTGGTACCACTGTCCTTCCATCGTCCCTTCATCCCAGTCCTCAGATTTGCTGGGCTGAAAACACCTCCCTTCCCCTGAGAAATGGGTGGTCCAACAAATTTCTCATGCTTCCCTCCCCACCACTGCCCAGTTTTACCCCTCCAAGGCCACACTGAGGAATGACAGTCACACAGCAGCACTGGACACTTTGAATTGGGAATACGAGCCTCTGCCTATCCTGTTCATTGAGCAGATCTTATACAGGGTCTGTAACAAAACTACTGAGCATTCAGCAGGTCTCTCACAAGGAACAGCCCTGGGAAACCTGCCTCACTCCTCCCTCCTTTTCTCCTAGGACTGAATGTCATCCTTGATCCAAACCAGGAGGCTGCAATTTCCTTGGAGACCTCCGGACAGGGAGATGAGCCACAGGGCTTTCCTTGCATTTGTGGTGACATTGGCTCAGGCTTTGTGCTAAAGAGCTGGGGGTGAGAAGGTGTGGAAAGGAGGAGCCAAGAGCATGAACATGCCATGACTGAGAAGGTGAATCTGCTGACTCACGTGGTCTCCCTGCTGCTCTCCAGGGTCCATCTCACAATGCAAGGAGCCTGCTAACATCCCTGTCCATGGCATTGCTCCCTGGAGCATCTCCTGTCCCTCCCAGGCAGCTCAGTTCTTGGCCAGCAGGAACACAGAGGCTCTCTGCAACTCCAGCAGATTTCCCAAAGGCTTGGATGGGAAAGAACCTTATAACCCTTCTCTTCCCAGCCCTCCAGCAAAAAAACATCTTTGATCTCTTGTGTATTGCTACAATACCTCCCTTGTGATATGGTTCTGTAAGAGGGGAGGAAATGTCCCTTGGTCCCACCCCAGGTGAAGGTACAGCCCTCATGTGCACATGCTGGAAATACGCTGTGCCTCGTGCTCCCGGGGAAATGAGGACACTTCCCCCTCCCTCCCTGAGGAGCACAGCTGAACTGCTTGCAGGGAAAGTGCTGCCAAGCTTCCCAGATGAACTGCATGTCACTTCCCACGTCCCTGGAGTAGCAGCTCTGACACTGAGTTAACAAGTGCTGCCAGCATGCCAGGAGCATTCCCCCTTCTGCATGTTTTTCCAAACCAAATCCTAGCTCTGAGCCCATTTCGCTGGTGACCCACTGTTGCTGTAGGGCAGTGAGGCAGAGCAAATTATATGAGAACCAGGACAATTACAGCAGGGACCAGGAGGACCTTTGGAGCGAGACTGATGTTTCACATTGCAGTGGGTGCCCGCAGCAGCGGGATCTGCAGAAGGTTTGTGCTATAGGATCCAGGCAGGATTGAGCACAAAGTGCAGCAGGACAAGGCTGTGCTGTAATCAGAATTTCTGCTCAAAAGCAGCTTTCCCAATACCAGTGCTGGGTGCAGCCTTTCACAACCACAGCTTTTCCAGCCAGCCCGCCCCAATCTAAGGGGAGAAAGAAGAGAAAAGCAATGAACACTGTTTGAAATTTCTCATTCAAGAGAAAGAAAGATTCAGAAGATGGATGTTGGCCACAGGCCTTCAAAGACACGTCTTCAAATTTCTTCTTTATGATAAATATCATGTGTGACCCTTGGCAAATCAAAAATTTACACTCCATTGGAACATCTCGTTTGCTTTCTTGTTTGACACAGAATTATAAGATGCAACCAGCTCCTCCTGTTGAGCCCAACAGCTTGTGTTTGACTAAGGCACAGATTTCCCATCTGTTCTTCAGTCTCAGTCCTTTTTTGCTGCAACATCACACTGAGAGCTGGTACAGATGATCCCCCTAAATCCCTCAAATCCTCTTCTAGACAGAGAGTCCCAATTCTATAGGCAGTGCCGGGGTTTCTTGTTCTCCTGTATATCCCACTGCATGGAGCAATATTCATCCCACGCTGTTGGGAGAGAGACAGGCCATGGTACCCCTGCTCTGTCACTGTGCTTACTGATTATCCCACCAGCCTTTCTGCAATCCCCAGCTCTTAACAGCAATTATATTTATTTTTTTCCCTCAGACTAGTGGCAGAGTTAATCAGTACTGGAATTAGCATCTCTCTCTCCAGTTTCCGGTTAAGGAAACAGAGAATTTTATTTTGCCTGGAGCTATCTGCACCATTTCAGGCTAACTGGGTGTTGCACAGGTTATTCCTTTCAGTAGGTCTGGATTATCCTACCCCTTGTGAGGATCTGACACATGGGCTACTGCCCTACAGCAGCCCCTCCATGGGAAGACCTCAAGAAGAATCCATCTTTAACAGAAGGGGAGGAAGCGGCTGGAAGTGATGAAATAGAAGGATATGGAAATTCCTGGACTCTGGCTTAGTTTAGGACCTTGTTGTCCTCTTGTACAGCCTTGATTCTTGCTCTTCTGGGAAATTGGCACAGTGCTCCCTGAAAGCAGCACACTGGTGCCTCCAAGTCTCAGCAGCTGGAGGCACAACAGAGAGGAGGTAAGAGATGGCTGACAATGCCAGAGCTGACTGGGAAGCCCCATTTCCTTGAAATTATGCTGGGATTTGCAGAGTTATTTTCATGTGGGATTAGAAGGGAACCTCAAACAACATTAAAGAAACCAAAATCCTGCAGTTTTGTTTTGGAAACGCAGAAATTTTTTGAAAGCAAATCTGGCTTCTAAGATACCTAGCAGCTCTTGGATAAAAATAACAGAATTCCCAGGGGTCTCAGGGCTGCTCAGGGGATGTGCAGCTGCCAGGAAACACCATGGCAGATGCATCTATTCAGTACAACACATATGTGGAGGCTTCTTACTGATTGCTGGGTTTATTATTTTATTACAGAGATTCTCAGAATCTGCCATGAGATTTTGAAGAAGGCCAGTGGTGGAGGTCATTGGGAGGGGAAGGAGGGCTAGTAGGAAAAGGAATAACCAATTTCATAGCCCTCAGGGGCATTTAGCCAGTCCCACCTGATAATGCCAGCAGAGCACATAGGTGCAGGCAAGGCTGGGAATAAGACTGGTATGGATGAACAAACATTTCTTTCCAATGTGTTTTTTCCCTTTCATTCCTGCCCTCACAGGCAGCCAGCCTGCACCACAGAAATACCCCCACATCTCTCCCCTTGTTGCTGAGGGTCTCCAAGACATGCCAGCTTCCAACAATCCAACACAACAGGAGCTGCTGTGAGCACAACCCCAAAATCTGCTGCCCCTTCCTCTGCTCCTCCGCCCCACGGGCCCTCGCTGTGCACAAGCCCAGGGTATCCCAATGCTAATTTGAGGCTGGGGGCTACTGCCAGGAGTAAATGTGACTGGCAAAGCAGGGACAGGGGTTTTACTGCTGAGAAAAGCAGCTCCATATCAGCTCCTCCATATCAGAACTCAAAACCACAGCCATGCACAGCTGTGCTGGCACTGCTCAGCAGCCAAGGAGCTGGGGCATTCCTTGCTGCTGATGTGAAGATGATACTCAAGGAGGGAAATGTTTTAAGGAAAGTAGAGCCTCAGCAGAGCTTTTGATTACAGATTTCAGTCCTTGAGTGATAACGCAGTGAGGG
This sequence comes from Monarcha castaneiventris obscurior, assembly GCA_026261815.1. NCBI lineage: Eukaryota > Metazoa > Chordata > Aves > Passeriformes > Monarchidae > Monarcha > Monarcha castaneiventris. Next base: position 31,949,375 of record JAMPIT010000624.1, on the reverse strand, counting down.
TCCTGATAAAAATTGACACATGAAGGTTTTTAGACACAGGCTATTATCCTTCAGGGCTGATTTGAAACAAATCTTGGGGGCTAATTCTAACATAGTGAACGCATCACACAGCAGGGCACAGCAGGCATTAACACGTTAAAACCTAGTCATTAAGCACACCTTTCACTCATAAATGCCTGAGAACTTTGCCATTTACCAGCCCAGCCCAGGATGCTTTTGGGATGCCTTTGTATGCCAGCCCAGGGCCCAGTAGAGAGAGCGAGACTCCTTTTCATGCCATGAGTCACGAAGGCATCCTTAGGCAATAGATCCTCCAAAGATTTTAGTGCTCTTCAGGCTGGACCTTTACAAGGGATCGAGCATTTTCCTTGTGCAACTTTCCCCCTGTCCTATCCTGCCCAAGATGGATGAGTAATAATAAAGCCCAGCACGGAGGCCAGTCCCTGTTTGCTTGGATTTTCAACAAGACTGTGCCTGGGGAGAAGTGCCCTAGCACAGGTTCTGACCACAGTGTCAATTTGGAGCCTGCCAAGGCAAAGGCAGAGCAGGGGTTTGCAGCCCAGTGGGAAGGAGATAGTGACCAGAGAAAGAAGAAAGGAGTGGCTGGAGGACAGATGGAGATGGAAGGGGAGAGAGGCACTGCTGTTCATTCCTAAGGCTGCTGCCCACTGAAGCACTGCCCTCACACTGTGTGGGACTGTCCTGCTTTGAGCTGTGGGGTTGCTGAGCCCTTATTCCTCCTACACAGCCTGATCAAATGGCAGGAGGATGTCTCCTTTGCTGTGCTCAGGGTGAAGAAGTGAGGCATGGAAAGACTGAGGATCTCAAGGAGCAACCGCCCAGGCAACCCCAGCAGCACAGATTGCTCCTGGCTTGGGCAGCCCTTTTGGAACTACAGGGCTGCTCCAGAAATCTTGAGGCCTTTTGCAAATTTTGTGGTAAAAGCAGAAAGAAATGTGAGCAGTCACTGGAGCTCCCTGGTGATGGGTGCCGCGGGTGGCTTACCCAAATGACAACTGCATCCAGGGGATGGAATTCCTGGGCTGCATCCTGGAATCTGGGCTCTTGTGACACACCAGCTGCCCAATCCAGCCGTGGTGCCTGACACTGTTCCTGTGGCACCCTGCTGTGACCATGCCTTCTGCCAAAGCAGAGCAGGTGGGACAGGAGGGAAGGCACCTTTCTTGCTGTACTTCACAACTCCACATTTCCACCAAGCTGCTCCATGAAGTGGTCTGCACTAAGATGCCTGAACCACAGTCCTGCCCAGCCACGGTGTGGACACAGGTTCTGCACAGCCAGGTCTGTCTGGGAGCTGTAGCTCCAGGGAGGATGTGGGACTGAGCTGCAAAGCAGGGCAGTGACTCTGTAGATGGATGTGGCTATTTTTATAGTGCATGTGAGCTGGAGCTCTTTACATTTCCCTTCCAAATGGTGCCCTGCAGTGCCCATGGGACATCCCCCGGAGCCGCTGACCCTGCTGAATGCAGGGCTCTGTTGGGCAGGTGGGAATAGGCCGAGCATGGTTTGTTCTGTGTGCTGGGCAGGCTGTGCCAGCTTCCCTGAAGGAATGGCTTTCAGCCACTGTCTGTCCAAATGAGCACGCTCTTGCCTTGATTTGTCTGGAATTTGTCAAGGGAGACAAAGCTCAGCATTGCTGAGAGAGAACATTTTTATTTCCATTTTGAAACATCATCACTTTCAGTTTTGTCTTATAAAACTCTTCTTTGCCTTTTCCCCGACCTTGAGGTTGCATGGTGTGATAAGGCTGCATCCATACTGTTACACTTTTACCTTTTAAAGGAATGTGTGCCTCCAGTTTGCTGCCGGGGATGGCCTCTGTGTTGGGTTAAGTCCTGAATCCACCCCAGGAATTTCTCGGGCAGAGCTGTGGCCAAATTTGTGTCTAGGGCTGTCCCACCAAGATGAGCGTGCAGACAACTGGGCACCAGTGCCTGTACATTGCATTCACACAGATGGGGCCTTTGTGTCCCTCTTTGGGACCAGGCACGCTGCCACCATGCCAGGATCTTCTCTGGCAGCTCAGGGCCAAGGATTTGCCTTTGTGGAAATTCAAGTGGGAAAGTTTCTTACTTTCGCTTCTCCATGGCTTTTATCTTCATAAATGAAAACACTCAGACATAGAGGAAATAAAGAGAAAAGTGGAGGTAGTGGGAGGAAAGGCAGCAGGGTTAAAAAGAAACAACAAAATATTGATAACAGGGTTGGAGTCCCAGTTTAAGGTGAGGTTCCAGCTGCGAAATGCTCTGCACAGGCAGAACAATGTGTCCCTGTTGGGGATGGAAGAGCTCTGAAGGGGCTCAGTGTGGAGAAAGGGGGGTCTTTTCAGCTCACATCTGATGCATGACCAAGCCACCCATTCACAGGCAACCTCCTTCCAGTCAGCTTCAATCCCCTGAGGAAAATTCTTCCGTGCCTCTTCAGTGTAGAAATGGTGGCATCCCCTACCTAAACACCTTCAGAGACCTTTTATAATCGTACCCTATGTGGTGAGGGAGAGGACACAAAACACTGTTACAGTGTAGTACCAGATTCCTGAAGGGCAAAGGGGTCCAGGAAGGTTGGTCATCCTTCAGAGAGGAAATCCTAAAAGTGCAGGAGCATGCTGTCCCCATGTGATGAAAGATGAGTTAGTGGATGAGAAGACTGGCCTGGCTGAAAAGACAGCCTTGGCTGGAACTCAGGGAAGAAAAGGAGTTTACCAGCTTTGGAAGAAGGGGCAGGCAGCTCAGGAGGACTACAAGATGTTGTGAGGTTATGCAGGGAGAAAATTACAAGGGCCAAAGCCCAATCAGAAATGAAATTGGCTACTGCTGTAATAGACAATACAAAATGTTCCTATAAATTTATTCACAACAAAAGAAGGGCTAAGGAGAATCTCTGTCCTTTATTGGATGCAGGGGGACACATAGTGACAAAGGCTGAGATACTTAATGCCTTCTTTGCCTCAATCTTGAAGTCTTTTAAGACCGGTTGTTCTCCAGATAGCCAGACCCCTGAGCTGGAATACAGAGATGAGGAGCAGAATGAAGCCCCCCAAATCCAAGGGGAAGTGGATAGTGACCTGCTACACCACTTAGGCAAACAGGAGTCTGTGGGGCTGGATGGGATCACTACCCCCAGAGGTATTTAAAAGATATGTAGATGTGGCAGCTGAGGACATGGTTTAGTGCTGGGCTTGGCAGTGCTGGATTAAAGGCAGGACTTGATGACTTTAAGGGTCTTTATCAACCTAAATGATTCTATGATTATAAATTTAGAGAACAAGCTCACTTTTTTTAGATAACAGATAAAGCTACAGCCCCTTTTGCCATCCTGGATGCTACTGTGTAGGTAAAAATCTGTTTACATGATTTAACTCCCCAGGCATTTGCCACCCATGACAAATATCCCTGATATCTCCATAGCAATCTGCTCTAGCTGGAAAGGATGGATGCACCTTTTCCCTGACTGTTCCAAGCCTGTGCTGTTCCATAAGAGTGCTTTTGGCTTACATCCCCAACCTAAATGTGCTCTCTATGAACCGCAATTTTTGACTCTGCACGGTCACAGGAGACAAACGCCAGTAAACTGAGTTGCCAGATAGGAAAAAAGCCAAGCAGATTGGACCTTTAGAAGCTTCCAGCATTAGGCATGGGAAGAGATGATACAAGCCTCTGTTCTGGGCTGTATTTTCTGCAGTGTGGTGGATGGCAGCTGTTGATTTAACCTGCTCAATGCCTGAACGCACACCACGGGCAGCCGCGGTGTCTGCAGCGCTCTCGGGATGTGGTGCCGCATGAGGAGATGCAGCTGCGGTGCCCGGGATGCTGCAGGGCTGCCGGAGCTGCTGTGCTGAGGAACCCCCCCAGCGAGTGCCACAGCGCTCAGCTACGGAGCGGGAGCGCAGCTGGGGCGGGCAGTGATGGAATGATCGTGTGCTCATCCCGGGCCGGAGCTCCGGAGCCAGCAGGGTGGGACGGGCATCTGTTAAAAAAGCATAAGCTCAGATTGAGAACAATGCCAGGGACAGCCGTGGTTAGACAAAACCCGTGGGTTTTTGTAGGTTTGGGGGCACCTCAACATTTCCCCAGGCAGAAGCAGGAACCGCAGCAGCGCCCACAGCCGGGCTCCCTCCTGCCCATCCCCAGCCCCAGCCGCCGCCACAGCTCCGTGGTTAACCAGGCAGCACCACGGCGTGCAGAGCCATCTGCTGACCGACGGATGCAGCACAAGGAGGGAGTTTTTTTCCTCTCCTGTAAGTTTTTTTCAACTTTGTCCGCGCAGCTGAGGGGTTTTTTGCAGTACAGCCCATGGGCATTACAGACAGTGTGGTCTGGCTCCCGCACACAATTCAGCACAGGAATTGTTTTACTCTGCCAGCCTGATACCTGCTTTTGTCTATAAGAAATATTCCAATATTGCCCTATCTTTAGCTATGGATCTGTCGTGCAAGACAAAGAAGGAAGAAATGAAACATCTTTTGAAGCATCCTTGGAAGCCAGGAGATAGACCCTTCTCTCCTCAAACAGGAGCTCTGCTTGGAATCACGGCACTATGAAATAATACTAATGTGGACACAGGCCTGGAAGTTGCTTGAGGACATGGCAGCATCTGGAGCAAGAGGGACAGGCTGAACAGAGCTGTGCTGAGGCCACAGGGCTGCAGACCCTGAGTTACCAGGGAGGCAGGGGCACATCTGCTCTAACAAAGTTTCTTTCCATGCCTTTTCTCAGGGCAGTTTTTATCTGCTGTAAATGTACACAAGCCCCAGCCCTTTTATTTTGCATTGGATCATATGGATCACTGCCTTCTCTCTGATAGCAGCAGAAACAAACCTTTTCTGCCTGACCTGGGTCTGCAAAACAGACTGTGTGTTTATTCCACGACAATACCCACTTCTTTATTTGTGTGCAAACAGCAGGCTGCAGAACGAGCATGATTCCCCTTTGCAAAGCGCTCTGTGCCTTTGGGGCAGAAATGCACCTTTTCTTTAAAGCTATAAACAGATGCTGTGATTCTTGGGTTTGCAGAGTGAAGGCTTCACAGAAAGCAGCAAGCCTGACAGCAGGCTAGAAAGAGCTGCTTTTGTGGCAAAATGTGGACATTAGAGTGGAGTTTGAGAGGATCATAGAACAGTTTGGGTTGGAAGGAATCTTTAAAAATCACTTTATTCCAACCTCTCTGCCATGAACTTTTTCACTAGATCAGGTTGCTCAAAGGCCCATCCAACTTGACTTTAGGGTGACTGTCACTCTCGTGACTGCTGTAGTTGGTGCTCACTCATGTTGTCCCAGATGAGCATCTATGGGTGGCTCATTGCCTCTCTGCTCCCACCCTGGCTCACGCTGTTGGTTCTAGCTGTTTGTGATACCAATTCACTGCATCTACGAGCCTCCTTCCCAGCAGGAGCTGGGCTTGCTTTTGCAGTTTGGAGGACCCCTGGTGATTCAGTTTGTGGTACTTTGGCAGAGGTGAAATTAAATCAGGAATAAGGATGAAAAAATAGTAACCAGGCTCAAAAAGTCATGTTAGCCATTCCCCTAGGAAAAACAAGGAGGGAAGAAGAAAGCTTTTAAAAGGAAGGTGAGAGAGCTGAGTCTTTGTGCTATTTTTGGCTTGCCCAGAGTGGTGCAGGGTGGAAGAATGCTGCTTGCTTATTAGAATATGCAGAAAAGGTGAAACTGGATCATGATGCTCCTGACACAAAAGCTCTCCCCATGGCACAGAGCCCATGTCTGGCCTCTTTTCCCTGAGCCTGGCTTTTCATGCTGGCATATCTACTCTTACGTGGATAGGGGCTGACATGTATTGGACAAATATTTCAGTTCTGTGTCTGCACAGAATACTGATAGGAATGGGCAGGTGCCATATATTGCATAAATAATAAACATGTTCATTCTCTCAGAAAAAACCAACCATGTGTGAAATAGCACGTTACATACTCCAAAAAAGAGCCTTAATCTTTCCCATCATACTGAAATGCACTTTCATTGTGTATGTCATCATTGCGTTTCAAGACTAAAGCATGCAAAATGTCCTTTATGTATTTGTTACTTACTTATAAGTTTCTATTTGTTTGACTTTAAGGATTTTTTAATGACCACATAGCAAGCCTGGGCTGAAATATGGTATTTCTGGAGCATTTCCATTAAGGCAGCTGTCACTGCAGTGCTTTATTTGCCTGACTGATGTGACACATCTCTCTCTTGCACCACATTCCCTCTAAGGTTTTATTGTCTCATTTGGTGTTACATTAAAGAGCATTCACAAGTCAGAGACATTCTTCAGTGTCATCTAACAACACACCCAGTGTGACAGTGCTGTTCTCAGCCTTCTGCCAGAGTGAGACACCCAAAGGGACACAATGGTGCAGGTGGGCAGGCGCCCTCCTTTGCTGGATGATGAGAACAGCCCTTCATTCCCCTCTGGGTGGCTTAGGAGAAGATGGAGCTGGTAACGAATTAGGATCAAAAAAGTATTGTAGCAAATCAGACAGGAGATCATAGAATCATTTAGGTTGGAAAGGGCCCTTGAGATCTAGTCCAGCCATTGACCTAACACACCAAGCCCACCACTGAATCATGTCCCTCAGGGCCGTGTTCTACACATCCTTTGAATATCTCCAGGAATGGTGGCTCCACCACTTCCCTGCTCTCAGCTGGGCCAGTCATCTTAATCTACTTTGCATCAGCTTGGTCTGAATTGTGAATACAGACTTGTTTTCAGTTTTCTCTTGACCTCTTTCCTGGAACTGCTGCGTATCAAAGACATCAGGTGACAAACACTTGGCAGTGCCACCTGCTTCCCTCCAGCCCTGCTGAGACCTCCCTGCACTCCCAGGAAAACATCTCAGGAAATCATCTCTGAAAAAAGAGAGTGTTGCAGACTGGGTCACCATAGGCTCCTCTGACATTTGCTGCTGATCAGCTGGCGACCTCCTGTCTCTTCTTTGTTCCTCTGACAGAATGCAGTGGAGAGCACCAAGATCACAGGAAGACAGCACTGGTCAGTGTGGGAAGTACAGGACATCTCTTCAAACAACCTCCCACATATTTGTTTGCCACCAGCCCTGCTCAGCTTTCATCTTAGATCCATCTGGACAGGAAACCCTCTGTTTTCCTGGTGAATTTCACTCAGTTTGCCTTGATCAGGCTTCAGCACTTCAAGACAACCATCAACAATAGCAGATTCCTTTTGGCCCTGAGCTGCTGCCCCACACAAATCAGCTGGCAGTAGCCTACACAGAGCCGTGCATGGGGACCTTAACCAAACTGGACAGCTCTGCATGGTGGGATAACTCAGGTTTGCAGTGCCAGCCTTGAGGCAGGTGGGTTTTGATAACACACAGGTTAATGTGTGTACAATCATAGAATTGGTTGGGTTGGAAAAGATCTTTAAGACCATCGAGCCCGAGCTTTAATCCAGGGGTTGAGGGATGAACCTGCTGCCTGTGGCTTCAGCAGGAGCACCATGGGGTGGTGAAGATGGTCTCTCCTTATCTCTGAGGATATCTTGCATGGCCAGAGTGTTTGTGGGCAGGCCACAATGCTCACCCAACCCAAAGGGCTCAGCACTTGGCTGTGGGACAGGCAGTGTGCAGAGCTCAAGCAGAAATCAGCTGTGGGGATGCTCTCCTGCTTGGTTCATTGTATTGACAGGCTGAGGGAGGATGAAAAAGGCAAAGGCCTCTTGTGACTACCTCTCCTCCCTGCTCAAGAGCTCCAGTGAACCTTGGTATACTAAATACAACTCGTTTCATCTTTCAAATAATTTTGTTTCAGGCAGCTTCTCCATCTAAAATAATTTTTGAATGAGTGCCATGACCAAGACACCAAGGGAAAATATGGAAGTTTTTTTCCAAATGCTCCTTTCCTAAGGGGAGTTTTTGTGAGGTCTGAGGTTCAACCTGGTTTTGGATGTGTTTTTTGAAGTAATGTGACATCATCGTAGACAATAAGCAGACTGAACTTTGTGGACCAACCCTCCTGCTGGGCCTGATGTGCAAAAACGGCCAAGTGCCCTCTTAAGCAGGGTTGTGATCACATGGAAAGAAATTTTGGCACAAGGCGAACTCTGTGCCTCTAGTTTTGCTTGGAGAGCTTTCCCCATATTTACACATAGGAAAGGATGCACAGAGAGAAACACGTCCCGCTAGAGAGCAATGCTGGAAGGCAAATTATTCATGCATTTCTTTAACATAGGATCTTTCCTACATTACAGGAAGTTTAATATTCCTACAAGAAATTTCTCATTAAAAACATCAGGTTCTGTAAAAACTCCGTGGTTAATTAAGGGTTGTGCATGCCAGCATTAATTATACTTTGTTAGATTATAGTTAAAAAAGGTTTAATTTTAAAAGATTATATAATTAGTGTAATTTAATCTTTGGCATGACTTTATTGAATCATTATGAATAGGAAAAGTATTTTAAAAGTAAAAAGTAATTATGTTTTTAATGCTCTTTTGAGTTTTACTTGACTCTGTTATTCCAGAACATACATGTTAGAAAGATGACAAAATTCCATAAACTTGTAGAAGTGAATTTCTGTGTATGATGCAAACTTTGCTGTCAGCTGTCAATGTAGCCCAAATCCTTCTGCACCACTGGCATATGTAGATGGTATGAATAATAGGTGCTTATTTTTTATTTAATATAATCACTAAACCAAGAGTCTCACCAGTGTGTTACTCTGTATGACAGGACCATCCAATATATGGCTGAAGAACAACCCATGCAAGATATGACACAGATACCTGGTAAAAAATTTCAAATGAAGAATAAGTCCTGCAAAATTTCACTTTGGTCACTGAGGAAAAACTAGGACAAGGTTTTAGAATTTTTTTTAGAAGTTATTTTCTTGAAGAAGTTTTTGCCCCTTTTACATTATACAATAGACTCATGATTTCAAGCATGCTGCTGAAATGAACCCAAATACATACCTGCCAACAGCTCCTGCTGAAACACGGGGCTGAAGTGCTGCTTTAATCTGAACACTGACTAGTTTTATTTCCTGTGGTCACACAGTCAATTCATCTTTTATTAGTTCTGCTTTCTTCAGCACATCATGCATTAGTTGTATAATTCCCCACGGATTTTTCTCCAGTATAGAGATTGGCTTTTCAGGAATACAGGTCTAGCACGGCTCTTCACACCTCCAGGCTTCACCTTTCTGTATCTGCCTAAATTAGATGCACTTTATTCTTCCCCTCTAGCAACCTTCCCTTACAGGCTATTTCCTTGTTTGCTGGCAATTCTGTTTATTTTGAAAGAAACATGTCCATTCATGGACCCTCCCTGAATTAATACAGAACATGTAAAACTTTAGTGTGTTTCAGAGTCAGCTTGTATGAAGACAAACCCCCAGGATCTGCTGAAAAGACAACTCTCTGCTTCATAAATATCTTATGCAGACATGGGGCACGCAGATAAAGAAAGCTCATCTTGCATAACATAGAAAATACCTGCTTTACAGAAATGGCGACTGAATAGTTCAGAATTCAGACTGCTGAGATCAGAGCTCTTGCCAAGGGACTTGGTGTTAGTCAGCTGAAGCTCAGCGATCCTGTAAACTCCAAGTGTTGCATGCCCTGGCTGAGCATCATGTAGGGATATGGCTTCTGCCAGAAAGGGGGAACAGTCCCAGAGCCTCGGCTTTGTGATCCTGATCCAGAGTGGTTGCAGCTGGAAAACAAAACTCAGCTACTCTCATGAGATACCTTGGAGCATGGGTGAAAAAGAAGCTGGAGAACGGAGTTTGGGCATGGGGAGCCCAAGGCTCTCCTGCTCCTTCTGCATCATTTCCCTGGCTCAGGAGGTTCTGAGTCAGCATGAGGAAATACCCATTCTTCTCTGGGGAGAACTTGAGGAGGGGCTGTGGTGGGAATGGATCAAGCTATGCCTGTGACTAACAGAACTCCAGGAATGGAAAGCACTGAAATTTTTATGTTCTGGGTCATGTTGGATTCTGAAAAGCACAAGGATTTATTTCTGCCAGATGATGGAAAACTGGCAGTTAAAGGGTTGGCATGGACACCTCTAGGATGTTTCAGGACAGAGCTGCCAAGCAGGTGGGAAAGGATCCCGGGTTAGCAGTGAATCCTGCAAGCAGAGATGAGGGATCACTTTTCTTGGCTCAGCCCACGCAGAGGTGCTACAGACCCAGGAACAGAGCAGTTCACCCCGAGCAGAGACAGACCATATGCAGAAACCCAGAACCACAAGTTATTAGTTATTTTTTACAGGTTTTTTGTTGCTTTTAGGGGGTTTTTTGTTCGCTTTTTTTGTTGGGTTTTTTTTGGGTTCTTTTTGTGAAACATTAGAATACTTACACTTTATCTTTTCCCATATTTATTTTGTAATGATGCATCCAAAAAGGAAAGGAGTGTCAGCTGCTGTTGTTTAGCTCAAACAATATATTTCTTGTAAAACTTCACAAGCATTTCATATCTGATTAAAGTTGGGTAAAACACTTTTTTCTCCTAACTTCAGACCTGCCTTTCTATTATGCTTCTCATGAAGGAAAATGTTTGTTATGAACAATAAAAGGAAAGTCCCACTTTCCTGTGAATAGCTGTAACATCAAATCTCAGCCTTTCATATAATGAGTTCCTATTCTCTCCCTGGACTAAAGGGCAGCCTTAGTGAAACATTCCCAAGAAGAGATGTGGAAAAAAATCCCCTAGAAACAATAAAAAATTTTTCCAAGCAACCAAACACTCAGATTCTGTCTTGTGACAAAGCTCTCTGCTTTGCTTTTTACCTGATTGTCTGCTGAGAAATGCACAGATTATCCCAGAGCAAGACACAGGATCCTTTCCCCTACACCACAGCTTTCACAGGGAAAGTAGAGACCCATGGATGGAAAAAAAAAGCGCTTCTTTGTAAAAAGCAAGAGGACAAAGATGTGCAATATAGATGAGAAAATGTGAAAGAGATGGATGACTCACTGACTAAAAGGGAAGATGCAGCCATTTTTACCATCGTAATTAAATCATGGTCTGAATAGGGGCACTGATGGTGACTCCCTCTGTCCTCTTCAACTCACTGTATCATTCAGTCTTTTCCTGCCAGGCAGGAAGAAAGAACTTTACCTGCATTGCTGAACTGTGAGAGATCAGTTAATGATTGAAGAGGATTTTAAAGATGGGCAGTGTGCAGCAATAAAACTGGTAAATACCAGGTGGCTCAAGCTTTGCCCTCGGCTCACAAAGCCAGTCAAGCATCTGGCCTTTTACATTTTTGTTCATTTTGGAACAAGCTCACTTTGTGCTTTGAATCATGCTTAGAGAAATGTTGCAAAAAACTACTGTCAAAACTCTGAATTCTCTTTAAATAAAAACATATTAAACAGTAGAAATAAAAAATAACAGAGAGAAAAAGTGTTAAGGAAACACTTCAGAACTGTTTCCTGGCTAGCATGGAAAACATTCAGAAAATACTCAGAAAATATTTGAGTTTGAATTTATCCAACCTTTGCTAGAGGAGCTGTTTAATCATACAGTCAGGTTTCAGGTATTCAAACAGAATAAAGTGTGCTTTCAGTGGTCAAATTTTTCCTCTCTTGCATGTCTATTTATAAAAAAATGAAGAGATATCACTGCAAAAAAATCTGTTGTATTTTGGTTAAAAGGTATTTTCTTACTGTTATCTATCAGAGAAAAGCTAAGCTACTGCCCTGTGTGACAGAAGTCCTGAATCAAATGGGTTTGGGCATGATGAATTCCTATGACTACTATAATCATAGGGGCAAAAATGAAGAGCAGAGTAAGATACAACAAGGAAATGGAATGAAAAATAACATGAGGACATTCTCCAAAGATACGAAAGATGAATTAGTCCAACATGTGATTGGAAAGGAGAACTAATAATGGGTGACAAGTTTAAGGCCTTTTTTCTGTCAGTAGTCACTTAAAAAAAGGAAGTTTATTTAAAACACTTAAGTAGCTGCTGTAAGCAGGATGAGATGTTAGTGATCCTCCTCGAGAAGGCAATGAGGACAGATGAGGCTCCAGGGCACTGAAGAAGAGCAATCAGGGCGACTGTTTTCAGAAAAAAAGGAAGGGAGGTGCATCAGAATTGTCACTAATAAATCTGATTGCATTTTCTGAAAAAAATAACAGAGCAGCGTTTGTAAAATGCAGGAAACATCTAATTAAGAAAAACAAGGCAGGCTTGTAGACAATCAGTTTGTTCCACCAGGAAGATGCTGAAATATCCTTGCCAGTCTAGATAGCATTGACAAGGCTGCAGATGGAATACATATTCTTGGTTTGGGAAAAACACTTCAGAAAAAATGTAGCCAATGAATTCATTCCTAGAAATTTCTAGACAATTCTAGAAATGAGAACAGCTGGAAAAGATGTTAACAACCCTTAAAAACAAAAAGACTCCTGAAAAGAGGAAAAGATCTTCTTGTACACTGTGAAGGGAGATAGAATAGTCAACTTAAATGACACTTGCACTGATGTTTTGAAGTCCCAAGTGACTAAACAGTTTCAGCTTGTGTTTGCTGCAGTTAATTCTGCCCTCTCTTGCACTGCAAACCAGTCCTGCTCCACAGTAAGTGATTTGTTTACACTAAATGCTCTCCTTTGTGGGAAGTTGATCTGGCAAAAATCATTGTTATACCTCAAACAATGAGTCACTGAGCTTCCTCTGTAGCAGGAAAAATGAGACATGTTTCACAATCAACTACAAATAATCCCTGTGGATCATGAGTTCTGATTGTTGGAAATCCTTCCGACAATCATTATAAAATTTCCCTCTTCTGTACACAGGCTCCTTCTGAATAACAGAGTGCAGGAGAACCAGGGTAACCAGATGGTGCTGCTCCTGGTCAAAGAATATCTTCCTACAAGCTTTTTTCTTTGAACCTGTGCACAAGAGGGTGGAAGATGGCAGAAACAGGGGCAGTAGTCTGGGACTCTGACAATCTTTATTTCCTTTCCACAGCAGGTTCCTCAGACAGATCTGCAAGGCAGATGGCAGCAACAGGCACTTCAGGAGCAGAATTCACAATGCCCAAATTCTCTGTGGGCTGAATGGGGAAGTTTCCAGACCAATGTTGGAAACCACCAGCAGGATGCTCACAAGGGCAGGAGCTTCCTGAAAGCCTCTCTTTGCCAAATGATGGCCTTACAGATTCACATAAAAATCCAGCAGGCAATTCCCTAAGGGGCTCCAGCCCCAAATAAACACCCTCCCAGTCAGAAAAAGGGCTGCATGCCATGGATGTTTATGGGCCCATAGGGACCTTACCTTAACAGAGGTGGAAGTAGAGTCTTTGCTGAGATAATCTTGTTAATTAGAGTACAGCAAGGTGGGGATTCAAAGCATTTCAGAAAAAACTGCAGCTGTAATATGAAGTCTTCCTCCTGGGCAAGACTGGGGCAGTGGTGTTCCTACAAAAGGCAGGCATTGCCCCTGGCTGTGCATGTGGGATCACAACACCGGAGTGTATGTTACACAAGTGGAGCGAATCAGGCCTCCCAAGGGTTGCCCAATTTCTAAATTCTAAGTAGCCCTTGGCCAAAAATTAGGTCCAGAGAGGTTTAATCCAGAACAGTGTTTACTGTAAAACATGTGAGTAACCCTGGGATTCACATGTACTGCATTCCCACTGAAAATGCTAGAAGCTCCAAAGCAGGCTGTGTGCTTCAGATGTCCCCAGTGCTAGTGAGGCTCTTCATTTTTTAAACATCACGATTTTAGCTGATCTTGCTGTGGTATGGAGCTCCTGGTAGTTAACTTTAGGTTGTGCTCCTATGAACAGAAATGTGCCATTCTGATGCACCATGTGTGCAATGCAGATATGGAGCAATTTACTGCTGTGGCCTGCTGCCATTCCACCATATTATTATCCCTTGAGAGGGAAACAATGTAAATTTATGTTTTGCTTGAGTTCTTTGTTTTGGTTATTTTTTCCTGCCTGGTTATTTTTAGTGCAAGATTGTTCCAAATTATGTCAAGGACAGGAGAAGTTGAACTAAAACCATGATCGGAAGCGCTGCTGTCTATGAAGGATATTTCTGTGAACAACAAAAGCCAGTGATATGTTCTGTTGCATAACCCTAAAGAAATCTCTAGAAAGCAAAGTGCTGCCTCTCTTATCTCCAGACAGTCCCCGATCCAACCCATCCAGGTGTGAAGAAGCTGGCTGTCAATTTTAGCAGCGGCAGGATCAGAGGCTCTGATGTGAAACAGCCACTTTCAAGAAAAAAACACGTCCCTGTGTAAGGACATGAACTAGGTGGCACAATCCCTCCCCTTCCACTGCTTTTGAAGAATATACAGTATTCAAACCCTGAAATCACTTGCAGGTTTATATCCTCTGCTCAAGACATTTTGCATCTCCCTGGGCTATTTGCTTTCGAAGACAGACCCATGGTGTTTCCCAGAAATTAATTAACAAATTCACAACCTCTTTTGCTGGCTTGGGAAAAAGCAGCATGAATGAATGCTCCACTGATAAGGTTTTAATGTTGAGTTGTCAGAGGCAGAGGTACCTGACAGCCCTTGAAGATTAATTACAGAGCACAGCTTTCTCTGTTCCTGTCTGCCTGCTCCAAAGAGACAACTGTGTTTCCTTTCCTTTAATGAAAGTGTGCTGTAGTAATAGCTTGCAAATATTTTACCTCTGGAAGCAATTACCAAGTTTGTTTTAAAAGCTGAGCTAACACTGAAGACATGTTTACTCTCCAAGTAGACACCTTGTATTTGAGCTATTACATTTCTTGTTACTATTTTTAAACCAGTGTTGTGCAGCTGTGAATGCAAGTTGCTTCATCTGCTACAGCAAACACCCTAATTTGTTAATAAATTAGCAAAAAGGGAATTGAGGGAGAGGTTTCAAGAGCAAAACAATGTGTTGGGAAATCACATCAATTCCAAATTCAATTAGAAGTGTATGATGCTGCCAGGCGTTGTCGAAGCCATAATGAGCTGTGTAATGCTCACAGCCCCTCAGCTCCCCTCCCTCTGAGTGCTTCTCCATTCCCTGGTGCCTGCAGCTCCTGCTCAAAACATTTTACACTTTCCTGGGCTCCTTGCTTGGGTCCACCCCTTTCTGTCTCCTGTGGGAAAACGATGGCAGCAGCCAGGGCCACGGCTGGGACATGTTGGCCTCCACTGGCACTTTCTAAATCCTTTCCATAGCACTGTAACCCTTAATCTAAAACAATCTGTACAGATTAGGGCAAATTTCCCTTTGTCTGCTCTTGTGAGTAGCCTCAGATGGTTTTTCTCCTCAGTTAATAATTGCCACAGGCTCTTACGTCAGGGATTACTCATTTAGTGGAGATCACCTTTGGAAGTGGCTGCTGGCAGAAGTCTGATTCACAGACAGAGTCAAATTCAAGGGAAGTTGTTCTTTTCTGAATATGAGAGAGCTGAGGAAGGTGCAAGCTGGACGAGGGAAGTTATTTCCATTTTTTTTCTGTTATTTTTCCTTCCTTTCCTGGGGGAAGCTTGGTATGAAAATCCTTCTCTAGCAATTAGGAAATGTAGGCAGTGTATCCCACATCTTGTGTTCATGGCTCTCTGCATAAGAACTAATAACACACCTTGGAGAAGAAGGAGTCAGACTTATATCCACAAAGGGTGATATTGAATTTTGGGAAGTGGTAACCCATTTCCCCTCAAAAATACTGTGCTACAACATCAGCACAGTGTGGGAGGCATCAGAGCCACCTCCTCTCTGCCACCGCCATGACACACTCAAGGTCGGGTTGAATGGGGCTTTCAGCAGCCTGATCTAGTTCAGGATGTCCCTGCTCATTGCAGGGGCCATGGACTTCAAAGCTCCCTTACAACCTAAACCACTCCAAGATTCTATGGTGCTATTTCAACCCAGTACAGTCCTGTCCCTGCATCCCTCCTTCATTCCTTCCCCTTGTACCCCCTGCTTATCTCCTTTTGGCATTTTGGTGAAGAGAGGAAAAAGGGCAGCAGATGGAGAACAGGGGTGCAGCTCCTCCTGTGCCTGGGAGCAGAAAGCCAGTGCAACACAGCCCTGGTTCTGCTTCCTTCCTACACTGGAGAGTTTAGGATTCCATCACACAGTAGAAGTACAAAACTGCCTCATTGTTCCAAAAAGCCCTGTAAGAATCTAAAGTAATTTTTTTGCACAATCGAAGTCGATGAGAGGTCTTCCCACCAAATTCACAAGCAGCAGGACCAAGTCTGTACAATTAAAACAGGAGCTCCAACATCAAAGGCAGGCAAAGAAAGGGCACAGCATGAGCTCATGGGATTGTTTACTATGCAACTGTGCTCTCCACATTTTTAAGCCTTTTGCTTGGATCTCATCTTCCTTTGAACTCCAGGCAACGTGCATGTTTAGGCCCACTAAAATACGTGATGTTTTCTAACAAACTACAATGCACATTAGATCAATTCTTTAATCTCATGTTTTCCTCTTGAACACTACAATCAACCATTTTATGCTCAGTTGGATATAAAATTAACCCAGGCCCTTTAGCTTTATTTCAGAATGTTCTGTATTCTCAACTATCTAGTTTTGCTGGGAATATGCCAGGGTCTTCTCATCCATAAAGGTGAACATAGCCCAGATCTAAACAGAAGGTGCACAGCTACTTTACTATGAAAACACTGAGTGGAAGCACGTAACATTTTGATGGATACTAAAGAGAGGCCATCATCACAGGCACTTTTGTCCAGGGAAAATGAACAACACAGAGTATGCTGGTGAATCTGAATAAATAACTTCAGAAGAAAAAGCAGCTCAAGAAAACATTTTAAAGATCTGAAAATCCCAACAACAAAACCACCACTGACATCGTGAACCACTTGCAGTTACTATTCCAGCCACTCTCTGCCAGTGACTGTCTCCTATGGGCAAGTGTTTTCCTTGAGCACATGGACAGTGTATGGTAACAGTCAGAGAGCTCTTCTATTCTGTAAAAAATAAGGTCTCAAAATTACTGGGAAGCTTGTGAACAGGTCCTTGTGATACTGGAAGGGAGACAGACCTTTGTGTAACTTACAGGAAGTGCTTTTAGCAACTTTATGACTACAATTTCTATAAATATCTGTTGTAGAAAAAACAAAAGGACACAAAGAAGCTTTCTCAGAAAAACAATAAACTGCCATAGACTGACTACACTTTGCAAAAACTATACTCAGAAGCTTTGGTTTATATTTTGAAGAAATAACCTGCAGCCTTCAGATCCTACTGGGGTAAACTCTGTTTTTCTAAAATCTGCCTGTTGCTGGTTTCCTCTTCTTCCATTACATGCTTTTCATTCTCTACTTGGGCTGAACTAGCACTGTTTTCTTGTACTTTTTGGAATAATGTTTGATCCTGGGCAGAATTGCGGCCCGTGTCATTTCCCACAATTTGGACTTTTGGGAGCAGGTTTTTTGGGGACAGGTGTTTCACAGTGCTTAATGCAGCTGCAGCCTTTTTCCAACAGCCAAGTAAACCATAAAAGTACTCTCAGGTTTTATACAATATTTCTGGGGGCCCTGGATGGCAGCCATAAGGGCTGGCTTTGATTATCTGTGAAGGACTGTTGTGAAGATTGGTTTGAGCCCCAGCCCAGACACCTGAGAAAATTTCCTTTCCCATCACACTAATGAATCACAGTGTTTAAAATGACAGCAACTTGTTAAAGGTGGAAAAGATAAACAGAATAGCATGTAATGACCAGGTGCACTTTTCCCAAAGTCAAGCAATAAACAAAGTAAAACGATTTGAAGTCTCCTTCTGTAATTTCAGGGTTTGTGTCTCCAGTACTAACATCACACTGGCAGACTCTGAGCCCTGTCTCTCCTCCCGGGATAAAAAAAGATGATGACTCAATTCTGAACAACCTCTCAGCCAACCCAAGTTCCTTCTCTCTTCTGGCTCCTCTAGGAAGCAGTCCCTTTTTGACCATTATTCATCTTCTACAGTCATTTCTACCCCAAGACCCAATTTCCCCCTAAGACCCTCCTTCTTATAATTCCTTCTGTTTCTTTTTTTTTTAACGTGTACTTTCATGCCCTAAAGCTACAAGCTGTGAAAGATCAGACCAGTCACTCCAGGCCTGTTTTGGCTTGGTAAATTGGTTCAGGTTTTTCTTGTGTTATAGTAATTGTGTAATTTCCTCCCCTTTCTCATGTCTTTTTACTTTCTTTATTTTTTTTAACAGAAATTCTCCAAATATGAAGAACTTAAACGAAAATCCAACATCTTCCAGATGGCTTCCTCAAACATGAAAGTTAATCCATTTCCCTAGGTCCCTTCCCTGCTTCCAGACTCCAGCTGTTTGCTCCCTCTTTCCAGGCTGCCATCCTTTTAGAGCTTTCTGAGTGGGGTGCCCCTTCTTTAGACCTCAGGCTTCAGTCTCTGAGGCTCAGCTCAGATCTATGTGATACAGAGCCTTTGTGTGAGGTGGGTTTCCTCTCCAACACTGGTGCTCATTTCCTGGAGAAGGCCTTTGTTTCCCTGGCCTGTGTTTGCTGTATGGGCTACAGGTCCTTATCAGCCTTTTCCTCCCTCTGACCTCGTGTCTTTTCAGCTTCTCTGGTTTTCTTCTGTGCCTGGAGCTCCTCTGCCTTCCCAGACTATGGACTTTTTATTGTCCTGCTCTGGTGTTGCCCCACTGCTGCTTGGATCAGGCTCTGCTCCCATGTCCAGACTGTCTGAAATTGGGGGTAGAGGTTACTTTATGAAAACCAGGTGACTTATAAAATTAGACAGTCAAAAATACAGGCAGTTGTCACACATTTGTGACCATTACAACCTCTTTGGGGAATGACTTAAGTGGGTTTTTAAGGCAGCAGATGAATAGCTGGTGCTTCAAAGACAAGTATCATCCTGAAGCCTATTACAAAAGTTATCAGCACTTCCTACAAATGGCAAGATACAGAGAACAGACCTCTGGATTAGATACCATCTCTTCTGTAAATAGTTTTATAGAAGAAAATAAAAATGGATGCACAATTTAAACAAAAATGAATAGTGTATGTGGAGGTGAGGAGGACAAGGAGAAAAAATGGTATGGGCCAGGGAGAATAAGCTGTTGAAAAAAGCCCCAAATACACATGAAAGGCGACATAGCAGAGGAACAGGAGACTGAGGACTGCATAGGGTACTCCTGTTGTACTGACCAAAAAAAAAAAGTAGAAGGAATAAAGATTTGCATTTTCTAAGACAAGAAGTCACCATGTAAAAATGACATAATGGCTCTTGGTTTTTTTCTCCTTCCCTCCTTGCAAATGCAGCCTAGGAGAATGTGACTGCTACATCACATGCATCACATTTTCTAATGGAAGTTACAATACTTTTACCAGATACTGCCATGACACTCATCCCACTACAACTTTCTTGAAGGACCTTGTAGAGCAAAACTCCGGGGTCTACTAAAATTAGACATATTTTGTGTCTCTTTCTTGTCTTTGGTAGGGGTGCAATTCAACCCTATGCATATATTATGTGCCTTGTAATAACACCCATTCATTCATTGCAGAAGAGGCACTCTATTGTCCTCCTATGACACTTCCTTGGGATTGCAGCTGGAAGATGTGTCACTGGGACTTCCCTTTGTTCCCTTGCTCTGAACTAGACACTTGTGGCAGATGCTGGATTGGCAGCCTCACAGAAACAGATACTCCAGGCCACAGCTTGCACAAGTGGAGACAGTTTAAGTGTCTGGCGTGTGTATGGCACCTCTCACTGCTGCTCGACCACAGGGGTTAATCAGCAGCTGCCAAACAGCTCTGTTCCAGCACTCCTGGGTCACGGTGGTAACTCACCTGCTTAATGTTTTGGGAGCACAGCCAAAGCTGAGAGAAGATTTCTTTATTTCAGCCTCCTTTTAGAGCAGCAGAGTGTTGTAGTCATTACTGCAGGTCTGTGCCCCTACCTGCCCCTTTAAGGATGCTCTTCTGGCAATCTGAAGACTCTCCTTTCTGGGAAAAAGAAACATAGTGAAAGTGGGACTGTGATAACCCATCGATAAACCCAGTCTGATGAGGAGCAGCTGAGGGAGCTGGGGGGGCTCAGCCTGGAGGAAAGGAGGCTCAGGGGGGACCTTCTTGCTCCCTATAACTCCCTGACAGGAGGGTGCAGCCAGGTGGGGGGTGCTTTGTCCTCTCAAGTGAAAAGCACAAGACAAAAGGAAATGGCCTCAGGATGCACTGGGGACATTTAGATTGGATATTACTAAAAAATTTCTTCCCAAAAAGGTTGGCAAGCATTGGAACAGGCTGCCCAGGGAAGTGGTTGTGTCACCATCCCTGGGGATATTTAAAAGATGTGTGAGTGTGGCCCTGGGGATATTGTTTAGTGGTGAACTTGGCAGTGCTGGGTGAAGGGTTGGACTCGATGATCTCAGAGGTCCTTCCCATCCAAACAATTCCATCATCCCATGCTATGACTGCAGACTGCCCCGGTTGTTGAGATCTTTACCATGACTGCTGTCACCAGGACTCAGATTTGGTACTGCTAAGCTTGCTCTGGCACCTGTGTGCTGTACTGGAGTCACTCCTGGATGTTTGGATTTCAAAGGCAAAACAAGAATAGTGAAATCCAAGGATAGTGAATCCATTGTGTCAGCTTATAAATGTACACAGGTGCCCGTGCCCTTTGTTTCCCATGGACTGGTAAGAACTTGACCCCTGTGCCCAGAACTTCTGTAAGATGAACCAATAGATGCATACATACAGCACATGCACATATACAAACATACATTATATATGTGTGTATGGAAATACATGAACTTAGGGAATAAAGAAACCAAGCCCTTTCTCCTGCTACCAAAGCAAATCACTGTATAATAATCCATTATGTAAAAGGAGCAAGCTTCATCCTGAGAACCATTAATATCACTTCTCTCCAAATTCCTGTATGAATTTTCCAGAATATCCTGGCAGTGCTCTGCAATAATATCTCCTTTCTAATTTCCAGTCTAAGCACATTCACCACCATTTTGTGTCCATTGGTTCTGAGCAGTGCTGCTTGTAAACTTTAGTCATTTCCTCTTCCTCAGATCTGCCCATGGATGTATTTACAGATGGCAAATCCCTCCCTTCTCAGACTTTGCTTTGTGAGACTAAACAACTTCTTTTAGACTGCTCACACCCCAGTATGGTTCAAAAAGACCTTGCCTGTACCTTGCCCAACCTAGATTGGACTTGATGATCTCCAGGTCTTTTCCAACCTAACTGATTCTGTGATCCTGTGGTTCTATTCCAAGCTGAATTTACATTTCTTTAAAAGCTTTGCTTTCATTTTTCAAGAGTAGGTCTTACTAGTTAAATGATGACATTGATCTTTCCCTATACAATCAAAACAACTCTCCTGATAAACTGAATAATAATATTTGTAATTTTTTTGGCTGCATCATGTTAATAGATACAGCCAATTACTACTCTGATTTCTCTTCTGAAGATATATTGATAGTTTCAGACAAGTAACTTCTCTCCACTGGCTTAAGTGCAGGACCAGTGCAGGACCTTGCACTTTGAGCTGTCGTCTTTCACACCAAAAGGCATAAAATTAGCAAGAATATTATTGGATTAGGCCAGTATTTTACTACTTTCTTCCCACATCAAGACTTCCTCTTTACACAGCCACATCTGGGACTTGTCTCACTTTCAGGTATATGAAGCAATCTCCAGAAACATGAACTAAATCTATCTCTGGATTGTCCAAACATCACTGTTGATTTTGTTTGCAAGGAAAACATTTCAACAGCAGAACATAAAGGCAAAGGGAGTTCTGGAGTACAGCAGGAGCTCTGGAATAATTATTAACATGAATTTCTGAAAAAGAAAGAATTTGATGTGAAGGGCCAAGGCATAAGGACAAATTAGACAGAAGAAGAGATGCTGATTTTCAAGTCTGGCTGGAAATAACACAGATGGAGAAGTGAAAAAGAATAGTAAACATCGTGTCTGCATACTGTTCTTTGAGTGGGTGTTTTTGGGAGAGTGCCAGTTAAAGGATTCAGCTTTTGGTAGGATAAGTATGTGTTACCCATGCTCAAATTTGTGGGTAATCAACTCACAAATCAGCTGATGAGTTAGCTGATCTAATGTTGCTTCCTTAGAAAAAACACTCAGGTTTGCAAATATCTCTGATGACACACTTTTGGCAACTCAGGGAGATGCTGGAGCACATTCCCCTTCTCTGTCACACATCCCTCTCTGCACTTTCTGATGGGCAAATGCAAGTTCAAAAATGCAACAAACTATTCCTTATTGATTTCTTTGTGGTGTTTTCCTCTGCACACAAAAATCTTGCAATTCTTTGCACATTTATCAGGAGAAGTAGCAATAATCTCAGTTCACCATCCCACTTAGAATGGGAATTCAGAAACATTTTACTTGTCAGGCTGTAAATCCAGTCTTCTCTTTGCCTAACTTCATTGGCTCTGAAGGCAGAACAGGAGATGCTTTTCCTCCTTCAGGCTGAGATTTTTGTAACAGTTAAAGTGGGAACACAGAGTCAAAATTTACACTTGTAGCCAGTGAGTGAAACAGAAAATTCATATGCTGCTGCTTTTGTGGGAATACACTGTGGTAAAATGAATGATCCCTAATACTTTAACTTCTTAGGAGGGAAAATATAAGGCAGTCAGGTGCTTCTGAAGTGCTCAGTCTGTTGTTTGGCTCACTTTGCTGTCTCTCTAGAAAACCTGATGTGTATTCTTGGCAGCAGCCACCAGTGCCCCGAGGGAGAGGATATACAAGCCTGCAGGAATGTAGATAAACATCTAAGTTCTTACTCTGCATAACAACAACAAAAAATAATCAGTGAAAGCCTTCAAAGTGCTGCCAAGGGGCCCTTCTTCATAGTCACAAGTACCTCACTAGGAGGAGAGCTTACACTTCTAATTGAAAATATTTCATATTTAATAGATTCAACCACAATTCTGACTCTTTTTGACAACAGAAAAAATAATCTATAGGGTTTTATTTTTCTGGGGCCAGGGAGGGAGGCATGTGTGTCCTTTCTAGCACTGGGCAATGTTTTGCTTGTAGTAATGCCTAATGGTTTTGTCAGTTGTTATTTACATAATGACTTTCAGAACCAAAAATGCAGGAAACATTATTTTGTAAAATGTAGTAGCTTGCTGGAAATAATTATACACCTCACAGAAGCATCTGCTGACTCTAGAAGCACACAGAGTTCAGCCGGTCTAACTGAAGGTGAGGGTGTGTAATTGTCAGGGGAAATAGTATTTTATTATAGGATTTTCTAACAGCGGGTGTTTGGTCAACTCTGGCAATTCCACAGACGTCCAGACTGACTGCCCTTTGGGAATGCTATTTATAAACTCAAAAGTGGCTGAACAGCACTCACAAAAAGGCTGCCAGTTTCAAGAAAATTAATGACAATCTGACATTGTTGGAGGATGAAGAGAGAAGAGGCTTTGTGCTGAGCTTAAGGCATGAAGTGTGTTTGCACTGCTTTGTCTGGGCCTCTCTGTGGAAGCCTGGGGTATTGATGGGAGCATCCTGCTCATGGCATTGCCAGCTTAGGCAAATCAATACAGAAAAACGTAAACTTACAGGTAACTTCATATCCCTTTCTCCTAAAGGCTCCCGAGAGAAAACTGTCTTTGTGTCCTGGAGCCTTCAGGGTGTGTCTTTGTTGTACTTCCATTAAAAAACAAGCCACAACAAAACCACAGACTGCACCCCCCCACCCAAGAAAACAACACCCAAAACAGTTCCCTGAGTGCAAGTAGTTTGTGCAGAGTTTCTGCACATAATCCATCCTTTTGGTGATAGACTGGTTTTATCTGGAATTTTAAAAATTCCAGTCAGACATAGTTTAACTGCAAGTCCACGCTGCTATAAAGACTAACAAATTCCTTCTTTAAATTTTCCTGACGGATTTTGAAACTGAACTTACTGAGCACAACCATCAGATGAGCACCAGAACCAGCACAGGAGTGAGAGAACCAGAAAAAGAAGTTCAGTGTCAAAGAGTGACATGATCCAGTTGCTGTTTCAGTGCCTCAGCTGCTGTTGACAACCACACTTCCAGCACAAAGGGCCTGTAGAGGTATCAGTGACTGTCTTTGAATAAAAAAGCACTTTCACTTTATACCATCATCCTACCTGTGGTACAGCAATGCAGGCACACAAATAATGTGTGTGCATTTACTGTGATACAAGTATTTATGTATCAAATTCTTTAATAAAACTCACTGACTTTTGAGCAAGCTTTGTATCTTCTGATCATTGCAGTTAGGGCTACATTGCTGTTACTGATGGAGTGAGGGGGAAATTACATTGCTAATGCTGTATGTTTTGTCTGAAGTCATCTCTGCAGAGAAAAGGCTTTGCATCCTGCTCGCAGAGCATGTGTGAGAACTGTTACAACAACAAGCAGCTTCCCGTCACTTTTATTTTGGAAAGACAAAATGGCTGAAGGCCACAGCTGTTGATTTATTCAGATGCCGAAGGAAACCATTAGCCCATTGGACCCTGAAGATGAGATTCCTTTGTGCTAGATGTTAATATAAGGAAATCCCAAACAGGGGCTGCCAAAGGGACATAATACAAATACAAAATGCCAAATGTACCTGGAAAGGAAGGAGGTAGATGGTTGCTTATTACAGAAGAGAAAAAAAAACCCAAAAAAACACAGTTTGCTTTTTTCTCCTTCTCCATAAGTACAGTGTGATGTACAAACTGTGAGATGAAAACACTCCTGTGTTCAAATCAAACAGAATATCTTAAGAAATGCACAGCTTACACATATGGTTGCACCGTTAACGCCTGCACGTCCACATGAACTGGTTTTTCTCTGCATAATGCGGATGGAGCTGCTCCACACACTCCCTGCAGTTTGCAGTTTTGTTTTAATTAGTTGTAATGGCCCAGTATAAATGAATTGCATCCTCAGAAGAGAGGTCAAAGAAAAAGCATAATAGCTGTCATCAGGGTAGGCAACTCCTCCTTCACATTGCTGCTGTAATGGCCTCGTGGTAGAAACATGATTAATCATAACCTGTACTTAGCCTGAATTTCACAAACACCTCCCTGTCCCCCAATTATTTTACTTCAAGATTCAACAGTTAAAAGTACTTTATTTCATACCTGTGCAGAAGTGACATTTCTAATCCTTCATTCAGAACTTTAAAAATATTTAGTACAGGACAAGCTTTCATCTCCAACAATGTTTAAATCAACATGGTGTCCTATTTGAAGGATGTATTTTTATATGTCACAATGAGGCCACAGAACTGAAACTTGTCCTGGCTCCCTGTCTTGTTCTCGGCCCAGCAAAATGGAGTAAGGCACAGGAGCTTTTGGCATGTGGCAAAGAAATGACACAAGGAAAAGGAACGGTACTCACTAGTCAGGGCTGAACTGATTATAGCAAAGAGAACGTGATCGACTGAAGAGGTTGATAATAATGGAGGAAATGGACCAAGAGTGGTTGAAACAAAGGACAGAGGAATTTGTTTCCACTGGCTGATGTTCCTCTACCTTTCCAACTAAGATTTTAACCAATAAAAAACAAACCATGTTTGTGGTGTTGCCACAACAGTTTCCAGTTAAAGACAAATCAAATCAGGATAAACTTCCAGCATCCATTTAACTTCCTTCATTTTGGTTGGCTGCTTGCTCAATGTGTGAGAATGTGAAATATGGTTGGTTTAAAAAGCCATTTGCACTTATTTTGCAGACCAGTTCTTGTAGAGATATTATAGATCAGCATTGACTCACATTCCATAGTTTGAAAACTATGGCATTAGGGCATGATTGTTTCAACAGCCTGAAAAATGGCCCCACAAATTCCTTAGTATCACTGGCTCTATTCTGGTGATCCTCACTGCATCCAGCTGGTTAGTTTTTCACCCTCCTTTAGCAAACATCTGCAACACAGAGTCTGCCGAGTTGCTCTGGGCCTGGCTGGAGGGAGCTGTGCTGTACTCAAGGGTTCCAGCCTGTGCCCCCGTGTGGCTGCTAGGATGCCCCTTAATGGAGTGTCTGCAGGGTGTAGGAAGAACAGGGAAAACAAAGTTTGCTTTTCTTCTTCGAATAATGATAGAATCTGAGAATCATTAAAGTTGGTAAAGACCCCTGAGATCATGGAGTCCAACCTTTGACTGGACACCACCATGACAACTAAACCAAAGCACTGAGTGCCACATCCAGTCTTCCTTGAAGAGTTCCAGGGATGGTGACTCCACAACCTCCCTTGGCAGCCCATTCTAGTGCTTGAAAACCCTTTCACTGACTAAATTCTTCCTGATGTCAGTCTGAACATCCCGTGGCACAGCTTGAGGCCATTTCCTCTTGTTCTGTCCACCCTGCACCTGGCTGCACCCTCCTGTCAGGGAGTTGTAGAGAGTGAGAAGGTTCCCCCTGAGCCTCCTTCTCTCCAGGCTGAGCCCCCCCAGCTCCCTCAGCTGCTCCTCATCAGAATTGTGCTCCTTCCCCAGCTCTGTTCCCTTCTCTGGACACACTCCATGCAACCGCCTCCACAGCAGGTAAAAAAATATAGGTTCAGTATTACTATGCAAGCTTCTTTTTCCCCATGCTAGAAAATCTGCATTTTGATTCAGTTTTTATTTGCAAAAGAACTGCTCTGTGTTTTTATATTTTCTCTTATTTTTTTTTAATAAGAGTCCTGCCTCCTTCTGAGGAGTAAACAGATTCACTCTGCACTGAGTATGCAGTGAAGGGAAAAGTACTGTGTGTGTTGAATGAATATTTTCCCACTGTTTGTATGTTTTTAAATGAAATATATCTGCTGCTGTTTCAAACCAGCAGAGGGAGTTTGCTCATCCAAATAATTTTTAAACTTCTCAACACAATCCTATATTTCAGCAGTGTTGTTACCTGGCAGGATCTGCTGCTGAAAAGGTGAAATTTTACAATTCAGACCGCTTAATTCCTTAATGCTAGAGGCTGTTTGCTTCTAGCCATTTTTTGGATATCTTTGTGCACGAAGTTGCTATAATGAAAAATGCACTGGAGAATTAAAAGCATGAAAAATCAACTCAGCGGGAATGTTTGGGAGCAAACTATTTGGTTAAAGGGGAATGTACAATTGTTACAGTGCATGTGCCACTCAAATGTGCATGAAACCACTGTGTGGTAACAGCTGACACACATTTGTTTTTTTGGAAAAAAAAGTCAGTTCCTTTATTTTTTGCACTCTAGAGAGAAGCTTTGAAAGTTCCTGGTTTAGGTTTCTTTATTTGGAAATAATGGAGTAATTTTAGGATGACCACAGTGGCAAAAAAGGTCAAGTGAAATATTCACTGTAGCAGTACTAGTGAAAGAGTCTCACTATTACTAGGTTTTTTGTGAAAGAAAAGAAATGAGTTCCGGTGGTGACAAATTGCATCATTTTTATCTTGTGTTATAAACCTGCATAGCAGGAACTATACAAGGATCTCTCTTGTAAAATAAAATTATTGCAGCTACTGATGTTAACAGTGGATACTATCTTGATCGGCAAGTATGTCACAACTCTTCCTCTCTCAAAAGCGAGCTAGAAATTCAGAAATTCCATTAAGCTCAATCATAAAACACTTAAAATGCTAGTATTTCATTTTTTAAAAGTTTTGTTGAACAAATTTGTGAGAAGATTGTGTTATTTTAGGGAACCTAATTGGATTTGAAAATACTTTGAAACAAATATGCACTTTTATAATTCCATAGAGTCAGAAAATCAATTCTCTACACCTTGAACTGAAAGGAAGGTCTGAATAAAAAGCAAGAGTCAGTGTTCCCTGTATATCTATATAAGAGCAAAACTATTTCCGAAGGATTGAATAAATACCAATTATTGCCTAATATCCAAGGGAAAATGGCTCATTAAATTTTTCGGCTTTTAGTGAAGTGGAAAATGAGGAAGGAACTCATTGTAGGTGATTTAGAAGGCAAGTTTCGGTAAATACGCATTTGGCACATGCTACCAGACATAGAGCATAGAGAAAAGAAATGAAGTAGTCACGTGATTTAACAATTGAGTGAAAATAGTCAATAGTGTGCCACAGATGTATTTTCTTTACATGTATTACAATTGTCGACTCATATGAGAATGCTAAATACGGGTTCCTGTGCTGCTCTGAGTCACACATGAGCAGGCTCTTGCACTTTTGCAAAGCTCAGTGCCATGAAGTCTTGTCAAACTCAACGAAGCGTGAAGCAGACACAACTGCCAGTGCCACACACCCCACGGGCCACAGCCCAGCTTCAGACAGAAAACTGCACCGGCTGCAGGTGATGGATTCAGCAGCATTGCAGGCAGTCACCCACAGAGAGAGACTTGGGCTCAGCAGCCACAGGGGCTCCCATTTCTGCCTCACTGCTACTGGAAAGAGGACGGAGGCTGAAGCACAGGACCAGTGGATGCTGGTGCATCATCATCGGAGCAGACGGACTTGGAATAAAACTCAGATTTTGTACTCAGGCTGCTAAGAAGCTTTGAGCCAGCCCTGGCCAGAGTTACCAAGGCATGCTGAAATAAAACAGAATTTCACAAAGCTGGTATCTTACCTGTCCACAGCATAAGAGCCAAGAACCAGGGCTTTGCTCTCCAGCTTGTTCTAGGCTGAAGGGAGGGGCAAAGGTAGCTTTGTGTCAGCATGAGTGAATATGAACTGGAATAAGATTTGGCCCTAGTTCAGACCAGCTTCCAGAAAGAAGACTACATGGAGCTCCTTCAATGCCTCTGTAAACATGTACACTATGGACATTTTATTTCTCACCTCTTGTTCATGCACACTTAGCTTTGTGGCAGAGCTTAAAAAAGTAAAAACTGCTACATCAGATCAAATTTTTAATTCCTCTCTTATCCTTCTTTTTTTAGCATGTAGCTCTACAAAGGAAGTGGAAAAAAGTGATATAGCAGACAGATGAGGATAATTCATCCTCATGGAAGTTATTTTCTGAATTTTTATTGGGAACGACTTCAAATTCTAAGGCTGATGTTTCCTTTTTGTCCCAAACCTCCTCTTCTTATTAAGTACGGTAAACTTGGGGGTGCAGGAAGGTTGTAGTTTTATAAAACATAGATTCTCCTTTTAAGGGGAGCATCATGGGGCCATTTATGACCAAAACACTGCACCCGCTTCAAGGAAATTCTGACTATGACTTGTACATTCCTAGTTCTGCAGTTGAAAAAAATGGAAGCATCTGCCTCAAAGTATGGTGAAGCAGATAAAATACCATAATAAAATGTGATATATGCTTATTTATATACTCGGACTGCACATTTTGTCTTTAGTGCTCATTATCTGACTCATTTTCTGTTTGTGTGCCATGAGAAAGATGCTAAGCAAAAGCTGACTCCTGGAAATACTTGACATTCTTTTCAGGCTAATTTTGTCCTGAGCTTGGCTGAAACAGCTCATTTGGAACCACTCATAAAAGGATGTCTGCAGCAAGGAAGAGGAAATATTTTCATTTCAGAGAGCCCTGCTGTGTTATATTCCCTGATTTTCATCAAAACCAGACCATGTTTACTTGTCCTTTTGGCCTCAGGGTCAGGGTTTTTTCTTTAAATCGCTTCAGTTCTAAGTAGTCATTTCACCCATTCCTGAGTTTCCCACAAAAACCTAAACAGTGGCAGCCTGATACAGCTTGGAGCACTTTCCTACATGCATCTGATGTAAAAAAAACCCTCACCCAACAAAAAATACCCCTACTCTAAAACTCTCCAAATGCAGTGTACAAGCCCACAAACACGTGCATGATGTTAATGACATTGGCCAAGGGGATGGTTATGATGGAAAAGACCTCCCAGAACATCCAGTCCAACCTGTGACCAGACAGCACCATGTCAGCGAGACCCCGGCACTAAGTGCCACATCTAGTCTTTGATGGACATCGCTACAGGGATTGTGACTCTGCTGTCTCTGAGCTGACCATTTCAGTGTGTAAACACCTTTTCTGTGAAAAGCTCCAAGCTGAGCCCCCTCATCTCCCTCAGCCTTTCCTCATAAGACTTGTGCTCCAGACCCAGGGGAAGAGGAGGGCTTTGTGCTGGGAAGCAGGGCAGGGATGTGGGGTGGCCCCAGCAGTGAAGGGAGTGGTGAGGGGGACGGTGCTGTTTATGAGCCCTTGGGGCCAAGAAGGCAAAAGGAATCCTGTGTGCATTAGGAAGAGCATTGCCAGCAGGCCAGGGAGGTGATCCTGCACCTCTGCTCAGTCCTGCTGAGGCACATCTGGAGTGCTGTGTTCTGTTCTGGGCTCTGTGAGAGACATGGAGTTCCTGAAGTGAGTCCAGTGGAGACTATGGAGATGATGGAGTGGAACATCTCTCTTACAAGGAAAGGCTGGGGGGGGCTGGGGCTGTTGAGCCTCGAGAAGAGACAACTGAGAGGGGGACCTCATCCGCATCTGTCAGTGTCTGCAGGGAGGGCTCAGGGCAGGGGCCAGGCTCTGCTCTGTGGGGCCCGGCAATGGCACAAGAGGAATGGGCAGGAACTGATGCCCAGCAAGTTCCACCTGGACATGAGGAAGAACTTCTTTACTGTGCAGTGACCAAGCACTGGAACATGGAGTGTGTGGAGTCTCCCTCACTGGAGATATTCCAGAACTGTCTGGACACAATCCTGTGCCAAGTGCTCTGGGTAATTCTGCTTGAGCAGAGAGGCAGAACCACTGTGGTCCCTTCCAACCTGACCCATCCTGTGATTCTGTGATTGCGTGAAGGGGCTGTGAGGGATGTGACGGGGGTGATGAGGGGAGTGATGAGGAGGCTGATGGAGGGGCTGTGAGGGGATTGATGATGGAATGTGAGGGGAGTGATGAAGGGGCTGTGAGGGGGTTATGAGAGGGCTGTGAGGGGCTGTGAGAAGGCTGATTGGGAGGGTGATGAGAGAGCTGTGAGGGGGCTATGAGGAGGGGGCTATGATGAGGGCGGTGATGAGAGGACAGCCGAGGGCCCGATGAGCGGGCTGAGGGGCTCTGGAGAGGCGGCTGAGGAGGGCGCGACGTCGGGGCGGCCCCGGGGGCGGCCCCTGCCCTGAGGGGCGGTGCTGGGGCGGTGCCCGTGGGGGCGGGGCCGAGCGGTGACGTCACCCCCGCCTGGCAACGGCGTGGGGGCGGTGGCGGCGCGCGCCTCTCGCGGGAGTTGGCGCCCCCCGCCGTGGGCGGGGCGGAGCCGCCGGTGCCCGAGCTCGGCTCAGGCGGGAGCGGCGGGACCGGAGCGGACGGGACGGCACCGCACCAGACGGCACCGGACGGGCGAGCGGCGCCTCTGCCCCGGGCCGCCTCTGCCCTGGGCCGCCCGCGGCTCGGAGCCGCCCCTTCCACGCCCGTAGCGCCACGGATGGAGCCGCAGTGCCCGGCTTGAGCGCGTCGGCGGGACCCGGAGCCGCTCCGCCGAGCCCGGGCGGGCGGGCGCAGCATGGGTGAGCGCGCGGGGCGGGCGGCGGAACCGGCCCCTCTTCCCGCTGCTCCGGAGCACCTTCGCTGCCCTTTGTCTGAGGGGAGGGCGCGGACGCGCGGGTCCCGGGGCAGCTCCCGCGGTGCCCGGGGCGGGAGCGCTGCCGGTACCGGGGCCGGCGGAGGAGCTGCCGGGCCCGGCGAGTGCGGCAGGTGCTCGGTGAGCGCTCCCTCCTGAGAGAGGCCGGGGCCGCTCCGTCCCGCCCGGCCGGTCCCGGGGGGCTG
Source organism: Monarcha castaneiventris obscurior (assembly GCA_026261815.1). NCBI lineage: Eukaryota > Metazoa > Chordata > Aves > Passeriformes > Monarchidae > Monarcha > Monarcha castaneiventris. The sequence goes on along the minus strand of JAMPIT010000624.1, from coordinate 31,917,772 downwards.
CCGAGGGGCCCGGAACGGGAGGAGGCGCGGGGGTTCCGCGGGTTTCGGTGGGGACGGCGAGGTGTGCAGCAGTGCTCGGTGCTGCTTGGAGGGAGTGGCTTGGTGGAGCGTAAAAGTTTTTATGGTTAAATCCAGCCCTTTCGTCTTTTTTTTTTTTTTTTTTTTTTTTTTCCCCTCCACTCAGCGTCAGTTTGAGCCGCGCCTTCGCCCATTTCTCCACCAAGGCGAGAGGCACTCGCTGTGTTTTAAAGAGAGGGAGTGTAGAACGAGTCGGAGTGTTCCTGTGTTCAGGATGCGCCAGTTCAGGTTCGCACTGCAAACAGTCAGATGTGATGGGTCTGGTTTTTAATGGAAGCATCGGCATAGGGAAATATGAACGAGTGACTTAGTCACCACTCTTAAGAGCCCTCTTTCCTTATAGCAACTCCCCCTTTATAGAGACTTTGGACCCCACTGGCCTCCAGAACGGTGCGTGGATTATTTTGTCTGTCTCTGGTACCTCCGCCCGTGCTGTGGAGCCCCGGGGTGCTCGGGGAGGGTGTGTGTGCCGTGGCTTCAGTGTCTGTGTGCTTATGCTGCTGTGTGCAAACATGCTCCGTCAGAACGGGAGTAAAGCGTTTTACGTGGAAGGATACCTGGGTTTTGGATAGCTTTTCTGCCTCCCCGTTGTGTATAAAAATGAAGAAGTTCACGGTGTACATGCAGTTCAAATGTGCAGTTAGTGAAGAACACCTGGCTGGTGTTCTGCTGATTATCAAGATCTGCTTTCAGTGTGTTCATCTCAGTGGAAGTTGTCTTACATGGTCAAAGCACACTTAAAATGAAATCTGAAAATATAAAATGAAATTAGTGTTTTTAATTCTGGTAGAAACCAAATATCTCACTTTTTGATGCTTTTTGTGATTATTCAGGATAGGTAAGACGTGTTCTTTATTTCTTTTTGGGCTGTGCTGTCTTATTTGCAAGGGAGAGATGTCTGCCCAGGTCATTTTAGTGGCATGTGATGATAGCTGCTAATGCATAAAGGCTTAGTGTGTTAATGAAACATTGAACTAAGGCTGCAATGCTGAAATGAGGAATACCTCAGGACTGACATATGGTAGGTTTGAGTTATTAAAATACTTGGTGTACTCTATTAACGTAGTTAGGAATACTGTGTAAGGACTGAGTCCAGTTCATAATTGGATATGATTATTGTATGATGTGGTTTAATGTGTTTTTGTCCTTAAGTTTCCTTTTCTAAAGGAAATACTCTTCTGTTGACAGTAATGAGCATGTTACTGCTACTCCAGAGATGACTGAACTGAGTGGGTGCACACACTGTGTCAAATATTGCTGTTGTGTGGGTTATTTATTACCATAACAGTTTGTGTGTATGTGCAGTTATAGAACAGTTCCTGCCAGGACAGTGGCTAAGCTCTAGAAAGGATTGCAGAATAATCCCAGGGCCTTTTAAACAGATTTTCTCTGAAGGTGTTGTTCTTTATTCAGGTTTCCAAGTATTTCTTTCTTGTGGTCAAAAGGGGTGAGGAATGTACAACAAAACAGCACTAAAAATAAGAGAAGAACAAGAAGTAACTGTAGCTTGCTCTGCACTCTCTGTATTTAGTGGGTATCTCACAATTTACCTTGAGAAGTCATTAGCTGGTTATTTTATTACTGGTGTCGTGGTAGAGCTGGCTTTTGATAAGAGATTGTTTGTCTTTTATGTCAGCTTGTGGATGGGATTTTGCATGTAAGAGGTGGCTTAGAGGGGAGTATTGAGGTATCTTTGGTGAACTCAAGGGTTTTGGAAATTTATGGAGAAGTAAGAACAGGCCAGTATGACTCTGGAGAAACCAAAGTAAGGGCAGAAGTACAGAATGCCTTGGAAACAAGATCTTTCATGTTCTTTTGGTGGCTGGAAATCAATATTTCAAGAGCACATGTTGTTCAGGCGTCTGAAGGATGGGGAGGGGGATGTGATCAGAGGTGACACACACAAGAACATATGAAGTTACTGGTAATGCCCAGTGACACCCTTGAGCCCTGTCATTATAATTCTTTGCCTTCTGCACTAGATTAATCACGTGTGTATAACTCTAGAATCAGCTTGATAAACTGATTAAAGGGAAAAAATTCATTCAGATGTTCTAGGGGGAAAAGACTTTATTTGATGGAATTGTTTCTTGCTGTTTTAGGTTGTTACTTGCTTGAAGAGAGGTAGAGCTATGTGTATCAGTGCATTGTAACATCAGTGTCCAGTTTATTTCTATGGCTTAATAACAGATAATTTGCCTAGTTATAATCGATAAATGGTATGACTGCAGCTTGCACTTAACAGGAAAGTTTGGCTAAATTTGCAGTGTCCAGCTAATTGTCATATGGCTTTATAACAAAGAAGGAAATACTCCAGCAGCAGCTGATGAATTGCCACGGTGGAACACTGCAATCCACTGAACGTCTGTCAGTATCTTCTTAGCTATATGCATCCTCCCCATCTTCTTAATTTCTCAAAATTTGTGGAGGCTTTGATTTGTGGTTCCCATGTGTTAGTACATTTGAATTTGCTACATTTGATCTTCAGAAAAAAATACAATTTTGGAATACTTTAAAAAGCCAGATATACTTCTTCATTGCCAACAGATATAAGTAAAAATATATAGGGTCTATGGAGTAAGTTCATCAGACATTTGACTTGTGTGAAGCCTTCTGCTTACTTCAGCTCCATGTTGGCAATGAAAAACAATCTAAAAGGTTTTTGTAGGCAGACTGGATACTTTTAGCATATTGTCGTGGAGACAGTGGCAGTTTCAGTATTCACCAGTAACATTCCAAGAACCTGTTAGAACATGACTTCAGGATTTGTTCTTCAGTTCAAAAACAAACAAAAGACCTTCACAGAACAACCCCCCCTCCAAAAAACCAAAAATCTACTCCGTACACCCCCAAGCAAATGGGATAGGATAGATGAAGAGTCCTTCTGCCAGTATTTTTACCGAGAAATACGTAAGATGGGACATGGAATTGAACCTTACTCAGACTTCATTGTCGAGTAAAGTGACTTAATCAGAAGTTCAGGTTCTTAAACCCTTCTGTACTCGGGTGCTTGATGAGCCTGATATTGACCAACTGTACTAGCAGTGGTTAGCAAAGTGGTTTCTTACTACCATTTTCTTTACTGTAGACAAAACTGTAAGAGAGGGTGATGTAAAATTGACCTCTGGAAGATACGTGCCTAAGCTACGGGGAAACCAAATTACAGTAACAGGGAAGAGTTGATGGATCCTGACTTTGGGTCTAGACAGTGCAGAAAGCCCATGAAAAGGTGCTAGAAATTCTGTCAGCTCAGCTCTTGCTGTTTTGTTTTCCCCAAGAATGTAAGCGGTGCCATGCTGAGAGTCCTGGCTGTGGGACAGGTTGGGAGGAAAAGGATATGGAAAGCAGGTTTGTAGTGGAACAGTTTTTTTTCTTTTAATAAAAACCCCTAGTCTGGCAGTTAGTAATTTATGAACTTTCTCAGAGGTGTTTGTGGTTTCACCAGAGCTTTTTTATAGATAGTTCAAGTCCCTGGTTGTCTACCTATAATGGGCACAGAAAAACCTGGTGGTTTTTGCCAGCCACCACTGTTTGTGACAGTGGGAGTCTCTGTTTAACATGTATGGGAATGTGTGGGGGAAATATGTCCGTTCAGTGTGAGGTTTTTTTTGCCCTAAAATTGCTCTTTGTTCTGCCAGACTCCTTTGTATTTTTGAAGAATGGTGGGTGGTTGTCTGGTGGCTTCACACTGAGAAGTCTCTCTACATCTACTTTTGTCATGTGCCAGTCATTCCAGGTGCTGGTCACCTTTACTGGATAGTTATTTTAGTCTTGATTGTGTTTTCATCTTGTTAAAGAGAGTTTTTCAGGTTATTCAAGAGTTAATTTAGTGTAGGGATGCAGTAATATTTTTGCTTTCTTTGTTTCTTTTGTTTTTCTAACAATTATTAAGAGTTTTATTTTCAGCTGGATAGGACTTTGCCCTTGAATCCTCCTCACCTTCACTGGCTTTCTCCATTGTCTGCCTGTGCTTGGTTTTTTTTTTTTTTCCTTAGTGGGTTTTTGTTGCATAAACACAGGAAACGTGTGGTTGGGCACACTGTGCTGTCTGGGGCTAAGTGAGGTGGCTGCCTGGTCTGTCCTGCTCTAGCTGTCACAGCTCTGCTCTTCCCATTCATTTTGCTTCCTTGGAGATGCTGTCACATATGACTGCTGGTCTGGTAGTTCCCTAACCTAGCTTGATAAAAATGATTTGTTAGGAAAGAGCAGCAATGAAAATGCTTAAAGTGACTAAAATCATCTTGACGGAAGTGGATAAGTCAATCAGGTGAAATTTGTTGTGAGTGGGTCTGGGCTGTAGCGATTTCTAGCAGGTGTGGTTGACACCTGAGCACTTAAAATGTGTCTCTGGTCCACCACAGGGGGTTTAACCTTTTTCTTCTGCTCCTTTTAAAGTGGATGTTCGCCTTTTTTTAAACTGGCATCCTGTATTTTGTAATGTAGCTAAATTACATTCAGCTTTTTCTTTCCTGACACTTTTCCTTTCCATAATGTTGCTTTTTATTTCTACTCTGAATTGTGATGATCTAAAATGTTCCCAGCTCTTGGTGGAGATGGTGCCTGAGCCTTTGCTGTCCCTTACCTTGTCTGTGGGATGATGAGAAAGAGATTTCCCCAGTGCTGTGGTGGTGGAAGCACAACCCTGCTTGAGCATCACCCGTGGCTGTCCTGGTGCCCTGGTGACAGCAGGACCAAGGCACTAAAACTGCCTTTCCAGTTGCCTCTTTTCTGGTGTGAACTCTTGCTATGTTAATAAGTGTTCTTTCACCCTAAATTATTCCCCGTTTCCCAGCATAAACTTAAGACTTCATTTAGATAATGTGGCACCAGCACTGCTATTTACTTTCTCTGACTAATGCCAGCAAGTGTTTTGAGTGGGATTGTGTTTTATTGCACTACCTGCATGCAGAATTGACTTTCTTCATATACAATCAGTAGGAAATACTTCTTTTTCAGAAATCTTGAACAAAGAAAATGATGCATTGTGGATATTTTTGAACAAAAATTTAAGTCCTGCCACTGCCAGAGTCCTAAATCAGACTGAAGGAAAAATCACAGTATGTGTCTGTCTGCCAAATGAGTTAAATCTTTCTGCTTTTGGGGTGATGTACACTGTAGAGTGTATAATATGAAGTAATTTAGAATATTAAATTCACTTTTCTTAAAGGAATATTTATTGCCTATAACATGCACGTGACCCTGAGATTGGCTCAGCTGGTCAGTGCCTGGTGCTAAAAACACCAAGGTTATGAGTTCAATCCCTGTACGGGCCATTTATTTAAGAGTTGCACTCGATGATCCTTGTGGGTCCCTTCCAACTCAGAGCATTCTGTGAAATCTGTATTAGGCCAGGGTTGCTTTCAACAGAAAAAAAATGAGAACATAATATTTGGAATAATTAAGAAAAGGAAGCATTTTCCATTAATTGCACCAGTTTGCACAGTGCTGACCTGTGCTGTTACAGGGGAGAGCTGCAGTTGCTCTCCACTTAGTGCTGAAGAGCTTTGTGATTGCAAATTGAGTTTAAATTTGACATTATTGTTAAAGAAACTCAAAATGAAAGGTGCTGCTTTCCTTGTTTCAACTAGATAAAGTGTTGCTTTAAATTATTTAAATGGCTTAAGAGTGCACTGTTTCTTACACAAAGTAAATCACTATAAACATGATACTTTTTGTCATTAGAGGCAAATGGTTTTGGAATTACGGAGTGCTAGGCAATCTCATTATTTTTGCTTCTGCAACAGCTCTGAATAGATTTTTGTAGATGGGAGTTATTAATGATTTTTACTTTAATTTTAAATAAGGCAGTTTTGCAAGAGTTCCTGGAAACTTGCCTGACTTGCTATTTAAAGAAGACTCTTAAGTCATCAGTTTCTGCCTCTTTGATAAAATTACTAAGTGGTTGGCCTTACTCAGATGCTTTTGACTGTGGATATAGTTTCATCTTTTGAAGCTGGCACTGAGTTAAAGTTGTGGCCTTCATTTAGCTCTGACCAGTGAATATTCTCCTCTTCCCTTGCTTGTGTGAACCAAATAATCTGAAACTTCCCTGTCTTCCTGAATCAGCTTATAGCCAGGCTGGCTGTCCAGAAACTGAGACTGAGCTCATGGTTGCAGGAGGAGGGTGAGGATGCTACTGACACTGGTATCAGCTGCAGCACTTATACAGCAGTTGTCAACTTGGCCCTGATAGAAATTTTTGCCTTCCAGTTTTGGCTCTTCAGTTCAATTGTGGCTTTATTGGTCAGGTACCAATATACCTTCGTTCTTCTTAGTGTGTTTTCATTTCCCCAAGTTGCACTGTTTCTTCATTTTCCAGGAAAAATATGAAAGCAAACTTGTCAGAATGTTTCAAGTTGTTTCTTCTCAATGCATCTTTCACCCGCAGGGAAAAGAGTCTCCATCTTTGCTGCTTGAAGAAATAAAACCACTGGTTTCATGAAGTGAAGGAGAATCTCATCATTTAACTCTGAACTTGTACCTTGAGCTATGAACAGATTTGTTTTAAGGCTGCTTTGCATATAATCTCCCTTCTCCTGAAGTCATGCTGTGGGTTCACTTTGAGGCTGTGCTTCAGAGATAAGTTCAGGCTGCTGCCAGAAAGGGCCCGAGCTGAGCAGTGCCTGTGTCTGGCCTGCCCTGGCTCTGGTGGCTGTGAGCCCTGCTGTGAGCTGATGTGCTGGCTGGTGGGGGAGAAACTCCTGTGCCAGCTTTGCCATCGTGTCAGCAAGCTGGATGGCCTCACTCTGGCTGCAGTCCTTACCTCCCAGGCAAGAGAGTGGATGGGACTGAATTTCAGGAGTCAGGGAATGTAGAGTGTTTTTCCTTTTCCATTTTAACCTTAAGTTACTTTGCACTAGATTCACTCTGAAATTTTGTAAGTTTCTTGAGTGTCTATATTAATTGCTCTTCCTAAGTGTTCACAATTCACCAAACTGGTTATTTCACATCTTTCTTTTTCTGTATCTTTAAAGGGCTTTTTTTATCGCCCCCAATGCATTTTAAGCCAGCCGAATGTTCCTGTTAAACTGTGCCTCTAATTTGCAATTTTTGAGTTTATTTAATAATACCTTTAAAGAGAAAATAGTTTCTAAACAGCTAGAACTTGTTATTGAGGTGCCTTTTGTATTTCTGTGGATATTGGTTTTGGTTATCCTCAGTAATATGTATGTTTTGAGAAGACTGAGTAATAGGTAAAAATATGCCTCTGTCTTTCTGTATCTTGATTTTCTGCAGTTGGGCTAGAATTGCAACGTTCCTATCACTTAAATGCTTTTATGGAGTTTGGCTTATTTAGTACTATCATAAACCAGTAAATACAAGATTAAGTAGAATAAGCCTGCCTAAAACTTGAGGTAAATCACATTGCTCTTTGCACTCATTTTAACATCTAAATGTAACTGTCAGGGAAGTTATTAATTGCTAGAACAAACTGCCAGGAGAATGCTATATTCATCATTTCTTGATATGGTCAATCCCCTGGATGATGCAGATATCAGTGTGGTCTTTAATCTCCCCTTTTGGCAGGTTTAGTGATCATGTGTCCATGCAATGATGTAGTTTAAGACACTGGTCAGAGCTGAATCCAGCTGGAAGAGAACCAGCTGGCTGATCTGGCAGCAGACTAGACCGACACACCCTGGAGCAGCCCAGCTGTGAGACCAGCACAGGGGAACAAGTAGTGAAATGGGAGTGAGTAGGGAGAGACCATGCAGGGTCACTTCTTTAGCCTCAGATTTTTGGAGTCACTTTAAAACTCTGGTCTCTATAAGTGACTAAAGCAGTCGTTCCTGAAAAGCAGAGATTGTCTGTTTCACATCCAAAGTGGTTAAATGAATAATTTTCTTTTGTGAAGAGATTTTGGTACAAGACTTAACAAAATTACCAGGATTTGCAAGCTGCATGAGATTGTCTGCAGCATGAGCCATGGGCTGTTTATTTGAAATATCAGTGTCCCAAACAACAGTTTGTGCTGTGTTCAGCTGAGTTAGTGCTGTTCTGGAGCCAGGTGAAATGAGATGCTGTTCTGCACGTGGGGCAGTGGAAGTGCTGAGGTGAGCAAGGCTTTTGTAGTCATGAGGATAAAAGCAAATATGTTAATCCCATGCTCTCGTGGGTATGGTAGATAAGGAGACAGCAGATTTTCTTGAAAGGTGCAAACAGCAGAATGTAGCCTTTTTATTAAGGATAAATTACCATGAACTGTGCTGCTTTGCTCTTGAAAATGAAATGTGGGGCTTCCTTTGTGTGACCTGCATGTTACTGAAAGTAGACCTCATCCTTCAGCACAGGGAAGGAGAGTGTCTGTGAAGGGGGAGATGATACTAAAAACCATTACAATGACACATTCACATTATAAGAAGCATAACAGGGTCTGCATTTGCAGCCTACCTAATCTGAGTAAGGATGTGGTGCAAGGAAGTAGGGGAATTGGAAACTATCTCAGCTGATACCCTTTGCAGCTTGAGGAGGGCTTGAAGGCATTTCTTAAATCGTTGTGTGCTATAGGGCTATGTGTGTAAATTAACAGTGTGGGGTTGTCAAGTAAAAGCACAATTAAGAGTGTATAAAATTGCTTCCTCTTATTTCCATGTGCTCATCGTCTTACTAGATGCTTATTTTTTGGGAAGAGAATTTGCTCTTTCAGTCTTAGTGCTTCATCCTTCCCGAGAGAGAACTGTAAGGCACATGTATGGATTGTAATGTAAATAGCTTCTAATATGTAGGTTGTAGAAGAGGACTTGCCCTAGTAGATAACCAATAACAGAAAGCCTCAGGCTGGATGAATAGCAGATAAAATAAAGCTGTTTATGAAACAGGAGATGTGTTGAGAGTAGAATAAGAGACAGCCTGCCATCTCCATGCAGCAAGGAGACCATGCTGATTTCCCATCAAGACAGAGTTGCTGGATCGTGCTGTTCATTGCTATGTCCTGGTTTTTCAGTTCTGAGGAGTGACTGAAGTGGTAAATCCTGACCTCAGTGTTTGAAAAAGCTGAGGCTGTATTGCTGATTCTTCTCCTCTCTTGATTTCACTCTTTTTGTTTCGTGTGTGTAGTTGGGTCCCCAGGATTATGCCTGTAGTTGTGAATATGTGGGAACAATCAAGAGTATTTCCTTTGTGTTTCTGAAATCCAAACTACTCCTTCAAGTGACTGTGTTGAGAATGGCAGGGATGAGTGTTGGCTTTCTGTGACTTGTCCTGGTTGCTTTGTCTCCTGACAGCAGCAACTGGTATCCCTTGCCCCAGACAGCTTTTCATAAACTCCTGTAAGGCTTCTGATCCCTCCTCAAATTCTTCAAATACCAATCGTTGTGTTACTATCAATTAGCTCTGCAAGACACAGCACATGCTGTAGCTGCTTCCAAGCTGCATATTTGGTGATCAGCCAGCCATCAGGTTAGAAGAGCAAGAGTGCTGGGGCAGTCCTGAAGTCTTTTCCTCGGAGGGGACTGAGATTTGAGTGCTTCAATGCTGATTCTGCAAAAAAAAATTCAAAAAAATAAAAAAGGTACAGCTCTTATTTAAGAGATTCTGGTCTTCTGACATGTTGCAGCCAAATGGATCTACAGGGGAAGAATTATTGGGAGTGAAGCAGGAGGACAGGCAGGTAGGGGTGCTCACGTAACACTCATTTCTTCAAATGCTCAAGATTATGACCAGGTACCTAAAAAACTCCATGGTGAATGGGGTGGGGGATGATTGATGTGCTGCAGTAGTAATGAACTATCTTACTGTCTGCCAGGGATATGAGCAGGATAGTAGCCAGCAGGTCATGGGGAGTGGTTGTTCCCTATGCCCTGGCACTTGCAGCATGGTCTCTAAAATACTGTGTCCAATTTTGCTCCTCCCTCCCCTCAAATGCAGCGGGAATGCCACAGAACTGGAGAGCTGAGAGTGATGGGGAGGCTGGTGTATATGGTGTCCAAGAAGTAGGTGGAGCCTGGAGAGGAGAACAATCTACTCTCCTTGGAGGCCCAGTGAAAAGTTGTAAACCAATGCCTGCAAGTATGGACAGTGGTCATTCCTATTGAATATAATGTGGAAAAATTATTATGAGAATTCGGTAGCAGAAAAGGTGCAGGGGGTGGCTGTTTTATCTCTATCCTTTCAGGACTTCTAAAATTTAGCTGAACAAAACCTTGAGCAGCCTGATTTGACTTTGAGATTAACCTTGCTCTGACCAGTTTGGAATAAGTAACCTTCAGAGGTCCTTTCAAGCCCTGTTTTCCTGTTCCTGGAAGCATTGCAAACCATGCAGATTGAAATTGTGATCTTAATAAGAGTTGCTTAAATCCTTCTAAATACATGTTTCAAATGGGTATTTGAAGGACTTGATCTCTGAACTTTTAGAACATAATTGACCTAATGAAACAATTTTGCCTCCTTTAAAACTGTCTGATTGAGATTGTACGGTCCCCTTGAGTGTTTGCTGTTTTGACTGGCTTTTGTAAAAATCCGTTTCACAAGGATTTCTTTCTGTGCTTTTCCATTGGTAGTTCAGTTTATTGTATTGATGAAAATGTCCACACTAAAAAGTAAGTGAACTTTGTCACAATTAGTATGACCTGACAGCATGGAGTCAGATACAAACACTTGTTCCTGTTTTAATGCTAAGCATATTTTGTGGTTTTTGCAAGATTCCAGTCTGGGACCATTCAGACTCTTGCATCATGTCTGTTTTTAAAGATGAAGGGAACACTTTGTGCATGCTCCGAATAATGCTTTTAAGTTCCTTATTTATTTCAAAGCCAGGTTCTTGCCATGTTTGTACAAGTACTGTCATTCAGAATTAGAGATGTGCCAAATTGTACATTGTCTATCAAAGCATTTCTGCACTTCTTTAGAGCGTAAAAGGAGTTTTCATTTAAACCCAAAAGACTTTCAGAGACTTTCTTGTTTTCATAACTCTTGAATTCATAACCTGGGGCTATGATCATGATGTCCTTTTTGGCTAGGAGAATCCTGAAAAAAAGTCTGCAGGAGCTGAAGCTTTTATAGTAGTGTGGAGTCCTGATAGAAGGAAGGAAACTTCAAATACAATTTTTTATTTTTCAGGGGAATGACTTTGTAAAAAGAGTTCTCAGATAAGCAACAGAATCTTCAGCTTCAAACTTGTTTTTGTGAGCTAATTATCTAATGAAGGCTTTAAGGGAACACTTATAAATATGATGTTGACCTTGCTGTACTTTCACTGCTTATTTGGTGCTTTGGATTTGAACAAAATATAAATGAGGTATGATTCTTCTGTTCTTCGGTGCTTTTTTGGCATGGCTTTGTTTTAGCAGAATTTGTAATTTGGTGTTATGTGACTCACCTTGAATGTTTTGCCAAATAGATGTTGTAAAATTAACTTAAGGGAAGGAACAGAGGAAGAGGCATAAATCTATATATGGAACAGTGTCTGAGTCATGACTTCAGAAAATGTGGTGTGTTTTTTTTTTTTAAATACATTTCCCTGTGCCCTCAAAGATCCCTGGTTTTCTCTGCAATATGAATTAGTAGCATTTTTTCACTTCTGCTCACGGAGACATTTGCTGCCTTTCCTGCAGGTGTCACTTCTCATTTCCAGGCTGTTTTCTTGCTCTGAGCTCTGCTCAGACTGAGGGAAATAGCAAGTAGCACAAACGATCACTTTCTGCTTCATGTCACTTCCCAGGCAAAACGTTTTGACCTCCTCTATCCTTATAAGGTATTAAGTACCTGGAGGTGGAAGAGATTTTATTCTAATACTTCCCATTTCATGTCTTCTGCTGCAAAGGGAGGAGCCCAGCAGTTCTGCTCATAGAAGTGAGGGGGTCAATTAAATTCACAATTGTAACATTTACTAAATTTATGACTGAGCTTACCATAAGTATTTCTGATATTGGAGGAGACATGATGGGTTACTTCTTTTAGAATTGTTAAATCTGCAGTGAGGTATTCCTAAAACATTTTTTCCCATCTGTCTGGCAATGGTGACTTACCATCTACAGCATACAGCTGTAAAATTACAAGGGTGTGTGTGAAGACAATTTGCTTTAGGTAAGTGAAAACTGACAAACATTCAGTTTTCAATTGTGTTTTATCATATACAGCATTAAGTACTACAATGCACTCCAGAAAATTACAGGAGCCTGGAGTAGGAAAATGAGGAATATTTGCATGTTTTTAGGGCAGGCTGCTGGGCAGGGTTTTTGCTATACTGTTTAATTTCCTTCTCAAAGTCTCTTGCTAATTGTACCCGAGCCAGCACAAGAAACTGGTGTTTGAGATGGTTGCTTTTAGAATGCAACGAGTTTCTCATTAGTTGAAATAATTTGGGAGGAAAAAGCATACATACAGTTTTCAACTGTTCATTTTCCTAATTATTTCAGGCATTCTTACTGGGCTGTAAAATTCAACACAAACTTTTTTATTAAAAATGTGTGGTGAGTCATTTCTTGGAGAATGCACCATTGCCTTGCCCAGTCTAAAAATGCCAGGCAGATCCAGGGCGGATTCCAGATGGACGAGTTCTGTGCTGACAGAACCAAGTCTCCTGGCTTTAGACTGTCTCAAGGGTAGACTGCTATTCTTGTTTTTGTTTTCTTTTTTTTTTTCTAGGCAAGCTATGGAGGTAGAGGAATTGTTGCTTTAAGCAGAGCATATTTGTGCTAGAACTGGGTGATGCAGCACAGAGCAAGTTACAAAAGAAGTAAGGAAAAATAGCAGATATTGCAGGGTGGACCAGAAAAAAAAGAAAGAAACTTGAAAAAAGTTGCCTTATCAGAGACTTTAGACAGCACCTGTCTAAATCCCTGGCTGGGGATTGGGTTTGGAAGGGGACCTTTAAAGATTATCCATGGGCAGGGACACCTTCCACTAGACCTGGTTGCTCAAAGCTCCATCCAGCCTGGCCTTGAACACTTTTGGGGATGAAATATCTGCAGCTTCTCTGAGCAGCCTGTGCCAGTGTCTCACCACCCTCATCAGCAGGAGTTCCTTCCTTAGGTCTAGTCTAAATTAAACTCCCCTGTCAGTTTAAAACCAGTGCCCCATGTCCTGTCACTACAGACCTTAGGAAAACATATATACTGAAAGGATGCAATAAGGTATCTGTTTTCATTAGAAAGTAGAAAATGTGGTGAGACCCCATACTTCAGGAAAATAACAGAACTGCCTTTGTGCCAACTTGTTCCTTCCTCTCTTGCAATGGTACTTTTTTTCCCTTTAAGCTTATAGTACTTAACCAAAATGGGAAGCTGACAGTAGCTGGGCTGTTGGTGCTTAAGTGTGGGGAAACAAAGGCTTAAATGAGATCCTGGATACTGAGAGACATAAACAGTATGTTTCAAAGTTGTTTTGTTGCCTTTTTTTGGTTTGGTTGTTGTTGCTGATTTTCTCCGTGGTGTGTGTTTATTCCAACTTCATTCTTTTTTTTTCCCAAAAGCTATCTTTATAGCAGTTTTAAATACCCTCAGTGTAAGCACTGGAGAGTACTTAGAAAGTTTTTAACAGGTCTTGTAAACCATCACATATCCAACAGCTTTTTGGTAGTGACTTGTGATAGGAGAAATTATTGCAGAAGAATGATATATTTTCTTGATGATTTTTTGATGTAGAAAGACTGATACTTAGATTCCTGAGGTTTTTTAACATCTGATAGAGGAATGGGAGCTGGAGCTGAAAGACGGAGCTGCCCCAGCGCAGTGCTTTGTCCTGGGGTGCATCAGGCACAGCATCACCAGCTGGACAAGGGAGGGGACTGCCCTGCTCTGCTCTGCACTGGGGCAGCCTCACCTGGAATACTGTGCAGCTGTGGACACCACAGTGCAAAAATGGATATTAAACTATTGGAGAGTATCCAAAGGAGGGCAGCAAAGATGGTGAAGGCTCTGGGGGGGGAATGCTGTATGAGGTCACTTGGTCTGTTCAGCCTGGAGAAAGAAGAGACTGATGGGAGACCTCATTGTGGTCTACAGCTTCCTCATGAGGGGAAGAGGAGGGGCAGACATGGATCTCTGCTCTGTGGCGACCAGAATGGCCTGAAGTTGTGTCAGAGGAGGTTAAGGTTGGATATTAGAAAAAGTCTCTTCACCAGAGGGTGGCTGGGCACTGGAACAGGCTCCCCAGGGAAGTGGGGAGCAGCACCAGCCTGACAAGAGTTCAGGAAATGTTTGGACATTGCTCTTGGGCACAGGGTGTGGCTCTTGGATGGTCCTGTGCAGGGCCAGGAGTTGGCCCTGCACAGTGATCCTTGTGGGTCCCTTCCAACTCAGCTTATTCTGTGATTAATTTGATGTTGGCTCACATGGGGATGGTGCTCTGACTGGTCAGCTCTTGTGCTGAGGAAGTGGAAAGGGGCTTGTTGGGAATTTGGCCTGACTGCAGCAGAGTGGCTGATTGCTCTCACTCATCTGGTGCTGCTTTGAACCTGCTGAGCCTTCTGAGATGTGCTGTGTTGGAGAGTGTGAAGGCTCATACTCACTTCAACATGAAGTTGCTTTAAACAGAGCAAATCCTATTGGCATCCAGACTGAGTTCCTGCTGGGTGACAGCAGGGTATTTGTGGTGCTTCCAGAGACTGGGTGGACACAGCTGAGCTGGTTTTATGTAGAATCAGCTTGGGTCCAGCACTGTGTATTTGTATGTATTGGAGGCATCTTTAGTGCTTGAAAGGATTGTTTGTTTGCCCAGCGACCTGAACTAATAATTTGTACAAGTTTAGGTTCTCTGTCTTTGAAATAATCCGTGACTGGAATAATCATCTTACAGCAAATTGGGAATTAATTGTGTATGCTTAAAAGAAAATGTACATAGAACGGCATGAAAATCTTTCAATTTCATTGGCATTATGTTGTATTATTATGAACTAATGCAAGAATTCTCATGGCTCAGGGCATTTTGCTTAAAACAAGACCATAAGTCAATATTTGAATAAATGAGGTCAGCATTATCTTAAAATGCAGAGAACCTCCTCTGCCACATCCTTTTCTTGTGGCAGCAGAGTTTGCTTGGCTGGCACTCAGGATCAAAGCTTCAGGAGCAGGAGGCAGTGTGGCTGCTTTGGTACAGAGCTGTTTGGCAGGACTGGAGCTGGCACAACTGGTGTGGCTCCCTTGGGAGGTGGAAATGTCTCTGCCATGTGTCACTCCTGTTCCAGAGGCCATACAGGAGGCACCTGACCTTCTTTGGAGTTACTGTGCAAGTAAAACATCTCACAGATGATGTTCAACACTTCCAGTAGCCCTTGTGATGCAACTGTTTGCAGGTCCTCCACGTGGAGTGTGAATGTGATGGCTCTGCATGGCTCAGCTCAGTGAAATGTCTGCTCTTCTGTATGGTGTGGCTCAAAACTAGTGACTGTGCTGTTAAATACGTGTAGACTGCATGGTCTCCATTAGCTAATTACCCTTGTTCAGTTTCTTAATAGCATAGGACTGCA
Source organism: Monarcha castaneiventris obscurior (assembly GCA_026261815.1). Classification (NCBI taxonomy): domain Eukaryota; kingdom Metazoa; phylum Chordata; class Aves; order Passeriformes; family Monarchidae; genus Monarcha; species Monarcha castaneiventris. The sequence goes on along the minus strand of JAMPIT010000624.1, from coordinate 31,902,288 downwards.
TCCTTACCATCAGAGTTGACAGGAATCCAGTGGCCTTGTATCAATAATGTGTTATGTTAGGATGTGGTTTCATGGCAGATTTTGGCTTTGAGCAAAGCAGCAAGTGGTGAGGGGCAAGATGAGTGGATCTGTAGAGGGAAATTGCTTGTGTGAGGGACCATATTCATGTTCCAAATTTTGGACCTTTTTATATAATTGTAGTTTTAGTCTTGTCCCATGGGCGTAATGCCCGTTAAAGATTAACATGCATTAAGTGTGTTCTGGGTTTAATTTCATTGAAAAAAAAAAAATCCAGATTACTTGCTGTGAGGCTATTCCACACTGAACTGAACCACCACAAATGAGGGTGGTTTGGAGCTTCACTGAACAGTGTACTCCTGATCTAGGCTGTAACAGAGATGTAGATGTTAAAGTGGGTTTGAAGAAGTCTTGTGTCTGACCTGCAGTGAGACATCTTAAGGAGATAAACTTGCAGAAAGTTGTCACTACAAGCTTTCTCTTGGGCTGTTTCTTTATCTGATTCACCAGTATTATAAATAACTACTAATTTAAGCACAGAGCAGGGGGAAGGGACCAGTGAATGCACACAGAAGAAAGCATGGGATCACAACATCCTCAGGGCAAGATGTCTTGGAAATACAGCTTCATGGCTTTCCCACTCTCTGTTGGTGATGTGGCTTTATTGGGCACCATGAGAAGGAGGTAGGAAATACTGAATGTTTCCATCTGTTCAAGGTTCAGTCCCTTGCCTGCTTCTCAGTCAGATGGTTACTGGTATATGAAAGGAAGGGAAGGACTTTTGCACAAGACCAGTGATCAGAGTGGTTTCTCTGATAGTGGTAAATGTGAGGTGCTCCCTTACTGAGACTGATGAAGAGCAAGCCTAGATCTGTACCCCAAAGGAATACTTGGATCTTTGGGGAACTGGTTATTATGGTCACTTGTAAACAGGAGAGTGAAGCAGATGCAGAACCTGGAGGGAGGAGCCTGGCTGCAGAGCAGTGGGAGCTCTTGGCCAGGAGGAATTTCTCTTTGGTTCCCAAACCCTGGCGCTCACCTTGTGCCTGTATCTTTGTAGGAGAGCTTTGTAGACAAAACTCACAGTTCTGGGAGCAGGAACTAAAATTTTAAGGGCAGTGGGAAGTCTATCAGGCCTTTTTATTTAAGAATCTGGGTTGTCATCAGTGATTCAGGTCAGGGTGACAGGAAATTACATGGTATTGAAGTGGAAAGAAAACATTCTTATAACCACTACTTATGTTTAACACTTATGGAGATGTATTCATTGTTCAGCATTTAAACACCTGAGCTACTTTTTCAGTGTTAAGATCTATCTTAAGTGGCCAAACATATACTGCATTAGTATTAAACCAGCTGGAATTCCCATAACTCACAAATTGTAGGAACACTTCTGTGGGAAAGCAACTGGAAGGAGCATTCCCCTTAAGTTCAGCACCTGATTTTGAAATAATTGTGAAGAAAAGTATGATAGTTAAAAGGGTAAGATTGTGTTCTCTGTCATCTTTTGTCTGCATTGTAAACTTTGTCTGCTGTAAAATGAAATACCTTTGTAACTGTGTAACTCTATTCATACATAATAATAGAATTGTTTAGTTTGGTTTTATAGGAGACTAAACTCTGGGGCTTTTATGTGATAGATGTGCAAGTGGAAATAACAGTACTAATGAAGTTTGTTTTAAGCATCCAGCAACTGTCTGTTGTGATAAATTGGAAAAGCAAGAACTGAGTTTCTAGTGTAACTGCAGTTCTGCTGGCATGGTACTTCTGGAGGCCACACAACTTTCCAGGGTTGTCGATCCAGTAAATGACTTTGAATCTGAACTGGCCTAAAACCTGCCTGAAGAGACCTTTATGGAGCATGGCAGCAATTCTTGCTGCTTCACATTGGACTCTGTCCCTCCAGGTCTGCAGAAAGTTTCAGCAAGGCTTCCCAATATATGCAAGGATTTCAGTTATCTGATGAATCCCACTCCCCTCTTTTTTTTTTTTTTTTTTTAATATGCTCTATTAAAGTGTGTTTTTCATGGGATTTATTTTCAATCTGGTTTCTGTCTTTTTTTGGCTACTACAGAAAGTCACTGGATTCTGACTGTATTGTAATACCAAGAATGTGAAATTGTGCTCTTTGCTGGATGAGTGTCTATTTCTATTGAAGACATAGGCATGCTAGAATTTTGGGATATTTTTGGCTCTTCCTTCATTTATTTATTGGTTTCTGTTTTAGGGCTACCAGAGGGCCTTAGATTACCTCTGATAGGCAACTTCAGAAAGAGTCTGAGGAGCTGAAGACATCCTTTGTTTAAAATCAGGGAAGATGAGTGTAATGTGACTGTGCTTGTTGGGGACCTTGGCTTCTGCCTTGGCACTGGGATGTGGTCAGCAGAAGAGCTGGTTGTGTAGGGTTTGGAGAAGCAGGGAGTTCACCTGTGCCAGGAGTGACTGAATACCTGGTGCAGGCAGTGTTGCTGTGTTGGCTGACAGTGGGAGCTATTTATAAAGAGGGGTTAAATAGGACACTTAGTGCTGTGGGAATTACTGTAGTCTGTAGCTGTTAACAGGGCTGACTGGCTTTGATGTGTTTAGTCTGTTTTATCACAGAATCAAATATTTTTGAAAAGACCTCTGAGATCATTGAATCCAATCTATGACCAAATACCATCATGTTAACCAGACCATGGCACCAAATGCCGTGTCCAGTCTTCCCTTAAACTGTTCCCTGGGAAGCCCATTACAATATGTAATCACCCTTTTCATCCTTTCTGTGAAGAATTTCTTCCTAATGTCCAACCTAGTTGTTTCATTACTGTGTCATTAGTGAGGTTGTTATCTTGCTAAAAAACAAGAGCTGAGTAGACTGCTTCCACAGAGCCATCTTCCTCCAAAGATGTCCAGTCAATAATTTTTTTCTTAGCTCTGTTGATTTTAATCAGTCCGTTGCCGCTGCAAATGAGTTAGAACCTTCAAAAAACGCCATCTGGAAGGTTCCCTAAGTATGTGGAAAAGCTGTCATGGCTGGATGACAGAGTGTGTTTATATATGTTTAAATGGCATTTGTTTGTTTTCGTTTTGTCCCACTGTCTCTTGTGTTTTCATGGAGCACAGCTCAGGGTTTTCCATACGCTGATCAATGAGATTTCCCTGAGCCTTTTCCCAGCACTTTCAGCCTTTCCTTGTATGCAGATACTGTGAAAACTCAGGAGAAAGTTGTCTCCCCCTCTCAGGTAGACTTTGGCGTTTCTGGATGTGCTAGAAAAGCACTGTAAACCTCGCAGCATTCCTGCTCAAGCTTGAGAAGACAATTTTTCATTTGCGACTTGACCATTATGGACTTCAAGCTACAGATAATTGATTTGAGTGGGGTTTGACATGGAGAAAGCAGTGTAAAAAGCAGAGAGGAGGCAAGATAGGTGGACTCGATAGTTTGTGTTGCTGAGGAGTTCTGCTGCACCTTACACCAGTTGAGAATTTTTTAAAAACATTTTTGACCAGCTTCTATTTCTGGAGTCCAACTTACTGCTGACTAAATGCAGTGTATCTGTTCTCGAGTAAAGCTTTTAAGTGAGAACTTGAAGCATTCAAAAGCATTCAGAACTAGTACAAGCATTACTAAGTATAATCAGTGAACTAATGTAATTTCTAGTTATTGTTCTTATAAGGAGTTGTGATTCCTTAAAAATGTTTTCTATCATCATTGGACTCTGTTTTTACTTGGGTAAATATTATACTTTAGGATGTTTCAGAGGCTTATTTAATCTGGACTGTTTTGGCAGTACAATTGTTTCTTGCCCGTCATGCTGAGATGTGAAGTACCTGGATGATTCAAATAGTGCTACTTGCTAATACTGAAAAGCAAAACTTAACAAGTGTTCTTCTTAAATACCACATAGTAGCAAGACATGGGATGTGTAGCTCCTTGCTGTTTCACTGCCATCATATGTAAAAAATATATCAGATGTAACTATCCTACCATTCCCCATGGTCCTTTCCACATCACAGACAAGGCAACAGAATTCACATCTGGGTTGTCTACATATCCGTGAGAGAGAGGGTGGCACTGAGTATCACTGACAAATACAAGAGGAAATTCAGCACCTAAATTTCAAGTTTAAGAAGCTGATGTCTGTTTACTGCTATTTGTCTTTGGAACATAAAGACATGTGGGTGATGACTTGGAGGTTCTTCAGGTTCTCCATTGGTTGTTGGCATGACTGATGTTTTATAGTCTGGAAAGGTGACCAAAATGAATGGGCTGTATATTTCAAACACAAATACGGAAATGTTCTCCCAAGGGAATAAATAAGCTTTCAGTAGAATTGGTTCATGTTGACACAGTGTGGGTGTGATTATCTACTGCTGCTGTGGAAAAAGGACCAGGTGTTTGGCAGTTCCAGTCACTGCTGTGAGCATTTGCCATGACTGACACTCTGTTGTGATCTGTTTTCCATGTTTAGCATTGTAAAGCTCTCCTACAGTGTGTATATTGAAATACGGTACCTGCTAATGTACTTCAAAACAGTGTCTCATGAGAGAAATATGTGACATGGATATTTCTTACATTTTTATACATTTCTATGTTTCCAAAATGGCTGGGTTGAGTTGGTTGAAAGGTGATGTTTTCATGTCCAGACTCTTAGGTGATGAATGGCTGTTGTCTTTATGATTCGTGGCTGCCAGAATTTCCTGTATGTTTGGCAATATTTTATGCCAGCCACTCAAGAGACAATTCAGTGCAGAAGCCAGACAGAACTACTCTGCTTGCTGCAGGCAGCAATGGGGGAATATGATGCTTTGGAACAAGCTTAAGAGAGTACATTTGGCAAAAATAAATGTCTCCAGTACAAAAAGTGTGTGCTAGGAGTTCCAGGTGTGTACCATAGACAGGTAACTCCAGTGATGACTGCTGTTCAAAAGGAATAAAATAATTTTTTTTCTTAAAGGAAGAAAGCAAAACTAAATTTTCATGTTTATAGTCTATTGGTTCCTTTGTTTATGGGTATATTCAGAAAATAGTTTGCCAGACATATCATTCAAGCATGTTTTGCATTCATGGCACCATCATGTAGTTCTCTTTTTTTACTAAGGGTTTTCTGGCTTCATCCATAGGCAGCAGAGGGATAAAGGCTTAATTGCAATCGCTGCAGCTGCACTTGTGATCAAAACTGCCCACAGATTAGAATTATATATTGATTTTTATGCAGCTGTAAGTTCAATACCAAGGAAATAATACTTCTTCCCATTTGATTCCTTCATTTTTAAGTTAATTGTTGGACATTAATAGACACTGATAAAATAGATTAACCTGGGGAAAAACTTTGATAACCATTCGGGATTTGTGTCTTTTAGCCTTGTGCTCTTGTGCATTGTGATCTGCAGAGGGAGAGGAAAGTTTCAGTGAGAACAATGTTTTAACATTTGGCAGTGCCTGGATATTTGACAGAATTTGAGTGAGGGGAAAGATTATTTGATTGCTGCAGGTTTGTGGAAGTTTCTGGCATGAACCAAATTTCTTGATGAACAAATGGGTCTGTATTGCCAAACAAGCCTTAAGCTGTCAGTGAGCAGCTCTCATGGATCTTGTGTAACACATAGACAAGTATGTGAATACACTGCTGTGCTCCTCTGAGTAAACTTAATTGTATCAAAAGTAAAGCTCACTTGCTTATTTTACTTCATACAGACCAAATGACTCTGAAGGAAGGCACTTTTTACACAGCTGTGCAATTTAAGTTGTATGTATGATATTATCAATCACACACCTTCTGGCTGTATTGCACTTCTTGGTTAAAACCTGCAAAAATGCTGTGTGTGCAGACATTAATTTTTTGCAGACAAAGTAGCAGGCTCAAGTATGAGACTTGACAGAGCATTGCAAGTATGTACTATGCATATAGTGTCTCATCCTTGGCCCCAAATGTGCACTGAGTAAGAAGCACTTGCCCTGTGGGCAGTGATTCATAACTGGTAAATCTTCAGCTGGAACTTGGTGGGGAAAAAAACCATTGCCAGCAATTCCTTCTACCACACATGAACAAAACCCACCCACCACCAAAATATGACCTGGTGTCATATTCCTAAATTTACTTTATTCTAATAGGTGACTATCCAATTGTTTCCCCCTCTGCAAAATACTTGGGAATGTTACAATTCACAGAAGAGCATTGCTGTGAGGGAGATGCTTGTTCGTAGCATTCATTGTTAGGTTTGCCTTTTGAACATGCATGGCTTTCAAGTTGCATTTCCCAGTCTGGGTTGTATTCACTGTGCATTTTTTTTTTTTTTTCCTTTTTAGTGGACTATATTGTGGAATATGACTATGATGCAGTGCATGATGATGAGTTAACAATCCGAGCTGGGGAAATCATCAGGAATGTGAAAAAACTGGAAGAAGAAGGATGGTTGGAAGGGGAGTTAAATGGCAGAAGGGGCATGTTTCCTGACAATTTTGTGAAGGTGAGTTTTCTGCATTGGCCTGGTTTTACTGTGATGGTGTGGCAGGGTCATTGTTACTGAAATGGCTGGAATACACAACAGTTGTATTCGTAACGGAGTTTTTGTTTTTTTTTTTTTTAATGGGAAGACATTCTAGGTGATAACATTTTTTTATTATGCTTTTGAAGACTTTTTAAAATTTAAGTTCTGCTGTCTGTTCTTACTTCAGCATTTCTTTTGGTCTGTACCTTTGCACTATGAATTCTGTGTCCCTCTGACTTGTGCAGTGCACCAAGTTGTCTGTAGCCATAGTTTTCTGCTTTAGTGGGATGAACTGATTAAGAAACCAAGACCATAAAAAAACCCTAAACCTACTCCTATGGAAGACATCCAGTCATGAGAAAGTTGGGAAAGTGGGGTCACAGCTCAGTCAGCTCATCTATAATGAAAAGCTGCATCCTCAGGCTGTGCTGGTGTGGGTTCTTCAGCCTGGATCAAACTGCTTTATTTGAAGGAGCAATTCTACGTTTCCCTGGTCTCTGCTGCTGGCACTGCCTTTTTGGTGACTCTGCAAAGTCTTTGGTGTAGCACTTCGTTATAGTTCCAATGTAGATATTCCTGCCCCTTTTGAAGTGAGATGAGTTCTTTGCAAACCAGAACTATCCAGTGTCTCTTACTGTGATAATTTCATGTTGTAAAACCTAAGGGGATATTGGTCCAGTGCTATAAACACTTCTTTACACTTGCTTATTTTAAATTTGACAATTTTTCTGAAAAATTGAAAAAGCAAAATTACTCTTTTCTGATTTACCGTGGGGGGGTTTTAAGATTTTCCTTTTAAAATTGATGGGAACAATCCAGTTGTTCTCAGTGAGGGTCTCCTACCAAGGGAAAGTTTGTATGAATGCTTTGCAGTTATCTAACATTTTCAAGTTGTTGGTGGTTTAATTTGAAGTCATCTTTGGTCTTTCAGTCCTGTATAAATAGTAATTTGACCTCAAGTGGTGTTTTTATGGTTATTGTGCCGATGTTCTTAATTAGCTCTCAAGTGCTGTGTAGGAAGAAAGCACCAGACTCGGCTCTTTGCTGGTTTGTGTCTCATCAATTTGTCCTTCTGCTGAAGAGCAAAGATGGGTTGGATGCGACATGTTTCTATTACCAAACTTGTTGGGTGTTTTCTTGCCCTTCTGCTGCTGTGGCTTTTATAAACTTTGTTTAAAATTATTTCCATCCTGGCATTTCAGCTGCAGGTATTTTTAATTCTCAGCTGCAGGTATTTTTAATTCTCCAGCTGTTCATATGTGCATGGCACGGTCGGATGTCCTGAATTACAGGGGACACTCAGTTTTCCAGAAGGCGTAGGGGTTTGGAGAAGTAGAAGGGAAGTTGTGCAGAAGAAAATTCACTTTGTTTCATGACAACAGGGGTAAGTTGCCTTCTTGGTGCTGGAGCTGAGTGCAGTTATGAGGCTAATCTTGGGAACTTTTCTTTAAGATGGTATGTTTAGGCTGGAAGGCTTTTGTGCAGTGGTGAGATCATGGGAAAGCGTTAATTGTTAGGGAAGGGAAAGTTGTGTGTTTTCTTCATGGTCAGTTCGATTATAGTTGCTCCTTAAATGTTAGTATACAGGTAGTTATACTTTGAGAGACTATTTCTGGGAAAGCTGTTGCAGAAAAGTGGTGGGGTGTTGTGGGGTTTTTTTTGTCTGTTTTTTTTTGTTGTTGTTGTGCCTCCTCCCAAACCATTCTCATTTACTGCTGTAGTAGGTGGTTGGATCATGCAGTAGGATCTATGGGATGCTGCTGTGACCAGAGTGCTGCAAGAGCCTCAGCAACTGATCTCAAACGGTCCAGCTCAGCCTGGTGTGCTGTTAACACCTGCAAGGTGTGGGTGACCTGCTGGAGGGAGGTGGAAAGGAGCTCAAACGGTGCTGGACTTTGGCCTTGTGAATGAGGAAAGTCCCTTGAGAAATGGATTTATTTGTTTGCTGCCGAGAGCAACCACCACCACTGGGAGTGGAAAGAACAGTGAGGATGTTGACAAGGGATGAGTATTGCTGACTTCTCAGGACCCACGTGAAAGGGAAGGAGCATGAAGGTCTGAAAGAGGACAGAAATGTAACCAGAGAGGGCAAATTGCTGTGGACAGGACTAAGGGTTGCACCAAGTTTTACATGTTTGGTTGCAAAATTCTGGAACTGTACTTGAATATTTATTCCTCCCTGAAAGGATCGTCTTACTCTCCTCTTAGGAATATAATTCCATGTATTAAATGGGGATCTGGCCTGAATGCATTATGTGGTTAAATTTGTGGTGGCTTTTTGGTGACATACATATACACACTGGTTTAAGAATTGAACTGAGGCCAGGATGTAACCTCTCCATGAAGACTATGGATGGTAAATTATAATTTGTGTTGGTCTGGAAAAGATCAAAATTTGAAGCTGAAAGTGCCTGTGTTATCCACTAGATTTGCCTTCATGTGTAAAATTTAAAAACACAATAAATATGACAGATTAAACTGGATGAATATAAATGTTTCCTTTTTCAAATGTTAGGTGTTGTTAGAGAAGATAAATTATTTTTTAGAAAAGGAATAAAAGCCTTTGATTTTCATCAACTGAAAGAGAATTGGGGGATGATTTGAATTCCAGCTAGTTTGTTTTTGCTAATTTTGTTAGTTTGTGTCTTCATCCTGTGTGAGGGCAAGAGAAGAGCTTGTTGCCTTGCTGCCAGCTTCAAACTGTCCTTGTCTGTTGGGCAGCACAGGGTTGCTTCTTGCCTGTTTGAAGGACAAGCAAAATGTAGACAGGAGGATTGTTGCCGTATGCTGCCTGAATAGGTTGGATGCTCCAGATTCAGACTGTATCCTCACTGCTAAAGCAGATCAGTCTCCTTCTGTTCCCCCCTCCTGGGCTCTGCCCATACGTTGGATTTACTGACATTTTATGCCACTTCTCATGCTTTGAAAACTGCCTCTTTTCTATTTGAAGTATGACTAAGTGCTGTCAACTTCATTTTGGGCTGTTAAAGCAGGAAATAGCTTTTTGATTGTCTTCCTTATACTTCTCAAGCTTCTAAACATTGCAAAATATTTTAAATTGTCATAATCTGCTTGTTTCATGTAGTGGTTGCAGTTGGGTCTTTGCTGTTAAAAGTGTAGCAAAGGAAGCTGAGACTGTTTTTAATTGGGTTAATTTGTTGAACAGTGTGGGTGAGCTAAGCACTATGTGACTTTGAAACACTCCTATTGAGAAGGGAATTTATGGAAGCTTCCTGTGGATGCTGATGTAATGCTGATACTTGGTACCTTATAACATCATCTGGTAACTTTTTGGTTGGGTTTTATTGGTTTCTACCCAAGCCTTTTGCATTTTGATGGAGAAGTCCTGGAGAATGATCGGAGCTTGGTGGTGCCTGGTTCCTGATGCAAGCTGGGACCAGGATTTTTTTCTGTGAGCCCAACACTTGATGGGTTAACCAGCAATTTGAGATGGTCTGTCCCAAAAGGTGCAGTTCTTGGTGCTGACTTCCACTTGCATCGTTTTGCTTTAAAAGAACGAGAACAGGTAGACTCAGCTAAGAGGAACCCCATAAAGCCTCTGAAACATCCTCAGATTCTACTGTGCAGTGTCACTGTGTGGGATGGGGAATGGGAGCTGCTGTAAAGGTTGGATGGGGAGTCAGTGAGTGGGATGTCCAGAGCAGTCCTAAAGCCAGAAGATGGTGGTAAATGTAGAACTGAATACAGATAGGTTAAAAAAGAGTGCAAGCAATTATGCTGCCTACTTCTGAAGCTCATTTCCTTGAATTCACTTTTCAGTGCTTAGGCTTAAGGATGTTCTGCCTGTACTGCAGAGCTGGATTTTGGAGTGCGCATGTTTCCAATGTTATTAACAAAACCTGGTGTGAAATTCCTGTTTGAACTGTGTGCATATCCTCTTTGAGTGGGGTTGAATTAGTGTTCTTGTTTCTGACATTGTTATTGCCGTTTTTCTGCTTCTTCCTGTATGAGCAATTTAAAACAAACACCTTCATAAATTCCTGAAAGGAATTAGCAATGGAACCCAGCAGACTTCTATTGTTTTCATTGAGAGCAGCTTTTCCTTTCTAAAATCCATCACAGTGAGAAATGTGTATACATTCCTGTGTATCCAGTGTGATTTAGAGAAGTGCAGTAATGCTGTTAGATGGAATGTGTGAGGTTTTTGGAGATATTAAGGTGTGTGGAATGTGGAAGACCTTTTGGTTTTGGGTTGGGTTTTATTTTGGTCTGCTTCTAGACTTTATATAATATACAGGAACAGTTCTCTGAAAGTAAAGATTAAGAGTCCAGGCTTCCACTCCTTCAGGAAATCCCCCAGACTTCCCTCTTTCTCTAGCCCAATGAATCTTAACTCCTTTGCATTTACTTTGACAAGATGGACTAAGATTAATTTTTGTTGATTGATTTATTTGTTTTGAGTAGTTCTGTTCACTCTCCAGACACTTACTGTGTGGATAACTGAAAATGATGATTTGGCGTTTATTCTTCTGCTTATTTTTTAAGGTTTTTGACCCTATGTAGCTAAGGTTTTTTTTAAGAGCTGAAGTTCCTTGTTTTATTTCATTTATTGCTATCTTAGTTTTGTAAATAGCTGTATTGTGAGTAATAGGCTTTACATGGTAGTAAAACCAGTTTGATTATAAGCTCAAGGCAGTAACTTGGACGAGGGAGGAGCAGTGGGTAGATTAATCAGTAGCTTTCATCAGTTAAGGCAGAGAAGTTTGCCAGCAGGCTTTGGGGACATTGTGGTGAGCGAGCTGGACACTTTTCCGAGCGTGTTTGGGCCATGCAGCGCCTCAGCCTTGGAGCTGGTGTGGGGCCGGGTTCCTGCCTGCACAGGTGTGAGCAGCTGCCGCCGCGCTAGCGCCAGCCTGGATCCTCTCCAGGGTAACACGTGAACTTTGCTCACTGTGACATTTTTCTTCCTCCCCCTAAATAAAAAAAACCCCTGCAACACTGGGTGTGTTCGAGCAAATATGTCCTTGGAAGTGGTAAGCTTGTTTTATTTTCTGTATGTTCTTAACATCGAACATTGTAAACAGACTTTGTGTTTCGGGGTGGTGAATGGCAGTAGCATGAATTTAAAAGTTATGCTTGCAATATGATTTTGAGAGTTTATTTAGTATATGGTGTAAGTTCTTGGTCTTAGAATTGTTTGTGTAATAAAACTACTTGGGTTTGGTTTAGCTTATGTCCCCTTCTGGGAGACGCTTAGAGATTGCAGACAGCTACTGTGCTTGCAGACAGAATTCTTTTTTAAAAGGATGATTTGTTTGTAGGTGATTCTTACTGTTCAACTTCCTGGTCTGTGTGTTTGTGGAAACAAAACACAGCCCAAGCCTCTTTTCTTCCCTTTTCATTACCCCTAGACAAACACTTCAGAGTAGTAGCACAGCTGACCTACCTTCTTAAGCCTGTCTTTGTTGCCTCTGTCCTGTGCTCTCACTGGAGGGATGCTATTAAACACAAGTGTGCTGTGAGCCAGTGAGAAGTTTTGACTGAAAGCTCCTTCAAGCATAGTGTCTTCCTTAATTCCTTTTCAAAAATAGTAAATTGACCTCACACAGAACTTAAAACAGGAATCATGGATTTGGGAGGGATCGCAGACAAGACAGACTCTTCTAGGTTAATTCTAACCTGGGCATGATTAAAAAATGTAGTAACGTTAGTTCAAAAAGCAGATTGATAAATACACTTTTAAGCAATGTATACAGGTTAAGCCATATGCATTTAGTTTGAAGTAAGTAGGATGTAGTTAAGGAACAGAATAAAATACCTATTTCCAATATGTTGGCATCTGCTCCTTAAAGTATTCTGTCCAAAATCTTTGCATCCACATAAAGCTTAGAGAAAATAAGATATACAGCAATTTATCAGTCCTGTTGGTCAAATTACATTTCAGTTTATACAGCCTTTTCCTTTACTTTATTATTGTTTTGAAGGAACTGTCACCAGAGTGGGTTGAGCAGGGAGTGACACTGAGTGCTCTGAGCAGCACTCCTTCCCAGGCAGAGTAGGCAGCCCTGCTGGTAAGAAGGTGATGTTTGCTTCGAAGCTGGCAGTTCTTGTTTCTCAGAAACAAAGATTACATGCAAGATTGAAAGCCATATTAAGTAATTTCAGTTTCAGTGCTGAGCATATGAGAGAAGCGCTGGGCTCTTTGTCTCCGGGCAGAGTGAAGCTGAGTGTTCAGGCTGGTGCTTTTAAGACCTGTTGCCAATACTGTGGTGCCTCCCATTGTTCCTGCTGATTTTATTTCAGGCTTTTTGAGAAAATAGGGCCACTAGAGGAGAGTGTCGTATCAGGGGGTATCTTTTTGTAGCCTGAGCTGCACCTGCTAATCCCATCCACTGGCACATGTCTGGGATTTGTGAGAGTGGTGATAATGATTCCTGTGCTTGTGGGGTGAGAGACAAGTCTCTGCTATCCAGCTGTTTTGGCCTGAATAAACAAGGAAACAGTTTTTTTCCAACTGGAATGTCGAGGTAGATGGCTTGGGCGAGCCTTGCTTATGATGGGGAAACTACTGTTTCTAGAAACAGTAGTAAAGAAAAATTAATCAACTGCAGACTTTGACAGATATAACCAATGGCACTGATATGTAAGCATTTTCGCTGTCTTTTAGAGCTTACCATGATTTATTCTTATTCCTGTGACTTTTCCAGTTGAGTCACTGGATTGACTGCTTGGGTTTGTACCCTGTGAGGTCTCTCTGTGATGTGACTGTATCTGCCTTGAAGAGGGGAAGTCTGGAGGTGTATTTGAGTTTGCAGTGTAGAGCTGCTGTTGCTGACACAGCTGTGCCCACACAGCCATTTGTGGGCACCTGTGTCAGGCTGTCTTTTCAGCTGTCACCATGTCCACACAGCAGTTTTGTTGCCTTGTCAGTGGTGGTTCGGAATGTGTGAATTATTTCATATTCTGAGGCAGTATAGGTATCTTGTTTGGAAAGAAAGAACATGAAAGTGAATTGACTGTTTGAATTATTTATCTTGATGGACTGTTAGATCTGAAATGTCACAGATGCTTTTCTCAAAAGTGTACTATTTAACTGCATGAAATTTGTTGAAATGATATGGTTCTTTCCCTGTTCAAGATGAGCACCTGTGCTTTAAGATGTTGAAAAAGTCACCTGTGAAGATTTCACTTTGCATTTGCAATCTGTTGTTTCCGTGTAAGAGGAAAAATCTGTGGCATTGTGAAGTCTTCAACGGCTGAATAAGAACACAGAATGGGGAAAACACTGGTGCTTCTTGTAATACTTACTGTCTTAACATAAATATAGTCAATATTTGAAAATACTGTACTGTCAAGAGCATGAAAGAAATGGAAAGGGCTTCTAAATTTTGACTTAGTGGCAGCACTGGTATGGAACTTTAGGGAATTTAGGGTGCTGTTCTGAAGGACAGCAAGATAAGGTGTGATTAATGACCTGTGTGAATACTGCTTAATATGCTGATTATTCCCTCTGATTTGAGTTATTCAAGTTTGTTGATCGTACCTGTGCCTCTTGCTTTTCTAAGTTCTGTATCAGCTTGTGGTGTTGCTCTGTGGTAACTGCACGCTCCTGGATACTCCCCAAGCTGCTCTGATTGAGTGTAATGGTTTGTGTGGAAGAGGCAGCAGGTTTATACATGTCCTTATTCCTGTAATCACATGAAGCAGTCTGCTCCTTTGTCCTTCCTTATTTAGTTGTTACACTTGATTCGTGTGTAATTTTATAGCTTCCTCTCCGAGCACAGGAGCAAGGCAACCGTTCCCTGGCTGCAGGCTGTGAACAGGGTGTGCTCCATCAGAAGGAGTTTGCAACCATCACTGAGTAAACTGCAGAAAGCATTGCTCGTAGCAGGGACTGAGTGGGCTTGAACCTGACTTTTAAGTTTAGACCTTCCCTGTGTACAGCAATTCTAAAATACAGCTATAAATATCCACTCTGGGGTTAGCATATGTAACAAGACCAAAGAGTTCAGTTATTCAGGTGCTGTTTGCTGTAATGTTTGTTACATCCCAGGAGGCTCTGGCTGCACATTCCAGCCCTGTAATTTTAGTCCTTTGCCATATGTCTAATAAATCAACGTGTGTGTACACCCAACACAGTTAATATTAAATCTGTTCTTTTGCTTTTTTATGAGGTGGAATGAAGTAATCTAAATGTGAACTTGAAGCTTAAACCTGCACAATGGTAGCTCATCTCCAGCCTGTCAACTCTTAACATTTGCACCACTTGTGAATTTTTTTTTTTTTTGGGTGGCTCACCATGTTGGAGGGGGAAGTTAGCTCTTCTCTACTGTACTATTTTTAGCAATAAGTTTAGTTTCGAATTTATGTGTTCCTTGAACTCTGGTTTTATCCAATATTATGAGCTGACCTGAAAGGTTATTGTGATAAATATTTTCTAGGTGTAACAAGCTTTTTGTATGCTCTTCACTTCCTAAAAGTATATTTTGATGTATATATGTGAATTCATTAGCTTTGGACGTGGTATAATAAGCTTTTGAATTCTTAAAACCGATGGTGATGAGCCTGTTACAAAGCTGCTTTCAAAGCAGGAGCAGAAAGCAAGATGCATTTTCAGTTAAAAATGTTGGTTAATGTATGAATATTTGGTAACACTTAATCTTTAAACCTTTTCTAATCTCCACAGAGACTCCAGATTTATATTTTTAGCTCTTATTTGACAATCTCTTAAGTATTTAATTTTGTGTCTTAGGCAAGACTTGTGAAGGGATGTGCATGTGTCAGTGTTTTAGCTTGTGGCCATGAGTGAAGTGCTGGAGGTTTTACAGGGAATGGAAAGAGATGGGTGCCTTGGGAAAAGATTCAGGGAAGAAGAAACCTGTCTACAATAGAGTGGATGTAGGAAGACAGGATGATGATGAGGAGGAAAAAGGGGTGTTCTGAGTTAAACATCAAAGTGAACCTGTAGTGTTACTGGATCCTCCATTTCTCTGGACCAGCAGTAGAGGCACTTAACTGGGAGAAGGGAAAGAAATGTCTTCCTGCCTTCCTGTGTGGGGGAGGCTGATAAAACACGTGTGCTGTGGGAGCTGGGCCTGTGTCTTGCCCTCTGCCACATGTGATTCCTGCTTTCATTGATCTAAAGCACTATTTTGTGGCTCGTGGTTGACAGGACATTAACTGTTATTCTATAAAACAATTAGAAGAAATATAATTAAATTTTCATATATATGTATTAGCAAATATAATAGAGAAGAAATGCAATCAGCATTTTAAAATGGTTTTATCTGGCTGTGAACATGGCAACACCATAAAATATTATTAAGGTATTATTTTCAGAAGTATTTTAAAATGAACTTTTTTCTTAATTAAATACGTGGGAAACATTGATGTAAAGATCTGTGCTTCCTCTAGTTACTCCTGCTAATTGAGGATTCCTTGCTGTTGGTAGACCTGGTGAGCTGACTGCTGAGCTTTCCTGCATCTGGGTTTTCGTGTTTTGTTTAAGGTCTCTTGTATTTTGCCAATATTGACAAGACTTCATGTCAGAATCTGTTTTGACACTTGCTTGGCACAAAGTTTATATCCGATCCTCCATGACAAAATTGAATTATTTATATGTATAAAAACTATATGCATGTAGAATAGTATTTTTATAATCTGTATCAAAATCCGAAACTTCAAGCCTGCTTCTACATTACCTCTATAGAGTGTTCCTTTTGTAGGAAATTTCAGCTTTGTCTGTTCTTGACCTTCAAGTATTACAGTTATTCAGTGACTCAGGTTTTAGTCTGTAAATCTGCAGCAATTCAGTAAATTTTTTATGCTTCCTGGAGATCTGGTTATTCCACATGTTGCATATTGTGAGAAAGAAGTGGTACCTTGCCTGCCTGATAGATGATTATTTTCCTCCTACACAAGGAGGGAGTATGATTAAAAGATCTATATTAAGCATAGATTATAACACATGTAAAAATGTTGGTAACTTGTTAAACTGTGTTATGTGATATGGGAGTGGTTTAATAGAAGGCAACAAGTCAGATTACGAAGAGGCAAAGGCAGGGAGTGATGCTGCCTCACTGTTCATTCAGCCTGATGGTGGGTCAGCACTTAAATCCAGTGATTCACTGTTAAACATTCCCTACTTCAACCATAAATCAAGCCCCAAAAAATTCAACCTATGACACGTTACACTCTCCAGGAGCTAAGCTGTCTTGTAAAACAAAGGTTATCAAGCTTGTCCATTCTTTGGATGGTAACTACTTTCGTCTTTAAGGTGATTTGTTTCTATTTTCAAGAGCAATGCTTAATCCTCTGGAGAGTCAGGGGCAGCCCCTGGCCTCTCCCAGCCAAGCTCTTTTTTTTGGAAGGTGAAACCTGCTCTGATCTCCTGAATGCTCTAAGAAAGGAGCTCAGGAACGTCTCAGCTATTTTGGTTTCTAGATTTTCTTCATGTTACCCTTTAGTTCATGTAAAGTAGTGAGACAGATAAGAATAGCTGTTCAATAGGAACACCTACATTGAGGATGAGAAATCATGTTTTCTAGTCAAGGAAGAGACACTGGCAAAATGAAAGGATATGGGATATCTAAGATTTAAGCAACTGGAGGTGTTAAGGCTGCCATGTGCCTGCCTGTCTGTTGCTGTAGCTAAAACTGAAAATGTGGTGCTTAAATAATTAGTTATGTGAAGATTTTTGTGCTCCAGGAACTGAGGTTTCTTTGCTCTTGAACAGGTTACGGATGACAATCTCTTTTCTGTAGGCAGCTGTACAGATTTTTGTATGTCGATACAGTCACATCTCTATGTAGTTTTTTTCAAGAATGGGATTTTGCAGGCTGTGAACTTGTATAAACAAAACTATTGCCTGGAGATTTATCACAAGCTTCCAATTCCTCCCTCTCCCCTAAAATGACAGATTCAATTCTGAATTACTTATTTTCTGCTCAGTAAAATATGAGTCATGGACTTAATTTGCCAGTCCATGGATTCTTTATTGCTGTTCTGACGGGGAAGAAAAGAGACAAGATAATTGTATGTGTAGGCTCAGACATTTATCTTTGTGTATTCTTTATCTCAGCCTCTTTAGAGATTGAGACCATTATCTGCTGCTTGAGTTCTTGCTTTAAAATGTATTCAGTCACTGAGTAGTAATGCACATCATTTTTGCACAAACTGATGTTACAGTGGAATTATTATAAGAAGTCTAAAGATGATTGTTCTCTGTATAATGGCATATATAGGAGGAGATGGCAGCTGAAGCCTTAATATTTATGCTTGAAGAATCTAGCGAAGGATTTAGATTTGCTGGATAATGAACTTCTCTGTGCCCTATAATTCAGGAAAAGACATCATATTTTTAACTCCTGGCCTTTCAGACGCTCTGACCTGCTTTCTGTATCTCCGCTGCCTGGCTGATTTGAGTGCTCTTGGCTTCTGGCAAGGGAAGTGGGGAGGATCCAGCTGTCCCCGCTGGAGCCATGGGTGGGTGAGCAGCTGATGGGAGGCTGCTGCCTGCTCGCCTCGCAAGTAGGTCAGGACCGCCCGCTCATTTTAATGGCATCGTGAGGCTGTGCATGCATTTACATGTGTTGCATTTTTGTCTGCATATAAAGAATAGTTCTTGCGTCACAGGTTGCTGCACCTAAACGATTTTGAGATTTTTATTTGTAAACATACACATTTCCCTGAGGGGTTGTTAAACTGTGACAGGTGCAATTAAAGCAAAAACCATCTTTGTTTGGTTTTTTTTGCTAGTGAATTAAATTTATATACTTGTTTTTTGCCTGTCAGGCTGTAGTGACTTTGTAAGTGTTGTGAAACACACGTTTAGTGGAGATTATGAAAACTTCAAACCATTATGACTACTGCTGTAGTTTACAACAGAACAAGTGGGTGGTTGCTTCCCAGTGGAGTGTGTTTTACGCCAAGAGACAGTCTGTATTGACCTTGTACAGCCAAGTCATAAATGCATAAAATCTGTGCTGCTCATGGAAACACTGACAAGCCTTGAACTGTAATGGACAGACAGAATAAAAATATTAAAATTTCCAGCTGCAGTTAATGTCAGATTTTCATTTTGGTTTTGCTGGCTGGCAGCTGGCAGTGGCCTCATCTCGGAACAAGATGAAGTGTCCTGGAGCTTTTTGTTGGTGTTGTCACAACACAGACTCTCTCTCATAATTTGAATATATGAGGCTGACTTAAAACCCACCAAAAACAAAGAAGGAAAACTGCCTTGTGAAGCCCATGGGCAGGAGTCCTGGGCATGTTCAGGTTGGGTATAGTGGTACCTCAGAAGTGAGGCCTGTGGGCAGTGTCATTTTCCATCCACTGAGGTGCAGGCAAACTCTTATTAATGTTATTAATGGGGCATGAATTAATGTTTGCATCAATGAGCGTCAGTTTTGAGATATCCAAATTGTATTTGTGTAGAAATTAAGTTCTTTGTGAAAGGAGTCATAATGATGATGCCCGGGAAGAAGATACTGGCAGGGTGATGGGCATGTTTGTCAGAGGATCCCAATGTGTGCTTTTGAAAATGAATTTTGCAGCATGTCCCTGCTGTTAGAAGATTGACGTGAACTACAGGGTTGTGGTGTAGCGGACCACATGCAGGTGTGGAGACCAGGGATTCCTGAATTTGTTTCAGTTTGGTTTAATTTTAATGTGGTTTTTAATGCTCCAAGGTAGGATAATTAACGTTGCAGTTCTTCTTTAACAAGGAGAACAAAAAACCAGTGCTTGTTTTACGAGAATTTTACGAAGGGTTAAATACGGAATTCTTTACAAGAACGTTAGAGAGTTAAATACGGAAAAAGCAGTTGCTGGCCCATTCAGACATTGCATACTGACCTCTTCTGTAGTTTTTTGTCAAAACTAGATTTATCCCTGGCTGCTGTGGCAGAACTCTCTTGTGTGGTTGTTTTTTCTCTCCTTGTTGCAAAGCAGCTCCATGTGATGCTCCAGTGCTGCTTTCTGACACGTACAGTAAAACGTCACTGTCGACTCTGATTCAAACCTGGCTGGTACCAGTCCCCTACCCAGGTCTGCTCGTCGCAAGTCTGACGGATTTGCAGTCTCCCTGCTCCTGTTCTTATCACAGTCACCTTGAACTTCTTGCATCCTCTTAACTTTTGTGTGTCTTGGATTAGGATGGTTTCTCTTAACTGTGTATTAAAGTGTTCAGTTTTGCTATCCTGGCTGTGGTAGGAAGGTACAGAGAGTACCTTCCTGGTGCTACCAGACTTTCTGTGTCTGGCTGTTCTTTCTCGTGTCTGCTGATGAAATTCTTCTTCAGTAAATCTTCACCCTTTGAATCTGGCTGCAAGATTTTCTGGATGTGATGACTGCACGCGGAATTATTTTAGAATCTATTTCTTTAGTGTAATTCCATTATACTTCCTGCTAAAATTTGCCATTGTCTTGTGTTAGACCTCTGAGTATTTTCTACCTGTCACCACTTCAGGTAGAGAGACTCAAGCTTGGCAAGAAAGTTACTCAAGCGTTCCTCCTTTTGATTTTGGGTCTTTGGTCTTTTCTAGTGGGCACTGCTTTTGTCTGAAATAATTTCCTGTTATTTATAACCTGTCCATTATTTTGCTGCCTTTGATGCTATTGCTGGACTTAAAAGTATATTGTCTGTTTAATTCAAATTATTGATTAAGGTGATGCTTATCTCACACCACTTTCTAGCATTTGGAAGAGGTGTGTGTGTTGGTTTTTGCTCTTTTTTCTTCTAATAAATTAAAAAAAAAAAAAAGTCATGTTTTTGACCAAACTGCCTATGTGGGGCTTCCCCATTTCTTTTTCTCATCTCAGTGCTTTTTACAAAGCTATTGAAGCAGCTGCTTCTGAAGTCTTGTGCAAAGTGCAGACCTGGCGAAGGAGCCTGGAGCTGACTCCTCACTGGAAAGTGTTACAGTTCAAAAACCTGGGGAGGTCCTAGTTCCTGGAGCTTGGAGTCTTTTAGAGGCTGTATAAATTGCATAGCAAAAAAAAAAAGTGTAATTTTAAAAATCCAGGAGCCGGCAGAAGCACCCTTGGCAGGTTTTCAAGAGCAAGTTTTTAGAGAGCGGAGTGGCTCTGTCAGCAAGGCAGCTAGAACAGTGTTTTGGAGGTGGCAAACTTTTCAGCTGTAGCCAAATTTAATTGCTTATGGTTTTATCAGACTTGTAAGTAACTGGCCAAAAAACAGCTATAGTCCTGACAACATCAAAATCTTTGAAATGTGCAATGTCTGTTCAAATGGGAGGTAGACAGGATGCTGTGCTATTCAGGAGGGGTTAGTTTTTTGTTTGTTCTGGGGGTTTTTCGGACTAGGAAGATGGGATGGATCTCAGCAGAGCTAAGATCTCCAGGGCAGAATTCACTGTGGAGGAAGGAGAGTAACAGCAGGAGCTATTTGACTGTTTTCTAAAAAACTTTTTTTATGTAATGTAGATGAGTAGGAGGAAGAATCCTGCTGTCTGTAGTCTTGCTCTGTTCTTTTGAGAAATAGGAAGATGCTTTGGTCTGTTTCACTTGAACTTCATAGTACATTTGAAAACACCAGTAGGTTTCCAGACCTGCTGAGTTTTCCAGCTGGACAGCTGCAGTAAGAA
Organism: Monarcha castaneiventris obscurior; assembly: GCA_026261815.1. NCBI lineage: Eukaryota > Metazoa > Chordata > Aves > Passeriformes > Monarchidae > Monarcha > Monarcha castaneiventris. The sequence goes on along the minus strand of JAMPIT010000624.1, from coordinate 31,881,232 downwards.
AGCTGGGCTTTAATGGTCCAAAAACCAGCAGATGTGTCCTGGGGAATATGTTTCTCAGTTTTTTGGCATTTTATCAACCTAGGGGCTTTGTTGTCTTGAAGCTCATGTTCAAGAGTTCACATGACATGAGTAAGTGTATATATCTGCCTTGCCAATTCTGTTTTAAAATATTAAATATTTTGTTGCAGCTACAGCTGCAATAACTCATGGAGTTGTTAACTAGTGGCTACTGATGGTGGATGCAAGAATTGTTCACAAGAAGTGGGTCATGAAATCTGCAAGTACTTATGGGTGTTTGCAACCCCAAGGATGCTGTGGAGGCGGACAGGACTATGGGTGCGGAAAGGGATTCGATAGCTCCAACTGCAGGCATAGGAGGGAGAGAGGAGGTGATCCATCTCCCCGATGAAGCCCTCAGGGTGCTCTGGGAATGTGGGAGGATCTGAGTTGCAGGAGCTCTAAAGAGCATCTGGGATTTCAGCTGCTGGGAGCTGTGTTCTGCACTAGATGGGCCATTGATCCGACTTAATGGGTTTCTTCTTGTGCAAAGTGATGATTTCCTTCTCTCAGAATACCTGTTCTCCAGTGGGATCTCATTTAATGAGCTGCTGCAGTAGAGTGACTGTTGCTACTTGGCCTTTTTGTCAAGAACGGGTGCTTTCGTGTTTATAGGCTTCTCAGTCTTGTTCAGCACATTCAATTCCAATGCTAACATTCTGATTTACAAAGATAGGAAAGTGGGAGACATTAACCAGAAAAATTATATCTCTGTTATTTTCCTTTTGGATCTTTCCCCTCATTTGTTCCTCCTCAGTTTCTTGGAGCTTGCTTTCTTTTCTACTCACATCTTTCATCTTGCCTGTGAACACCTTGGAGCTTTCTGGGGCAGAGATGATTGCCTAATACAGTTTTATATTCTAAAATATTTTAGTACCCTACCCTGTGGTCTTATCACTGAAGTAATGTTTATATTTTTAAAAATGTTTCAAGTACGAGCTGTTACATGAGCATTGTAATATTAGACTTCTGGTCTCAGAGCTCCTGTTCTTAGAGTTGGAGTAGATGGCTAAAATGCTGCCCCAAATTCTGGTTTTTCTCAGCACATTACCTGTTTACTAGCATGGTTATATGGAAAGGTCAAGTTTATGACAGCCTTGGGTATGTGTAGTTGTAGGATGAAGGCCTTGATTTTTGGTATGTCATTATACCCCAAAAGGTAAGTACCTGAAATCTGTTAGTCTATGGAGCATCTCTCTAAACCCACTAACCTCTTGGGTGATTTAAGTGGCTTCTGAGTCTTTTAAATCTCTTGTTTCAGGAAGTTAAGAAGGATGTAGAGCCCAAGGATGATGCTGTGCCACTCAGGAGGGAGAAATCTGGCAATGTAGCCAGCCTTGTGCAGCGTATGAGCAGCTATGGGCTTCCAGCAGGAGGATTTCAGCCCCATCCCCCGTCCAAAGGCTTCAAGAAAAGTATGTGGTCTTTCCAATTCCTTCAATTGTGCATGCTGCTGATGTGCATTTTAAAATAAAAATGAATTATTTAATGCATGACTTAGTTTTAAGGTTAAATGGAAAACTAGAAACATAGTAGTAAACACTGTGATTCAAAGACAAATTTTGCTCCTGTATGTATGGGCAGAAAGCTTATATGTAGCTTTTAACACCAGTGATAGGGATGAATGTTCCTGTGAACAGGATTTAGACTCCTTCCAGATGTCAGAGAAACTTCGTGTGAGCTCTGTTTGTATTACCAGGTACCTGAATGAGAGCTGCCTGTTCATAATAATCAAAAATTTTTCGGTGGTAATTTTAAAAGAAATGTTGAAACATGAAAACAGAAAGTTTTGCCACAAATTCAAGGCTTTGTCAAGGAAACACGGTGTAGTTCAGATTCTTCCTGATAGGCTTGCTTCTGGTGTGAAATAAGATGGAGTTGGTGGTGTTAAGAAAACGTAGTAGTTTTTCTTTTGTTGTAACAGCAACCCTCAGATGGCCAGGAGTGTGGCACCAGTGCTTCTGTATCTGTGATTTCTGTTTATAATGCCAATTTTTATAACAAGGTGACTAAAACCTAGAGCAGAAAACTTAGCATTCCCTGCATCCAGTCAATGGGCTTGTGATTTGTGTTTGGACATACCAGTCTCTTGTATGATATTGTTTTAAATTACTGTGGCTTCCTCTGTCTTACAAGGTTTTGAAGGCATTTATGATTTAAGCTTGCTTTTTTGAAAAGAAGTCAGAACTTACTGGTTCTGGCATGTTTGTACTTTGAAGTTTTGCCTATAAAAAAAGATCCACTAGTTGTCTTTTAAAACCTTGAAATGGGACCACCACCTTTACAAATTTGTTGGAACTTTGTTCCAGGAAACTACGTAAAAATCACTTTTTAGTGGCTCTGATCTGTGTGTGCATGTTGGCAACAGCACGTAGGTGCCTGTTAGATGTTTACACAGCAGGCTTTGGAAAAATCCAACCTGAAAGATTAATGCTGTTCCTAGATAAATGCAGCCAGGCTCTGAAAGGGAATCAATGTCATCCTTATGGGGCCTTCCGACTGGAGATATTGTAGGATTCTGTGAACATAATCTGATACCAGTTCAGCTGTCAGCTGTTCATTCTGGTCACCCTAACCCTGGGATGTTCCTGTATTTTCCATGTCACATCCTTATGCTGGTGGCTGTGGCCAGGGTAGAAGGTACAGCTTTATCTCAAACTCTGCAGGGCTCTGGCTGCTCTCATCCTCCTGGAGAAAATGGTGTTCAAGCACTTTCCTTTAGGCATACAGCTGTTTACCTGGTGCAGTGACAGTCTCTGCATTTCCATTTTACTTGCTGTTCCCTTTTTCCTGGAAGACTGTTTAAACAGCTCCTGCAGATCCTGTTTGCTTGGTGCCTGGGCAATCACTTGCTTTCCAGAGCTTAGTTGTCTTTGTGTTTCTGGTTTTTCACTTGCTAAAATGAGGTTAAAATGTTAAAAACAGAGTAAAGTTTTGTTACTAGCAAGTTTCCATGTGCAGTGGGGCAGGTTGTCTGTGCCTGCTCAGTCCCTTGTGTTATTACCATGTGCAGCTCTCCCTGAATTCAAGCGTTTTTGTGTCAGGTGGGTGGTAAGCTGCAGGCAGAATTCCTATCAGTGAGATGTCTGCCTTTGTTCAGCAGAGGGAAAATACAGAAGGTGTGCTAAGTGACGGCAACAAAGAGCTAAATTTGGTTTACCGTATACAAAACAAACAAAACCTGAAGGCAGACAAGTTGTTTTAGAAAGGGACAGAATTGCCTGCAGGCTGCCAGCCCAGCAGTCCTGCAGCAGCACGTGAAGCTGGAGTGCTGTTCTCTGAGAGGATTGATTCCCTTCCTAGGTTATTCTAGGGATTTTCAAAAGTAGAAGGCAATACTTCCTGAACTGTGTGTCACTGGGAACAGACCTCAGAGGAGAGGGAGGATTCTGGATATGAATCCATGGGTTTCCCGTCTCCTCCCATTTAGATGTAATTACACTATGAAAAAGACCACTGAGATCAGATTTATACCAAATGGCAGTGACTTTTTAATTTGCCTTTTTTTTGTATCAGTTAATCTCCTACAAAGCAGAAGCCTTGAAAGCACTGCAGGAGGCAGTAAAAGGCATTGAACCATTTATTGCAATTACTCTTAACTGAACAATCCCTCTGGGCTCATGCGTGAGTTCCAGTGGACGTAAAAGCAGGGTGCATTATGTGGGCAATTATGTGTTATTAGAAATAACCCATAAAGCTTCATATTTCTGGTTTATTTGTTTCTTGCACAGATCATATACCAGCATGTAGAAAATTCTTGATTTGGTGAGTCCTCTCTCAGAAATTTTAGGTGCTGAATATTACTCAGATGTCTGGCTTGTTTTGTACTGAGGATGCTGGGTGTGGTCTTCTGAATGCCTGGCTTTGGACTTTGAACAGTGCTATAAAAAGACAAGGATCAATCTTGGAGGCCATATCTGTGTTCTGAAATGTTTTTACACAGCTAATCTTAATTGCTGAAGCTTTAATGTGGAAGGAGTACAAAGTATAAGAGAGAGCATGGAAATTACACAGCTGCTGTAAGCTTAGGCTTTACCATTTCAAGCTTTTGATTCATATTCTCATTTTCAGCTGTGGCAGATTGCTTTTGAGGAGGATAGGAGCATGCATGGGTCACAGCTCAAGATGATAATTGTCTTCAAAAGCATGCTGGCTGCTCTGTTGTGGAAAAGGTCTGAAGGCATGGCCTCTTTGTTTGAAGGAGAAATACATAAACTGTCTGGGTTCAGCAGCAGCAGCACTTCAGGATATGTGCAGAGTAATTAGGCAGTGTGGGTTCACACCACTGTGGCTGCAGGGCTTGGATTGTCAGAAGCCACTTCAATGCTCTTCCCTCTCAGGATGTCATTTTGCCTTTTTAATGCCTGCAAAGCTGTAATGATATGGGGCAGACAGCTAAAGACTGCACTTGATTTTAATCTTGCCTTTGTCAAAGAGAGCTAATTGACACTTAGTTTGAATTACTAGATGCCATACTGGCACTGAGAAGAGGGAGGATTTTTTTATTCACAGATAAAAATGAGTTTAGATTTTGAAATGAGCCCAGCAAATGTTGGCATTACCCCAGAGCTGTGGTTAGCAAGGTCCTTGTTAGAGGCCAGCAGGTCTATAAGCTCTCCAGTGTTGTGCACAACAAAAGGTGTTCCTGCTTTCAGGATTGCTTAAAGACTGGAGGCTCAAACTTGCACATTTTCTTCCAAGCAGGTGCTAACTGGCAGTGATTGTCATTCCTGCAGATTTTGGTCAGGAAATAGCTTGAGAAGTGACTGCAGTGGGGATTTACCCGAGTTGCTTGTATCAACATGCTTTTTATAGCAGGTTGATAATCAGTGGTGCAATTTTGGTTTGTTTGGGATTGATAGTCGAAGCTGTGGCTTGCTACCCTAAGGTGACCCAAGCAAACTGTAAAAGCAGCATCAAAAACTCTATAGCTTTTTGGGATGGTTTCTGGCTCTTCAGGAGCAGAGTGTAGGAAAGACAAGTTCCCCTTTATGCATGTTCTTACTTCTGCCATTTCCCTTGAATCAGGGTCCAAGAAGCGGCAGTGCAAGGTGCTCTTCGAGTACGTCCCGCAGAATGAGGATGAGCTGGAACTCAAGGTGGGGGATGTGATTGACATCATTGAGGAGGTAAGCTGTTCTACAGAGCTGGCCATCCATGTGCTGAGAGTCAAACCACTCTTTTGGGGATTGCTTGTATTACAAGCATGTCAAGAAAATAGCATGGGAAGTAGTGTTTTTGCAGGTAAAGTTAATAATTTAGGACTTCTTTCTCTCAGGATCTAATACTAATCAATGAATGCTAGATGTTTAGAAGAAGTATTTGATCATCACAGCAATATATTGTGGTCTGTTACACGGATTGATTTTTTTGAAAAAAGTTTTACAGTTCTTTGGCCCTGTCTGTGTGATCCTTGGCTTTAGAATGCTTATGCTAAAACTGTTGGACCACTTTCTTTAGGCTGAGGTAATCCAGATTGGTATTGGTCAAAAATGTTATTTGACTTGACTTGCCAGTTTCATGCTCTCATATAAACTCATTGAGTTGCAGTGGTAGTTTGTTATCTTTTCTTACCCATGTGCTTCTTTGGTATGTTTCATTCAATAGCAGTGGTGGGAGGCTTGTATGTGTGGGAAGAGTGTCTCTTCCAAATGTGGTATCTATCAGGGAAGCTGTGGAAAAGATCAGAGCGATTGTGGAAGGAACCTTTTCAGAACAGGGTGGAAGACTTCTGCCCAGCAGGCTCTGACCTTCTCTGGTGCCATCTCTTCCTACTACCTCCCTGAGGCTTTGGGGAAGGAGGATGAAGCTTTCTTTCTAGCCGTCTGTTATTGGTGGTGCTTTTTAGGTAGCTTTATGAGACTCTGTTGTTCATGCACATGACTCCCTTTGGAAGAGAGTGCTAACCTCACAGTGCCAGGAAGGGCTCTTCCATTCTAGCAATGATGCCTTTAGATGCATTTGCACTAATACTTCTAGAATTTAATATCTGTGAGTAAACAGAGTAAGTGACTTGCAAAACCTGCTCACTAAACTCACAGTTTCATAAATGCTTTTGTGTGTGGGTGTTTGTAAAGGAGTGTTCCTGGGTAACCTCAGCAGTTTAATTTGTGGATGGTGCCTGCACTGGCAGTTGTGACTGGATGGTCCAGGGCAAGCACTCATATGAGAGAGCATGTGCAGTGAACTAATGTGGAAGCTGATGTTTTGGTTGTGCATGTCAGCATCTGGAATTATTTTCAGAGGGGTGTGCAGTGTCATGTATCAGAGGTGACCAAGTAGCCAAACAGAATAAAAAGATCAGGGCATTTCCTTATCTGGTTTCTTAAGGAAGTGTGGATTATATTTTATTATTTTAATTTTTTTGTTAGTTTCCATTCTTATTCCTTTCTTAATGATTTGAAAATATGTTTTTGTAATATACAGTCTTTGCTTCTTTGAAAAAGTGTTAACAAATGTTTAGGGAAATGTTACCTGGTAGTAAAAGACTGCAGCTTCCTATGATCACAGAGCTGTTTGCACACTGTTTTCATGGTGATGTAGAATGGATCTGACAGGTGTAGACTATGTCTGTCTGCTTCATGAAACTGTACTGATGGGACCAGAAATGTAAAGAATGGTAGAAAATACTGTCCATTGGTTGTGCAATATGCTGGGATTACCTGTCTTAGGTAACTTGTCTTCACTACTGTGAGGTGATTCACTTCCATTTTATGTATAAAAATGCAGTTGATACACATGCAGGTGACTTGTAACTGTTACTTCAAGGAAAGATCATTTGGTCACCTCTTTCTATGGGGAAAATAAAGTAAAATCGGCTCCATGAGGGGATCAGTTCTATCAATTACTTAAGAGTAATTCAGTTTAGTCCTTGAGTGGTTTTCATAAATTGAGTAGTTGCAACTGAGACCACTGATCAGGAAATCAAAGGTGGAGGCAGATGGGTTCAGAAATTAAATAGCTGATATTGAAGAGAGCAGAAGTAACTTTTAGGGAAGAAAATTGTGCTGTGTGCTGGCTGAATCCACATGGCTTTTTGTTTATAGAACATCACGTGGGTTTTACACATGAAGAACATGCACAGAGTGCACGTGATGACTTTGTCATTGCTGTAAAACCTTTGTTTCTCCTTTATATCTTCCCCCCACTCCTTTCAGAAGCAGCACTAAATATAGCAGATTTATTTTTGTAGTACTGTATTTTTAGTATTTCCATACTGTTTTTTCAGGCAAAATAAAATGTCATGTAACATCATTAGGGAAGTTTTTTGTAAAAAAAACCAAACCGGATTGGCAAAGCTGCTTATTTCAACCTTCTTCCCTGTTTTTGTTTAGAAATCTGAGTTTTTTGTAGAAGTAAGTTGATGGCATTCGCACGGGAAAAAAAAAGTTCTGGTGTCTGTACCAGAGCTGTACCTCCCTCTCATGGAGATTGGATCATAGGATAATACTTTGGAATGGAAGAGAAGGGTTATGAAATTGTCATCTGTGTTGCTGCTGCTAACAGATGTGCAGATGTTCTCCACTGAAGCATGGAGAACTTCTTCAGCCTGTGTCTTAATGTTGATTAAAGAAACCTTTTTTGGCAATACAGTTTGTGTATAGCCAGGGGTTTTATAAAGGCAGTATGGTGAGGAGGCTGAAGTGAATGTGCCAAAGAAATTTTGGGTTTGTTTCTGAGTGCCTCTCGGTTGGCATCGCTTTGCTTTGCTGTAAAGTGCTTTGCTGACCACATTTCTTGGCAGAAGAATAAATGGATGCTCAAGTTGCTTTCTGTATCGTAAGCATTAAAAATCCTTTTCTCGTGGCTCCTGGGTGAGTGGTGTGGGTGAGTCAAGGCATTTGTGTTTTCGTTTTGTCATGTGTTCTGTAAAGCCTGAGGTGCCAGAGCCTGGGCAGCACTTGCCAGGAATCTGTGCTTAAAATTTGTTTCAGAGGACCAGCCTCTGAGCTTGAACCATCCACTGCAAAGCTGTATTTTGCACCAGGATGCCTTTAAAAACAACAGTGCTCTTTTCATTGCCTGTGTCTGTAGCTGCCAGGTTCTGCTTGGGCTCTGCTTGCCTGGAGGTGGGATGGCATTTAAAAACTGTGCCTGTGTGTCAGGCGTAGTGACCTACAAAGCCAGGCTAAAAAAAGATAATGCAAACAGCTGCTGCTTGGTTTGTTTTTTCTTTTCCTCTTGCTTTCCTTAAAAACAGCTTTCCAGCCCCAGACCAGGGCAACCTAAATAAAAGATTTCTGAAAATTTATCTTAATTATAGTTTTTAAGTAGTGCTCATTAGGTAGACTGAATTTCTGTCAGACATTTTGAAAACTGTTCATAAATTTGAAGAGCACAATCCTTAGTCTGTTGGTATCGTTTTTCCCCATCATCTCTTCCTGCCCAGCTTTTGCTTGTTCTGCTTTAGACCATGTGAGGTATTCCTGATAAACTTTCCAACATATTTCTAGCCTTAGGACTGCTGTGTGCCACCACAAAATCCTTGTGGACTCAGCAACGTTGGTCAGCTCTGATGGGCAGGTCCCTGCTCCTGTGGCACATGTAGGGCCAGGCTGTGCTGTTCAGCCTTCTGCTAGAAGGAATGGACAGCTCAGTTTTCCATTACTCTGATGTCCTTAAGGACTTCTCTGTTCTACCCAACATGATCTGTAGAAATTTTATCTTTGAAACTTGTCTTTTGATTGAAATTGTGTGAAGCTGCCCAGTGGGTATGAAGCAAGTGGGAACATGACTGGTGGAAACTGCACAAGACAGAGGAAAAGACACATGGACAGCAAGAACACTGTTTCCATGGACACCCAGACTAAAAGTTTCATCTGTATTTCATGCACAGTTTAATACTTTCTTCTTCTGTTAGATGTGCAGCGCCTCTTACTCTGTCTTGAAGAAGTTGATGAACGTTTTGGTGCTTTGCTGTATTAACTGGCAGGGGGCTAATCTCATGTTTTAAGGATCATTGCTGTAGTGATACAAGCCACATTAAATTGTTTTCTTGCTCTTCTTTTTGGCTAATGCTTCTACATCTTTGGTAGGTTTCTTTATAAAGAAATCATCGTCATTTGAACTTTGCCCCAAGTTGTTTGTAGAGTTTTATAAGTGAAGTACGGATGGAATTGATAGGAATTTCCTTTTGCTCTATTGGTAATGTGCAAAATATTTCTCTCCAGGTAGAAGAAGGATGGTGGAGTGGGATACTGAATGGCAAGGCAGGGTTGTTTCCCTCCAACTTTGTGAAAGAATTGGAATCAACGGATGATGGAGAAACACAGGATGCTCTGGATGACACAGGTAGTCTTCTGTTTGTTGCAGACCCCTAGCAAAGTCATTTTTGATTTCTGGTGTAATTCGGAGTATTATGGTTATAATACAGCAACCTGTAAAGAATTCAATCTTCCTAAGAATGGTGGTTAATTTCTTTCTAGAAAGTGTTGATGCTGGGTATAAGATACCTGTCCTGCTCCTGTTTCACTTGTAATAAAATTGAAGTCAAGGTCTTAATCTTGGATATGTGTGTTCTACATTTTATCACTAGTAATTTTATCATATTCAAAGTTGATATTTTTTAGAATTGGATATAAAATTATTCTTTTGTTTAGTAGCTTTTTTCAGTCTTATTCTCACAGACATGAGTACTCAGAAATAGAAAATTTAAGTGTTGAACCAAGTCATTTGAGAATTAGCACTTGAATTCAATTAAAACAGTGTGGAGAGCCTCAACTTAAAATGAGTCCAGGGAAGGAGACCCTGTTTCTTAGGCCTTAGATTATGTTTTAATCTAACAATAAAATGTTTTTAAGGCAGAATTTCCATTTGGCTGTTCTTTTCTGGCTATGACTGTATAGCTGGAACAGAAGCAGACGGCCTGTGGTTGAACAGTAGCTGAGTGCTTTACAGGCAATTACTGTGTTCCCTTGTAAGTGCACTTTAGAAACATTTCAGTCTATGGAAATCAGTTTGAAGGGGCCTTGTGATATGGTATTGCTGGAACATGAGTGTTTTTTGGGAACATCATAGCAGAAGTTATAATTCTTAAAGACAGCTGTGTAACATTCAAGAAAAACTTTTAACCTTGTAGCATGCACCCTCATTTACATGATGTCCAGTATTGATTGCTTCAAACAAGGGCTTGCTCAGACATAGGGAAGGAGAGCCTGACTTAGAATTTTCTTGTAAATTGTGGAAATAATTGCAGTAGCATAAAACAAGAATTGTTTGACATGAGCAGTCCCAAATAGCTCAGTGGCTGTCTCCTTGGAGGTCAGGTTCCCTGAATTTAGTGGGGTCTGGTGCAACGGATTTACAAATGGGTATGTGTTGGTCTTAATTCCTGAACACTGAGATCAGTGAGACTGAGCAGTAATTTGAAGTAATTGTATTTTCTGTCAATACCTAACAAGTTGGTGTTTTCAGTCCCTCAGCCCCCAGGGGTTATATTTAGCGCTCAGTACTTTCACAGTCACTATCTGGAGAAACTTTTGGTTCCCTCCTCACTCCTGGGAAACAGTAACTTCCCCTTTCACTTAGCTGTGGTCTTTCAAGCATGGGACCTGGACTTTGCCCACCAATGGGGTGTTTATCTGTCCTATGAGATATCTGAGGGGGATATAACTAAATAAAGAGCAGCTGGGTAGACAAAAGGTGAGAAACTGAAGTCAAGAGCAATGTAGCTTCACGGTACCATCAAAATATCTTAAATTTATGATAGAAGGAAGAGGCATTAATCTTTATTGCGGTTCACAAGCCTGCAGAGGCTGAAAAGAGCTTGAACCAAAGGCTGAAAGATGTGGAGGCCATTTTGACTTTGGTTCATAAAAGCTGTCTGTTTTCACATGACTGTTTCCTGGAATTCTGCATGCAAAAATTGCTTGCCTATGTATACTAATTTGTGGGCTTTAACAGATTTAACCATAATTTAAAAACTAAAAAAGAAGAGTTTCAAGCTCTTAACTCCAAAATTAAGTTATTCTCTGAAATACATTTCTGGGGGGTGGATAAATGCTGTCCCATAAAACTGAAAGATTAAAAGAATTGTAAATAGTTGAATTATCCAGCAGTGATTAATCTCCAGCAACTATATCTCGTTTGAATTCTTGGAGAGTTTTGAGCAACAGGAAAGTATCACTTTGGTGCCTTAAGAGGCATCACTCTGCCACTGAAACACCCAGTGTTTTCCTGTGACACTTGAAATATGTTTGGATTCATTATGGACCTTTATTGATTATTGCTTTCTGTGGCTGTAGTTGTTCAAATGAGAAGCTTTTAAATGTTGGACTAAAATTTCATTTTCAATGCGTAAGCAGCATTACATAAAACGAATGGAAAACACTGACATTAACAGGCTGAGTGCTAATTGAAATAGCAAGAATATTAGTGATCTGTTGATGTAGTTGCCAGAGTAATCAGGGAAAACTGGTGTAATTTAAGTTGGTCTTATATTAGATATAAAATGAGAACAAATCTGAGGTATTGCAGCTACAGTGATGTTCCTAGAAAACCCCTTTAACAGGAGCAGTGCACAAAGCTGTGTTGCTTCCACTTTTTTTCCTAGGAAAGCAAATAAATAATTTCAGCTTTTAAAATAGCTTTCCCTTTCTTATTTTATTTTCAGAGCCTGTTTTCAATAGTCCTACCTCACCTGTGACCTCTCCAGGAAATGGGAGTGAACCTGCATTGGGACCAGCACAGCCAAAGAAAATCCGAGGTGTTGGGTTTGGAGATATCTTTAAGGAAGGTTCAGTGAAACTTAAAACAAGATTATCCAGTAATGAATCAGAAGATAAAAAGCAAGATAAGGTTTGTAATGGTACATATTGTTCTTTTGAGGTTTCCTATAAAAATAATTTAGGAGATGTGGAATCTGACCATTATCCTTTCATAAGGCTCTTGCCTATAAAACAAAACAAATCCCCTCAAATTTGTTTCACAATAAATTGTATTTAACATTGTTTCCAAAAAGTCTGTTCAAATGTCCTTGGTATTTAAAACATTAGAAACTGAAAACCAAGCTGATACAAAAATTGTCATTTCAGAGCCATGTGGTGAAAGACAAAGTGACATCTCGAACACATCGGCTGTGTGAGGTCTCTTGTAGCAGACTTTGTATATAGTCTGGGAGAAGATTGTTAAGTCTGCCTATGCAAGTTAAACTTGTCTTTTATAACAAGGAGTATTTTGGTATTTCTTTGTGTTTTGGCTTATTTGGGGTTTTTTCCCAAGTTTTGGTGGATGTTGAGATTGCCGTCAGCTGCCATTACCTTCAGTGAGTGCTGCCAAGTTTCTGGTTTCATAAATTACTGTTTGTGTAAGCCTGAAAAATGCAGTTCTAGGATTTTGCATCACCATTTACTTTCTTTCCCCCATTTTTCAGGAGTGAGTGGGAAAAGGAGCACTTCTATTCTTTGTTGTTTGAATTTTATTTTGATCTGAACTTGAGAGCAATTTCACCCCTTGGAAGCACAACAATGGTGATCAGTCCTTTATTTTGAACTTACTGTTTCAAGAGCTTATATGTGGATTTTCAGCTTTTGATAAATAAAAGGCAGCTGAGATAGTCCAGAATTCCAGTTTTGACTCAGGTGATCAGTTCAAGAAAGCTTTTAAAGCCTTTGTCCATTTCAGTTTTTGTTTGTGGGTTATGGTCATTAATGCTGTTTTGCTGAGTGGTTTGTTTTCCTCTGCCATGGTAATAATTGTAATGGTGTAGGGCAAAAGGTGAGGTGAGTCCCTGGGAGGAGGAAGGGGCTGAGGCTTCCTTGAATGTGTTTTCCATCAGTAGCAATGCTCAGAGCAATGGCATGGTGTGTGTAGCGTTTGTTTCTGATCTGGTCAGAGCATCAGATGATTTGGAAAAGTTTAAGGTGTGTTGCCTTCCTTTTAACGCTCAGGAATGTTGCCTCCTAAAGAAGGTGGTGTTTAGAAAAGAAGGTCCATGGCAGACCTGACTGCATCCTTTCAATGTATAGATGTATATAGATACATAGATGGAGAGAGACTTCTTACTGAGGTCTGTAGTGACAGGACAAGGGGCAGTGGCTTAAACTGAAAGAGGGGAGACTTGGGGAGAAAAGGTGGGAGATAAGGAAGATGTTCTTCTTGGTGAGGGAGATGGGGTGCTAGAGCAGGTTGCCCAGACAAATTATGGTTGCCCCACCATTGGAATTGTTCAAGGCCAGACTGGATGAGGCTTTGACAAGCCTGGTTCAGTGGGAGGTGTCCATGCTCATGGCAGGGAGTTGGACTTGGATGGTCATTGAAGGTCCCTTCCAATTCAGACCTTTCTGTGATTCTGTGAAGGCACATGGGTTCTCCTCATTTCTCTCCTGGCTTTGTCCCCTGATGTGGCAGTCTGTGGGATCACTGCACCTTCATGTCAGTGCTGTTAGAGCAGCTTTTCAGGACCTAGCCTTGAGTTTGCTTTCTTGCCATGAGATTGACCATTCAAGAGGGTGTTTCCCTACCTTGTACCTTGTTACTTGGGTGTATAAAGAGCCTGTCCAAGCTCTGTTCAATTAATATTAAGTCTGCTCAGACCTTTTGAATTGTTCTGTTTGACTGTGTATAAGCAATAAAATATGCTGGGGTTGTGCAGTTCTGGTTGGCCTGTATGGAAAGGTCTTGTGGGCCATTTCTCAGCAAGAGGGGAAATGAAGTGAGAAAACAGTTTTGCATAGCTTAATGTCAAAGAAATAAACAATTTAGTTTAGCACTTAATAATACACTTACATGTTGCCAAAGTTATCCCAAAGGTGGGCAGACTTACAGAGCAACATGGAGAGCTCAAGGGAGATAATTCTCATGCAAGTCTTATGAAAATAGATGGCTTCTTTGGATTTGTGCTTGCTTTGGGGTTATCTGAAGAAATGCTGGGAGAGCACTGTCAGTCTTTTAATACAGTAAGAAAAAAAAAAAAAAGCAGCTGTGTAGAGGAGAGAGAGCTCTTTTCCCTTGGAAAATGCAGAGACTGATCAGCATAGGAAGGCTGAGCACTGATGTATCTGAAGTGCTCCAGAGTGTATCTGCTGCTGCAGGAGATTGTTCCAGCTCTGCCAGCATCCTGCCTGGGCTCAGGCTATTTATACCCTGTCTGCCTAAACTTCCTCTCTTACTCCTAATTGCATCTTGTGTTGGAAGGGGGAAATGCAGAGAACTATTTCCATGTTGGAGGTGTTTAATCTCAGAGGTGGGTTATTTTAGTGCTTCCTACATATACCATTCTGGAGAGAGTTAAATTGCATAGGTACTGCAGAACATCCCAAGTGACCTTGGCTTCCCCTATGATATGTCAGAGGTACCAGGCACCTGCCTACAGTCATTGTCTGGTTCTAAGGAGAGTAAATCCAGTTTCTCTGACAGTAGAAGATCTGCAGGGTTGAACTGTAGATGAAAATGAGCAGAGTAGCTAAAGGCAGTGGGATTTTTCACATCAGTAACGCTGTTAGGGCTGCTCAGGTATGTAAGATCATATTCTGTGTTTGTAGCTCTTTGGGTTTGAAGAAGTGGATGCAGCTGTCAGAGTCTGCCTGGCAGCTCAGTAAGTTTTTGAGGAGCAAAATAAAATAATGTGTCATTTATTTTGGTTAGATGTTAACTCAGACTTGTGGCAATGCCTGTGTTTTTTCATTCAGGAGAAATCCTTAACCTGTTCTGTACAAATTGCTAAGGTAGCAAATGTAAGGTAGCTGGGATGGGTTTTAATGTTCTCTTTCGTTTGTCTGAGCAGTTAAAAACTGCTTGTCTGAGGTGATGTGTGGCTGCTAAATATCCCTGCTTTATTCCAGTGCAAAGTAAGCATGGTCAGCAAGTTACTCTGAGCAGAGCTGTTAAATAACTGCTTCTCTTACGTGCTGGAAGAGGCACTTTTCAGGCTAAGGGGAGAGTAACACCTGGAACTGCTGAAATACAATTGCTAAAGTGTGTTTGGCCATACCCTGAGATCACCTTCCAGTTTGAAAGCTGTGCTCTGTCTTTAATCAGTAGACAAATTCTAATTGCAGTGTCTGTAATGAAGTAAATACAGTAAACTAAGTGCTTAATGGGAAAAGCTCATTGAATCTCTTGGAGATGGTAATTTGCATCATCTGAGCTAATGAAAAATTGAGTGTGTCCTGTAGCCTAATCAAAAACAAAACTGTAAAGAATTTTTGTTAACAAAGTTCTTTTCCCTTCATACAGCCGTTACCTAACCATCCCCCTGGAACAAAGTTAATTCATTTTCCCAGTACAACAAAAACTGAAAATACACCTGAAGTAATAAAATCAGAAGCTGAAAGTAAACCAAAAGGTAAGGCTGATGGACATTTACATCTGTTATGAGGTAGTCCTGTCATAAGAACTATTTGATTATCACCTTTTTTTGTGTTAAAATATAAAATGCCTGCATGTACTGGAGTTTTGTGTAATATACTATGTTATACCTTTGAGGTACCTTTGAGGAGTTAATGCATGTGCAAAAAAGTCTAAAGAAATTTTTGCTTACGTTTCTGTATGTTGTGGTTTAGCACAGCTGAAAAATAATCAAAAATGTTTGTAGGGTTGTCTCCCAGAACAAAATAAGGCTGGGGTGTGAACTTTGATTGCAATGGTCCTTTTGCATTAATTTTTTGTTGACATGTTGAAAGGGATTTGCTTTCTGCCTGGTTGTATTCTGATGGGATGCTGGAGACCTATTTCCATGGAGCAGTCTCCCAGCACAAGTTCCTTTGTAGGCTCGGGATTTTCTGTGGAGGTGGCAGTGTGCATCAGAAAGTTGGTGTTTATGTTGCGTTAAGGTCTGTTCCCTCAATAATCCAGTTCCACTGTGTTCTATTTATATCGTATTTTAATTTTTCTTTTTTATTGTCTCTTAAGAATTTATGACTTCATTTAGCTGCCAAATTGCACAGTTTTATCTAGAGAGATATTTTTAAGCCAACCCAAAACATCTTGTGGGAATGCCAACCCCATGTAAAAAATTAACTTTGATTATGTGATGTGTAGACAGCTCATTTCCCCTGTTCCAGAGCAGACATTTCTCAACTTCTGTATTGTAATTTTAAGTATATTTTTGTTTTCTGTGGAAATACCTTATTTTGGTGTGTTGTTTCCTATGGAAGGCATAATTTGCAGAAATCAGAGAACTTCAATATCTTGCTTTCAAACTGTTCTAGTGCTATTGCTCTGAGAACCAGCAAGACAGTGTGCAGCCCTGAGCATTGTGAAATTTGACTTGTCTAAAACTTTGCGTAAAAATTACCCAACTCTGCCTAAGAAAAATCAGAACATTCAATGCTGGGCACCCAGAACATTCAGTATTTAGCTCTTTTCATGGTTTCAGGTGCATCTCATGCTAAAAGCTTGGAAGTTGGACTAATCCTGTAGCCATTCTGAGTCTGTTTCCCAGAGAAACAAATACATGAGAGAGGAGCTTAAATGACAGTAATAGAAGCTGTAGGAGAACATCAGTAGGTAATACCTATAGATACCAGATAAGAACATCTTGTAACCTTAGGAAGAAAGCGTGTTTTTATTCCGTAGTGTTTTTGTTTAAATACAGGCCATAGTATATTTTACGTACTAATTTATATATCTCATCCTTACTTTTGAGAGACCAGCTTTAAAGTAAACTGTGTTCATTGGTTGCACAGATCTCTGAGATGTTTAGACTAGAGTGGCTTATTTTGCAGTGAGGCTCTTCTGGTTTTGGAAACTTGTTTTGGCCTCTGGTACAAGTATGTAAAAATATTTTCTTTAAAAAGTAAAATAATCACAGTTTGACCCCTCTTTCCCCCAGTTGTATTGAGATACAATATCTATGATTCCATCTACGCTATTGTTAGTCTTGAGACTTTGGAAAAGACTTATTTTAAACTAAGTTCTATTAAAAATATTTACTGAAATTTAAATCCTGTAAAGTTAAATCGGGGCCTTTCTTAAACTTAACTACTGTCAGAATACCAGGCTCACAAAAGAAGCTGCTGAAGGGGCATATTATACAAAGTCCTCTCATCTGTGGCCACGTTTCCTGGTGGTGCTGATGCTGGGGTTCACAGCCTGGCAGATGGGGGCTGGGGCAGGGTGCAGAGTTTCTTGTCTCCTCCAGCCTTCCTGGCAGCTGGAGCAGAGTGAAGTGTCCCCTTTCTGGCACTGCTTTTTGTCTGTGTGGGACTTGGTCTATGTGAGGAGGAGAGAAGTGCTTGGAGGAGGAGAGGAGATAAAGGATTGTTCTGGCCAACTCCCCAGGCATAAGGAAATGCATCTGTTTTTACAGAATCAGGATGTAGTGAAATGTATTACACTCAGTCATTATTACTGATAGAATCCTCAAATTTGATAGATATTTGTACTGTACTTGTAAAATGTTTTTTTTTTTTTGAGTCAGTGTGAATTTTGGGCTTTAGACCTCAATTTAAACATTCATCTCTTTGACATGGTTCTTTTTTTTCTGTAATTCTTCATGAACCGCAGTAAAGTCAGGCTATGGCTGAACATTTTTGATTACTAGATAAGACATTGAAATAATACAAATTCTTGTACCTGAGATTACTCACATGGTGCATATCTATACACATACATACATCTCTATATGTTTATCTCTTAAGCTTGACATACTTTAGCATTTTAACATAGTGGCTGTCACTGATTCTCACTTGAGAATACAATTTGTGCATTTTTAAAATAAGATGGGTATCTTGATTTAACAAAACACAAGACAGCAAAAAGGTTTGACTGCAGCTCACTCATTTATTCTCTTACCACCCAGCAAAGGCTGTCATTAAGAATTGCAGATGATTCTGTGATTCTGTGACTTGATGTTGTGCTGCTCTAACTGTGGGTGATGCAGCTGCTCATTGTGGTGTCAGTGCCAAACACCTGATAGGTTATGGCAGCACCCAAAGAGTCCTTTTTGTTTTCTTCCTCTTTCTTAGTGTGTCAGATACAGAAATCCAACCATTTTATCTGCTAAATTATTTTAAATGTGCTGGGGTTAAAAATTCTATGTTTTTGTGTATTGGCCTTTTGTTTTGTGCTAGTGTGGGAAAGGAAAACAAATCCTCTTGCTTTTTCACCTGAATTGTTACCACAATTTTAAATGGATTAGTTTTGAACTGTACCAAATGGAAAGAGAAGAATTATTCTTTCTGCTTTTGCAGAAGAGGCTGTGACCGAGTTGATGGCTCAGATGAGCTCTGATTTCAGGTGCTTAGCCAAGGAATGCCTTTGCTTCAGTTACTTGGTTTCACTGCATGATTTCTGAAGTCTGGTGCTTGAAATTTCTGTCTTTGTACATATTAATAAAGGATGTTACTTGAAAAGAACTGCCTGTATTTAATTAGGATTGCAAATTTGAAATTTAGATCAATTTTGAGAAAATACATAAAAGCTCCAATAAGCTTGAAACAATTTTTGTCTAAAGTAGCTCAAAATTGAATATATAAATGCTATGGGGAGGATTAGATAGGCTGTTGCAATTTTAACTGTTACATGTTACACTTTTCACTCCTCTTTTCTCCCTCTGAAATCAGAGGGCTTGAATTAAGTTGCTGTTGTAAAAAAAAATGTTTTGGGGCTTATACTTCCGACTTCTCAAAGATTTATTTCCTTTGCTCTATAAATATATAATCTTATTTTTCTTGTGATTTGAACATTCATAAAGCAGTCTCAGGTGGCTGGTCTAGAAGGAAAGTGTGGTTATGGTGTGAATTTCTTAGCTCTCAGACAGTGTAAGTGAGCTGTTACTATGAATGTTGCTACCCATGGTATCCAGATTAATTGTGCTCCTCTGTTCCAGCCAAGGAATATTGCAGGACAATATTTTCCTATGAAGGCTCAAATGATGAACTCAGCTTTAAAGAAGGCGAGATTATTCAACTAATCAGTAAGGTAGGAAAGTTAGGTCTGCTCTGACCATTTGTTTGGCTTTGGTGAGTTTTGTACAGGGAGGTCATGTGTGAATAGGAAACCAGGAGGGTCTGTTGGAACAGATATTCCTGTAGACTGATTTGTCTCATGTGAGAGTCAGTTCTTTGCTTCTGCACTTGATGGAGATACAGATGACTTTAAAGATAATTACAGAGTGGGAGATTTTCTTGGAGTCCTCAAAGGCCAGTGGGATCAGTGTACACTCAGTACCAAGTGCCTTTTCTGTGAGGAAATTGGAAAAGCTTTGCAAAGAGCCCTTTTACCTTCAGAACTTGCTGTTTTTCCCTAGTGATTCAGAATAACCATGCAGAAATGATGATACTTTCTGGCTGTTTAGAGAAACATGATTATTTAATTGAATGTTCTCATTTGTGTTAAATTCTGAAAACACCTTTTTGATAGGTCATCTTGTTGCAGAGATGGTTCTAAACAGGAAATTACCCTGCCCATACTTAGTTTCTCTGCACTACTCTGCATTCTTTTGTAAGTTTATATGGAGCTATATTAAGGAATAATGGCTTTCCTAAAAAAACTGGAAAGTTTCAGCTTTCAGCTGCAGAAGAAAACACATTTTTCTTTAGTAAGATTTTAAATGTATGGAAATAAGTAATTGATATTATGAGCTTCATTGATCATAATTACAGTGGAAAAGAATAGTTATGGAAGGCCCTTTCGTAAACACAGCAGCCCTTGTCCCATGTTCACTCAATCTCTTGCCTCTCTGTCTTTTTAAACCAATTTACCCCAAGCATACACTGGTCCAAAGTGGAGCAAAGAAGAGTTTTCCAGAGCGAGTGGCATCCCTGCCCATGGCAGGAGGTTTGAAATGGGTGTTCTTTCAGGTCCCTTCCAAACCAAATCATTGTAGGATTCTGTGATTTTTTGGCTCTGAGGCACAGAGGAAAGCTGTTATTTATGCTGCTAAAATACTCTGATTGCATCATACTTTCTGTTATGGACAAAGGCCTTGATCCAGTAACATCATGTGATGGATTTCTGTGCCACTGAATTAATTGTCCATTATTCCATTTTCTTTTGTCTTGATACGATTATATTTTTCCTCAGTGGGGTATATTCTTCTGCTTCTTCCACCCTTTTCAGACCAGTGCACCTGATCCATCACATCAGAATCACTTTTATTTAGTAGAATTGTGTGTCATGCCAATAACATTTGAAGTATTTACTGAGTAACTTGCTGGTCAAGGAAGCTGAGAAGATCAAATGTTGTGCATTAGGTTGTAACTGGGTTTATGTACTTTTCTTCCCTTTGCAGATCTTATCCTTCTATCCTTATCTTATATGACGTAATACAGTTTCATCTTGCATTTTAGAAAACAAACAAAAACTGACCAAACCTGATCTGATCTGTAGCTGTTTCCCCTTGCTAAGTTGGCCAATTTTAGACAAACAATTACTTTATGTTGTGTGTAAAAGGGAAAAAGTTGTTGTGTAACTGTATCTGTTCTGGGGAAGAAGTAAATGTTGGTTGAAATGACCTGCTGTTTATTTTAGGACACTGGAGAGCCAGGCTGGTGGAGAGGAGAGCTCAATGGTAAAGAAGGAGTCTTCCCAGATAACTTTGCTGTTCAAATACAAGAGTCTGATAAAGACTTCCCTGTAAGTTCTTGCCTGTATTGTTTAGTATCACAAAAAATTATTGCTGCAAATACAAAGAATAAAAGAGTTCACAGCACATCATACTGCTAAATATGTTAAAAATGTGGCAGTTTTAACTTTATCTTGACTTAGCTGTATCAAATAAGAAAGATGTAAAGGTTAATCTTTGTGTTTAAACTTATCCATAAATACTAAAGTGAGGCATGTCTTTTGAGATGAACTGTAATTAATGAGGATGATCAGGTCATTTAGAAAAGGGTGTAATTCTGATGGCATGGTGTTATGTGTTAGTGATTACTGAATTAAACCCTTACTGTTTAGAAAGGAGATAAGCTGTTGGTTTTTTCCATCTCACGTCCTTAAGTAACTGTAATTACAAGATGCTGAATGACCCTTCTGGGTCTGACTGGGATTTTTCCATGTCAAAACTTGCAGTAGACTGCAGTATATGAAGGATATATTTTGTGGGGGATTTAGAAATATTTTTTCACCATCTCATGCACTAACTTGTAGAAATTCATGTTTTCATGTGGTACTCACTGATCTTGTAACTTTGGTCCTCATTTTAAATTTTTTGTTGAGATTAGTGTGATGTTTTGGTTCTGTCACATTTGTGTAGCAAAGAGGTTGTGTAAGTTCACAAATGTACATCAACTCCAGATGGAATGGATTCAGCTGCAGATCAGGAGTTATTAATTTATCATTTATCTAAGTTTCCTCACATACACAGAAACCTACCTACCCCAGTTAGAATTTTTTCAGATGGATTCTCAGCTGTGCAAGAGTGGCATAAATGCCATAACATACAAGAAGAGAGGGTAGGTAGGGCTGCCATTTCACAATACAGAGTTGCTCCCTAGAGAGAGGGGGGGAAAAAACCCCATTCTTTTACCCTAAACAGCATTTCCTTGCTTTGATCCTTTATTCTGCTTTGTGTGCAGTGTCTCAGCACAGGGATTCACCTTGCACTGACCAGCTTTGAGTTCAAGGCATTGGATGGCTGGTGATCATAATCAGCTATTTGATACTGACTTCATAGAAACACAGACCAGAACTGTATAATGGCAAGCTGATGCTGAACTCTGTTTAATTGTTTTTGGTATAGGCAGCAATGCTGCACAGCTGGATAATGTAGTTACCTTTTCAGGAAAGAAAGAAAATAGAGTCTGGTTACTTAAGTTCACTCGCTTTTGTGTCCTCTGAAACCAGAGAAAGAAACTGAATATGGGTTCTCCTGCTTGTTTAATTACATTTCACATGTTAGAATAAAATCTTGCTGCATTAAAAAGAGCTTATTCACTAGCTGTAGGGGCACAGAAGTGAAATCCATCCATAGCAACTGTTTTAAAAATACCCACTGTGAGGCGTTTTTGGAGGGGTTGTGTTAGACTGAGCCTGTATGGTTTCAGCAGTGCCTCTGTGAAGAACAAGTGGTTTTGTAGGCTTTTGTATCATTTTATCAGGGAATCTTGTCCTTAGTACAACCAGAAAGATCCCTCTTCTAAAGCAATTTCAGGAATCCCATTCTGAGGATGAGTGACTGAGATCTCTCCTGAGAGGTGCCACTCTTCTTTCAGCAGGAGAGAGATTCAACTTCATTTGCACCAGTTCAAGGGAAGTGAAAGTGATGAGTGACTGTTTCAAAATAGTCATTTTAGTGTACAAACTGTTGCATTGTGAAACTTTGTAAATTTTAATGGCTGGTGTAGTTTTTGCATCTTTCCCACTTAATTATAGTGATGAGGAGGATCAAATCAATGTTTTTCTTGTAACTGCAGTCTTTGAGACAAATGCTGCCAGCATCTATTTGGTTTTTCTTACACTTGTAATTTAAAAGTCAATTAATTGAAGCCATTCCTCTGATACTTAATTTAGAAATCTGTTTTTAGTGAAAGTGAACATTTTTGGTTCAAAAAATTATCTGGTTACTCTTTTAAACTGGCACTGCATTAACAAAGATTGAGGTTTACATATTGAAATTAAAATGAGTGTGATCAGAGCAATTCTTTGGTCTAAAGATGAAATTCTTGGGTTTTAGTTATTTTTCCCTCTGTTTATGAACATTTCTGAAGCTGTGATTTCATTTGAACAGACCTGAATTTTGTTCCTAAATTTTTGTAACTGGTTGTCTGGGAGATATCAGAGGAATTGTTCCAGGTCTTTGTGTTTCCTGTCTGTGAATTGATTGCCTCCTTCGTGAAATACTTTGAAATCAGCAAGTAAACAAGCTCCATGTTACAGTATGCAAAACAAAACACAAATGAGCCTGTCTTGGATACAGAGAATATCTGCTTGTTTGACTTTGGTTTTTTTCCCTTCATTTTGCAGAAGCCAAAGAAACCTCCACCTCCAGTTAAAAGTCCAGGTATGTAGTACATGTATGGTGGTCTGAGAAAATACTAAATTTCAGAAGCAGTGCATGACTTGAAAGTAAAATTTAGAAGTAGCTTTTTATTACCTAGTAATGCACCCATAGTCACACTTTGAGGTTACTTCTCAAACTTTATATATTTTGCTGCTGCTGTGTATTTTTCAAAATTATGATGGAAGCCTAATTGGAAGCATTTTAACAATGGCTTACCATTTTCTGGACTCAAATGAGTATTTATAAATGGTATTAACACTCCTTGCAAAAGAGAAGACACAGCGTGATGTGAGTCTTATTTTTAGTTAGTGACCAAGATAATTAAAGCTTTTTGAGAAATGTCTATGGTTTGCTTTTGCATTCAGCTGCAAGACCTGAATTGCCAACTGGAGAGAAGAAATTCCTTGCTTTGAGGCCTGAAGAAAAAGGTAAAAGCTCAGTTTTCTTCATGGTGGCTTGGCTGCCCTGGCAGTAGGCTCAGGTTCAGGAGCCATCATTCAAACTCTCTTGATACCATCTACTGAAGTTGTAATGTCTGTGATGTTACAGAAATGTCTTTGGAGTCGTTAGAAGAACTGCTGCACTCTATTGAAGTGTTTATTTCTTGTTATTGCATTACATTATGAAAATTGGTTATTGCACTGCACAATAACATAATTACTACTAAATTCATGAAAGGGAGTTCTGTGACAGTGGCTGCAGTTTTGAGCAGCAGTAGTAAGTTATTAGAAAGGGAAAGGTTCACTGCTGCTTCTCAGTGTTTGGCAAAAATCAGTCTGATCAAAAATGGTTTGAAAGAACTACACAGAACAGGTACAACACTCATTAGACAGATGTTGCAGTTACAATGCTCAGAAATAGAGATTTCTTGTCCTGTTAATTCTTGGTATTTTCCATGTTCAAGTTCCACTGAATTTGGAGACATTTACTGCTTTATTCTTAAAATTTTAAGGACACCTTTTTCCAGAGGCAAAGGTACTGTTGTCACCCAAAGAAATTTCTAAAAGGCTTCTTTCCATGTTTGAAAAGCTTGCCAAGTGAAAATGTTCGGTTGTGTTTAAAAGTGAGAAGCTTAAACAAGTGTTGGTTGGGCCTTGCAGAAGAAATCCTGATGTTACTGCAGCTTAACCAAATTACAAAACCACTGTCCTGTGAATGGTGAACTGTGGCTGACCAGCATTTCTACAAGTGAGGCTGCTGATAGGTTTCTTGGCTTCCTTGGGCAGTTTTTATTACCCCATTTTAAACAAGGCACCTTCTCAGCTGTTGAATATGAAAAATGCTTGTTAAAGTCACTTGTGTTTGTTCTGTATGTGAGCAAACAAGTAATTTTTACCTGTTGGAGCAGTATCCTCAGGTGTGAATTGAGATCAACTGTATGATTCCAAAATCTGGCTCTTTTTAAATTCTTCTAAACTGAAGAAAGTTTAATTTTAAACTACTTCTGTTGGATCATAATTGTTAATCTTTGCAATCAATCTCTTGAGCTCAACTGTTCATGGAGGAATATAGGAAAAAATACTGAGTGACACCATCGAAAAAACATAGGAATGTGAAATCTTCTATGAAATTACATAAGATAGAGAACCCTCCTTTACTGAGCTACAGGAAATGATGGAGGAAGTATTTTTCCTGTATTCAGCTGCAGATCAGGTCATAAAAATTACTTTTTTAGATAGCAGTTTTAGATAGTGTTTTACTGGAAGATATGCCCATTTATCAGTGCAGTTGTACTTGTGGAAAAATAGCCATGTTAATACTAGTAATTAAACTCATTAAGTATGAAATTATGTAATTAGTTCTCAGAAAAAAAATATTAATTGAGCAGCTCTAATCAGAAGCTATCAAACCATGTGATTTTTTTTATGCCTATTGGGAGACTAATAAGTCTGCCTTTAATTGCAATCAAAAATTGATCAAAAATTAAAAGTAGAGTTTCTGTAATTATTCCTGTATTTATAGTGAAGGACACGTAGTGGTGCCATGTAGAAATTTTTGTTCAGTGTAAATGTCTTCAGATGTTTGTATCTTTATTTCCATTACTAAACTGCTCATTTTTCTTTGAGGAGCAAAATCCAAAAAAGACATGTCATTTGGCCCAGTGGAAATGCCCAGTTTCTGTGCTCATGGTGAACCTTGGCCTTTGGTATTAACTTTTTCCACTTCACTGTAGACATTTTTTATATTCAGATTTTGAGTGGGAGTATTGGAAAGGAGAACTGACAGATGAGAGTTCAGGAACAGGATTTGATGACAGCATTTTTTCTGCCCTGTTTATGAACTCAGTTATTTTTAAAAGCAAAAGGGGTAATTCTCAACTTGTGCTCAGCATAGCTTCAATACAGCAATTGATGTGCTGTTAGTCCTGGCTGGTGTTGGGAGTTTAAAACTGGAAATGCTGTGTGTTGGGGGGAGGCAGGAGTGTCTGGCTGCTGATGGGCTGCTTTGCACAGGGCAGGCAGCCCCACCGTGTGGCAGATCCCTCCACTGCTTCAGCATCCTGCGTTTTTATTCCTGCTAGGAGAGACTGCAAGGAGATGCCAACCACTTTGTTTTTTGCTCATATCTCCTCCTGATGTTCAAGTGTCCCAAAGCAGGAAGACAGCTCTGCCCCTGGACAGTGCTTTTGACAGAAGTATCTCTGGGATCTGTTTACTTCCCAGTATTCCTGGGAAAGAAAATTGTTCTCTTCCCTTTTTTAGGATTGAAGGGCTGATGCTCAGTGGCTTCAGGACTTGGCCAAAGGAAATCAGTCCTACACCTGGCAGTTCAGGCACTTTCTGGCATGGAGCTGAAGCAAATCCCCAACCCTGCTCCCAAATCCATAGCATATCTAAACATTTTACACCAGATCAATACTTGGTTAAAAGCAAATCACAGGAGGGGAGGATGGAGAAAATCAAAGCTGAAGGTCACTCTCTCCATCCCAGTTTACTGATTTACTGCCCTATAAGGGCAGTAGCTGTAAAGAACTGTAACCTCTTGCTGTAACCTAACAATTATTTTTTAAAATTCTCTGTACTTCGTGTCTACTGAACTGTGGCATGGTTTACAGGGAAAAGTAAAAAGTTTGCTCTGGCTCTCCCACAGGGTGGAGTTAGGACACGTGGGTTGAAACCTATTCAACTATTGCTTGTGAAGCAGCTTGAATTTTTCAGTGTCCCATATGTTGTATGTCAGATCCCCCGGACAGGATTCAGTTAGGTCATGCAGTCATCGAACGAATAAATACAACTTTTTATTTTTATTGTCCATACCAAATTTCTATCTATTTGTAGGAAGGTAGACTTTAGATAAAATAAATTCAGCTATTCAGATAAAAACTCATTTCTCTCCTCCCCCTTTTTCCATAGATAAATTATGCTGCTTGTGTGTGTAAGAAGTCTAGTTACAACACAATAAAAAACCCTGCCTCCTTAAAAGGAAATCAAATAAATTCATAGAAAAGACAAAGCAGTACAAAGATTTTTGGTTCTTAGCTGTCATTTGCAGTGCAATAATGTAAATCCATAGTTTTTTACTACTGTTTCCTGTCAGTAGAAAGATTTATCTTACTCTAAGATAAAGCTTTTTGAGCTCAGGTAAGTAGTTTGTGTATTTTGATAAGGTATCATTTAAGACACTTGCTTATCTGTTTTCAATTTGATCTTCAAAGAAGGTATTTCTGACAGCAGTTGCTTTCTAATTAATTAGCAATGTAAGAATTCTAGACAACATGGGGTTTTTAAAATGTGACTTGCTTTGTCAGATGAAAAAGGAGCTTTGGATCAGAAGCCTTTGAAGCCACAAGCTCCTCAGGTACCACCCAAGAAGCCTATTCCTCCGAGCAAGACCAACAGCTTACTGAGAGCAGGGCTCCTGCACCCAAAACGTCCGGACAAACCTGGTTTGCCATCATCTGCATCCAAGTCAGTATGACTTAAACTGCTGACACCAAGTGGATTGGATTTGATTTGATTTGTTGTTTGGTCTTTCTTCAGGGATGAGGTGGGAAGAAATGTGTGTTCTAAGGGTGAAAAGGATGCAAGGATAAGTTTTGCCTTACACCTGTCAGTATCTTAGTTCTCCAGGTCTCTGTCAGTGTGAACTTAGACCTTTCAAATCCTTTGAGACATTGAATCCATCTCAGAGTCAGAGCATAACTGACCATGGGGCAGATGAAGTTGCTCATCTGGGGGCTGCTGTAGCTACAGTAACAGGGTGGAGTAAAAGAATGTGGCCATGGCCCTTGAGAATTATCCTTGTGTTGAAAAAACCCTGAAAATTTGAGCTTCCTCAGTGTTCAAGGCTTGGGCACTTTGTATAGGGTAGGATGGATGGAAGGGAAGAACTGAGCATGGGTAGAAGCTGTGCTAAACATACTCACTGTGGCTCATGTCTGCTTCTGGGGAAGGAAGCACTTACTACAGAACCACATCCAGATTCTCTACTCGAGCTTTCTCAGTTGACTTCCTGGATAAATAGGGACAAATACTTCTTCTGGATGCATTTAATTTTTTTTCCCTTATGAGTTGGGAACTTTCACTAAGACTAATTTTGCATCCATACAACCTCCCACACATAGAATTTTCCTTTCTGTCTCCATCAAAGTAGTTGCTAGACCCTTGTCCAGAAGTGTAAACAAACTGCTGACAGGAAACTGTCCCTTTGGGATGTTCAGTTGGCTTGAAAGAAGCATGAGAAAGGGAGGTTGTGATACACTTGGCCTTGTACAAATAAAGCAGACAGCTGCCACATCAAAGAGCTTGCACCTTGAATACCTTTTCAGTATAGTATTGTGTTATATTCACTTGGTATTTTGGAGACTTTCCCAAGTAAAGATTATTTTTTTAAAACCACAAGTCATATTCTCTTCCGGCTTAGAAAATAATTATTGCTCTAAAGGGATGCACATGTGCAGTTAAATAGAGGTCTGTAATAAGCTGTGGGCCTTTAATAGTTGAAACCTTTAAATCTTAGAGATATTTAAATGTCTGAAAGTTTTTAACATTGTTTTAGGAAGATCAGGCTGCTGTCTCTTTTTCTACTGCAATAAAACTTACAAAGACAGGCTTTGGGGGGTGAATTAATGAAAGGGACACAGTTTATATATGGCATGTACAGACTGACCAGGTGGTCAGGCCTGGTCAGCATGGGTTTGTGATGGCAAGTATTGTAAAGGAAAATGTTGCCTTTTTTTTAAAATTTATTTTGGTGGGGGTTTTACTACTACAGATTTTTTTCGTTGTTGTTCTTGGGGTTTTTTTGTCTGTGAATGATGTGAGCAGATACGGAAGGAATGCATGGTAGAACAAAGCCACAGGGTAGCTTTTTCTATACCCAGCAAGAAATATCTTGTTCTTGTCAGCCTTTTTTCCTGTACAGGAAGATTTCTTTAATGTGGAGGAATCAGTTTCTGAATTATTTCAAGATATATTAGTGAAAATGTTACTCAGCTCACCTGTTTTCTGAAGTGTAATATTTTGGACTGAAATGCCATAGTGTGTCCTATAGTAAAAGTTCTGGATTATTTTCACATGGGTTTTGTGCACATCTGACAACTCTGCAAGAGCTGAAACAGAAGAATTGGCTTTCATACGAATAGAATTGATCTCCAAAAGCTTTGTTTTTAAAACAAGGATTTAGAAAGTGATAAAATCTATTGTAATTTCTCAGTTTGCTTCTCATTCTTGTATGTTTCCCTTTTAAACGGTTTCATCTCTTGACTAGGTATGTTTTGTCTTTTCTTTCTTACCACAGAACTAATGGAGAAGTTGTTACTCTTAGACCGAAATCTGAAGTTGAGCCAGTAGCAAAACCAAAGTTAGACTCTGAACCGTTGCCACTCAGACCAAAATCAGTAGAGGTAGATTCACTTGTGGTAAAGAGCTCTAAAGAATCAGGTAAGAAACTAAATGCTCTTTTGGGCCTTCTGTTGCGTTTTACAGGGTTAGAATAAGCTTTTTGAGTGATTTACTGAAAATGCCACTGAGTGCATTTATGCCTGGATATTTTTATAGAAGTGCTGTAGGCAGCTAAAGGTAAGAGTTAGGAGGAGATGGACAGATGTCAGCAGGGTATTTGCAGGTAGCTGCTGAGCTCTGGGTTGTGACAGTGGACAGGAAGGGAGACAGAGATAATGCTTTCTTCCTCTAATCTGAAAGCTTGGGTTTTTTTGCTGCCACTTTTGAGTTTTTATGAAGTTGTTTTCTTAATGGCTGGTTCAGTTTGTTCTGCTCTTGCAGTTCAGATAACTTTGCTTTTCTGGCTATCTTGAGAATTCTTAGTAATGCCATTACCTTCAGCCTCCTGTGATTTAGTTCAGAGCTATTCTAGATTTTGACTTTATCATAACTTAAATTTGGGCATTAAAAAGCATGGAGTATTGTACATTTGAATAGCATGCTTATGGCTTTGCTTAAAGTACCTTGAGCCAAACCAGGCATCTGTTTAATTCTAAATGTATCCACTAAAACCCTTGATAGTGGTTAAAGCAGCCACATTTAATGATCAGAATCTCTGAGCTACTGTATTGATACCATTAGCCCTTTACTGACTGTGCAACTGATACCAGGCTTCTATGTGTCACTTAGGCAGAGATCAGCTGCTGTTGGCATATTTTTCTAAACTCTAAATTCTTTTTATTTTACGATTAACCACTTCAGAAAAAGCTGTAGTGAGTTATATCTGCAGTGTTCATCTTGTAGATCTCAAATACAACTTTTCGTCTCAGAAAAGATTTTAGTAATAATAAATCTAAAAATATTATAAATACGTTTATTTTTTTTTAAGGCAAATTATGATATTCTGGTTGTAGAATAGTTGGTCCAAAGTCTAATAAATTCATCTGGAAGATAAAAATAATGCATTAAAAGAACAGAAGCAGTTTACTAATAGAAAAGAATACTTGAGACTTTTTTTCATTGAGCATATTAAAATAAGCTTTTTGAGTGTAAATGTTTTATTATGAGGAAGGGTTGGTTCATGTATGTTTTTAATACAGAAACTATACTACTCAGATTAGATACTAGAAAAAAATTCTTTACTATGAGGGTGGTGAGGCCCTGGCACAGGGTGCCCAGAGAAGCTGTGGCTGCCCCATCCCTGGAATTGTTCAAGGCCAGGTTGGATGGGGCTTGGAGCAACCTGGGATGGTGGAATGAGATGATCTTTAAGGTCCCTTCCAGCCCAAGCCATTCTATGATTATTAGCTTTCTAGCTAGTATAATAAGTTCTATAATTATCTCTAGGGTAGTGCTAGATGTGTTGCTGTATAGCATAGTGTCATTTAACCTCAGGAAAAACTCCCTATGAAAATGGAGTATCTTGTTTTTTTTCTTTACATTCAGTTACCTTGGCATCTTTAATAACCTGGGTGGCAACATAGTACCTGTGCTATCAGGTATTCAGGTATATAGTACAACTCAGAATATTCTGTGATAGAAAAATTAATTTTACACAGATTTAGAAAAAAATCTATGAATTTTGTTTTGCTAGCATAAGTTCTTACAGGCTTATGGAGAAATGAAAGATTTTAATACCTAGATGGTGCAGAGGACAGGGGTGCCCAACAGGCTGATGGGTGAGGCCAGTTCAGTTCTGTTTGGTGCACAGCAAGCAAAGGAGGCTCAGGCAGTTCATGTGGGGCTGTAGCACTGACAGGGTCAAGGAACTGCTATTCAAGGAAAGTCTCAAAAATCCTCTGTTTTGTCAAACTGACATTCCTTAAAACAATCTGCTTAAGTCACTTCTACTACTCTTGTGAAAAGGGACTGATCCAAACTCCTGCCAGTAAAATGTAATGAATCTCATGCTCTATTTCTCTGTGTATATTCTGCTACTAAAGACAAAATACCCTGTGCATCCAAGGTTAAATAAAACTATAAAAAAAGGATGTTTGGACTTATATAAAGTTTAAGACTGTTTAATCTTACAGTAACTAGAATAGGTATTAATAAAGATGAGGGGAAAGTGGATGGCTGGGGCTGGCAACTGCTTTACCAGAGTCTTTATTTTTACTTCTTTCCCCCTTCTTCAGATTATGATCCTGGGGTAGATGAAGTTTTAGAAAATTAGTTTTTTTTTAAATATGGGTCCTGTTTTTTTGCAACTTACTTGGACCATGAAGTGTGGTGTAGGTTGAGCCACTTCCAATTTAGGATAAGGAGAAGCTGTAAATATTCTGTAAGGAAAAAACCAACCCACCCCATACCAAAATTAGGTCCCCAGCCATCAGATAAAGACAAATAATCAAAGCCATTTAGAAACATTGATCACATGGAAATAACTCCTCTTGAAGTTTTATTTGAAAATTTGCATAAATGTTTCTCTGTTTGATTAGGATCAACTACTGTAAAAGACTAAAGCTGTAATACTGGCATACTGAACATGTAAAGCGATTCTGTTTCTTCTACAAATGTTTCTTTTTCCTGCTTTGTAAAATAATTTTTTTGTTCAGAATCTTTTTCTAGACATTCCTCTCCTTGACTTTTCTTTCCAGATTTTGTTTCCTATCCTGTTTGCCATGTTTCCCTTCTTACGTGTCAGGAAATTACCCTACCCTTCTCCATTTTGGTAAGATAACAATCTCTAAGGAAATCCAAATGCTTTATTCCATACACATATCCTCTTCTTAACATTGTGAGCATGGTTTTCAGTTGCAATTATTGGTTCTAAAATTTTGGAGTTTCTATTAAAAATGCACTTTTTTGTTTGTTTGAATACCTGTTCTCCTTAGCTGTTAAAGAAGTTACTTTAAGTAGACTTTTCCATTAGGAACTGGTGGGGACTAAAAGTAAGAAAAAATTTGCAGTTGAGCTATTGATGAGCCAAACTTAGTGTTTGTTTGTAGTGAAATGTGTTCAGTACCTTTAGCACGTCTGGTGTATGTAGGTTGAATGGCTTTATCATTCTGCACACACAAATAACACAATCATGAAGCTTTTGGCACTTAAATATTTTACAGCTTTTATCTGTCTCCTAAATTTGTGGGGTGAAGTCTCAGCAAGATGAGCAATAGGAGAAAGGGTGCCATCTTTTTACTCCACAGATTAATGTGAGTTCTTGTCTTCTGAAATATTGGATTGTTTCACTTCTATCATGGATATTTAAACCCCAGCCACATGAGAAGGTGGAACCATAATTTCTTCAGCCACCCTTCAGCTTTGTTTCTTTTTGTGAAGGCTTTTTAAGACAAACTGCTATGAATGCACTTGAAGCATTCACAAATCTTAACAAAACCTCTCATTAATTGTATCTGTCAAAGCTCCTAAGAGCTCTGTGGTGGATCCATGGTAAGCTTGCAGAAGAGATGTTTCTAATAGTACATCCTATGTAACTTTAGGCTTAGCTCAACTTCCCAGAAAGAAAGATGCTCTTGCTCAGCCATGAAGTCCTTTTTTGACCCAGAGTATCCCCAGATGTGTGGTACTGCTCTTTTGGCACTGTGGTGGGACTTCCATTAACAATTGCTCACAGGCTGTCTGTAAGAATCTTAATTGATAAATCCTTTTATTGATTGAAATGGGTATAGACTGGAATCTTTCAGTGGGTTTCATCAGTATCTCTATTGGTTTAGTGGTTTATTGGTTTAATTTTCTCTAAAATAACTAAAAATGCTGTTTACAAAGAAAAACAATCAAACTCCCTAAGACCACAGTAAAACCAATCAACCTACCACCACCAAAAAACCCAAACCCTAATCCCCACCAACCTGTGTTTTAATTTCTTCCCTATACCAAAGCAATAAATTGGAAAAGTAAAAACAAAAATTCAAGTGTAGTCAGAATGCCCTCTGACTGAAATCTGCTGGCAAAATCTTAATGTTGAGCAATTCTCTCAGGTGTAACAATTTCCTTTAGAAGCTCTTAGAAATAATGACTTTTTGGTATCATCCCACCATCTATATTGAAATAATACACAGTTCAGGACTGTAGCAGTCTTCAAGCCTTGTCAAATATTGTGATTTTTTTTCCAACCTTTACATTTTTATTAATATATTCTTAATATTCTCAATATGACTGATGTTTCCTGTTTGTGGAGATAGGACTGGCATTACAATCATAATAGCAACTAAATTTGTAATTCTTACTTAAATTTCTTGCCAAATGATTTGTCATTTCTATGGAGTGACAAAAGAAGGATCATTTAAATTCAGAAATTACTGAGATGAGGGAAAAAGGCGTAAATGTTTTTCTTGTTACCTTTTTTAATGATACCTAACATAAATCCTAATTTGCCCTTTGGCAACGTGGTCTAGTGGAAGGGGGTTGGAATGAGGTGATCTTTAAGGTCCCTTCCACCTCAAACCACTCTGTGACTCTGACAGGTTCTTACTCTGGGATTACTGATAATTGAGTAAAGACCATGAAGATGACCCCTTGGTCACTGTTGCTTGCAGCGTATTAAATGAAGTATTTTTTTGGCACAGACTAGAACAGAAATCCCTCCTCATTTATTTCTCCCTCATCCTCTTTTCCGTCAGCCGCTTGCCATTCATCACTCTTCTGTTTCTTCCTTCTTTTTTTTTCTCCCCTGCCTGTTTAATTGCAGGTGTGATTGCATGTTTGCAAACGACTGTCTTGACATTCTCTTGAACAGAAGTAAAAAGCAGCAAAACTGATTGGTAACAGATAGTGCTATAAAGGAATGGGTGAGGAAGTAGGTCTGATCAGGGCTGTCCAAAAGAGCTGAATGTTCTAAGGCCTTCAAGGATATTAATGCAGAGAACACATTAAAATCAATTAAAACATTCAGTGGAAAACTTAGTACCTACAGGTATAAATTAGCTTTGACAATGTGTGAGTAAAACTTGCATTGATCCGATGATTTTAAGTCATCCAGACACTGAAGGGGTATGAATGGTCTGGCTCAGTTGTACCCAAGGCTTTTTTCCTATCTGAGCTTTAATGGGAACATAGGAAAAGAGATATCAAAGGTTCTGTTTGCTAAATCGTAGTGTCGGGTAAGAATCAGAGGTCATGAAAAAAGATCAAACCCAAAATCTTGAATGTTGTTTGTGGTGCCTGTACTAAATACTGTGTGACATTTTAGTTACAGTCTATAGAATAAGTGATGAATTTGGGTTGTAAATGATATAACTTACTTCAATGCTGAAGTAAAAAACACAACTCAATCTCACTAAACATCTGTTGCCAGGTAAGTATATTTATTTTTGTGGAGAAAAGGTTAAGTCTTGTTGTTAACTAGGTGAAATACTTGACGTTACTAAGACTAGTTGTGGTCAGTTCTTCCTATTAACAACTTTTTTCCTAAGGTTGCCTCTTCCCAGAGGACATAAAACATTTCTGCTGATCTGAGAGAGAGTTTACCTAGAGCTGTGAGCATAAAGAAATTAATGAACAAAGAGATGTGTGTAATTGAATAAAGTACAAGAATGTAGTTTTGAAATGTTTTATTAAAGACTTTATGAAGTTATTATCTTCAGATACTGTATATGAAAAAACTCCTCTGCACAGAAATAGGTGCAGTTAATGTCTTGTTAGCTTTCACCAGCATGTGGAGTACACCAGTATGTACTTTACCATGTTGCTTTTATTTTTGTCTTTAGTCACTAAACTTGCATTTTCATGCTTTTCATACAAGTTCAATGACAAGAAAATATGCTCTCAAGTAGTTGAATATGGCAGCTCTTAAAAAAAGTAATAAATGTATTTTCTGCAGATGCTGCCATGTTGTTAGAGCATTTCTTCTGTTCACACAAAGTAACTTGAATTTAAGTCCTAGTTGAATTAACTCTTAATTTTCTTCAAGGGGGAAAATACAGTTTCCCAGATATGTCAAAGTCATGCAGTTGTTCTGTGTTGTATATGGTGAAAATCCTCAAAACAGTAAGAATTCTGATAATTTTTTTTTGTGTCTCAAGTTAGAAATGATAAAAAGAACACAGCAAAACCTTCTGGTCTTGATGGTGGTCTCTGTTCTCATCTTTTTGTAGATGTGTTAAGCTTTGATGATGTAATAGCTACCTCAGATAATCTGTCACACCCGACTGCGAACCGGCCCAAGATGCCTGGTAGGAGGCTGCCTTCCCGTTTCAATAGCAGTAGTCCTGTGAGTATTTTGGGGGTGTTCTCTGACTAGGGAACTACAAACTAACTTCCCAGGAAACAGGACTGCACTGGGGAACAGTTTTGTGAGCCATTTATGTGAGAGCCAAATGCTGCAGAGGTTCAGTTCCTATCGGTTTTGTGTGGAGGGAGATCCATTCCCAGCAGGGAAGTGAATGTAAGAAGGACAACTGGAACTGTGTTGCAGCCGAAGGAGTCTTTCTGTTCCATGGGGTGTTGCTGCAGGAAATACTCAGCTCTTCTGGTATCACTGATGGTGAAATAGGAGTTGTACATACAGGTCTGAAAGTGTCTTTAGTGACTTTGACAATTGGCCACTATAAATTTGTAATTTAATGCTGCTGTAATGTGGGACTTGTGATGTTAGTGCTGATGTGAGGTTGGCAGACAATGAGAAGCAGGTGGTGCAGAGTCCTTGATATCAGTTTTTGTCCCTGGATGTTGTATAGTTCAGTCATGCCAGTTACCATCTACAGTTACTGCGCATTTGTGTTTTATGGAAGCACCTACAGGCTCTCCAAAGCATCACAGACTTGAGTATTGCAAATATGCTTGAAAATCCTGCCCAAGTTTCCTGTGTTTGATTTAAGTTCAGCTGGATGTGGGGAAGGAGAGATCTGACTGTCAGGGACAGAAAAGTTTGCTAGTCTAGCAATTTCAGTTTAGTTACTTGGTTTTCTTCTTTACTATTGTATTTTTAGAAACATGTGAAAGATTTTTTTAATTTACTTTTAAGTTTGTTTTTTTTTTTTTAATTCTGAAAACCTTTTAATGCTTTATGAATGGTTTACCAGGCAAGTCAAAGTGTGGGTCCAGAAAAAAATTTGAAGGTGCAGAAAGAAGAAGAAAGTGCCAAACCAAAGCCAGTTGAAACAAAGAAGGTATGGTGATACCAAGGAGCCAGAGGAGTACCAGGCAGCTTGGTGTTCTGTTCATCCTGCTTGCATTTTCAGTACATCTAAATGCTTGTATTTAAGTACAAGTGAGCTGAGTAATTTAGTAAAAATTCATAGTAAAAAATTTAGTATTGAAGTTCATTTATACTTTCAAAGTGTATGAGTTCTGATGAGAACTGTTATGTCAGGTGCTGTTTCCCAAATAAGTTCCTTGTCTGCTCAGCCTTCAGTCTCCTGACAGACAGAACAACTGAGCGGATCAGCAAAGTGCACAAAAGTTTGTTTATAATGATCCAGTGGGATCCAATAAATCACTTTTTTTTTTTGGAGTGTAGAGGACTGCAGTGTCAGTATTGTTTTTAGTGACTACAGGAACCTCAGGTAAATCCTTAATTAAGAGCTGTATAAAGTAACTATCTCATACTCCAGTAATCTGTTTGAACTGGATGTTGTTTTGTACCTTCTAGGTAGAAAACTAAGGGAACTTATGCATGTTTAGCTCCCATCCTGGTACAACCTGTGTGCTGTAAGTGTTCAGTTCATAAAGACTTCACTTCTTATTTTTCTATTGATTTATTTTTTCAGCCATCTGCATTCAGCCCACTGATTCCACCTTCATCTCAGAGACCAAGTTCTGTCATACTCGACTTTTTACCTGGAGACCTCCAACTTAAAGGAGAAACAGATGAAAAAATTTCTGTGGAAGAGCTCAGGACTCAGATTAGTGATTTAATGGGTTTGGTAGATGCACTGAAGAAAGAACATGGGTAAATATTTCCTTTTTTCAAACTGCAAAGATGTTATATAGACATCTTATAAATGTCTTTAAAGCCAGACTTTAAAATAAGAAAACTATTCCATCCTAATAACATATTAATGCATTAATTCAGATATTTTCTATTGAAATTGATCCTGCTAAATGTCGTAAATACATACAAATTTGATGTCAGAATATCTTTGGAATTTGTATGCATTTTTTCCCTCCTCCTTTGCACTCCTGCATCCACTGCATCTTTTTGAAAGTATTAAACAGTTTGTGCTTTCATTGTAAGGAAAAGTAGTTAGTTTTTTGTGGTAGTAACATAAGTACATGTTCAGGCAGTGTGTAACACTGTACACAAGTACTTGCAGAATTGACATGACTGGTAGGAACCTTCTGTTCTAAGTAATTTGTCCTCTCTGTAGAGGTTGCCAGGTTATTTTAGGTTATTATAGTTTAAATTCAACTTTCCAGA
The DNA here is from genome assembly GCA_026261815.1 of Monarcha castaneiventris obscurior. Classification (NCBI taxonomy): domain Eukaryota; kingdom Metazoa; phylum Chordata; class Aves; order Passeriformes; family Monarchidae; genus Monarcha; species Monarcha castaneiventris. The sequence goes on along the minus strand of JAMPIT010000624.1, from coordinate 31,844,094 downwards.
TTAAATAACTTTTAAGTAGCCTCCTTAAAATTGGGATTAAAAATTAGGCATAGGTGAATAGCAATAGGTAAGAAATGTTGAGTGATGGTAGAATCTTGAGGTCCAACAGATGTGAGTAACAGTTCACTGGTGGGCATGTGCCTGGTTATGTGAACTCCACTTGTAAAATTTAAACAAGACCTGTGCATCCTGTCCTCAGCAATGTGAAGTTTCTTCTTCCCTTCTAACTTCTGTTTCTATCTTAACTGCTGTTAGGAGAGAACTGGAAAAACTAAAGAAGGATTTGGAAGAAGAGAAGCTGTTGCGAAGCAATCTGGAGGTAATGTTGCCACTTTGGGAGGGCAGGAGTAGTTTGGGGCTGTGTGGGCTTTGTTCTGGGATTTGATGTCACAGGAAAGTCTTAACAAACCTGTTCAGTCTCTTTTTGTGTTGCTGTTTTAGTTAGTGATTAAATGAATGCCTCATGAGGCAGTTGGATGTACAGGCAAGATCCAAGTTCAGCTTTCTGTTTCTAGAATATTATTTGTAACAATATATGTGGGTATTGGGATGGGAGTTTGGTTTAGTGTTGCTGGATTCTGCTCTTTGCTAGAAATATGTCCAACAGGACAAGTTCCAAGAGAGTTAATACTTTGCATTTATAAGATTGACAGACCTATTTAATTTAGATAATCAAAAGAAAAACAGGGCAGAAGTAAAATTCTCTAAATTTTTGATGAATTGTTTAAGTGTGGATGATTTACCGAAGGAACAGAATGCATCTGAGGAACTTACTTACGAATAAACACCACTCCTCAATTTACTGATGAAGGACACTACCTGCTGTGCAATATGATGCCATTAAGTAGTTAATAGGATGAGATCATTGTAGGAAATTATTTCAGTCTGGTACAAAAGGGCATTTTATTTGTGAAATAGTACATCTTACTGGCTCCAAAGCTACTTGAGACACAGGAGAGAAAGTTCTGGTGCGTCTCTCTTCAATGTGTCTCTAAGGCAATCAATGAAGATGCCTTAAATATGCAGTGGAGATGAAGAGGAGGTAACTTGCAGGTGTTGTCTAAGTCCGTTTGTAGAAATACAAATCAGTCCAGGCAGTGTTCTGCATGAAGGCTGTTCTAGGAGGTTGCTCTGAGGTGATGGTGCAGCATTACATGGGGATATGTCAAGTGATTCCATAACCCAGCTTTCACTGCTTTTTTCAGAGAGACTTTATCCAGATAAACTGATTCATAAAACAGGTTTATTTATTTTTAAAAAATTATACCAGAACTATAGTCAAATTTTTAATTATTTTAAATTCCTGTTTGTTTAGCAATATAGTGGTACAAAATCACCTGTAAATTCTGAGCTGTCAAATGCTTCTATGGTGCAATACCTAAGTGTCTTTGAAATGTAAAAGTTATAACTGTGGTGAAAGCTCTGAAGACTTTATAGGTACTTTAATACTGACTTTCTTTTCAAAATGTCTACTTTTGCAGCTTGAAATAGAAAAATTGAAGAAAGCAGTGATGTCTACATGAGACAGCTATGGACTCAATGTTTTTAACTCGCCAGGAATTCAAAGCTGAACACAAGGAGAACTGACTCTTATTTCATTATAATGGATGCTGGTGTTCTACAGTCTTAAAGAAAAAATATAGTAAAAAAAAGGAATATAGTCTTATATTCAGAGAGATAAGAAAACAAAAAAGAATAATGGTGTAATTTTTTTGCCAATATAAAAGAGGCCTTATTTCTTACTGTGCTGGAATTGCAGACCTTATTTTTTTGGTTTGCTTGAAAATACTACTGAATCTGTATAAAAAGGAGAGGGAATTCTTAATAGATTTTTATTGAATACCTGTAGCTTAATTTTTAAAGAGATCTATACTATAAATAGGGTGATTTGTCTTTGCAGCTAATCTGTAAAATAGTCTGTTGGAAGGGATGGAATATCGTAATTGTAGTCACTACTTTTCCCCTACATGCAAAAGGGAATATATGATATTTGTATAATTTTGGCAGTCTTACCCAGGGTTATGCTGTTGTGCCTGTCTGCAGTGAGGATATTAATACTATGCTGTTCATAAGTTGAGTAATGAGATAGGAATTTGTTAGTGCAATGAAGCAGGTGAAACTCCTATGCATTGTAGAGAGATTGAATGATCTAATCTGAGTAGTTCAGCAGAACGGTTTGTCACTTGCACTATTGGATTAAAAAGGGATTTAGGACTGAATCACAAAATCATGACAAAATTAACTGTTAAAACCACAAAATGCAAGGAATACAGAAACTAAGCTAGAGTCCAGTCTTAACTCAACCTGTTGTGCCTAAAAGATTACAGTACACAGCATGAAAGAGTAAACCTTAAGTCACAGCATCTGTACTTCTGTGTTTCTGAAGTCATCAGTCTTTCTAGTGGTTCAATATGCATCTTGATCTTGTTTTTACAATTATCAGGTTTTGTTTATAATATATCTCCAAATAAATCCCTTTGGAACTTTGATACTCTCAAAAGCTCTCAATATTTATATATTTATGCCATAAACTTTCTCAGTATATTGCGTACCTCTGAACTTAGTAACATCTTTGTATTTTAATGAGTGATTGGAACAATTGTTTTGACATCATTGTCCTGGTGTCCAAGACAGTGTCTTTACTTTATGGAAAAGAAGTTGAGATCTTGTGGATTACCATTATCTTTAACCCCTGGGCTCAAAACTTGCACCAGAATAATACACAAGTAATATGCAAAGTGATGGGAGACAATGATATTTATTGCTGTGTTTGTCTGATTAAAGAATTAAAAACTGTACAGCTTTAGAAAGCCAGTCAAATGCATTAGTTCTGTTAGCAATCAGCTCATCTCCTTTAGGTCTGCTGTAACTTAAAAGACAAAAACATGCCACATAGTTTGGCAACTTCACCAATAAAAGAAAGTAATTAAGCTTCTCTTCATGGGAGTAGTCATAAATACAGTAATTATTCAGTATGTCACTTGTTCAAGTGACACGGAAGTGCTACTTCTTGAGAGTGTACTTCTTCCACAGTTGATGTGTCATAAAATACAAATGTCAAAAAGTCACTCGGCTGATGTTTGTCTATTACTGATTCAAATAGTTCATGAAATCTGATTGAAATCTGATTAATATACTGTGCAGGTATTGAGTAATATTTGCTAGTCAAATTGCTAATAAGCTGATTCACTCTTAATGCTTTTAACTTTGAATTTCCCAGGTGCATCACAAATGAATTGAGGAATCATGTGCTTCTTGTCAGACACTAAACTCTTGCCTGGAATTCGTACCTGTAAAGGTGATGAAAACCAAGAATTGAGCCTAATGGAATACCCAGTTTTGTTGTACAAGCTCTTTACCGTGACTGGAGCATGAAACAAATCTTGGAAGGGGTTGTTCTGCAGAAATGGTGCCTCTGTGTGAGCTTGTAGAGGATGAACAGAACAAGACAATCAGTTAAAGCCACAAGTGGAAAGGTGTTTGTTATTTAATCGCCTTTGTTCGCTATAGCAATAAATGACCCAAGTGCAATGACTTGATTTAATAAACCCTCCTTTAAAAATCGCTGCTATGAGTATGTGTAGCCATAAGGAAATTGCCCTGATGTGTGTCTGTCTTGTCTTCAGGCTAGTGTTACATACTGGAGTGGAGGGGGGAGAGGGTGGTTTTGGAGACATTCCACAGTACAAGTTCCTAAGAGCTGTGTGCTTCACTGACTTGTCTACTGGTGCTGTAAAATGATGCATGCTATCCAAACTCAGCAAATAAAATGAGTATAAAAACCTCTTCAAATGTCTGCTCAGTTCTGTTCAGGAGTGTTTTGTGTGCCACTAAATTGTTTGCAAGGGGGAGTGTGGGGGGTGGAAGCAAAGTATTTATATAGTCCCCCTTTAAAGTTTTCAGATTTCCATTTACTCACTGGCTTGCTCTGGCTCTTGTCTGTCAGGGTGGCTTAGGACCCAAACAGTTGAAAAGCTTGTTGTTCTTCTTTGCAGGTGTAACTGGGAATCTTCAACTTCTCAGGATCTATTCATTCCCCTTTTTTTTTCCTCTTGGCCCATATTGAAGTGACCTTACTGTGCATCTTCAGAGGCTTTTTTTAAGATCGCTATTGCCACTCAGTAACATGGATAAATGCATGTTTGAATCCCTTCTTAAGTATATGGAAAAGCTGGAGACTGAGGGAATGGCATCTTTAATAGGATGTGGAGGAGGGAAAAGGCACATAACAGCTGAAGGGTGTTTTTAAACTGTGAGGTTTTTATTCAACCTCAAGATTCTCTAAAAATCTTTTGGTAGCACACAAGGTATGGTTAAAGCAAAATTATAGGTCTATTTATTTGACTTTTTTCCACAAAGATTACTTTTTTCATTAATATTAATGGAAGTGAAGTTTCTGATGGAAACTTGTGCTTATTCCAAGGTTTGAATTGTGTAGCAAAGTGTCTGTTGAACTTTTAAAGAAATACCTTGTATTTGTTAAAGGCATAAGTTAGCACAAGTCTGTTATTAACTCTTTCCAAAGGAAATGGTAAAATCAGGTTTTCACAGCTGCCTTTTGGCTGCTGAGATGCTTTGCTGAGATGTTTCTGATCTCTGAGAAAGCAGGTGGTGAGCACAGCGTTGAAGCAGCTGGTTGTAGATCTTGGGTAACTGGATTTTGCAAGAGCTGAGAGGACAAACCCCTCCCTGTGTGTGCCTGAGGAATGCAAACAACCCCAACCAGCTTGGAAAGCGTGAGACTGGTGCTGCTGGGGTCAGGGTTTGGAGTGCCTTCTGTTGGGAGTCATGGTTTCAATCCCTTTCCAAGCCCCCTGGGAGCCCAGATTCACACAGCTTCCTTCTGGTAGAATGTGTGTGTCTGAGGGTTGCAGGATGCTGGGCTTTGTGTCCTTCAGAGGACTCTTGAGGTTGAGGATGTGTTGGGAATCAAGAGCATTTAGTTTTGCCATCACAGTAAAGGTTCAGGGGGTGTGTTGAAGCACAGTTCCAGGTGACATGGGCAAGAAGCCTTTTGAAACATGTCCATACCTTGACATGATCTCTTTTTGGCCTTTCTTACTTAAAAGTTTGGGTTTTTTTTTCTAATTGATCTCTATCTGGTATTGTATCAAATACAAGTAATTTAACCTTCCCAGGTGGTTTGTGTTGTCTGTGCCTGATTGTGCCTGGCTAAATTCCTACTTGATCCTGATGTGAGGCTGGCTGTATCAAAGCAGAACAGTAAATAATCCCTGTCTTGAGGTTAAAACTGGAGACATGCCTGTGACTGAGGACTGGCTGGAATTGTGACAGCAGTAAAAATGACAGCAAACCCTGTAAGCTCCTGACGAACACCGCAGGAATGTAGAAAAATAATCAGTGACCTGAGCTCTTCCAAGTCAGTCCTGTGTGAAGGAGTGTTAGGAATTGCTCTTCTGTAGTGATAAACTACTTGCTATAAATTTCTGACTTTTGGAAATCTGGCTCTTGGCGGTGAGTTGATACTCAGAGAGCTGACAGTGACCATGGGCCAGTGTTCAGCAGATATCTGTCACCCCTTATGATGTGGTAGCCCTGAACACAAGGTTATTACTTGCCCACTGAGCTTTTTAGCTGCACAAGGTGCTGTCAGTAGTGTGCTCTTGGATTATGAAGGATAATGAATTAACTTGACCAGATTTTGAACATTGATGTTTTGAGGTCTTTAAAAGATTGTTGGCCAGAGAAGTTGTGGCTGCCCTATCCCTGGAAGTATTCAAGGCCAGGTTGAAGGGGGCTTAGAGCAACCTGGGACTGTGGAAGGTGTTCCATGGCAGAGGGTTGGAACTGGATGGTCTTTAAGGTCCCTTCCAACCCAAACCATTCCATGATTCTGTGAAATACAGGAGAGAGAAGCTGCCACCTCCACCCGGAGGAAGGGCACCAACCACACAGCTGTGACTCATCCCTGTGGACTCCTGGCAGAGGTGGCAATCTGACAGTTTTGTGGGTGTGTTTGTAACGTGTTTTGTCATTTTGCAGTGCAATACCTTCATCTGCAGGTTCCTCAGCCTCAATCCTGTCAGGCAAGAAAAGAAGCAGCTGATGCCCAACGTTATTTCTTCATGGGAAAACTGCAAATGAATTGGAGCACCCAGGCAGGGCTGGGTAAGGCTGAGAGTGAGACTGGGGCGGGATGGCAGCAGATGAGTGGTTAGATAGTCACATCTGAGACCTTGGGGATCCCTGGCTGGGTTAAGTCTGCTCACAGTAGATCCCAGACTTCTGAAAACGGTGAGTACTGCCACAGAACATCATTATTTCAGAGCTGCTGGAGGATTATCAGTGGTCTGTGAAATTGGTTCATTCATAATCTAGAATGCATTTAATTGCTAAGGCTGTCTTCACTTTGCACATCTTTCCTCAGTTCTATATTCTCTTTATATCTGTGAAAATAATTAGATCTCATAATTAACCTCTGATTTTTTTCCTTATAGTTTTGTAATTGGTCTCTAATCAGTGTTGTCACTTTTAAGAAAATTTGGAGTTTCCTGATGGCTATATATAACGATTACTCTTCTCTTAGAACTTGCTTCACTTAAATCAATGCTTTCCAACTATGATTCCTTTAAAAATACAACTAATACCATTCTGGAGAATTAAGAACTTTACTTTTTATCCTTGGATGACCATGTGAACGCTAAAGCCTCCTGCTGCAGCCTTAAGTTGCTTGGTAGCAATGGCAGGTTATCATGTTATGGTGGTTTATTGAGTTTTAAGCAAGCCATGTAGCCATTCAAGCCCTAAACCCAATAGATTAGATTCTGTAATAATGGGTTTAATGGTTCTAATAAATGTTAAAGTTCCAAGTTTGTAGTGTTTGGGAAAATATATTTCTCTAGCAAATTATTGCAAGGTGAGTATAAATCTTAATTTTGTAAAAAGTGTACTTGTAACTTTTTTTGTGCAGGATACCTTTCTCTGTAAATGTAACTATAGTTTGTTTTCTGGAGTAGTGGAGAGGGGAGAGAAGTGACTCCATGTGACAAAGGACCCTTTGGCCAGAGACTTTGAGTCCAGCATTGTGGGGGGTGTAACTCCCACAGTTGTCATTGTTTGGACAAATCCCTCTGGTAGCTATGCCCATGTGGGGCCACACTGCTGTGCAATGCATCTTTCCAGTAGTTAAGAATATGCTTGGGGCAGAGGAAAGGAGAGTTCTGTAGGGTTTTACAAAATACTTCAGTTTTACATCAACAGGAGTCAGACTATGGGATTTGAATGCCAGGCTGTGAGCATTAACCAACGTATGGATTACTTTTTAAATTCATGATCAGTTGTGGGCTTTTTTTTCCCTCTTTTGAGAGGCTTTTTGTTCTCTTATAACCACTGTCCATCCCATCTCTCCTTGTTGTTTTCCTTGTGTTGAGCGGTTTGAAATGAGTTGGAGGAGGAGGATCGTCAGCTGGGGACAGTCTTCTGAGCTGCATATGGAAGTGTCCCCTTGCTAGAAAGTCCTTTTCACATGAGACACCTCAGCTGCTCATGTACCTGTGTCCTGATGGAGCAGAAACCTCTGGAATAGAGGAGTATCATGATTACAGCTTCTTAAAAAGGCAGGGATTATTGGCAGTAGATAGTTTATGATAAATCATCCTCTCTCTGTACGCGCTCTCCTGTGGCCCTGTGTCACTACGTCCATGTTTTTTCCTAAAGTAACAGTGGCTTGCTGCTGTCTTGCTTGTTTTGCCCCAAGTTTCTCCAGCTGCACAGGGGTTGCCTTGGCAGCTTCTTGCAGTGCTGGGACTGGGTGGTTTCCAGGATGAGTCAAACAATGCAGCCGAGCGAGCTCAGTGTTTCACTGCTGGCAGGTGCCGCTGTCTTGGTGAGCCCGTGATACTTGGAGATGTCCCAGATTTCTACCTCACTCACAGGTAACAGCCCTAGGTGGGGTTCTACCAGTGATAAATGCAAAATGAATGTGAATTGATTAATAGTGAGACACGATGAGCTCAAGGATTCCGAGCTGTGAACTAGAATTAGGACTATGAGCATACAATAAACATTTAATGACTGCAGAAATCGGAAAAGAGTTCAGTGCAGCCTTTCACCTCAGACCTGCAGGTGTTTCCCAGCCACCTCCCATTCTTTGGAATATCAATCCAAGTATTTTGGCTCCCTTCTCCTTATCTGTTTTATTTCCTTAGATGAGCTAACGGCTGCTCGCTTTTAACCCAGAAAATGCTTTTCATATTAACATTTGAATTCAAAGGCTGGCACAAGGCTGTCCTTTGGAGCTACCTTAGAAATTCAGTGCATCAGTTGAGCTCTTACTTTTATGATAATTTCATAATTAAGTAATAAACCTACAGATCTAAAAACATAGCACAGTGGACAAACATCACAGATGAAAGGGGCAGCCAGCTGCAAGCCTGGGCCTTTGATGCTGTCAGATGGGAGAGCCTGGAGCCTCTGGATGGGAAAAGACATCTCTGCTCTATCAGTGCAGGACCCCTTCTGCTTCTGATCAGCATCATCTGTGCTGATCAGTACGTGTCAGGGGGAAAATTGAGTGGCTCCTCTCAAAGCATGGTAATTTGATGAGGTTTTTCATGTTGCCATCTCCTGAGATCCAGCTGTCATCCTGTTTTGCCACTGGGCATTTGCTTCTTGCTTTAGTGTTTTAGTTCACTGAGTTTTATGCATTTTATTTTTATTTTTTTTTTAGGAAGTTACTGAATCTACTTATACTTGTGGTGATAGAAGATCAGTGTGTCAATTCTTCTGAACCCACAGCAGATGTTGCTTTTGCCTTGGACATGTCTAGCATCTAATAATCAGATTTGATGTATCACATTGTTTTTCCTTCATTCCCTTTGCTGGATTATTTTCCCCTAACAAATATGCCTGTAACATAATATATCCTGTTGCATCCCAGGATGTTTAGCTTTTACCAAGGACCATGGGAAACTTCATGGAGGGAATAGAGGTCTGAGTCCTTCTGCAAAAGAAATAACTCTGCTTCAGTCTGGTCCTTGTTCCTCAGATTTTGATATCTGGGCCCTGAGTGCCCATGTTTCCTACTCACATGGCAGGAACTGCCCAAGGAGAGCAGAGCATTGAGCCTGGTGAAGATGAGACCGTCTTAAATCACTTCAAAAGGGTCCCACAGGCTGAACTGCTTTAATAAGCTCTCCAGCTCACTGTTTGCAGTAAATTATTAATGCAGTAGCTTCCAGTGTAGGACAGATTTTATTTCTTTTTTTTTCTAAGAAAGGGTTCACAAGTAATTTTCAGTAAAGGTAATAAATTGTGAATGTCTGAAAATCACCTTGCAAGCCCAATAAGGACAATTGTTGGCATAGGTTTAGCTGCTTTTTTGCTAGTAATCAGGCTGTGTTCAAAAAGTGGAAACAGAGACGTCTAAACTTCTTTAACATTTTTCCAGGAGGAAAGCAGCAAATGCTTGGGGATGGATGTGAGGGTGATCCACTGCCTGTTCCTTTGGGCTGTGCCCTTCTTCCTGGCCGTGCCACACAGCACTCCCAGGGTAAGTTTCACTAGACCAGGCTGCTCAAATGCCCATTAAATTAACTTGAATACTTCCAGGGATGGGGCAGCCACAACTTCTCTGGACAGCCTGTGCCAGTGTCTCACCACCCTCATCATCAACAACTTCCTCATCTGAGACCCTGTGCACGAGCTCAGAGTGTCACTTCAGTGGCAGGGTCCAACTCAAGGCTTCATGACAGACTATAAATAGAGAGTTCTCAGTTGGTCTGCATGAGCAAAGGGCCACAGGCTCTGCATTCTGGACCTCAAAAGGACTATTTTCCTCTTGAAACCCTTTCTGGTTTGTACCAAGGAGTCATCTTTTACTTACTTATGTAAACAATCACTCTACATTCCGCTTCTTATTTTTCAGGTTCTCAGTAATGAATCAAAGACTGGTGATGAGCAAGGTACAGTGACTAACTACGTGCCTTGGTTAATGCTTTGGGAGATGTTATCAGTTATCAATACTTTACACCCCGATACTCCCATGGACCATGGTATGCTGTTCTTTCACCTTGTAACAGTATCTGCTTGGTTTACTTCCCAGATGCCTGTATAAATCTCATTCCCTGCCAAGATAACGGAGCAATTTGTATTCAGCCTTGCTCTCCCTCCTTCCACGGGGAGACAAGCTTTGTCTGTGAAGACAGAAAGTGGCAAATGCTGTCAGATGCCTGTGCAAGCCTGGATGTTCAGTCCCTTTTTCAGGTGAGAAAACAGTTGTGCACTGACTTTGGCCTGACTTGTAACTTCTTGCAAGGACAGACCCTCCTTCCATGTGCTTTCAGTCTTGAGCAAGGGGAGATGGGATCCTAAAACACAGAATACTTTGATAGCAGGCTTTGACTTCATGGAATCAAAGAATTGTTTAGGTTGGAAAAGGCCTCTGAGATCATTGAGTCAAACCATTAGCCCAGCACCACCATTTCAGTGCTGAATCACATCCTCAAGTGCCACCTCCACACCTTTTTTGAGCACGTCCAGGGATTGTGATTCCACCACTTCCCTGGGTAGCCTGTTCCAGTGCCTGACTACCCCTTCAGTGAAGAAATTTTTCCTACTATCCAATCTAAATCTCCCTTTATGTGACTTGAAACCATGTCCTCTTGTCCTGTCACTTGTTACCTGTGAGAGGAGCCTGACCCCCACCTCACTATTACCTCATTTCAGGTAGTTGTAAAGAGTGATAAGGTCCCCCCGAGATTCCTTTTCTCCAGGCTAAACATTCCCAGATCCCTCAGCCACTCCTCATCAGACTTTGCTCTAGTTCTTTCACAATATTAAATCAGGTGATAGGAAATAAATTTGGAAAATTCTTGTGTGGAAACATAATTCAGAAACAAGGTTGCCTTATTGACTTGTCTGGTGTTCCTCATGTGGATCTAATGCAAGTTAAGAACACAAAAAGATGAACCTGAGGAAAGAACACCAGTAATGTGTGTAATAATCGGATGATTTATGACAAATTCTCCTCAGCTGCAAGATCCTTATTCAATTCACTTGAAGAATAAGACATTGCATTTAGTTCTCTCCCCTTCCTTTATGATATCACCATGATATTCTTCTCAGATGAGCTTTGCTTTGGGTTTCAGTCCATCTGGCATGTTCTCTGCACACCCAACACTGAATCTCTTGCCTGGTTGTAGCTGCAGCTTCATTTTCATTCATTAATTGTCTCAAATCTATTTCCTCCCTCCAGAGGATATCCCAGAGTGAATTCCTCCCATGCTTTGGAGGACACGGTGATGCTAGAGAACATCATCCTTTTGTAGAAGGAAAGCCAGGGCATGAGCAGCCTGGAGATGGAGCAAAACATTTTGGTGCTGGGAATCATAGCTGCCAAGCTGATTTTTCATGCATTGTCCAAGATATCCTGTCTTCACCAGCCATCCCAGGAAACATTGCTGATATAGTGGAATTGCTAAAGAAGATTTCCCTGCTGCTATCAGAGAATGTCACTAGAGGAAAAATGAAGGTATTTACTTTTATTGGCTTTGGGAGGTGCTTCTGAGCCTTACAGAGCATCCACAAGTATTTTGTCTTTGTAGCCACTGTCCAATGAAGTGGTGGCTGCAAGTCACATGGAGATCACCTGGAAAGGGTTTCCAGAGTGGGATATTTTGTTGTCAGAGAAACTGTTTGACCTATTCATGTGTGATGAAAATAGACTGTGGAATTAAATTTCTTTAAAAGCAAAAGCTTTCAGGAAGTGATGTTATAGGCATGGGATAACAGTAGTAGGAAGAATTAATTTTTGAAGTATGACACTGTGGGGAAGGAGCCTTGGAGGTGCTGACCTGCAGCTGTGTTGTCATGTGTTGTACAAGACTGAGATCTTTCCATGATGAATTCAGAAATCAGAGAGTGGGGGAAGAAATATGGGGAGGGTGGTGTAAATCACACATGCACAGTGGGTCAGTATCTGGAATAGAACTAGGGTGTCCTTTTTGCTTTATATTTACTTCTTCAATCACCTTTTGACGTAGGATATGAAGAAGATAGGACAGTTCTAGTAAGGAGATGTTTGGGTTTGACTGGGATGGATCATGGGAACATATTCATTGTCAAAAGGATTATTCCTTTTATAGAAATCACTAATGAATTAAATGAGCCTTTTTGGAGGCTCTGCCAGTAGAAAAATAATTGGTTTCTTCTAACATAAAAAAATAAATTATACTTTGCTTGTTTGTTTCAGAGCTACAGCAGGATAGCAAACCATATTCTGAACAGCTCCATCATTTCCAACTGGGCTTTTGTAAAGGACAGAAATGCTGGTTCAATATTACTGGACTCGGTGAATTTATTTGCTGGGAAACTTCTTCTAAGAAACGGGTCAGAAAGTATCCAGGAGCCCTTCATCGCTACCAAAGGCTACAGCATACACAGAAACACTTCAGGAAAGAGCTTTGACTTTTCCATGGAGTTCAATAGCACAGTCAATATCACTGGGCACATGGTGATACCAGAAGAAGAGCTTCTGAGGTTACCCAGGGCTTCCAAAGCCATCAGCGTTGCATTTCCGACGCTCGGAGCCATCCTAGAGACCAAGCAGCTGGAGCCCGCTTTTGTGAACGGGATGGTGCTGTCAGTGTCGCTGCCAGAGGAGCTGCAGAGTATTTTGCTCACCTTTGAGAAGCTGAACAAGCTGGGACAGGCGGGGGCTCAGTGCGTGGGGTGGCACTCGGCCGAGCGGCGCTGGGATCCCCGGGCGTGCGAGGTGCGGGCCCACAACAGCAGCACTGTGGTTTGTGTCTGCGCCCACCGGCGCCGCACCTACAGCTCCTTCTCCATCCTCATGTCCCCGGCCGCCCCGCGCAGCCCGGCCCTGGATTACATCACACGGGTGGGCCTGGGCCTCTCCATTCTCAGCCTGGTCCTCTGCCTCGTCATCGAGGCTGTGGTCTGGCATCACGTCACGAAAACGGAAATAACCTACATGCGCCACTTCTGCCTGGTCAACATCGCTGCCTCGCTTCTCGTCGCTGATGTTCTGTTCATCCTGGCAGCCATTGTGCACAATGCAACCCTCAACCACCAGCTGTGTGTGGCAGCCACTTTTTTCCTTCACTTTTTCTATCTTGCCTTGTTTTTTTGGATGTTTGCCCTGGGCCTCTTGATTCTCTATGGATTGTTATTAATTTTTTTAAAGATAACAAGATCTGTATTCTTAGCTGCAGCATTCTCTATTGGATATGGATGTCCCTTGGTCATATCTATCCTCACTGTTGCTATTACTGAACCAAAAAATGGCTATTTAAGGAGTGAAGCCTGCTGGCTCAATTGGTATGAGACAAAAGCCCTTTTGGCCTTTGTTGTACCTGCCCTGAGCATCATTGTTGTGAATCTCATCGTTGTGGTCGTGGTTGTGATGAAGACTGGGAGATCCTCTGTGGGAGAAGGCTTCAAGTCACAAGATTTGAGCAGCATGATCCGGGTCAGCAAAAATGTTGCCCTTCTGACACCTCTGCTGGGCCTCACCTGGGGGTTTGGGTTAGCGACGATCATCGACAGCCGCTCTCTGGCTTTCCACATCACGTTTGCACTGCTGAATGCCTTCCAGGTAAACTCTGGGACACTGGGAAATAGTGTGTGTGCTCAGACCTTGAGCCTCGGATAAAGGTGCCAGATCAAAGAGGGGCTGGCAGCACGTGCTGTGCATGAAAAGTAGGATCTCAGCTTTCCCTTCCACTCGGTGCTTTCCCATGGTACAGGCACGAGGCATCCCGGGTTGGCGTTGTAGGTGCAGATGGGTAATGGAACAAACTGGTCTGGTTTGAAATGCAATGAAGAATAAAGGTGAAGAATTTTTGTTAAATGTAAAATCCACCAGGTAATGTCCATAACTGCAAAGATGTTTCATCCTTATTGATTAACAAATACACAGAAAAATCCCATTTGCCATTGAAGATGACACTGGCAGAGGTTGCCCAGAGAAGCTGTGGCTGCCCCATCCCTGGAAATGTTCAAGACCCAGTTGGATGGGGCTCTGAGCAACCTGGTCTAGTGGAAGGTGTTCCTGTCCATGGCAGGAGGTTGGAACTGGATGATCTTTAAGGTCGATTCCAACCCGAACTGTTCCATTCCATGACTGATTCCGTGCCTTTGATTAACTCACCAGCATAAACACCCAGTGCTACCTGATGCACTGCTGCATACCCAGTCTGCCTTATCTCTTCTTGGCTCAGTCTGCACTGAGTGGGCTGAGAAAGTCCTGGCTTGTTACCCGTCAGTCCAGCTCATAGTTAGGATTAACAGAGGTTATATCCATTCCTGCTGTTCCCAGAGAACCCACGTGACCTGGGTGGATAAACCCATTTTGTGCATTGCTGTTACCTGAAGCACAGCTGATGAGATCTCTCCTTAACAAAAGGACATCTAGAAACACTTAAGAATATCATGTGGTTATGCTGGTTTTGTTAACTGGTTTTGCAATTTCTTAGGGATTCTTCATCCTGCTGTTTGGGACACTTCTGGACAGAAAGGTACTTATTCTGGATTATATGAACATTTTCTATGCCCTGAGAAACTGTTCCCTTTAATATTTTTCATTTGAATCTGCAGACAAGAGAAGCCATAAGGATGAACTGCCTTTCATCAAGGCGGAAGTGGGGTCTAGAAAAGGTAAAGTTTATTTATTTTCCCATTAATGGCTTAATTTACCAATTTACTAATCTTCTTGTTTGTATGTGGAAAGAATGGAACCATCCACTACATCTTACACTGTTTCACATTTTTTCAAAGGCAAATTCTTGCTGAAGGACATACAGGTATCTCAAAAGTCTGGTTAGGGCATTAAGCTTCTAAATACCAGAAGTGGCAAACGATAGATTTTTGTGACCACTACATAACTTGCTGCTGTGGTTACAAAGATAACAGTGGTATTTTAATCTAATCTCTTCACCTGCAGATGTCAAAGCCTGTTAGGTAGACAATGCCAGTGATTTTTTTTTCCCCATATGTGAATTAGATTTACTTTAAGGTCTCTGGATAATGAAGGAATGGAATTAAGAATCCAAAATCCCAATATTTCGACCTGTTTGCTGCTTTCACAAAAATACGGATCTGTGTGCCAGCAGGGCTGATTTAGGATATCAGAGGATTGTTCTTCTTTCAGCTGAGGGATGGAAACCACTCAGAGCCCAGACAGAGTGTCTGGTGCTAACTGGTGTGCACTCATGAGAGCTTGAGGTTCTTTTAAATATCAGAACAATTCATTAAAAGCAATGTTTAAACCTTAAGGAAACAAACTGTGTTTTAGAAGCTTCCTATGAAAACTTTGGCAGAATTGATGAGTTGACATCACTGAGTCGGTCTGTTCCTGCCTCTGCTGAAAAATTTTGTCTGTTTGGTACCACGGCTTTAGTGGTTTCACACAATATTTATAAAAGGGAGCCCCCTTTAGGTGTCTCAAGAATTACCTGCAGTGCTCCTGCTGTCTCCCAAAGAAAACTCTGTCAGTCCAGTCTGGACATGGGAAAAAAAATTTCCTTGCTTTTTTTCCAGTCTATTTCTCAGTTATGATCCTTGTATTGAAAGCTGCAGAGATCTTCCAGTGACAGTGTTCAGATGTTCTTCGTTTATGAGGGGAAAATAGAGGGGTTAATCCAACTATTCCTCTCCTCTGAAACCAGCATTTGGGTCATCTGGGGCAGGAGGGATTGTGCAACTTCCAGATTACAATTCTTTTACAGATCCAGGAAGATCCAGTAAAGATGTTTCACATCTTGTCAGGCATTAGGTCAGGACTGAAAGTTGGAAAGTTAAAATTCTCTCAAGACACCATCAGTATAATAGTCTGGAAACAACAGATGGGAATGTCACTAATGCCATGACTCAGCAACATTTGATAAAAGTACTGAGTGATCTCACTGGGCAAAACTTGATGTGGAAACCATGGTTGTGTGTGCCCAGGAATTTGGGTCGATGTTGTCACTCTCCTGTGTGGAAGAAACCACGTGTAGGTGTTTACTGTGGCACAGCAGAGGGGAAAGATGTGAGTCATCCACTTTTGTAAACTCGGGTGTAAACATGGAGTTTGACTCATTAGAGCTGGAGAAGTTTGTCACACCCGAGATGATTGTTAAAAAAAAAAAAAAAAAAAATCTTGTTTCAGTGAGCCTCAGAATTATAGGATTGTTTAGGAAAGACCTCTGAGGTCGAGTTCAACCATTAACCCAGCACTGCCAAACCCACCACTAAACCATGTCCCTCAGTGCCACATTTACATGACTTCGAAATACTTCCAGGGATGGTGACTCCACTACTGCCCTGGGCAGCCATTTCCAATGATTCCAACTCTTTTGGTGAAGGAATCGTTCCTAATATCCAATCTAAATCCCCCTGGCACAACTTGGGGTCACTTCCTCACATCCTGTCCCTTGTTACCTGGGAGCAGAGCCTGATCCCTGCCTGCCTGCACCCTCCTGTCAGGGAGCTGTGGAGGGTGAGAAGGTTCCCCCGAGCCTCCTTTTCTCCAGGCTGAGCCTCTTTCCCAGCTCCCTCAGCTGCTCCTCATCAGACTTGTGCTCCTTCCCCAGCTCTGTTCCCTTCCCTGGACACGCTCCAGCCCCTCAATGTCCTTCCTGAACTGAGGGGCCCAAAATAGGACTGTGTATCTGGGGGTTTAATGGTCAATGTAAAACACTGGAAGGGTTGTGCAGTCTCTTGCTTCAGGCATCTGAGTTTCCCCAGACCTGCAGGAGCCTTTCCTGTAGGCCACATTTTAAGGTGACCATCCTGTGGTGCTTCTCACAGGATGCTGAGGCCCATCCTGTTTGAAATGGACCCTCCACCTCCACAGATGGTACTTTAAATCTGACCTGATTGTTTTCCCTCCTAGTCCTAGCAGTGGACTGTTGCCTTCAGTGGATCTGACCAGCAAGAAGAAAAGGAGCACCTCCTGCAGAGAAATGCTGTTTTGAGGTGAGCTGAGGAGCCTGACCAGCTCAGAGCATGGACAGCACTGTCTGGGAGCACAACCATGGGAATCATCATGAAAACCAGAAGAGAAAAGGCCCTGAACCTGCTGTCAGGAGCAGGAAACCATCAGTGTTCCTGCAACCCTTGGAGGAAACATGCTGAAACATAAAGCTTGTTTCTCACCTTTGTGAAAACTGCTGTGAGGAGAGTTTGTCCTCGTTTGCCATTTCAGTGCTTCAGTTTCTTTCTTCTTTTCTTTTTTATCTTTTTTTTTTTGTCAGTGCAATAAGGAGCTGTACCATATGTGGAGCTGTTCTAAAATTATTTAATTTTTCATGTGATGTACAATTGTTGAGCATTATCTAGCTGATTTTGGCTGTCTTTTCAGCAAAACGGATTCTATTTGTTGCTACTGTATTCATCATTTCCATTTGTCCTCCCAGACTGATGGACAACTCTGTTTCTGCATTGCAGCTGTTCTCTCCCTCCCAATATTTGTTGTCTCCATCTCAGTGCTTGTGTGTCAGAGGAATTGTACAAAGCCCTTTTCTGATCTGTCAGGACAGAATTTTCATTTTTTTTCCTGTCCTGCAAGACAGTGACAGAGATAAACAAGAAAGAGGACTCTGCAAATAATCAGTTTCCCCCTTTAGATGTGGAAAAGCAACCTTGGAATACTCATCAGAGCTGAATCAAATGGATGGACATCTCCTGTGCAATGTCCTAACAAAGGAAATTGTTTCTCCACATGAGATGGGGTATTGAGTTTAATTAGAAAATCTGTCCTTGGTCTGAGAAACCCTTTCTAATGAAGGCTTTGATAGAAACATTATTGACTCCTCTCAGGGGAAATTGATGGAAATGAAAATAAAGTTTAAATTTTGTCATTGTTTATAATAAGTGGTACTTATCCTTCTCTACCAAAAATGTACATAAATGCCCTGCAGTATTAGCTGGTATTATTCAAGTCAGAAATCACTTAAACCCATGTGGCTTCACATACATTTGAAATATAGAAGATTTAAGCAAAATAGAACAGTTTAATGTCATCAACAAGCCTCTACTGAAGAGGGAAAAAAATGCCCTGGCATGGAAAAACCCACAGCCAGATGTTCTGGTGGGAGAAGGTGAGGAGGGTCTGGAGGGCCATGAGGCATTTCTTGTCCTCAGACCTCTGTTGCTTCCTCTCCTCTCTTCTTTCCTCTTGACTCTGATCTTGTTGCAGTAGTCCATCCCTGTTCCCTTCACACAGCCCATCTGCACGTTGGAGAGCTTTATTCAAACAGAGCTAAAATTGGGCCTATGTGCTGCTGAAACAACTTTTACAAGACCCCAAGGTCTGCTTCTTGGTGTCATTTTATTAATGAAATGTTTGGATTTTTTTTACAGCACCTGAAAATTTAAGAAAACTTGCCACAACCCAGCACCTGCCCTTCTCTCATGTGTTAAACCAGTCTGTTACTACAGGGGAATTTATAGAAGGTCTCAGATGAGGCTTCCCATATTATGGACATCCCCTCCAGAATCACAGGAGGCTGAGCAGGAGTCTTGCCCCTGCAATAGCACCATGAAAGGAATCTGTTTCATTTGCTGTTTGTCAAAGTGTGCTTGAAGCATGGTGCTTATTTTCAGCACCTGGCACGTATCAGGGTTTTCCCCTGTGGTTTATGGTCATTTAGGTATTTAAAAATAACAGGGGTGAGGGAGCTTTACAGAGAACCAGTTCATGGTCCAGGATGAGGAGGTGCACTGAACTTCTATTTTTAACATCCCAAATTTAAACTGTGCAGGAGCATTTAATGAATAAATATATTTGAGGGGTGAAAGCTGTAGCTGTCCTTTGTGGGCTGTAAACTGGTATTTCTCTGAATGCCATGGGCTGACAGCCCAGCCTTAATTGCAGCTGTGGAGAGGGAATCACCAGAGCTGGAATTCTGCCAGTTTCCCAAATTATCTGTGTAGCAACAGCTTGATAATGTCAGTGTTGTGTGGCACAGTTGCACCCCTTGATGTGCAGGAGCTCGACTGAAGCTGTTCCACCTCGCCTGCCAAAGTGGTGAGACCTGAAAACTGCCAGTGCCCTCCTTGCCAAGGTGCCAGAGTTCATTGCACATCCCATTTCTTTCCATTGGCTTTCAGCACTGGTTGTGTGGCCAAGCATGTGGCTACACAAACAGGGTCTGTAGGCCCATGTCCTCCCAAAGCTAAGTCTCATTTCAGGGGAAAGCACAGTTTGGGACATGCAGCACTATTTCACCTCCTGCCCCACAGTGAGGATGCTCCTAAAATCCCTGGTGGATGTGGTTCTCCCAGGAAAGGGCCCCTTGGGAGCGCTGCCTCCTTCTCTGGCTCATTTCAGTGGTTTTGTTTAGGCCAACAGCACTATGGGAATATATTTTTAGCACAGAAATCTGTGAATGCCATCAGGTCAAAATTCTAAACTCACCAGTATTCTCCTTCCCTGCCCCTCAGGTCAGATGTCCCATTTGTATCCTGCAGGCAGGGCAATGCTGATTACGTAGTTTACAATTTCTAACATATTCTGTATTATAAAGCAGATTATTTTTGTTTTCATTCTCTCAAGGGGGGCACAATCAATATCAAACGGATACTGGTGCACGGGAAGTTCCAGCTGAACTTGAGGAAGAACTTCCCTATGCAGTGACTGAGCACTGAACAGATTGCCCAGAAAGGGTGTGGAGCCTCCCTCACTGGAGATGTTCCAGAACTGTCTGGACACAGTCCTATGCCATGTCCTCTAGGATGATGCTTGAGCAGGAATGTTGGACCAGATGACCCCACTGTGGTCCCATCCAACCTGACCCGTTCTGTGATTCTGTAAAATGCCATTGGAGTTGTTCAGAATTTTAACTTCCCTGTTAGATTTTAATGTAGTGAAATCTTTCCATGGTTTTTCTCTGAACATTCTGGTTTGAGGTGTTTTTCTTCAATAACTTCCATCTGGGCGTGACAGAGAAACCTTTCTAATGGTGTAAAGCTTGTGAACTTCTTTACGTGCAATCTGTGTATCAGGTCAGATGTGGCTGTGATGCCTTTTCCTGGTCTTAAAATCATGAGACAAAAACGGTTAGAAGGGAAAAAGGGATTTTGCCTCTGTATTTATTTTAAGGATCCTTAGGTGCACCACGTCCAGGTTAAATGCACCTCAATGTACACCACAATTGTCTCCAAAAGATCTGGTATGACATTATAGGTGTTGCTAATTAGCATATCTGTCAAAAATTCCCCAATGAGAG
Source organism: Monarcha castaneiventris obscurior (assembly GCA_026261815.1). NCBI lineage: Eukaryota > Metazoa > Chordata > Aves > Passeriformes > Monarchidae > Monarcha > Monarcha castaneiventris. The sequence continues at coordinate 31,823,902 of JAMPIT010000624.1, read as the reverse complement.
GCTCGAATGAGCCCCTCTCCCCAAGGAGCCTTCCCCCTGGATGGTTCTATCTTAGTTTACAAAATGTGTTCTGGAGAGGACCTTGGGGTCTGCGGCATATTGCTCCCTAACTACGAAACCTCTAAAATGTTTCATCTCCCAGCCTAACAAGCAAATCCAAGAATGTAGGCAAAAAGCACCAAGAATACAGAAGTTGTAAAAAGGCATAACAGGGGTATAAAATAAAAGGCAAAAAATCATGGCCTCAGTTGGACATTGTGTGTTCCTTCAGGCCCCTCAGCTTCCTGTTTTATCTGAAACTCAGCCTGGCTCCAGTGACACCCTGGGGCTACTTCAGGCTTTGGGAAAAGGTGCATGTCCCTTCTGATCTGACAAAAATAGTTCATCTGTCACTAATTACTGCAGCCATTTGCTAAGGCCATTCATTTTCACAACTGGAAAACGTCATCCGAGGTCTATTTATTTACTTAAACTGCAGCCAGTCAATGGAAAGGCACTTTTATTTGTTCAGCAGTGCTAAACTTGAAAATCCCAGTGCTCTCTTGCTTACTTAAGCATCAATCTTTAATTATTGCTCTTTAACCTGCATGTAAGATGTGTGAGTACCCTTTGGGTACTTTTGTTTCAGGTTGAGACCAGTAACAAATCATCTCTTTGGGCTGTTTGAGGATTAAGTGTTGAACAATGGATTGATTAGCAAGATCATTCCAACCCTTGGGCAGTGCAAGTTGAGTTTTATAATACAATTCCTATTCATGCTGCAGCTTCTCTGGGCAGGGAACAGGCAGACTGTTGCAATTACTGGGCTGCTGGAAGATGGAGCTATATTTAGCTTGAGTTTGGCTTTAAATACCCTTGTTTAAGAAGGGTAAGTTAATAGAGTGAGTGTTTTGAGAAGCAGTGAGTTTCCCTTACCCTGGTGTTGCTAAACAGGCTTTCAGCAAACACCAATTACTGGGCTCTGTGCAGTGGTGTGAAGGCAGATCCCCAGCCTGTGAAATGGTCCCTGGTGGCCTCAACACTTGATCCCTGTCCCAGGCTGTCCTTCCCACTGCAGTATTGATAGCAGCAGCCGAATGTGAATTTCTGGGGTTAGAGGTGGCCATCTCCAGGCAGAGCTCTCTGCTCTGGCTGGCTCTGATGGCAATTGCATGAAAAAGGAAGCTGGGGCATTTCTTTCAGTATACTTGCATCAATGCCAACCCTTTTAATACACCCTGCTGCTCATTGGTACTGTATTTGGCCCACATCCTTGCTCTTAGAGTGTTTTTCTTCCAGAAATGCACCACTGGTGTCAATATTTCATCCTGATTTTTGTGTTACAAAGGAGCAGACCTGGGCTTGGGCTACCCCTGGCCTGTTTAAATCCCATCAGATCCCTCACCCTGCTCTGTGCCTTTGTGATGTTTCCACAGTAAATGATCCATTTTTTCCCTAGGTAATGACAGTTACTCATGCAATCCCTGTTTCTGTCGTGCTGCAGCTGGAAATCTCCCACATTGCTGAGATGGTTGGCTTGGGAGCTCTGGGACAGCCTGGATTTCTTCTGCATTATTACAAAACGTTGTCTTAATCCCTGCTTGCTTGCCCCCCTGACAGAGCCCGGAGGATTCATCTGGGCAGCTGGAGAGGTGCAGCAGAAATCCCCTGGTTATCTGCTGTGCCTCAAGCACAGGCACTGCAAGGCACAGGAGGGATAGGGCAGTGGAACAGAGGATTTTGGCTTCTTTATCAATAAGCTGTAAAGCTCCTGGAGTGTAATGTGTGTCAGGCTCTGTCAAAAGATCTATTGAAGACAAGACTTGAAGGCTGACTTTAAAGTGTGCTGATTAGCACTAAAATTCCTTTTAAAATGAACTGCCAAGCCCTAAGTGTCTTGAAAATGTCTGCTTTTGGGAAAAGGCTCACTGATACTTTTTTTAAGCTTTTATATTTTAAGCCAGACGTAACTGCTGAGATTAAGGAGAGCCTTCTCTTCTTTTATGTGATCAAACCACCTTTCAAGCTTCTTTTGATGGATTGAGCTGTCGTTTCCCTTTCAGAAGAGGACTTGTAGTATTGAATTTGTATTGATTTCCATTTTTGGAAGCAGACAGAAGAATTAATTTAGTACACAAATGCACCCTTCAGGTTACAAGCTGTGTTAAAGTAATAGGAATGTGGATCTTCTTCCTGTAATGAATGTGTGTGAAAACCTGCAAGGAGAAAGGAGCTCTCCCACATGATCTGGAGTGCTGCAGTTGTTTAGCAGCTGCAGAAGGCAGCCTCTGTGGAGGATGCTTCACTGTGGAGTGTTTATGAAGAATAAACATGCAAAATGTGATCCTCCTAATGAATATGTGATTCCTTTTTTTCTAAAGGAATGCTTCCCGTTTTGCTGGTTAAAATCCTGAATTGGAATCATGGAATGGTTTGGGTTGGAAGGGACCTTACTGGTCATTTAATTCCAACCCCCTGCCATGGACAGGGACACCTTCCACTATCCCAGGTTGCTCCAAGCCCTGTGCAACCTGGCCTTGGACACTTCCAGGGATGGGGCAGCCACAGCTTCTCTGGGCAGCCTGTGCCAGGGCCTCACCACCCTCACAGGGAAGAATTTCTTCCTAATATCCAATCTAAATTTTTTCTCTTTCAGTTTGTACCCATTACTCCTTGTCCTACCACTGCAGTTCCTGAAAAAGAAGTCTCCACACAACGTTCTCACAGAATTATTGTTAGTTAATAATTTTGTGTCATTCTGGTTGTGTTGCTTCTGATGAAAGGTGTCTGAAAGACACCAAAGCTATGAGTTTTGAGGAAGCTCTTGCCTCTGAAGTATCCTGATGAGGGTCGGTCTGTCTCAGCTTTTAGATGAAGTTTATGATTTTGTTTTGTCTAGCAACATCTCTCAGTGTAGTAACTTTTTTTTATTTTTAGTAAGGGGCTGTAAATGTAGGAAGTTACAGATTTATTCTTTGGCTTTATCACAAGACTTAAAGGTGTGTGTAGGTATGCACATGTATCAAAATACACTGCACAGCCTTTGTGCAGTTAAAATACAGCTCTTCATGCAGTATCAATGGAGGCTGTGCCTGGAATAATTTATTTTTGTTAACATCTTTATAAGACTTTGGATATGTAGAGGCATTTGAAATAAACCACTGAACCAATTAAGCGAAATGCCTTTGATAGGATTAAAATTTCCCAATTTGTGGCCAGCGGCAAAGATGTGGTGTCTGTTAGAGCTTGTATGGCTGGGGCCCCAGAGCACTGCAATTGTTTGTTGCCTGCAATCATCTAAGGAAGATGAGGAAAAACAAATTAATTTTCTTTTTTTTGTCATCAAAGATACAGGCAGTAGCTTCTCAGAGAGGCTGAGGTAAAGGCAAATATTTTTTCCCTAAAGGCAGATTGAAGGATTTTAAGAACAGAAGTGATGTGGAAGAATATGGAAATATGAAAACAATATGGAATAGAATAAAATAAAGTCCTTTTGCTTACAAAGAAGTCATAACATTTGGTTAAAAATCCCTAAATGTTTTAGAGATTTGTTCTTTTATTATCAGCAAAAAAGGAATTTTCTGGGGTGAGCAGAAGGATGCTTCGCCCCCTCCAAAACAGTCTACCAAAAGAATTGGAAGCAGTTCTATAATGAGAAGTCAGTGAAAACATTTTTTTTGTATCTTTTGACAGTGTTGAATTAGAGATGAAAATCTGGGTTTGAGGCCTTGTTCAGTATTTTCTGGCTGTAGTGTGGACCCAACACTGGCTGTTTCTACCCTTTTGTTTGCTGCTTCTGTCACTGCAGGGACTTGGTGGCAGATTTTCAGATGGGCTGTGGTTTTAGGTTCTTCTCAGTTCTCAGCTTGTTTACTCAGTCTACTCAGTGCAGAGCTAAAAACCATCTCTGAAACCCCTTTTTTCCCTCAGTGTGAGCTGAAGACCTTTGGCAATAGGTGGCCTGACTCTGTCCCATGGAGAGCACCATGTGTTCTTCAGTCTTGTGTACTCCTGTGTGAAGCCAAAGAGGAGCTGGGGACACGGTGAGCGTCCCTGTGGTCAGGGAGCAGCACCCAGGTAAAACTTTGGGCTCCTTGCATGACCTGGATAAAAGCTGTTTCTAAAAGTCAAAGTCATCTTGCTCAGCACATTCACACTTTCTTTTTCCTGACAAGACAGACTCTGAAGGTGCAAATATAATGGAATCTGTCGTTTTAATGTCATAGATTTTCACCCTCTCATCAGTGTGAGCACAGGCCTGTGGGGAATTTGCAGTGTGAGCTCTCAGCTCTCCATCCTGTGAAGAACCTCATTTATCAACTGGGGCCAGCTGCACAAAGCAAATCCAAAAGGCAGTGTTTTTTTTCAACCACAAAATTACATATTCGAAAGAATAACACCCACAAATACAAAAACTTGTTCTCTTTATTGACCAAATCCTAAACCAAATAACAGGTTTTTCACTCCTGAGACTGTGGCATAATCTTAAATAATTTTTTCAGATATTACAGTTTTGAAGATGAATTAGAGATCTACATAGTCTCAGATCTTATGGAGGTTCTCACAGAATTCTGTAAGAAAAATACAGGGGGTATGTAAAACAATTCTCCATCTCACTGAGCCCAGCTCCTCACAGGGGTAGTGTAGCAGAAAGCATGCATGAGATTATTAAATACAGCCCATTTTCAATAATTTTTAATCACTTCTCATCTCACTGTGTGCAGGGAAATAATCCATGCTCACTGCTAAGCATCTCCTACGCTACCCAGATATGTCAGGAGTGATGCCTGCAAGAACCAGCCCTTTCTGTGATTCCATGATGCTGTTGGTAGGAAAAATGCTTTAAATTCAGCCATGTCTTACTGGGAACTTTCAGAAACTTCGGATATCTGCATTTGGCTGTGTATTTTCTATAAATATTAACCTAACTTTTTAGAGCAAAGGTGATGAGGTGAAGACCTCAGGTCACTCAGGCAAAAAATTCACCCATCACACCTTGCCATCCTCTCCCTGGGACTCTCAAACAGGTTATTGCCTTTTCCCGTAGGGAAATTTTGAAGAAATGGAGTAGTTAGCAAATGGAGGCTTTTGCAGCTGAGCGCTTTCCTCAGCCTCTGTCCCTCCCTGAGCTCTGTGACAGGCTGTGCAGCATTCCATGAGCAAAATGCAAGTGCCCTGGAAAAAATCCATGTCTGTCTGTTCCTCCTGGAGGGGTGAGCCAGGAAATGCTCCAGAGCATCACTGCATTATTCCCCTTTGGGCAGGGGTGGGCACTGTGAGTATCTGCTGGGACCACGGGTGGGGTCAGAGATGGGCAGGGAGAAGGACGAGAAAGGAAATTCTGGATTGTCTGCACAAGAAACTACATGGCCAGCACAGGTGGATTTGGTAATTTTTAGTGTGGATGTTGTCCAGGATGAGTCATGAGTCTTCTTTCTTTGTCTTTCTGTATCTTGATTAAAATTTCTATAAATGACAGGACAATGAGTGGATAAAACTGGAATTCTATTCTCAATTTCACTGCACCCGTACTTTGTGGAAAAAGTTGGGATTCTTTCAAATTCGTGAACATTTTGATAAACATTTAATGGAGACAGTAAGTCAGCATTCTCCCTATGAAAGCTTTCATTTCCAGATGTACTTGCTACCAGGACTTGACTTGTATACAGTTGTACCACAGACTGTAAATGCAACAGGAATAACAAATGTCACCTCCAGTTCTGCTTCCTGTGTTATGGGCAAGCATGAGCAGATGTTTTAGAAGGCCAGTTCATCCCCTCTCTCTCCATTTTCTTCCCCAGTCCCTGTATTTGTTCCAGGCTCTTTCCACATGGAGTAACTGGTAGCAGTTTGGTACCTCTCTGACTGGAAGTTTAACTGAAATGTAGCCAAAGTGTGTCTAATCTAAAAAAATGCCCAGGACACACTTTGGAATTAATTCACAACCTTCCCCTTTCCTCCATGTGTGACACATCTGTCTCTCTTTCTTAGTACCAAAATACAATTCTGCTGATTTGCATCTGGAACTAAAGGCACTCTCAGAAAACCCTCTTTTCTTAATCACTTTTCTAGATCTTCTGTGCTATCTGGGATTTTTTTTAAAAATACTCTCTCATTGGAGCTGCCTGTTGAATTCTCAGATGTAATCACATCTTAGCTAAAAAAAGGTTGAAAGAATACTTTAGGCAGAATAATGGAAACATCTTTTTGTCTTGACAAGTTAATGCACAGTTTCACCTTTGCACATGTACAATGGCTACATCAGCTGAACATTTTATGCTGTTGGTATTTGTTTTCATTAGAAATGTGAGGTGATGTGACTTTTCCTATTATTGTCTGATTTCTCTTTAGGGGAAAATGTCAGTGTGACCTGATTAAATTAACATTCCTGAGGCAATTTCTGGCTGTGAACTTTTCTCAGAAAAAAAATCACCCATATGTGCTGATCATCTTGAACTTTAGCATGAATTAGGCATGCACTAATTTTGCTGGCAAATTGTTAACTAAGAAAAACCCTAAATTATGCCTTGCAAAGCTATTAAAAGCCAGTCACAAAGGTATAGACAAACATCTCTTTCTCTTAAGGTTCTCTATTATGACTTGTGAACAGTAATCACAGAAATATTTTAGTTATATTTCAGGATTCCAAAAATCTCAAGAAGATTGGATGGATGGTATAATAGATGCAGAAAATTACTAGTTAAATAATTTTAAAATTGATTTGGGGTGTAAGGAGAAAACATTGCTGTGAAATATCTGGGACCCTTTTACCAAATTCTCTGGGAGCAAGAAAGAAGAACTTACCCATATATTTCTGCTTAAGAATAGTCATTTCAGGTTTACAATCTGAAGTAAGAAACAAAGATTATAATGTCATAAAATGTTCAGAAAAAAATAATAGTGCACAATCTCAACCTCATGTAGTTGGCAGACTTAGATTTTAGCCAGAAAACCTTTCCAAGCTTGAAGAGACCCTGATTTTACTGGGAGTTTGGAGGACCATAATGTAGTAAATTAAAAGAAAATGATAAGACATCTCTCAGCTGTGCACACGAAGGCAGGTGGATGTGTTTCCAGTGATGCACTGGAGGCTGCAGCTCCCAGGGCTTTTGTGTAGCTGCCAGGCAGAGAGTTGAACACATTTTCCTGGTAGAAATAGTTGAGTGGTTGATCTGTGTTTGCTTGTGACAGAGCAAAAGTAAATCAGTTTTCTTTTCATGGCATAGAAGGACCAGGGACCTCATCAAAGCAAAGATCAGAATAGTTTAGTGAAGCACCTATAAATATTCACTGTTGTACGAATGCCTCTCTCCTATATCATGGTTTGAATTCCCTTAAAGTTCTTGGGAATGAAGGAAAAGCACTGAATGCTTCACTCACACCAGCATTTTTTTCAAGAGTTAGTTTCCAAAGTAGCTCTATACTTCACTTTTGTTAAAATCACTCAGAAAAAAAAAAAACAAACCTGGATAGGAGTAGAAAACTTTTCCGTTTTTATTGCTAAAAGAAATTGCCAATATGCTGTTCCAGTTTGATCTGCGCTTCCTGGTTTTGGTCAGGTTGAAATAATGAAGGAATTTAATACTGGATTCTCTCTTTTTCACTGTAGAAATTAATGATAAAACACTTTTTCCTACAGAAAAGCTCAGGGACCTTGGAAATATGCCCTGCACCAGGTCCTACCAGCACATTTGTGTGCAAATGTGTAGCTTATATATAATTTATGGGGATTATGCCTTTGAAAAATCTAAGCATGTTCAGCAGTGGCTGGTTAGTGTGATGTCCTGTCATGATATGCCTGAGTCTTTTTTTGAACATCTTTCCTTCCACACAAAGGTGTTAATCATTTACCAGTCCGCAAGGGATTGCACTCAAAGCTGTCAGAATTCCAGCTATCATTCCAGTAATTATCTTTTATCCTTCTGTGCCTTCCAGGGAACATTATTTTCAAATGGTGTATTTGCAGTTCTAATGAAGTTTTTTATTAAATCATTTTCTGCTTCTTGGATTGACCTTTTTTGAAGTTCCAGTCCATGTTACAAAGTCCACCCTCTGACTGGGAGCTCCCAGTATCCCAGCAGAGATCCTAACAGTGGTGTGTCACCTTTTAGAGGGAGAGACTGCAAACAGCAAGGGATTTAAAATAAACAAATAGATCCTTTCTGAACACTTGGAATGGCTGAGGTGAAGGCTTATCCACCATCATGGGTTTGCATGTTTTCAAATCTTTTATTCCTTTAGGAAGAAAATGTTTTTAGAGGGTAACACTTCAGGTTGCACATTTTTGACTGGAACTTTACTCAGCTGCCACATGGGACATTAAGGTCTTATAATGTGAAGGCACTAAAATTAATCCTCTAAGTGTAGAGGGCTCATATTTACACAGCATTTTCTCCATCCTGCTGATGGTCTGATTTATACTGCAATAAGAACATCATGAAAGAGGGGTTTAGAGAAAAAATTGGGTCTGTTCTCCTTGACCTTTCCAAGACTGAGCCAGGCTCATCTGCATACCATGGCCATGAGTTCCATCCTCACCTCTCCATGCTGTGGTCACTCTGTGGCCACCTCTCCTTTGGTCTCTGTCTCTCAGTGAATATAATGTTAGCAGTATCTTAAGTAATTTCAGTGCCTCAGCCTGTAAATTAATTTTACTCAGCCTGTAATTCTTACTCTGTTCATTTTATCATCTCCCAATTAATCTACTTTAGTCTCAAAATATCGACCATCTTGTTAAAAATATACTATAATAGTAAATGATTTAAATGCATGCTGAATTTACTTATATTAAGCATATACTTAATGTCATAGATATTAAACATATACTTAATGTCTTAGATATATAATCAGAAAATAGATTCTCTACTTACTTGCATGTTGAAGTAATTAACCCCCCACCCTGAGCCATAGTTTGATTTATAGAAAAGCTTTTTGGATTTAATGATAGCTCGCAATGTGAGGACAACAACAGCATTAGCTTTGCAACACTTTGCAACAGGTATAGGGTGAACAAGAATTAGTCCTTAAGAGGTGATTCTTTTGCTTGTGGAGAAAAAATACAAACAACACAATGCCTGTTCAAGAATTAGGCAACATTTTTTTTGTTGTTATCAGAACATATTTTGTATAGAAGCAGAGATACTTTTGTTTCCTCTCATAGTAATGATCCAGAAGCCCTTAAACCCCAATTTGTCCTTATTCAGAACACTTAGACTGCCTTTTTTTTTTTTTAGTACTGCAGGAGTTCTTGGTACTGCTTCCTTTACTAAGAAGTGAAGAAGTAGCCTTTTTATTTGAAATGCATTGGTAGAATCTTAGAATCATTACAATTGGAAAAGACCTTTAAGATTACCAAGGCCAACCATCAACCCAGCACAATGACTAGTCAAAAAAGGAGATTTTATTTGCAGGACTTGCTTTTACTCCCTTTAACACCCTGTGTAATATTGCTGTGGTGTAACACAAAAATGCCATTCAGGATTATTGGAGGACATTATTTTAATTGCTATTTTAAAAAGAATTTAAAAATAAAAAGTTCAGTCTCTTGTTGACTTTAATATTTAAAAGAATAAAGTGCTCATAAATCCCATAGACTGGGAAATTAAAATGTCAATATTGTCTCAGAAACTGGGGTGCTCCTACATTTTTAGTTCCTTATATTCATATCTAACTGTTACAGAGAAAAAATCATCCTTAGTGCAAAGGCAAGTATTGCTTTTGACTGGTTGAAGCCACCAGGAATACACCAGGTGTGTACCAGTCCCTGAAGCCTGTCAGGGGAAGATTAAACCAGCACATGCAGGGTGAATTGGCAGTAGGAGCATTATCAGGGTCACAGCAGCTCTTTGGCCCTGGTACCAGCCAGGATTTCCATTCTGTAAGAAACTCTGGTCTTCAAAATGATTTAGTATCCAAGCCCCCTTTTGGGAGCAGTTCCTGGCCCAGGGTTGGGATTTCTTGGTTGGGTGCTGGTTTGGCTCGGCCAAAAGTGTTTCCAAACATTCAGCTTAAGTGTAGAGGACAGATTCAGTGCCAGGGAAGGATTTCCCAGCAGTAAAGTGGCCAGTGAAGTATGAGTCACCCTGAAGTCTGAAATAAGTGGAAACAGGGTGAGGTAATGCCCCAAGGACAAGGTAGGTGCTTAGGAAATAGTGTGAAGAACTGCTCTTGTTTTTTCCTGGGCTCAGCTTACCTTGACATGAAAGACTCTTCCCATCATGGTCTCAACACAACCCTCGTTTCACTCATGTCAAAAAGCTGGATGGTCTCCTAAGTTTTATCACAGGCATCTTTCAAAACCACAGGAAGAATGAGTTCCTCAGGTATGGGATATATATACACATATATAAAATATAAACCCTCACCCTGGGTGTAGTGTCTCACACCTATTAGAAACACGTTCAAGTAGAGAAAATGGAACATTTCATTTGTACTATTTTCCAGAAAAGAAGAATTAGTTTTTTAAAGAAATAGCCTTTTGCTGTGATTATATATATATATATATTTATTAATTGCACCTTTAGTTTTTAATTGATCCACTAGAAATGAATCAATGACAAAAGCTCAACAAACTGATATTTCGCATCTCTGAGCACATCTCCAATGCCTTCTAGGTGACTTGAGAAACTTACAATTTTTCTTTGTGGCATTGAAGGTAATTCTGTTTAGGACGGGACTTTTTGGTGGTAAAATTGTTAATTTGATGGTAGAGCCTTCTCACCACTGTGCTGCCTGCAGAGACTTCCCTGCCCCCACACTTCTCTTACCCAGCTGGGACATTTTTTGTTGGTACCAGACTATGGACATAACCCAGAACAGGCACAAAAGTTTCCAAAACACCTCACGGCTCCTTGGTTTTCCTTCCAAGTAAATGGAGCACAGTAAATAAACTCCAGCCTGACACTTGAGGGACTGGGAAGGTGAGGAGACTGGTCCAAGGACTAAAATGTGTAACATGCACAGGGAAGCACCAGTGCCTGGGAAGGGAGCAGGGAGAGAGGGGAAAAGGCAAGTGATAGACAAGGCTGAGGTGTGGAACTGCACAGGGAGCTGAAAAGAGGAGATGTCCCAAAACTCTAAAGGGGATTTTGGGGACTGTTTCATCACAGAAAATGCAGTTTGAATGAATGAGGGTGTATTTTCAGAAACTCTTCCTCTTTCTTTTATTCCTTTGAGCCTCTTTCATCTTCCAACCCATTTTACTTCAAGACTTTTCTCTCTTGCTTTTACCAGTTTGAAAATATTTCTTTTTTTCCCCCCTACTTTCTACTGCTGTTGCTGCTGCACATTCTTATTTTATTTTCCTTTTCCTCTCTTTTGCAACCACTCTTTCTCTTCTCTTCAAGAGATTCTGTTTTATAGAATGGAGTTTGTGTTTTCTCTTGTTCGCTGTGCCCAAAGGGTACCCAGAGCTAAGATAGACCTGAAGGTACAATTTACACATGTGGTTGCCATCGGATATCTCAGATGGTGGCCTCAGCTGAGTCATCCTTGTGTTAAACTGCCTGATCTGACTGCTGCATTCCTTGATCACTGCTCCTTGTTAGAGGTCATGCAGGCACAATTGAATCCTTTTGTCTAGGTGGATAGACCAGGGGAGACTCATGCGAGACCCTGGGAACCAGGTACCTAGCACAAAACTCTGCTTTCAAATGAACATGTATGATTGGGCATAAATCAACAGAGGTGGATAAAAAATATTCCCTCTGTTTCTTTCCCTTCTTTCTCTGGGGAGAATGGAGCTGAAAACACCTGGAGCCATAGGAAAAGATACAACATTGCTTCAAGGATGTGGAGTCCACCAAAAAATTCAACTTTTCATGGAATCACAGAATAATTTAGGTTGGAAAATACCTGAATATCATCAGGTCCAACCATTAACCCAGAACTGCAACCTGCCACTAAACCATGTCCCTCAGTGACACATCTACACATCTCTTAAATACCTCCAGGGATGGTGGTTCCACCAATTCCCTGGGAAGCCTGTTCTGGTGCTTGACAACCCTTTTGGTGAAGAAATTTTTCAGATATTATTCACTAAATATAAAAAAATCCCCAAAACCTGGTTCATTTCACACCTTTTCCCAGGTTCTGCAAACAGTTTATTTTTTTTTTTTAGGATGTGATACCAAGACAGTCTCAATTCTCTCTGTCGTTGACTCAAGTGAGTGTAGTCAGACCAGGCTGCCAGTATGTCCAGAAACTGAATGAACAGGAGCTGAAATGAGAGCCACAAAGTTAAAATTATTATCTCTAAAGGATGCTGTTGGAGCAGTGGTGACTGCACAAGCAGAGCCTTATTTCTCCCAAATAGGAGAAAGGGTTTGGATGGAATCTTATCAAAACCACTTGCTAAACCAACTGGCATAAGTTGGATTAGTTTAACAAAACTTACACAAATAGCAGGGAAGTTTGCAGCTGAAAGAATGGCAGGTACAAACCCAAGCACATCTCTCCAGATAAAGATGGACAGGCAAGGGATTTGCTGTCAAAGAAGGGATTTGCTGCTCCAAACTGTAAATCTGGTGATTCCCCTTACTTTGCCTATGGTTCTGCATCTCCTTTATCTATGTTTTTTGCTGTTTCTTCAAAGCATTAAAAGCGATATAATTAGAGATTTCCATTTGTTTCTGTTTTTGAGGGAATCAAGATGTTCAAAAGTTATTGGGGAAAACCTGGGCAGTGTAATTGTGTAGTCCTCATTCCCCTAAAAAAACTGAGAAGGAAGCAAACTGCTTAACTTTTATTCAATTTCAGAATGAATATGTATTTTCAGGGATGAACAAATTAAAAGTGAGTTTTTAGGAAGTATCTAACATCAGAAATTTTAATTTTAAATTTTTAATCAAACTACATTTTTCCATTTCTCTTTAACCAATTTCCTCTTTTGAATGATTCCGTGGTAAAAGTGGTTTCTGTTTTTGGGGTTTTTTTTTCCTCATGCTTACAGATAAAAAGCTGACAGATATTTAAATTTTGATGTTTAACATTTCACCAACTCCCATTAGGTGAAATGGATTTTAGCCTGCACATATAATGATCTTCATGTGCCATAGGATAAACTCTGGAATTCTGCTCACCTGCACTTTATTGGTTTTTTCCTTTGCTTTGTGCCATCCTGTCCCTCCTCTCGGGAGCTGGGGACCACTGGCTGAAAGCAGAGGATCCCAAGGTGTCCTCGCTGCTGGAGAGAGGCCTTTTTTGAAGTGAGATGTACCCAGATGGCCTGAGAGAACTGTCAGCAGGTGGCCTAGTTTGAAGTTGTCTTTGGCAAGTTCTGCACACCCAGAGGACAGAATTAGTGGCTTGATTGATCACACAGATTTTATATGCCTTAGTAAGAGAAATACATTGCTCCATGCAGGCGTGCTAAAGGAGACATTGCCTACGTTTGCAGTGGAGGTTGGTGCAAGGTGTTTTGGAGGGACGTGTGAGGAAAAGTTAGACTTAGGACTAATTTTAGACTTAGCTTTCTAGTTCTAGAAAACTTGGCATTTTTAGAGGGCAGTTTGCTTGACTGCTTTCAGCTGTGCATTCTGAGTGAGGCAAAATGGCCCCTGTATCACATATTTAAGAAAGAGGGAAAAAAGCCTCCCTGATGGAGTGAGAACATGTGAGAAGAGCAGCCCTGCAGACACCAAGGTCAGTGCAGAAGGAGGGGCAGGAGCTGGAGCTGAGATTGCCCTGCAGCCCATGGGGTCCGTGAGGGAGCAGAGATCCACCTGCAGCCATGGAGCCGTGTTGTCCTCCCCACAACAGAGCAGGGGGATGCCCAAAGGAGGCTGTGACCCTGCAGGAATCCTGTGCTGGAGCAGGGTCCTGGCAGGACATGTAGCCCCATGGAGAGAGAAGCCCAGGCTGGAGCAGGATTTCTGGCAGGATTTGTGAACCTGCAGGGGGAACCCCACTGGAGCAGCCCATTCCTGAGGGACTGCAGCCTGTGGGAGGGATCCACACTGGAGCAGTTCGTGCAGAACTCCAGCCCCTGAGAAGGACTCACACTGAAGCAGTTCATCCTGGGATCTGGATCGCTCTCCTGGGAGAGGAAGCCCACACTGGAGCAGGGGAAGAGTGTGAGGAGTGCTCCCTCTGAGGAGGAGGGAGCACCAGAAACACCATGTGATGAACTGACCACAGCCCCCTTCCCTGTCCTCCTACACCACTGAGGGGAGGAGGGCCAGAAAATCCAGGGTGAAGTTGAGCCCTGGAAAAAGGGAGGGGTGGGGGAAAAGTGTTTTGAGACTTTATTTTGGTTCTCATTGCCCTACACATCTGCTGAGCAAGGTATCTCCCAGAGGGTGGGGCACTGTGGAGAAGGCTTAAAGGGTGAGGGCAGTAGAGCTCCTCCAGTGTCATTCCAACAGGGAAGTCCTGGGCACATGCACAATTGCTCCACTTGGCAAATCCAGTGATATCCACTTGCAGAAGTGATATTTAAAATATCATTCAAAATGGCCTGAGTAGACCCAGCAGAGTCCATGGCTCAGTTAACATGTTCTGGCAGACAGAGGAGGAGCCCCCAGGACAGGATGGCACCCACCTCACCAAGCTCTTCTGTGCCTCAAAATTGCACTGGCGTTGTGTTAATTGGCTGTGTCACATGCTGCAGTGTGTGAGTTGGAGGTTTGCACAGCCTGGCCCTCTAATGAGTCCTGGCATCTATTTCTTAATGAGACAATAATAGGAATAGGAGCAGTTTCATTGGACACATCCAGATGGATGAAGCCCTTGCACTCAAACCCCCTTCTTCCCTTCCATTTCACGTAGCCAAGATGAAATCATGTAAGCAGAGCAGGGAGTTAATTTTTATCTCAGTTGATCAGTGTGACATTAAGCATCAAGCCACAATTATTATTCTTTTAATAACCATGTGAGTAAATACACCGAGCATTTCAAACACCCTGCCCTTGGCACACGACCACGTTTGCTCTGCACTGATGTTCTTTGTGCTGCACCAGGGTCACCCCACAGTGCTGTGCAGTGAGCGTGGAGCTTCACTGTGCTTCATGTGGGGTGTTGAAGACACCTTGCAGTGCTGTGATGTATCAGTAATAGAAATGCTGCCATTCTGATTTATTCTTTATTTGCTGTTGCATTAAATCAATAATTTTTTTAAAAGCTGCTTTAAAAATAGGAGGAAAAATTGAATGAATGATCTGATAGGCTGAAGGATATTTTCCCCTGTGCCTTTCTTTTTTCCTGTGCATTACTTTTTTCCTAAAAAATCAATAAAATATTCAGTTTTCTGTCCTTGCAAGTATATTCAATATTGGCTTTTATTTCTCTGTTTCTCATGGTGCATGCCACTTAGATTCATCCAAGCTTGGGGAGGCCAGCAGCTTCTTAGATTTCCTCAGTCAGTGGAACATTTTCCAAACTGTGGATTTTTTTCCTCTGAGATTCCTGAAAAAATTGTTCAACAACTTGAATCCTTGAGCCTCACCTCTTCATTAAGCCTGAACTAGTTCATGAGACAGTTCACAGCATTCAACTATATCCTCAGCCTGGCCTGGCACAAAAAGAATCTTCTAAAACTCCTTGGTTTTGCGGTTTGCCTGGGGCTATTTTTATACTTTTTTTGTTAGTGAGCTTCTTTCTCAGCCATGAACCCTTGCTCTGCTGGGACTTTCACTCACATGTGGTTCTTTGCTGGGATTTTGCCATATGTAATGGGACTGAATCTTGCCAAATATGAGCAAGTCCAAGATTTAGAGAACAAGGACTGTGATTAAAAAAATAACCCTCTCACCACTTTTCTTATTTTGCTGTTAAGATTTTAGTGCCTTGACTACTTTGCTGCTTGAGCAAGGAAAGGAAGTCAAGACCAGTTAAGATGGGAGCTAAGATGAGGACAACATCAGTGATCTGTTACTAACAATGGCAATGTCACCACCTGCAACAAACTGGGGAATAAACTCAGCTTCCTTCCATTGCTGCCTTTCATGAGTTGTTAGCTATGATTTCTGCAAACTCTTTCCTAGAGATAATTGACATGCCCCAGAAGGACTTTGATTTATATTTAACATCTACTGGTTTTTGAGTCCAGAGCAACTATCAAAGTCCTCTTTAAAGAAACTAGTGTTTGGAGAAGAACCATATTCCTGCCATCTCCTAGTGCCATGGGCTCTGGGTGATGCTCTAAATTACACCCATCTCTTCCTTCTTTTCCACCATTCTTTGCCCTTTCCAAGTGCTGGCCATCCTGAGTTATGCTGCTCTCTTTAACCCTCACTAAATGCTGGTGTTTATTGCTGTGCTCCATGTGGATGCGAAAAACTGGAGGTGCAAAGGGACACACGGTGTCACCTGTCCCCAGGACTTATACCTGCAAAGCAGGCACTTGCCTTGGTCTCTTCTAAAGGCTTGCAGGGCTGCAGCACAGGGCGGGTTTTGGAGGGCTCAGAGCTCCACATCCCAAGAGCTTTCCTGGTGTCTGCAGCTGTTTCAGCACACAGTGACATTTTGGAAGACTGAAGTCCTTACCTAGAGTGAATTTCCTCTTTGGAAAATCATGTACTTTTCACCTTTCTCTGCCAGGGTTCTTCACCCCCTAAATAAAACATGGCATTAATGATGAGCATGTTCTGCAGAGCAGCCTCAAACCAGCTGAGCATAAAGCTCTGTGCTCCTGTTAATCCTGCAGCAAACTGGCCTCAAGTCACTTGCCACACAGGGTCTTTGAGGGTGTAGCCTGAATTTTGGGTCAGTTAGAAAGTCCCTTTCTGGAGTTTCATGATTCCTCCCTTTACATGCAGTGCTTTTGTGCCAAAGGACTGGTGTGTGCCAAGGAAGGGTGAACTGACTGGGGCCAGTCTGTACCCAAAAACTGGGCTACTCCCAGCTCTTTCATTAGGAAAGGAGAAAACAGGTTGCTTTTCTATTTTATGTAACCATCAGAGAGTGGTATCCAGCCTCACTGGGAGACTCTGGCCTGGCTAAGAGGAATATCTATATTCCGGAAATCATTTGCTGCCTCTTACCTTCTTTTACTGTTTTAGGAGAGAATCCATGTTTTTGTCTTTTACTGCTAGAACACAATCCTTCCACCTCTGGCAAGCACAGAGAGACACCCATGAAATCATGATGATTTTTTTTTAATGAAACAAAAAAAGTGTCATCCTCTCTATTTATCTTTAATACTAAAATGTCAAGTGAAGTAGTTTATGAAAACCTTTCAGTGACTTCTGCAGCATCTTAATTCCTAGCCCCTGGCAGAAAGGTGATAGGGTAAGTGTCGGGTTACAAAGCATCTAAAAATGTTCCCTGCAATATTCTTTCTGTATCCAGGACTGGATTCAGTTTGCGGTGTTACCTAGGAAAGTGATTCTTGACCAGAGCTGATGAAAGAGAACTGACTGAGATTTAGCTGTACAGACTCAGAAATCTGCCTTGGTGAAGAAAATCGAGGATCAATCCCTGCATTTCATCTTCGTAAACTTCTTTTGCAGGCTTCAGATTTTATTTTGCTGCAGTGGGGATTGAAAATCAGATCTCCAGTTAATGTAAAAATTTTCTGAGTTCGGGGTAGTGATGATGATTTACACACACATTTTTTCACCATCCAGCCCAGCCTTATAAGTGCCTGGTGGTGCTGGTGAAGAAAAGTGAAATGCAATACTGAAAGATGCTTTTACTCTGTGAAAGCTCCTTTTAGGACTGCAGATCTTTTTCTTCTCCTACCAGAAAAGTAAGAATAACTTGATGAGAAGAAGCACCTGCAAGTTTAAAAGCATCCTCTGTTCTGTGTGGGGGGTGATGCACAGGGCTCCAGCTGTGCTGGCAGGAGGGACCCAGCAGTGTGTGACAGGGCTGTGACAGACTTTGCTGGCTCTGGCTTACGCCCCTTCCTCTGCCTGCTGCACTGCCGGGCTTCCTGCACTTTGGGAAGCTGCCAGGCACGGACAGAGGGGCAGGATGCTCCAGAGAGGGAATTTCATGGGGTGAGATGGATGAGTGACAGCAGCACCACTGGGGAGAGTGAGAGAGGGAGGAACAGCGCAGAATCCAGAGTCTGGGAGTCCGAGATGGGAAGTGAGAGGAGGAGGGAGATTGCCTTGTACTGAGGAACTGAATGATTTTCTCCTCTTCCTCTTAAACTCTAAAACTTGAAACACCAAGAGCACTGTGGATTTATGCTTTTACAGATTGTTTTGGTCCAGACTTTGAAGTAAAAGCAACTGTGAGCTCTAGGGGGATGCTCTATACAGAGTTCATTAATAAGGTAAGTCCTGTTTCTCCTGTTCTTGTGAGATGCTGAAAGAGTGTGTGTTTACATGCACAAGAATATGCAGGTGCAAAATGGCATGCACAGATACACACCTGGGTGTTTATATTACCTATTTTCACTGTATTCTTAATTTCTTAATTCTTAATTCTAGGTCCATTTTCATATCTTCTCCCATACTTAGTTTCTTTTCTCACAGAATCCTTTTGATTGTTATTCTATTTTTTGTCTCCTTCCTGTGGAATAAAATATTTCATCATAGGAATGAAGATGTCAGGGTGCAGCCTTCTGCAATGTATCCAAGAAATTCAGAAAAAAATTCTGGAAGTTTTGATATTGCACAGTATAATTTATTCTTTTCTCTCCTCCACCCCTTCTGAACGCATTGGAGTCTCCAGGCATGTGTGATATAACCAAGGATAATTTCATGATGTAAAAGGACTGGCCAGCCTAATGGCATTTTGATAAATATTGTCCTTTTTGGGCTGTTTTTTCCATTAGTTTATTTGGAGTTCTGCACAAATCTGACCTTGCCCTTATTACAGAATAAATTTGGAAGAGAAGTGATCACTTGTGTCTTTGGGCAATACCAGAAGCCTGAAACATTGACTGATTTGATATTGATTATCTAATTGGTATTGATTTAATGCTGATTACTGGTTAATTTCAAAGTAGGAAATTAAAACTAGTATCCCAAAACACTCCCTTACAACAAGAGAGAAAGTGTTTGCAGAAACTTTGCTCATGGACAGAAGGGAACTGCCCAGAGTTGTAGATCAGCACAGGGTTGTGATGGCACTTTGCACCAAAGAAAATACAGTTCTTTGTATTTACCTGAACTCTAAGCTTCATTTAATAACAAAATAGCACTGAAATACTCCTGAGATATTCCTGAGGATCAGGAATCAGTATATCCTTGTATTTGCATGCATTTGGGGGATGTTTCTTTCCTGAGCTGGATGCAGACACCCGCTCTGTGTGCCTGCCTGCACCCCAATTTGCAGTGCTGAACTTCCTCAATAGTAAACAGGCAGCAAAAGGACAATTTTAATATCATGGTCAGCCTGAAACAAGAGGAGACAGATCCAGCAGAGAGAGAAAGTTGCTTTCCCAGGCCCTGACTCGTTACAGGACTGCACAGAGATGACTAAGCTGCTCTAATTAAGTTTACGAGCTGGAAAATAGTTGTGTGTTTAGTTACCCCAAGCCTTATGTTTTACATGAGAAAGGATCAGATGAGATTTCGTGTGTGGGTCTGCCAGGAAGCCATTTGTTCTTCCCTGGGACAGTCAGGTGTTTGTGTGTCTCCAGGACATTTGTTAAGTGGACAAATGGGCAGTGATGTCGAAGCAGAGGGACAGGATTCCCTCTGCAGTAGGAAACTTCTATGGAAAAGTGCTCCAGGAGCCTAAACCAAATTTCAGGTGCTGTATCTTGTGATTGGGCATTGCCTTTCTGTTCTTCAGCTGGTCTTGTTTTCATGGCTTTTCCTTGTTGCTTGTTCTCTGGTGGTGCTACACTTGGGATTTTCTTGGTTAAAATGCCACTTGCTGGGTTACTGAGACTGTTTTATGTTCCTCTCTAAATGATATTTGGCTGTGACTGCTTTTCATTTTCTCCCAGACAGTCTCTGCTGATTACGTAGCTCCCACATTTGAGTGGCACATGCTTTTTTCAAAAGTCAGCCTCAGCGAAGCAGGAGTGTGAAATACTCGCTGTCACTACCATATAAAGGTTCAATAAAACCTTTACAGTCTCTCCAGATCCTGTGAAATGTCTGCCTCTGTTCTCTTTAGCTTTGTTTTGGCTCAGGTCTACAGAGACAGCCAGGTTCCCAGTGCAACATTAAGAGATGGGTAGAGCCAGAAATTTGCCACGTTACTTTGCTGTGGCAGCTTCACAGGGCTGAGCTGGTCACTGCCAGCACTGCCAGGAAGAATATTGCAAGAAAATATGGCCCTGTCTGCCCCAGACAAGAGCAGGGGCGGGTGCCCTGAGGTTTGTGATCAAGGTGAGCTCAAACACAGATGTAAGGAAATTCTGATGTGTCAGTGGGATCCCTGGGAATACAGTGGGAACACAGATCTTTTTTTCCCAATAGGCTGGCTACCAAGCCTGAGGAGCTCTGCAAAGAGTGGTCAGATCTTGTTGCAGGGTTGTTGCCTACGATGCTTTGCAGTTAGGCTGGGCTTATGGACTAAAGCCCAAGCAGAAGGCAATCTCTATTGTTGTTTATCAAACATTTACCTTTACATGGTTCTTAATTTTAATTTCCCAAATTGGGTTGTTTTCAGTGCTTCTTAAATGCCTTCTATTCACCAGAAAAGATAATGTTTGTTTTTGAATTCAGGTTCTTCTGAACTGAACTTATTGATTTCCTCTCACCTTCCTGCACTTAGACCTCTTGCAATTCATGCATATTTTGTGGTATATTATCATGGTGAATTGAAATTGTTTTGGAGTCATTAAAAGCAATTTTGATGCCCAATTCTTGCCAATTCAATATTCTCCTACACTTCTTTATGTGTGTTACCTGTTCAAGGCACTTGAATTTCCCTTCCTTGTGCACAGCCCTGTTCATAATCTATTTTGCATTAGCAAGACTTTTATCAAGGCTGAATTCAGCAAATTATTGGATCTTCATTAATTACACCCCTAAAATACTGAAATGAATCCCTAATATTATTCTTCCCCAAAAGGATCTACCTGTATCAGATATTAAGGTTTTGGGAGGAAAATGAGTCTCTCTGACCTAATGATGTAAGTTGTTTAAGAAGTGTGTGCTCTCAAGTTTCTTTCTTTGAAAATTTTGATTAACCTCAGGAGGCTGTGAAATTTCCATTATTAGGAATAGTCTGGATGCTCATCTGTAACAATAAAACGAGGATTTAATCTGCTGTGAAATCAGATAAGGGCTGAAAGAAATGTTCCACTACTTGCATGCCCCAGTTTTGTTTAGGAACACTTGCATGTTCCTGAACAAAAATTTATATATATGGCCATTCTCAGGGATATTAGCAGGCCAGAGAGCACTATTTGTTGTTTTATTGAGCTATGGGAAAACAAACCCACAAATAAATTGTATAATTTGGATGACTGCAGGCTTGTGGATGTTGTTACATGTCTTCTGGATATTGAGGACTAACTGTATAAATTTTGAAAACAATAATGCTTGTGGTTTTTCACATCAAACATTGAAAACATAACAGGCTGCTGAGACAGATCTGAAATTTCAGTTTTGATCTCTTTATTGTAAGTGAATCAATTTTCTTCTAAAGATGCTGTCCTGGGGGGAAAAACTCCACAATTTCAGATCTCAGAGTATATCTGCAAAATCTTAGTCTGTCATAGCTAAGAAGTTCATTTGTACTTCATTGTACCTCCCCATCCCTCAGGACACCTTGTGGTTTATAATAATTTTCCAAACCAGCAGAACACATTGTTCTTGCTTGGATCACTGAGTTGGGAGCCATTGCAGCAGAACACATCAGTCCATTGCCCCACATGCCCCCGTAGATGCAGATTCCCTCTGTTTTCCTTTGGGTAAAAGAGGTTTAGCAATTTGCTGAAAAATGCTCATCAAGTAGAAGAAGGGATGAGACTTGGCAAGACCCAGGGGGTTGCTCTGTCCTTGGTCCTCCAGACCTTTCTGCTCCCTCAGAAGGGTAGGGGACTGTAAGGATTTCCTCCAGAAGATGGGAAAACTAGACTAGAATGGAAAAGATGAGGAGTGGCAAAGTCTTGGTGTCTGATGAAATATAAATGGACAAAACCCCAGCCAGTGGTTTAGAGTTCCTGAGGCAGCAGTTACCCAAACGTTCCCACCTTCTCCAGGTGGTGTGGTGGAGGAATATGGGACCTAAAGCCCTCACAGGCTGGAGTGTGTTTGGCACATGGAAAGCCTCGTGCTGTGCCTGCTGGGACTCAGCCACTGAGGGGTCTGCAAACCCCTGAAACCAAATGTCAATGGCAGGTAAATAATGGATATAAACTCACAGGGGCAGGGTTAGACTGGATATCAGGAAGGAATTCTTTACTGTGAGGGTGGTGAGACCCTAGCACAGGTTTCCCAGAGAAGCTGTGGCTGTCCCATCCTTGGAAGTGCTCCAGACCAGGTTGGATGGATCTCTGAAGCAACCTGGCCTAGTGGAAGGTGTCTGTGCCCATGGCAGGGGGTTGGAACAAGAAGGTCTCTAAGGTCCCTTCCAACCCAAACCATTCTATGATTCTGTGGTTCTGTGATGAATTAAAGGTAAAGGCCAGGTCCTTTTGGTTGCTGTCACTCAGCTCCTCCAAAACATCATGCTCGTGGCAACTCTGTGAAATTTCCCTGGATTTGCCTAAACCTTAGGAAAAACATCAGGTGCTTTGTATCAAAAACCAAGATTTCCTCCCCCCTCCTTCTGTGCCGTCCCTACAGGAGGAAGAGGTCAGGAAGGTAACCATTGTTACCTTTGACTATTGTGTGGTCGACTTCTATCCTGAAAGAGGTGGGGGTGGCTTGTCCTGGCATCCCTCAGGGTAAGAACAGCCTGGCCAAGCCACAAAGGACACATTGGAACACCCCCAGTGAGAGATGAGGAGAGAGCAGGGAGCAAAACTAAAGTAGGGCTGGCAAAGCTGCATTGATTAAGCCCAACAAGAAACCTCAAATCACCTTTTTTTCTTTAATCTCAGAAGTTTTGAGGCTAGATATTGACATTTTATAGCGTCTGAGTCAGGAGTTTGTATCTCCTGGCTATAGTGGAACAGTTCCATTTCAAAGAATATATTATTTAAAAGTGGAATTGTTTGTATTAATTAAAGATGAGTGTCTGCAGCACTGATATAAGCACGAACCCATTTCTAATAATCAGAATGAGTTGGTTTCTTTTGTTGTGGTTTTAAATCTGTTTTCACAGGCACTGGGGGCCTTCCAGCACAGAATGTGCTGGAAAGAGGGTCAGTGATGGGCTGGATGGCAGTGGTGCAGTGCTCTCTGCTCCCAGCTTTGGACATTGGAGATGTACCAATGTGGAATCCTTTGGTCTTCTGAGGCAGCAAAACCAAAACCAAACCAGTCCTTGATAACTGGATTACTTCCCAGTGCTTGTCCAAGTGTGCCTACCACACTGCATGAAGCACCTCTGTCACAAAATATCTTTTGAGAGCCTGGGTTTTGATCTATGGTTATTAACTAGAATCAAGGAATCAATTATAAACAGGCTTGTCTTATCATTCACTTTTTTCTTCTTTTTTTCTTTTTCTTTTTCTTTTTCTTTTTCTTTTTCTTTTTCTTTTTCTTTTTCTTTTTCTTTTTCTTTTTCTTTTTCTTTTTCTTTTTCTTTTTCTTTTTCTTTTTCTTTTTCTTTTTCTTTCTCTTTCTCTTTCTCTTTCTCTTTCTCTTTCTCTTTCTCTTTCTCTTTCTCTTTCTCTTTTTCCTTCTCTTTTTCTCTTTTTCTCTTTTTCTCTTTTTCTCTTTTTCTCTTTTTCTCTTTTTCTCTTTTCTTTTTAGTGCTTGAAAAGTGGAAAGCCTTGGAAAAATGAAGGTCCTCAACAGCAGCTGTTTTGCTCTGCAGATCCACTGCTGTGGTTCTGCACTGCCTAGGAAAGTAAAAGTATCTGCAGACACTGTGACAACCAATCCTTAAGGGGAAGGAAGCACCTAACACTCACATAACCACTTGGGAACTTATTATTGTCACATTTTAAAAAAAAAATATTGCTTGTTTTTCAAAGCCCAGTAATACTTTCACTTCATAGTCTTGAGACAGAAAGGAAATAGAAGCACCCAACCAGGACTTTATTTAAAATACATGAGTGGTGTTTAGCCTGAGATGTGGACCACATACACTGAGGGTGTGAGGAACTGGTTGCCTGAGAAACTGTGGCTGCCCTGGAAGTGTCCAAGGCCAGGCTGGATGGGGTTTGCAGCAGCCTGGGAGAGTGGAAGGTGTCTGTGCCCATGGCAGGGGGTTGGAAAGGAATAATCTTTGAAGGTCCCTTCCAACCCAAGCCATTCTATAATTCTGTGATGTGAGTGTAGCTTTTCTCTCACCCCTGCCCTTCCAGCGCTCCTGTGGGATGTTGCATTAGGTTTATGAGGCATTTAATACTGTGATGCCTTATAAAACACATGTATAAATAAAACCAACAGAGTTGGCAGTTCAAATCTTGATTCCTGAAATAATTCATTTGTGAAAATGTGCATCCCCTACATTTGGGCAGATCATCTGTGACAGGCAGACATGAAGCATATTCTTGGTATCAGCAGACCAAAAGTTGCTGTTCCAAGAGCTGTATTTCTCTCTTGTGGGAGAAACATGAGGCATACCAAATGTAGTTTTATATCATTATTAGCACAAAAGCAGCAGTGGGATGTGATGTGATGGAGCACAGTGCATACATGAAATGTAGAACATATTAAACTTTTAATTTAGTGCATTCAAAGTGATGTTTCCTCTTCAACAGATGGGAGTGAATCACTGTAAAATAACCAGCAGCCTGGGAGTTAAACAAGCCTACTAAGGACAAAAGACAGATTTCCAGTCTATAGCTTGAATCTTCAAGACTTAGCTCTAAAGTGGGATTAAACAAAGCCCATTTTTCTTGGAATCTCTTCTACTACGCTAGGAAATTTAAAAATCAAAAAAAAAGAAAGAAAAGGAAAAGGATGGTGCTCTGTAGGTGTTTTGAAAAAAGTTTTTTGATCATCATTATTTGTGTTCCTAAACAGAGTGTCTGGTAGGACTATTGGGAAATACTTGGCTAAGGATGTATGTCATAGCAGTGAGTTTTGGCAGTCACTGGGGTCTGTGTCACCAGTGCAGCAGCCAGGGTGGTGTGGCAGGATGAGGAAATGCCCACTGGGACCTTTGCCTGTGCTTCCACAGCCCCGTCTATGAAAGGAGCTCCTCAAAATATACCTGGGGAAAGTTTAGGATAAAAGTGACACTTGGCAGTGTGAGCTGGGACCCAGCAGGCACTGAGAGCTGACTGACTTTGCTGTGGAGACACTGAGAAAAGGATGTCATTGGACAAATTAAAGGAAGAGATAATTACCTTTTTTCCTTTTAAAATTATGATATTTACTGGCACTAATTTATCATTTTAGCTTTTGTCTTTTACTGACTCGGATAAAATTATTCATAGTTTTATAGTTTTTAACATATCATGAGAGAGCAGAAAATTATTTTCTTAATACAATTGATAGTGTTATCACTTTAACTGCATTAACCTTTCAAATTGAGCCCTACTGAGTGTTTCAATGGACATCTTTTGTTTCACTCTGCCATTTATCCCTTGGTAAATTAATCTGCTTTTACAAATAATTGCAACACTTGTCTGTGGGTCAGGACTTTGGAAATAATGTTTGATTTCTTGTGCTCTCTTGTCAAGTACATTAAAGCATCCCTGCCACAGTAACTTCCACAGAGGATTTTGGCAGCATCTGAGAATATCTCAGTTTCTGGGATTCCTATGGCACTCACTACGCACTGCTGTTTCCCATACTAAATAACTTTTGTCATTGAGCTACAACATTCTTTTAGTTTTTTAAGATTTTTAGTGGTTGGCATTAATATTTCCTTCATTTGCCTGCAAATTTACAAAAATGCTTTCTGTACTTCTTACCAGTTTGGCTGTTGCACATAAATTGAGTACATCCATTCCTGGCTGGCTAACATAAGCACAGTGATTGTTTTCTTACTAATTTAGGTTAATTCCTAATTTAGATTTCTTACTAAGTTAGATTCTTACTAACTTAAAGACTTCAGATTTTGCCACTATGTACCCATATTTGTCTAAGCCCCATGTAAGAGGACACAATAATTTGAACCTGGGTTGGCACACCTCCCATTTGTAGCTTCCTAAAACGTTTTAGGAGTTCACATAAACTTGCCAGCAATGAGGATTGGTACTAGCATGGATCACTGGTGTTTCTATTAAAATAATATTTTATAGTCCCTGTTGCTGACTCATTAACTTTTAGGAGCTGTGGGTCAGAAGATTTATGACTTTTATGAAGCATTTAATACTGTGATGCCTTATAAAACACATGTATAAATAAAACTAGCAGAGTTGGCAGTTCAAATCTTGGTGCCTGAAAAAATTCATTTATGAAAATGCACATCCCCCACATTTGCTAGGCTTCACCTTCTAGTGTGAAAGTTGTTCCTTTCCGTATTTTTTTACCCAATATTTAGGCACTAGATGCTGATGAGGATTATGGCTTTTCTTGATTTGGAATTACGAGACGACTGATTATTCTGCCCTATTCATTACATACTTTTGTGTTTTATGCACTCTGAAAGTGAGATTGATTCGGGAACAAAGCTTCATTTTGGGGACACAATTAATTCCTGTCTACTCAGGATGATGAATTTCTTTTAAAGCCATAATCAAGTATTAGCCTCCTTCATTATATGTCCCTGTAACACATTTTGTGTAAATTAAGTGGAGTTGGTTTTTATCTTCTTATATTTAGAACTTATTCTTAATTCACCAGACATCATTTAAAATAATAAGGAAAGTTTGCATACCTACTTGGAAGTTAGACATTAATTTCCTTTTATTGTTGTTGAAAAATTTCAAGAAATAATGTGCTCTCTCTGCATAAAGCTGAGATAAAGTGTTTCTTCTTCAGCAACCAGAGAAGATAGTCTGTCACAACATTAACATTTGCAAGTAGGTAAACAACTTATATCAAATGAAGCAGCAAAATTTTCTGTGTCTAGGTGGACCAGAGAGGGCTCCCTCCTTTCCCAAGGCTGTGATTTGTCTGGCAAACCTTCACCTTTGCTTTAAGGCAGATTAAAAATCCCAGTGTCTGGACTTGTGGATGGGTTTAGCATACACAGAAGTTGAAATTTCCTATTTAAAGCTCCTTTTTTGTCCGTTTGTAAGTAGCAAAACATTGTCCTTGTGAACCACCTGATTCTGACTTGAGTGGGAGATTCTAGGGTGGCTCAAAAGAGGAATATGCCCTTAAACACTTTGATATTTGTGTCAAACCCAAATTGTGCTGACAGGTCCCAGATGTGCTTTTCCATTTGCATCACTTCAGCCACCCACGTGGTTCAAGTGCTGCAGCCACAGAGGAGCTGGGGGACAGAAAAGCATCAGGATCCTTTCAAAGGCCAGGTGGAATCTGGATCAAGGCCTGTGGCTATGATAGGATGGACAGGATGGTCCTGATTATTTCCCAGATTCATGCTTTAGACCATCCTTTTATACAAGATGGTCTTTTTAGACTGTCCAGGCTATTGTACCAGAGTACCTGATCCAAACTTAAATGGCTGGTCTGCTGTCTGGAACAGCAATTTTTTTTAAAAAAAGAATTAACTAATTTTTTAATTAATCATTCTTTCTTTTTTTTTAATTAAAAAAATCCAGTGAAGCTGCTGAACTTTAAATAGTTAATGCTGCTTGAAGCCATATGTCTGCGTGACCTTTTGTTCTCTCCCATAGCTAGAGTAGCAGTGTGCCTTCGTGATTCAATCCCCTAGAGTAAAATCTTTCTTTATTCTTTTTTCCAAAGCTAGAAGGACAGAAGGGAGAGGGCTGTGAGTGCTTTAGGTGTACAGGGGTGTACTTGGCCACACAGGTCTGTTTTTGACAAGGCTGCCTGTCTTCAAGATGTAGAAGAGAGAGCAAATGAGTAAGATAATGAAACACTTGTTTCTTCTCATTTAGTCTCCCTCCAAGTTAGACTTCTGAGGGGAAAAAATTCAGAGCTTCACAGCTTGTCCCAGGTCCCACAGCAAAAGATATGGAAGCCCTGAGCCAAGTGCTGAGTTCTTGAGTGCCACTCCTGCCCCACCAAGCACTGGCAAGAGGAATTGGGGTGTCTGAATGCCCTCAATATTTCCTGGATGGGTGGTTTCAAACGTGGCAGAAATATTTTTGTCTTATGCAGGAGTTCCTCACTTTACTTCTTCATTTTCCCTGGAGGGATAACTTTCGTGGGTGTTTGCCAGATTCCCATTTTCCCATATCAGGGTTCACTTTATTTATATTAGCACATTTGACCTCAATAACCCATTTCCACACAGAAGAAAATGGAAAGAAAACCCAGCAAGCCTTCCTAGATGAGTCTTTTATTTTATACTCCTGCTGCTTCATGATTCCAACAGCAATTATTGTTTATAACCATGACCATGAGAAGTTATTTGCATTGGAACACAACACCTAAGGAGAATTTATGGATGTAACTTTTCACTTATCTGTAAAATTTGCAGGGCTGCCATCTGCAGACATAATGCCCCTGAAGATACAAAGAAATTGCTGGGACTGTCTTGCTGATAGTTCCCAGTTTCTTGGCATTGTGAGTGTACAGACAAAGGCAAGTAGCACAGACTCAGCTCCAGCTTTCCTCCAGTCCTGTCACTGGTCATGACAGTGAAGAAATCAGCCCCTGCCCCTCCTCTTCCCCTCATGAGGATGTTGAAGCCCCAGTGAGGTCTCCCCTCAGTCTCCTCTAGGCTGAACAAAGTGCCCTCAGCTGCTCCTCACAAATCTTCCCCTCCAGACCCTTCACCATCCTCGTGGCCTCCTCTGGACACTCTCCAATAGCTTGATGTGTTTCTCATATTGTGGTGCCATGTGAATAATTATGTTCTTGGATAAAGAGAGTCATGAAGTAAATCATGGCAGGATGCTTTACGCAATTTTGAATTGTATCCTGAAATGCCCTGGGAAGTGGCAGAGCAGAACTGAAGATGGGAAGATGCATCCTGTGTATGAGCAAAAATATCTTCTCATTTTGTAACAGCAGATGTGATCTATTGCAAACTCTGTTCTTTTGTTTTTCAGGTGCTTAACTGGACATGAGTGGGATGGCATCAGATCACAACAATTCCTCCCAGGAAGAATACATCCCACACTATCTCCAAAAGGAAGACCCCTTTGCATCGAAGCTTTCTAGAGAAGCTGATATCATAGCTGGCTTTTATTTGACAATAATTGGTAATGATTTTATAACTGGTCTTTGAAATATGACAGTGCCACTGCATCCTTGCAGGTCTCAGAAAGGAGGCAGAAATTGCTGTTCATTAAATGTGTAATTACACATTTTTCTTACTAGAAAGAAAAATCTAGGAGGGAGGGGAGAGAATGTGTTAGAAATATGGTGTCAGCAGTTAATGTCAACAGATAATGCTGCTGCAGATAGCGAAAAGTGACTAGCAGTAGACATTCCAGCAAAAAGTGAAGAAATAATTTTTTTTTTTAATAACTGGGAGGTTGCTACCCTGCAGTTTAATTTCCCCTGGGCTGAATAGGGTTTCTTCACTATGCCATGTGGGTTTTTTGGCCTGTTTTCCAAGCCTCTCTCATGTGCCTATGGAGCAGTGAACACCCTCAGATGTGCTCATGTGACCCTTGCTCAGCTCCTGGCATCATCTGTTCTCTGTTACACCTTATACTGAGCAATATTTTCAGCCTAGCATCCTCCCTGTCCTTTTGTGTTCGAGTCCTTTACCAGGTTCCAAGTGACCTTGCAAGCAGAATAAATACAATTATCTATTGGTTAGTGCACACCCATGATAGCTGAGACTGATTTCTCCTTAAAGTTTTCACATGCCAAGGAGTTATCATTCAGCAGGAAAATGGTGGTCTCTATTTCTTCTAGGGATAAACTGGTCTTTCTTCTTGATAATTTGCCTTCTTTACTTTATGGAGGAGGGCAGAATTGTATCTTTTTGTCTCCATATTTGCCTCCACACCTGAAGGAGCAGACTGAAGTTATGTCAGGAGAGGTTTAGTTTGGATATCAGGAAAAGGTTCTTCACCCAAAGTGGGGCTGGACAATGGAACTCCCCAGGGCCGTGGTCATAGCACCAAGCCTGACAGAACTGAAAAACGTTTGGGCAAAGCTCTCAGGCACATGGTGAGATTGATTCTTGGGATTGTGCTCTGCAGGGCCAGGAGCTGGACTTCGATGGTCCTTGTGGGTCCTTTTCAACTCAGGATATTTCTATTCTATTCTATTCTATTCTATTCTATTCTATTCTATTCTATTCTATTCTATTCTATTCTAGTCTTCTTTATATATTTTAAGGTCCTTTATGATTTATGGTCTTAGTTCATGCAGGTTCTCACAGCTCAAAGCTGTTTTCTCAATAAAGCTGAGCTAAGGACATAGGACTGTTCTACAAAACCTGGGCTCCAGGTGTCAGAAGACAAGGCTGGATACAGAGTGAACAGTGATTTTTTGACATTTATTGCAGTTTTGATTCATTGTCTTGTTCAGACAGTTCTGCACAAAGATCTGTCAGTTAGTCCTACCTTTGTGTTTCTCATTCACTGCTTTACATCCCTCCCTTCTACTCTCTTTTACTGCCTTTCCACTGACTGATCTAAGTAATGTACTCTTTTCCATAGCTAGTGGAGTTTTTATTATTACTTCCCTTCTATTTATGTTTCTGCTTATTTATCATTTCTCTTCTGCTTATGTCTTTATTGAAAAAATATTTCAGAGCAGCAGAGGTGACAGGTGAAACTGTATCTCAGTGCTGTTCTTGGTGTTCATACACTGTTTTGTAGGTATCCTCACTTTTCACATACGTATTTTTTTTTGTTGCTCTGCAGACAGAGGTCTTCACTGAACTGTCCAAAACAACCCCCACTTTTGGTCTTTTTTCATTTGGTTAAGTAAACTTAGCTTTAATCCCAGGAAATATGTCTGATGGATGATTCTTCCCAATGTACACTGTATTGCCTTGTTATATTCACTGTATTTAGTGTAGATTTATCCTGTTCCAAAAATTATCCCTGTCAGGTGTAAAACATCTTGAAAAACACAGGCATAATCAAATTAAGGCAAGGAACAGGAATCAAAAATTTCCAGTGAAAAGCCAAAAGCCGACTGTAAAGGCACAGAATTTTGCCAGTAGTGTGAGGAGACTGAAATTATAATTTAAAAGCTCTCCTAATAATTTTGATGTTGGACTTGTGAACTCATTGTACCCAGTGGCCTGAGCCAGGGTAGTTCAGGCCACAGCTGTGCTGTACCTGTATGTAGCTGTACACATCATATCCTCCATTAAGCTCTTTTACTTTATTTGTAAAGTGTTTGTTTTGCATTGCATTTTACTTGATTAGTTACTTTGCCCTTGTGGGCATCACAAACTCCACTAGCAGCTTTCATTAGAGCCAATTATGGTCTTCATGTATCCATAAAAATGCTGTGTTTGCTTCTCCCTTGGACTTGGATCTATAGAATAAGGATATTAGGAAAAATTTCTTTGTCTGAAGAATGATTCAGCTTTGGAATGGGCTGTCCAGGAATGGTGGAATCATCAGCCCTGGAAGTGTTGAGAAAATGAGTGAGTGGCACTTCATTACATGGTTTGGTGGGCATGGTGGTGTTCAGTCAAAGGTTGGACTGATCAGCTTGGAGGTCTTTTCCAACCTTGATGATTTTATGGTTCCATGTCTGTTATTTCATTATAACTTGTGATTCAGTCTAAACCTGTCACATTTTTCCACTGAACTTTCCCTACTCCTTTGCAGACCCCTTTCAAGAAACTGTGGCCCCTCCTGAGGATGGACTGTGTGGACAGGGAGGGACAGCAGGGAGAGGGAAGCAGGAGGTGGTAAGCCAGGGCTGCTTTTGTGCATCTTTTTGCACTTGAGCTGTGTAAGGTGCAAGTGAGTTTAAAATTTCTTTCAAAAAGGGGAAGAAGATAAAGAGTGAGTGAACAACGCTGGATCTTATCAGGAAACTCAGCAGAGCTTTTAGGGTCACACTGGTTATATGGCTGAAGTATTGCAGTTTGAAAGAGAAAAATATATTTTCTTTTGTCTTTGAAAAAATTCAGGAGTCTTGACTAGTTTGTGATAAATTCTCTGTGAGTGCATGATCTTTTGTCCTGAATAGTTCATTTCCATGTGTAGCTTTCTAATTGTCTAGGGAAAAAAAATCAGACTATGCACATGGTTATAAGAATCCAATTCTTTTGTCTTTGTCACTTCCCCACCAGCTTTTTCTTCACTGCCTTGATTGATCCACTGTGCAGCCAGGCAGGCTGACAAACTCCTGAGCAGGGACCCGCTGGCTGTCAGCTCCTCTGAAACCCCTTGGCAAGTCACTATTGATTTACAAACTGTTGCTGCACACTTCCTCTGCCTGTTATGAAACAGCTTAATTGAAAATAAAATCCTGAACTATCTTTTTTTTTTTTTTTCTTGATTTTATTTTCTCTGATGGTTTAGCGCTGCTGTCAGGTTGGAGAAGTGGAAGCTTATTTCTTCATTTTCTCCTCTCGCTGCAGGTTGTGTCTCAGCCTGGCTCTCTCTCTGCAGGTGTCACTTTTTTAGTTATCACATCCTTGGCTCTTTTTTTGTATACGTGTAGCAGTGCCACGGTGCCACGGACAGTTCTCCTGGCAAAGAGCCTCTATTTTATATCTGAAGAGTCTTTTTCCCCTGTTTCCAACCCACCAGAGCTGGGAGCCTCCTCCAGCAAGGGCTTCAGCTGCCTGCTGGGAAAGTCATTTAACAGCAGGAGAAATGGAGCATTAGTTGCCTCATCTAAGGATATTATAAAGTTTTGATCGCCAAGGAGTTAAAAAAAAATTCAGATAAGCAATTGTCAGATGTAGGCATAGACAAAAGGCAACACAAATTATCAGTGAACCCCTTCCAGGCATGGGATTAGGAGGTCAGTGGGCTGGGGCTCTCTGAAACATTGATATTAATAATGAGCAGTGGCTTCAGAGCAACTTGGCAACTTCAGAGCTGCTTGGCTGATAGAGATGTCTCTCTAGACAGACAGTAAGTTGAAAAAGATTCAGGAAAATGTCAAATGCTTTCAAAAAGTATTTCAAACTGGATGCTGGCACTCTATTCTGGAGATATCACTGGAGAGAAAAATGTCATTAAGAGAGAAAAGGATTAAAATATATGAAAAATGCTCACACCATTGAGATTCATTCATTCACCTGCAAGGAGGAAAATTATTAATATGGATGCCTCTATCTGATTATAATTCAGATTAAGTTTACAGAGCCATAAGAGTAGGTTGTTCTTAAAATTTGATTCACCAAGGGTAAATCAAATTTGATGAGAAAGCCTAAGATCAATAATAAGCCAGCTTCTGTCCTTCTGTTTACTTTTTAAAACAATATAGAAAGCAATACTGTCAATATAAAAATAAATAGTTTCCAATAAGTGTCGCATTTAGTACTGAAAAATTCTAAATCAAAGTATTTTCTCCCGAGTTTGGTAAACTGTTGGTTCCACAGTCACTTATATTTCTTGATGAATATTTTGGTTTTAGTCTCTGGGACCCATTTCCCTCTCTGCCTCATGGATGCTCCCAGGTTGGGTTTCTTGGTTTTGTGAGGACAAGGCACCTTTGCAAGGGGATCATTCCTTTGATGGACCAGAGTAAATAATAAAATACCCATTCAAATACTGGATTATTTATTACTGAATTACCAAATTAATCAGCAAATAGTTAAATACCCATTTAATTACTGAACTTCAATTCCTGAGGTCTGGCCTGCCAGAAGACTTGGATGAAAATTACGTGGTATTCAAAGGTACAGCATTTGGAGAAGGCAGCATTTCTGGGAGGCTGGGGGGCTGCTGGGGTCTTCTAGGAACAGAGTTTGCCCCAGCAGAGCCCCGAGTACAAGACAGCACAAAGGCTGGCTTTGATGCCTCATCAACAGAGGAAAGTTGGGTTGTTTATGACTTTTTTTGTAGTAGTGTGACAAGTTGGCCTCAGCTGGTAGCCAAGCACCCAGGACAGCCCTGACAGTGGGACAGGGAGGAAATAGGCAGAGAAAAGGCAGTGGAGATGAAGAGAGGGTGAGGATAAAGACAGGAAGATCCATTCCCAGTTACTGCAGTGGGCAAACCAGCTCCTTGAGGGGAATAAATTCTAAGTCATGGAATTACAGAATTATTTGGGTTGGATGGACCTTAAAGATCATCTTGTTCCAACTCTCATCACGGGGTTCCAAGCCCAAAGCTTAACATTTAATTACTGATTTAGGTAGTGAGAAACAAAGGTGTCAAACCTAAAATACTTACGGAAAACGCCTTTCCTCACCCTTTCCTGGGCTGAACTTCTCTCCAACATTTCCCTCATTGCTGTTGTAGGTCCCTGTAGTGAGGCAATGGCAGCACAGGCACTCTTTGCTCTTCACTTTTTTCCTCTGCATTTCCCTCCCTCTCACGTGTCTCCCCTGATCTGGTGTGAGGCTCAATGGACCGAGGTCCTGCTGGGTTTTCCACCTTTGGGTGTGACTCTTGCTCCATGAGAGGGATATTGTGTGCTGTCCTGTGTTTCCCCAGCAAAGCTCTCACTCTGACCTTAAACTCTTTCAAACATGAATTAGTGAAGACATATTTTCTTTAAGGGAACTGGAAACTGTATAATTTTTTTGTACCAATGTGATAAATTACATGGCTGATGAACCACTTTCAGTGGACCTGCGGGTCCTTGGGTGGTGATATGGAAAAAAAGATGTCAGCCAATATGAGAATGATCCCTGCTCATGCACTGAATTCCACCTGGAAGTTAAAATCAGATTAATCAGATCTATTTTATAATTTTTCTTTCTTATGATAGAAATTAGTTTTAATGTAAGATTAAACTTTGATATTAACATCTTAATTTAAATTATATTAGAAATTTATCCCTCAGCATCTGATTATTTATTTAATAAAGTTAGTGTTGGTTAGATTGTGGCTCTTGTGATTGCAGAGAGCTGAATTTCGTTCTTGTGGCTGTGTAATTCTTAAAGTGAAAACTGGGTTAGTCAGAGCAAAGGGATTCTGGGGTTTCTGTGGTGAGCATTCCATCAGTGTCTGTGCAGGCTCAGGTGGTGAAGGCAATGCCCTACAGCATTTGCTATGGGAGGGACGTGTCTGCAGTCGAGCTGTCTATGAGCTGCACAATGACAATGAGGGGATCACGTTTCAGAGTGAAATGCCCAGCCTTAGGACCACAGGTTGAGGCTGAAAACATCAGGGAATTTCACAAGGGAGATGGGATATTGCTGGTTTTGAGGAGGATTCTAATTTGAACGTTGTTTTGTTTTCCATTATTACAGGGATCCTTTCAACTCTGGGAAATGGGTATGTTATTTTTATGTCCTCAAAGCGAAAAAAGAAGCTGCGACCTGCTGAGATAATGACTGTTAATTTAGCAGTGTGTGATCTGGGCATTTCAGGTAATTTCATGTTTTTATTTTCACTCGTTTTTTTCTGTCTCACCATTCTACCTGGCAGCAGCAAGAGACATTCCAAAAGGCACCACATGCCTTTTGCTACTGATACTTCTGCTCTATTATTTGCATGTAAATAACAGGGAAGGATGGAAAACAACATTCCTGAACAACTTGATGGGAAGAAATGAACAGTACAGAGGAAAAACTAGAGTTGATTTTATCAAACAGTCAGAGCTCCTTTTCGCCCCAGCACTGGCACAATAACCACAAAATATCTTGGTATTACAGGTGCAGAAAATTATGTTTTCTTGCCACAGGGTGAAATAGGAAGGATCCAAGTGCCTCAAAAGTACACATTTAGCCAAATAATTGGAAAATGCTGGTGGCCATCGCCCCAACAAAGCTAATAGTTTTCTCTCTAGTGACCGTCCTCCTTTGTCTCTGGATCAGAAGAAATAAGCATTTATGTCAATCTGTAGAGTATGAGCAACAACAGCCATCTGGGAAGATTTTTATTTCAACAGCACAGTCTGGATGTCCTGTCATGGGAGGAGGGAGCTTTGGAGAGGTTTATGCAGAGTTGCAGAGATGGTTGTTTTGGCTTTTGACATGAGAATGATTCAGCTGCTCACAGGGAAATACAGGGAAAGGGCAGGATGTCCTTTAGAAAAGGATATTTTGGATTGCAGACAATCCAACGGGTATCAGAACGCAGCTGACTCTGGGATCTCCCCAGTGCCATATAAATGGAATTATATTCCCATGCTTGCAGAGGCGTCTGTTCCCTGCATGCTGTATGCACTGGGGCCTCTGCCCTCAGCTCCAGTGCACCCTTTTCCTACCCTTGTCTCTGCCAGATGCTTTTGCCCTCATCTAAATACCCAAAATATCACTGAACAATATAAAATGGTGCCTCCCAGCCTCCCCAGACTGAAGCTTGTTGGAGCTCTCATGGCACAAGGCCAAGGAGCTGCTCATCCCTACACATTCCAGCGGTTGTGGTAAACTTGGATTTCTGAAGGAAATACTAATTCAGGAGAAGAAAGATGTTGGTATAAATATCACTACTACCACACAGAGAAATCCCAATGTTTTCTTTGGCATTTCTGCCATGGAGACACTATTTCCATCTCACAACACTTACAAGTTAAGGAGAAAACACCAGACTGACTTTTTCTCTTCTGTGATATTCCCATTTTCTTTGTGTTTTAAGAATCTGTCTTATAAGGCTCCTGTTTGACTCCCATGATAGTCACCCCAATGAGAGGGAGTGTTTCAGGAGAATTTCCTCAGCTTTATATTTTGAATGTTGCCCAGAGAAGCTGTGGCTCCCCCATCCCTGGAATTGTTCAAGGCCAGCTTGGATGGGGCTTGGAGTAACCTGGTCTAGTGGAAGGTGTCCCTGCCCATGGTAGGGGTGGAATGAGATGAGCTTTAAGATCTCTTCCAATCCAAAATATTCTGTGATTCTATGACTTGATGAATTTTAACATATATGTCCTAACCAAAAAAACATTCAAATTACAGCTTGTTTGGGACCCATCTTAGTGTGAGGGCTGCTGATTTCTCTGTTAAGGTCTGTTACCAACTCACCACTTGGTCACCTTGCTTTCTTCCCCAGGGAACCAATCCATCTGTGTGTTTAAATTTTGGAATTAAAAATAGTGATTGGCAGAGCCATGCATGGTTTTTTTGCCCTATTTTTTTTTTTTTTTTTATTAATGGAAGGTGATAAGTTGAGAAATGTGATACATTCTGTCTGCTGAATGAAGATAGGTTTTTTTTCTGAAAAATCTTCATATTTCACACCCTTGTCTTAACTGTTTGAAGAAAAGAGTTCTGCTTCCTGCAGATTTCCACAGGGTGGCACCAGCCCCTTGCTCAAAGCTGCATCAGGCTCATTTCGCACTGACACCGTGCTCGGGACTGCTCCGAGTCCTGGGGCTGAAGAGAAATTTGATTTTGTGCAGAGAAAATTGTTGGCCTTTAAAGCTGGCAGTCATTTATATGACTAAAGTTGCTGAGTGTTAGCACAAATCCTAGACTTTGCCATATTTAGTGTTTTTCTTGAAACTTTAATCACCGAGGTCAGCTTTTGCTTGAAAAATTAAAAATGCATTTATTCAGCTTGGAGAAAAGCACATCAGAGAAAAGCACAGGCAGAACTTTCCTTACAGGCTCAGGCTGAAGGAAAGTAATCCAAAAATACCTTTTTTAAAAATACATCTGATTTTGAAGGGTTTTCAATCCCGATGCTTTTGGCATAAAAGATGGAGCAAAGGTAATTTTCTGCAAGATTCAGTTTTGGTAGAAATGCTTTAATTTTCTATTAAGAATGAAAAGAGAATGCATGGTTTTGCATCAGTTCAATGTGAAATGCAATGTTTTTAGGAAAAATCCAAAATATTTTCCTACAGATCACTTCAACAAAATAGAGATTTTTGTCTTGGCTTTTATGAATAGCTTACCTTGTGGGGAATACAGTTTGCAAGATCATTTTTGCACTCTTCATAAACCAATTCACTGAACTTCTATGATGTTATTGACACTGTGGTTCAGACAGGGAAACCAGCCCAGGGCAGCTGAGATGTTTTCAAATCCTTGAGGTGCTCTGGCTGCTCCTGTGCAGGAATACAGTCACAGGAATGAGGAGTTCAATATTTAATGTTGCTTGAATGTTGCAGTTGGAATGTTCAGGCTGGGAGAATTTAAGATGAGGCTGGTAAGTAAAACTGAAGTGTTTGGAAAACGTATGTCCCTAGATTATAAATTCTTGACTTTTCTGTTCCATTAAAGTTGATTTTCTTTTCTTTGCCTAAATTAAGACCAAGAAAAAAGTAATAATTAGGAGAAAGCAGAGATTTCCAACTAGAAAATAACAATTTTCAAGCTTTCTCTTTGTCACAATACTTACAAAGAATATGAATAATGTAAACCTGCTTTAAGGTGAGCACGGAACAACATTTGACCGAACTTCACTTCTTCCATAATGCAGCACTCACTTTGACATGTGGAGGAGTTAGCTAAAGTGCCACTAACAGAGAGCCTCAAAAATAGTCACACATTTCCCATCTTTTTGGGGAGGCTTAGAATATTTTGATATCTGTGTGCAGGTGACTTGCTAGGAGGCACCAAAGAAATGTGTGGCACAGAGAGGAGCTGAAACCACTTCTGCAGCTCGAGTCCATGCTGTGGCCATACCTGTCCTTCCCACCTATCACTTTACCTCACTATGTATCCTACTGCTGGGCCTTGACAGGTTTGCAAAAGTCCTTTTTGAAGGCAAATTTATTTATCTTGTGCTTGAAGACCCTCCGTTGGCTATAGGGATGTTGACTGAGTAGCTCTGTGCTTGCTTCCAGCTCAGACTTGCTGTCACCCATTCCGTTTCTGTACTGACATGTGTTTGCATGTGGACTTAACACATACTCTGAAGTTTTCAATTTGGGAAGAGCCTGCTCCTGATTGGTTCCAGAGTTTTGGTTTACCACTCGTTCCTGTGGTCTATAGTAAAGCACCCATTTCCAGCCCTCCTGCAGGCTTGGCTCATCCTACCACATCATTGGTGCCATAGGATCCAGCTACAGCTGTCTTAGGGTCAGTCTTGTGCATGGAGGGCACACAAGTCATAGAATCACAGAATGCTTTGGGTAGGAAGAGATCATCAAGACCGTCTTGTTCCAACCCCCTGCCATGGGCAGGGACACCTTCCAGTTGACCAGGTTGCTCCAAGCCTCATCCCACCTGGCCTTGAACACTTCCAGAGATGGAACATCCACAGCTTCTCTGGGCAACCTATGACAGTGCCTCACCACCCTCACAGTAAGGATTTTCTTCCTAATATCCCATCTAAATTTACCCTCCTTTGGCTTAAAGTCATCATATCTACTGTGCCTGAAGCCCTTTCTCCACGTTGCAGAGCACTTTCACTGGTGTTAGTTTTGTGCAAAGGAGAGGGTTTGCCTTTCTGACCAAAGGAGATTTTCTCAATAATGGATTTTACCAGTGGGCTGACATTCTCTTCTCCTTTTGAAGTTGTAGGTAAACCCTTCAGCATCATCTCCTTCTTTTCCCACCGCTGGATGTTTGGATGGATAGGCTGCCGCTGGTATGGATGGGCTGGTTTCTTCTTTGGTTGTGGGAGCCTCATCACCATGACAGCTGTCAGCCTGGACAGGTACCTGAAAATCTGCCACTTGTCCTATGGTAAGACAAATATAGATCTATATATAGATAATTGTAATATCTATGACTGCAGAGAAGCTATATGAAGTGCTATGGTTTACTGCACTGAAATCATAATTAAGCTCTTCAGAACGCTTTTATTAAAAATAGAGGGGAGTACACAGATGAGAGAAGCATGTTTGCATGATCCGAGAAATCCCAGTTAAATTCGTTTTGCTGGACATAACACCCTCACTGTTGGCCCTCTGCTGCCTGCTTAAGCCATGAGTTTTTGTAACGCCTCATATATAAATCACTTTATTTCTATCAAGGCCTATTAGCACTAACAGATGCAATACTGCATATATTGCAGGGTCTTGTAGACCAACACATGGAAATATTCCTTACTAGATGCCTAAATTCCTCTGAGGTGTGTGGCAAGCTATTTAAAACACCTAAGAGATTTGGAAGGGCAATAAGTCATAATGTGAAGTCATCTCTCAAATATAGAAATGGAACCTGAGAGGATGAAATTAATTTAGCAGTAAGGTGTTATCACCATATCCATCGATATCTTGTACGTCTGGAATATGATGTATTATATGCTTCATTCTTTCCA
Organism: Monarcha castaneiventris obscurior; assembly: GCA_026261815.1. Taxonomy (NCBI): domain Eukaryota; kingdom Metazoa; phylum Chordata; class Aves; order Passeriformes; family Monarchidae; genus Monarcha; species Monarcha castaneiventris. The sequence continues at coordinate 31,783,755 of JAMPIT010000624.1, read as the reverse complement.
GTTAAAGGATATTGTCACAGTTTAAAAAGGATGTTCATATTGCAATTATAAGGGACTAAATTCCCATCCAAATTCAGAGAATGCTCAAGGTGATTTTACAAGTAAGAAACACCTTGCCCATGTGACTTGAGGGACCCAACAGATTTTTTAGGATGACATATAATATCGATCATGTTAAGTTGTGAGGAATGTTTGCAGCTAGGAAGTGTAAGTAAGCCAGTCTGTGCAAGCAGGTAAAAGCTGTGGTACTGTGCTAAGATGTGCTATAGATCACAGATCATAGATCCTTGTGTGTCCATAATTTTTTCCCTAAATGGGAGTACAGGGGAGATCTCCTTAGATGAGTTTTAGATACACCAATAATATTAAGCAGGATTTCACTTTTTCTGTAGAAGTCTTCTCAAAACAGTTCAGTGGTGACCCAAATCATAGACAATTTTTCACAGACTTGGTGAGCTGAAGTGAATATTTCATGGCTGGCTGCATTCATGCCACCAGCTGTGGTGTTTAACATGACATCTTAGCTCATGGGAGAGAAAATGCTTCAAAACATTTATTCCAAAGGTCTCTGACCATGGTGGTCCATACGAAATAAACAATAAACAAACATTTATCATGCTCAGTCTAAGTGGTTAAAAAATGTTTTTCTTTTAATATTTATTCTGTTGTTGCTTTGTTTTTCCACCCCTGAACACAACAAACCACCTTTCTGTCTCTCAGCCATCATACATGAATACATCATTTGTCAGGCAATGTTTGTTTTCCTTCCAGTGATCAGATGGGAAGGGACACTAGACACATCCAAATTACAGGTGTTTTTTGCTTTGGTTTTAAGTCACTCTGAAACCCTGAAGAAATCGCCTTTATATTAGTGTGAAGTGAGTGAAAACTCCCCTGTGAGTCAGGGACTGCATACGAGTTGGAGCTTCCTAGATGGAAGGAGATGTTATAGAAGCATATTTCAAGTTTCTGCAAAAAACAAAGATTTAAATTTGTTAGTCCTATCTGAGTCCTACATTTGGACACATGATGAGGAAAACCCTACAAACTGAAACTTTTTCTAGATGAATTAGAGCTGTATGCAAGATGAACAGTGCAACAATACTCTGATCTTCAGGAATTCTATTGGCATTTAATTAACCAAAAAAGGGCAAGGATACATGAAAACACCTATTACCGATATTTCTGATGGGACACACATGGTGATTTTCTGTACTGGAAAAAATGACAAAGTAAAATTAAATCTTAGCTATCTTATTTCCTTTGTAAAGCCTTGTTTTTTCAGTCCCAGAGTTTGAACTTCAGGCAGGTAATACAGGAGAGAAAGAATACAAAAAACCTAAGTTACATTAAAGAATTTAAATTCCTGGACAAGCAACTGTTGCTGAGCTGGTTGTTTGGGTTGCTTTAGTCTGGACTCTTCTCAGCTGTAACTCATCACAACTTAAAGCAAAGATCTGAAATAAGGACAGGTGGAGCCTTCCACATGAGTGTGTCTTTATCTTTATGAGGCACAGCATGAGAAGGTCACTGTGGATGCCTGGAAAGAGCCAAGGTGAACATGGCAGAATTTTGTCAAACAGTCAAACAAACTCACATTTAAAAGAATCATAGAATGGTTTGGGTTGGAAGGGACCTCCAAGACCATCTAGTTCCAAAGTCCCCACGGACTTTGCTTCCAGATTGCTCACAGCCACATCCAGCCTGGCCTTGGACACTTCCAGGTGACACGATGTATTCCATCGTGCCAAATACATCTGGATGTGAACTTGTAACTCTTGAATTTCCTTCCAGGTACCTGGCTTAAGAGACATCATGCATTTATCTGCCTGGCAATAATCTGGGCCTATGCTACGTTCTGGGCTACAGTGCCTTTTGCTGGGGTGGGCAGCTACGCCCCCGAGCCCTTTGGGACCTCCTGCACTCTGGACTGGTGGCTGGCGCAGGCTTCGGTGGCTGGACAGGCTTTTGTTCTGAGCATCCTTTTCTTCTGCCTCCTATTCCCAACTGCAGTGATTGTATTTTCCTATGTCAAAATAATTTTAAAAGTCAAATCATCCACCAAAGAAGTCGCTCACTATGATACCAGGATTCAGAACAGCCACATACTTGAAATGAAGCTGACCAAGGTAGGTAGGAACATTTTCCTCATGCTGTGCTGGGTCATATGAGCAGGTTTGGAGACAAAAATGTGATGCTCTGAAGGTGCTTTTGTAGCCTTCTTCTCTGTTACTGATAAGATGGGGAAAAACAGGAGTGGAAACATAATTCTGTGATTAGGGCACTTGAGTTTCTGAGATCATGATTCACTCTAAAGCTCTGCCACAGCATTCCCCTGTGACTTTACAAGTCATGTCATCTCACTGTGGCCCTGCTCCTCACCATAAAAAAACAGTTTTGCTTTCAGAAACAGTTGTAAAGACTAATTTAAGGAGTTTGATGTGCATAGGGATTATAACAGAAAACAGATAAAGAGCAGATTATTGTAGCTGGGAAATAGAGCTTTCAGACAGTTTACATTCCTCTGTTAATGAAGATATAAACCACAATTGGTCCTGTGACACTGCAATTGTTTTTATGCAAATAATGTATCAGTTAGGCTCAGCCATGAACTGCTAATAAAAATGCTGAAGTGCTAAAATTAATTTTCCATTTCAGACCATATCCTGTTTTCTGATTGAATCTATTTTCTGTTTGGCAATGGTAACAGCCATGATTCTTGATACTGGCTATTGTGCCAGGAAATCTCTCAAAATAAAGGCTTGTACTGAACAAAACCAGATTCCTTATCTGTAAAAGATTCACCAACCTCTGCAAGCCATGCCAAGAGTGAGACAAGAAGCAAGTTTTGCTTGGCTGATCAAATTTTATTACAATTTTTGGGAGTTGAACTGAAAGTTATATAACATAGAGCAATAAGGGACATTCTGTCTAAACATATCTGAAAATCTCAGCTACATACCTATACGGCCACCGCTGCCAGTACAGCTGGTGCAACTGCAATTGCCTTTCAAAAGGATGTTTCAAATTGTTACATTTTTTGGTGGTTATTTAGCAAATTTCCTTTGAAGAGTAATGGAAACTATTTGAGGCTGCAGATTTTTTTTTTTTTCTGCATATTGGGAGGACCATGTAAAACTTCAATGTGATCTGAGTTGCAACACCAGTAATTTTCCCTCCTGTCTTGGATCTACACTGAAGAACATAATGTTGGGATAAATATAAATATGGAAAATTAGTTTCCCTTTTAACTCATTTGACTCCACAGTACAATTTATAACAAACAGGTTGTGTTTGAGATCCTTGGCTCACCTGCACTGTTCCTTCAGTGACAGACAACAAAAAGAACAGGCTACAGGAAAGGTTATGCAACGTCCAAACTCCTTGTGCTTTCTCGATTTTTTTTTTTTGTATGCTTGTTTGTTTGTTTGGGTTTTTTTTTTGTAATCAAATCCTGCTAATTGCCTTATTCAAAATGAGTGCACATGTGCTGCTACCAGTCTGGATACAGCAATAATCTGTCAATGGCAGCAGTATAAAGGCAGATGTTTTTCAGGATGTATTATGGCATGGCATCATTGGAAGTGATATCAGGCTGTGACTGAGTGCAGACAGGCTGGTTCAGGTAAAGTATGCTAATCACAAATTTTGGCCTCAAGCATTTGTTCTTTGGCATTTTTACTAAACTTTCTAATGGTTAAGTTTCCTTCACATTATAAGGAAGTCACTTACTAATTTACCTGGAATTCATTTATCAGAACTAAAATATTTAACATGAATTTGCTTTTTAAAGTATCTACATGTTCTAATGGAGTGCAAATCCATGATATGGGTTAGGAGAAACAAATCTAGATGTTTTACTAGCATTCTCACTCTCAGTTAAATTCCCAATTTTCAAAGGATCTTTTTTCAAAAACCTTCGCAGCTCTGCTATTATCTGTATATTTTCCTAAAAAAGAGATTCTGTGTTTCGAAAGGAACCCCCTCCTTAAATAATTTGAATTCAATATCAAGCTATTATTATTTTCTGAAATCTCATTTAGTTTTCTCATATTTAGCCAGACTTTACTGCATTTTTAAAGCAGACTCATTAACTGAACTGTGTCAGGTGAAAGAAAACAGGCATGAGATAAAGAGGCAGATTTTGTTCATATTGTAAATTTATATGAAGAAGCAAGTTATCGTTTTTCTTTTCCATTCAGTGGAATGCAATTCCCTTGCATTCTGCCCAGCCCTGTGCTGCTCTGCCAGAGTCAGACTCTTCTGGATTAACCTGGTTGTCTCTTTTCTGCTCTCACAAGGTGGCAATGTTGATCTGCGCAGGGTTCCTCATTGCCTGGATCCCTTATGCCGTAGTCTCGGTCTGGTCAGCCTTTGGACAGCCGGATTCCGTCCCCATCCAGTTCTCCGTGATACCAACGCTGCTCGCCAAGTCAGCAGCCATGTACAACCCCATCATTTACCAGGTCATTGATTGCAAGTTTTCCTGCTGCCGGTCAGGAGGGCTGAAGGCCAAGAGCTCTTTGAAGAAATCAAGGTAATTTCTCCTTTGGGGAGTAGGATACCTTTCAGAACGTGATGTTCCAACAAGTACCAAAATAAGGTCTACCAAGGATCACAACTCATTGGATCTTGTTTCTTGGGTTTGACCACGACCATTTTGGTTTGGGATTTTTCTTGCCATGGGAATTTGTAAAGTGACTCAAGGTGTATAAAGAGAAGCAAGGAGACTGTCCTTATGTTTAGATCCAGCCCCAACTCCATTGATAGTTTGGAAAAAAGTCTCATTGGCTTTAGTGGGTTTTGGATCAATCCTGTCTTCCTCATTCTTTTCTTCCATGTCATCATATGAGTTTCCTCCAGGTGTTGATGACCTCTATTGCCAGTGAAGCAAATGGAAGAGAATTGTGTTAATTCCTTCCATAATTAACCTGTTGATACTATTTCAGCCACAGAATCACAGAAGGAGGTTTCACCCAGTCCCTCATGCTGAATGCAAGCTGGCTTCCCTAGGCCTCTGCAGTGACCAAAATGATCTGGAGGAGTCGCTTCCCAGAAGTAGGACCTTAACTCCCAGCTTGGTGTGAACAAAATGACCATTGTGCCTTCTCCTCCCCACAGGGCATACACCATATCTGCACACAGGGACTCGGCAGCGATGAACGAAACCCAGCTGGAAGCATGAGCGCTCATCTCACATTCAGCAAATGAAAACATGATGGCAAACAACCCTACTGGCTCAAGTTCCTCTTTCTGTAAATGAATTAAAACATGGTGGCAGGTTTATTTTACTCCCTATTCCTATGTACAATGTACAGTCCTTTCCATCCTGACCAAAATAGTGTGTTGGAGTTGGGCAAATATTTTAAGTACTCAGAGGAAGAAGAAACAGAGAAAATTTGTTTTTATTAAAATTTTTCCTTCACTTCAGATGCTTTAAAATGCCCTTTTTTTGCTCTTCTTAGCACCAACAGAAATGATAGTTTGGATGATATTTCCCCTCAGGGGAAGGAAAGTATTCATAAAGGCCAGTTTTAGTTTACCCAAGCTAATCTCCCTAAATTCCTGCTGCAGTCACTGGAGACCTGAAGCACGAGAGAAAGGATTCCTTAGAGGACAAATCTGAGTTGGAGCTTCACTTATCAGGGCTCTGAATTACACAGTGGGGAAACATTAGCTGAGTGGATTTCCCTGGTGAGCATCTCTCCAAATCATGAGGCTGTCTTGAACCCACTTTGACTTCAGTCCTTCAATATCCAGAAATATTTTGATTTTAGTCACGGCAAAGTCAGAGGTACCACACATACACAGGATCACTTTACAAGATATAGAATAACAATTCCTTACTCAATTGTGAATGAGAGAGGAAAGGTCCCTTGCTCAAATTGTAGATTCATTAAGGAGTTATGAACAACTTCATAATAAAAAAGCAGAACTGAAATGAAGTCAGCCCAAGCCAAACTGAGGAAACCAATATTTCACACATTTTTATCATTCCCTGGCCAAAATTACAGTGAAATACGATGGCAACAAGCAGAAAGATTTGCCTTCTTGATTGATAACTGAATTTTTCACCTTGTATTTTACTCATCACAATTTTTTATGAGATCACTTCATGAGATATAAAATGGCAAAACCTTCCTCAGTCCAAACCATGAAACCAGATTCAAAACTGGTGTGTTTGTGAGAAGGGTCACAGCACTGGTAACAGAGGAGTCTTTCCAAAGGGCAGCTGCAGAGTAGTTTTTAAACACTAAGTCCTGGAAAGATGAGGATTAGTAACTATCTAGGGGAATGAAGTTTTGTAATGCATTCAATAGAAAAACAATGTGCCTTGAAATGACCTGCAGAGTAAGGTAGCCAAAACAGTTATGCTGGATAAGAGCCATAATTATTCCTATTATCTCCTGTTTCCTTTTTGGATTTATCATAAGGTAGAGGTGCCACTACAGATCAAAAATTAACATTTCAGTAAAAGCAGATTTTTAATGCTTAAAATAATGATTTTGATGTTTCTATGTCATTTCTTCAAGAAGGATGTGATTCTATTAAAAATAAGTTAATTACAAATCAAAGAGTCTCCCACACAGATTTCTGCTGACTGTTAAAAACAAAGAAAGTTACAAGGGCAAAGCTTTCTTCTGAGTTGTTCCTTTAAGGAAAGAAAGCATTTGTGAAAGAGTTTCGATTACTTTCCTGTTTAATATTTCCTGTTTAACGTTAATTTATTCTATTGTTGTTTCAGAATTGTGTTTTACATGCATTTCCTGCCACACTGAACTGAACTCATTTTGTAGCTGATCCATGGTGATGTTAATATTGCTTTATACAATAATATCATAAAGGTGTAATCTGATGTTTGTTGGCATGTCCCAGCACTCCCATTCTGCAGTTGCTATTTTCTCAAATGATATTCAGACCACGTAGCAGAAGTAGAATTTTGTTGAATTTCCTAAGCTGGGTAACGTAAAGTATTGCTTCCTTCTCTGCAATGTTTCAACAAATAAAGTCTGAATAAATACTAAGAGAACTTGCAGATGTACAAAGAGTTGCCCTTTTACCTATACATTGTTTTGTGCTAATTTTTCCCCAGAAGTTGAGTTCTTTCATTTCCTCAGACCTTTCAGCATAAGACAAACTTATTTCTATAACTATGGTTGCAAACTGTGCCCACAAATTGATCCAGAGCAGAAGGCATCTCTAACAGTATTTGCAGATGTGGTTATGAAGACATTAATAACTTTGCATGCATCTTCCTGCAGCTTTTATTATTTTCTTCATCCAGGCAAACTTTTGTTTGTACCTATAGGTATTTATCATAACTAAGGTGTGATGTAAATCAGATGTACAGTGGCCCTACAAATGAGATTAGCTGGAGCAACACTGTTGGTAAAACTGTAGGAATTATTCACTAGTCGGGCCAGACTTAGGGGTAGATCAACTCATAGTTTGTGCATGAACCCTTCCTCTAGGGAAGTTTTTCCCTTTATTATTTAAAATCATGTATTTTCATCAGAATTGCTTTTGGGTCATCCCAGGAGTGGATACACACTTGTGGTAGGGCTGAATTTTATATTTTTAAAATTGCAAGATATTTTTGAAGTCTGCTGTAGAGAATGTACTAGATACACATTACCTAAAGAGTTCAGAGGTTTAATAAACTCTAAATATGAACTTCCAGAATAATGATAGATGTGTTTCATAGGACTTAAAGATATTTATTTTCATATTATTTAAATTTCTTTATTTTTTATTCAGTGCCATAATTATTTTTGTCTGAAACCTCAATTTTGCCACGACTGAACAGTATCTTGCACTAGAAGAAACTTTAGGACTCCAGCTTGTGCAGGAGTTAGAGACAAGTTTATGCTGAGCATGTGTTCCAGTGAAAGACGTTCCCCTGAATCAAGCAGGACATGCACACTCCAGCATGAGGTGCTTAATTTAAATGCAGAATCTGAACCTAAGAGCAAATGGATCTCATTGGATTCAATGATGAAGGAGAACTGCAGCACTCTCTTTGTTCACCTGTATATAAAGCAGCTCATACAATTTATGCTCTGTTTGGGATCACAGTGGTAGAGGAGTGAGTGGTCTTATTATGGATTTGAATTTTTAAGGTCAACTTTGAATTGATTGGAAGGTTGTAGCCAGATGGTTCTACAGATAATACTTTGCCACTGATGCTCAGGACAGAGTTTCTTCCTCTCCCTGTGCTGAGGCTGATAATTGATTATTATATAAAACTGAGATATGTAACCTTGGTCTGAGGTCATCAAAAGACAGTGAATCTCTCACTTTGCTATTCTAGAAATCTAAATGTTTTACAAATTTCAAACATACTATTTTTCAATCTGGGCTTTTTCAAAACACCAGCAGTATAAAACCTACTCAGTGTGATGAATGAGTAAGGAATATGACTCTGAAGGAAGATTTCTTTATTGCATTTTCAATATTTCATCCTCCTTGTTATATTAAGAAATTTCCTCTTTTTATGTATAAATATTAAACTAAATGTTTTTCAGTAAAAATAGTGCCATCAAGAATAATAACTATAAATGAGGATCTTTTATTATGTAACCTTTGTATGCATTCAGACTGAGCTGCCAAAAAGCAAAAGTCTATTTGAATTCACTGTCCATGACTTGAAGGAAGTAATTGACACAGGCTAAGACTCCACTTAGATAAGGAGCTGATCTGGACAGTAAGATTGAGAGTAAGAGAGTAATGAGAGCAATACTGTATTTTGAAGTGATAGTGAAATTATGCAAAGCATGTGGATGTGGAAATTTTTTATTTGTCATTTTCAGACATAAATGAAGAATGACTATAAACCTTCTTCTGCAGACTTGGAAATCTGTTGACAATGAAGAAATATCAAGATTTAAAATGCCTGAGGAGACTCTTGAGATAGGAGATTTAAACAAACTTTTATGACAGAAGTTGAAAAAATAAAGTACTAAAAATGTAAGTCATGGTTGTGAGATTTTAGAAGAGAGTAGAGAGCATTTGTCCATGCAGGTGAAAGCAGCTGTAGCAAATTATATTTCTAGACCTGTAACAAAAATGAAAAGAACCCAACCCAGCAAGTGATTTGTTAAAAATATTTATCACCCGCAGCACAAGACTGCTGATAGCAGAAGATTTTTGACTTTGTGGCATGGAAAGCAAAAGAGGAAATGGATGTGTCTTCATACAAAGAGAGTGTGATTAATGAATGACAGGCACAATGACAGTGAATTGGATTCCTTGGTGGAACTTTTCTCTTGGCTGACAATGTCTTTTGGAGGTTGTCCCACCTCCACTGTGCAGGGTGATCTTGGTCATGAGAATAAATCTGAATAGCTGCTAAATGACCAGGCACTTATTTCTCCCTGAATTCTACATTATTCATTTTGCGTTTGTGTTTCTACCTCTTCTTCCCACCAGGGAACTTTCAGATACATCAATCTGCATCCCTCAGAAAAGCTGCTTTGGCATCTTTTTAGTCACATTTCCCAGCTCAGGATGTCCCCAGATGAGTTTGGCCCTGGGTAAGAAGCTCTTCAAAATTATGTTCACCATAACACAATTTCTCTTCTTCCCTCCTCCCAAGGAAGGCCAAGGATGTGTGGTTCCCTCCAAATCTGTATTTTCCCGTGTTTCCCAAGCCTTTGCAGTTCTCTGGCCCCAAGGAAGAACATTGAACTGCCTGAATTAGATTTTCTGGAGAGATGCTGACGAGCACCTCCAACATCATCACCATGTTCTTGAGCTCTTGTGCATCCCACACTGACCTTTTTCTTATCTACATGCTTTGCTTTTCAGGATGGCTCATGTTCTCCTTCACTTGGAGCATGGTGCACATGGTGAGGGCTGTTTTTGTGACTGCCTAGAATGATCTTTACTTCCCCAGTGACACCCGTTTCTCTTTGTAGCTGGGGGAGTGGGTCTTGGACCTGTAAGCCAGAGCAAAACCTTTTGAAATACAAGGCTTAGTTACAGATTGTCATGCTTTTGGTACTTCTGAACTTAAAGGGCACTTGACCAGCTATGAATAACGAGCCTTTTCCAATACTAACTGTAGTTTTGTGTGTCAGTTGGGTAGAAAAGAAAACCTATCTGGTTTGTTAGAGATCTGCTCAGAGACACATTCAGCATCAAATCAGGTGACTGCAACAAATGAATGAAAGCTGCTGATAAAGGTTTGGCAGGTTCCCTGAGTCAGTAAGATGGTCTTTGGCCTGTATTTTGCATATAGCACCTAAAGGGAGTTTTGCAAGTAGATCTCTTAATCTTTGTGGAATATTGCTAATAAATTTGTGAAATATCAAGTAAACGTGCTGAACAAAACATGATGTTGCACAGAACATATTTCAGATGTAGATGGCGGATACATGTGTGGTGCACAATACATTTGAAGTGATGAATACTGTTTACATTGCATCAAACATAATCTTACTTCAGTGAAACCATGAAACATTTAGGAAATGTGTAGAAAACAGGTACAAAAATAGAGATGGGAAGACCTTTTCGGATTCTAAAAGGGGCTACACAGAGGCTCAGCATCCTAAAATCATAGGCTGGTGTGCAAGTCTTGCTCTTTCTGCACAAATCTTGCAAAACGTATCAAGGAAGGGATTTTATCTTAGGGTTTTGTGTTCATGGAGGCAGTCTGCAACCCTGAAAAGTGTTTCCCTGGAGCACCTGAAGATCCTCATTCCTTAATTACAAATAATTTTCTCAGACTGAGAGGTGGAGAACCTGCCTGTGTGTCTGCAGTTCTGGTCCCAAAGCTAGGGAAAGCTTTAGAGAAAGTGTAACAGGGAGGAGAAAAAAAATGATAATGTTTAAGCAACAGAAACTAAGGTGAGAGGGTGACAGGGTTAAGCATAGTCTAAAAGAGGAAAGGTCTGAGAGTAAATTATATCAGTCTATAAATAACTTTGAGGCAAAATTAATGTAAATGAAGGAAGAGAGCTATTTGCAGTCTCAGAAGGTGATAGAATGAGAAATCAAAGCTGGAAGCTGAGGCAGGAAAAACTGGAATGGAACTTTCTGAACTACTGGAACATTCAGGCTTTGGAAAAGTTCTCAAGGGAAAAAGATGGGGGATGATCTATCAGATATTCAAGAACAGATTATTTTATCTACTAACACAAATTGTTAACAATTGGCAATATTTCTAAACAGCCATTTTTAGTCCTGATCTCTGGATTTCTGAGCATTTTCCTAATTTAAACACTGGTAGTATCTCACCTTAGAATCTGCCTTTGCTGCTGAAGCAATGAGTGCTGACTATGCTGTGCAGACAGCTGGATTGTTTACACTGGAACTGGCTTCCAAAGACCCCTCACATAGTGAAACTTCACTTCTAATGAAGCGGTTTCAAAATCCAAAGTTGGTGCAATGCAGTGGCATGTGCAGATACCGAGTTAAACGTTATTATGAAAGAAGTAGCTCTGCTTTCACAGTTATTAGATGAGCTTTTCGGAGAGGTATCATTCTGCAACACTTGCAGTTCAAGCTGAAATAAAGTGCTGTAATTACTGCCATGGACAATTTGTTGGAATAAAATATTTTCAGCTGTGCTGTTAAGCTTTTGAGAATATGATAATAAATCTGGAATCTCAGAGTCATTAAATTAAAATACACCAAACAACCACAGGGAAATTACATGAGAAAATTACCTTCAGAAAAATATATATTAGTGGTTTGTGATCTACATTTTCATTCTTAGGAATTATATTTCTAATAGAGTTAAATTTACAAAGACACCAATAGACTTTTAGTGATACTGGCCCAAAATAACTGAAATATGATTGTTATCTCAAAGCTTAGGTGTATTAATTGTATAGAAATATATTTCTACTACTGAAGGTATGCCCTATTAAGAAATAATTTCAAGTGTAATTTTTTGTGTATATGTGCTGTATTTATTGTTTCAGTTTGTTGGCAGTAGGATTGTAATCACATATAATGTCCTGATACTGGTCTATGCTTAATATTGTAGAACAAGGAGTCACAGGCATGTATTAGATAGATTTCTGTTCTGTTTAGGGGATCAGACTCCTTCCTGCTGAAAATATGTGCACATCTGCTTGGAAGTCCAAGGTCTACATCTCTTTCCAGTTTCTAATGTAAAAAAAGGATCTTGTGTTTCCTTTGCCTTGCTCATCTCCCACCACAGCAGCCTCAGCCACACTGTTGAAGTTGCAGCTGGTTAACAACACCCACAACAGGGAGTCTGGGTCCTTAGGGAAAAGGGAAAGGAGGCAGAAGGGTGGGCTTCTTTCTCAGCTAAAGATGACATAAACCAGGAGCAACTCCACCAAAATCAGGGTACTGCTCTGAGACTGGATAGAAATAAAAGGAGAAAATGTCTTTTCAGTTTTATGGGACCCAAGAAATTCCAGATGTACTGACCACTGCCTGGGAGCTGGTTCTCCAACTCTGATGTAAACACTGACCTTGAGCAAAGGGGGTCCTTTTTGCTGAGGAGACCTACTGACTGCACTAAAGATTTAACTTGGCTGGTAGCACAAAGGTGATGAAGGCTGAAGGCCACTTTGTTCCTGGCTTTGAGTGATTTCAGCTTCCTCCATGTTCTGCCTCATTATAGTCCTCAAAACATGCACTTGACCTTCCCAATGACCCACTGGAGTACACAGCTGAAGTGTCAGTCATAGCATGCTGGTGTTGTAAGCAACATTCAAAGCTGTAAGAAACTAATACAAAACTTCCTAAAATATTTATAACTGAATATTTTCATCATGTTCGAGCTCAAAGTGTCACGGAGGATCTGAGTATGGTGATTAATGAACCTCAGAGGTCAGAGCAGTGGGAGAGTTCATTAACTACTGATTTTGTAACTCACAGTATAAAATTCAATTGTTTGTGTCCATCAATGTTTCCAACATGTTGTGTGTCAGTGCAATGCCCTGGAACTGCAATCACCAATGTAAGAGAAATTTTATGGAGCGAGCCTGTAAATAACTGCATAAGTTCTCAAGTGGTGTTGCTGAGTTAATATGTTGTTAATATACAATGCTGTGTTATGAAGCAGTAAAGAACCTCACTTACTGGCTGCACTTAACATCAGGGGACACTTTACTGTCACTGTGTTGGAACAACAGTGGTGATTATCATTTTTCTCTGCTGTTTTTATTCCCCTAAACACACAGCCAGATAGATGACATCACAGGCAAACTTTATTTTCTGCACTTTGTTATCTGAATGTGCTTTCAAATAAAGCAAGAGAATGGATCAATGCTGTTACCTGTGGTTTTGTCTTGGGTTTTGATCACAAAGTTGTGTGTTTTCACATCAAGGCTGCTTTTGGTGACATTTAACTGCAATCCATAACCTGCACGTGTCTGCAGTAAAATGCTTTGTCCTGACTGAGGGTAGGTTTACACTGAATATTAGGAAGAAGGTTTTCCCTCTGAGGGTGGTGAGGCCCTGGCACAGGCGGCCCAGAGAATCTGTGGTTGCCCCATCCCTGGAAGTGTTCAAGGCCAGGTTGGATGGAACTCTGAGCAACCTGGGATAGTGGAAGGTGTCCCTGCCCATGGCAAGGGGTGGAACTGCATGATCTTTAAGATCCCTTCCAACCCAAGCCATTCTATGATTCTATGACTCGAGTGGCTGCAAAAAGTGTGTGAGGACCACTTCAGTCTAATGAGAAACAAGCAAAACCTACACTTGAGATACTACTATTTGAGGATACTTTGAATAAAATGATTCTCTAAATAAAGAAAAAAATACTGTCACCACCAATTTTCTCCCTGACACCAAAAGACACTTGACAGCTCTGGCTGAGGGATCCTACAAATCAAGATTTTGGAATTGCCATGGTTTGGGCATCCTGACCCAGTGGAGTGTTACCTGGAAAGACTTTTAACATGCCTGAGAGGACATCAAAGTGAGATGGTCTCCTTCTTACTAGTAGCTTTGTCCTGTTCTTTGAGACATCTGAGGAGAATTGGAAACTGGGGAGAAGGATTCATCTTCCTTTCTCTGTTCATGTGACAACAGGTACACAGTGGAAAACCCTGCGACAGCAGGTACAGAGATACAGGCAAGTGGAGGCTTTTTCTCCCAGACTCATCCTCTGTCCCTCATCCTTACCTCTCTGTAAATCTGACCAGCCAAGGTTCAGAAACTGCACATTTCATCAGTGCAAACCTGAGTGCTGGGTGCTATTGACTGGACTTGGCAGTGTTTCAATCCCATTTTACTCTGCCTGCACAGTGAGCTCAGTTATACCAAAAAACTTAGTAGGAGGAACTGGGACTGAGCAGGGAAATGGTGCCAGGCTGCTGCCAGGAGTCCGGGCACACCACGTCTACACCAGTCATGCACAGCTCCAACACACTGTCCCAGGAAATGGCAGAACAGGGAAAGAACTGGTTAAGGGCAGCAAAACCTTGTTAGGAAATGCGGAACAGATTCTGTACGATGTCAGGTTAAATGGACTCGTCTGGGAAGAGGGGGAACCTGATGGGATATAGTAGGGGACACAAATAGCTGGGAAAAGATGAAAGGATCATATTTACAGGTTTTTTCTGTGAAGCAGGAGTTGGAAGGCACCAAATAAAATGTCCCAGTGTAAAACATCAGGCACAAGGCAAAGGGAAGGACAGGCTTTGTCCTGGCAGCACATCATTAGGTGGTGAGGGAGCATTCATCCAGCAGTGGAATTTGGGCCGCTGGCTGACTGTCGTGATTACACAAAGGCAAAGGCACAAAGTGACTTTTCTGTAGGAGCCACAGGAGTTCTTCCTGGCAGGATCTTGTCCCACAGAGGTGACATAAAGAGTGTTACCTGAAAAAGTGTTCAAGGATGCTCAAACAGATTGGTTTTAATGATCCCAGAGAGGGATGGTCCTGCCTACATCCTATGGGTCCGGCAAAACAGAGCACTTTGATTTCATTGAGGCAGGTTTAGATCCAATGACAGGCACTGAAGAAGGCGTTTTGTCTTTCTTTGAAGGTCATGCTCATAAATGGCTTAAAAATAGTTCTCTGGGTGAATCAGGTGTTATTTCTATTAGCTTTCTTCAAAGCCAGAATAAAAGAACAGATTTTTTTTCCCCCCCTTTCTTTCAGAGACATTACTCTGATATCCTGAAAAAGAAACTGTTTTTTTAAAATAAAGCATGAGCAAATATTTATTTTTAGATCAGTAGGAAAACTATAAGATCAGAAGGAGCACCATAGCAGATGCACTCTCCATGGAGATTTGGAGATTAGCGAGGAGCTTTCTGCTTATGGTAAGCTTTTTCTGCAGTTGAAGCTGAAAATAAAAGAATTAAATGAGGATTTAATAAAAAGAAGTGGTTCTGGTGCATCTAACACCTACACATGGGTGTTAAAACAACCAGGGTTTGCAGTTAGAAATGAAACAGGGGTTTGAATCCCAGTACGAATTACTGGTTTTACTGTTGTATTAAACTAAGATTTGTTCTTTATCCGATTTTGATTTTCAGATATAAAATACTGTGAACCATGAGTATTTCTATGATGTGGAGCAGCCCCAAGTCTCATTGAGTCAGTTTGGGCTACCCCTGAGATTTTAAAAGCCCGTCTTGCCTATAGCTGCAGTCCCTGAGGGTGCAGGGCTGTGGTTTGTGGGAATCTGGCTGGGCCAGAAACAGGTTCATAAAATTGCTGTGCAACAAGAAAACAAATTTGTGTGAACCCACCTTTAGTTTTACCGTATTTTTCCAGGTGTTCAGCATGTAGAAAGGATGGGGGTGTGGTGAAGGCAAGATTTCTCCTACAGACCTCATCCTTAAAGCAGATGGATACTCACCTTGTGGAAGGCAATTCCCTTTTAGGATGTTTCAGGGTGGTCAACAACAATTAAGTTTTGTGTTAGATTTTTTCCCCTCAATTTTTTTTCTCTTTAGTTTTAACAGCCAAAAAGAACAAAAATGAAATCGGAAAGTGGAATGACTCAATTGGACAAAGTCTAACATGGTTTACTCACTGATCTTGTTCCTCTGGATCATTATATTTTACATCTTGACTTCTCTAATTTTGATTTTGTGCTGATGGATAGAGGATAGAGACAACTTTTGATTCCAGCAATGCTGATTAAAAATAACTTTTCAGAATTTTTTCCTTTTTAAAATATGACAGTCAGAAGGAAAACTGTGGTGGACTTAAAGGCTGTACATATCCAGTGGGAATCAAATGTCAGACTTTAGTCTAAATACCTCGCCTAAATAGCAAGTGTAATAATGACGTTTTCCTCATTTTCTGTTATGACTTTTGAAAGCTTTACTTGGGATCTGGCATGCTGACTAGTGTAGGGTGCACACAGAGCAAGGGCATGAGGGAGGTCCAGGTGTCCTTTCCCTCACATTGGGAAAAGGGATTTTAATCAGGCACTACTGTATTTCAAAGAATCTTGGTCACATGCCTGTACCATCAGTTTCTCTATTTTTCTCTGGTCCAGGTGCTATTTAGCTGTTTAAACAAAGTGCCTTGTCCATCTGAAGAGACTGAGAAGGAGAAATTGAGATGAATATCCATATCTTTCTATTAAATGTTTTTGTGCAACAAAGGCTTTTCTCCAAGGAACTAGACTGTAACCTTGAAAGCTCTACCCCAAAAACCATACACAAACATTTCATATGGATGTGGGGCTCAATTTCTACTTCTCTGAATGTTGTCTTTGCCGAATTCACTCTTAGGGACCAGTATCTTAAACTATGAAATCAGTCTTTGCTGGAATTATTTCCTAGAACAGTTCTCCCTCACCATGGTGAAAGAAAAATCTTTTAGCAAGGGATTAATTCATTTAAATAGAGATGAATCTTGCAGTACTTAGAATTTCTCCTGGAATAATTGTGTGGGTTTTGAAATCCCTTAGTGGAGTGCCTGGAAAGGTGTTCAGGGTTTTGTATAAATCAATAACCACAGGATGTAGTTCTGTGCCTATCTCAGGAACCCACATGAACTACTACTGTATGAAGAAGAAAATCAGCAGGAAAAAGAAAGAAGAACAAAGAGGGAAAGAAAAGGAAGAAAATAATACTCTAGGTGAAAGCAGTTTGCTGCTCTGTCCACATGTACAGCAAGGTATATTTGGGGATAACAGAAAAAAAAATTGAAGTCTTGATGATGATTGAAAGGAAGTGGAGTAAAGGCTAAAGACATCACAAATGACAGAGATAAAACCTCCAGCTTTAAATAAGAGAGTTTGAAGTTTTGTAGCTTTGAAGTTTTCTATTCCTGTTCCATTCACATCCAATTCATAATATTCCAGAGGTGCGAAATACGCACTGGATTTTAGTCATGTGGAGTTTCGCATAAAATTGATGGGAATTAGTGCTCTAATGAATCACGGTCATTTTTGATCAGACAGTGAGCCATGTTTCATTGGAAAAGAGAGTGAGAAAATGATGATGCCCACTTCCATGGTGTGTTGAACAAGACTTGAGGCTTAAAAGAGCAAAATGAAATTGCTTATCCACTGGCCACACCAAGCTCTTCATGATCTGTCAGTGGGGCACGAGTGCATGTGCAGGAGCTGCACACTCACTACCTGCCTCCTTCCTCTGATGCCCCACTGCTGGGGCACTGCACAGAGAACCCTGGATATGGTCTGTCTGAACTGTGCTGAGCAGAAATAGAAGCACACCAAGCTGGCTTAACATCTGTTTCATTCTTGCCTTGTGTGTGGAAGGGTGGGACAGCTTCATGCCGTTGCAAACTCTTCCAAGGTCACAATAAATCTCAAAGACAGGCAAGCAAAAATATCTACAGCACACTAATATTCTGGCTGTACTCCAACACCCCCACTTTTTTTGTTGGCTGCCATTTTCTCTGTCTCCTCAGCCTTTATTCCAAAGGTTCCTCTCAGTTTCAGTGCCAGTTTGACTTGTCTATATAGCTAGGTTGGGCAATAGTCCATTGGCTACGTTGTTGGGTAACTGTGAAGATTCCTATCACTCATTTCTCTTCCATCTGTATAAAGAGATTGGGTTAAGACAGACAACCCTGCTGGGATTGATGCCAGAAAGGACTGCATGGCACCGAGGCATGGCATAGCATAATAAAAGTCATGTTGAGTGTCAGAAACTTCACCCACTTTTGGTGCCAGAACCTGTTGCTTCCAGAGATTATGCTTCATGACTTGGAGGAACAGAAGGAAGAAATCAGCCTGCGGTGCTATTTACAGAAAAGATGTATCTCACCAAGGAACGACAGCAAGAGAAAGGTTTGCACCTGAATGGCTGAATAGAAAGAGACATCATCAAGTAACAGATTTGTTTCCACACAGGTGAGCATACAGGGACCTATATTAAGCACTGCCACAGACCTGCTGGGAATATATCTTCAGTCTGCCACATTTTGTGGCAGGGATGCTTTCAGGGAGGCATTAAGATCTGCTGTTTGAAACATGGATGCACCATTCAGTGGAAATCCAGCGTGCTCAAGCCCTTTGAAGAAAAAGGGTTTAGTGGGCAGCTGAGGAATCATTCAGGTTTGGCATGGGGAGTGCTTTCACAGAGGGTGCATTGAGATAAGAAGAGAAGCCATAAATTCTTGTAGTCAAACATGGCCTTTTCAGAAGGCTTTGCCTTGTTTTTCTCTAGCTCCACTTTAATATTTCCCTTCTCTGGAAAATTCTCCAAGTTCTCATTTGTCACAATATTTCATTAATTTTCTTATTCCCTGATCAGACACAAGCCAGGATAAGGTTTTTATTACTTTATAGCCTCATTTTTGAAATGTTGCTCTCAACCTGGTTTTTGTAAATAGCTTATATGCTTTACTTAAATATTGCAAGTTAATGTCAGTAATTAGCATTTTTCTGGCTTGGGTAAATTCTGAAAGATATACCAATGGGAAAAAATTGTTTCAGACAAATAAAAAGTGACAGGAGATATCTTATGAAGAGCTGTTTATTAGAATTTCGGTCTTGAAGATGTACAGGAAGAAAAAAAATAAAAGAAGATGCAGTTCATCTCCAAAGAAATTGGTTTATTATATTTGTTTACCTTCCTGTAAAGTTCCTTTACTTATTAGGGGATGGCAACTGGATGCAAAGGAAGTTGTGGGGCAGCTAGGGAAGGACAGGGTGTTTATCTGTTTCCAAATACCAAATGAGCCTTGTTCTCCTGCAAAGTCAGGTTCAGCTCAAGTCAGGAAGAGTGTGACACCTCTGACAGATTTGTATTAATAAAAGAAGGATACTTGGCAAAGCAGTGTTTCTGCAAGAGAAAAATCTAGACTTTCAAGCCTATGAAAGTACTTAAGAATGGAAAGTTATTGTCCAGAGAAAAATCCCTTTGCTGGTCACGACTAAATTTCCTTTCTCCTCTGCTGTTAATAGGGACCACGTGTATGCCAGCAGCAAAGGAAGCATAAATAGACTTTGAGGAATATCACAGTGAAGACTGTGTTCATTCAAGCACTGATATTAAAAGTACTGCCAACTAGGTGGGATCGAAGCTGGTTTGGAATACCCACATTTAATGTGTGTGAGTCCCTTGGGATGCTTGCTAGAAGAGTAATAACCAGATTAAGTGACACCAGTTCGCAGTAGATGTTTTCAGGGTCTCCATGAACATGCCATTTCTGATTTTGGAAGTTTTGCTGCAGTACCTGCAAAGTCAAAACAAGCCTCCTATACTTTTGGGGCTTCCAGAGTTGGACCCGCTGCTGATAGAGGAGGCCATGGACACATGTCCTGGGCACACCAAAACTCTTCAGCCTGAGCTGCCTCCTTACTCTGGGCTGGGGAGACACCAATGCACACCAGGAGGTTAAACAATTGCAGCTGGCTCCTAACTGTAGGACAGGGTGGCAACAATCACCTTTTCCCAGGAGCAGCTGGGTGCGAGCATTTTCCTCCATCCCAGAAAAAAAATGGAGTCTGGCAGAGGGGACTGTGTTTGCAGACTACAAACAGAGAGCATAAAAAATAAATAGCATAAATAATAAAAACTAGTATAATCTGTTTTAAGCACAGCTCTTGACTAAGGGTTGAAACAAATTATGGTGGGAAGGGGTGGATTCCCCATTCCTTGATGTCTTTAGTTCAAAACTGGAATTTTTATATCAGGAAAACCATTTTTTGCTACAGAGCATCAAGAAGGGAAATAATGACTTTTAAATGCTTTTTGTTAGAAGTAGTAATGAGAAAGCCTTCAAGGTTTCAGAAACTGGGGATTATGATTAGGAGCAGAAGAGGTTTGCTGCCTTCTCCTCTAACTCAGTATCTCAGAAAAATTCAAAAAAGAAAACCAGGAAATTAGTTAGGTGGGAAAAGCCTCTTGGAAACAGCCACAATAAAGCTAATTATACAAGTAAAACAATGTAATTATGTGGAAAATAGAAATGCATATGGATCAGGCCAGCTGAATGGAATATAGCCTAGCATGCAGCAGGAATGAGATAAAGACATTCCTGAGGCCATGCACATTATTTTAGACAGACAGTGTCAAAGAATTTACCACAAAGCTTAAGAAAAGACAAGGGAACAGCATTTTTCTAGGAGTGAGTGTGATGTTGCTTCTGTCTGTAGCAAATGGAACAAAACTAAAAGGGAAAAAACCAAGGACAGGATCTTGGATGCCATTTTTCCTGATGTGTAATACGTGGCTCCTCAAACAGAAGTGTTGGTGGATGGAGACTCTTCAAAATGTTGGGGCATTTTTTTTCAATTGTTTTCTGCTACTGAGTTCAATAAATCATCATTATTCATCACTGCTTCTTTTGTGCAAAATCCTTGAAATTAACCTGTTGGTGTGACTATTCAGCAGCCTTCAGGTGTGATGTTGTAGCTGGCACATCTGTTGGACTGCCTTGCATGACAGGGTAGCCAGGCAATTTGGGGGAAAGAGGTTTGCCATGTCTGAGATAAAAATAGGTAATAACTTGAATATGGCAATGCTGGCTGGGATAGAATGAAAATTCAGGATTGAATACAAAAAATCTCTTTGGTTTTGGCAGATTTTTGAAAGACAATTTGTACAATCTTCTGAAATCAGCCCAAGTTCTGATGCCAGGCACTGATTGCATTGTCAAAGGAAGGTGAATGGTTTTCATCTGTAACCCCAAATTCCAGACCACATGTACTTTTCAACCTATATATTTAGCATTAGAAAGGAGGACAGACAGAGTGAATTACGCATTTAATAAGAACTTAGAAAGACTAACTGAGAAGAAAAAGGAAAGAAAATAAAAGAATTCTTTCAAGTCGCTGAACACTACTTTGTTTCCTTTTCCTTTGTGTCAGTAGTATTCCCTTTAGAAATTCCCAATGGGCATGTGATTTGAAGACACACATTCTGCCTCTTGGCTGCAAACTAATACATGGGATACACCCAGACTGGCCCAGTGATGGGATAAAAGGAAATTTTCCATTCCATTACCCTTTATCCTGGCTCTAAAAGGTAGCACTGTTGACAATGTGCCAAACGTAGCACATAATGAACCTTATGAATCACAGTCATTGTTCCTTGAGGGTAGAGGCACAGTACCGGGGTTATTGTATATATTAACCAGTTCAGTGATTTAGGCCTTAATTACGAAGGAAAAGATTTGAATGGTCACTTGGATGTGTTTCTTTTCATATACATATGAAAGAGTTTACTGATTCTTCAAGCATTAAAGATGTTGTACACATGGTAGATCCAGCTATGGGAGATCCAGCTCTCCCCCTGGGAAAGCCAATGAGAATTTAACATTGATCTCAATAAAAGCGAAGAGGAAGACAGAGAAGAACTTCACCATGACCATCTGTACTCAGCACTGGTGAGGCAGCAGCTCGAGTACTGTGGCCAGTCCTTGGCCTCCCACTTCAAGAAAGACATTGAGGGGTCAGAGTGAATCCAGGGAAGGGTATCATGGAGCTGGGGAAGGTGCACAAGTAGTCAGGTAGTGTAGATTTTGTGTTTTAATACTTTATTTTAATATTGTAGACCTGCTCAGATTGTGCCAGTTGACTTCTGCAACAGAAAATGGTCCCTAACATTATTAAATTCTTGTACAGATGGAGCTTTTCTGCTCAAAAAATTGGACACTGGGTGTCAGAAGACTTTTTTCCTTCCACATCTTCTGTGACTATTCACAATGCCTAAACACGGAACTACATACATACACGAAGTATAGATCTGCATCAACAAGCCTTTGTGTGGAACAGGAAGGGATTTTTACATTATTAGGCAAGGCTTTTTCTATTTTTATTTCCCACTGAAAAACTTTGATCACGATTAAAAGGAAAAAGAAAAAAACACAAAGGCTTTCATAAGTGTTGCTTTCTATTTTAGGTAAAATTAAATAGAATGAAAAATCCAGAATCGTACACTATCATCATCTTGAATATTCAATGTATGTAACCAACTTAATTTAGAAAAAGCCGTGAAAACTCTACTGTGTTTCTGACATTCCAGTTTTAATTGGATCAAGGTCAGCTAATTGGTATCAACAAACTATGGTATATCCAACAAATAATATCTCAATGATAGCAAACATAGAATGATTCCAAGTTATAAAAAAAATCTTTCCTATACTCCATTTTGATGTTGTACACAAAGTGCTTTTCGGGACTTGAGTGTTCCGAGATCTCTTGCGGTTTATCCATTGACATACAGGCCATGTGGTAAGGGAAGGAGAGCTCCAAACCCTTCCAGAGAAGTCTTCTCCTTCATGGCACGGGAGCTGAGAAGTCCAATAAAGTGTCAGTGTAGGTTAGGCAAATGCTTTATGTGTGTAGCTATTTATTTTCAGCTGAGTCAGCTTTGGAGACCACAGAATGTTTTAAGTTGGAAAAGACCTTCAAGATTAAGTCCTACCTTTGATTGATCACCATCTTGACAACTTGAACATTTCTTGAACACCTCCAGGGATGGTGACTCCACCACTTCCTTGGGCAGTCCATTTCAATGTTAAACAACTCTTTACATCAAGAACTTCCCCCTGATGTCCATCCTGACACCCTCCTGGCACAGCTTGAGGCCATGTCCTCTCATTCTGCCACTTGTTGCTGGGGACAAAAGACCAGCCCTGACCTGGCTACAACCTCCTTTCATGGAGCTGTAAAGAGCAATCAGGTGGAAGTCAGGTAGTCCAAACCTCAAATAGGGCTGTCTTCAAGGCCATTTGGGTTTCACAGGGCAGTTCCACGTCCAACTGAGCTTGAGTGTCTCCAAACATGGCAATTCCATGACTTCCCTCATCAACTTGTTTCCATATTTGACTACCTTTATGGTGAAACCATTTTTACCTTTTTTCTCATCAAAATTTCCTTCGTAATGTTTTATGCCCACTGTCACTTGTCCTCTCATTTTGATTCTATGGAAAAAGCCTGGCTTTATCTGCATTAAGCAGCCCAAATTAGATTATGGACATCTCCTGTGAGGACCTGACATTTCTTTTTAACAATCCGAAAAAACCCCACTCCCTCAGCTTATCTGTGGATATCATGTGCGTCTCCAGCCTCCTGGACATCTCAGTGACCTTCAGCTGGAATCTCCCCAGTTTGGCAATGTCCTTGTTGCACTGGGAGGGGAGGTATGTAATTCCACACTACACCACAAAATTTGGACCAAATGTGTCACATTTTTATTCCTGAGTGCACTTTACCCATCACAGCGTGCAACCATAGTACTCTCATGGTGAAAATGGTTCAGGCAATAGGCTCTGCTACTACAAAGAGAAAAATATAAAATATTTTTTTGTCAGAGTCTGGGCCACCGCAGAATATCAGCAAGTTTAATCCCAGGTTATGAAAGTTATGCATACTATTTTCAGGTGAACAGAAAACTTGCAAAATTTAGCTTGGGTGTGATTTTTATGGAAAACCATAGGTAAATAAATAAAACAATAGGTAAACCACGATGGTAAAACCATAAAACAATAGGTAAATAGCTAAAAATTACTGTGGTTTATTAACTGTGTAGCTCCACATATTGGGGCAGAAGGAAAATAATGTGTTAGTGAAAAAAAAAAAAGCAATAACAACAATCTGGAAAGAAGGTTCATCTTCAGAGGCAAAAAGTATGGAATAAAAGGAAAAATTGGCACCTAGATAAACAATAGAAGCAGAGAAATGAAGATGCTAAGATAATTCCTTTTTTTTTAATGTGGAGCCATTTTGGAGGCAGAATCTTGGGTAGTATACTCTCAGGGAGAAGTGGTATTTTCCATCCTAAATTATTCTTTTTGTAAACACTTAACATAAAATATTGTTGGTTGATTTACCAGTCACCTTCACACTTCACTACTTGAGAACATTTTGTTTGTACTTAACAAAGGCAAAGAGCTCTCTGCTGTTTGGGCTGCCTGCTTTAAATGTAAATATGAAGACATATGTTTGCTTTTGGTTTTGACCTTTCTTGGTGGCTTCTGCAGCTGATGAATCTGAAATGACAAGAGGCTCTCTTCCCAGCTGATATTTCTGCTAAAACTTTGGCTAATTGTAAAACATGAAGGAAAACAGAGGAGCTGGCTGTAAAATTGCTGTACTCAATAACCTCAGTATGGGCCATTGACGTCAAAACCGGATGATCAATTCCTGGAACAAAGATTTAAAGACCCACTAGAGAAGAATCTCAATTTTTAAGGGAGCAGAAAGCTATTTCTTACTAACTCAGGACTGTTCTATATATACCAGAAGGAGAGTGTGTATCTTGATTAGAAATTCGTATTTATACATAATGCATAGCAGAAAAATGTGGATTTTAGGGTCCTTTGGAGATCCCAGAGAATTTATTCATCACAGCAAAGCTGTGCTGAGCAATCTCATTGAACTGGTTTTTCATTTGCAACCCTTATTACTGAAGGCACTGTGATTTGGTGTGCTGAAAACAAATGCTCTGTATCAATTTTCTCTACATTTACTAATGCTGACACTAATAAATGCAGACCACAGAGCACTGTATGAGGAGAGCATCCCATTTTTGAAGAACATACATTTCCATCAGTGTCTCGGCTGGCAGAGGAGTCTGGGCAGTGGCTGTGTCCCTCTGCTTGTCCCCTTGGCCTTGTGTCCAACTCATATTACAGATGCAGGATTGCAACCACTGCAAAATCCTTCCTCACCACGATACAAAGTGACTGACTTATAAAACTTCAAATGAGTCAAATATGACTTTCTTTGGATACTTTCCCTCATTGTTACACAGATGGGAACTATTTCACTTGACTTAGGGAACAACTTAGGGAATTCATCACACCAAACTTTGTGTGGGGAAATCCTCTCCTTTCAGACTCCTGTCTGGCTGTTTATGGAGCTGCACCAGAGGTTAACTTCACATCAGCCATGGCACAGCTGCCTGAGCAGAGAATTCATCCCACCTTTGAGAACTTCTGCTCCCCACAGACAGAAGTCTGCTGGTTGCAGTGACTGTGCAGATCCCAATAAAAAATTCTCACCTTCATTCACAAATAATCAAAGAAAATTGGTGGGCTCTGCAAAACAGTGATCTATTTGGTATCAAATAGATCTTGCAATGGCAAGAACATCAAACAGGCAACATAGGAAGTACCGAAGCTTAAGTACTGTAAAAAATGGCTGAAATAATGCTGATTTTCTAACATTATTTCACATTTTAGGGCTGCTGTAATTATCATGTAGGTATTAATTTGGAAAGGATGTCAGAAAACTGATCTTCAGCATTGCAGCTGTTATAAACTGTGGCCCAGACAACGTGCTGTGACCACTGCTTGGTGCTGCTTTTACGGAGATAAGGGATAGTTGGTGTTCCAAAGTGGGGTTAATGGACTGTTTGTGTCTGCAAAGAGCTGCCTTTCACATGAGGCTGATCCTGTGGTTTCAAAAATGAAGTAAACAAGAGCAGATAGAGGGACAAAAAGTGAAACAAAAAATAGACAAAGGGATTAACCTTTCTCTGAAAGGCCAAAAATGCCAGTGTGTCCAAGAGTCCTAAAATAAACAGGTCCTTCTGAAAAATACATTTCTGTCTCAAGAGCCACAGGAGTGAATTTTCTCTCCTTGTCAAAGGGAAGAAAAGAATAGGAATTTGAGGAGTTATTTTGATTAAAAGGATCCTACTGGAAGGCTGAGTTTCTGACATTGGTTGTCAGTGACTGATTTTGGGGTAGCAAAAGAGAAATCTACATCAGAAGGACAACGAGATTGTCAATGAAATCAAGTTGTGGCAAATTTCACACCCTGGAATAGGATATTTCTTTTCAGATGATTTATGGTCTGTGGAATTCCTGCTCTCAGCAGTACTATGTGGACCATAGTGACCTTCAAAGAGAGAGTGAATTATTGCAAGAATAACAAGAATGGCAAGAGAAATTCTAAAAAAATAAGAACAGAAAACCCCTTTGCCTTTGTTAAGGGTTTTGAACCTTGTCTTCCAGACATTTAATTTGCACCTGGTGGGCATTCACTCTTTCTTGATGGTGTTGATGAGTCCCTCCCACAGGAAGAAGCTTATGTGGCATGTCTGTGTTTTCAGTAGGACTTGATAAGGAATTTCACCTCACTCATGGAAATCCTGAGCTTGGATTCTTCCCATCTCTTACAGAGCAAAATTTGAAGCACAAACCTTGTCTCTGGTTTCTCTGGGCAGTCAGTGGAGGGAGATAAGGACAGGATAATCTGCCATGCACCAATGTAACAGTGATATAATCCCCTGGCACAGCTCTGCTGCTTCCAGAACAGCAGACACATATATCAAAAAATGGGTAGGCTAAATTTGAAATTAATGCCAGGTTAATCATTTAGAGAGATGGCCCTGTTCTGTGTTTTATCCACATGCACTGACAGCCACTTTCAGTGCAGGGCAGCAGGAATGGATGTGCACAGAGCAAGGAAATGCATTGTCACAGCACTTTGCAGATGCAGCTCAACCATTTTATTTCACATGACTGTACCCCAAAGACAGAAAATACATGCACACTTATTTTCTTTATTTGATAAATCTTTAATTAGAAAATCAGTCTTTTCTTTTTTATAAAATTTCACAGGCTGATAAATCTTGGTAGGTTATAGAGAGAATATTTTTTTTCATGAACCTAATATAAAAGTTAAAATAAATAAAAGCATTCATCAGATTATCTCTTCCCCCTCCCACTATGTTCCCAATTACAAAAAAACTTACAGTCATCAATTTTTATTTAAAAACCATAGACGTATATTGCAGCCTTTTATGACTTGAAGGGATGATATTAATATTCAATGATTTATTAATCATTTTCTGTGACTTAATGGCAGGAGTGGAAACACAGCAAGCTTAGATCTTAACCCATACATGGAATTTTAATGCTCTAAACTCAGCAAAACAACAACTTGCAAGGGAGCACATAGCGAACTTGATGATTATAACACTGCCATTTTAAAAAGAAAACTCCAGTGCTAATCAGCATGAAAACATTGAATCAATTACACAGTCGAGCTTGCAGTTTCACATTACAGGTTTGGCACCAGGGTGCTGCTAACGTGGTGCTGCCGTGAGGTGTGGGCATGCCTGTGGATCGGGATGCTCCGGCTGAACGCAGCGGGGCTCCTTTCACACGGGGCTGACACAAAGAGACTCTGACTGAAGGTGCAGGACTGAAACATGGACATTTTTATACAACTGCATCGGATGACGTGACCACTACTGAACTCACCCATGCGCTGACATGCGAGGGCACTTGGAAACGGCCCAAAGTTTGCTTACAGCATGTTTACAAAGCAGCTGCTTCCCTGGAAAGAGGAATCCAAGCAGTGGAATGAAATCGCATATGAAAAATGAATATGCAGTATCTACATTGCCTTATGTTCCTCATTAACATGATGAAAAGTTTATCATTCATATCTAATTAATAGAACAGAGTCTAAAGTCTGGGATTTTGTATCTATTTTGCATAGTCCATTTAATACCCGGTATTTTCTCACTTGCATGATTAGTGTCTAAGAGAAACAGTTAAATAAATACACAGTCATTTACATAATGTCACAGTTTATTTAAAGCATTTTGAAGCTGAAATGATGAAAAGAGGACTGGGTAAATTACTTGGCAAACTGTACATAATTTATTACTACACTGAGCAAGTATATTGCACTGTCTAAAATAGTCACTGTTAAATTACCAAATTTTAGACACTGTCTAGATAATTTTCTGTGATTTTACCCCCCTCCCCCCAAGCTACAAATATACATACAGTTTTAAGTCTGGATTGTAATGGAAGCCCTACAGAAAATAATTAATTGTCACCCCAAGATTGGGATCAGCAATGAACATAGCAATAATGCAGCTCTTCTTGGTAGACACCTCATTGCTGATTCCCTTGTACGTATCCAGACCTCTTCTGAAGTGCATTTGTCAACACATTCTCAGATTGTTCTCTCAGAAGGCTTGTTCTAAAAGCCCACTGATGCTCATAAAAATATTCTTTATTCTAGGCTTCAGGCAAGTCTCAGAATGTGCCTAACTTGATCTTTGTAGTTTTCCTGTTATTCCCTGGGAATAAATTTGCTGATGTTTGGCTGTACCCATTGTTCCATCTGTTGGCTGTCATCAGAGGAGGTTTACTCCAAAAGAAATCCCTTCAGAATCACACTCACCTCACCTCACCTCTGCATCTATGCAATGAACTGGAACATCTGATAGTTCATCTGCGCATGAAGTAGAGCTCCCAAGCTTCCTTCCTCATCAGCAGAAAGAAGTAGGTACTTTCAGGGCACAATTAATTTCTCCTGGTTTTTTTGACCTTTGTTATGACACAATGGCTTGTGCCCAGGAAATGCCTGCTCCTGTCTTTTGGCCAAACATGGACTCCAGAAATGTCCCTATTTTGGCCAGAAAGACCCCAGGCTCTCATGCTGGAGTCTTGGTTAATACCTATATGCTTATCTTGGAAGTTTTAAAACCAGTCATGATTTACTTGTCAACACTGATCAAGGTCAGACGAAGTTTAACTGCAGAAGCCATGAGGCTGTTTATCTCGAGCATGCTGAAAAGTCTGATTTTGACACTTTTCAGGAAACTGCCACCCTGAAATTGCACAGAGGTTCCTAACCATGTGTTTTGCTGGAGGATGAATTTGTCTTAGCTAAGAAAACACAGTTGGATCAGAGATTCTATTAAAAAAATAGAATGAAATTGAGTTATCTTTTTTTTTTTGGTCACTAATCATCATCAAAAGAATCATCATTATGATGTGCAGGTGGTTTGGCTGAACACATGGATGCATTTCAAGCTCTTCCACATGTTTCAAAATGCTGAACATTTCATAACTGCAAGTACTGTATACTTAAAAAATGTAAGACAAATTTTACATATTCAAACTTCTGATGTTAATGAGACTGAAGTTTGGACTTCATTGAGCTGGTGCTCAATTTCAAACATGAAATTAATTAAGTTCAGAAGGTAACTTCGTGTAACAAATGCAACATAGTCTCCTTTCCTAATTTATGTCCTGAAATTAAAAAGCAACAAGGAAAGGTCAAAATGAAATAGCTCACAAAGCATGGCATTATCTCCTCTTTGTCCTGAAAACATCATTAATAACTGAATGGATCCTGAGAAACATGGGACTAAAAATATAAGACTGATATTACCCTGGGTATTATTCTAACATCTGTTGTATTACTGCTCAGTCCATTGACCTCTGTATAAAGGGCTGCAGTCACTTATGTTCCAGTCCAGTTATACCAACAGTTTTGGAAACAGCCTTCTCTTGTCCCCCTACAAACTGATGCAAAACCCTGCAGAAGTCAAAGGGAGCATTTCCAACAGTTCCAGGAGGCTGTGGAACATCCCTCAGTGCAAGGAAGTGAAATACAGAATGAGCGCAAGTGGGAGCCTCTATCCAAAAGGACTCAAGTCTCAAAAGCTGTCACATCAAAAATCCTCTAGTAAGCTTTTGCAGGACCCAAAATATTTGGTGTTCATCCACTGTAGCGATGGCCATGGCACAAAGCATGCAAAGTCTCTCAAACAGCTCTTTAGCAACACTGCCCCTAGGAGAGCATAATTTAAATGATTTCCCCAAAATGATGTACAATTTAATGCTCAGTGGTAACTAATATTGGGAAATACAGAAATGGAAAATGAGGCGTTTTCTGTTTGAAATGTACACAAAACCTCACACTTTGCAATGCATGAGCTGAGAAAGCAGAACCTTTTGCTGATTCATACTGTAAATTTTCATCCTCACAGACCATGAACTAAACTCTGGGTCATGAGCTAGTAAAATTTATCATTTGATTACAAACAACTTTTAAAATATATATATACACACACATAACTTAATCATTTATTTACATTTGGCAATAAAACATGAGGTCGCTCATCCATTATTTATCCCTGCAGCAGAAAACAAGAATAGGGATGCAAAATTTCACTGAAACTTTTCTCACTTGTGCTGTACAACATTTTGTTCTGAAGTGAAATCCCTGGAGACCCTCCTCCCTTAAATTTTGATCCAGAGCAATAAGCAAAACTTCTGCACAGATGGGGAAACACATGGTACTCCTTGCCCAGGCTTTCAAGCAGAGAAGAAATGGCATCTTGCTCCTTTATTTTTGCTGTCTTTTTGGGTGCTTTTTGTTATTGTTTTTATTGTTGTGTTTTTTGGTTTTTGCGTGGTTTTCTTTGTTGTTGAGAATAATCTAATACCACCTGCCACAAGATAAAACCTAAGACAATTATGAAAGTAAGAGGAAGATGTGAGGGTTGAATCCCTGCTTGCTTTTTGGAACAATAAATCCACTGCAAAACTGTTAAATTTTACCAATAGTGGAGCAATATTACATAGGTTAGATAGTGTAGGAATTTTTATAGGCAGCTATTACCAGGACTTTCTCATTGTTTTTTTGACCTAAATCTGTGTGTCTTTTTCCACCTCCCCTCCTCAGAGCTGTAGCAACATGGGTGCAATCTTTGAGTATTTCTGTTTCAAGAGTTCTTAGACATCAGAGCCCTGTGAGTTTTACCCTGTTCTTGTCCTTGGAAAATGTTATTTTATTGACACTTGATTTTCTTACAAATGGCATGAAAAGTTGGGTTTTACTATTGGTTTTAACTATTTAGTAATTATTTTTATAATTAATTTTATTCCAAAATCCTGAAAGAGATGGATTTATAAATTATTCCTTTTTGTGAATTTGAAATGGGATCAAGCATTTCAATATTTTTTCCTGAAGATATTATGTTTCTGTTTGTTGAACTTAAATTCCTTAAATTCCTTAAAGTCCTTGTCCTTGCAACATCAAACTATATTTCCCTGTCATGGACATACTGTCTCCTCTTAGGCCTTAGAGTTTCAGCCTCCTGACTGGTTCAAAGCTGGGCTGCTGCTCTTTCAATGCCAACACAATTCCCATGCGATTCAATGCTCCCACGGCCCCTTTCTTAGGGAGATTTATAGATCCCCCACCTTGGCAGCCCATGGGAGGTGCTGTTTGGCTGTAGAGCCTGACCAATACATGGTGGGCAGATAGAGCTTTGTGCAACAACCCCTCAGGGTACAGAAAATCATCAGCAAATGGGGTCTGACATTGAGCTGAGGCTGAGGAGTCAGTTTATGGAATGAGATTTGGGAAATCTTACCAGCTCATGGTTAACAGCCTCGAGGGGAGCAGAAACTCCACTGCTGCCTTGAGGACTTGACAACAGCTCAACCAAGGAGACCTCCTACCTTTGGCTACTCAGTTGCTTGACATTTTTTCAAAATTTACACAGAGGAAACTTTATAGGTTTTGTTTCTGTGTGCAATGGCATCTTAGAATGGCTTGGGTTGGAAGGGACATGATGGTAAACTTCTCTTACACAAAAAACTTAACTGTCAGCACCTCTTTACACAAAGAATTGACCTTGGCCATGTGCAAACACACACACAAAATGTTTACATGCCCCTCTCAGGACAATAGATATCCACACTGCCAGCAGATAAACAACTGCATCCTTCCGTGCAGAAAAAGAGCTTTCAACAGGTACCAAAGCAAACCTGCTTTGTCCAGGAGAAGCTTGTTTCAGAGTTAAGCAGAGTATTCATGTACTCACAGCCATGCAAAAGCTTTCACACAAAGTTAACACCCTAGGCAAGGTGTAAGAGCAGAGGGATGTGCACACTGAGAAGCACATGGATATCTTTCAAAGAGACAGAATCTCTGACAGGACACAATAATTCCATGAACTTCTGTGCAACGCCTTACAGAGCCTTCAAGAAGCTGCTAATGCAGATTAACACATTAACAATATCCCTCTATTCTGTTCTTATCTACTGTATCTCCCTTCACCTCCTCAATACACTCTTCACTGCCTTATCTTATATTTCACGTTTTATCTCTCTCTCTTGTCAAGGAATTATGTTTCTAGGAATGTCAGTCTGTCAGCTGCTAAGATGACATAAAAAGAAATTTCTGGTATGCCGTTATCTAAAGCTTCAGATCTGGCTCCTTACACACTCTAGAGTTTTTGAAATCTTTTGTCCCTATTGATCTTAGAGAAATTAATGGTGTCTGGACATAATAATCCAAGATCAATACACCACATAACAAGTTTTCTCTCTGCCATTCCTGACGACACCATGGATGTATCCATTGTGGCATCAAGTTTCTCTGTTCTATGTGGTCTGCTCAGTTCCCTCATTTTTCCAAGGTTTTCATTTAAGATGCAGTGAAAATATATTCTTGACAGTGGCCCTTGGTGGAAAAATATTTTGTCTCTTCGGTCTGCTTTATCTAATTAAAAAGTTCCCGCTTTGCTCTACTTAAACTTTATTGAGTTTTGGGTCACAGGAAAAAAATTGCTCCATTTCTTGGCTTACTCAGCTAAAAGGTACTCAGTGACTTGACAATCTTTGTTCTGCTTTTATTTATCTGGTTTTCAGCTCCTGACAAAAAGTGTTCAGGTACAGCTGTTCCCAAACCTCCAAACAGAAGGCAGAGGTACAAACCATATGAGGGCCTGGTTTTATCCCAGATCCCAAAGGCTGTTGGGAGTGAAGCCAAATCCCCAGGTCCAGATTGTGTCCACTTGGGAATGACCTAAAATGACAGTATGTGTGTGAATAATTTCTTGGATAAGCAACTCTGTCATTTCAAAGTGTAATCCAAAGATTATGGCTCATGCTGAATGCTCTTAAGACAGTGAGATCTCTGAAACGATTCCAGATGACCTGAGACACCTCAGGACAGTGCAGGCCACGTGAAGAACAGAGGGGAGGAGGGCAATGTGCTGCCTCAATATTAAAAACCCCTTGTCTGTAGAGGCTCTCTGCTTCATTCACAACTGTGTATTGTCCCTTGCCTCTGCTCCACCTCATCCAATCTCCACAGAACTTTCCAGCACATTTCCCAAAGTATTTTCTTTTTGAGCACTTAAACTGTGACATATTGAGGATTTAATTTCTGCTTGGATTTATCTTCCAGAATACAGACTTATTGTTTTTGAGGAGCTGATGATGCAAGTGGGTCAGCCTGGGCAGAGCTCTGTACAATGTGACTGATTTCACTGAGCCTCTCTCTGGATCCAGGGAACAGAATTGAGGTTTTCCTTCCCGCTGATGAAGGTAGAGGGTTGAGACATCAAAGGGATTCTGGCAGGATTTTAGCAAAAGCTGCTTTAAGTTGACTTCACCTGCATGAATAATGGAACCTATAACTTACATTATTAAAAATGAATGACTTTTTAAAAGATTAATACATTTTTAACTGGCTTTGCTTCCCATTTCCTTCTGCAATACACTCTTCAAAAGCAGTGAAATTTATTTGCTCTATTTCAGTTCTATTTCTAGGCAATTTCACATTTTTTGGGTTCTCCCATTAACACTAGGATGGCTAGGATATTCGATTACATCTAAGGATTTTTGAGTCCTTGATTAGACATCCCTTACTGGGTACAGAAGTGATGAAAGTACAAGCTCTGAAAAATGGCCTCCTTAAAGTTCTCCATCTGGGAGCTCCACTAACAAGGCAATCTCAAAGCTGCTGTACAGCCAGGCTTTTCAAAGCCTTTGCAATGATAAAAGTACACCTCTACCAGATTTTTAAAAAATCGTAAGCACTGAGCCTCAATGGGAACCAGGCACCATCTTTAGGAATCTCTTAAAAATTCTACCTTTTTTCCTGACTTTTGTAGATGTTGGCCACCTTGGGTCATTAGTGCTTTGTGGAGGCTGCTTATACTTTTGGCAGTGTTTCAAGGGGGTTTCTGTTACATTGGAACTTTTATTTTGGTTCAGCCACATCTATTTTTAGCAAGTGAGCACATGAATCACATTTTTCAGGAACCAGCTGTCAAGGGACTTCTTGTTAGATTTTATGAGCAGGAGATCCCTTACAGTTCTGCGGTCTTAAAAGAGCTATTCCTCTGGGAATTCCTCTGAAGAATTAAAAATAGAAACTTGGCTGATTGAGAACATAAGTGCAAATTTATGCCGAGGAACTATTTATAACAGGATGGCCAAAATGATGTGGTAAAACTATTTAGAGAACTTGCTGTATAGTGTCACACTGAAGTCTTAGGGAAAAACACCATTGTTTGAATGTCAGAGGTTGAATTAAATGCTTGAAACATGAGTGGAAAAATAACACACAGAAATACACAAAATTTATGTGCTACCAAGCTGTCAGTTGCTACCAATTACATTCTCTTTAAACCGAGGCTTTTCCATTATAGGGATGTCAGAAAAAGTGATGATGGGATAACCTTATTTGTATTCCGTCCATGTAGGAATTGATTTGGGGAAGAGTTTTAATGTTACAGTGCAGAAATGGATACATTTCTATTTAGAAAGGTGTCTGTCATCTCTGTGGCTGAATATGGATAGAGAATATGTGCCAGTGGAATTGCATTTTTATGATCACAGTTATAATCTTAATTTACAGCACAGGCCGAAACATTGCTGAGAGCAGGAAAAAGAATTTCAGTGAATGACTAATTATTTTGCATGGTGGATGTAGCACAGTACTTGGTCTGAACTGCCTGTAAATATAAAAACTTAAATTTAGCTTCATTTGGAGCTCCCAGAGGTCTAACCCTGGTCTCCACTGATTTAAAAGCCAAGGGCAGTGTGGCTGAGCACAACCATCACTGATGACAGCCATTGGATCTGCTGCTGGTGCTGCATTTCTTACCCCCAGCCATGTTTCAGAACTGTCATTAGGAAGAAATTCTTGGCTGTGAGGCTGGTGAGGCATTGGATTGCTCAGAGAAGCTGTGGCTGCCCCATCCCTGGAATGTTCAAGGCCAGGCTGGATGGGGCTTGGAGAAACCTGGTTCAGTGGAAGGTGTCCCTGCCCATGGCAGGGGGCTGGAACTAGATGATCTTTAAGGTCACTGCCAACCAAACCAGTCTGTGACCCCATGATATTCCTTGGGAGAAAGGGTAAAGAAAGCAGAGAGAGGTAAATGAAATATGCAGCTCACCCCTGGACTCAGGACCTTCACATCTCCATCCATCACAAGGCTGTGGTGTTATCCACGTGGTGTGGGGTCCTTGTGGGAAAGGATGACTTTACGAGTTTGGGGTGCTTGAACCTCTGAGTCAGAAGGACAGGTAAGAAGGATGTAGAAGACACCAGGGAAGTGGAGATATAAAAATGAGGACTACAGCCAGAGTGGGAATATAGTCCTGAAAAGGCCTGTGGAAAACTTCTTGGTTGGAACCTGGAGAGAAGAGGGGACTTTCTTAGAGCCAGAAAAGTTTCCCCCTTCTGCTTGGAGGCTGTGCTTTTCACATGTCTCATAGGTGAAAGAGGAGGATGATGAAGAAGTATCTGAATTCTTTATTGATTTTTCCTGCCAACAGAAATGACTGCAGCCTCCAAAATATGGATAATTGCTAGGAAGGGCAAGAAAAAAAATGAAATCTCTAAAAATAGATCTATTCCTATTCAGTTTCTATTAACTTTTTTTTTTTTTTTTTTTTTTTGACTGGTGTTACGCATTATAAATGTGGGAGGGGAGTGAATTTTGCCTTGCCTTCTGCTGTTACAGATTTACTAATACTCTGAGGGCTGTGGACTCCTTCAGAGATGCTCTCTTTTAAGATGTACTCTGGGAAAATATTAGGACTGCAAACTTCCAACCATTTGTTACGAGATATTTGCAAGAATCTTTGAAAGAAAATTCTGTATAACTCTGAAACTATTCTGAAAACGCTGAAGCCTGGAGAGGTTTTCTAGAAAAAAGTTCTGTATTGCCACAGGTACACAGTTTCTTGGGTAGTCCTAAAAAGCAAACGTTTAGCAGTATTTTTCAGTGTTGTTTTTGCTTACCTCTGCTGACACCATTACCTTCCCAAAATCTCATGGTGCTTTGACCAAGAACTAAAGAAATCAGGTAAAATTTGAGCTGGTCCACACACACTCAAGGGATTGCATTTTGTCAGCTACTTAGAAGACACTGTGATCTGCACAGCACAACAGAACAGAGAGGTATGAGCCTTATTTACCTTATCTACAGCTAGAAGAAATACAGAAGAACAGCCTTATCTATATGATCAGTCATAAGTCATAACCTTCAAATTTACAACCATAAAACTCATTCATTATATTTGACATTACTTCTTCAGCAAAAAAAACCACCTTAGATCAAATTTTCAAGTCTATCTGAAAATCTGGTAAAACAGGCTACAGCATGTTGTGAGCTGAAAAGATGACACTTTAACCAACAGAAGCATTTAGTCTTTTAACAAGAAGCCAAGAAGAGCCAACAGCGTGGTTATGCTGTGGCAACTTCTTTGCATCACTAAATTTAATTTTTAGCTTTGTAGCTTTTTTTCCTCAACCAAGAACAAAGCAAATCCCATTTGCAACTGGTCTTTATTCCTGCCTTAGAAGGAATTAAACACCCAGCTACTTACAGTTCAATAAAGTCTTCAAATTCTGTGTGAACTAAATGAACAAAGCTCATAAGCACATGTTCTCTCCTACAGACACCAGCAGGATGGGAACTTGTGCTTTAAAGGCACGGGTGAAAGTGGGAATATTTATGCTTGTAAAGCTGTTCCAGGCTATGGACACCAGGGTTAGTTGTGGAGGATCTGAGCCAAGGTACTGGTTTGATTTTGAAAATGGCATGGCTGTGCTGGTGTATGTTACTCACAGGACAGCCAGAGGGATGAGCTCCAGCACGGGGCTGTGCTGACACAGCTCTGCATCTGTGCTTGCAAACTGCTTTGTCTCCTCAGCACCACAGCACTACTCAGTGTGGAAAATCCCTCGGCAAGGCTGTAGGTCGGCACAGATCTGGAATTCAGTAAGTAAATTCCCTTGCACACTACAGGATGAATCCAAGTAAGCTATGCTTACATTAATCAGTGAATTCTTCTACTTTATGCCCTGATTTTGCTATTTACAGCTTTTTCAAACTTGCATCAAAAGCCAAGGGATTGCGGCCAGAGTGATAAGCAGCGAACCCATGGCCATGCAGCAAAGAGGGTGTTTTGGGACCTTGGTGTCAAGCCTTGAACTGTTCAGAGTTATGCCAGGGAAGTGTCAGTGCTGGAAAGCCCCTGAGAGCATCTGCAGGAGCCTTCACCTTCACAAAGTGGTGGGGAAAAGCTGCTGTAGGCTGTGACACAACATTGATTGCAAGCAGCAATGGCTGCATGATGAGACTGAGTTCTTCTACTTGCTCCTGTGGCTCAAGGGAACCTTGAAAGTCTCAGGGAAAGAATTCCCAGTCTGCATCAGTGATTATGCTTTCAAAATGCCATGGATTTGGACACAGAGGAGCGATGAAGAGAGGAGTATGTTGCCTTGGGTTCTTCCTTCCAGCCCCTCAGAACTTGCATATCTGATTCTCCCAAATCACCCAGAGCAAGGGCACCTATAGGCTGAAAGCAAAGGGATTGTGCCCTGGATCCTGAACTCAGTATTTTTGTATTCCTTTAGAATCAGTTGGATGCTGAATGTCTTCAGCTGAAGAGTAGAAGAGATTGCAATGGTTCTGAATGAAAATGGCCAATATCAGCACAATATCACGCAATAGATAACTTCCAGAATAGAGATGACCTCCTTGTCTATCACAGAGCAAGAAGCATTATGGGATTCCAATTTAATGTGATAAAATGTCATCACAAACATGAAATTTTAAAGCCATCACTCAATAATTATAATTAGCCTATGGCAAACTGCTCTGAATACTAAAGCAACTATAAAAGGTGAAAATTGTCTTAATTAGCAAAGATGCAGAAAATGTGTGAGACTGACTCACGTCAGGGAAGGCTCCAATTAACCTGGCCCAGATTGAGATAATTAAGAGGGCAGCTCCAATTGTGTAAAGGATGAAAAACTTCTGGTGTAGTATAAGGTCTTGTATTTTTCCATCCCTGGGCCTGTTCTTCAGTGCTACCTTCAGGCACATCATCTGTTTACATAAAATTGTTTCCTGAGCTGGCTGCTGAAAACCAGACCTAAATCCAGCAAGCCCTGAGGATACTCTGCAAACCCTTTTGGTTATTAACTCTTTCAGTATTATCTGTTCAGCAAGCTTTCTGCCTGGATGCTACACACCCCTGTTCAAGCTCTTGTTCAACACAGGGAAGTCCAGACCAGAAGGATTCATAAAATTACTACCCCAGAGTAATAAAAAGCAAGAAACCATTTTTTTCTATATAGTGGAATTTTGTGGATGCACCACCTCAGAGTGGGTCTCTGATAATTGCATTGTAGCTGAAAAACTTCTTGGTCTGGACCAATCCTACACCTAAAAAGTTCCGTGGCTGCCTCTCATTGAAGAAGTGAATGGTCTGTAAATGGTCGATGGTGGTTGAACTGGCAGTTGTCTAGGGAAGATCGTGCCAACTCCTTCAGGTCCAGTTCACAGGAATTCAGTTTTAAGAACAATAGCAAAGTTACTACTGATAATGAGGGTAGCAGGGATTTCTGCATGGGCCATTTACTCGGGCACTTACACAGCTTCTCATAAATATTTTGTTTGTATCGTATACTCTAAAATTCAGAAATGTCTGTGTTAAGATGCAGCCATATATCTGAGATATATGCTAGAAAAAGCACTAAGTACAGGAGAAACAGAGAAAAAGCCACCAGCACAACTGCACCATTCCCAAGTGAAATGTAAATTACAGCTAGAAATCCAAAAGTGGTCATGAATGAAACGGCAGAGTAAAATATGCTCAAGCTTTTCCAGGCACTGATATTTCTACAGGCACTAAAATCAGCCAAAATACAGGTCATTTCTTGGCAGGTGATGGGTTCTTATAGCACCAATAATACCTCTGGAACACTCCATTTGCTGTGAGAAGCTGTGCCAATCCTTTGAGCTGAGGAACATATACCTTCCTTTTGTTTCCCCATGAGCTCATAGAAACTTCAGTCCTACCAACCACTGCATCCTTTGATTGTCTGTGTGGTGCCAGGAAGGTGTCACCTGACTTTCACACTGTTCATGGGTTTCTGAGGTGCATGGGAGTGAATCAGCAACTCAGAACAGATCTAACATCTATCCATTAAAACACCAGCAACATCCAGTAGTGAGAGTAGGCAGGAGCTGTTTCCTTAATAACAGCAATGAACATGGGTTTTTTTTTTGGAAGAACTGAAACTAAAATGTCAATCTCTATCTAAAAAATTACTTAATTGAAACTCTCATTAATTGTGATAGTTTAACTTTACTAGGTCCAAAATTATGTATTTATGGGTGTTTTTCCATATTAAAATTCGTGCTATTTTTATTTTATTTCTCACATTAAATTGATCTGCATTTGCTTTTAATTTTTAAAAACCTACAAATAAAATTATCTGGACTTGTATTATTATTATTATTACTT
The DNA here is from genome assembly GCA_026261815.1 of Monarcha castaneiventris obscurior. Classification (NCBI taxonomy): domain Eukaryota; kingdom Metazoa; phylum Chordata; class Aves; order Passeriformes; family Monarchidae; genus Monarcha; species Monarcha castaneiventris. Next base: position 31,744,050 of record JAMPIT010000624.1, on the reverse strand, counting down.
TTAGACAAGAACTGGCTAAAATTCTGAATGGGAACTGCAATTTCCAGTGTAAATTGAGCAGACCAGAAATAAAATGCTACAGAAGTCTAGAACACAGGTTGGAACACAGTCTTTATCACTGGAGGGCAGCATAAGTACCAATATAAGCTAAAATAGCAAAACCCCAGTATCTTAAACTGTGACTTTTTCCGCCAGAACAGTAACTGCTGCTTCTTTAGAGTGGCCAGCTACAAACAAGAGATGCTGCGGCCAGCAGGTCAGACCTGCCTCTGAAAGAGAGATTTGTTGTCATTAATTTTAGTTCGTTGCTGAAATTTTCCAGAAAAAACCCAGGTTGAGGGAGGAGAGAAACTACCCATGGCCAGACAACTCCCAGCAGTGAAATTTGTTTGCAAAATTTATATTAAACTCTTTTTCCCCCTAATTTTTAATAGAAAGTATATTTGCCAAAGCCCTCATCATGTTATGGCTGCTACCAAACTTGCATGCAGTCTCCAGCCTTTGGGGTCTCTCTCTTATAGCCAGACACAGACTAAGCCATTTCTAGGAGCTCAGCAGGTTTAGGGCCCTGCTGTTTGCAATGAGACCCTGTTTTATTTGCAACATGCGCAGAAAACTTTGTCAAAGTTTTCCATGTCCTTGGAAATGAAGAGGAGAATTTCAAGCCATAGTTCTGGGCTGCCTTTTCTTATTAATAACAATTTATAGAGTTTCTGAACTATTCCTTAGAATACAGTGAGAAAACCCTTTTCACTTTCTACGGTACTTCTGTAACTTTGGGTGAAATCTGCATCCTCTCTCATGAAAATGAAACTAGCACGGAATCAATACAAGCAGAAGTGGCAGGACCTAGCTCAGGACAGGAGAAATAGAATCATTGAATCATGGAATGGTTTGGGTGGGAGAGACCTTAAAAATCATCTTGTTCCAACCTCCCTGCCATGGGCAGGGACAACTTCCACTGGACCAGGTTGCTTCAAGCCCCATCCAACCCGGCCTTGAACTGACTCTCTGCTTCATTCACCTTGACAGGGGTCAACACCTTCTCCTAAGTAAAGCTGTGTTTGTAGCTATGATGTAATAGAGGAAAATTCTTTTTCCCCTTGAAATAAATCTGTTAGAAGAAGAATAGAGATTTTGTACTTTGTACCCACCTAGTTAAATGAAACAAAAAATGGTCCAAGTTGGAAAGGACAACTGGAGGACATCTAGTCCAACCTCCCTCAGTCAGGGTCCCTTGGAGCATACTATGCAAGATCATGTTCAGATGACTGGAGTATCTCCAGAGAAGGAGATTCCAAAGCATCTCTCTGGACAATCAGTTTCAGTGCTCAGTCACCCCCACAGTAAATAGGTTCTTCCTCACATTCAGGTGAAACTTGCTGTGTTCTGTTTTCTGCCTGTTTCCATTCGAAAGGAAACCAGGCACATAATCTTAGTCCATGTTCCCTCTTGATGGGGTACCACAGACCAGGACTTCAGGATACAGAGACTTGAAGGCAAAGCCCAAAGATTCCCATTTGCACTGGGTGGAGGAAATGTGAGTGAACGTGTGAACGATTTCGTGTATCTTTAGAAGCTCGCTGTTAACTCCAGGGTCTGAAGGATGCTCATGCACCTGCACTTTCAGGAGCAAGAGAAGAGGTAACACAGAAGCAGGGGCAGACCTCCAAGCCACGGTGCAGCTCTGGGTGCAATGTGGGCAGATCCTCTTGGTCTTCCCAGAGATGGTCAAGAAATCCTAGGAAGGATATCCCTATGCCTTTGCACTGGAAGGTCTTGAAATTCCAGCTCTGCCACTGTGGGAAGAGGAGCTGAGAGCTGCCAGGGTTGTGAGGAGTGGGGAGAAGGCTGAACGAGAAAGCAAGAGAAATCTTGGTGAGAAAGGATCCGTTGGCAGGAGTGTTTGGAGAGGAATGGAACTGGATTATGTTCTGGGGAGACCATTATGTCGCCAGCTCCGTCTGGGAAATTGAAACATTTGGTTGCATTTCACACAGCTTCAGGGCACCTGTAAATTGCCTATCTGCAGATAATCAGTGAGGGACCATATGCCAGCTCAGGGTTGCCAATTCCCTGGCTCTGACCCACTCTTCCCAAGTCCTGAAATGCCCCGTACGTCTTGTGAGGACAGAGGCGCCAGTTCCTGCTGCTGCCCAAGGTCTTAGCTCCACATTTGCTCTTAAAAGAAACCTGTTCATTTCCTCCAAATCTAAATGCAAGGCAACAGGCACCTGACAAAATGGTCCTGTAATATGGATTAATATTGAATATCTTCCTATTGAAGAGAGGGGAAATTCTAATACTTACAAGTTACATATTTTATTGAAGATTTCAGTCTTTAAAAGACATAAGTATTTGGTATAGAATTTCAAGCTCAGTAAAAGGCTGTTATACAAATATGGTCATGGTAGAATGTTGAAAAATGTTAACAGTTTTCAGCAACAAGGGAGCTTTACAAGGGAGGAAAATCAATATTGACTTACGCTGTTTATCTGTAGCATAGTAAAGTTGCCTACACGTGAGAAATCCCAGTAATTAAACACCTAATCTAAATTCATAGGAAAAAAAAAAAAAAGTTAAGCATATTCTGCAACTTAAAGGAAGGTAGAAAAGCTGACCACTATGGGCTAACAAAAAAAAAAAAAAGGACAAGAATTGCATTAAAACAAAGGGTCAAGTGGAAATAAACCATGGAAAAAAATGACCTGTATCTTCCTTACAGAACCCGCGTAATTCAGGCCTTGTTTTAGTGACTCTTGGCTGCTCACAGCTGCCTTGTTTGTGCTGCTCCAGTCACTGAGCTGCCCTCCTGGAGTCCTAATGGCCCACCCTAACTCCCACCAAACAAAGAGAACACTCAAACTGGTTACTTCTCAGCGTTTTCATTGCAGTTAAAGAACAGAGATGCCTCAGAGGGATTAGTCTGATTTAATGCCCGTGCCCTCAAGTTTATGAACTGGTTATCCCAGACTATTCCCCAGCTCTGGCAGCTGCTGCCAGATTTGTGCAAGGGCCCTCATCCTAAAGTATCCATCTCAGCTCAAGGAATTGCAGTGCATGTTTCTCTGCTTTGACTGCAGCCTGGGAAGGGGCACCTTTAACATCTGATTTTTACATCTCCCTTTCCATCTGGTCACGTGCTTCCATAAAGTATTGGCTACAGACATCCCAGGGGAAGAGTCACTTCATGAAAGGACACTTTGTCATTAGACTCTTAAATGCTTATAGAGCCTGTGTACTTACTGGGTTTAGGTTTTCAGGCAAAGTTTATCCAAAAGCATTGTTCTTGGAAGAAACAGAGCTCAGTTACACTGAGCCTTTCTAAGGGTCTTGAGGAAATGTCTAGCTTAAGAAGTTCTGTTTCCTTTTCAGATCAGAATATCAGTTTATCCCAGTCCTCAGACAGGCAAAGAGTTATGTGCATGTCTTTATATGCATCCTGATGGCTCCACTGAAGCCAATGGGATTATTCACCATGTTTATGGCTTGGTAGTTGCATTTGTTTTTTGCACATGTGGGGGCTTGATTTCTTTTCCTAGTGTACATAATTGCTCCTTAACAGATGCAGCCCCAGGACATGTGATTCTCCACTTCTGTCCTATTTATGTCACCATTCATATTTAACTTTATTAAAAAGCAACAGATGATGTCATGACAAACTTTACACTGGGCACAAAGCCTGCTTCTTCTTTTGATGGGGGGTGTTATTATCTTTTTTTAATTGGCAAAGCTGAATTTAACTTCATTGAGCAAATCCTGTCTTATTCATAATAGAGGCATATCCAGCAGTTCTCTAGTGTGTCACTTGAAAGAAATAATGAATTACATTAAATGAAAAGTTTAATTTTTTCTTTTAGAAATGAGCTTTAACAACATAAAATACTGTATTCTCATTCTGAGTCAAATATCTTGCTATTTTTTTTCTCGAAAAAGTGCTCAGCAAGGCTTTGTTCTTGCCTGAGTGTTGTATGACTGTAACAAATCACTAAAATGTCCCTGAGATGTCTTACATCAGGGAAATTGAAACCCTGAAAAATATATGTGCTTGGCACAGTTTTTCTACATATTGTGAAATTGCTACTATAATTGTAGAATTTAGTATGTTATGGGAAAAAAGGCCTTTTCTTTTAAGGCCTCTTTTTCTGCAAAGCTCCTATTTAACTTGAAGCACGGAGATAAGTGCATCCTTATTTAGCTCAGTATTTAAACATATGCTTAAATTTAAAGATGTCCCAGTCCATGAGACTCCAGAATTTGATTAAACTAAATCATTTACATGAGTACTTTGCCAGATGAAGATCTTCAGAAGTAAAATACCACTATGAGCATAGGCTGCATTGCTGTCTAAAGTTATAACTTTGAGAATAAATCAAGCAATGTCAGGGTTGCTCTGCAGCCCTGAAGGAGGCTGATGTGGTCTGTCACTGTCCGACCTATAAAACAGAGCTGTAGTCTAAAAACTGGGTAACTGTCAATAAGTTGCCTGGTGGGAATTGTCTCTGGCACATGCTGGCACCCAGACTGCGCCCAGGGATTGCTGGGGAGAGAGCTGGTTTTCTGGAGCAAAGCTGTGCCAGGGACTTCTCCAAGTATTTAATAGCTTTGAAGATTAAATTCCAATACCTGTGTCATTGCAAAACCTGGAATCTCCTGGTCTTAAGAAGGTGCACTCTAAGTTCTGTGCTTCAACTTTATCATGTCCAGGACTTAGGTCAGGCTCCATGATGCTGTTCAGGGACAGTGTGGCTCTCTGAGGTAGTGAGTAGAGAACTTCTTGTTCAGGGCATGATACTGTCCCTGTCAAACTTTCAGAGCTGGATGAGCCCTCTTTGAAATTCTCACACAGGTACAATAACTGCAAGGCTGACTCCTTGGCCACTCTTTGCTTTTCCACCTCATGGTGAATTCAGAACTGAATTTTGCAATGACCTCTTCTTTTTCAGTAGAGAAAAAATCACACATCCCACTAATCCTACATATTTAGTATTTGGGTCTGCATGTTGGGAATGAGGGCTTATGCCTGGGGAGGTACATACTAACACCACTGCTGTCCAAATCCTGCAAAATCTCCCTTGACATGGAGCTGAAACCAACGGGATTTCCTCCAAAAGAATGTCTGCTTCTGGCAGACAGGATGTTTTTGTAGGTCAGGGATTATCTTCAATGTGATAAGTGTGAAAAAATTCAGTCCTTATTGATGAAAGAAAATAAGATCAGAGAAGTATCAAGTCAGAATTGCAAGATGTTGTGGACTAAGATTTCTCTATTCATGGAGACTTTTACTCTATTTGATTGACATCTCTATTCAAATTCCCGAGTAAAAATGTCTATCCATGACTAAATCTGAAATAGTTCATGTCCTATTCTCAAACAGCTTATGGAACAAAAAGTGATGCTTCTTGTCCTTTACAGAGGAACTCAGCCCAGTATCCAACACACAGATGGGGAGCTGAGAATCAGTCTTAGAGCAGAGGGCTGCCACACTGCCTTAGCCTGGGATATTTCCCTGCTCCAGCAAAAGCTGGGCTAATCTCTTCATGATTTTGCTATGTAAGCAGGGTAGACTCTGATGTGCTGATATTGCCCACGTGGTGAAGGAGACAATTCCCAATCCACGTTAGGGATACTGCCTGGAGTATCCAGCAGGTTGGTGCAGAGGGCTTGAAATTAAGGACATTGTTGAGGTACCAATAATTTTTCTGCAGTTAAGGCTGTATCAGCATTTCCACTAGAATACTTGTTTCCAGAGGTTTGTACAATTAAGCCTGGAAAACGTGCACTGGACAGAAATTTGACAAAAAATTGTTCCAGTCAGGGGCAATAATTTCTTTTTGAGGGCATGAGGAAATATCCATTTATTTTTGTTGCTGAGACAGAAAAGTAGAGAAAAACTAGGCATTTCTATGATAAAAGTGTGCTGAAAAATAAATGCCTATAGTAAAGGAATCACAAGAAATAGAAGTTTATGAGATAAAAACCTCATAAAAATGGAAATACAGGCTGAATTTTTTTTCTGAGTTTTCTTACAGACACTTTTCTTTCTGAAGAAAGTATTTAGCTATTTGGGCTCTATTATAAATTAGTTAGGTCTGTACCACAGGCTGCACTTTGAAGCATTGAAGCATCTTCCATTTATTTCAAAAGTTATGCTCTCAGAATTTTCAAAAATAAATAGGGAAATTTTGAAGAGGTTGAGAGCACACAGAGAAGAATAAAGTACAAAATAAGTTGAGCTGAAAAAGGAAGATAGCCTCAGGGAGTGGGGAGGAGAAACTCTGTTTTAATGAGGATGCAGGAAGAAAATGAGAATAGTGTTGTGGACACACTGGAATGTCAAAGAGAAAAGAAAGAGAGCTAGGAAAGATGAACTGCTTCACATTCACTTGTTTTCAGCAGGGTTTTGATTGCCTGTGTGGACAAGAAAGCCAGCTCCTTGTGTTTGACCTGAACATCCATAACCCATCTCAAATTTGTGGTTAATGATATTTTGCATCGCTAGGGGTAGGATGAGCATCCAAGTTTCACATTGGATCCTTTGCTTTTCAACCATAAAGGAGGTAGAAAGAGATGCAGAAATGACTGAGGAAAAAAAAGCCTCTAGGAATAAAAAGAAAAGCTTACAGAAAATTGTCTTTTACCTGACTGCCATATTAGAAGAAGAATTTCCACCTCTCCATTGTTGGGCAGGTGAGGTGATGTGTGGAGCTCTGTAGTGAGAAGTGGGAATCTCTCAAAGAACACCTCTTAAAAAAGCCCCTAAAATCTTGGTCAGAGGTGTATCAGCTTGTGTCAGGCTGTGAGCTGCTGTGATCACAAATTCCAAGTTACTCCTGGGGAAATTATGAATTCCAGCACTCAGTGTGGGGTTGGTACTATGGGTTCACGGTATTGCTGCTCATGAGAAGGAAGAGAGAGAACAAGTGGGGCATGAAATACCTGTGCTTGCACATCTCAGCTCTCATCCACACAGCTTTGTCAGGTGAGGATGCAGTTCTGAATCTTCTCCTCAAGGATTTGTGAAAACAAACATGGAATCCCTCCCTTGCTGTCCATGGAAAACAGGCCATGGAGAGGCCCATAGTGAAGTGGAACAACCTGTACTAACTTGGTCTGTGTCATGGTTCATGCAAGACTGCAGTGAAAAGAATAATTTTAGGTGATGGATGAGCTGCTTTCCATATCAAGTTTGCTTTCCTGTTCAAATGTCTTTTGCCTGTGTGAGACATTATGAAAGAAGAATAAAAGTCTTATCTGTCTATAATAATTTGGTTACAATACCCTACAAACAATGTTTCACTTGGTTTCCACTTCACCTTAATTTTCTCAGATATCCTGAGCGTCAGTGTTTAAAGCCTTGTTGGAGGAGAGGCAGCTGCCTCTTTGCGGAGAATCCCTTTTCCCCAACAATACAACACATCTTTTGCTCACTGACTGCCTAACTTTGCTTCCTTACAGTGTTTCCTAGGAGATCAAATGGGAGCTTGAAGTACTCAAAAACCTAGTGTTGCAATGAAAAATAACTTATTAAAGTTTATAATTACTGAAAAATTAATCAGAGACTTAGCATGGTACTTACAGAAAGACAATAAGCCAGGCTCTTGTCATAGTGAAATATGGAATAACTACATTGAAATAAATCTTAATTATGCTAGAGTTACTACTCAGTGTGACTTAATTAAGAGTAGAGCAGTGAAAGCCTTTGGGGAAAAAAGGAACGCTGATTACACAACCACTTAACTGCATATTCTTCCTTCCCCCCTGGTTCTTTTCCTTCCCATCAGAGAAAATTTCAAAACTAAAATTGTTCAAGGAACTTGAATAGACATTACCATGTGGCAGGTTACATTCTAAATAGAAATTGTTGGAAGTAAAAAGTTGAGAATGATAACCCTGAAAAGAATCTCTTTAAATTATACATGCAAGGGGCCACGCATCCGTATCTATCTTGACCTTAAGAAGAGTATTGTTTTGTCAGGAAATAAATTTGTGAAACATTGAATGGTTTGAGTTGGAAGGGACCTTAAAGACCATCTAGTTCCAACCACCTGCAGTGGGCAGTGCACTGTGCACTGCTCCAAGCCCCATCCAACCCAGCCTGGGACACAACCAGGGATGGGGCAGCCACAGCTTCTCTGGGCACCTTGTCCCAGGGCCTCACCACCCTCACAGTAAACAATATTTTCCTAAAATCTAATTTAAACCTACATCAAGTATGGACTACAGAGGAGAAGACTTGACTGTAATTAAAAAAAAGAAAGAGGAATAGGTTAATGTTAAAATAGCCCACAGAGCAAGGTGTAAAGAAACAGAATTTCACTGCAGCCCCCTGAGTGCAGCATGCAACTATGGCTATAGAGTATAGATAGATATATTGTTCAACAAGCACATCAACAATGTAAGAGGCTCATTTGTCATGGTTTCACTTCTTACCAGATAGAAGACATGCAAAGTCAAATATATCATGGCAATAAATCTGTTGACTTCAACAGAGTTATCTCAACAATGAATTCAAAGCAATATACTTTGAGGGAATGAAACCAAACCAAGCAGGAGATACACACAGGGTTCTTGGAAGATTATCTAGACCATATATAAAACCAGACATGAAAGGAATATGCACAGTATTGCAGGGGATTTATGGTAACTGGGGAAAAAAGTGTGTAATGAAGATCCATTATGCAGCATGTATCAGTGTCAAATTGCTTGGCATGAGCTGTGCTGCTTTCTTCACAGGTGCTTATGCAGCTCCAGTTGAGCTGAAAAGGTGCTGTAGGAAAAGGTATAATGTAATGAAAAGAATTGAAAGAAAAATAAGCAAAAACAAGTGGAAGGAATTAAAAAATGTGGACTCTCCATCCCAAAATTATTCCAGTTTTCCTTGCTCCACACTGATGTATCTGCAGAAGTAACAGCTGCACCGGTCTTTTTTGGCGGATGAGGATATTGGTTGACAAAAATTACAAAATTACATCCATGGAAGATCTGGTTTGTTTTCTGCTTCACTTCTGCATCCACATAGAAAAAAAACCCTCTAGTCCCAGTGTGCGATCTGTGTATTTGGTGCCTGTTATACAAGTGCTATTGCACATGTAGGACACTGCAAGGGGTTGGTTTGACACCTCATCAAACTCTAGTTCATTTGTGTGAGCCCACCTTTAATGTTGACATCTTCTGATGTCTTGGCTCATTATTATCTGCCAAGGGAATTCCAGATTTTTAAACAATCTGTTTTGCATAAAACTTCATAAGCAAAATATAAAATTTGAGCTGAGTTATTCCTGGGATTTATCTCTAAAATTGAAGTTTGGGAAGCATGTTTATAATCTTTTCTCTTTCTCTTGATAATTTGTCATTTTAAGTGGGGTTAATTTCCCCAGGTCTGGATGAGTCTGCATTGCTGATGTCTGTGTTTGGACTGATTGCACTGAGCTTCCTTGATCACCAATGGACAGAAATCAGCATTTTGAAAAATATGATTAATTTACTCCTAATATACATCTAGAAAATGGATCACAAGTGTCTGTCACTCTCTTATGGCCATAAAGGAAGTTCAGATATAAATATCTGCATTGCCAATATCTGAAGTTAGATGAGATGAATCCTGCTTTGATGGCTTTGGAAAGTGCTATTTCCCTCAAAACAATGCATGACAGACATCCCTGGGGTACATCTGGGCAGTACAAGAGAAGACCACGAATTTCCCAGCTGACACCCCCAGATGTGATAACCAAGGGTCACAGTGCTGCAACAACCCAGGTTTGTGTGGGCAGTGGAGGACATCTAAAAAGAGTCATGGGAAGCTTGACATTCACAACAGACTGTTCAAAATAGGATGGGTATTGCACAATGTCATCACAATGCAAATCAGGTCAGTAAAACCTTCCCAACTAGAGACACATATGAACCATAACCCAACATTAAAACATCCCCTGCTCCTAAACCTTACTGAACTATTTAGATCTCAGTCCTGTGCCTGGCCCTTGAATATTTTGGGTCAAATCAGCAACCTTGATCTAGCTACCCCTGAAGTTTAGATCTAGATTCAAACTTTGGAAGCTTTGACTGTCTAGAAAATTTCTCTCTCTCTAAGATATGTTGCACTCAAAGGTTTCCTGGAACAATCAAGAGCTTTGACCACTCCTAAAACACAGAGGTCATTTTTGGCAAATGATATATGGCAAGGTACAGAAAGCATAGAGAAGAGGTGAAATTGCATTCCTTGGAAACAGAAGCAGCTCATGAACATTAGAACTGGCATTCAAATGGCTTTTTTTTTTGTACTGCAGGTGAATTTTTCTGGCTCTCCGTAACCATGAAACAGTGGGAAGAGGTGAGACGTGTCACATAGCAAAGACTTAACATATTGCAGAGAATTTTTTAGTAAAACATATGTACACACCCTTGTCAGCAAACTCTGCAGGTTTGAGACTGAGTTATCAGCCACAAATAGACATGTATACACATTTTGGAAGGCAACAGCTTCCAGATTATCTTTTAAACGTACCCACAAGTAATACAAAGTAGACATAGACGCTCCATATAGTGATATCTTTACATAGTGTCCTCATGGATACTATAAGTTCGGGAAGACATTGCTCATGGAGGATGCTATACCATATTCCAGAGAGTAGAAAGCAAGCCCTTTTAAAATACTGAAAATAGAGATTGACATGGCAAGCTCCAGTGCAGAGCTGGGCTGAGAGCAAACTGAAATGGCTAGATCTGTTTTCATCCCTTCCCTTGGGCTACTAAGCTGAGTAGTTTACAAAGCAGAGAAAGTCATTCATAGTTCTTTACAGTACAATTTCTGGCGCCACAGAGTAACTGCGGGTTTACTGCACTCTCCTGTGAAATTTCAACTGCCATAACAAAGCTTTATGCTGCAGATGATCAACACTCAAATATTTAGGAATAATAATAACAATAAAAAAGACATTTCACCCTCCCCTCCCCTTCCCACAGGGGACCAATCTGTCTTCTTACAACTAGGGGTTGATCCAGCCCCGTGCAAACCTTTACAAGGTGTTTTTTTTTTTGTGTGTGGCAAGTTTTTGAATAATGTTTTGCTTAAAGAAGGGGAAAATCCCACTTCCTGCAGCATATTGCAGGGACCAGCAAACATATCCATTCATCCCTTGGACCAAATATATAATGATAATACTGTGCAGGTGCTCCACAGCTGACTCAGCTGCTACACGGTCACGTTGTGCCTGTGAAATGCAATCCATCATTACATTTAAAGCGCCTGCTTGATTAATATTCAGTATTTAATGTCAACACCGATAAATTAGGATTCACAAGTGTTACACTGCAGGAACTGCAAACAGTGCTGCAGTGGCGATGGCCTGGGTTAGTTTTGTGAGATCTGTTAATTCAAGGGGAAATTCATTATTCAGAAATACCAAAATATGTGTATGGCATTAACTACCAGCTGTGACCTCTTGGGATAACAGTGATAGGTCACATGTAAAGGAACTAAGTGTTGTGTTGCATTTCCAAATGGCTATGATAATTTCTTCTCCTATATAAACAGTACCTTTATCCCTTAGCTTTGCCACCCATATTTGCAATAATGCTCTAATTGTGGTGTTACAGATATACATGGTATACTGGATTTGGGAAGTACTTTGGCTTAGATAGTTTTAAACATTTACTTCCCAAGTGCATAGGTTTCTTCTTAACTAACTAGCTCAAGGAAATAAAAAATTACCATGGCATTTTCAATCTCTCTTGGTCTTGTAACCTTTTCTCATTTGAAATATTGTTTCTTTCTCTTCCATGGACAAATTTTTCAAACAAATCTGCCTTTTCCCCTAATGTTTACTTAATGGTAACTCTTTTTTCACCTTTGCTTCAGTCCTACATATGACATACTAAGCACTTCCCATTAGAGCTACAGTTTGAGACTCAGGAACACTTAATGGCCAACAGACTCTTCCCTGGTGGAGAATGAGGATTCAAAGGAAACATTTGAGATTATTTCACTTTCATTATTTTTGTTAAAAAAAGTTTGCACCTTGAGGTGTCATGAATACCCCTTCTTGATCTTCCTTTGCCTTGTCAGACCTGGCCAGCACAAGCAGCTGAGATCTTTGCTCTATTTTCCCTGCATCTCTGTGCAACGCTTTTTTAAAAAGAGAATATACTATTATATTTTTCTAAGCCTTTCAGACTGCTGTAACATGATCAGGATTCTCCTGAATCTCTATGCATTCGATCTCTTCTCGTTCCTTCCTTTTGGCCCGTTTCTTTTTCTTGTGGTGCTTTTTGGAAGGTGGGAAAAAGGTTAGAAAGACTGGCAAAATAACAAAACAGTGCAGAAGTGTGCAACTGCCAGCAAGCAGCAAGCATTTGAACAGTGTGAAGGTCAAGTTTGAAGGCACAAAGAGAAGGGGGACCAACCCAATAAGAAAGGAAGAAACGTTCTGCAAAATGGCTGTCCCATGCTCTTGGAGGGAGTTCTTTATACACTGAGTTCGGGTGTGCTCAGTAGCTAATACAAATGTATAAAGCAGGGGTGCACAGTGATCTATGGCAAAATTCAAAGTGTAGATAAGGCACAGTATAGAAATGCAATCCATGTCTACATTCCATAAGGTCATCAAGCCAAGGACACCCAGCTCTATTGAGGTGACACTGAGAATTAACCAGAAATTTCCCAGAGGATGGATAACCAGGAAGAAGGTCAGTATTAACACCAGCAGGATGCCAAAACCAGAAATCAGGACAGGCATAGTTACTGATAAACCATAGTGGTCCATGAAAACAAAAGTAGGGTTGAACACAATGAACTTGATGCTCTGTATAAGAGAGAGTGGCCTCAGCTTCTCCAGTAATTCCACCGCTTCCCTCTGTGTGTTTTCACTAGTCCTGGCCACAAGGTACAAACGAGAAGCAATTATGTTGTTCTCATCTCCAGCTTTGGAGAAAATTATGTCATTTTTGAAGTGCTGGAATTCTGGCTTTTTTAAAAAGGAGCTCTGGAGGATGCTGATAAAGTCACTTTTGTTGGTTGCACTGATGTTACCCACTCGAAGATATTGGTAATACTGTTCAATCCAGGACACGGTGTTGAACCCCTGGCTGAGTGTTTTTAGGTCTTCTTGCACAGTACCATTCCAGTACTCCAGAGGTTCATAGATGTAGAAGCCTATCACAGGGCTGTAGTTGCTGAAATACTTTTGCTGTATGAGGGCATAGGAGACGCTTGGGGACTCACTGGCAAGAAGGTTGATGATGTTGGCTCCATCATTAATCTGTAAGCACCCCATAAAGGAGAAAGAGGCATAGATGAGATACAGTATCACCACAAATGGCTTGACATAGATGTTGGTAATCCACTCATTGTAGTGCTCTCGGAGGAAATGCTGGATAAAGTGGTGCTGGTACGGGTTGGTCTCGTGGTGAGAAGTGTGCTGATGGCCATCGTTCATCATGGTCTGGAACCAAACAGGTTTCCGGTCCAGGTATTCTGCCGAGGGGATTTTACAGCAGAAGATGCTGTGGTACCGGTTCTGCTCCAGCTGGCCAGCAAAGACCAAGCAGGAGCCAAAGAAAGAGAAGATGTAGAAGTAGTTCAACAGGATGGAGACACACATGTTCTGGCAGAAGACTTTTACAGCTTCGATGTTGGTGAAGGGGCTTGCACCCATGCCGAAGGCTATGAAATACAAGGAGCTTGTCATTGTGTAGGAGACCATGACGTCTGAGTAGGCATCTGCTACTCTGTCCTTGAAAGGCAGATTCTCTCTGGTCCGACGCCATCCTGAAAGGAGTTCAAACACTCCTTTGGTTCCATGACCTAAAATGAGAAAACAAAGTTTATATGTGTGCATATATCAAGGGGGTCCAATCATCCCCCAGGTGTTTCATCCTCCAGCAGCAAAAAAATTTTGTCAGCTGAAATTTGTTATGTTTTTGTCACCAGTTAAACAAATGGAAAATTGTGAAGTGTCCATCTAAAGCTAAATACCAGATTCATCTGCAGGTGCTTAAATTAACAGGCCTGATGTTCCAAGACTCTCCATGCTCAAAAAAAAATGAAGACACTAATCGATTTTAATGGACATTGAATTAGTTCCAATATGGGCTGCAAATAAAGGAGAACATGAAGTTTGGTTCAGGTTTGGGGTTCATTCTAGAAATTCCTTGTGTCATCCTACTACATCTTTCAAGGTTTAGGACTTCAACTTGAAACATTTAAAAATACAAGTAACATTTTCTTCCAAAGAGTATAAAAAGGATTATTTGAGAAATGAATGGGGGCGACCAAGAATGGGACAAGTTGATTCTTCATACAGGACAAAGGAAAAATTATGCTGTAAGTACAAACAACCAGAATAGTTTGTGTCATGATTCTCTGCCTACTGAGTGAAATTGGAACTTCTCAGTGATAGTACACAACTTTGCACACTGTATGAAAATTGACATGTTGGTGGAAGTGATGGAGAGGAGAATACTGGCTAAGTCATTTTCCCACATGAATTGTCTAAAAAATGTATGGCTTTATTTTCTCTGATTATCTGTGTCTCTCTCTACTATCCAGAGCTCCTCCTGGTGACAAGGAATTCCCTTAGCCCATGTGAGGGAACACTCAGAAAAGTCACATATGGTCAGTGCTCCATGACAGGTTCTGACTTCGTATTCCATTCCTAAGTATTTTAGGGGTAAGATTTTTTAATAAACTAAAATGTAATACAGATTCATTTTCATTTTACTTGTCACAGTCACACTCTAGGAAGTCTACAGCTATTAAACTTTATGACAGAATGGTAAAACGGAAGCTAATCTTACTGGAAAAGGTTAACAAACTAAAGTTATGTATCATATATACATATTCACATATGAGTATGTTGAAAAGAATATATGCATTTGTGCACATTCTTTTTTTTTTACCATTAGAGAATTACAACTTGGGGGAAAATAAAAAAGCTAAGATTCAAAAAACCCCATCCAAAATGGTTTGGCTTTCAAATTACAATTAAATTTGGCTTTCAAATAATAATTAATACAATTAAAACCACAAATTTGAGTTTGGATTAGAAAGTGCAAAATTCTCTGCACTTTGGATCTAGCCCTGAGAAAATTCTGGCCAATGTAAGGAGACATACTACTGAGCAGAAAAAGAAGTAGATTGCAGATGCTTCTGCCTCTGTTTGTGGGCCTTCACCCTCTGTAGTAGAAGAATTGCATGAACCAAAGCAGGCACAAAGCAAATTTTTGTGCATCAAACCCAGAAATATAACAGGAGATTTGCAAATAGTCAAGTGTGTGCAATGAAAGATCTGTTGAGCTTGTCCTTAGATTTAAGTTGTTTGGATTCATACAGCTGCTTTTGTTGCCCAAGGCAGACTCCTGACAGCCGTTCTAGACAGGGAATATTACAGCATGAACTGTCAGGTTCTGTGAATGTTACCTGCTTTACTGCAGATCAGTGTCCCCAGTGAAAGATAAACATGCAGTATTACAGAAGTCTTGCAGTTAGCAAAAAGCCTGTGTGGAAACTCTGCTCTCTTATGAACCAGCATCCCAGTTCAGGAGGGACCTTGAATTCCCTGGTAAGTTTAGGGTGAGTTGTTCTAATTCTCAAGGCACAGCTGTCTTGCACACTGTCATTTTTGGGCCATCAAGCAGAAAGAATTGGATCCTTCAGTTGAGTAAATCTGCAGAATCAAGTGACTTGAATGCAATTTTTATATGTTTATAGCAAGTGTTAAGGTTTCCTGCTGGGTGTGGCCCAGGCTGGCTGGTCACCACTTAGAGTGCATATGTCTTGGCATGGCTTAATTTAATGGTACAGGAATCACAGAATGTTGGAAGAGACCTTTAAGATCATCAAGCCCAACCATTAACCCAGCACTGCCAAGCCCACCACTAAACCATGTCCCTCAGTGCCACGCCTACACAGCTTTTAGATGCTTTCAGGGACATTCCACCACTTCCCTGGGCAGCCTTTTCCAGTGACTGACAGCCCTTTCTGTGAAGAAAATGTTTCTAATACCCAATCTAAACCTCCCGTGGAGCAACTCAAGGCCACTTCCTCTGGTCCTATTGCTTGTCACTTGGAGGAAAGAGACCAACCCCCACCTGGCTTCACTGTCCTGTTGGGGAATTGTAGAGAGTGAGAAAGTCCCCACTGAGCCTCCTTCTCTCCAGGCTGAGCCCCCCCAGCTCCCTCAGCTGCTCCTCATCAGACTTGTGCTCCAGACCCTTCCCCAGCTCCGTTCCCTTCTCTGGGCATGCTCCAAGGCTGGAATGAATGAAGCAATGTTCTACCAGCTCTATCAACAATTAACAGTAATACGGACTTTTCTCTCCTATTCCAAAATCTCACTTATCTACCCTCCTGCAAGTTTATGTTCACAGTTGCACCTTTGCCATTTTTTAATTGTTATTAATTTATAAGTGTTAACATATCACATTCTCAGTGATGACTACCTGGGTACATTTAACCTTGTGGTAGGTACACAGTGATTTATAGAGAGGGGCTTTATTGTCAAAATTATGTGTGGAGAACTACCCAAGAATATGCACTAATGTGTGTACCCGAACTTGTGATAATATTCAAAATTAAAACACCATAATTAAAGTCTAGCCTTTTTTTTTTTTTTTTTCAAATAAAACAAATAGTGTCTTAAGGGAAAAATTATCTATATTTTAGCTTCTTTGAGTATCAAAATTGGCACCGATTTTCTTATGATTGTTTTTATACTAATGTAAAATTTCCACTTATTTTCCTTTTACAAGTAACTTCTGTTCTACCACACAAACACAGGTATTGGGGAATACAGTGCAGTAATTCCCTTGCTGACACGAGGAAATCTTTGCCTGATTGGTTTTCCCATGTCATTACTCTCATACCAAGTTTTCCAGTCAGCCTCTGTTGCTCTCCCCAGATAAGCAGGTCTATTCCCTTCTCCCAGGCAGGATACATATCTGTTTTTCCTGAATGTTTTCTGACAGTTCTCCAGATTCAGACAACACAGTGACTCTATAAAATTCTGTTCCTTCAGCTTCATTCCTAATGCCACAACAACACTGACAGTGGAGTTAAGTTCACTGAGCAGTTCTAGGAAGGTTCAGAGGGTCTTTGGCTCTGGGTCAAAACTGCCAAGTTTCTCTGGTACTAACATGACATGAACGAAGTACAGCAATTTTTTATTTGCTGGACAGGCAATGGTGTATGACTACTTTAAAAGAAAGGAGATAAGAAATTTTTTTTTTTTTTCCATTATTTGTGAGTTTAAGAGAGCAAGTAAGGGAGGTTGCAGAGAAGATGGAAATAAATAATGCATTTTCTGCCTCTGATGCCTTTTCCTGGTCTCAAAATCAAGAGTCAAACACGGTTAGAAGGGAAAAAGGGATTTTACCTCTGTATTTATTATAAGGATCCTTAGGTGCACTATGTCCAGGTCAAATGGACCTCAATGCCCACCACAATGCCCCCCCCCCACACAAAAGATCTGGTATTACATTATAGGTTTTACTAATTACCATATCTATCAAATATTCCCCAATTAGAGGCTCAAATGAGCCCCCCTCCCCAAGGGACCTTCCCCTGGATGGTTCTATCTTAGTTTACAAAATGTGTTCTGGAGAGGACTGTGGTGTCTGGGGCATTTTGATCCCTAACTATGAAGCTTCTGAAATGTTTAGTCTCCTAGCTTGACAAACAAGTCCAAGAATGTAGGCAAAAAACCACCAAGAATACAGAAGTTATAAAAAGGCGTAAAAGGGGTATAAAAGAAAAGGCAAAAAATCATCATGGCATCACCTCAAATTTAAAACCAAAAGATTAATTATTAGCAGATATTTAAAATAAATTGGAAGGGAATAGGGATAGAAACAAGAAGAGTGAAATGAGAGATTAAAGACTACTTGATTGAGTTAAATTCATTCAACCTGGAGAAATGAATCAATTAAAAGTTAAGCCAATGCAACTTCTGAACAATTAGCAATCATCTCAGGGGATAAATGTAGATGGGAAGGTCCAAGAAGAATGGAATGAAGCAGCAAAGTATCTCTCTTCAAAAAGGAGGACCGGGGCACTGTTTTGAAATGGGGCATGATTTTTTAAATTGAATCATAGAAAGATTTGGATTGGAAAGGGCCTTTAAAATTATCTAGTTCCAGACTGCTGCTGTGGGTGACAACATTTTTAAAAAAATTGTAAAAAGTGGGGTGAATGTCCTGGAGAATAAAACCAGCAAACAATGGCCTGTTATTGATATATGAAAAGCATAAAGGGAAACTGAATGAGTTGGACTTTTTCCCCTTATAGACTGGAATGCCAATGAGGACTCAACAACATTCAGCATAAAAAAGGTATAATAAGGACAGCAATCAAGTCTATCTCATTTCTACTTGGAGAAGGAGAAGATATCACTGGTTTCATTTGCAAAAAATACCCCAAAAACCATTTAGATTAGATATCAGAAAAAACAAATCTTTCTTTCTTTAAGCTTCATTAAACTCTGGAACACACCATCTAAGGAGGCAATAAAGTCGTTTTCATTGCAAGTCTAAAGATTAGAGCTGGGTATAGTCAGAAAGGGACCTGGGGGTATTGGTCGATACCCGACTGAACACGAGCCAGCAGCGTGCCCTGGTGGCCAAAAAGGCCAATGGTATCCTGGCCTGTATCAGGAATAGTGTGGCCAGCAGGAGCAGGGAAGTCATCCTTCCCCTATACTCAGCACTGGTGAGGCCGCACCTTGAGTGCTGTGTCCAGTTCTGGGCCCCTCAGTTCAGGAAGGACGTGGAGACACTTGAGCGTGTCCAGAGGAGGGCAACAAGGCTGGTGAGGGGCTTGGAGCACAAGCCCTGTGAGGAATGGCTGAGGGAGCTGGGGTTGTTTAGCCTGGAGAAAAGGAGACTCAGAGGTGACCTTATCACTCTCTATAACTACCTGAAGGGTGGTTGTAGTGAGGTGGGGGTTGGTCTCTTTTTCCAGGCAACAACTGACAGAACAAGAGTCAGTCTTAAGCTGTGCCAAGGGAAATTTAGGTTGGATGTTAGGAAAAAGTTTTTTACTGAAAGAGCAATAAAGTTCTGGAATCCTCTGCCTGGGGAGGTGGTGGAGTCACCATACCTTGATGTGTTTAAAAAAGATTGGATGTGGCACTCAGTGCCCTGGTTTAGTTGAGGTGGTGTCAGGGTTGGACTTGGTGATCTTGAAGGTCTCTTCCAACCTGGTGATTCTGTGATTCTGTGATCCTGTTAGTGGTGAGAGGCAGATTCTGTTCAGATTCCTAAGGTCTCTTACTTTTGTACCATCATACCTAACTCTGTCTTGAGATGCTTTGGAATTTTTAAGCATGAAAAACAATCTGTCTTCAGTGTTTTCTTAATCAAAGCACGCCCGTTCAGCATTTAGCTGTTGCTTCTGCCACAATCAGTCAGCTTCTTTGGATAGGAATTTGATCAGCTTTTATAGCTCCACATAATACCCACTGATACACCAGTCTGAAGCCATGAGGCTCTGCTGGAAGGAGAGCTGCTGGCTGCTGCCAGCTTTTATAAACCTTCTAGGAAGGAAGTTCAGGATGACTCTGCACTTTTTTTGCATCGAGCCATAAAGAAGATTATTTGCTGCAATAGGTGATTGCAGTCAGTGTGGTGATAACCTTGGTGTCTACACTATATTTCAAACAAACAAACAAAAAGTCTTAGAAGTGCCATAGCACAGCTTTACTCAGCATTTCTGCACTGAGAAACCCAAGTACTATATTCAGTTTTCATTAACATCCACTTGCCGTGTATACAAAGGATGAACAGGCAACTTTCTTTTAAATCATAGTGGTGAAAAGGAATTATATTTTTACATAATAATTCTTTGCTATGAGGCTACTGGAAATAAACTTTACATGATTTTGTCTAGAAGAATAACTCCTCTTTTTTTGTTTTTTTCCCCTGGGAATAGGCCATTCATGTCCTAGAAAAACTTGGCTCATTTTATCTAATAAATGCCCCATAATAGCAGGCACCATGATCATTAAGAGTGTATTGAAGCACAGAATCATGGAATTGTAGAATGGCTTTGAAAACACACCCCATTTTAGAGAGTTTAGGTTCACTTCATCGCTTTTTTTTACAGACTAAAAACTTTGCATCACAACACATTGCAGTGTAGGATGCATTTGTTCTTCTGCTAAATCACTAATATTAGTATCATTAATATTGGTATCCCCACTTACATTTAAAAAGTGAAGCACAGAGATTAAGCAAATTAATCACAGTCACCAAGGACTGTCTGCATCTCAGGGAGGGAAGAAGCAACAGAAAAAATTATTAAACTACTTCTTTATGAAGAGTCGGTAAATCCTTAGGGATTTGGATGCAGAAGGCAAAGAATAATTGAAGCTTGGTCATACTTTAGGTAGCAGTAGGAAGTGTGTACCTTAATTTAGATCTCATTCCATAAAGGTAAATCTCAGACAATGCATCCAGCTAAGAAGTGGACCCTAACCACAACTCTGAGTAAAGTAATTCCCAGCTTGATTAAAGAGAAGGAAAAGATAGAGTACATTTTTTAAAACTAATCTAAAATGTAGGTAGGAAAAAAAATGGTTTTAATTTTACGTCTCTCTAGGTGCTTGTAAAGTGATTGTAATTTAATTGTTCACATAGTTGGGTTGTTGATTGTAATTTAATTGTTCACATAGTTGGGTTGTTGACCATTTGTTCTTTATTTAGTTTTGCCTTGGCTGTTGTGCTGCTTTAGTGGTAGCTGGGAGGGTCTGATGAGGCAGCTGAGGGACCAAACCACTCTCACAGTGGTTACTGGTTTACTCTTTCTCCAGAATCTCAGTACTAGAGGTGAAGTCAGACCTCATCCTACCAGTAAGATGCCTGGGATGGTTCAGACTTTGGGGATAGAGGGTCTAACTGTGGAAGTGATGCACTGATGAGTAGCATTGTCCAAAGGGAGGAGTGTCCTTGAGCCATAGGAATTTTCAGTGGTATTATAGTATTTACATCTTCTGAATGTCACAGAGCTTACAGCAAATAATACATAAAGTCTAGTCAAGATCTCCTGCTCAATCTCCTGCAGAAATTTTGTTTTCGCTAAACCTATACTTCTTTATTTCATTTGGTACACGGTATTTCGTGATATTTAAAAGCATTTAGACAGAGAATTAAATCCTTTCTAAGTCCATTCTCCCGTGAGGTGACTATATGCACAATTTCTTCTCTAACCAGATTTATGCAGAAATGCTGACAGAGGGGTTTTATACCCTGCTGTGCCTTTCTCTCTTGAAGAGTATTCACGGTAGAATTTTTTTAAGTAACACATCTATATCATAATAAATTGTCTAATTTACAAAGCTGGGTTTTATAGAAAGAATATTTAACCAAGTGTAATGAAACCTCAGCCAGTTGAGCCATCGTCTTTAGTGACAAGAACCTCAGGGAAATCTCCAGTGTTGCACAGGAGATTTCATTATTGCTAGATTTTAGCACTTCAGATAAACATAGAAAATGCACTTAAATCTGTCACAAATATCATCAAGGAAGTCAGTTACATTTAATAGATATTTTGATTTCCTTAAAAATATTTCTGTCAGACTATGGCCACTTTGCCATAGGCCTGAACACCTCAGTGACTTACAGCTTCCAAATTTTGGTGTATCCCCATTACAACATGAACTTCATTTAAAAAGTAGCAGTACATCATGGGGCATTCCCATTAAATATACAGACTATGCCTTCATGTGTACTCTGAGCAATTGTATTTATTTCTGCTTGCATGAGCATTTCTGAAAGCCTTTTAAATAATTCTGGGAATTTCCAATGAGACCAAAACATAAAAGAGTTGGTCTCCTCATGGGCATTTCAGTGGAGCCTGGCAGACAGCAACCCCACGATTGAGGCTGAAGAGCAGTGAGGAGAGAGGCAAACATTTGCTTCTGTCTGGAGTTGGCTGTATAATTGCATTTCAGAAAAGCTCAGTTATCAGCCTAATATTGCTCCCATGAATTTCTGCCAAATTCTCAACCACAGCTGCAGCTGTAGCTGCCTGTACAAGAAGAAAATGGTGTAGTGATGCAGCAGTCACAGCTGTAGTTCCTCCCTTGACTTCCAATATCCTAAGAAACACCAACCTATAAATTAGATTAACACCAATCTCTTGGAAACACAGATTAAAAGTAATGGTTCACGTGTCCTTTTGGTCTCCTTTTGATATGTTCCCTCTTCAGTTAATTCGTTCCACAGTCCTTGACACCACCCTCACTCTACTCTTTCCAATCCACTTCCAAATAAATGTCCCAGACAACACACAGAAGCCCAAACATAAGCAAGCAACTATGGGAACTGAGCTAAATCCCATGGAGATCATTTACTTACACATCACATCCCTTTGGCACATCCTTGATCTCTCATCAGTTTCTGTCTCTCATTTTGCAGGCTCTCAAGGCAAACACTATTATCCCTGTTTACACAGACCACCATAGTGGGACCTTGATCTTGATTTAAATTAAGAATAATTAATGCTAGCAAGAATTTGGCATGTCTGATTCTGAATCTTATCCAATTTTGGATCTTTTATATTGAAAGGACCTTTCCAGAGCTTCCCCATAAGCATCCCTGGGTAGAAGCCCAGGATGAGCCCTGGAGATGAGCCAAAGACCTGCTAATCCAGACACAAACATATTTCTAACTGAACTGCAATGACACCTCTTTGTATTCAAGGTTCACTTGCTACAGTTCATTTTAAGGTCGAATTTTACAAATTTTCATGCCTAGAAATTCTTCTTATTCGAAGGAACAGAAATATCAAATAGCAACCCCCCTGCATTGAAATAGAGCTGAAGATGAAGAATGTTTCAATGGATGTGATTAATAATCGGGCTGCACACCTCATTAAGGGAGATTTACATTTGGGCTAATGTATATAAATTACATTTGTGCAAATTGTACATAAAGTTGGAATCCTGCTTAGTTTTCTGCTGTGCTTAGCAATGAATTAAAATGCTTTTCACTGTTTCTCATTTAAGCTTTTTAGTGAACATTGTAAGTAAGAACTGCATATATGGAAGCTGCAACTTATTGATGGGAGTTTAAGTGACGTATAGAAGACAAGACAATGAATTTAGATCATGTCTTGAATTTATTATATACTCGTTTATGCTAAAAGCATAGGATGGATTTGTGACACTGATCAGAACACTTTATCACCTGGATTTGATAATTCAGTAACATCTGAAAGCATAAGATACTAGTGAGACTCAAGAAAGGAAAATGTTTTGATTAAGTGTAGATTCTGGCATCCAGCAAAAATAATCTATACTGGAATAGAAACAATATGTTTGGTCATTTGCTGCTTTCTTTCAAAGATGGAGCAATGCATTCTTTAAAGAAAAGTTAAAAAATGGTTAAATAGTTGGAGAAGCAAATAGAAGGTATGAAAGAATACATGTCCAAAAAATGCCCAGTGCATTTGTAAGTTTGAGCAAATGAAGAGAGTGAAGGAGAATTTGAAGGGAGTGGGGCAAATTTCTGGAGTTTTTTCCATGAGACAAGTGTATAATGTTATCGGTGGGATCCAATTCTGACAGGAGAAAACTTTTACCTTTCAGTGATAAGATACATTTGTCTGCACAATCTGAAGTTTCTGAACTGTAAAATTCCAGGCATAACAAGAAATAAGCAGGAAAACTTCATTCTTTGCTTTCCCCAGTGAAATTATTCATTGTAACAACTAACATCCCCTTCCTGGAGCAGATGGAAAATCACCTGGGCAAAGCTTTCTGGGGATTTAGCTCCTTTTGAAAGGGACATAGTTGCTCTGATCATGAACATTTTTCATACATTCCCAAAATCTAATGGGCCCCATCTTATCACTCTGACTATAGAGCTGGTGCTGGGGTCTGAAATACACTAAAGTGAGTACTGCATCTTGGCTGAAGAAGCTCATTTTCAGTTGCTACCCCAGGGACAAGTTCTAGCTGACTAAAGCAGGGCTAACTTCTACCTTGATAGTTACCGGGCCAAATCCAGTTAAATTCCTACCCTAATAATACTTATTTGGAAATTACTCCAGCTGGTGACACTGGGGTGCAGAGCACAACACCTCTGTTCCTTCCCTGGCCACTGAGATTTCCACCTAGACTGCTTATTTTGATGTAACAGCACACCTTTACTGCAGTGAAGAGAGAGCTTCAGAGCAAAAGGAATGAACCTGTCTGCTGACAGGGTGATATTTTTAACAGTTGTTAGTGCAGGATTTGCTGACATTTGTTAACTTCAGAAAAGGGATGGGAAGGCAGAGCGGGAGGCGACATTGGCCTTTTGCTTCTGTTTGCTGGGACTGAAGGAAATACGGGGACTGACTCAGCAAATTGAAAAACAGGTATTAAATCTCCCTTTCCCTTCCCAAAAAGCCCCATTCCTGCACTGCACAGGAACGTTGAGGAAGGCTGCTCCACTGCCCTTGCCAAGCCTGGGACAGCATTCGGATCGCTGCAGCTCCAGGGCTCTGGCTCAGGCTGTGCCGCCAGTGGGACTGCTCAGGCTGGGAATCCTCCTCACATCCAGCTGCTCCAGAGTCACAGGCAGCTGCCCTGCTCTGTGAAACACAAACTGTGCTGCTCACACAGCAGCACTCCGAGGGAGCAGCAGCCCTCTCCCGTATTCCCAGCGTGTCCCTGTAAATTTAGCCAGGTTCCCAACATAGGATGTGTAAGTTACATATATACTGTTTATCACAGCAGTGACAATGCTGTGATAAATTGTATATATGCTATAAAATATGCATAGATGGAATGCTGTAGATGCAGGAATTCATTCAGACAAGCTATCAAAAGTTTATAAAGGTGTTCAGCACTCTTCCACATGGCCAAAAGCCTTTCCTTGGACCTAAGGGTTTTCTCTCACTAGAGAAGGGGTTAAAAGCAAAATGAACCAAAGAGAAGAAATTACTTATCTGATGACTGGAATAAAATAATTCTCCTTAAACTTCTTTATGCAGTTCTATTGAGAAATGAAAACTGCAAAACATTTTGATGCTCTGCCTGCTGCTCCACAGCTTGCAGCTACACTTGTATCAAATTTGTTCAAAACCCTGTAACACTAATGTGGACCATTCAGGAAGTTATAAGAACTTGCACACAGTCATGAAGGAAAATTGCATGGAAAGGGTCATTAAAGTCAGAGATAACATATTTAGGTGGACAAGTCAATGAGCCAAGAAGCAGCAGGAGCCTGGGGGAATGTTTTGGGAGAGTATGACTTGATGCTTGACCTGTTGAAATCCTCATTTTTAAAGCACTTGCCAGTGGTTGCTATCAGAAATAGGATGCTGAGCTAGATAAACCCTTTGACCTGAATCAGTCTGAATGCTTTTATGTTCCTTTGTATTCATGGGGCTGACTGCATTAAGATCCAAATGCACAAGAAGCATGAATTAAAATTGTGCAGCTCTTCAGAACCTTAAATATGGCGTTTAAGTTTTTGACTTCACTAATTTTAGTATGGTAGCAATACCATTTAGAAATTTGTCTTTGAATTGATACAAATACTTCCCTCTTTCCCTACCTGGTCTCAGGTCCAATTTACCCTTGGCAGCTGTGCACAGCAATGATTAAAAATTGATTATTTTGCTGTGGGGTGATATAGCAGTGCATGCATCGATTCCCTCATGCACTGTATATATGAATGAATATCATGACATCTGTGAGACTGTTATGGGTATTATGCCAACTTTATGGCAGGGAAATTGAGGCAAATGAAATCTAGTTTTAAACTGTCTAGCTTTAAACTTTCTAGTTTTGAACTATCAGAAGGATCCCTCAGTGAGCTCATGGCATTTACCAGCCCTGTTGTTCTCATGTAGCACAGGACTTTTATTGCTATTTATATGCCTAAAGCCTGATATCAACCAATATATGCAAATATCTTACTTTGGGGATTAACACCTTGGGTATTGGACCAAGACACAGAAGTAAACCATACAAACTCATAGACATCTGTTAAAATACGTTTCTTTCCCAATTTTTAAGATAGTACATGACTGCTGCTTTCCCTGCAAGCTTTAGACTCCTTCCCTCATTGTTTTTCAGCCTTTCCAAGAGTCAGGGCTGTCACCAAAGGACTCCTTCCCTACATGGCTCTGATTCACTCCCCAAATCACTGACCAGAGGACTTCATGAAGAGATGGAATTAGACCAAAAAGGTCTTTCTCAGTTTTGTGGGGCATGGCCTCACCTTCAAGCTGCTCCTCATAAACCCTGGTGAAATAGTTGCAAATAAAGCACAAGAGGAGTTTTCGTTTCATGGCAAAACTCCCACAGCCATCTGATATGTCCAGTGTTGCCATCAAAAACTTGGGTGGGTTGGTTTGTGCAGGGCTTAAAAAAAGCCTTTTCCAGTTAGCAGTATTTAGCAGCTCATTAATGTATCTGAAACCTGACCTTTAGCAGTCCAACCCAGGGGGAGGATCGTTAAGATTTTCACTTAATTATTATTCTGGCTAAACTCAGCCTGAAAATTTAAGGCTAAACTATAGTCTTGGAACAATATATGAGACACTCTTCTGTTTTGGGGAGAGCTCTTTTTGCTTGGAATATCAGGAGCAGTGAGTCAGCTGCCTGCCCTCCCTTTTCCCGTTATTATTTTGAATATCCATAGTTTCAGATGGGAATAATTTTGAACGTGAAATTAGTTTGAACATGTATTTTCCTAGCACATCAAGGAGTCAGGAGAAGTAGTGCCTTCTCTGATTAATCCTTTGTTGTGCATGTGTCCCTATGGAGGCCATTGGAGATAACTAATCTGCATCCGTTCTAATGAATTAATTATTTCTAGGGTTAATTTTCTGTCACAGAGGCCAGCTGGTGCAATCTAAGCATATAAACCATGGTATGTTACTCCTCTAGCCTTTAGAACAGAGTGGCCATGCACAAACGTTAATTTGCACCTGGTAATTATTTGGGAATGTGCCACGGATAGAGTAAAAGCATGCCAGGGAGCATGCAAAACATTTAATATTGTATAGACAGTCATAACCCTGGTTCTGTTCTGTTTTCTAGTAAAGGTTTTAGCTAAAGGGTGATGCTGTTCTGCCACTGCAAGTGCAAAAAATCACACTGGTGTTGAATTTCTGAGTTCTGTTGAGATACCACGTACATATCTATAAACTTGGGGGGGCGGGGGTCTATTAACTTAATGCCTTTGTGGAAATGACAGAAAGCACAGTGTGCTAATTCAGTTTATCACATTTTTATAGCAATGACTTCACTGGATGAAAGCACTTACAACTGTATGGTGGGAGGGCCAGGGGCTGCCTTGCTTTATAGAGTGAGTGACACAACAGTTTGTCCTTACTGCTTTAGGACCAAACCCTCAGCTGTTTTGAGCCCATCACTCCTGCTTGCCTTTACCGTGTGCATTCATTAATTCCTCTGACCATTAAAACCAGCATGGTAATAGGAAGTGGGGAGATGATCTCTGCCTCTCTTTCCACCTCACATGCTGCTCCAGCAACCCTTCCTCTCTAAAAACTGTGAAAGAAAAAGGGGGAATAAGGAAACTGCTAGATCAAACTACTTTAAACCCTTAGTTTTTAGGGCTTTTAATACACTTTAAAATGTTGAATTGTCAGTCATTGCGATGGGGGTAAGGCAGAGATAACCCAAACCCAGACCACAGATCTCATTTAATAACTTGGTACATGTAACTGAGAGATGTAAAAAATCTGGAAAGAAGCAACCTCATAAGTCTGTTACCAAAAGAAGGTTTTGCTTGCTAAACTCAGAGGAAAAAACATTATAATCTACTACAGAAGAAAGGTGCTGACTGTTCCCAATGAATCACTGCTCTCACGGAATGCTTCATTTTATTACTTTTATGTCAGCAAAGCTTTGCAAGAAGCACTTCACGATGTGCTCTCAGTACCTTGAATTTACTCAGAAAGGCAAATAACAATAAATATAAAATGAGCTATATTTGTAAATCACTGCAATTTAAGTGTGGGACAGAATGCAAAGTTATGCTTTGTTTTAGAAAGAGATTTTAAGATTGCTTGCCTCCTACAGGAACCTATATATCAGTTTATTTTAGTTGATTGCTTCTGAGAATGTTGCCCATTCATCCCAGCGATGACATAGCAAATTGCTCTTTCCCTTCAGTTTTAAAGAACTAAAAATGATTTTAGATATTGTCATGAGTTATCATTATAAGACCGAGCCAGAAATTTGTACCGTTTCTGTCTATATCTCTCAAGCTGATAAATGGTTGTTATAATGGTGTTCTCATTCATAAGGCTCCAACAGCACAGCTTAAAAGATGGCTAAATACAAACCAGAACACTCTAGCAAAATATAAAAATGTTTCAGCAAGGAATATTAAAATTCCTTTTCTTACAACAATTTTATCTGTGGTCTGTAAAATATCCGGTGTGGAAAGGGGAAGGTGCCCCTGCCCATGACAGGGGGTTGGAACTAGGAGACCTTTAAGGCCCTTTCCAACCCAAACCATTCTATGATTCCATTATTCTGAAATGTATTTTTCAAGAAAAGCAGTAATGAAAACAGAAAATATTCCCATAAAATGTTCCCACTAAAAAATTGCTACATGATCTGCATGTTTGTAGCCTCTTTTTATATTTAATATTGTTATTTGATATGAAATGCTAATAATAAGTATCTTTTCATTTTAAATGGGAAGATGAAAGCTTCGCATAGACATGTACATGGAGTTCTGCTGCTCTAGCACCAGATCACTGCAGTCCTGGGCTGTTTTCTCAGGAGAAATGTTGCTGAGTACCTCAGCCTTCTCCTTGCCTGGTGTTATCAGTTTGCCAGCCTTTTTTTACCAGGAGGTTCTGCCTTCTTTGACCTTCTTTTTCTGGCCAACATGCTTGTAGAAGCCCTTCTTGTTACTCTGTGTGTCACTAGCCAAGTTCAGCTCCAGGTGTCCCTTGGTCTTCCTCACCACATCCTTACACAACCAAGTGTGTCCTATAATCTTTCCAGAATACCTGTCCCTGCTTCCACTGCCTGTACATTTTCTTCTTGTCTTTTAGTTTGACCCTACTCAGCCATGCCAGTCTCTTGCCTTCCTTTCCCGATTTCTTGCTCCTGGGGATTGCCAGGTGTTGTGCTCTGTGGAAGATTTCCTTAAAGATCCTCTAGGTCTGCTCTGCTCTCTCCTCCTTAAGGACAATTTCCTGTGGGGTTGTATGGACTAGCTCCTTGAAGAGCTGGAAGTTTATTTTCCTAAACTTCAGGGGCTTATCTTGACTCTTCACCTGACCCACATCTCCTCCATCTCTGCTTCCTCCCTTGTCTCTTCTGAACAGCCTTGTAACCATTGGTAGCCATGCTCTGGTCACAGGACTCATCCCACCAAGTGTCAGGAGCAGCTACTAGGTCACAGCTTTCGAGCAGAATGGTGGCTTCCAATTTCTCTTGTGTCTTACATATGCTGGGTGTAGAAGCATTCATGCAGAGGCACTTCAGCTGGGCTGCCCAGAGGAACACCTCTTAATTCCTTAGAGATATTTCCCCGACATTTTTCTTTTGGCTTCTGTTATGTCAGGGCACTCTGGCTCATTTCTGTAAGATTTCAAGTGTTCTCCAGTCTACTCAGCTTATCTCAGAGCAACAAGCTGAGGGTCCTGGATAGCACTGAATCCCTCTAACCCTGGCCTGCCATCCCACGCATTGTCATGTGCAGGGCAGATATTATCCCCCTTGCCCTTCAAATCTCAGACAACCTAAATTGTCTGTCTGGAGATCTACAGGTGTCTGTCTCCTTCCATTGACCCAGAGGAAGCTCAAGAAGACAGAGGTTCAGATATTGACATCTCACTTATGCCAGGTGGGATGAATCCAGGAGTGTGTACATAAAGACCACAATTATCTCAGAGGAATTGGCTCCTTTGGTGAGGTAGGGATTTGTACTGGGTCCAAGGAGGTGGCTGGCAAACCTGAATTTCCACATCAGGAAGTGATCAAGCAGATGGTCACATTTTGGCTGCTGTGTGTTGGGGTTGTCTCCATGGCATATTCTGAGACAATATGTGCTGATATAGACTGAAAGATGTTGTTGGAATTATTACTGTTAGGAGGTCTGCCATCTGCATGCCAACAACAGCTACAAGAGGTGCCCTTGCACAGGAAAGAGAGCAATATCAGATTAGCAGGGAATAAAACTGTGGCATCAGCAGATCATACAAATGTTATGGTTGCAAACTGCCAAGAAGCCTGTTGTCAATTAATTTTCTCACAAACCATTCTGCAGAAAATTCTTCTTTGCCTTTGTCACTAGCAAAATGATGATGGCAGATTTTATTACTTCTGGAACAGCAGACTGGGAGGTGATGTGTCCAGGCAGACTTGCCAGCAGCCCAGATGAAGGCAGGGTGTGTTCATCTCCTCCTTGCCTGCTTTCTGAGCTCTCAGGTATGAACTAAGTAGAACAAAACCCAAAATGCTCATTCTGCTATTGACCGTATTTTCTCCTTTTTTCTTTTATCATAGGTGGTTGGCAGACCTTTGTCAATTGCTTTTTGCAGATTTGTTTGTTTAGGTGTAATTTTCTTCTTCTCCAGGGTCCAATCCCTGGTTGAAGGGTATCCCCTGGCATTTGGTGACTCCCCCGGATTCTTGCAGCTTGTCAGAAAACCCAATCCAGCCTTGCTGTGAATCATCTCACTTCTTCTGTGACCCCTAATTTTGTCTCCAAGAGCAAAAAAATTTAATGCTGATCAGCTAGCCCTGAGCTTGCCTTGAAGAGAAGGCAAACTTCTGATGAAAATCACGAGTTTTCGTTCAAAGGAAGCAGCAATTTTAAGCTCTTGGACCACAAGGATGAAGT
The DNA here is from genome assembly GCA_026261815.1 of Monarcha castaneiventris obscurior. Taxonomy (NCBI): domain Eukaryota; kingdom Metazoa; phylum Chordata; class Aves; order Passeriformes; family Monarchidae; genus Monarcha; species Monarcha castaneiventris. The sequence continues at coordinate 31,713,228 of JAMPIT010000624.1, read as the reverse complement.
ATCTAATCTAAAAAATACAGGTATAGAAGGTTTTTAAGTCAAGGGTCCTGTTTAGCCTATTCTCTCAGGTTTCTTAGCCAGGGAGCTTGTTCACACATTCACACCACAAACATTATCCCTTGAAAAAGCAGTTTGGAGAGACTCTAACCTGCACAGGCACAATTTGACTTGAAGATTGACTTGAAGAAGCAGATAATCAAAATGATATAACTGCAAATCTTTTTATTGTGGTTATGTTTGTGGTTATTCATCAATTTCTATCACTGCTCTTCATGTCTCCTTCCCATATACCTCTTACTTTATATTAAAGTGAAGGAATTTCTTTAGCCTTGTGGGTAAGCATTCAAATTCAGCATCCAGCAATTCAGCATCCAAAGGAGTATCTTAGTCTTATCAGAGAGTAGATTCGGAAAAATGAGGAATCTTGTTGGGATTTTCTTTTATCTTTATTCTTTCAGGACTGAATTGTTGCCATTATATCTCACTTTAGAATCACTGAATTGCTAAGGTTGGGAAAGACTTCTCAGATCATCAAGTCCAGCCATTAACTCAGCACTGCAATGTCCACCACTAAAGCATGCTTCTAACGCTGCATCCACACACTTTTGAGCACCTCTGAGGATTGTGACCCCATCATTTCCTTTGGCAGCCTGTTCCAATGCCTGACAGTCCTTTCGGCGAAGAAATTTTTCCTAATACCCAATCTAAATTTCCCCCAGTGAAACTTGAAGCCATTTTCTCTTGTCTCATTGCTGACCACCCCCCGGCTGCACCCTCCTGTCAGGGAGTTGTGGAGAGGGAGAAGGTTCCTCCTGAGCCTCCTTCCCTCCAGGCTGAGCCCTCCCAGCTCCCTCAGCTGCTCCTCATCAGACTTGTGCTCCAGACCCTTCCCCAGCTCTGTTCCCTTTTCTGGACTCACTCCAGTCTCTCACTGTCTTTCTTGCCATCAGGAGACCAAAACTGAAAGCAGGATTGGAGGTGTGGCCTCACCAGTGCCCAGCAAAGGGGACAATCACTGCCCTGGTCCTGCTGGCCACACTATTGCTGGTACAAGTTGCTGTCTTGCACCGTAAAGTTTGGTTTTGGTTTGCAATAAATTTAAAGAGTACAAACATAGCCAAGTAACTTTTTTTTTTTTTGGAAATACATAATTCTTTCCTTTCCTGCTCTTAGGATTTGACTTTAAAAGTGCCTTTAAATGCCTAAACCAAGTGAGATGAGACAAAGCGAGAGAGCAGAAAATGTCTTGTTTGGGGATTATGTCACTCATCTGGGACTGAATCCAGTGACATCTCCAATCAATCACTGATTTAACAAATATTGCCAGGACAGGATAACAGTGCCTGGATAGGCACTGCCTCCCCCAGAGTGCTCCTGCTGCATGGTGATGAGGAGAGTGTGGATCAAGTGGGCACTAATTCTCTCAGGTAGACAGGGAATTAACCCTGGAAATGGATCTAAGCAAGTGTAGGCGCTCTTTCCATTGATCTACTGACAGGAAGGAGATACTTTTCATCATTTGTTAATGTAGGGTTTTTTTAATTTCCTTTGCTTCTTTTTCCCCAAGAGTCTAAAAAAGGGATTCAGGCCAAATTGCACATTTTATGTCTAAGCCATTCTCTTTTTTTTCTTGTCTTTTTCTGGCAAGAAAAGAATGTAGAGTTGGATGCAAGTTTTTCAAACTTGAGACACTCCAACTTGAACCAGAATTTTATAAATGCATGAAGAATTTTTCCTATAGAAAATCCCTGGGTGCTTAAATGTAAGTGCTAGACTTTAGAAACTGAAAAAAACTTCAAAGAAATATTTAGAGAACTGTGAGAAGAGCCTAGACATTTCTCCGTAAGAGAACAACTTCAGTAAACCCCTCCACATGAATTCTAGGCACTTTAGTACATACATTCCTACTCCAACATCTGACATGCTCAGCTAGTTCACATTCATTTTTCAGTCCATAATTAAGTAAAGCAGGAAGGAAACAGTCCCTCAGCTCCTACCCCCAGCTGATTTTTCTGCAAGACTGAACATGGTATGTCCTGATATTTGTTGTTTACTCTTCAAAGGCACCAAGACATGGATAGGCCCCCGAGCTTCCTCTTTAGACAAAGAAATGATTAATTGGATCATAAAATAGGTGGGATGGATTGTTCTCTGGGGACACCCACTTCACGTCACCAACTGTTGAGGGAGTTTAGAAGTTTAATTTTCAGGCTGATAACTCTAGGTAAGATGACATTTTAGTCACTCTTAACAATAAAGAGGTAATTAAAAATGTATGTAGACATCTAAACTGACTGATAGAGTAATTTCTAAGTAATTTCTCCTTCTACCTCAAAGACAATTTTGAAAATCCCACTATGTATAAATGTGCAGATATATTGACATTTGACAGTTTTCCCTTAGAAACTTTTGAAATTTTATTACACTCAACTTCACAAATGTCACCTTAACAATTTTCATGAGAATTTCTTTAAACTAAAACTGCTGAAGAAGCACTGATATTCTATATGCAGAGAAAGATGACTGCACCAAGCTAATTTAGTTTTTAAGCATCTTTTTATCTGCTTAGAAATTTGCTGCCAGCCAACTTATAATTTGCTTCAGGTTTCATGTAATAAAATATGATTAGAAGCCCATACTGAAAAGTCCACTATAATAATTCTGAGGTGGGAAAATACCTTGAACACTGCAGACATTTATCTTATAATACCTTCAACAGAAAACCACTAAGAATGAGGCTTTGGGCTTCCACAAATTCTAGTCAATAACTTTCATATTAAATCCTAAGGATTTTAGTTCTTCATAAGTCATTTTACTGAACAGTTCTTTTTGCACTAAATGGGACATTTGAATGTTGTGGTTTTTTCTGTAAATCAAGACACTTCGTGTTTTCTTCTGCACCTCTTTGACATCAGTGTAGTTTAATGATCACAGCATTCTGAATATCAGTGTAGGTGTTGGGGAAATCAGGCTGATAATATCAGTGTTTGACTGCATTAGTGATTAACTGGGAAATATTACCCATGATAGACATAGGTGTAGGACTGTGATTCAAGAAGGGGGAATCCCTCAAGCACATGAGTAATTTCTCATGGTGGCAGTACTTCCATCACACATTCTGGTATGAATGTCTTGTTTTGTTCTTGCCAAGGTATGGCAATTACTGCAGGGTGTCAATTAAAAATATGACATTTTCCTGGGAAATGTGCCACACATTAAACAGAGGCATTTGATACATGCAAGACATAAAAAGCTCATGAAGAGGTACTAATGATCTGGTATAAATTATTTATGGGAAAATGAAAATATAAGAATCACTAAAATAAGTCACCTTATATGTCTTTCCAGTCAACTTTGTGCTTCTTCATCAGGGAAGAATATCAAATTGATTGGATGTGACCTGTTCTTAACAAATTCATGTTAATTCTTTTTTGTTACTTTATTATCCTGCCAGTGTTTGCAAACTGATTGTTTAACAACCTTCTTCTCTGTCTTTGTGGTTTTCACTGTTAGGTTGGCCAGTCTATAAATTTCTGGATCCTTCTGGTTATGCTGCTGCTACTTAAAAATCAGTATTATGTTTCCCTAATCCCATCCTCTGAGACCTGCCTCCATGAGTTCTAAGGGAATAATTGATAAAGTTTGCAAGATTATTTGAGATAGTCTCTCAAACCTTTAGATATTAATTTTCATCAGGGTCTGCTGGGCTGGAAACATTTTCTTACCTGACAACATATGGTTACACAAAATCAGCAGGGACTCCATTCAGGTGCCCAATCAATGGGGACCAGGACTGGAGTATTCAAGGTACCTAAACATGACCCTTAGATCCATACTCTTAGATTCGTAATTTTAGAATATTGTACTGAGTCCTGAAAGTGGAAGAGCTTTGTGGAAAAGTGGAATATGTTTGATCAACTGAAAAGCTCTCTTGGCTATGTTTGTTTACTAGTGGTGAAATCCAGTGGTGGAAATGTAGATGTTTACTAACATTTTGGATACTTTGATACATGTTCCTTCATGTCCTTTTCTTTCAGCAGCTGAAAGCAAGACAGAGTATATCTCAGGGCTTTCTGAACCACACAAGATACCTGCAATAAGCAGATGAATCCCACCTTTGAATACCGTTGATACAATGGGAACCAAGAAAGCCTTATCTTGAATCAAGTTTTTTAAACAATTGAACCAAATTCTGTTGTACAAGACATATACACATCTCCAGTTCCAGAGTAGAACTCATTTTTGTTTTTTTTTTTTTCATTTTCACATGTTATTTTTACTCTAATGCTATTCCTCTATGAAGAAAGCTTATATTTTGCAATAATCCTACTGTATGACTTATAAATCATGGTGATGTTAGGGAAAGCCAGGTGGTAACAATGCAGGTCTTGTCCATTGTTCCCCAGTCTGGATTTCTATCTCCTTGGCACTCTCCTTGAAAGTCTTTTTTTTCAGATGGATCAAAATATTTAGTTTGTGTTATGGTTGGTGACATTCCTATTCCACCTATTCCCACTGAGATTCCCACTGAGACTGGGCCTGAGTTGTCAGGATGCTCCCATTGCTAGACTGGACCCCTTGCTGCTCATCTAACAATGTGCAACACTGTAGAGATACAGATTTATCCTCTTCTTGACTTAACAAATAAACTGTAAATGTAGCCCAATGTTGTTGTGATTGATTCATGTCTTATATAAAGAGATCAGTAATAAATAATGTACTCATTTTCTGTTCTTCCGGCCTGCTTTGATTTCAGTTTTTTGACAGTGAACGCTTTAATGGCCATTTCCCATTGATTGTATCTCCTACATTCATATATACTCGGGTTATCCAGTACATATTCCCCTTTATCAGCACCAGCTGTCAGTCATTCTCACCATATTATCACATTCCTTTGTAACTCCCAACTATCTTTTCATATTTTATTGAAAACGGAGACAAGATAACTCAGACCTGAATCCAACATGCACTCAGGTATTTTTTTGCCACCGTCTCTACTGAAATGTGCTGCAGGTTATCGTAGCCCAGGTTTTCAAAGCTGTGCTATGCAGTCATTTTCAGTGGGTACCTCTATATCATTACATTAAAAAATGCCCTGGAACGGGCATCCCAAAACTATTTGCCATATTTCTGATTGTCAGAGGGGTTTGACCTGGGCCAAGTAACATTCTCATAAATAGTTCCCAGGCACAGCTGAGGATGTATTATAGGCCAGGAACTGTTCCCAATAGGAAATTTGGATCTGGCCACTCTCTTTTGAAGGCTATGAGAATTGAAACGTATGGATGTTGTCAGATAATGCCAGCTGGCCTCCAGAATAAAGAATAAACAGTGGCACAGTCTTGCTAACTGCTATAGATACAGCCATTGCTTTCAGAGATGGAAGATGCAAAAGACTCTAAGAGAATATGAATCCAAGCTACAAATTATTGCTATATTTTTGTTTCCTTGCTACATATAAGTTCTACTTAGAATCAAATGGACTCAATTTTCTTCCTTGGAATTTCATGCATTTGCAAAACATCTGGAGTGGGGTTCATCTGAGCACATGTAACTCTGAGCTGTTTAGACACTCCTTTTATCCACAAAAGATGAATGCTTTTAGGGGACAATTCATTTCAGTCTAGGAGGGCTTCTAAATCAGGTCAGATGAGTTATGACTCAACAGCGCATATTTCATCCCATTGACTACAAAGGGAACCTACAGTGACCTGCTGAGGGAACCATCTCAGACAGTTGTACTGTGTATAGCTCATTCTTTATTTCTTCTGCCTTCTGTGAGTTCCAGAATTTCAATTTTGCCTTCTAATTTTTTTTTACAAAGCTTTTGCTGCTCAGCAAGAGTTAGTTGACATCATAATACTGAAACCAAGAGACTAAAACAAAGTAAAACAAACTCAGGATTAGTCTGCTGTCTTTCAGGTTTTCTGTGATAATAAATCATTTTTACTGTGTGATTCTTTTTTACTCTTCATTAAAAAAAATTCCTTTATACAGTTACCTTATTTCTTTCCTGTTTTTTCCGGTTTGCAGTTTGCATAGGAAGTATGACCAATGTCTATCTTATCTATTCTCCTTCAGAATTTCCCACTATATTTTTACAATCTTAATGATTTTATGTTTCAGAGCCTGCCTAACAATTCTAAGGCCTTCCCAAATTATTCTTTTCTGTGGATGAGAACCAAGGGCTATAACATAAACTTCTCCTCAGAGTAGTAAATTCAATCATGTATTAATAAACACTCACTCTCAATTCACTCCTTGCCTTTAAACTCTGGAATATTTCTCCCCTATTAGTCAACAGAGACTCCCAAGCTATCTCAATTCAATTGCTTGTTCAGGCTGTCAGAATAAATAATTAATGCAGTTCAGTAATGCTGTGCTTTTTTCTCCCTGTAAGTGATTGGTAGAGGTGTCTTATGAATAAAAAAGCCTCCGATTTTTCCTAAATCTTTTAAGGTGCAGAAAAACTTAAACCTTACCTATTAGTGTGCTAAGATATCCAAATACATTTGAGGTTCTGTGTTTTTGTTATATTCAGTTGCCTTTCTTGGGGTGAGAGTCATTTCTCCTCTGACTTGAAGGTCTAGAGAAGGTGTTGTTTTATTAATAGGTTTTGCTTTCATGTTGCTGGATGGGCAAACCGTAAACATCTTTGCTGGTACGCTACCCCTTAGCAGAATTTTAAAAAAGACAAATGAACTCTTCAGGGAGGCTGCAATATCCTGCAATGGATGGAGTTGTCTGTTATCCTTTTAAATAGAAGGGAGAGATGCAAATCTCATTTAATACCTTACTTTGTTCCATCTGGCTCATCAACCCCATTTTCTCACTTTTATCTCCTCCCTTGTTGGTCATTATTGTCTTTCAATGTTTGCAAATGGAGTTTGTCTGTTGTTTCATACCAATATCATGGTCTGGCAATGAAGTCCTGTGTACCTTCTGCATGGGATGCCAGTCAGCCCCACAGGCCCTCTCCAGATCTCCAGCATCAGGGACCCTTCTGGAGCAGAAGCCCCATACAAAGTTCTCTCCCTGTCTGGTGAAACTTTCCAACTTACACTCATGCATTCCAACACTTATCAGCTTGACATTAAGACTCCTTGAATATCTTCATTGCCAGACCTGGCACCAGACTGAATAATTTAAAATTGTTGAACTGTTGGGATTGTTCAACCATTGGAAACCATTCACAGAAATAAAAGCTTTCTTCCTGGAAGAGCCTACTTAGAGTCTGAGCTTCCTTGTCAGGGCTACCATGACAGACTTGACATAGCAGAGGGACTTAGGTACTCTCCATGTGTAGATTTAATTCTTAGGAGGAGAAAAATATGTAAGATGAATATTTGAGTATGACTAGAGAATGTTCCAGGCGTAGAAGCAAAGTAGCTAAGAAGTTAGTATTGACACCAGTGATTGTCAAGTAGGAAATACAAGTAAGTGTGATGGGTTTTTAATCTTGTCATGTTCTCTTTTATGCCGCATTGAAAAGCTGTGGAGGCAAGAACTGGATCTTCTGTTTCCAGAAGATTGGAATGATCCAAAGGCTCACTGGTTTACGGGACTACCTGAACGTGTTTGGAAGTCACTCTTAGCAGCATGAGCAGGCACCAGGTTCCATAAGTGATGTTTTTTTACCCTATCCACTCGTGGGTGATGCCTGCCTCTCTCCACTATTGCAGTTCAGAGAAAATGAATGCATTTGGCCTTTTTCCTCAAAAGGCAAGAAGGCTCTCTGCCTCTTTCCTTCTGCACCTTGCACTTCAGCTTGCCTAATTAATTTTCTTACTGCAACACATTCTTGGGAAGAATAAGCTGTCATTGCAATAGAAAGTTCTTGGTTCAAGATGACAATGCCCCAAGATGAATTTTTTTTCAAAAGTAGTGTATGCCTTATAATAAAAACAGCATCTATCTTAACTAAAGTGTCAGGAAGTCAAGTTTCCAATCGGTATTCAGCAAAGCACTTCTGTCAGGTCAGCAAACATTGGCAGAGTCTTGTATATATCAGGAAGAACAAAAAAAGTAAATATAAATTGAAAAGTTTAATTCAGAAAACACAGACTTTGCTTGATTTGTAGCTGTGAAAAAGAAGAGATCAAACAACATTATTTTTCTCCTTTCTATCTTTCCAAAGATGAGGTGGAGATTTGAAGGAACATAATTTTTCATATTTTCTGCAAGTCTTACTTTAATCTAAACCTGAATTTCATTTTTGGAGAAGAATTTACAGCATCTTAGAGGGGTTGCGCGCTTAAGACGAGTTCAAATCACAAAAGCTCACACATTTGCTAGAGGGGTTGGCATCTGAGAGAAGCAGAGGTGACAAAGGATGTCCTGCCAATACCAAGGTACAGCCCCTGTGTGCCGGGTGTTACATGAGGCAGGCAAAGCTTTGTAGCCTCTCTCGTGCCTTTCCCTTTTCCCACTCCATTGGATCAGGTTTCCAACATTCTTTTTTAAAAGAGCAGATAGGGAAATCCCAAAGCATTTCTCTTTCAGATATAATACCAACCAAACATTTTGCAAGATTTAATAAAAATGGTTTGGAAAACACTCAGATTTAATCAACTTTTCGTTTCACTGGGTGTTTCTCCTGAAAAACAGATCAGGTTGTACTAGTCAAGAAGGGGTAAAATGAAAACTAAAACAGGATACCACTCATAGCAATTCATTTTTCTTTCTGATGAGGTTACATTCTTGCATGGCGAAGTGTCCTAAATTCAGAAAGAACTCAAATTACCATGAAATATCATTTTTAACAATGGACTATTACCTTTGAAAAACCATTTGGCAGTAAATATATTTTACTAAAATGTTGTCCAAAGACATTTGTCAGGATTAGAGATACATTAGCATAGGTTCCTTATAGCCCAAAGACTATAATATTTTTTCTGAAGAGATTCAAATGCGGAGGAAGGAAGAAATTCTCTTCTCTGACGTTACGCTAAACAAAAATCTAATTTGCAAAAATAGCCAAGAGTATTCAGCTGCAGTGTTGTGGTAGTGGCACCAGCAGTGCCATCAGTTGAGAAATGTGAGGGTGTAGAAGAGCCTGAAGCATGAAGAAATACCAGCCCACTTCCTTTTCTTACGCAACTTATCTCTAAACGTGTAGGTGAACACAGTAGAGGTGCTTTCACAAAATAAGCTGCACACCCACAGCAAATCTCATTCAGAATTAAACTGCACAGTATTTCAGGAAGCTGTGCTTAAAAATAACAGCTCAGACTATCAGAGTCAGTGAGAAAAAACAAGTTGTTTTCTATCAGCAAATTCGTATATTGGTTAAGTTTTTCAAGAGATGTCTTATCTCTTTTATGGTTTCCAGTTTCAGGTAGCTGGAATTTTTAGCTAATCTCAGATTGGTTAAAATTTCAGATGTCTAGCAATCAAAATGGGTTTTTTGTTTGTTTGCCTAAAAATAAGTGTTTGCTAAAAAGCAGAGTCAATTGTTTTCTTTAGTTTTTGTCAAACAAGCATTACCCTGGGGGGAAAAGCATGTGCTCTCACATAAAAATTCTTTAGCTGAGAATGCTTTGAACAAATGGTTTTCTGATCAGTGAGGCTTTAGAAAGAAAAAAAAATAGAGGAACATAAATGCAAATCCCCCAAACTGCCTTGCATAAATGCCATAATGAAGCCTGACTTCATGTCACATTTGCTCAGCTTGTGGTCTCAGGGCATCTGGAAGTGCCTGGAAATAGAGAGGTCTCTACTGCAGTAATGGATAAGTCCATGGCAAAGATAACATCAAGGGTGGTTGGGAGTCATCGTCCCTGTCTTCAGCCAAAAAAGAGGAATCTAGTTCCAAATTATCATCCCTGCTCTCTTTTTGTGCACTGGAGAGAAAAAGGAGACCCTCCAAATAGCTGATATAAGGACATCTTTTTATTGAGAAATATTAAGAAGTGATTTTATAATTATTATGGCTTATTTATTTCAAAATAATATCCAAAGCCTTAATCATGGTAGACAGTACGCAGGGTATAGATTATTTTTCCACATTCTCTTCCCTGTAATGGCTGATCTTCTCAAAGAACTTAATCTTTCAAAAGAGTTTTTGTGAACACTGATGTGTAGGCAAGTTCTGAAATTTAAAACTATCACAAATCTTGCAGTTCAAAGTCTGAGAAAAAGTAAATTGACATAGTATCTGTTTCAAGAGAGAGCTTTGTAAATGCTTGGATGTGGAACAAAAGTGGCCAATCTCAATAGATAACACTTTGGACTTGAAAAGGTATTCCAACAGAGCTTTGAAATTCCGTGTACATTGTTTGCCATGCAGCATCGTTTGGGTTGGAAGGGATTTTAAGGGTTGTCTAATCCACTCCCCTGCCATGAGCAGGAACATCTTCAACTACATCAAGTTGTTCAGAGCCCCGTCCAACCTGACCTTGAATGTTTGCAGGAATGGAGCACCCACTGTTCACTGGAGCACTCCCTGTGCAACCACTTCTAGTGTTTACTACCCTCACTCTAAAAAACTTCTTCTTTATATCTAATCTAAATCTGCCCTCTTTCAGTTGAAAACCATTACTCCTTGTCCAGTCATAAAGTATCTGCCCTAATCTTTTTTATAGGCCCTGATTTTCCTCACCATCTTTCATGGGGTTGTCCAGACCTGTTGACTAAGAGTTCAAAACACAGGGTGAAGTAACTGAAGCTGTCTGGGAGAAAATAAGTAATTTGAATTCTATTTTTAGGGGAAAAGAAAAGTTAAAATGGTCTTAAACACAGAGACACAAGCCAAATCTGCATAATAAACAGGAAGGTTGTTCTAAAACATTACTACCAGTTTAATTTTCCCATTCTGAATGCCTGTGAAGTGTGACATTACTTAAATATACTGCACATCATAAAACGTGAACATTGCTCCAGAGTCTAGGCTATGATTCAAGAAAGAATCCTGTTGGGAAATATTTAGGCATGTATTTAAGTGATTGGATTTTAATGCATGTTTAAAGCTAAGCATGAACAGAGATGGAGTTATGTCTGTGCTTAAATACTTTTCTGAATTGTCATTTCAATTATACTGTCTTAAACCCAAGTACATCTGCTACAATTTCTTAAATTACTTTGGATTTGTTCCTGTGCAAAAGACCTCCATTGGTTCAGCTTCATTTTATTCAAAGTTGGTCTCTAGTGCACCAAGGATGAGTCTGTCCTGATGGAAATTAGGGAAGGGGTGATTTTTTCTGTCACATCCCTTAGGCAATATAAATACACTATCATTTTTAGTAATTCTGTACAGAACTCTTCGAGCATGTCTATGGTGGAAATCAGAGATAAAAACATTCATGAAAAACCTAGAGGAGAGCAAAAAGATATTTAAGCAATTTTTAAATGTTTGGGGTTTGTTTTGTTTTAAAAACCCCTGAGAATAGAAACATTCAGTATATAGGTTGGCTACTGGAAAAAGTCTTCTTTTGTTTTTAAATATATTGAATTTAGCTTCCTTATGAAATGTTTGTTATGTTCTCAGTTCTTCCTTTGAGCCCGTAGGGATTTTTCAACCTTGTTAAAATGTGCCATCTGCCAGAGACATCCGTTATAAAATTACAACAGCATAAATTTATGTGCCTGCTTCCTTCTTAGGAGAAACACCAACACCTTGAAGTTAAAAGAAAGTAGCAGGATTTTACAGACCAGCTTTCTTAAATTAGGTTTCCTCAATTAGCACAATACAATCAAATAAGGCAAGTTCTCACTAGCACTACATAGAGAGAAGATAATTTCCCTTGTGAGGCCAGCTAAGGTTATGTGATTACTCCCATCCCAATTTTCAGCTCCAAAAAAGTGAAATTTTTGCTTGGCCCTCCAAAGTATGGCATTAAAAAAAAAAATAGAGAAAGAAATTGGATACAAATATTACCAACTACATAAAGGATTATACCTTTGTTAATAACATTATTTGACTATATGGCAGTCAAAAAATTGTGCTGTTTTGCAAGACCACAGGTGTGTTGAGGTATTTTTAAGTCCGTTGCATTTATACGTTCTTCCATGAGAGATAAATAGCACCAGATCCCCACCCCAGGGTGTTAGAGAACTTAACCCTACAGTTAACTAGAAGTATTCCTATTCAAGTCAGTCAAATAGCTAATCCATAGATATTTTTTTCCTTTTGGCAAAAACTGTCAACAAAGGAATGGATTAAAGTGATAAATCACGGAATATTCCCTGTTTGTGGTGAATGATGCTGAATGCAATTCTCACAGAACTCTACAGAAAAGATTAAATGAGACTTTTCTCTCATATTTTAGCCTCCTGTGTTCCAGCTTCATTGCTCAGAATTGTACATAATTAATTAATTCAAAAATAGAGGAAAAATATTTTAGAGAGACCAAAGAGTAAGAGATCACCTTTGGCTTACCAGGAGTGGTGGGGGCTTTGTCTCACTGTGAAGGAGATCATCTCTTTTCTACCTGTTTTCTTCTAGCCTGAGCTGACTGTGTCTCAAAAATGCCACCAGCAAAATTCAACAGAATTATTTTCATGGACAGAAGAAGTCACAGTGAAAATTGTTATGAAAATAGCAATCCAATAACAAAGAGGAAGACAAGATTCAGATACTCGTGTGAGTAGTGATGGAACAACAAGTGATGGTTAATGCTGAAAAAGACCAGATCTAGCAGGTGATTGTTGTATTGCATGGTTGCAAAGAAAAGCTCATCCAGGTTAGGTCAGCACTGGCCCAGGGATGGGAAGGGCACAATACCTGCATACCTTCTGCATGGAGTGTGACATTCCATTTACATGCTGCTTCCTGGCTTCACCCCACCCAATTTTAGGCAATTAAGAGGCACCTACATTAGTATTTTTTGCACTGGTCTTCCTTGTAATCACTGGGAAGAGTGGTTACTGAGATCAGGAACACCTGCTGGGGATCCCTCTTTGCCTTGGGCTACAAAGCCTTGGGCAAGCAGGAATCTCAGCTAGGTGTCTGAAGTTAGGAGAGAGCAAGTGGAGCCTCAGGCTGCACCAGAGGAAGGTGTGGAATACATATGATACAGTTCCATCTCATGGAAACTAGCCATGAGCTGAATAAAGGGGTCTGATACAGAGGCTGCTCCTGATGACTTTCTGTCTTCAAAGCCCACTGAAGGAAGAAGTTTCTGTATCTTGCTCAGAGGAGAATAAAAAATGAGGAAAAGGGAAAGAAATATTGAAAGAGTATGTGCATCAGGGAAGGAACAATATCTGGTGTACATACCAACTTCACCCTCAATTTTTTCCATGTTCAGGGATGAAGCACTTAAGAGTTGCTTTTCTGTTTGAGTAAGGACTGTGTAATCATTAGAGCAGTGAGGTGTAATGGTGTGCGAGTAGGAATTAATGAGAAATGAATTCTGAGCAGAAAGAAGAAATGCATTTCCCAGCAATGACTGGGATGTCCTGCAGCCTCAGCCATGCTCTGCAGCCCAAGGTCTGCAGAGGGACTGGTTGTACCAACAGGTGCTGGAAGTGGGGAAACATCCAAGCAGTGATGACAAAGGTGGGATTTTGGTTTTCAGTGTGTGTGTCTGTTGCTTGTCAGTGCTACAGGCTCTGAGGTGGTGAGAAGCCTGGAAGGTGTTTTCCTCATTGTCATCACCTCCATCTCTATCTGTTCTTAAACATCATAGCCTGCTCTTAAATGAACTCAGTCTTCCTTTCCCTTCGGCTTATCCTTCTCCTCTTTATGCAAGTTCCTTCTTTATTTTGTTTTGCTTGGTTGTTTTTTTTTTAGGTTTTTCTTTTTTCCCTCTTTGCAAGAGCCAAATTTCCTTTGGAGTGCCATTACTGACGAACTCACAGGAACTATGTCCGCTGCCAGGGCTTCTCCCTGCTCCCATCCCCTCCTCATGACTGTGTTTATTCCTCATGGTCACATTCCTTCCCAGCTCCCATCTGCCTGTTTATTGTTTTCCTTCTCTTGGACCCGATGCAGTATCCTTGGGGAATAATAAAATTGAAGTCTACATTTTCAGATGTTTTCACTTATTTTTGGGTACCATCTCGATAAAATCTTCACCTGTGCTTTTGGCAAGGGCCGTGAATCAAGGGCTCACACCAAATCCAGTGGAGTTAAGGTAAGCAACAGCACAAGGAGGATGAGAACATTCTGTCTTTCATTCTTTTCCTGCTTTATTACCTTGGTTCCAGAAATGCAAGAATTTCTATTGTCAGTCCAGGAAGGGAGGTCACATCAGAAAAACACAACAGTGCTTTTGGTATTCTGCCCTACAAAGAGTTTTCTTGAAAACTGCCAGTGTCAGCTGCTTTTCCTCATGGAGGAAGGCTCTCTGAGCACACACCAATGCAATGTGGCATTAAAAACCTTCATAAAAACCCCAGCCTCCAGCAAACCTGAAATAACACTCTCCCACCTCTTGGGAGTGGAGCAAGCACCATTACTGCATCAGGAGACCTTCAGCCCCACTCTGCCGACGCTGTGAAATTTGCTTGGTTTAATCAGCTCTGAGAGCATGTGCCTACTTTGTCAGAGCTCTGATTCAGCTGCAGAAAAAAAATTGCAAAGCTCTCACAAATGAAACAAAACTCTTTAATTCTATCCTCAGAAATACAAACTTGTATTTATATAGTTACTTCTATTTTAAGATCGTTTTCCCATCTCATTGAATAAAGTAACTAAATGCCAGTCTGATTAGGGAATTTAAAATTTTGACATCTAGTTCCACTAAGGGGGATGTTTATGGCAATTAAAGACGAAACACATTATTTTGCTCTTGAGCAGAGCTTAAACTCTGGAATGCTTGGACTGTTATTCCTGGAGGTGATTTTTGCAATTATTTCAAAGACAACAGAGAAAGATGTTTGGGGGAAAAAATGGAGAGGAGAGGGTTTAATGGATAAATTTCTGTCCTTGTTCTCATATATCCGTTTCCTGAAATTAAGTTTCTTAAATCACCAGCTGATTCCTTGTTAAATTCTAGAACAGACAGTTTTTCTATGACCTGTTTTTCCCAGCATTGTGGTTAGAAAACTGAGCCCACTATACTGGGTAGTGATACCATCCTGGTGCATATATGGACACAGTGCTGCTCTGTGTGATGGGGTCCACAAGCCTGTGCCTTGTGAGGCAATGGGTTCCATCAGGGCATCACCCAGGGCTGAAAATAATGCTCAGGGAAAAATACTTGGGTAAAACAGCAGAGCTGAATTCATGGTAAGCTTCATCAAACCAAGAGTGATTGATGTAAACTCCCCCACAACCTTGTGTGCTACTTTGAGCTGGAAATTCCAGACTAATAGAATTGGAAATTTTTGTACTGTTCCTCAAGAGCACCAAAATTTAAAATAGGAAAGATGGTATGGAAATATTGCTGCAGAAGTTTGTGTCCCTCTGTTGTGTTATGTATTCTATATTATTATAAGAGTAGTTAAGCTGATAGTGAAATCCTTTGGATTACATTTTCCTATTTGTCATGATCTAGCCCTGCTTCATTGTCTGTCTGGCAACTAGGAAATTCGGATAAAAATATCAAAAGTGCCCACAGGCAATAATTGGACTAAGCTCAGGAAGGCATTTAGAAAATAAAGTTCGCAATTACTCTTAGAATTGAGTTGAGATTTTTATTATCTTCTTTTCTTTCTTTGTTATCAGCTGGCATTTGTCCTCCTGTGTACAATGCAAGGGAAACCAAGGCTGCCAGGACATCTTTCAATGCAGCCAAGATGCATTTAAAGCCTGTATTTGGAAGTATGTTTATCTCTTACAAATGTTTACATGGCATGGCATGAGGGGATGGTCTCATGAGCATGAAAGCTACACAGATCTCTCATTATTCTCAGAGAAGCTGCAGAAGAACAATGACCTGGTACAAACCAGCTTATTCAGGCTAAAAACCTGAAGAAACCACACTGCTGAAGATAGAACCCAGAAAAAATGCTTAGGTAAAAATATCGAGGGAGGATCTCTTCATCCAAATGGGAAAGTGAGGCCAGATGTTTATGATAAGGATGTTAGCACAAACACTTGCTGGTGGAGGCGTCACTCTGCCCTCTCAGGTGCCCCTGGATGAGATGTCCAAGCTGAGGACAGCCTTCTCCTTTGCAGCAAAGGAGCAGTAGCTGCTCTGTATCCTCTTGAGGCCATAAGAGGGATGACTGACCCTTGCAGCTGCGTCCTTCTCCCCACTGACTGTAAAACCAAGTCTGCATGAGGAGCAGTTCAGGCATTTCCTTAGTCTGTTATATCATCTCTTCATGAGAATGGTCTCCTGTCATTGTTCTCCTGTCCTCTGGTGTTGTCCAAAACACCTTCATTCAGCACAGCCATTAAATATATGCTGAGCCCATTCTTCTTTAGGAGACTTTTTTCATATTCAACGTCAGTACTAAAGACTTTCATTAACGGAGACATTTCATTGAACTGTGGGTGTCCTGATGTAAATACTAATTGAAGTTAATAGGTTTTCTGCTCACTTCCACATTATTAAACATTATTAAATGGTATTAAACAACCCCATTTGCAAGCTCTTTCAGGCAGGTGTTATCTTTAAATGACATTCATGTTTAATGTCAACAAGCTAGAAATGTCAATGTCTTGCCAACCTGTGATTTCATAACTCCTCCTCTACAATATTTCAAACAAATCACCTCTTCCCTTTCCCCCCCGGCTTTGAATGGAGTGCTTTAGAATATTGGAGTAAAAACATATCCTTTCTCTACTAAAAACACAATGCAGTTTTAAATTTAGGAGCATGTGGAAGTTCATCTACTGCATCAAGCTGGATGGGATTGATCTCACTAATTTTAGAGTCTGAAAGTTGCATCCGATCTAGACCAGCTTTCAGAGTCTACCTAAGGTCAGTTGATAGAGACCATAGCACTAGGTAGGTAAAATATGTAGGATTTATCACTTTCTAGGGCAACTGCTTGTCACCAGCAATTATAAAAAGAGTTAAGACAATTAATTAGTCTATAAAACTAACTTGTGAATAGCTAAGATGAACTTTTATGAAGGTGTTTACCACTCTTCACTGGGTCTAAAATCTTTCTGCCCTGGATAATAAGGAGCTCAAATTGCTCTTTGACCTTCAATCTCACGTTAGTTGTTAAAATTCATCTTAGACACAAAGGTAAAAAAATCTGAATAAAACTCCAAGAGTATTTTAAAAATGGTGGATTTAAATCAAGCAAAACTGCATTGATTAGATCAAAAGCCAATGTGGTTTTATTTACCTTATTCCCAGTGATGGCTTTAAAACCAGAAAGCATAGACTTCACCAATTTTTTTTTTAATAGTAGCAACTTTTTCCTCAGCAGTCTTGGTGACTCAGCACTCAAATTACCATATTTCGATATATGACCCAGTGTAATTAGGACAATATTTTTTTAGCTGGTTGTTACTTTTATGCTGTAGCTGAGTCTCCAGAACGAGCAATTTATCTCAGTGATGAGCCTGCCCTCTTTTCAGTATTAAATGTCTTATACGTTGTAGCTGTTACTTGAAGCAGCAGAAATTAGAAGACTCTGGACTGTTCTTTGGAAATCTCTTTTCTGCCAAATCCCCTCGTTTCTGCAGTGGCAGATGTTTGCATTTTAAGACCTAGTTTTTTCATGAGTTTTCGTGTTTAATGGCACTTTCTCTGTGCGTGCATAGAGCATGTGAGAGTATTTCAGAGGACCCTGAGGATGACATTAATCTCTCTCAACTTTAGCCATGCAGTGTTTCGTTTATACACAAAACTTGCTGTCCTTAGCCTCCTCTCTTGTCAAACACAGAGAGATGAGAACATCAGTGGAGATGAGAACATCTTTCCAACTCCCCCCTGGGCATGGGGAGGAGCATTCCCTGGGGTACTGCTCTGCCTGGCCATGGTGGGCTCGGCCTGGACAACCCACTGGTTTAGAACCAAATGCTTTGGTTTTAAATAGTTAATGTTAGAGAAGATGCATTCTCATACAAATCTGCTTTACATGGCAAATCAGGCTTGCTTCTGCACGGGGCTTGGGAAGGCCTCAGGGAAAACTGTGTAAGTCTCTTTTTCCTGGAGGCAGCAGATCCTGACAGACACATGGGATGCAGCAGCAGCAAGCACATGATCATGGGGGGACAGACAGGTTGAAAAAGGCTTCCCAACACAAGGAGACAGAGTAGGGACAGACGAAGAGCGGGGAAAAACACCCCAGAGCATGAAGATGGGAGGTAAAAAGGGTGCAAAAGCAGCAGCAGACCTGCCACTTTCTGCCTTGATATGAGTGACTCTGGCTGGCAGTTTATAGGGTCCTGTTCTGCCTCAGAGCAGTGGGGCAGAGGAGAAGGCAGGGAAGAAGGTAAGAGACAAGAATCTACGAGCTACAATATCCTTCCCACTCGAGGCTATGGGACAAGAGTGTGGGACATCAAACAGGGTCCTGATTCACAGATCCAGCACAGTAACGGGATCTTGGCAGTGGAGGAGGAAAGGTCTTGCCTTCCTCAGCTCACAAGCTCGTTTGATCTGTACCTTGATCACAAATTCTCAGTCCAGCAAGGGAAAAGCATCCAATGATTTGATCTGCAGTGTCAGCCCAGCCAACTTCATTAGCTTATTAAAAATGGATTGATGCAAAACCTCTCCCCAGTGCTCATCCCAGCATATATGTGGATACAAAATATCATGCAAATTAGGTAATTAACTGGGTTTTGCTTCATTAATAGATAAATCAGAGCAATAAGAGTCTTCCTAAATACTAGCTATGCATTTTTCCAAAAATAGGACATCTAATGCAATTATTTATATTAGATCTTTTGTATGTGATCACAGAGTATAAAAAGAAATTAGAGTTCCATGTTTATTGTTATTAAAGAATCCCCCTAGCCTCTTTATTTCATTTGGCTTAAAATAGACAGCAATGTTTCTATTGTAATTCATTAATTATCAGACTCACATTTTAAATCATAAGTCAAAGATTCCCACTTTCAGCTTGTTCCTTTTTATACTGGAGTTAAGGGGATATTGGAAGGACAGAAAGCTAAAGCTGAAATTATAATAAACCCTCAGACGAGCAAAGCAGCAAGATGACATATACTAATCTGTATTTTTGAATATTTTACTTAGAACAAATAAGAGCAAGTGAACTGCAGCTTTTGAGCACAGGCCCTTCCCTGGAGCTGAAATGCCATCTGAAGGAAGGTCCACTAATATTTAAGATATCTGGCTTTGTTTTCCCACCAGATCTGCCAGTATATGTGACCACTTCATAACCATATATGATCACTTCAAAAGTTTTCAAATATATATTCATATATATGTACACTCCATTATATAAAACTGCTTGTAGACGGAAATAGAATTTTAATTGTGCTGTAATATTTAAGCTGTTTTCATATGCCTGTATTTTAGGCTAAAATTATTTTGTTGCTTCTTCTATGCCACAAACTGGTTTATTAAGCAAGAAACAAACAGTAAAAAATTTGATAACTGCATCATGTAGGTGAACTGCCAGTTATGGGAAAAATGGGTGTGAAAATTGTGTCAAAGTTAACTGCAATGTTATTGTCTCATCATAACTACAGTGTCATCATAGTAGCTGTTCCTGAGAATATATCACTTGTGCCTTTTCTTCTGTCAGGGTAGGAATTTATTTCTATAGAAAGATATTTAAAATATTTTAGCTAACACAAGGAAGAAATTTAAGATATTAAAACTTCATCTGAATAGATAAAAGTTTCAAGTTGTCTCTTTTGGGGTGGTTTGTTCTTCTTTTTCTGGGTAATTTGTTTTTTCTTTCCTCTCCTGAGCTTCATCTTGAATATCTTCACCCATTCAATGACACCCTTTCAACAAAATTATTTCTCACTACACTTTCTCCCTATTAGATAGATGCTTCATTTCCATACAAAGAGGTGTTACTGGCAGAAGAGCATAAAGGAGCTTATTGTTTCTTGCTCTGTGTCTCCGGCTCAGTTCTCAGATCAAAAACCCAGAAGTTTTAACCTCCTTATCTACTCAAAAAAACATGCTTAAAGGAGAAAATCTGTATTTAATCCATATTTAAGAGGTAACTTTGGAGGTTTTTCTTACTTAAATACATTGCAATGCTGGAGGATGAAACAGGATAAAGCCTTATCAACAGCCCTGCAATGACGGCTGCTGTTTGCCTGTCCCAGATGTGCTGGCAGCCACTAAGCCAAAAAATGAGAGTCTCTTCAACAAATCACTACAGGAGGCAGGAGCAGCTGTGCAAAACTGCCTGCTGGTGTTCTCTGGGGAAGCAGTGCCTTGCCTGGTGTGAAGGCACATGGCAGTGGAGCTGTGTGTTGAGGAGGAATACAACAAATCTGTGGTACCTGGATAGCCATAGCTCCATAGTGCACTACTCCCTTAGGGAACTCATCCCACTGGGAACTCTGGATGCTCTTTGCACCCATCCCTGAGATGAAAAAGAGAGTTCTCTTACAAAGCCTCAGCCCTTATATCTCACCTTTAGCATATTCCATTCCTATAAATGCTCGTTTATCTGTGAAATGCCATATGCCAACTTTCTGATAAGAATTTGATGTGATTTTCCTACTCACATATGTGACAGTAAATATTCTTTCAGTGCAAGTCTCTTCAGGACATTGCTGATCTTATAACCCAGCCAAGGTTAATTATTCTGTGACTTCAGTTAGAGACTTGAACAGAAGGATGCTGATATCAGCTGGGGATTATTAAACTATTTGCCATTGCTGTTGCTATGTCTCTGGTGAAGCTGGTGCCTGTAGCAGTTCTGCTGGCACCAGGGCTGATCTCTTGCTCATTTATCTTTTCATTGAGCAAAAGAGTTTTCCTCTACTCCCCTTTATCAGCCAATGTCTAGTGTGTCTGAGGTATTTCCAGCAACACTCTGACCTTCCCAATATCATTATGGCTCTCCAAAGTGGATATGGTTATTCTTTCTTGCTTGTAGCTCTTTGGGTGAGCCTGTCTGGGTGTAGACCAGCAGATGAGCCAGCTGCTACCCTTCGTTATCCTCTTTAAATGCTAATCTGCCCTTGAATGGAGGTCCCAGAGTGCACAGTATAGACATATATAGCATTAGAGCAGCTGTCTCAGTCCTCCTGACAGAGTTTTGGTGGTGGCTCACAGCCAAACATGAAGGAAACATCTCAGTGGTGCAATGCACCTCCACCTCTGCAGCAACACCCTCCTCAGCCAAGTAACGCATGGCCTCAATACAGCCCAATTCAGCTGCATCTGTCTCAAACAAAGGCTTTATAGTGAGAGAAAGTATTTCAGCCACGAGTAAATCAAATTAGAAAGTAGTTTTAGTGGCTTCTTCTCTCATTCTATGCAGTGGTGGCAGGCCCTGGGCACCTTCCCAAGCAGACGTCTGGCTTCCTCCGTGGTTACTCCCACCTGGCTTCTGTAGCCCTTGGGTGGTGGGGTCCCAAACCACACCATGCAAGGGAGTCACAAGGGATGTGTTAAATTTCTAAAGCCTGGTCTCCTCTGTGACCCTGATGAAATCTTTCAGTTTTCCTTTCTCTCAATCTCCAGAATGATTTTGTGTTGCAGGGTCCTCAGAGCCTGGAGTGGATCTCACACAATAGGGACATGCTACCAGCACAGCAATAATAAAAGCAGAAGCCAACAGCACATCTGCTGCAAGATATCCCAGAAAAATTAATTTCTGAGGCAATTCCTTTGACTTTGATGGACTTATCCTGTGAATTCAACCATAACGATGAGAAGCCAGTGTGAAAAGGGCATGATTTCTGCCATTTCCACACTGATTTATTGAGAAGAGTTTTTGGGATGGTGAAAGATTGATGAAGGATGAAGTAGATGAACCCCTTCTCTGTCACACCACATACGTATTTTGCCTGACAACAAAGCCAGCAATGTATTTTTTTTCTAACACCAAAAAAAATACAGATACATTTTAATCAAGTATTCTGGAGTGTCTGGTACAAGGAGCTCTCCTGTTTCATGATGCTCCCATTTCTCTGCTCTTACCAGGACCAAACTAGAAAGTCTGTCCAGACAAAGGCATTGTGGGACTCTCCAGAGCTCAGTCCAGCCAATGGAGGACCTTGCTGTAGACACTTGTTTACCTGTGATCAGATAAGATGGGGGTCTGAGAGACAGGTAAAACCTACGAGCTGGACTCTGCCTCAAGGAGGAGGAACAGACTCCACCTGGGCAATCAGGATCACAACTGCTGCAGCCCATGGCAGGTTTTCACCCCTCAAAATCCAAAAGGTAAAGTGCACATGAACAGTATAGCTAGGCTCATTTTATCAATTACATTATCTGAAAAGCAATGAGAAAATTTCAAAAGATGTAGGAAAAGGGGTCAGGATGCTGAGAACCAAGTACCTTCTAGCCAGTCAGGTCCTTTAGTGCTCCTCACAATGGTCCTACTCCCATCCCTCACACGAAACTAAGTTTTCCCAGATCCTTGGAGCTGGTGTGGGCAGACACCACAAACCAGGCCCTGGGTGAACAGGCAGCACATATCCCAGGATTGCTGGGATGGGGCTGGAAACAAATTCCCCTTCTAGCCTTACTGACTGCTAGGATCTTCTGCTGCTCCACACAGATAAGCTGAGGCCTTAGTTGTCACTTGGAAGATTATTGTGTTTGACTATTAAAAGAACAGCATAAGCAAATAGGAAGAGGCAACAAGGAGGCTACGGATTATGGTTTGACAATGTCACCTTGTGTGGGGATTACCGGCGCAGGCAGCAGGCAGCTGGCACAGAGGGATTTGCAAGGATGCTGCCTATAAGAAGTGTGGGGAAACTCTGTTATCCTGAGTTCCTTAGGAAAACCAAAGAAGTGATTTGCAAAGCAGTTTGAGGAGGCTCACAGTCACATGTCATACACTTGTTGCAAATAGGAATCAAATGCTCTAACTAAAAACAGAGAAAACAGAAAGATCACCATTTCATTCTAAGGAGCCAAGGACATATAAGGTTGTGGGATAAAGGAAGGCTATTTGATGAATTACATGAACCAGGGGAAGTCTAGAGTACAGAAGGCAAAAACAAAGTGTGGGAAAAAAGGTATGACTAGAGGAATCCGTGGAAGCAGGGAAAAAGATGACCATAACTCTAGGAGGTGGTCAGCAGCAAGTAAAATGGCCATAACAGGGATAAAAAGGAAAAAAAACCCAATATAACTGCTTTATTTCCATTTCCCTTCAAAATTGCTCCCTACTGCAAGTAGTTCTAAAGATAGACTGCACTAAGAAGCAGTTTCTGATTTCCAGAAAGTACTAGGTTCCCAAATGGTTTGGATATTGACTTAATCTGTTATACTGGAAATCCAGTACACAGCATTGATCTGAGGAATGCAAGCTACCAAAAGAGAGCCATAAAGGGAGAGCTGCAATGAGAGAAGACTCTCAGTAGACTATTCCTGCCCTGTGTTAGAATCTGAGTCTCTGCATATGGGTTCAAATCTGTTGTGAAATCCTGGTTGTGATGATCATGGAACCAGCAAGTTTATTAAGAAGCAAGGGTTACGATTTGGATGAAGAAGAGCTTGAATTTGAGCTCGTACTGAGACTTATTCCTTCGCTGTATTTCATAAATCCAAAATCCTCAGGCCTGTCATGTACCATAGCAGTGTTAAGGGCCAGTGTCACTGAATCACTGCCAGTTTTTTACTGGAAAGACATAAAAAAGTGTGTCAAAGGACTGAAGATGTGAAGAACTAATCATTCTGCTGACCCTAAGAGGTAGAGTGCAGCAATTGCTAACCACAAAAACCAACTTTCATGTTTAGGAAAAAGCAAATATCAGTATTAAAGAGCAATATCATTAACAAGGTACCAGATAAGGGAAGCAGGTGAAATTAATCTCTGTGCTGAGAGGCAACACATGGTTTATTAGACACATGAGCATCCACCAGCTCTCTGCTGGGACAGCCACAAGGTAGAGACACTGGAAGGGTTTATGGAAGAGCAAAGTTTTTAAGGCCAATGTGTAGCAGGAAGTGATATGAAAACAGAAACCAATAGGAGACATGCAATATGTCTTCATTAGAGAAAATCCCTGCAATGCAACCTCCGATGGAGTCCTACTGTTTGTTGTATGAGGTCAGGAAAATGTGGTCAAAAGCCAGAGAGCCATACGAACAATAACAGCTTTCCAGTATTTTCTGCACATGTTGAATTCATATGAATAAAAAACATGTAGGCCTGGAAGATTTTGTTGTGTGAACTAGAAATTTTCTATAACAAATGAAGCAAAACACCAAATAATTTGTGTATATCATGTGGTCACTGGACCTTGTGCACTCAAAATTTTCTAAGAAAAAAGGTTTTGGAAGTTAATTTGGATTTTGGCTGTAACTTGACAATCTTACAAAATGCCATGAAATGGCAGAGTGGTTTTTATTATCAATCTTGCAAAATAAAGGATATGCAACAGAGATATGTGCATAAGATTAATCTGCAAGAATATTTGTAGGAGTCTGGTGAGTAAAGACAATTATCCAAAGTTCCCTAGAGGCGGGCATAAAATAGGAATAGTGAGATAAAGCTGAGAAGCTGAAAATTTAGGCTGAGCATAAGGAAATCTATTTGTTACACAGACAGAAGACAAAATTCATGTTCTTCCATAACAGAAAATTCATGGGTTTTGAGACTCGGGAAAACTATTTCGATCATATGCCAAATCACTGCAACCTTTCATTTCTGCATCAAAATCACAGTTTTGAGGTCTAACCTGCATGCTACAAAATGAAGTCTTAGTCTTAATTTTTTTAATCATAGGGTCCATCAAGCCCCAAAGAACTGGCTCAGTGATGAATTGCTTTCTATGTAAAAGAATTGTGTCCTTATTCTCATATCAAGTGGTTTTCCTGCAGCTTCCAGACATGGGGCTCCTGCTATGCCATCTCCACCTGCCTTGCACAGATGTTGAGTGCTACATGAACATCCCATTCCTCCCAGTTTTCCAGTCTGTTTTGAAATGTACTCTAGTAACGGCTCAGCAGTGCCACAGAGATGATGCATACATGACAGACATCTTCATTTTATCAGATGAGTCCACACAAAATGCCAACAAACATCTTCCTAAAGTCGTTCTCCTAAATGATGTCACCTTCCCATTCTTTCCCTAACAGACTTTCTCCATTTCTTCCACCCACGTTAACAGCAGCAGCACACTGGGAATTCATATTCATTGTGTTATCTACTGTGATCTCATTGTTTTTGTTCTGGGGATGCAATTGCTCATCTTGCAAGTGTGAATACATTCTTTGTTTCTAGATGCATAATCCAGCACTTAACTGTGATGGAGCACATGTTGACAAAATGAGCTGCTTAACGAGGTGCTTGGGCTGCGTTTTCATTATTTTTTAGCTGCCAAACCTTGCATTATCCAAGAAGTTTACTACTATTGATTTTTTTCATTCCAGAACATGGGGAAAGATGTTAAATACGATAGCAGAATTTTTTTTCCCCAGCTATTGATGTCTTTCCAGCAGGAAGAGTGTGCATTTATGATTTAATATTTCATTATTATATTTAATATAAGCTACGATGATTTAATGTAGTACAAATACGTGCATGTATCAAAATGTTGTGCAGGAGTAAATCAAATTACCATTATTTAAATAGACTATACCAGCATGGTTTCTTTTCTCCTGTAAGCTTGGAGACTAATTTTGAAAAATCAGGTTTATCTAATAAAACATATTTCCCATAATATCATGCACACTTTAAAATAATTTTATGGCATAAAAATTAATAATTTTTTTCTAGATGGATGCTTGCTTTAGGGTGTTAAAGCATCTGTTGTCATTGTATTTCACATTAAGTTTTTTAAAAAATAAAGCTTTTGGACCTTTTGTGCTTAAATCTTTTATCCAACAAAATGTGTTATTTTCTTTCCTTTGTATTGACAATTTAAAAGGGGAAAGAAGCTACTCGATGTTTCCTTTCATTAATTTCCTCACACTCTGTTTTTTTCTTGCCCTTTTTGTTTCTGTTTCCTTTTTTTCCTCCCAGAGAAAATGTAAAGTGATATTTTAGATTGGAAAGTAAAGAATTTTAAAATTATGAAAACTAGAAATTTATCACTTCTTTTTCCTAGGAAACAAAAAGTTTACTACACTTGAACTACTGACGTAATTATTGACCTTTTGTTTTCAGAGGAATTTATGAGAAATAATTGTCTAATTTTGCTGGAACCTGGTGATATTTGAATTGAAAACTTTAAGGTACTTGAATTAATTCAGAGGAGATGGTGGAAAAAAAGCTGGTGGAAAGGCTGGAAAGCACCTCTTCTGAGGAGCACCTGAGGGCTAAGGGATTTCCAGTGGGACCTGTGCACTCCATTTGCCTATTTAAGCTAATAGTGGATGAGTTCACAGTTCCACACATTGCTGAGGGAAAAGTGAAAGAACCTGATCTGCAGGTTAAAAAATTTATTTTTCAACAATTTCCATGATGCTTTCACTTTTCCTTACTAATGTCAGGTAAAACAATCCCCTCTAGGATTTAAAAAACTTGCAATGTGCTCCAGGAAAAGACACTGAATGGGACCTTTGCATCATTGGTTGATGAAATTAAAAGTATGTTCATCTTTTCAAATAAACATTGAATGAAGTCCAAAGAGAATTTATCAGCAGCTAAAATATAAGTTTTCCGAAGGAATGCATAATTTGCTGTGCATTTGGCAATGCAGTGGCAGGTCCTAGGGGAGTGGAATGCAAACATGACAGGGTCTAGTAAAGGAGGTCACAAAAGACAAGAAAAGGTCTTCTGGAGCACTGACAATGTTCTAGAAATTGAAAAGCTGACAAGTGTCTTTTTCAACTTGTGAACAAAACTCCCAAGTGGTTAAGACTTATCAATTTCATTGCTATAAAACTGAACTACATATACAGCTTGTGATATTTTTAATATTAAATAAATGGTTTGACATATTTGCCTTATTTTGCCCAGTTTTATGTGTTTATGCAGTTGGTGTTTTTTGTCTGTCCTTGACCACCAATTACTTTAACACCTCCTGACCAATTTTAAAATCATCATAAATTTCTACACTTTTTTTTTTTTTTCTTTCCCAAATCGTCCATAAAGGGATACTATTACTTTCCCTTCAGGGAAAGAATCGGTATATTAGAGGTCAAAATCCACGTAAGAGAGATCTTTTGAGACTTGCTTCATTAACTGCGTTGTCTGACTCCAAATAACCTGAGAAAGAGTTAGAACATCTCCATCTATGATTAGTAAAGCCTTCCCTACTTCAATATCCTACCAAGGTTATTCATTTAAAAGCAGGCTAACTGCACAATAAATTTCTTACTGTTTCTTAGCTCTGATGGGAGAGACACTGAAAGTCCACATAAAGGAATACAAAAGGCTCAGAGCTGCTTGGAGAGGGATTTTGACAAGCGCATGTAGTGACAGGACAAGGGGGAATGGCTTTAAACTGAAAAAGGGTGGAGTTAGATTAGATGGTAGAAAGAAATTCTTCCCTGTGAGGGTGGTGAAACCCTGGCACAGGGTTTCCAAATGCCAGGGAAGCTGTGGCTGCCCCATCCCTGGAAATGTTAAGGTTGGGTTGGACAGGGCTTGGAGCAACCTGGCTGAAGCTGTCCCTGGCCATGGCAGAGGAATTGGAACTAGATAATCCTTATTCCAATCCAAAATATGACTCTCTGGTTCTACCTTTGCAGTAGAAAATGAGGTGAGTCCAGCAGCTCCCACTCCAGAAAATGATGTCTTGAAGTTGACAAGTGAGTGTGATGGGAGGGATGTTTGCACTGGGGGTCCTTTTTCCACAATACTCAGATTTTGTACAGGTCCAACACGTACTTTCTGATAATGCTTTCAGCAGAGTAGTCAGCATCTCTCCTTTGGAGCCTTCTCTTTCAGCTTCTGCCATGAGAGGGTTGTGCTTTAAATGAGTTTGGGTTTTGCTCTTTGCACAGTTTCCTTTTGCAGTGATACCTACTCTAAGCACAAACAGGCTCTTTGTTCCCAGGTCTCCCAGTCTAGTTTTAGAAGGTTTGAATTGCTTTAACAGAAAACTTTGTGTGAAACACTTTCCACTTATGGTAGAAGGACAGAAGGTTTCATTGCTCTGTACTCAGTATGCAGAACACCTCCCTACCTTCCACTTCTTGCAACTCTATGTCCTCCCTGGAGGATAATTGTTTCTCAACAGTAACAGCAAAAATATCAACTAGAAACTTAAAGAAACACAGAATTTTTCACCCTTTAGGGTGTCACCAGGTGCAATAATCTGCCACTAGGTCCCCCTTTATAAAGCAATGCAAATGCTCCCTCTGAGTTTGTGCAAGATTTGCAAAATGCTATAGTACTAAATGGTTTCATGGCAATGCTAGCAAAATAGTTTTCTTTAAAAGCAGAATATCAACAGCAGTGGACTTCATGACATGAGGAAAATCTATGATATTTAACATTTCCAGGGCAAATTTGCATTTGAATATGGATTGAGATATGTGGGTAGGGCAGGTCTGTGTCAGGTTGTAGAGGAATACTTTTCCTTCTTGGACTTTAGGAATACAGAGTATGAGAAAAAATTTTTCTAGTGTTGAAATGCCAGGGATGACTGCAGGAAAATGCAAGGATAACGTGCTGAGGCACAGCTACATGTTCTCAGGGAGCTCAGAATGATTTTAGAGACTGCTGAGCTCCATAATGTGGCTAATGCGTTCACCAGTGAAATACAACCACGTCTGGGTAAAAACCAACATCTGCTTACCAGAGCAGCACCTGCACAGTGCTTGGAGCCAGGCAGTGCTCACCAGCACTGCATCTGACCTACACAGCAGGGGCAATCGGAGGAAGAGACAAATGCAATTATCCTCACTGAAAACCAGCCAAGACAGTGGGGACAGTGTGCTCACTCTTGCAGAACAAAACCTAAAGAGCACTTTTAGTGATCCACTGCTGCAAAGGCCTGAGGTTTTCACCCTGTTCAGTCCTGTGCCTGCATCTTCATCTGCTGCAGCTCTCCTTGCCACTCTGGGCATCTGAAATAGCATTTCCTTCCTCATCTCACCATCAGACGAGTGTGGATGAAACATGACCTGTTCCTCCACATCCAGCAGGACCAACACATGGAAAGCCACAGCTGTCATACCTGGGAATACCTTTCTCTGAAGGGCCAGGAACACAGGCACATGGTGGTGGCATGAATAACATGGGCTGCTACTGTGGTTTGTTACTGCTCATGGAGCAGTGAGCCCTGAGCCAGTGTGGATCCTGCATGCTGGGTGTGACTGCAGGCCCACCTCCCACCAGAGAGGAGAAGTCACTTCATGGGAAGGAAATGAAGTGAAAAAGGATCAGAAATGGAAAGATAAAACTGAATTATTAAAAGCTCAGCTAGCTAGTGGCTGCACAAAGGACATATAAATGATACAATACTGAGTAAAGTCTTTTTAGTTCATTTGGTATTTGCAATAGACTCCGTAAGCCTTTGATTCTATGCAAAGTTTTTAACATTGCAGATGAATATAGCAGATAAATATTGATTTAGAACATTTGGCAAATGGTCTATTGAGTTCTGTATCCTTTTTCGAACTCTTCAGGGGAAAATTATCAGACTAAAAGAAGGCAACTATGGGAAAATTTCTTCACAAGTGAAATTCCTTTGTACCCATTTTTGAACCAGGTTTTTTAGCATGGTCATTAATTTTTATGCTTCTTCCTTATGGTTATGGTTTAGTGTTGTAATATTATTCAAAATAATGAAGATGTTTTAGCTAGCTGTGTAAAAATCCAAACTTTTCTTCATCAGGCTGAATTTTGAACCACAACCACATCTCACAACAGTGAATTCCAGTGATGATTTGTCCACAAAATGTATTCCAGGAGAAAAACAAATACATTTGCTGCCTTTCATTTTTGCCCAAAACCTAGAGGCACAATTTTGGATTTCCCTGCAGAGGATGACGGTATCTAAGGCAAGCAGACAGCCTGCTGATGGAGCATAGGGTATTCACTCTGTGCTTCCTTGAGTAACTGAGCCCACCTTTCCTTCCCAGCTGAAAAGAAACAGCAGAGCAAGACTGAATTTTTCCACAGCACACCAAAGAACACAGGACACATCCTCAGCCTACCCCACTGCTGCTCTTTCCTGCAGATCCACCATGCTCCTGCAGAGTCCAGAAGCCACCATCAATATTCCTATGTGTATGGAGCTCACAGGAAAATGTGAACTAATAGTAAAGTACCTGGGAGAAAAAGACCTGGCAGGAAATCACATCCAAACTGAAATAAGCACAGCCCTACATATAAAATATCCTAAAAGTATTTGCATATACATAGATACTGTGAAAAATTATACTCCACAGTCGGGCCAGACAGACCCTGGAGTTATAGGTGCAAATTGCAGCAGTGGAAATGTTACAAAACACCTTTATAAATGTGTGGTTTTTAAGCCCTGGAAGAAGCTGTCAAGGCAGGTTGTGGAATTGCTATTGGTGCTATTCGAGGCTGGATTTGTCAGTGCCCTATTAAGGATGATACACGTGGAGCTAGATAATTTTTGCTGTGATGCAGCTCCTTTCCAGCCCAAATTACCAAAGGTAAATGTGATGTGCATCAATACATACTAAGCACAAGGAATGAAACTCCTGCTTTAATGAGATCAACACGCAGAAAAGGTGCAGCCAATAAAGAACCTTAAATAACCCAGTTGCAGGAATGAGCATTGCCATGAAAAGGTAGAAAAATGAAAGCAAGAGGTGTTCAGACAAATGTGTGAAGCATCTGAAGTGGAAATATCCTTTTCTATCAGAACTGAATTGGTATATTGATTCAGTAGTAATCATACATTTGAAGTGCAAAAACATACCATTCTTTTCAGCTTTTGACTTTTTACGTTAAATCATGTTCTCTTCTCTTATCAAACCACTTTTTCAAAGGATTTTAGAAATGCTTGCAACAAATTAGAAGCAAATGACAGCTACCAGCCTGTTAGCTGCAGATGGAGAGCTGAGGAAAATATTTTAATAATAACAACAATAACAAACAACAGTATTTGGAGACTTTTCTTGGGAAAAAATGGGTTAATTGAGTTCCAATTATTCAGCAGGAGGAAGAGTTTACCTGGCTTTTCTCAAGACACAAACCCAGAGAATGTATTTTGTATTTGCTCTGCCATTACAGATCTGGCAGGGGTGGTCTGTGCTTGGGCAGTGGTCCACAGGTGAATGCTTTAAACTGTACTGAGCCTCAGAGTCCCTGACCTGCAGCCCTGCAGCCCTGCAGCCCTGCAGCCCTGCAGCCCCACCATCCCTGGAGGATGACATTTGTGTTGATAAGAGACCTTTTGAAGAGTCTCTACAGGAAAGGATGGGCCAGAATTCCATCTCTAAGGGATTTGAGGCAGTCTGTGCACATCTGCTGTATATGCATCCCTGTATCTGCGTCTTAGAGCTTATGTACATAACAGAATCACAGAATCACAGAGTCAGTTAGGTTGGAAAAGACCTCTGAGATTTTGAGTCCAGCCCATGACTCAACACCACCATGTCGAGTAGACCTGAGTGCCTCATCCAGTCATTCCTCAAACACCTCCAGGATGGTGACTCCACCACCTCCTTGGGCCTGTTCCAATGTTTAATCTCCCTTTCTGTGAAGAAAGCCTTCTTCATGTCCAACCTAAATGAGATCAACATGCAGAAAAAGTGCATCCAATAAAAAACCTTAAATAACCCTGTCTAGGAATGAGCTATTTTACCACCCAAAACCCACAAAACCTCAGGGGTTAAAGCCTAAGAAGTCATGCTTTTTCAGAGATGGATAGAACCTTCCAGAGATTAACACAGCTCATCCCAAATTGTCCAAATAGCTGTGGAGTTTCCTATTTCTCTCTATTGCCTGCAAAGGAAATTGGGATTGTGTCACTCAGTTAAGGGGGGGGCATTTGGGGCACCTGAAATGAGTGCTACAAACCCTGCTGCTGGGACTGGGGCTGGCTGGGCTGCTTTGTACATCCCTTTCTGCTGGGTGTGAGGTGGCCCAAAGGACTCGGTCAGAGATAATCTCCCCTCAGCTGTGTTTGAGGAGAGGACAGTCCTAGTCCAGTTGCCTCTCCCTAACCATCACCACTCCAGGACATAGTTGCAGGACCAGGCTGCATGGTGCAAGGGCAGCAGATTATCCCAGAATGGCTTTCTTCTACTCAAATTCTGGGAAAGACTGTTCTTGGGCAGTTAACCTTTCCTATAGAGATGAAAAACTTGTCAGGAAGTACACCATGTTATGGGGAAATCAGCTTTACAAATACGGATAATTTCTAAACCCATTCATATGATTTTTTTTGTTAGATGTCCATCCAAAAATAAGTAATCTTAAACATTTTTAAATCTTCCAATTTCTTTCCCAGCTGATTCTTTTTTTTTTTTTTTAAATTCCTATTTTCCTCTGTAAAAGTCAAGAACAGAAATTTTATAATTAAGGACAAGGTGCTTCCAAGCCCTTAATGATCTGCTGAATGAGTGGGGACATGAACTGCTGTTACATCTAAATGAGATTCTCTGCATTTCTAAGGCATGGAGGGGTAGGGGTTTATGTCAGGAGGTCTCTTTTCTGTAAGGGGTCATTCTCTCACTCTTCATCCAGATAGGAGGTGATCGTATAACATGAGATTCATAAGGGATTTGCTTTACTGCTGCATCAAAAGGACAAACCCAAAGTCTGAGTCACTTGTGAAATGTTTCTGTCACATTTGTAATCAGAAAGTCCATTGCTTGAAGGAAAGGTTAGAATACTGTGATACTTCATGTACAGGTAAACTGGTGACAGCTTGTACTTTGGCTCTCACATTTGTCTTCTGAGGTTTGAAAAAATATAATTTCTCATCTGAACTAGGACTTTTTTCCTGCAATTTTCCATGACTCTGCCACTAATATAACACTATGACATCTCAAATTCACTGAAAGGTGATCACCAGTCATTATTTCAACAACTGCCATTTGTAAAAGGTTAGATGGCTTCTATCTGAAATGCTAATAACTGCCCAGAGTCTTGTCTGCTGTTGCCTTGATTCCTCCTTCCATTGGAATAAGTCCAGGGAAGGAACAATGGGAAATTTTAACAGAAAAGTCTGCACTGAAAGTACGATCTCTGCCATCCATCTTGAGCTCTTACAGCAGTCATGGGGCTACTGCTGGATACAGGTAGCCTATTGGTTCTTAAAGTTTTTGTATCTCTTTACTACCTCTCTACCAACAGTGTGGTTACTGGCAGGAGTGGCAGCAATATTGCATTGTGTGGTAGAGCACCCACTGAGATTAATGTTCTTTAAAGAGTCAGTCACAAACAGCTGTTCCCACAAATGTCTTATGGGCTCCATGGTCTGGCCTTACAAATGACAGGAAATAGTTCTCACATCCACTGTGAATCCAGCCTTCTAAGGAACACATACCCTTTATAGTACAAAAAGCATAATTACACTATAATTACATCGTAGGTGTTTTTGTCATAAGATTTCCACTAATCTATATAATGAAGCACTTCATGGGCTGGCCAAAAATAATTACAATGTAAAATGATGTAATTGGTACACCTGCATTTAAAAATACACAGTCAGGACCTCAGCTGAGTTAAATCATTATCTCCCTGATGATATCAGTCTGGTTCCTGTGCATTAAAAAGCAGATCATGGGAGCAATAATATCTCAATTATGTAGTTAACCTTCTGGTTATATTAATTAGTGATGATTAGGCATGGGAAACCATAATTATGTCACGTACATAACACCCCTTTGAAATTGCTTATGAATCCAAACACAAAAGGCAGATGTGAACATCTAACCAGGGCCAGAACAAATCTGAAACTTAATTATATGACCCTGTATCTCCTGTCTGAAAAACAGCCAGTCATGACAGCTTTGCTGATGTTAAATTTGTGGAAGAAACTGCAAGTTTTATTTGTCCCAGAAGAGAAATACAAGACAGAACTGTCCCATTTTCTGATTTCACATAGAGGTTACTAAATTCTGATTTAAAAAAAGACAACTAAAGCATCTTGGCCCAGTTCACTTAATAACAAGGAAGCTCTGAAACTAAAGAAGCACCTTTTCATTAACTCACAACATTTATCCATCTGCCTGGGGTATGAACAGGTAAAAATCAGCCTCCCTTGCTCCTGTTTGCGGGATCCTGGCAGCCGAAGAATTATTTGCAGGGGACCTTTCTGAAGAGTTTCTCCTGAATGACTCCAAAATGCAATGGTAGACACTGTACTGAGGAAACTTCTTCTTGAGGCATTTGTCTGAAGAAACTGTGGTGTTGGGAAGAGGGAAGATTTTCCACCACTGCCCTCATGCTTAATTTAAGACTGAAATTTTTCACCTTCAAGGATAAGGAAGAGAAAAGCCAATCAGAGCTAACACTCTTCCCCTAGTTCAGCAGAGATGTGCTTTATCCCAGCAGACCATTCCTTCACAGCAGGACTATGGTAAATAATTATGGTGGAGGTCATTCAGTCTAAATTTAGAAAAATATTAAACTTTTCACTTTTCAGTAGGCTTCTGTCACCTACTGAAACCCAGAGCAGCTCTGCACTGCAAGAGGAATTGTGAACCTAAACATCCAGGGTTATTCCTGTCATTCAGATGGCAGCATCCTGCCACCCTGGCAGGGAAAAGGACAAGCCCAGAATATCACAAAATTTCCATTAAAATTAATCCCTTGAAAAGTGAATGTTAGAAGAAACTGCATATTTTTGACCAAACAAGTGTACTTTAAAGAGATGGTTTGCAAATGTCAGGTTGAAGTGTTCCAAAGCTGGGAGCTGCCAGAATTAATGCTGCCTGTGTACTCTGCATTGTACTTGCAGGGTCTGTGTCACTGTTATTGCCTGGTTTTATTTTTTTAAAATCTTGACTTTGAAAGTTTGACTTGCAAATCTGGCTTTTGCAGTTCAGGGAAACCCCACGTTTTGTACTTTTTCTTCTGTATTCACTCAATTATTATTTGATGTGCTGTTTGCTCTCTGCTGTGCCAGCAGCAAGGGACACTGGTACAACGTGGGCTGGGGTTATTTATTGACCCACAGAATAAACAGTCTTGGGGTCTACTCTGGTGTCAGACACCAGGTCCAGCAGAAAACTCTGCCCAGTGAGGGCCCAGGTCAGTGAGACCCTGGGTGTGTTCTGGGCAGAGCAAGGTCTCATTAGGTGGCAGTGTCCCTTAAGGGACTAAAGGCACACGGTCCTTTGCAGAATGTAAACCTGTTAGATCTTGGTAAGACATTCTTCCTGTCTTTTCCTTCAATAAACTGTAAAAGTGTTGCCTAATATTTACAAGCAGCAGTCTCCACGCACTACAAGCTGTTCTCTAATGACATTTTCAATTCAGTTTGAGTCTCCTGAATGAAATTTCTGAAGAAGAGTTACACAAATGCTTTCTTCTACAACCTGAATTGCATTCAATATAGTATTATAGAAACAATCCTTGCAAACATCTCACTTCAAGAGAGGTTGTTTTCTCCTTTCCTTTTGCTCTTTGCAGTGGCTGTGACAAGAATGACAGTGCAAAACACAACAGAAAGTTATAAATGTCACTTTTCTTAAAACAGAAAACAGAGTAATGGACTGCCGAGGCAGGAAACCGAGGCACTCAGAAACTCCCACCTCTGTCTCACCCTGGGGCTGCAGGGAAGGTATAAATTGAGGAGCTCCTTTGGAGTGAAAAGTTTGGGACCTGTCAAGCAAAGAGAACATGCTACCCATATCTCCAACCATCTAAAAAGAGACACCAACAGAGGAATGCACAATTTAGGGAAGGTGCTTTTCATCCCTACAGGGGCTTTTTGCCTTTACTTCAACTTGATGCACAAGCAAGGCAGTGCCCTTTGGTTCCTGCTTTGACATGCACCTCCTGACACACCAGGAGAAGCCGAAATCTGGTAACAACCATAACCCCTCTTCTTCACTGTCATCCTTTTCTCTGTTCTTTGTTTCCTAAGCCCATCCCTTGCACAGGTCACAAACCATTCCTGTCACAACCTGGCATGTTCTCTGCTGACTTTCTTCCCTTTCCCCACCTCAGCAATTTCTTTCCATCAACTCCCCTGACACCACAGAGCCAGGCACGACATCTGAGGAGCTGGCACAGAGCAGCCCATGCCAGGGGCCATTGCCACAATTTAACAGTGCAGATGACTGAATTTGGGTCTTTGGCACAGCCTTGTTTATCACTATGAATGAGGCTGAACAAAACATGCAAGTCCTTGGGGTCTTTTGCCTCACTCTTCCCTTTCCCTTCTGGAGTCTTGACCAGCCCCTTTATTGCACTCCTTCCCACCTCAAGTAGCTGCTCCAGAGATTTTGTGATCATGACTGATGATGCCACAGCTCAGCCCTTTTGTTTAGTGACACAGACATATTATTAGAGGGTGGATTAAATATGAGGTAGGGATTGGGGGATGCATACACCCACAGGAGTTTTCTTAGGGGAAGATAAGAAAATGTGGTCTTTTGGGAGGTTGAGGTTTTAAGAAAAGTATAAGACCCTTCTTCAAACCTTGACTCCAGCTCGTGGCTTTGCATGTTTAGTTGTCTCTTACCATACAGTACTTGGTCTTGAGCACCAGAAACATGAATGGAACTTCAGCAATTAGCTGTAAGAATGCAGAGCTCTGGCCACAGGTAAGATTCCCTACCACCAAAAATCCTGTATGAAAATATTTAGATTTGGGCTGCCACCACTGAGATTTTGCACAGAGTCATCCCTGGGGTTCAGGCTCATGGTATGGCAAAACTCTGACAAACCTGGACATGAGGTTACCAACAACACTGCCTCCATAACTGAGCTGGGCACCTTTCCCTCTGCCTTTCCAATGCAACTTCCCAGCAAACTCATCAACCACATGGATGCACTAAATAATGAATAATGAAAATACTATTAATGAAATAATGAAAGAAATTCTTCTGCCTAAAGAGCAGGGTTTTACATTTGTTGTTCTTCTGCACCTTCGCCTGTCTGCGTGCAACGCAAAGGAAATCTCAGCAGCTGATCTGGGATTTCACAAACCAGGGGATTATGCACCACAGATCCTGACAGGCTCCTGTGCTCACAGCCTGGCAAACACCACAACTGTAATCTCCTCTTTGAGATAAAGTCCATCAATCTTATTCTTACACCAGCCTGTCCCACTCTGCCCCTCAGGCGGAGCTTGAAGAAGAGCCCTCCTTGGGAAGGATGTTAAAATCTGCCTTTCCCTGGTACCCTCCTGTTTAACTTACTCTTTTGGCTGGCCTCCCATCAAAGTCAGGTCAACACATATCCATGTTGTCTGCTGAGGCAACTAGTTTTCAATAACAATTTCTCCTTCATTCTGTAACAGAGATCAATAAAACTGCCCCTCTCTCATATTGGCTGAGATTCCAGGAATGTCTTTTGCTTTTTATTGTAGCTACTGCTTTGTTTTGTTTCAATTTTTCTTTTTTTTTTTTTTTTTTTTTTGGCAAGGCACAGATCAATTTAGCAAGATGAAAATGACTTAGACTTTCGCTCAAAGTAAAATCTGCGCTTTATAACCCAGGATGTAATTTACAATCCTGTCATTAAACTCTGTTAATCCTATTATTATGAAGATAAATAATTACCCATAGCGAAGAAAGGGATTCCCAACAGAGTAGAATTATATTTTCCATCAGTAATGAAAAATATCCCTGCCGCAGTGACACTGGAAATACAGATAGTGAGTACTCCCAGGAGTCCCAGGAAAGGTTTGCTACGCAGGCAGTCCTTCATGGAGCTCGAGAGGGTAGCAGTCAGGAGAATCAGCATCAGGCTCACCAAAATCTTGCCCCTGGCCAAGAGACTGGTCTGGTGGAAGTCCTTCCAGAGGCTAAAGGATGCTAGTGAGTAGAACTGCAGATCCTGGTGATCCAGCTGCATCTTGTGCATCAGTTTACAGAATTCGCTCTCCCACTTCTCCCCAATGAGGTCCTGGGTGACAGAGCCATACGTTTGGAGGTAGTAAGTGATTTGGATGGCTCTGGCTGATTTGACTCTCTGGTCCTTGCTGTTTGGCACTTCCATGACCCCTCCAAGCTGGTGGCCAATGAAACTGCTCCTTCCATCCTGGGAGAGAAAGCAGAAAAGATGAGCGTGTGGTTATCGTGCATATGCTGTGATGCAGTGATAGACTCTGTCTCCTCTCACAGACATGCTGAGAGCTCTGCTCAAACACCACAGCACTCAACAGGAGCCTTGCCATTCACCTCAGTGGGCTCTGGGATCTGTCCCTGCTCCCTGCCACAACTGTGTCATACTCATTATAGGCTCATTTGCATTTCTGTGCTGCAGTTCAGGGACTGCTCAGATACTCGTGGCAGTCTCAGGGGTTCCGAGATGTCCAGGATCATCTGAAACGTTGCATGCAAGCTCCTCACCCCATGGGAGACGATGACCTCCCACACTTGTCCCACACTGATGGACAATGGCAAATCTCCAATTACTCTGAAAAGTTTGAGGTGAAGATTAATTTCTGGAAGATTTGTGATTTATTGACACTTTGGAAATGATTTTTAGAAGTTGGGTGTGTACCGAAATGAAGCCTGATTCCTCAGTATACAGATAGATCCACAAAGTTTAATAGCTACTCTGTCTCCAGAAAAATATAATTAAAATCAGACTTTTTGAATAGTTTGAGATTTGATGGGTTAATATCAGTGGCACAGAGAAAAGAATCTACCTTAACACCTCAATCTAACCAAGATTTGGTTTTTTATACATTTCAAGACTATAAACCTTATCCTGGTCTCAATTATTTCAGTAAATGCTAGGACATAAAAAACTCCACGACAATCAGTAAAGGACACATCAGGCTCACTCGGGATCAGCCTCTG
The DNA here is from genome assembly GCA_026261815.1 of Monarcha castaneiventris obscurior. Classification (NCBI taxonomy): domain Eukaryota; kingdom Metazoa; phylum Chordata; class Aves; order Passeriformes; family Monarchidae; genus Monarcha; species Monarcha castaneiventris. The sequence continues at coordinate 31,674,448 of JAMPIT010000624.1, read as the reverse complement.
TCTGTTAACAAGACCAGGCCTTTTTCTGTAAAGTTATCTGACCCCATTTAAATATTTGTTTTGGGGTTGTTTTCTGTTGTTGTAAGATGGATTTAATAAGAAAGGTCCTGTAAGAAAGGTCCTTGCTCTTAAGCCACTGGTTGTAGCATAACTGTATATGCCCCTTCCAAGACAGGGGAAGCTTGTGTGGGTTTAGAAGATCAAATCCAGTTGCAAACTGAGGAAGAAGACTCATTGAATAAAATTGTCCCAGCACAAGTAATCTCCTTGATCAAAAAGTCTAAATCCAGGGATTAAGTGTCTGTTGCACACCAAATAACATTTTGCTTTCTCCCCCATATAAATTGGATTATAAATTTTCAGATTTATTTCCTTTTGTTTTTAATAAAAACATAAAATTGTCAAGGCAGTTGATATCTAAACCACCTTGCAGCAGTGAGTTCACATTAGATAACATTCTTTGCCTCAGCACACTACTGGAATGAGCTGACAGCTTGAATTTGGGAGAGGCTCTGCCATCCACACACACACACACGGAAGCAGTCGTCTGCAAAAGGCCACAACCTTTTGGGGGAGACACTTAAAACATCTATTACATCCAGCATTAACCATTTCTAGAAGCACCTGTGCTGCACGCAGGTCATTATCTGAAATTGCTAGATAGTAGTAATGATTCCCATCCTACAGAAAAATCAGTGAAATGAGGCTCTATAAAACATAGATGTCTTCCAGCATGTTGACTCATATCGCAAATAAATATCAGAAATTGGGAGACAGTGTTGAAAATTTATTTACTCACCTGGCCTTCAATCAGATATGTAAAGGAGGTAATCCTCCCACTGAGAAATTTCTGCCTATGCCTACTTTAATGGCAAGAGCTCACACTGTTCCCAGCGTTTGCCTGCCACAGCCCAGGGAACGTGACAAAGTGCTTTACAGAAGTTCATTTTTTTCCCTATTCCCAATTGTTATTTCCCACCAAAATAGCAGCTTCTGGCAAGGGTATCCTGGCACAAGCTGACACGAAAGGTGAACTGCAGTCTAGTGCCAGCTTCCCAAATCACCTGGAGCCTCATTGCAAATGTCACATAACCTGAGACAGCTATCACAGAGGGGCAGCTACTGCTGTTCAGACTCCAAAAAATCCTCGTCCCCAGCATTTCATGCTCGAATCCTGTTTGGATTTTTTATTTCTACTCTTTCTAAGGAGAGGTCACACCTAACACTCACACACTCACAAAAAGTGCATTTTCAAGCTGGCAATTAAGGCTTGAGCAATGCAGTCCTGGCTCACACTGGATGCAACTTTGCAGCTAAAAATCCCCGCTTGGCACCGCTTTGAAATTTTGGAGAGAAATTTCACATTTCCTCAGTGTATGGGCAGTGCTGACATTCAGAGGCTTGCAGGCACTGCAGGATGCTTTAGCAGCACAGCTCCCAGCCCAGGCAGAGCACTGTAATTCAGGTTTCATTGATTCACTATGCAGCAGGCACGACAAGGTTATGGGAAACTTTGCGATGACCATCTGCCTTCCCCTGCGAAAGGTGCAGTGAGCAACGGCAACATTTCAAAGGAGGCAGCAGAGCAGGCACAAATAAATCATGTTCTGCCGTATCTCCCATGAAACAGCAGATAACGGCTATTTTTTACACTGATGTACAATAGGGCACCCAGCTCATATGTCAGCAAAATAGAGAGTAAGCTTTCAGATGGAATCGAGGAAATCGCAGGCGCTGGATTGCTGTGAGGACACTTTGTCCATTCCCTTCCTTCTGGAGGTAGATTGCTTCCTAACTAAGCAAGGGTTTTGCCTTTCCTGCTGTTACAGTGTGCAAACATGAACCTGGCACCACAGCTCTTGGGAAAATGGGGCTTTTCTCTAATGCAGCTCTTGGAGAATCACAGAATCATAGAATGGCTTGGATTGGAATGGTGCTTTAAGATCATCACATTCCAAGCCCCCTGCCATGGGCAGGAACACCTTCCACTAGTCCATATTGCTACAGACCCTGTCCAACCTGTCCTTGAACATGTCCAAGGCTGGGGCAGCCACAGCTTCTCTGCAGCTGTTACAATCCTAGCAAGGAAAACAGAAGAAATATAGAGAAAAACAGTCTTCCATTTATCCCATTTTATGGATGGCAACTGATGTGTGAAAAAATTGAGACCCAGTGCTGCCAACATGACTTTCAGCATCTCCCAGAGTCCAAGCCAGGGACCTACCTACTTCTTGGAGCCTCATAGGAGCTTCAGGGGAGTTATTCACTGTCCCAAGTTCGCTGTTGTCCTCCAGGACAAGTTTAGTGAAAGAACAAGGCATGAATGGCTAAATTCCTGAATTAAGCCTAAGGTTTGGGAAACAAAATGTGGCCACAATGACTTGTATAAATGTGGCCTGAAGTTCCAGGCAGGTTTTGAACAGGATTCCACATCGTCCTTCATGAAAAAAGGTGCTTTCTGCTGATAATTACCACGTCCTTCCTGATATATGCCTACATGCTACTATTTTTAATTCATTACAATAGTTTAAGGTTTCAGACTACTGACTCCTTACACTTTTTACCTACATCTGCTGTCTGATCCTATATGCAGAAAAACACCCCCTCCCCAAAAAAGTAATAGTAACAGTTATTGGTTGTACATGATTTTATACCCTGTATCTCCAGAAGATCTGCAACAGAAGATGCTAACTGTCTTTAGCAAGGTCACTTGCACGGTTGGAATCTTGTTTCAGATTCCCAGGCTGTGTCTATGTGTCTTTCTTTTCCCTTTTTGAATATTTTTTTTAAATGTCTGATGAAAACTTAACAGTGTCTGTTCTCCCAGATTCTGATGGCAGGTAATTCTCTCCAGATCTGACCACCTTTAAAGATGCAATGAAAAATAAATCACTTGCTGGGGAATGTTATATTTCATCTAAAACAAGGGCCAAGCAAAATTCTTTGCTTCAATGGACACTATTAAATTGTTTTTTGTGTTCTCCCTTCTCCTTTTCTCGATGCCCCAAAGCCATTTGATATATTTATACTCTGAAAGGGAGGAGAATGAGAACTAAGATGACAGGCATGAACAGGTTCACCCTTATTTTCCCCCAGCATGATGGAATTTGCCACCTGTGTTTATGCAGACCTGACCTTGCATGTGGTTGAAAATCCACACGCCTTGCTTGTTCAGCAGTAACATTCACTAATCATGAATGAAAGGATACAGAATAAACCCCTACCATGTTTCAGGCTGGAAACTCATCTGTAAAGGATTCTTGGACCCTTAATTTCCTAAGAAGATATGTAAGTGGTTGTCGTGGGGTTAGTCAAAACTTGACAGACAGCCTTCTGGGCCAATGCGCTTCTCGAAATTTTACGTATTTAAGCCCCACGGAAGGTGGGAGTTTTAGGAGACGCAGTTTCCCGGGCGCAGGTGGGTGCAGGGCCGGGAGTGAAATGGAGAGGGGTTGGCCCCGTTCCTGGAGCCTGTGGGCCCGGGGATGGGGCACCCCTGCCTCCTCCCCTCCTTCTCCCGGTGAGGAGGGGGGCAAAGTTCGGGGGCCCCCGGGCTTCCATTCCGGCTCGGTGCGGGGACGGCAGAGACGGAGGGGTGGCCCCCCCTTCCCCCGGCCTGCGCGGCTGGGGACAGGGCTCCTGCCTTCTGCCCCCTGGGGATTTCCTGCTGCAACATGGACTCAAATAACTTCGCAGCGAAATAGAGGAAAAGACACGCCTCTCCAGACTGCAACGCAGCAGCAAAGGAAGAGAAACTACCCTGCAACATGGCGGCTTCAGAGCCAGGGAGAAGGAGAAGGCGGGATCACGTGGGATGGAGCTGCGAGGCCGCGCTGCGTGGACTCGGCGCGGGGAACTTAAACATCCTCCTGCCTTGCGTGGTATAAACTGTGATACCGCAGACTGTTTGTCTCCTTAATCCATGTTAAGAATGTGGGGGAATGGGCATTTCTTTTTCCCGAGTGGCTTGTGAAAAACGGCTAGAGTGCCTATGCCAGGCTATATACATAAAAGCAGGGAGAGGCTTATTTCTATAGCCTGGTGGCGAGAGAAAGCCTAAATGTTCCAAGTCCAAAAAGAAACTGGTTCATTCTTAAATTAGTAATTAGCCCCATGTGAGAAGCCTGGTTTTTTAGCAGTCGTGAGAGCTGCGAAAGGGCTCATGGAAAAAAGGGTAAAGAGTAGCAGTTTGTGTAGCCACGTCAGGCTAGAGGGAAACCCACTTTTCTCCCCCTTTTCCTAGGACTGTGACCCTGATTTTTGGGAAAGGGGAGAAAGTGGGGATGGCTCTGAAAAGTTTGTCCTGTTGTTTTAACATCTGGGTGTTAATTAAACTTTTTTCCCTTCTTTCAATTTGTGTGCCTGCTTTTGCTTTTCCTCCTACAGCTTATCTCACTGCAAGGACATCAGGGGGAGGGCTAGTGCCCACAGTTAACCCTTGAACTACTACACTAATTGGTGTCCCATATGGGGAACCAAATTCAACCCGCTACAGTGGTGTGGGAAGTTTGACTTGCTCTGGAGCTGAGGGCCTCTCAGGTTAGAGAAAAACAGCTGCTCCTACTGAGCTAAATATCTTTTGCTAGTGATTATAGTAGTAGGCACAGATCCTCTCAGCATGCAGCCCAGAGGGACACTAGAAATACTCCCTCACTACTAAAATTACCTGTGACCTTTTTTTGGGTTTCCTTAATGTTTTCAGTGGAGCTGCTGCAGGCCCAGCTCCCACCTGGGGGTTCTCTGTGGTCCCTGCAGCACCAGCCCAGGGCAGGGCCTTGTCATCTGCTGGGATATTTTCTTTGTCCAAGATCCCATTAAGTTAGAAAGAAAGCAGGACTGAAGTCACTGCAGCAGAGGGAGGGCCAGCTCTGGGGATTGGCATTGAGGGACGTGGTTTAGTGGTGGGCCTGGTGGTGCTAAGTCAGTGGTTGGACTCTGTGATCTTAGAGGTCTTTTCCAACATAAATTATGCTCTCATTCATCTCTGCTTTGAACGGCATCAGCCTCCACTGGCTTCCTTCTCATAGGAAAAAGGGAGGGTTTGAGGTATTTTTGAGAGGAGGTGGCTCCTGCCTTCTTAGTGCCCCTCTCAGCAGAGGTTGGGCTGGCGAGGTTTTTGAAACTCATTTCAGATCCCTGGCAAGGAGGAAAGGAGCCCTTGTTCCCTACTGCTTGATCACTCTCATTCAAGTACACCTACAGGACCTTTGCCAGCAAATTTATCTCTATTTTTATTTTTCTTTAACTGCTACCTCCCATCAGCTGGAGTGATGGATCATTATCAAGCTATATTATAGAAATGTTAGGAAAAAGCATGCCATCTTGGTTGCATGCTATTTTATCTTAAAAGCTTAAAGTGATCAACAGAGGGCAACCAGGAATGTCTGCTGAAATACATTGTGTGATAAACATCCTAATGAAATCAATGCAGTTGTTTCTCCCTCTGATAAGGACATTCCTACTCTACTGTAGGTCACAGTAAGTATTAAACTAAAAACCACAGAGGTTAGGATGAAGCAAGTTGCTTTTCAGCCAGCTGACCGTTTTCAAGGTAAAAAAAAAATAATAAAAAATTTAAATCCTCTTTCATTTGAGGTTTAACATATTGGGCTGCTCATGTTCCCTTCAGCCTCACTGCAAAATTTTAGAGGGAGGTTTTTCCTCCTCAATGAAACTGATTTTTCTGTCCCTGTCCCTGGTACAATTATGCATGGAGATCTTGTACCAGTCGATCGCTGTTACACAGCCACCAATTACCAAAAATTCTTGCAGCATTCCTTTCCAGCACAAAGCAGGTAATGCTGATTCATGTCAGCATTTTCCCATAAATTTTTGTGTAGCAGTTTTCCTGCCCTTGCAGCTCTGTAGGTGCTCCTGCACTGTTTGCTGTGCAGCTGTCCTGTATGGATGAAGGATGGAGGGAGTGTCCAGAGCAGGTGACAACTGAGGGCAGCACATTTGAGGTAGAGCTGCACTTTGGATGGCTGGGAACAGGGACAGAGTGATGGCCAAGGGGTCTGTTCACACTGCAAAAATGAAATGTATGGAAATGGCCATGAGAAGTTATCCAGGAAATAATTGTCTAACTCTCTGCTGCAATAAAGAAGAATTCAGTTATTTCCAGCTACCCAGCAATGATGAGGCTCAGCTCACCAGCTGGTCAAGCAAATTTGGTTTATAGTCACTGTGAAGAGTCAGGCACACCCCAAGGATGATCTGCTCCATCCCAAGGTACAGGTCAAAAGCAGATTTGTTCTCTGCAGTTGCCTGTCTCTTACCATTTAAGACAGAGGCACGAGATTACTTAAGTCTTGACCCCAGATTTTATCATGCTAAAAACTGCCTGACCTGCCTTGTCATTCCTGACTCATGCTGACCCCTTCACAGACATGTCCTGCAGGTTAACAAACCCACAGACATTCACCCCCTTCCCAGGGAAACCATGCACCACTAGTGTGATTTTTACATGAAAGAGATAAGTACATGGAGCATCCAAAAGGGAACCATAACCATTTGGCACCTCTTTCTGATGAATCTGGGCCTGTGCTCCTACCCTCAACAGCTTTGGGTTTCTAGTTTTTGATAAAAGAGACAAGAACAGATGAAAAGTGTTCCAAGAGACTTATATATTGTAGTATTAATAACAGAGAATAAGAGAAGTGTCCCTAGAACTAAATCAAATTATGGAAGAATTCATAAGGGTGCAATAGCAAAGTGTGACTGCCGTTAGAGAGCTCATCCCTTTGGATGAGCTTCTGGCAGGGGACAGGCTGTTTCTGAGTGGTTCTCCTCACTTTGTTCCTTCAGTATCACCCCCTCAGGTTTTCTGAGAATCATAGTGTGGTCAGGGTTGGAAGGGACCTTTGAAGGTCACCTGGTCCAACCCCCTGCAATGTGCAGGAACATCTTCATGGAGATTAGGTTGCTCAGCCACGTTCCACCTGGACATGAATGTTTCCAGGGATGGGCCATCCACCATTTCTTTGGACAAGTTGTTCCTATGTTTCACCACCCTCAATGGACATCTCTGTTACGGCAATGGAAGGACAGAAGGGAAGGAGAAAAGTCTCTAACTTCACCTTCTGCTTCTCTTGCACATCCCTCTGGGATGAAAATATGAGATAAGCCCTCTCCCTCCTAGACCCACTCCACTCCACTTCCCTCCTAGTCTGTATTTCACCTTTACGTCCTTTCCAACCCTCCTTCATTCTCTGTCCTATCTTCAAGCTCTTCATTGCTCAACTGACCCCTTCACTCACAAGGTCAGATTCCCATTTGGTCCATCTCAGATCCCATCCCAGTTCCTCTTGGAAAAGAGAAATAGATTAACTGCCCAGCAGAGCTTTGTCCCCAGCTGTCCTGAGCAGCACCCAAGTACACAGTGATGTCCTTGAAGCTGATGAGCAATACCCACATGGGCTGTGATCACTCACCTCCTTAGGTGGGAAGGGTGCTGGAAAACAGCAGTGGTCACAGACAACACAAAGAGATCTGCAAGCACTGGGAGATAATTCTGTGGCACAGCTGGTCTCTCTGCCTTCCATCAGGAGCAGAACACAGGCCCATCAGTGAAGCAGCTTTGGCATGGACAGTTCAGGGAGGTGAGCTGATGTCTGCACCCCAGTCACATGAGATGGGTGCAGGGCAGAGCTTGCTTTGGATCCACCCCTGGGGATGCTGGGGTGGCTCTCTCAGGAGGTAAGTGGGTGGCTCAGCAAAGTTTGTTGTAGGTGACACAAGTTCACCTACCACAGGAGATCCGTGTCAGCAGGACCTCTGTAGTCGTAGGATACTCTGGGTGTGTAAATCTACCAGGTCAGGTATCAAAACATGACCATCGTTGTTTGCAACAGGAACAGAACCTCTGCTCCCTCCTCACTGTTCATTGTCCTTGGCATTTTTGCTCTGCTCTGCCTGGGATCACAAACCCTGAAGGCAGCACCTTGGGACCAGCCTCTGCTTTTCACAGCCTGTCCCTGTTGGTGTACCTTGCCTGGAATCATGGAGCAAAAGGTAAGGCTGCCCCTGGCCTCTAAATTCTCCAGGATGAAGGATGATGGTAAAAGTAGTCAGTGCAGACCACAACTTTTGCAAGGAGATGCCAGGTGGGGGGAAATCCAAGCTCCTGCATTGTATGGTGGAGCTGTGACTTTCTACCTATGCAAACTGGGACAACATTGAAGCCTCTGCCAGTTGCTAAGCCATGAAAAATGCCCAGGTACAATTAAAGAAAGGAAAAGGTGCTTGTCTCTGTGGTCGTGTTCACAGCTACTGTTCATCCCAAAGGATTTTTTTTGTGCCAAGGAGAAACACAGGAATGAATCACTGACAGCAATGCCTCAAGGGAATTGCACAAAACACCAATATTTGGATCTATACACTTAAACACTCTCACTGATATATGCAGGAATGTGTTTGAAGAACGTATTTGCCATCTCTCATATTTGGCAATCTCTCTGAATCTATATCATGAATACTCCATATCAATGAATACTCCATATTAATTCTGATTTCCTCCACAGCTCAAGCACAATATTAAAAATGTTCAAAGGAAAGGAAGAAAATTGCAAAGAGCATTAAAAAAATAAGAATGCTTTTTCAGTGCAGACCGGTGGTCCATCCAGCCAAATTTTCAGTCTCTGTCCATTTCTAAACCATCATGCACCAAGACAGTGTCTTCCATGACACAGATGGAAGATGCCTTTGGGACTTTCAGAGTATTGTTGATTTCCCAGATCTTCAACAAAAAAGAAATGAAATGAGCTGCTTGGGAGAAGGAGAAGGAATGGAACTGTTCAATTTTTTAAATAGAGTAATCCTTCTCCTAAATGCAGTGATTTAAATTATATTAACAAAAAAAGTATGCAAATTAATGAATTAAAGCTATCTTGTACCCCAGTGAAATCCAAGACAGTTTTGTTATCTCAAGAAGGTCATGACTTTCCCCAAATTGAATAAACAGGACAACATTTGACCAACATTCTTTCTATCTCTTGGGAGTATTTAATCTTAAGATTTCTTGAGGTCCATGAAGATATAGGTTAAACGAAATCCTAATTACTAGATTTAAAAAGACAGCAGAATACACCAAAAGTATGGAAAACCTTCTTTCTTGTCTACTTTCTGTATCAGCAAAAGCAGAAGACATTTTGCCTTGCAAAACTTCATCACATAGTCCATAAACCCAAGCTGAAGAGCTTTGGGTGAATGAGAATGGGATCCAATGACTGTCCCTAACAGGAGAGTCCAAAGAGAGGACACAGGTTTTCACTGATACATTTGTGGGCCCTCTTGCTTTGTGAGCGTCCCAGTCTGTGCCTCTTCTAATTGCTTTCCCTACACCACTTGAAGTCCAATACACAGAAGAGAACCTACCAGAAAGCAAAATGGTTTGGATTTGCCTGATTTTATTACTTCATTTAAAGGAAATGTTAAAAAAACAAACAGCAGAGAATAAAAAGTGAGCAGTAAAGCAGATCCACAGGAATCATTTAAGCTCTTACAATCTGAAGTTTCAATAATGACACAGAAAAGGGTGGGTTTTTTCTTTTTAAATTCTGTTCAGTGTTGGCAAATATCTCTTTAATTTTATCTGTCTCTGCTAATTCTGTTTTCTCTGGGGATCAGCAGCCAAAGTACTGAAGCACTGCAAAAATGTTCTATCAAAGGCAGGAAGAAAAGAAGTAACTGAGAATCAGACAGAGCCAAGTGCGATGTGGCAAGATTTTGGGACTAGAATGGTTTTGAGGTTAATTTACAGCTAAACTGGATTAGCTAAGCCCAGACTTTGAATACAGGATGCTGCTGTGCTCTTATCCAAGTCCTAGCAGGGACTTCTACTCTCACAATGCTCAGTAAGATACAACAAGGTGCTGCACAAAGCAGATACAGTTGAGGACACTTAACACTTATAGCTGAAAATTCCTCTTTTCTAAGAGATAATTAATCAGTTTCCCCTCTTTTTTATTCTGAAATTTGGCATTGTGAAGCAATTTCTCTACCGTGAAGCATCCCTCCCTTCTCTCCAGCACACACTGGTTTTTAATGAGTTTGGCCATTTGTTAGCTGGAGAGAGCCAAAAAAATGTCCAGTTTCAGACGTTTTCCTTTTTTATTCTTTTTCCTTTTTTTTCATGGTGCTGGACAAGAATCTGGGGAGGGGAAGTGGGAATGAGGCATTTAAGTAGGCCTGTGTTTATGCATTAAAATCTAACTAAAGCTGGGGTTCTGCTGACTCCTGCCCAGAGTACTTTTGAATTCAGTACATTCAAAGAGATTTTTGATACCCACTTATGAACATCAGCAGGTAGCTTTTATATTTGTAAATTCTGTCTCAAGATCACCTTGTAATGTGTGCCCTTTATGGTAAAATCCCGTTTTCTTAGTAGCCCATAGTGATGAAGGTGTTGTCATGCGTGATCCTGACAGGTCTTCTTTAATTCTTATTCCAGTTAAAAAAGTAAAGTCCATGGCATCATCTCGAAGTGTTCGAACACATGCAGATGTGGTGTTTGGGGACATGGCTTAGTGGTGGACTAGCCAGCGTTGGGTTAATTGTTGGGCTCACTGATCTTTCCAACGTAAATGGTTCTATGAGTGTCCACTTTGGGCTACCCATTGCCTCTCCTTACTGCAGAGCTCTTACACTGGCACTGACACTACGGGGGCTGGATTTCTGTGTTTTCTCAGTCATACTCTGTGGGAGAGGGTGTCTTGCACTGTCTCAGCACAGGGCACATTGCTAAGATAAACAAGCGTTAAACAACAGCATGAGACAACTGGGAAATTTTACACCCTCCCAAACCCTTCACCTAGGGATTGCAGGGGATGCCACTGAACAAGCATGACTCGAAAATTATCTCAGTGCAGCCTCTGTGCTGTGGAGGACTGGGAGGACACAAACAAAGTCCAGCAGATGCTGAGGTCTTGGTTCAGACCATAATCACTGGTCCTGGTGAGGTTCTGGCCAGGCCCAGGATCCCAGTGTCCAAGGGGCTGTGCAAACATGCAGCTGGAGAAGCTGCCCATGCTCCACAAATCTTCCCATTCTGCTGCTGGACTTTCTTTGTTTGCTGTATTTCACAGTGTGAACTGGTGATGCTGCCAAAGGAGAGGTCCCTTCCCTCTTTGTCCTAAGCTTGCATCTCCTGCCTGCCAAGCTTGGGAGCAGCTGCTCATGTGCTGTGTGGTGAAATGGAATGGAGAAATAATCCAGGTTTATGCAAACTGAACAGGAGGGAAAAAAGAAAAAAAAAAAAACCTAAAAAAAAACCCCCCACCAAATATTTAATCTCCTCATCCCCTCCTTGCTGCCATCTGGCAGAAGGGCTCAGACCCCCCAGTCTGGCAGTGATATCATCTGTGCCACACCTCAACAGCTCCATCCGCAAGGTGGCTGTATTTCACAGCTGAGTATTTGTCCTTACTCTGGGTACACAGTCCCTCTTATCTTCAAGGAGAGTTTCTGATTTGGATGTGGCTCTTCAGCCAGAACAAAGCTCAAAACATGAGAAGTCAGAATTTAGGCTCTGAGGTCCTGAGTCAGGCTGCCTAACCAAAGCGCCAGGTTGGAAATGTCAGTACTACTGTGAAAATGTCAGGGCTACTGCACTGCCTGCTTCAGGAAAAGAGGAAAACAGGGCGCCCATGGAGGGCAGCTTTGATCTTAAATGGACTGAACCTCATTCTCAGGGATTTTAGCCCTCTTAAAACTTGTGATGACCCAAAGCCTAGTTTAGGTACCTTCGGAAAATTCTTGAACTTAGGTTATGTGTTCCTAGATGTATATGTTAATGCAGTGCTGCTGTTAAGAATGAGCTCAAGGTACAAAGTAAGATGAATATTTAATTACTGTGTATAAGCACTTCTGGAGAAATGCAGAATATACTCTGTAAATAATAATAGTATTAACAACCATCTTTTCAACTTATTTCAGATGTTTCCCTGCAATGCATCAGAGCTTTCCTCCCCAAATATACATTTTACAATTACTTTAATGCAATGGATGTTAAAAAACAAAAAAGGCTTTTCAAAATCGCCTGCTGTGCAAAGTGATTTTCCAATTCTATATTAGTACAGTCTGTTTGGAAAGGTTTTGGTTCTGGCAGAACAGGAAGGATTGGACTTTTAATTTTAAAACAAAAATGCTGCAGATGGTGGGACCTTGTGGTATCTAGCCACCTTTGGATTTCAAGCAAATATTTAGGGAAAAATTCTGATAGAATAAGCCAAAGAGTAATCAGATGGTAAGCGCTTCCAGATGATGGAATTTCAGCATTTGTCTTCTGAGTACTCTGCAAAATCTCTGTCTCCCTGCTGCAATAAACTGCCAATATCTGGCAATCTATTTTGGAAGAAGATGGCATTTAATTCCAGTTCCTTCAGTGGGAGCTAATTCCTTATTCAGATTAATGTATTTTAGTTCTTTTGCAACTGTCTAATAATAAGTTCCAAAAAGAGTTTTTCAAAGCCCTGTCAGAGACTTGGAGTGAGAAAAAGTTGCAGTGGACTTGAGAAGAAGCCTAGATTTTCCCCATGGTTATTCTGGGAGGTTTTTTCTCATGTCAGTGCAAACACAGATTATTCCCTAGGATTTTTGGAAGTGCTTCACCTGACATGAGCCTTTTCTCTAAAGACCTCTAGATTTAGCATATTCTCATGCTTACAGAAATTTCATGGAACTTTTTTTTGGGTGATTTGAAATAAACATATAGTGGCATCCAACTCACCTAATTTTAACCATCTGAAAGGTTAATGCATAATAAGAATATTATTTCTCTGGTCCATGATGTCTTTGAATGGTGAGTTTGTCCTCTCCTAATGTAAATGTGTAAAAAAACTGAAATGAATTTCTCCTGGAGGTTCACCCTTCTATCCTCTCATTGCACATTGGGCCCACTTTGATTGCTGAATAGAAAAGGGCTCAAATCAGAGGACACAGATGTGTTCCTATCATGACTCTCTGCATGAGCACCCACAAATCGCTCCATCACAGACCCTCAGTGGCAGGGTCACAGCCTGATTTTGAAAACCAGACCAGGTCCCATCCACTGCAGCAAAGGCCCTGATGTTGTGGACAAAAAGAGGAGAAGAAATGGCCCGACTCCACAATTCTTTTCACAAACATCACCAGCCATTTCCTAGACACTTGGTCTGCAATCATGCTCAAGTTGGACAAGGAATAGTAGGAATGATCCAGCTGACTATTTCATAACTCTCCTGTTCAACTAAGTTTTAGGACTGTCTGCTAATTTTTCCCTGGCACAACCAGAATACAATTAAGAAATGACAAAATTCAAGAGGACAAAACAGAGCCAATTTGTGGCATTAGGGGTATGAGGATTTTCAAATTTGAAGTGCTGGGGAACAATCAAACAATGCACAACATGGCAAAAGGACTTTTAGAAATCATCCAAATCCAAATCGAATCACCCATCAAAAATCCACAGTCAGCACAAAACTCCAGAAGAGGACTTGTTTCATTCTAGAAAGATAACAAAAGGACCAAAGAAAAGAAACATTCCATCAAGGCTTCCCTGATAATTTACCACAGCCTCCAAAGCACTGCTCAAGCTCTACACAGGGAACTGTGTGTATCCTGCTGAGCTTGATCTGCAAGAAGGTGAAGCAGGAAGGAGAACATTGAGTACTGAAATGTTTGTACTTGCAAAGCAGTATCAGAATCAGAAGTGAAAGTAAGTGCCCTTTCTCTGGGGGCTGCAACTCCAACTTCAGCATCAACTTTGTGTTTGACCTTGGTCGTGTCATTTCAGTGCTTCACCTTCACTTTGAGATTTGCAGAACTCAGCTAACAGGAACCAGTTTTTTGCACTTTGGACACCAGAATGCAAAGAGAGCTCTTCAGAAAATGGTTTTATTTTCTGCTCAGCTTTCTAACTGCTCTGGATCTGTCTGTGTAAATTCTGTGACTCAGCTGCTGCTGACATGTCCTCCTTGCTTAACATTATCTGTGAACTTCACTCCTGTGCAATTCAATTCCGTTTCCCGATAATTAATAGAGATGTTATATGAGACCAGACCTAACACAAATTCTCCAGATACCCTGCAAGATACCTTCCATAAACTTGTTACATTATCATTTATCATGATTCCTCATTTACAATCTTTCAGCCGGTTTCCACCCCACATGACTGATTTCCCATCCAAGTCAATCTGAATTAATTTCCCTATTAGGGTTTTCTCATAATCCTGCACAGGCCAGGGAATGGGTTAGACTGACCTTATAAAACTTTTATGTCTTTGACCTCTTGATGTTACACAGAAGAGGGTCATAAAACTCCAACAGCTCTTTGAATTTCTCCAGCATCACCACAGCTCTCCTTTATGATGGGAAAAATCAATGCAAAGGAGAAATCACAGCAGAATATGAATTCTTGAATGCATAGCCCTGCACCAAAACCACCATCCCACACCCCAAACTGCTCCTTTACCAAACAACATCTGAAATGTTGCCCTCTGTGTCCAGTGTATCCTCATTGAAGAGGCTGTGGGGAAAACCAATTCAAATGGTTTTGGTGTGAATCTGAGTTTTTTGAGCTTAATCCTCAGCTATTCCTTATCCTGGTTACCTTTTTTTAGCTGCTCTAAAGGAAATGAAAGCACATCCCATTCTGCCTTATTTTTCCTTGTTATTTTTGCTACTTCAAAATGTAATTGAGCTCTCCACAACAAAAGTATCAGAATAGTTCCTAAAGGAGCTTTGTTCAGATCTGTTAAGTAGTGACAAATGACCTGTTTTAACTTGCCTTTTAAGGTGAATATTGTGATGAAAAGACCATGGATCTTACGCAATTACAGCATTTGGCATTTATATAAGACAAATTTCCCTTCATGGATGTCCTCTTTCTCCCACTTCCAATATCTGATATTTGAGGCAAGAAGATGGTAAAAGTTGTAATGATACCAGCTTTATTCTTCTAGGAGTTAAAAAAAAAAAAAAAAAGCCACCCTTTTCTTTAAAATTGAATTCCCCAAACCAAAACATGAAATGCTTTATAAGAGCAGGGGAGCTCTTAAGCTTGTCAAGCTTGTGAAATTTATTTTAGGGTATATACCTAAAGCCTAATGCTTGTGCTAATCTCGAAGCCTGGGGAAAGAAAGGAGTGGTGAGACATTTGCAAATCTTCAAAAATATTCACATTTCTCTGCTGGTGTCCCAAATTTCTATGCAATTTACAATGACAAATCTGTTCTGCACCAACTGGGTGACCAGTGTTTTCTACATGCAGTAGTTGGGAAATCAGTTATGGGCAGGAAAATTAAGGTTAGTTAACAAAGAAACACCACTGTTAGAATATTTATTAACATTCCAGCCCCTCCTGAAGAGAAGTGGTCTTGTCATCTAAATGCAAAAGTCTACATAGTGAAATCTCTCTTGGGGAGTGTTTTGTGCTTAACTGTGAATAAAACCTTACTCAAGGAGTCAAGAACATGAACAAACTGAGCTGTGGATTGTAGGGGAAATTTGTTCATGAATATTTCCATGTTGCATCTACTGGGCACTGAGTGTGTTAATGTATTTAGTTAATGTATTAAAACCTGCACTAAGAAATCATCCTGGAAAATGGTTAGGAAAAGGTGATTTATATTTAAGTCACAGGCTCTGACAAAGAGATGGAATTGCATCGTGAAATACTGCTAACATCTTTCTTCTTAATGAACTGCACAATTTTTTACAAACTAAACTAGCTTGGAAATGGAAGCCAGGATAACTTGTCCCATCAATACAGTGCCTCGGTCTACAGTGTAAAACTGCATTAAC
The DNA here is from genome assembly GCA_026261815.1 of Monarcha castaneiventris obscurior. Lineage (NCBI taxonomy): Eukaryota > Metazoa > Chordata > Aves > Passeriformes > Monarchidae > Monarcha > Monarcha castaneiventris. Next base: position 31,658,668 of record JAMPIT010000624.1, on the reverse strand, counting down.
AAGAGCCATAGCACCCTCCTGGGGGGTAAATTTGTGTGCAGGGGGACTGGGCTGTGTCCTCAGCCAGCTGGGTGCCTTTATTTCGCCACGATTTTCCTTCCCTAAAGTTTGAACATGGGAAAACACTTCCTCTTAAAGTGACTTTGGTTTTTCCCTCCTTTACTTTCTAATCTAAAGTATAACACATGAGAAAAATATTTTTGGAATCATTTTGAAAGAGTACCTAAAAAGAACCATTTTAATTAAAAAAAAAAAAAAAGGGAACATTTTGTTAGGGTCATGTTAAAATGAAACTGTGGGAACCTGCTTTTCTCTTTCCATCCTCCAAAATGAAATTAGGGGCAGCATGGACATTGTTTCAAAAATGCTTTTGGTTTCAAGAGTACTGTAACTTCAGATAGAAAAAGATTCAGCTGAAGATTTTTGGGCCAGCCAGGTCATGCATGATTTAGTCCAGGTAATGCAGCATTTAGAACAGAAGCAGCAAAACCCCTCATGGCCAATGCTGAATTGTAGCACCCTTTAGGAAGCTGTTGACACATGCAGAAATGCAGCATGCATGTGGTAAGAATAACACCTGCCCATCAGGCTGACAACACTCATGTAACGCTGGGGAAACAATTACAAGAGTTGTGAGGAAAACAAGAACCTGTCTTATATGAGGGCAGATTTTCTGTCTTGTTTCAGTGCCAGACTTGGGCACGAGGTTTGGATGCCCCCTGAACTGGCTCTGTGGGTGATCTTTATCCTTACATATTGTGAGAGGCTACATGTCAGGTGTTTGGGCTTCCCTGTGGGACAATTTAATGGGGCCTCCCAGGTGTCCCACCACTAGCACAAGGAAATGACTGTGGCAGACTGGAGATGGATCTTTAATCCCCCTTGCATACCCTTGCTTACACTGCACTGCACTCAGAGTCTCAGTGGTGTGTGTTGCCTTCAAAGGTGTGGGGCAGGCAGGCAGGACTGCCCTTTACCTTCTCAGATGCCCTCAGCACAGACAAGCAGGCTTTAGAGCTTGTGAAATTTATAAAGAAGAATTTTTCTGCAAGACACCAAAATATTTGCCATCATATGTACTCAGGAAACATTACACATATAGTGCCAACTAGTTTTTTTAGCTATAGACCTTTATCAGACCAAAACTTTCTGCAAATTAGCCAGCTAGTGACATGCCAGTCTCACAACCCATGATCACCCAGCAGTTCAGAGGTAGTGATGCCAGTTTGCAGGTAAGAGTGGACTGGAGGAAGGTGTGTTTCATGGCAAAACAAACCTGGAGAGAAAAGCTGATGTGGCCAGCTCACAGCTGTGAGTGCTGTCTGGTGTCTCGCAGAGCTGCTGCTGGGCATGCAGAAATGCTGTTGTGTAGGAATTGCCTACCAATGTGTGAGTGGTGCTACGGAGAAGAAAAAACTTCAGCAAAATTTCATACCAGAGCTGCCACCAAAAAAATGATTGCCAGTTTGTCCTTGAGCTGATTCCACAGTAAATCTTTTTAGCTGGAAATCTTCCCGCTGCCACCAGCTCACCCCTGCTAGTGTCATCAAAGGTCTCCAGCACTTCACCTTAATCTCCTGCTCCCAAGTGGCCTGACCGGTGTAAAAGTGAGGCTAATTCACTCCCAGCTAGTCCAGGGCTAGGGCAATGACATGTGCCACTGCATGTGATCATCTCTGCAATGCTCAGGAGCTCGGTCACTGCTCTCTCCCTTTGTAGGATGCTTCACAGCCTCACTTCCAAGAACTTCCTTTCCTGCCTATTCTCCACATGAGCACCTTGCACCTTGGTAGGTAGGAAAACAGAGAGCAGGACAAATATTGTGAGAAAAAGAGGTATAAAAGACTTTATAGCTTGCTCCTTCGGCCTCTTGTTGTCTTCCCCTCTCCTTTCCACCCCACACAGCATCTACTTTCCTACATTGTTGAAGATTTTCATTTGTATTTAAAGCTGTTTTACTGTTCAAGTCCCAGCCACGTCTCAGTGTTTGCAGTTTGAAGGGGCAGTGGATGTGGGGCCTGCATAAATTAAAAGCCTTCAATACAAATGCGAGATCACGGTTTCCCCAACTCAGTTCACGTCTCTTGGAAAACCAGTCAGGTTTTTTTTGACTGTGACTTCTGTAAAAAACACTGCACCGAGTGCATAGAGGTCTTTTATCTCAATGTCTGAAGAGGCTTAATATGGGTTTTTGCTCTTAGATTACTATTTTCCAAATGCCTAGCCCAGCCTTATCTACCTCATTGTTTGCCAACTAAGATATGTATGTAAATGCATACCCACATATGCATAAAGGATGCTAAATAATTTAAGAACTTCTTTTTGGCCAAATTTATCAATCTAATTTTGTGCTTATAAAGTTACTCTCACTTTTACCACGGAATGTATATGAGAATCTCCTCTCCTCTCCTCTCCTCTCCTCTCCTCTCCTCTCCTCTCCTCTCCTCTCCTCTCCTCTCCTCTCCTCTCCTCTCTCCTTCCTCTCCTCTCCTCTCCTCTCCTCTCCCTCTCTCTTCCCTCTCCTCTCCTCTCCTCTCCTCTCCTCTCCTCTCCTCTCCTCTCCTCTCCTCTCCTCTCCTCTCCTCTCCTCTCCTCTCCTCTCCTCTCCTCTCCTCTCCTCTCCTCTCCTCTCCTCTCCTCTCCTCTCCTCTCCTCTCCTCTCCGTCAGATTATAGGAAGATATCATGTCAGTGTAGAAACATTGGCAAGCATTAACCAACTATTTAGTAAAGGAAATAAATGTGTTTTTATGTCCACAGAGGACTGTCTTTTTTAGGAAGAAGGCAAAGTTCTACTGGACTTTCTCCCTTTGGCAAGCAGATGACATCCATCCCAGATCCACAGGGATGAGCCATTGTTACTAGCAGAAGGGATTTGTAATTGCATCTTGCTCTTCTCTCCTCCTAAACAACCTTCCAATTGCTTCTTTATTATTATTCACATCAAGGCCTGGCACTGCACAAAAGGCCATGTCCCCCTGCAAGTGCTGACAAAACTAAAAAGTGGAATAACTGGGAGGGAAAGGCAGGAAGCAGACGACCAAGGTCATCCAAAAGGTCAATGGAGAATATTTTCTTTGCAATCTTCTATATTGCCACTGCTCTCAACTGCTGGATGGGAAGGAATGTGTGCCACACCCAAGGAACTTGCTGTCTGCACCCCTGGTCAGCTGAAGGTGGAATTTCCCTCAGAGACTGACAAGGAAATTAAGTCCTGAACTGAGGAACGGCAATGAAAAGCCCACCCAAATACTTGTTCTTGTTTTGATAGGTCTCTGCTGCCTTTCTGCTGTTTGTTTATGTTGGAATATCATGGTACAGGTTAACCCAGTTTCATGTCCCTGGTGCAGTCAGGGCTCATAGTCTGGCCTTGGTTTTACAAAACAGAGTTATCTCAACACTTGGTCTATCAGAGCCAAGGAAGAGACCATTCCTAATGTACTGAGCAAAGGAAGGAGTAGGGAATTCTCCTAAAAATGCAAGGAAACACTTAATTTCTTGCCCACACTGACCAGACAGGCTGCCTGATCACATCCTCAAGAACTGATATCTGCAGAGATGTCTCCCAGCAAGGGCACAGCTCCACTAGCCCATCCAGGTGAGGAGGGTCAGGAGCCCTCCCCAGTGCTGCCGGACAGTACGGAAACACAGCTGGAAGAGTAAAAGGGTCTTTTTTCCCCCAAATAAGTTTCCCAATCTGTGAGCCAGAAGATGCTACTAACCTTCAAACATTTTCCACTTGCTTTCATGCTACTGAGCAGCTATTCTGAGCTCAGCCTGCCCCATCCTGTCTTCCTCTGAGAGGCTGAGATGAAAACTATCTGCAGCCTCCAGCCTCCTTCTTCTGATCTTCTCCCTGCACGTTTTATTATTTTGCTTTGACTTGGTAGCTTTTTCCAGCCACCAAGCACAAGATCCTGAGCCACGTGCTCGGATTGGGACGGGTGGTATCACAAATGGGTGCAGAGCCACACTGCCTCTAAGGAAACATCTGCTCGTTCGAGTTAGGGCAGTCTTACAATCCAACTGATTTTACTGAAGGAATAATCAGGGTGTGGATATTATTGGTGCATAGATGATTACTCTGATGTAGGTGAGCTCTGGTTTCATGTCTTCCCCGTCCCATGGAGGTGGCCCGTGCCTCAGGGACATCTAAGGAGGGATTAATCTTAGAGCAGTCAGAAAGACTCCACAAACGTAAATGGAGAAAGACTAATTTAAAAATACAGTTGTTAATGTGAGAAAAATTGAGAATCTGGCCAGTAGCAAAACTGCAATTAGCGGTTTCAAGATGTTAAGTGAATGCAAGTAACGCTTCAGCTTAAGCAAGAGCAGATTCAATATCCAGCTGATGCATTTATCACAAATGTGGTAATAAAGATTTCTGGTTTATTGGCTGCTATTTCACCTAGTGTTCATAAATGACTGATAATTAATTGAAGGCAGTATTACAGAAACCAATCTGCTGACAAAGGTTCCTTAAAACCAGCAGTTGACATATTTATTTTGATCTCAGACAGGCAAGTTCTCAGTTATTATCTTTTCTCAGACACAGTAGCAAATAAACATGAAAAGAAATAAAGAAACAGTAAAGATGAAATGGCTGAAAAAATGTTTTTATGCTGGTTTTTTTACCCTTCCAGATAAGGACTCTGTTCAGAAATAATTTTCAGTATTTTTGTTTGCAGTTTTTTTGGTTTTTTTCTGGAAGAGGACAGCAAATTTTCTGTGGTTATAGGCGAATCAGGGTCAAAAAGCAATCTCTTCCCTCATATTTCATGGTACACGAGAAATAATCCTCACATAATCAAGAATTCTCTTTATACCAACAAATAAATGGTACCTCAGACCACATTTTGAGGGCACAATGTGCTCACTTCTAAGAACACTATGCACCGTCACCAGCAGGATGGAGCAGATTTACCAACCCGGAGTGGGCTCGTTCCCATGCTGTCTCCCAGGTCATGCCCAGTCACTGTTCTGGAAATCTCAACTGACAGAAGCAATGCTGATATATGCCAAAACTTGAGATTTAACAGTTTGATGACTGATGGTGAGTGCTCAGTGTAGATTTGCCCAGTCTATGCAAATTAGGGCACAGTCCCGACCCCAAGCACAGGAACATCATTTTTACATCCTGAAGTGAGGAAAACATGAGCACTGTTTCTACAGGAAGTATCTCAAAAGTCTTTGTCAAGGCTTCGTACATCCAGCTTTGTTTTCCTGCTCTGCCACAGTCTATCTGCATGACCTTGGGCAAGTCACCCTCTGGCTAGGCTGCAGACTGCAGTGAACAGGCTACTGTGTCCCCAAAGCAAAGGGAGCTGTCATTTTTCTGTAGCCTGGGTCACCTGCACTAGCCTTCAATGACCCCTGAGTTGCCAGAGTGGACTTTAAACCCATCTCAGGCATTGGAAGCCAGCCTGCAGTTTGTGCTCTGCATGTGAATGCTGTATCTCTGCTCCTTCTCTGGTGAGTGGACACCAACTTCCTGACTTACAGAGGGATAGTGAAAGTAGAAGTATTTAGGGCTATAAGTTCTTCCAACACTACAGCAAGTAACAGTTAAACAATTATCCTTCACATCCAGATTTCCTCAGGAAAAGCCAAGCAGCTTCATCAGATTTTGCAGCCCAATAACAGCTGCTTCAAAGCCGGAGCAGTTTGCTGAAACCTGCTTGAGTGGTTCCCACAAAGTTCCCGTGGGAAACCTGCCAAGAACTTCAGCCAGCCTCACCTGAGATGTTTGAACCTATCTGGCCTCCATCAGGGGATGAGAAGAGAGACAAAGTGAAAGCTACTCACAAGGCTTGAGGGAAATAAAAACCTACAGGGTGTTTTTGCAGCTCCCAGATGGAGCAGGAGTGGAACAGCTCAACACTGTCATTGTGGTTCCCAGACCAGCACAGTTTGACACTTGACCCATGCCAGCTGCAACCTAAACACATCTGGGGCAGCTTCATGGTTTGTAAATCCCCATATGGTTCTTAGAAGAATTTTGTTCAATCTGAGGCTGCTATTAAGAGAACAAGACAGAGCAAAACCTACCAGTATTAACCAAGCAATGTGACCATTGGGAAAATGAGGTGACCTAGAAATCTTGGAGGGTCCTAAGGGTGCAAGAAAGTTTAGCTGAGAAGAATCTCAACAGCATGGACCAGTGAATGTGATGAACACTGGCCCATACTGAATAAGGGCTGGCAGATTTGGCCCTCTTGTTTGCAGTCCCGTGAGGTTTAGCCACAACTTTTCCTTAGTGTCACAACTCAAGTGCGAAGAAATAAAAATCCCCACAGATAAAGCCACAGGGGTTGTTTCCCTTCACTGAACATACAGAAGCTCATCTACCCAAGTGGGTGCAGCATCCCAGATGCTTCTGGTTAAACACAACGAGACACCTCAAAACAAGAAATACAGGCCTGAGTTTCTACAACCTTTTCTCATAGGTGCAAAGAGAGGAAGGCCAGTAAACAGTGTGGGAGCTGGGATTAAACCAAAATTTTGCCCCTAGTTTGTCGGAGATCATGACATGTTGCCCACGCCTTCCTAACCCTTGGTAGATGGGACAACAGAAATGACAGAGATGAACTAGTGAATTAATTTATACAAAACAGTAATTTAATCCCAGCAGCTGGAGCCAAAGAGACCTGAGAAGGTGAGTCTCTGCAGACACACCATTGCTGAAGACCAGCCCAGGTTCAGGGCTGACCATAGCTCCATAACAGAGTCCTTATCACATAAGAAGAAGAAAAATTGTGGCAATGTGTGTTTCTCTTTTTCAGTAAAAGCAGGAACTCTCCCTATCCACAGAAATGGGTTGTAATTGCTGGCTTTTCTCTGAAGTGCAGTCACAGACTTTGGCAGCTTTACCTTTTTTCACTGGGAAGGGGGCAGAAAGCTGCCTGCTCTGTCCAGCTTTAAACTGAGATACTTAAGGGCATTTATTCCCTCACCTAGAAGATGATACACAACTCCTTGGGGGATTCAAGGTGCTGGGCTGATGTTTGGCAGTGGTCAGAGTTAGACTTCTATGTTATGGGAAAACCTTTCTCTCTGTGTGAATTATCTGGCAGTCCAGTAAGTAACTAATCCAGACCACATTATCTTTTCCTTTGCTTTTATCTTTAAAGAAAGAGGAGCTGTAGGCAATCTTCTAATTAAAAAAACACATTGCAAGTGACTGCATCCTAGTTTTGACAAGCTCAGTTAGGGTCTCTCTACAGAAGAAAATTAACCTGGATTGAGAGAGTAGGGTGACTATTTCTATATAAAGCTGGTTTATAACACTGTTAGTCTAGATTATCAGTGTTCTCCACTGAACTACTTTAATCTTAATTTTAAAAATAAGCAAAATGTAGAGGATACACTTTAATTCTGCAGTGGCGGGATTGCCTTTGCTGCAAACTGGAAGCTAAAATTTGTTCAGGGATATTTAATCCACAATAACTTCTTTTTCTGAGCACTCTTTGCACTCAGGACTTTCCAGCAGTGGGAAGGACACCTTTTCATTTCCACACACTCAACTCAGGCAGCCACAACTCTGTACAATGCAATTACTGTAACATCTACAGCCACGGGACCAAATCCAAGCTGTTTCACCTGGCACTTTTACTGAAGAAAAAAGACCAATAAAATCAATCTATGTCTCTGCTTCAGATTTTGGAACAGGGACGGACTTCATGGATTTTTTTTCTGGTAAATATACAGTAAGAAACAAATTAAAACTTCAGGATCTTAGTGCTGATACTTGCAAGAGCACCTCCCTTACTCCTGAGGAACTCTTTGAAAAAGGGGGACAGGTAACCCCAGAGATCTCTGGTTTACAAGAAGGAGCATATCCTCTTCCCTATGACCTGAGCCGTGAGTAAATAATGTCCTAGGGAGTTTGTTACACTCTGTTAAATAAATCCTGCCTCTGGTGCAATGCCCAGGGGAGTCTGCAGATATACCGTAATCCACAGAAACTTCTTTCATGAGCCACCTGCAAACTTTGTGCCTTATTTACTCACAGCAGGCAAGTCCTGGTGAGCGGAATTGCTCCAGATGGGAGGGAAAGCAGATGGGTGCTCGTGTGCCAGGGAAATAGTCCTGAGATAATTTGTGCCAAATTGTTTATTCTTTTAATTGGGGGACTGAAACTTCTTTCACCTTTTACCTTGTTTCAACTTTGCTGGAAGCCTCTAGCTGGTGGGATCCCTCCCAAAACTCCAGCCCACCCATCAGTGACAGAGTTAATAATTTTCACACTGAGAGAAAAAAAAAAAAAATCCCACTTCCCTTCACCTTCTTTGCATGCACATAAAGAAGGCAGGACACCTGAAATTGCTTCTGGCCCAAACCTCCTGCTGCCCCTACAGCACTGGCAGGGGCAGGGAGACACAGGACCTCACTGTGCCTTTGAGGAAAGCTTTTTCTGGCCACATTAAAGACAAATTATTCCACCACAGCAGTAGGGTTGGAAAAGGTGATAGTGCAAACCAGCTCTCAACCCCCCACCGACCTCCTGTCCCTTTTCCCCCATGTATTGAACCTTCAAGGCATTGCAAGGTCTGCCGGTGCTCAGGCTCTTCTCTGCTCCCTTCTTCTCCTGCTCCAGCAGCGTCCAGTCCCCCACCCTCCCTCCTCACCCAGAACAAAAGCAAGGCACCGGATTCAGCTGCTTCACGAGGAAAGCCCAGATCACACACATTTCGATAGAGAGAGATAGATATGAATATATTTCTCTTTGCTGTTTAGGACAAGAAATGAAGTGCTGCCTCTTTAATTGGCAAAAGCATGCAGTAAGAGCATACCTTTAATTTAGTGTTGGGATAGCTCACTTGCACCCTGGCTGTTGTCTTATTGGAGAGGGCAGCCTGCCTCAGATCCTCTAGCACTGAAATAATATCATCCAGCACGCATTTCTTATCCTGATTTCTCAACACACACAGATGGGAAAAAGTATAATTATAGCCTTTGTAGTTCACCTTCATTTCCAGCACGGCTCGGTGGATCTGCAGGATCACATCAGCCTGATGCAAAATATTGCCTCCGGGTTTGGAGAGGAGAATCACCCTGCCATACCTCCCCGGGGTGTGCAAGTCCGAATACAGCTGGCTTTTGGATTGATCGAGGGAGAAAAGGCTGCTGGCTAAGCTCCTCTCGATCTTGGCCAGGCTGTGGCTGGGGGCTACCAGGCTCTCCAGGTCAGTGTCAGGCTGGAAGCGGTTGAGCAGGCTGAAGCCGAAGATGATGGTCAGGACTGCGGGCACAGTGAGGAAAAACACCGGATGCCTGCTCACGAATAAGCCCAGCTTGTAGAAAAACGACTGGAGCCCTCTGTGTATCACCTGCCGCAGCATCCTCCACCAGATCCAGCCTGCAGATGCTCCTGGCCGTCTTAGAAAGCACATGTGACATGTGTAGCTCCTTACCCCTTCCTGCCAGTTTCCCTTTCTCTCTCCCTCTCTCTCTACTACTCCTTTAAAAGACTGCAGCAAGTTGCAGCAAGACAGCCAAATATTGATCAATGGGGTGTGTGTGTGCGTGCGGGTGTGTGTGTGTGCCGGAGATGGAAGGGACCGGGCAGGGGAGGGAGGAGGGGGGGGGTCCTTGCCTTTTTTTCCCTCTTTCTCTCTTTTTTTTTTTTCCCCGCTCTCCTCCCTCCCCCTAAGCCAGGCAGCATCGCCGCTCCCCTTCCCCTCCCTCCCCTCCCTCCGGTGCCCCCCTTTCTCCGGCGAGGCTCGGGCGTTGCACCGGGAGCGCTGCCGGCTCCGCAGTGCCCGCTCCGCTCCGCGCCCCGCGCAGCCCCGCGCAGCCCCGCTGCTCCGGGAGGTGCGGGCAGCGCTGCCGCTTTCCCCCATCCGCCCCTTCGCACACACACACACACGGAATCCGCCGGGGCCGGAGGATGATGCTGCATTTTAACGTCCCCCGACCCCTCCGTGCCCCTCCCTCGCTCCCCCTCCCCAATAAGCTCGGCCCGGAGTCTTGGCGATCCGCTTCCCCACAGCGGCAGCAGCAGCAGCAGCCACCGCGCTCCCCTCTCGTCCCCCGGCTGCAGCAACCCCACGCCGTACTCCTCTCTCCATCCCCCGGCTCCGCGGCTGCTGCATCTCCTCGCCGCGCTCCGCTCCCATCCCGCTGTCCCACCGCATGCCCCCGCAGCGCTCCGCTCCCATCCCGCTGTCCCACCGCATCCCCCCGCAGCTTTCCGCTCTCATCCCGCTGTCCCACCGCATCCCCCCGCAGCGCTCCGCTCTCATCCCGCTGTCCCACCGCATCCCCCCGCAGCGCTCCGCTCTCATCCCGCTGTCCCACCGCATCCCCCCCGCTCCCGGCTCTGCCCCATCCGCGCTGTGGCTCTCGGGGAGGGAGTGGGACACGCGACACACGGCATACACCGCTCCAGGCAAAACTCCCAGCCCAAATTCCTCCTTTCCCCCATTTGCTGCCCGGGGTCGCCCAGGCAGAGCTGCCCCGTGCTCCTACGAGGAGGAGGGTGACCCCGGGGAATGCTGGACACAAGGGGAGGGAGGGGCGAGGAGCTGCTCCTTTCTGCTGCCCCACACCCTGGCACATGTCCCTCGGCCAGCTGCTCTCTCAGCAGTGACCCAGGAGAGGTAGGACACATCTCTTGACACCCTCCAGCTGAAAAAGAGATTTTCCAAGCAAAGACACCAGCAGACCATTACATAAGAGGAGTTCTGCAGGAATTCTGCATCTCCTTTGGACCAAAGGAGAGCAGCAGAGAAATGCATTTGCAGCAGGCAAGCTGCCCACCAACTCTCCAGACAGCAAGGTCTGCTCCTCTGGGAGCCTACGCCAGGACTGCCCGGGACAGCAGGTCCAATCCCAGCAGAGCTGTCAGCCCCTTGCAGGAAAGGCAGGAGGAAAGGCAGGCTGGATTTACAGGGCTTTATGCTTAACTTGTAATTCTAAATCCCAGAAACGTAACTAAAAGCAAAACCCAAAAATGCAGATCTCTGCTTGGTGTCTCCCCATTCACCAAATTTCTGTTATGTTTTAGCGAGTTTTGTCAAGCAGAAATTATTTATTATGAGATGGGACCAAGGACACTGCAAAGTCTGAGAGAACAAGGCTCTTCCATAATAAATCCCCACAGAAACAGGAGGGTGAGTGGAAACTGGGGAGCTCAAAAATGTCAGTAGCAGCCCCTGTCTGATTCAGTACTAGACAAACAGCAGGCTGCACTCAGCTTGAAGTATTTATCAATGTTTTGGAGAAGAAACAGAATATTCAGCAGTCCCTTTCATGCTGACACCCCTTCTACACATGCTTCTACTGCTACTAATGGTTGGACTTGATGATCTTTGAGGTCTTTTCCAACCTTAATCATCCTCTGACTCTATGACTCTGTGTGGATGAACAGGACTGGAGGAGAAGGAGCCCATCTGTGACGGCTTTGGAGGGCCTGCGCTAAGGTGCAGAGACAGTGATTCACATTGGGAGCCTGAAGTCCTTCAGAAGTGTGGAAACAACTGCCTTGGTAAAACTGGCTTAGTTTTTAGGTATTTGATTGGATGCTGCAAGCACATCAAGGCTTTCAAATTCAGGCTGTTTTTATTTAGTGGCCTAGATATTGTTGATCTGCAAATGTGGACAAGAGTTCTTACAGGTAACAAGAAAGAGAGGTCTAAGGTGGGAAGTTCTGTAGAAAAAACCCTGTCAGCCATCTATTTGCTCATCATAAGGTACTGCCTTCCTCAATAACCCCAGGAAATGCTAAGCTCCATTGGTACATATTACAGCTCTTTGTCTATTTTATGATGTACTTATGCCAATGGTTGAGTGAATAAAGTCTAAATGCAAAGGCTTTATCTCACACACAGAAGTGAGACCTTGAGTGGGAACCCAGAGCCTGATTCCTAATTTCTACACGTTCAGGCTTCTAACAGCCCTTGACAGAGTATGTGACCATGTCTAAGCTGTGGGTGGCAGAGATACCTGAGCACTGTGGGCCTGGAGCTTTTGGATCCTTGGCGCTTACTGCTCCTGTGACTGAGATGGAGCTGGGAGCTGGTCTAACAGGGAGAAACCTAGAATCACTTCTCTAGGTTGCTGTGGCCTTGCCCAGTGGGTCCTTCACAGAGCTGATCATTGCTCAGGAGCTTGGCCGGACCACAGAATGATAGAATGCTTTGGGTTCTAAAGGACCTTAAAGAACATCTTGTTCCAACTCCCTGCCATGGGCTGGGACACCTTCCCCTAGAGCAAGTTGCTCAAAGTCCCATCCAACCTGGCCTTGAACACTTCCAGGGATGGGGCATCCGCGACTTCTCTGAACAACTTGTTCCAACGCCTCAGCACCCCAACAGTAAAGAATTTCTTCCTAATATCTAATCTAAATCTACAGGTTTTTGACCTTAAAACCATTCTCCATTGACCTGTTAGGTCACAGACAGTAATTGAGATTATTCATTACAGCTGGTGACCACAGGAACAGTTCAGGAACACAGCACAAGTTGACTGGACCACCCTGGGACAGGCGGGTCCCTCTAGTGCCTGGATAAGATACGGCAAAGGATGATTTTTTTCTGCAGCTTCTCGAGGTCTTGGACAGCACCAGGACAACACCAGCACAAGAACTGCCAGGAAGCTGCAGTGGAGCATTCCAACACGGCATGGCTGAAACACAGACCATATAAAGAGGGGGCAAATAAAGATGTGCAGCAAAAGGTGTGACCAAGTTTGTGCTGCTCCCTTCCTGAGCAGGAGGATAAAGAATAGTGCCAAAGGGCACTGCCAGTTGGTCTTGCCTGTCCCTGGGAGCACACAGTAACAACGTGTAATCCGGCATTAGTGCCGGTAAAACTGGCTTAATTTTTAGATACTTGAATGGGTGCTGCAAGCACATCGTGCCTTTCAAATTCAGGCTGTTTTTGTGTAGTGGCCTAGATACTGCTGATCTGAAGGCACCTGCAAGTGTTACCCCGCAGGTAACGTGGATGATAAAGTGAGCAGTGCATTATATTGGTCATCCCAAATGGCAAAATCCATGGAGGATCTAAAAAGTCAGCTTGAAGTACGTCTCAGGAACAAGCAGGGCATCAGCACCTTTTCTGAGAACAATGCTGGGATATGCTGATATTTATATCCTCCCTGGTGTCATCCAATGAATCCTCTTTAAAGTGGAATAACAGACGTGTCAGGGATGTTAGCTGGGGGAGCTGAGTGATGGTTCACAGAGTCTGGAGCTCAGAGGAATAGCAAACCACAGACAGAAACTAAAAACACTCTGGAATATTTGAGACAATTCAGCTTGGAAAAGTGCAGATCTGTCTGAGGAAAATAATTGAAGCTGCCTATTCCCGGAAAGGAGACAACTTTGGAAACAATTGATTCAGCACAAAGAAAATAATGGGATTACAGCACAGGGAAAAGTGGATATGGTTTTGGAAAAGGCTTTGGAAAAGAGCAGAAAGTCAAAGCAAATCAAATTTACTTGCAGGTAACCTAAAGCAAGGAGGACTGGAACAGTCCATCTGATTCTCTGATGAGGCTGCACTGGTGGGCAGTGCTCAGCTCAAAGGGCTACTGAGACAAAATAGTGTAAATAAGAATTATCAACAGGCTTGAGGGGGTGGCATAGGTGCACTGAAAAAATGTATATTGAGTGCCCAGCAGCCAGATTGCCATATGGAGATTCAAAAACAAGTGAAGACACAAACAGTCCTATTGACATAGTGATTTTAAGTTGTTATGGTTCAATAGCTGGGAGGATATAGTAAAAATTAATGGTATAAAAAGACATTAAATGGTGAAAAATGCAGGGGGATAATTCGGAAGAGTGACAGAGGCTGTGTACATACGAGTGAGTAAAACAAACTTCAGACCAACAAGCAGTTCATGTTCACACACTTTTATGATTTTTCTACCTCAAACTGGAAAGAAAAACTCTAATGTGCTATGGAGTTTAGTTTTAGAAATGCGGATCATAAGAAAAAAATCCCTTAGGAATTCTCATTTCAATATTGAACTTCATTGAACAGCAGGACCAACACTGCACAGGGAGGGCAGGGATGGGAAGGGGGAGACAGAGGAGGTTTGTTCTACTGGGGGATGACAACAGTGGAGAAAGGATGTAAGAACCCTGGGGTGACCCTTAGGGAAAAAAGTACAAAGGAAAACCAGTGTTTGCTGTGGCTGAATTGGCTGTTTTGTTTCTGTGCTATCTGGTGGTCCTGAAAATAGTTGAGAAAACCCTCCCTGCTGAAGAAGGGGAGGGAACGAAACACTGAGGTGCCTTTTAGGTGCCTTTTATGTCAGGCCTTGCAGGACCAGAAACCTGCACCCATTGGCACTGGAGATTTTATACAGAAACACCTGACACTGCTGAAAAGCGTGGACAGCCAGGTTGTCAGAAGAGGCACAGGAGGCTGTAGTGGTAATAGAAAAAATGTAAAAGCTAAAGAGCCTTTGAATCTCTAGTATGGGAGGAAACAAGTACTGGGTCGTGTATTGATATGTTTTCAAGTATTCGGCTTTATTGCAAAAGTTTTATTCCCCCATTTGGGTTCTACTTCCTGAAGTAGCTGCAGAGCAGTTGGAGAAGTTGCTGAAATACTGCTCACATAAGTAAAGAATGCCAAGACAGGGTTTTCAAAGGGTTAATATTTGCTGGATAAACTTGGCCAATTCTTTCACATATGAAAAGCAGATTTTGAAAATTATTGGGTGTAAACCCAGCACTTTATTCTGCACATTGAGCAGATTGCTTTGTGTCTCCTACAAGTTAATTTAAACAAAATATTAAACAAAATATTGTCAATTAAAAAATACAGCTTTTCTGAATATATTTTAAATATTTTTCCCCAATTAATTCTGAAAATCTTACTAAATTTCAGGGGTTTAACCAAAAATTAGAAGCTTTCTTGGAAATTTATTAGAAAGATATAGACATGTTTTTCTCCTGATTAGTTTTTTTTTTTGATTGCAAAATTATCTTTGCCATTTTCTAAGATTTTATAGCTAATTCACACTGTAACCTGATAAAAGCTCCCAGTGTTAGAAAAGAACTGCAAGATCTGTAACAAGTAAGCGCATCATAAAATGCATAATGTTAATGTTATTATATTTCTTGGGAGGGCTGAAAAATTAAAATGCTGCAAGAACACAGCTTGCGAAGATAGCTGGGAGCAGCAGGCAGTTAAGTAATATGTTCTGTGTGGGTGGGGAGGTTAAGTTGTGGTTTTGTTTTCTTTTGTTAGAGAGAAAATATTGATTCATCTGGAGAAAATGGAAATGACTGAGGAAGCTATCTCAGATGAGTGAAAAAATCAAACAAATGCATTCCCACATGTGTTCCTTATCACTTCTGCAAAAATTAAACCCCATCTTTTCAGCTCTTGCTGCTGTGCTTCCTACTGTCATAAAAGGCAAACAATGAATATTCATTTCTTCTGTCACCATATGACTTGATTCTCATGTCCCTGCCTGTTTGGAAAAGTACTTTGAAAACAAAGGTGTCTGCTACAACCCATCCCTAGATGGAGATCTGTGGCTCTGTCAATTGTACCTGCTACCCACGTCCTCCATGAGGGCTTTACACAGCCACCACATCTATGCGGTGAGTTTTCAAACTGACTGGGGAAAGTGGGGAATGTATTTTTAATGCTGGGGTTCCAGAGGAAGGCAAAAATCCTCTCCTAAGCACAGGAATCCCAGTAAGAAAATAGATGGTATTAATTCTTGGTCTGACAACATCTTGGATGCTTGCCTTGTGTTAATTCACCTCCTTTTGGAGGATGGGGGGCAGTGTTGTCCTTTAGCCCAGATCAGACGGTGATGCCACACAGCGTTATTTTCTGTTTACAAATGTGGGTTCAGGATTGAAAGGCAATTCTACAGATCTCATAGAAGAGACCACCCTCATAAAACAACCTCCTAAGAGGCTTCTTGCTTCTCCTTTATTGAAGCTGCCTCTGCTAGTTCTGTCCCCTTAGTCTCCTGTTAAGAAAACGGCCTGAAATGGCCTTTGCTGTGAGTCCTGTGAGGGCAGGGATGAGTGTGGTAAGAGAAGCTGCTACAGAAACTGAGGAGGAGGAGCAAAGAGCAACCAGATCTAAGATTTTATTCCTTTAGACTGACACAAAATCAAGAGATATGCAATAAATCTCTCCTAGTGGTATTGTTGGCTGTTAAACATCATGAGGGCATGATGGTTTCAATGAGAGGTAAAAAGGAATATGAAAACTAATTAATTTCTTACCTAGGAAAGGAGGCTGAAGATAGAGTACTTTATTACTCCTAAAAGCTGCATTGCTTTAAGATATTTATAACAGGGAGCCAGAGAACTTGTTTCATGAATAGCAAACCTACATGGTCATGAGTCCATGCAAAATGTATCAGCACAGCTTCTTTCTTTCTGTCTTTTACAGAATAATGCAACATTTGTGAAAAACCCAGATCAACAAACCCATACCAAAACCAAAAATGCAAAACCAAACAAAAACTAACGAAGAACAAACAAATAAATAATCCCAAAGCAATAACAACAACAACAACAAAAAACAACAACAAAAAAAAACCACCCACGAATACAAACAGGGAAAATATACAATCAAAAAACCAAACCAAACCCAGCGTGACTGTGGTTGCAGGAGCATGGAGCATTTGAAAGCTGCCTGCAGGGAATATGGTCTTGTTCCTGCCTTTGTCACCTTGTTCCCACGGAATGGCACTGAAAAGGCTCTGATCCATCAGGGCTGTAAATGTTCTGTCACCTTGGAACCTCAGGATGCATTTTTGTGAACCACTGAATGCTCCTAGTCCCAGTTGATGGGTGTTGAGCTGTGGCTATGACACTCCTGGTAAACCAAGCAGTGCCAGGGTCCGGTTTCTAGCTCTGGGTCCAGCTGGCCTGTCAGTGTCTACAGCAATAAAATATCCCTGTCTCTGGAATAGCAGCATCCAAACCAACCACTCAGAATGGTCCCTGGCTGGTGCTGGATCCTGAGCCACTCTCAGGAATGCACTGGGAAAGTGCTGGTTGTTTTGGGCCAAAATAATTCCAGGCACCATTCTAACATTGAAGAATACAGATGATTGCATTCCAGCGCTTGGGAATGTTCCCTGGCAGCTTTTAATCTACTGACAGAGGTAATTATAGGATGGGATTTGTCTAATCAAATGTAGATGCCAACATTTGGGACAGTTGTCTGGGTCTACCCCAGACAATGTATAGTTGATGAAGAGAAACACTTGGCCATAATTTGTCTCAGCATATGAGATCTACTCATCATTGAGTGGATGTCTAACCTCAGTCACAAGGATTGCTCCATAAAAGCTGTATTAGATTACACTGACTGCAAGAGGAGCCCAGAAAGACCAGGTCACTGCCTCATGAGCAACACAAACCAGTTTAGACAACACAGTGTGATAATATTCCAAAAGCAGGTATTGGGGACAGTGCTAGAAGCAAAACTGAGTAAAAATCTGTGACAGAATAGTGATTCAGTTCTGAACTCATAAACAATCCCTGCATGACCTTTTTCTATATTTTATTAAACTTCTATCATCTTATGCTTCCTCAGCTTGTGTCTTCTGGCTGCTTTCACGAGATGTGATTAAGTCTGTGTAGATCTGAATATATGGGGACCTGATTCTGTTTGCAGCTCCCTTGGCAGCAATGTAAGAGCAGTCGTAACAATTTGCATTTATACACTCCCTTCCACCTGATAGCCTCAAAGTGCTTTACAAATACTGATTGGTTATATTTCACATTACTCTCGTGGGATGGCTATAAAACAGAAAAATAGAAGAGCGGATTATGAATGACTGGAACTAAGACATAGGCAAAGAGAAAAGAAAAACAGTGTTAAAAAAAGGAAAGACTGTTATTTCTTCATAAAACCAGGAACTTGGTGATTTTGTCTCCACTTACACCAGCTGTAAATACAATTTTCATGCCCTAAATTCCTGGCAAAGCAAGAATTTGATTCAGGTCATATTTTGTCCTTAATGAAAACTCTGGATGTTCTTAGCTCTTGACACAGCACATGCACTATAGAAAGTAAAGATGATTCCCATGTGTGGTATCAGGTTTTTGTTGCACTGGACTAATTTAATGAATGTAAAAGCAAGAAAGGCTGAGTGAATGATATAGAGTCCCCCATTATCTGAGACTGTAAATTTATATAGGCCAAGAGATCCAAGGGGATGTGATCCAGTTTATCTGACTCAGTGTCAAATTCCTCCCAAAAGAAGAGCTGAAGTTTGCGACATGGTCAGTGGAAATAGACAGGGTGCTCTGGAGGCTTTCAAGGAGATCTCTTGCCTGCCTAAATTCAATCACCTAAATTAGATAAAGTGGATCTTTACAAGGGTTTCAAGGAACCTATCATCACGACTTGCCTGGGAACTTGGGTGCTTACTGTAGGACTGCTCTGATAGGAGCCAAAAATACAGCTGCTGGTTAGAAAGACAACCCAGTTAAACTGGATCCCTCCTAAGGAAAAGATATATAGGAACAATCAGAGAATCATTAAGATTGGAAAAGACCCCTAAGATCACTGAGTCCAACCAATGGCAACAGCAACCAGCCTTCCAGAAACATGGGATAGCACCAGACCTAGCAACAGTCTGTGCACAGCCCTACTAAGAGCATCCTCTCTCCATCATAGTTTCCCATTTTGACAAACCCTTTTGCAGGTTTGTGCATTACCCTCCTCCTAATCTCCTATCATTTGCCTTATTAATATGATGTGGAGCCAATTTTTTAATCAAAATGTTATGCAACAAAAAGTCAAACACCAGACTGAACTCTAAATAGGTTATAGCTTTGTTATTACCTTAATTAGCCACCCTTGGAAAATCATCAAATATTTAAATTGCATTTGTTTTATGAGATGTTTTCTGTAAAATTTTGGTGACTAGTATTAATTAATTACATTCCCTCTTACTTATTTATTCATCATTAATTTTGCCTGTCTCCCCTACCCTGCATCTGTTCCGTTATTGATGCTGCTGTGGCTTTCCCAGGAGATATTTGTTATTTATTATTGACACATATTATTGACAAGGCTTCCCACCCTTTGGAACATCCCCTGCATTCTGGCCTTTTGAAAAACACTCCTCTAGAAGCTCCTGGCCATGCAAGATACTTCAGCCTGTATGTAAATTTTCCTGTGTTTTACAGAGTCTTTCTTTCTCTTTTTGTGACTGTGTTCAGTAGCTGTGTCAGGGGTGTCATTTCAGGCAACTTCAATGGGAGGAACACAGAGGAAAGGGGAGAGGTAGCAGAAAAAAAAGCCCCAGTCCCAAATGAACCTTTTAATTTTGAAATGACAGAATTAGTACAGAACAGGGAGATCAACAGGAAATTCTGACCCAACACAAACCTCACCTGTTCATTGAAAGTTTTTCACTACAGTCTCCCTCATTACACAATTGCACCCCCTCTTCTTTTCCCCCTCCTTCTCCATATGCCTTTAGTGGTTCTCTAAAACTGTCTCCTTTAAGCAACTTCTTCTGCCTATGATGGATCCTAACCCTCACCAAAGACCTCAAGCTTCTGATGGTTTAGATCATTCCATGAGGAAATGGACACTGTGGTACATCACACTAATTAACATTTGCTTAGACTGGATCCCCTTGACTGTTCATCAAGATAGTATAAATGTTTGATAACATTTTTGCTTCTATTTTCAACAGGAGGGTGAGGTGTGATCAAATCAGATCGCTAAAAAATTGATGCCAGAAACAGAGGAATACAAATTAAAGTAGAACAAAAGTAGAAGAGGTTGTGAGAACACTTGGATGAATTTAAATTGGATTCTCTGATAACAAATGGAAAATATCTTGGAATTTTTGTCAGGTGTCTGTGAACTTCTAGAAGTCAGGTAAGGTTTCATAAGATAGGATAAAGCAAATAAAGTGGACATTTTTAAAAAGAAAGAGAAGGAATAATAAGCCAAAGGTTACTCACCAGTCAACCAGAGGTAATGAAAAAATAACTATCTGAAAGCTCACAGAAGGAAACGAGAAGGAATGTGGTTTTGTAAAGAAAAAAGTGTCAGTTCCTTCTACAACAGGCTTCAGGATAGCTAAAAGCAGTCATTAAATACTAAACTGTAGGATGCCTGCTAATATTGTCTAATGTTATTTAATCACAAATAACAAACTAGAGAAAGATAGTCATGCTAAATCTAAAGGAGGACGGGTGGAAAGCTGATTAGAAAATGACTGCCTGAGAGTAATTATGCATGGGTTCATTTTCCAAATGGATGTACTGTGGCAGATTTGTCAAGGCCCTTTCTTTGGTCTAGTATTACCAAGTAGTTTGAATTATGAGGATGATCAAATAGGGAGAATGAGTTTTCACTCCATCACAATCTGTGCACATTTCAAAAAAAATAGGGTAGCTTCCAAAAGAGTCCAACTTCACATGGAGTGTGTCTCTAAGACATGTCACTTAATCCTGCTGCTTGCACCTTAGGGCCTGATACGGGTTTAACATCAGTGTTGCTGAAAGTTATAAAGTGATGAGCCAGAGATAGACTTAATTTGAGCAAGTGCGGTCCATAGTTGAAATTTTAATTCTGAGTGAACGGTTCAAGCATAAGTTGCTGTTTGAAAGATCCTGTCTCAATGTTGTGTTATGATAGTGTACTCTAATTTCTAATTTTTGGACAAAAAAGGTCACCCCTGATCCATTTGTTGAAGGACCATTTCCATTGCTTATACATGAAAAACCATAAGGAGACAAGATAAGTCAGGTGATATAATGTGACTGTCATCTTCTACTCCCATTCCAAGGGGGACATAAATCATCACAGCCTCTGTACTTTACCCAAACTGTAGAGAAATCGATCATTTCAGTCCTCTTTCTATGTCCCTTGCAAATTGATATCTGCATGACATCAAGGAATCACTGCCCACATCTCATGATATTTATCCAAGCAACAGCCTCAAAACATATCAAATGGACTTCACTACAAGCAGGTTCCACTGCTTGGCATGAGATGTCCTACCTCAACAAACCATGAGTTAATGCCTCAGTCAATAATCAGTCCTCTGATGTTCTTTGCTGACTTTAATTATTGGGTTTGACTTCAAAATTCTGTTATCATCAGCAAGAAAATGATTGCCTGAGCAACTTGCTGCAGCAGAAACCTCATCATTTGCTATCAATGGCTTTTAATTAAATTGCAATAAAAGATAAACAAAACTTTTCAAAAGCAAATTTACCTCTGTTTAAATATTTCTCTCTCCCATGAAGTCAAGTTGCCCTGCTGAAATGGCTATAAAACCCATGAAGAGCCTCTTTCATCTTTGCTGAGCTGATTCCAGTGACACACTCTCCCATGGGGAGGGATTATGAAGCAGAATTTCAGTATACTAATTGCAGAAAGCTCTGCTACAAGTCAACCTGATTGCCCTGTCTTTTTTGTGAATGGCTCTGTCTTGCCAAAAGGAGATGAATTAATTTGTCTTTTAGGAATGCCATGCCAAGATCATGAAGAGCTTTGAGTATTAGGACCAACTTATTGAATATGATGTGATACTCTGAGAATCGCAGAATCATCATAGAATCACAGAATGGTTTAGGTTGGAAGTGACCTTAAAGAACCTTCCTGCCATGGGCAAGGACACCTTCTACTAGATCAGGTTGCTTCAAGCCCTGGTCAACCTGGCCTTGGGCACCCCCAGGGATGGAGCATCCCCAGCTTCCCTGGGCAACCTGTGCCAGCGTCTCACCATCAATATCTCACTCCTTCCCCTTCCCAAGTGTTTATGAGATTCATCCCTAATCCAAAATCATCTCCCCTCTGCAAACTTCTCAGTTCTTCGTGCTTTACATATTTTCCATCCTCTTGGGACAGTACTGGTCCCTCTGAGAATATTCTTTGCAGAATACGTATGCAAAGAAGAAAGAGGGCATGATGGTTTTTTCAAATATATGGAAAGCAGATACAAAAGAAGAAAGAATTAGTGTGCTTTGCATGACCTTGGTGACTGGGATAACATGAAACTTCAGCAAGCAGGCTGTTGGATATTGCACCAAGACCTCCTAACACAGAGAATAGGCAAGTGCTGGCGCCAGTTTCTTGGAGAAGGGGCCCAACCTCCATCAGAAGGTTTTAGGAGTCTGCTATGACTTTCTTACTATTCCTTCTCTTGAACTGTGGATGCAAAACTCATCAGCTTTGGAGCAGATGATATTTCTCCAGCCTTACCCTCCTCAGGGATGAAAAAAAGTGAAAACATGGATGGTGGGGTTTTTTCCCTAAAACACCAAGAGAAAGGAAAAAATACTTTTCACACACACATATATATATTTATGTTCTTATTTTCACCTTCAGTGGTCGGGAGAATCTGGGACACAATTTTGCAAATATTGGATGTTCTTTATCTATGTGCATTTACCTAACAAAATACACAGAATAACACAACATACCCTTATCGGGGTTCTCTATTTTTTCATGTCTATTTTGCTGAAAAAGTGTGAATGACAAATTTCTTATTTTCTAGAGATGTAATTAACTTCCCCTCCTCCTGCATAGTGGGTGCCAAATGACTTTCACATGGATCCAGGAATTTAATTAAAGTACAGAAACCAAGGGTTTTAAAAATCATTTTTATTAGCTAAATAAAATTATCTTAAATGTCCTAGATGCATAAGCAGGGTTGGAGAGCTTTTAATGACATGATTTGCATCTGTGATAAAGCTAAACTATAATGTGTACAAATAAATTGAACAGATAGTTTCAGAATTCCATAAGATTTTATCACAGCATCACCATAGCAAATGTCATCCTTCCAGAGAGAAATAAAAAATTTTCCCACCTTTTTGATTCCTAAATTCCAGCTTCCTGCTACTTGCTCAGTGCTTTTCACAGTTTAAATGATTTCACATTTTTATAACTTTGGTAAGAACCCTGAACTTCTTGAAATTAATTTAAATTATTTATATAAATAGAAGTAATATCTCAGTCCCATCTTATTCTAAGTAGATTAACAGAGGTGTCAGAATTTAAAATTAAATATTAAGGACAGTTAATATTGAAATAAAAACATAATTGAAAATCCCATCATTTCATCTGATATAATTAACTTTCATAATTTTATCATCTATTCATTTTTCCTGTGATTTCAGTTTTCAGAGTGCATTTTGTATTGCAATATTGAAATAATATACAATAGGAAGACAAAAAATTAATTTATGGGATGGGCTACAACTCAAATAACTTTGGCTGTTTAAAAAGATGTACCTAGTCTTATCAAGTTAGAGAGGTCCCTTAATAATCTCAAAAAGACATCTTCACCAGGAGGTTCATCTTAGACTTCTAACTCTTTTTAGATGGGGGTGAAACAGCCTTTGGACATGACTATCTCCAGGTACTATTGATGGCTCCTTGATGGTTTGTTCAGACCTGACCTTCAGATCAGAGAATCACAGAAGGGGTTGGAAAAGGACCACAGAGATCATTCCACCCCCTCCCACGGGCAGGGACACCTTCCACTATCACCAGTTGCTCCAAGCCCCCTCCAGCCTGGCCTTGGATGCTTCCAGGGACGGGGCAGCCACATCTTCTCTGGCCAGCCTGAGCCAGGGCCTCACCATCCTCTACAGTAAAAGGTTTTTTCTAAAATCTAATCTAAATCTGCCCTTTCAGTTTAAAACATTCCCCCTTGTCCTGTCACTACCTGCCCAGGTAAAGGTGGTTGAAGTCAGGTGAGATGATTGCACTCTTAGAGAGTGTAAGTGTCACTTGTGTGGTCAGGTGCCATCATCCATCCAAGGTTGTTTACCAAAGACATCTCTTCTTGCAACTGGGATGAAAAACCCAGTCAGAAAGGGCATGGAAGGATCCCCATGGGCAGAAATTGTGGAATGTTTCAGTAAATCTGTTCCCCTTCTGTACTGATGTTAATTAACAAGGCTCTGTGAATAGATGCAATTAAGAGTCACAGCAAGCAGAAAGAACTGCATCCATCTACCATGAGATAGACCTGAAACAGACTTTTCATGACGCTCTGGCCTTTCCCTTGATGCCCAAATCCATCTTCCCCCTGGAAGTGCTTTTTTCAGATATGAACCATTGGACATTCAGTCGTTCCTAGGCAGTACATGTGCTAAAGTCCAGGCTGCTGTCCATGAAATACTAGGGCTCATGTCCAGATCAACACTTCTTTGTGGAGGGGTTTTGTCTTGGATATTTTTCTTTCAGCCATAAAGAAAGAAGGAGAGTAAAAACATCTTCATGCAAAGCCCAAGAGAAAGTGGAGCAATCTCAGGAAAGCCAGTGACGGAAGAGAAAGGGACCAGTCTGAAGGTTAATACTGTGCCCTTGGCATTCTCTGCACAGGAAAGCTGCCAAGAGTTCCCTTAGTCATGCTGCTTTTTTCTGGAGGCCTTTTGACTTCACTTGGATGGTGAATGGAAAGCTGCACACAAAATAAATAATGTTTGTGAGATCAAATGTCACCACAGCATTCTTCTCGCATGATGGTCTTTACTTCTCAGCATATTTGCCTTTGGAAACACCCTTTCCACCCCATTTCAGATACTCCTGCTTGCTTCCCTTTCTATCCATTCTCCAGACCACTCTGGCATGGCCTGTTCATGACATCCTGCCCACTACAGCAGCTCTGAATTTTGTTAAATGCAGCAGCAAATAAAAGCACAATCAACTCCTTCTCTACTTCCTTTTTTTTTGTTCAGCAACAGACTGTGCCATCTTTTGGGGCACAGATTATTTTTACCAGTACCATACTTACTGTTTAATGCCAATAAAAATTAATAATAATGTAGTGGTTATTTAATACTTAAACAGCAACATAAAGTATGAATATATAGATAATGAAAAATTAATAAATACCATCACCACCTATAACAACAACAACAAAAAAAGAGGAGTAAAGAGAGCAAAATGCTCATCTGAAGGATCATATGTCAAAAATTTCTTTACTGTGAGGGTGGTGAGGCCTGGCACAGGCTGCCCAGAGAAGCTGTGAATGCCCCATCCCTGGAAGTGTTCAAGGCCAGATTGGAGAGGGTTTGGAACAACCTGGGATGGTGGAAGGAGTCCTGCCCACGGCAGGGGATTTGGAACTTTAAGGTCTCTTCCAACTCAAACCACTCTGTGTTTTCTGTAGTTCTATGATAAAAGATGACATTGGATTTACTCAACCACATCTATTTGCAATATAGACAAAAACAGAGATGCCCATTATGCACTTCCAGAAACTCATGGTGATCATACCTACAGAAATATGTCCTTTATGACTCTGCCCACAACCCTCATCTACCCCCTCTAAAGCCCATTTAATGCTCCTCTCTGCCAAGCTGACTCAGATGCCAGCAGTGTGACGCAGGAACAAACGTTTTCTCCTTGTTTCCCCTCCATGTGCCCCCCTTCAGTGAAATGAAGATTAACAGGATTAAAAGGTTTAACAGCAGCAAGAACTTCAAGAATGGAACACAAACACCTCCTGGAAGAGGTGGAGAGATTTCTGTCCTACTAAAGCTCATGTGTCAGTGAACCAGAGCAAGGCAGCTGCTCAGAAAAACATACATTGAGGTAAACTAATGCCTTACTGGAGCCTTCAGGCTGAACGAGCTTGTGATTGGCCTGCAGGACATCTCATTCCTTACTGTTCCTTATTCATTTACTGTAATGGAAATAAAGAAATCGAAACAGGAGTGTCTGACAGGATAATAGGCTTGTGATGTTCTGAAAATAAACATCTACCTCCGTTTGACATTTATTATCTATAAACTGCTTGGCTTCTTTTTGGCAGTTTTATTGTGTCAGGAGACCATTATCCTGTCACAGCACTGTATTGCACTGACATTATCCCTTAAGCAAATTTTGGTACTGAATTTACAGTTGTGTGGGTATTCCCAGCCTCACACCACTGAAGGCTCCAAGGGAAGTAGGGCAGGTCTTAGAACACACAGGTGATGGGGCTGTGTCAAGGCTCATGGGATGGATCAGTTCAGCTACCTGGTAAAGAAGTGGGAAAAGTCCTGGCAGCTGGATAGACAGGGGGCCTATTTCCTTCTTCCTACAGGCATGAAGGGCATGGAGCAAAGTGTCACTGCAGAATTACAGCCTCTCCATGGATGCCAATAATTAATCTTCTGCGCCTGGGAACAAACGAGAGCAACCTGGTAATACCTTGTATCTTATGGGGAATTATCACCCTAACCATGTGTCCAGTAATGAAATTTTAAAATAGAATGTAAACAAAACACATTGTTAATTTGCATCTGTGTGAAGGCACAAGATTGTGAGATTGGCCAGATATAGCTCCCATCAAAACCAACCCAGTGCTACAGGAAGATTTTTCTCATTCTCGCCATAATGTTTTGTAGTGTTTCCAATATGAGAAAGTCTTTAGGAAGCATTTATTAAATTGGGGATCTAGTGAAAAGTCACTGTCTATAGTTTGCTAAAGCCTCAAGAAATATGTGCTTCCTAGAAGAAACTACAGAGTGAGTTTCTCAGTATCTCAAGGATGCATTGTTTCAGAAGAATTGATAATTTTTCTATCTGGAGACCCATGAGGACCACCCTTCTCATCAGCCTGATGATTTCTCATGTTGTAATAAACAGGAATCCACGAAAAGCAGAGACCATAGCATTTTGTAGCCAATTAATAAAATTCACATACTCATTTCCCAGGATAGAAAGCTGATAAATTTTCCAGTGCAGAGAGTCTGTAGCAGCATTTTGACCAACTAGTTCAATTTCATTTATAAAATGCATGGTAGTGCCTATACAGAAATTCCTGCCTCCTTCATTATCTGACATCAACCTTTGCAAAGCTCTTCCTTCTCCATTTTTTTCACTTTTATTTATGTTTTGCCTTCAGCCTAAGTTTCCTGCTTCTGTTACCCCTCAGAGAGACCTCCTGTGAGCCTTCACCTGGAGAACGTAAGCTCTATGTTTGGGATTTTCATGTTCATTAGAAGCAGAGGCAATATTTTTAGTTTTAACAAGAAGACTTCATTTCCCACTGAGGGACTGAATTTCTAGTGTAAGATGTGCAGCCCTGGTAAGGAGGCTGTGGATATTAATTTGGCAGCTTTACACTCTCTTCTCCTCAGGGTTTCATGCTGCTTCCTGCTTGCAGAGATGCCGATCTCGCCATGTTGCCTCCATAATTTCTACTTTCCAGTACCTCAGGGTATTTGACAACTTCCAAATTGCTTATCTGTGCCTTCAGAAGGGGAAAGTTTGGCACTAAGGGCATTGTGGTCCTGCTTGACTCTGGCGAGTAGGCACAGCTCCTGATGGATATCAGACAACCCTTATGTAGAGCCACCATAAGAGACATAAACATCTGTCCTGTTTTCTAATGACAAGGTGAGCATTATCTAATTCACATTTTTTCTTTATCTTCAGTTCTAAATGCATAGCTTTTCTGCACTACATCCCTGTTATTTTCTAACTTTGTGAATGCTAGACTCCTGGAATTGCCTTTCTCACAATGGCGTTTACTTATATTAACATTCATTTTTCAAGCTGTAGTGTCCTATTTTTAATAGCTTTCCTATATTTAAAACAGCATTTATTCTATTTTCAGCCACCTTCCCTTCTGAAGCACACTAAGGACTCATGCCAAAGTAGGAGTCAGATGTCAAAAAAAAGTCTCATGCCAAGAGAGGAAAATGCTCTAAGACATATATTTTATGCAGAAGGTGTAATGTTACATGATGATGGTACTCAAGGCTGGTATAAACATTCACGTGTATTTCCTCCACAGAAATTTCAAGCACCTTATTGATCCCAAAGTTTCATTGCCAGAAGTTTTCTGACTTTTTTTCTTTTTCCAGCCAGAAATTTTTTCCCTGGGCAATTATCCCATCATCATCCTCTGTCTGCCAAGAAGCTACTGGACTCAAGTAAATGTCTGTAATGATTAGGGATCAATTTGATTGACACATCAACCTGCCACAAACATTTGCAAAAGCCCTCCTGTTACAAGATTCTTTTATTTGAAAGACAATTCAGAGGTCTAAGCTCAATTATTTTTCATTTTCTGGGCTCTCTCTGTGGCCAATGAGGAGGCAAATGGCCCATAGGGCCTTGCCTTAAAATCAATGGGAAAAATTTCAATCCAGAGGAGCAGGTTTCCTCCCTGAGTGACTGGGAACAGCATCCTGACACTGAGTGTAGCATGAGTCAAATCACTTTGTAGGTTGCTTGAGAGCATTGACCAGCTTCCCTCTGATCCTAATAGCAATTTAAACACTTTGAGGAATCCACCTGGATGTGGGTGCCAGCATGGAGATGTCCAAAACTGGAACTGAATCTCAGCTTCGACAAGCTCAGAGAAGAGGCCTGAGTTTGAAGAACAAAGGTTGGATGAGTCTAATTCTCTTCTTTACAGTAAACCCTGCCTGACCTGATATTTGGTGTCTTTCAGGCTAAGACGTTTTTCTTCAGTGGGCTGCTGACCATTGTGACATCCCTCATCATTTAATTGATTGTTCCTTGTCCAAATTAGATCATCTGCAATTCCATCAGCCAAAATCTTCCAAGATCAGAGAGTTTACAACAAACACCTTTGTCTCATTGAAACAAGTCGGAGTTTTGCCAGGGATTTCAATGAAATCAGGATTTCACTCCTAAAATTTTCAGTGTTTTTTGATATGCTAAGGCAATTTAATTTTTTTCCTGGTGAAGATATCTCTTTAAAGGAGGTTTCTGAAAACTTCATTGTTTCTTTTTTCACTCAGACCTGCCAAAGAAAGTTTGGCTGGCATCCAACATTGAAACACATTCCCTTTTATTCCTTCCTAACTTTCCAGTGACATTAAAGAGTACGTGCATTAAAAAAAAGCCTAATACATAATGCAAAACCTATCTGGTGGAGGAGGGTGTGGAAAAAAGCAATTTAGCTCTTGGTCACCAGACTCTGCTTCTTTTAAGTTTTTTGGCATGATTGCATCAACACCAAGTTTCATAGATCAGTACATGTCAAAAAACATCAGATGTAAAATTATGTGGGTATTTTTGCCAAAAATGTAAACATTATATATTCTCATAACTTGGTGCTGAGCATAACTGCAAAAAATCCCATTAATTTGTCTTGTGATGGCAAGTGAAGACCAGGAAGATGTAAGCCAGAAAGAAAACTGAGGAAAGGGAATATCACTGTTTGAAATAAGTATTGGAGAATGGCTCAAAGAGTGTAAAATGTAATTTTTCTTTACATCTTCTAAAAAAGTAGCTTAATAAGCTACCACTAAAATGAATTAAAGCAAGAAGTAAATAGCTGTGGGGTTTTTTTTGAGGGGGGTGTTTGTTTGGGTTATTTTAATAACAAAGCAGCAACATGTGTTGATATTCTTGGAGGCCACAGCTACCCTTCCTAGATTCAGTGTGTTTGAGCAGTAGGAAGAATGAATAATTGGACATGAAAGCTATTCAGAAATCAAAAGAAAGATAGATTTCCTTTGGAATATGTGGCTTTGTTAAAAATAATGTGTGATCAAATGGAATTAGTCTTAATGCAGTCTGTCTCAGGAGTCCATTTCTTTATTGAAAATAATTCTTTATTGAAAATAACAGGCTTTCAAAATTGCTGAGGAAAATACAAGTTTCATCCACAAGAGAAAAGTTTATCCAAAGTTTATCAGCTCTATAGAGTCTATGGTTTTCTCTATATAAGACGGAAAACACCTATGGAGTCCACAAATTCTGTAGCAGCAAGTGATGACAGAGATGGCTGAGCATGAAATATCTGCACTCCTCTCAGATTAAAGCTGATATGAGTTTGTCAAGTGCATTAGTTTAGAGTTTCAATCTCATTGAAAAGTCTCTCTGAAATCACAAGGAAAGCACAGTTACACATATTTATTCTTCATGATTAGGATGCTACCAGAAAACTGCATGCCAAGTTTTGATTTTAATGATCAGAATTAAAGCCACTACTGGTTCACAAAGTAGGCTCATGGGAGAAACCTTTGTCAGGGATACAGGACAAGTGGACCATGGACACAGGTTGTTGCAGAAGAAGAAGCAAGAAATGCTGGGAAACTGGAGATCTCTTGCAGGAATTCACTGAGTGTGGAGGAAGACCTTGAGCCGAGTGAGAATAGTTTCTCTGTTCTCTGATGGAAGACATAGTCTTTGCCAGAATTTGTACATAATATTTGTGGAGGCTGCAACTCAACAGCAAACATGAGATTCCATCCTGAGGTAAACACTGAGACTGGCCCAACAGGAAACTATTTTCCAAAATGTTTCCATCCTAAAACAGGATGAAAATTTTAAGAAACATATGACGCAACTCAAAACTTCTTAAATTTGGAATTGTCATTTCATAGTGAAATGTTAAATCAAAATTTTCTCCTTTTCTTTTTTTGTAATTTAACTTCCCTGAACTGTAAATTTCCTTTCTTTTTCCATCACAGTGAGCCATGTACACCTCTGTCTTCACAGTTTTTAGAATTTTATTTTAATATTATTAACAATGCCTTCTGCTGACATGCATGAGGGAAAACTTGAATCCTGTGTGAGCATATTATGCAGGCAAATATCATCCAGCAGAGGCTCAGTTCCCATATATAGCCATCTTAATATGTTCTCATGATGAAATATTAAGGAATAATGGTAATATATGTATGCTAATGAATTCAAATAAAGTTCATATTAAATCTTGTTTTAATGAGGGATAAGCAAGGGCACAGTTTCTGAGCATCTTGAGTCCATCTAATGTGCTAATCCTGATGTGCTGTGCCTGCGTAAGCAACCCCAACAGCAAAGGTTTTGTGCTTCTAATAGGGCCAAGGATCTGGTTTATTCACAGGTACACGGAATATTCTGAGTTGGAGGGGATACATAAGGATCATTGTGCCCAGCTCTTAAGTGAATGGCCCATATGGGGATTAAACCCACAGCCTTGGTGTTTTTAGCAGCAGGCTGGGACCAGCTGAGCCCATCTCAGGGTCTGTGCACACACCTGGGCTCCTCCAGTGTCCACATTCCATGATGAGGAGAAGCTGCAGAGTCCTGATCTGCTCTGATGCTGCACAGGGAAAAAAGATTTCATAATTCAAAGTCAGTGTCATGCTGCCATTATTAATAGCTTCTGGCCATTGCAGACTGTGGGTTGAGTGAACTCATACCAGGCTGCAAAAGGCCATGAAATCAGCTGATTAAAAGCGGATTAATCAGGTGTATCTCCAATCCAATGTATTTAAAGTAAAGCTCCTAACAACTCCGGTGATATTTCGATTAATCCCTAAAGAGTGTACCACTTTTCTAACAATGGTTACTGATAATATTTCAGATGCAACTTAGAACCTAATATTTGGAATATCATGGACTATTTAAGGTAGATGAGCCCTGACATATTAAGATGTGAGTTCTGCTCTGATACAAAAAGTCTCGATAAGCCTGACAAATCCAGACATCACCATTTAATTGTCCTCTGACTGCTTTCCCCTGAAGCACAGATCCCTCTGGGGCTGGTGATTTGAGCAGTGTTTTGTGCTTCAGAAACGTGCCTGAAACCCAAACTTTGCAGCCAGAACTTAATCCAAAGGCAAACAAAGTCATCAGGAAATTTTGGATTGTGTCCCCTCGAGTGAGTCAAGGAGCCAGCTAATATGTTGCTCTAATTTTTTTGAGTTTTCTTTTTCACCTCCTTTAGAGACTAACTAAGCTTTGTGGCAGAAATTTTACGTGGAAGAAAAAAAAAGAAGAAACACAATATTTCCAATAGCAAATTTACAAACCTGGAAGCATAAAAATTCACTTAAGAGATTCTTCTAAGAGACTGTGTGGAGGATCCATCTCACCTGACTATATCTACCTAAGGGGTATAACAAGTCCATTTTGTGAAACAGTGGCATAACTCCTGTCCAAGATTAAAAAGTCTGGAGTCAGGTTCAGTCTTGCAAAGCCAAAGTTGTACCAAAAAGCCATTTACTTATTAACAGTGATCAGATACCATGTATAATAAAGATAAAAATCCCCAAAGCACTGTTGCCCTAACATTGATTTGTTTGATCAGAACCCTCAAATGAGGGGACACCAACTAATAAACGATGACTTTCAATGAAATTGTGAAACAGGTATTGAGATCAAGGTGGTGTTTGAGAAACCGTCCTGGGAAGAAACACAAACTTTGTGAATGTTAACCTTTGAAACAAAGCCACAATGAGGAGTAAGACTTGAGTGCTATGATCCAGAAATACACAGAATATTTCCTTAAGCTCCCAGGAGATGTGAGCTCAACAAATTTTCTCTATTTATTATTCACAATGAGAAGGCAGAAATTACTTCCTTTTACCAAAATCCCTCTGGAAAACTGTCAAATGGCTTCATCCCATGTTTCTCCCACATGGCACCTTGAAATATCCTCCCAGGTACTTTCACACACTCCAGATCTTTGGAACCTCATAAAGTCCTCTAAAGTCCTCCAAGTCCTTAACCTCAGACCTCACAAACCCCTACTGGCCACTTCCAGCCCACCCTGCTGTCCCTGGGACCACCCCACCACTGCCAAGAAGATCAGAGTTAGCCAGGCATTAGCTTGAAATGTTCTCCAAAAAGCCTTGTAACAGCCCCATCCATCCTTCTTCTATTTTTATATTTTTCTGTGTGTCCTGAAACTGGGTTCATTTGGCCACAAAGAAAGGAACAAAGGTGGTCATTACTGTGTGAGGACTGGAGGGTGCTGCAGGATGGAAGGACAGGGTGAGGGAGACAAGAAAAGGACAGAGAGAAGGTCTGGGGAGAAGATTGGTTCAGTAACCTTAAAGACAAGTCAGGAAAAATATGGGGAATACACAAAAAATATGAACCTACTTACAGGGAATTAATTATTTAAAAATTCAAAGCAATAACTGTATGAATGAATTCTCCAGTGAAATTAATTATACAATGGGGCAGTTATTGCAGCAAAAATATCCAGTGATCAAGAAAGGTTGAGAGTCTAAGCAAAGAACGGGATCTTGCAAAAAGTATTTTCAGGACATGATGGACTTGATGGCCTTGACATGAAACTTGTAATTTGGGTTTTTTTTCTCCTCTCATTACGTTCAGATCATCTCATAAGAGGTTGTTCAGCCTGGAGAGGAGAAGGTTCCAGAGATACCTTATCATGGCATTTTTGACTTGCAGGGGGCCTATAAAAAAGATTTTATCAGGATCTGTTGCAATAGAACAAGGAGTAATCATTTCAAACTAAAAGATATTTGATTCAGATTAGGCATAAAATAGAATTTTTAGATAATGAGGGTGGTAAAACACTGGAACAGATGCCCAGAGATGTGGTGGATGTCCCATCCCTGGAAACATTAAAGGGGGTCTGACCTCTGTCCAAACTGGTCCAGTTTTGCTCATTGCAAGGGGTTGAACTGGATGACCTTTAAGGGTTCCTTCCAACAGAAACTATTCTGTGATTCTATGATAAAACCAGGTGATGTGACACCATTATTTTATCAGGGGAGGGAGTGAATACTTCAGTTTGAAAAGAAACAGTTTCAATTAAATGTCAATATTTGTAGTTGGAAACTGTTCTCCAAATAGTTTGCTAACTTTCAAACTGCTCTGGAGCCTTTGTGCAATGAGTCTACAAATCACTGAAAAATTACACCCAATTCTTCTACAGCACAAACGTGTGATGCTGAGAAGGCAATAAGTCATTGGTAAAAGGGGTAAGGAACAATTCAGGTCAGGTTGGACGGGGTGCTGAGCAACCCAACCTAGCTGAAGATGTCCCTGCTCATGACCTTTAATGTCTCTCCCAACCTAAACCTGTGGGTGATTCACTAAACAGGGAGATGGTGCACAGAGGCTTCTGGCTGCACAGCATGGTGACAGCTACTGCTCTGAAACCATCATTGTGAAAAATACAGCTGAAAATCTCTTCTGGTCACTGAAATATTTTGCCATGTCACTTTTTATAAGCAGAAGAGGGAAGAAGCCCTATTCAGGGCCAGTGATCCAACTCCCTTGTCCTGAACACCTCTCACAGTGCTCAGATTCAGGTGTTTCAGTGCACCAAGGCTCCCTCTGGATCTCATCCAGAAACATCTCCTGTCAAACAACCAACACATCACCTGAAGCACCTGCTGCCTTGAACATGTGTGAACTTAATTCTGTTCTGCAGTACCTATGCAACCCCTAAAGATACCAGTAGAATTTGGATCAGGAAACTGGGGTAATTGGAAATGGAATGTGGCCAATTACCTCTGCAATTTCTATCCACAGTGTGAAAGAATAATGGAAAAAAACCCCCACCTCTGAGTTTGTTTTCACTGCAGGATATTTTTTCAAATTTTATTTGAGATTTACTTTTCTGACTAAAGGGAAGAAAAAATACCTAGTGGAAGATGCATCTGACACATGGATATAGGCTGAGAAACTGTAACTGCTTCCCTGAAAAATATCACTAGCCCACTGAAGAAAATCATCAATATTTAATCCCTTGCCTTCCATCTCATACATAGCTCTAATTGGGAAGCAACATTCAAGCTTTTGAATGTGACCTTGTATGTTGATTAGGTTACTCCCCCAGCAGTTGAATCTCATCATTTATCCCAGCCCTTCACAGAGAACACTCTGCATAATGTGGAACATCCAGGTGTTTAAGGGATTGCAGCTGCCTGAGGGAACACTGGGAAAAATACAGACATTGCAGTCCTGCTCCTTGTGGAAGCAATAGTCAGAGAGTCTCAAATAGGACATTTCCTGTGTTATCTGGAGTGAAAATCATAACCAAAATGCAATCCCTGTGGAAGGGAGCTTCTGCACACTGCAGTGCAGGCCATATACCTTGTGAAGATTACACCCACACCCGAATGGTGTCCCTCCAGGAGCAGAGCACACAGGAAGTGTGTAGGTAAGTTGATAGAAAAGCTGGTGAAGGCATTATTTGCATTTCATTAGACACACAGCATGACCAGATTTAGTCCTTACCTATGCATGAAAGAGCATAAGGTAAGATTTTTATTTATATGCTCATAGCTTGTACTCTTTCTTGCACAGATAGAATCATATATGTAATACACTGCATTATAGCTATAATTATATATTATAGTGCATTTAATTGATATGTAATGTTATATTTATATAATTATAACTACATTACAGACATAATTATATATATATAATCTGGGCACTGAGGCACAGAAGGGCCTGCCACCTTGATTGCTGATGTTTGTGTGGATCCTCTTCACTTCATGGAGGAGGAGCTTTGTAGGTTTTATATGCAGCACAGTGGCATGATAAGCACTAGGGAGTGTTACCCCTAATTTAAACTCAGGGGTGTGATAAACTGTGTAATGAAATCTCAGCTCTGCATGTTGAATGTGATCTCTCAGTTAAAATTACTTAGAACAGATCACTTTGACTGCAAGGGAAATTACAGAGAGTCTGTTGATAGGTCAGTCCTTTCTAGCATCTCCTCTCTGAGAATTGTGACCAACCTAGATCCTGCCCCAGGCACATTTCATGTGAGAACTGAAGCTGGAAACCTACAGCTCAAAAGAACTTATAGTCATGATGATTTTGTTCGTAGGTAAGAAGTAACACTGTGAAATCCATTGATATGAGGGTATCATCTCCTAAAACCTCATCAAGTCCAAGCCATAGGAATGAGATAAGCTTGGAACGGATGCAAACATCCTCTCAGTGGCCAGCTGAGGACAGCTCAGCATCCAATGTGCCACTGATCACTGACTTGCATCCAGGGGGACTCCAGTTCAGGCAGCCATAAGGAATTGCCCTGATGCATCAATCACAACAAGCTTCTCAGATAGGGCTGTTTAAAAACACTGCTTCTGTTTTCCTAAGTACCTGAGTTAGTAGCAGAAGTGACTTGGGGTAGGGTAGAACTTGAGCCAAGTTCCAATACAATATCCACTCCATGGCTGACTACCCATGACAATCATTCCAGTCTGACAACTCAGAATTAAATTAGCAAAAAGTACTGAAAAATTATTACATAAGTTCCCCCCAATCCCATGATTCTCACTTCAATCAATGTTACTGATTAAGCCAATTTAAACCTGAGCAATAAGGCTGAATGCAGATGTAGGGGTGTTGCACAGGATGTTGGGAATGTGCAAGGTAACGCAAAAATAAGACCTTCTTCCCATCACAAGGCTGGAAACCTTCACCACTCCAGTCTGAGCATTTTGGAAATATGTCAAAGGAAACCTTATTCCTATGAATCTATCTTTATTCCTATGAAGCATGTCCTGACAGCACTCTGGGATCTGGGGGATGCGCTGCCTCTCTTATTCTGGTTACAAAGCAGCAAACAGGCAAACTGCAAATAAAGAAAAACTGTGGATAGTTGGCTATCCTTAGTAAGAACATTTTCCTCTGGAGTGAGTTTAACTGCCTTCCTGGAGCTTGAGTTTGGTTCAGCTGCCAATTCCTGTCACCTCTTGCTGGGCTCGTCCTGGTATTTTTCTCATCCTCAAATTCTGCACATGTAGATTCAAAAATAAACTCCTTAAGGCTGATTTTTCACCTTTTCAGTCTGTCAGGACTGGGTTGTGAGGTGATTCTGATTTCTTTTCAACTTCAGTCCCAGTTCTGAGGGTGTCTCTGCAAGTAGATGGTAAATTCAACAATAAGAACTAAATACAGGCATATTATGTTTGGGCTTGGCAAATGCTGGGATGTTTCTAAAGCACAACCTCAGACTATTCAGATTGATCTGTACCAACCCTTAGGAGCTATTTCTGCAGCTCGTCTGACAGGGTCATGTGCTTTCAGTGCTGATGAACCACCCCCTTCAATCCATTTTCTGTCTCAGCAGACAGACTTATGTAAAAATCATGAGCTCCATTTCCTTGTTATTTCCTTTTTTTTTAATTTTTTTTTTTGTTTGTATTGGGACAGGAATCATTTCCACAAACTTTATAAGTCTAGCTGTTATGACATTTCTTTAGCCTGGCCAATTGGACGAAATAATCTTCAAGGCATATTCAGGGATCATTTAATTCACTGTGCCTTAAGCTGAGCTGATTATAAGGGAATATCCCTCTCCCCACTGTCTGTCTGTCAGTCAGTGTGTGCTAACATAGACATCTAGAATGGTGTTTCAGTCTTGATTCACAGCTATTGCAGGTGTCTGCAGGAAGGTTTACATATGACCCAGAAAATCTCCCCAAGACAACAACTCACAATCAGACTTTAATCCTTTAGAGATGCACCACAACATCTGAAAGGTCTGCCTGGCCCTGGCAGAGGTGGCAGGGATCCTATGGGACACCTGTGCCTTCCTGCACCTCCCTCCTGAAGGTCTCCAAAGGTCCCCAGTCAGTTGTACCTGCCTGAATGGGGCTGGCACAGGATTACAGGAACACAGCCCTGAAGAGCAGCGAGTCTGCAGGTGTTTTACTCTGACACAGCTCTATTTTTCTGACAGCTGAATCACAGCTAATACAGCTGGCCACTAGGTTGCAGCTGAAGCTAAAATCACAGAAAAAAATTGCATTTGCTGGAGCAACCTGTGCAGATTCTCATTGCTAGCAAGCTATGGCCTTCAAAATACGCACTTGCAATTTAGTAAGTAATGATAAATATTGCACTGACAGACAATATTACCTTACTTATTCATTTATGTAAAATTCGTGTAAACATGTCCAAGTAGCACAGTATTCTGTGCCAACCATTATTAGAAGGCATTAGCTTCATTTTGTAGAGTAACCAAGCTAGAATAAAGTAAATTATCAGTTCAGAAAAGATGAGAGGTAAACGCTGATCCCATTTAAATGTGTGCCTTGGAGTCTTATGGAGAAGGATAGCTCCAAATGTTTTTAGATTTACCTTTATTTTGAGTCATTATTTTCAATAATGATGGGGATGACTCTCACAAGATTACTCAGATATTTAGCTAGAATTGAGCTAGCTGTTTCAATGCATTTTTTTAAAAGCCATTCACTTTCAGAAATGGTTTGAATAATTGCATTTAAAGGTAATAGCCATCTTTTTTTTGATCTTACTGTAGTCTCTACAGCTATTGTACATATATAAAAGAAAAAGTGACTCCTGCAAAACTCTTTAAGCAGGTAATTTCTAATAGATAAGCAAAAAAGCAGTTGTAAAGAAACTGGTGATATTACAGGGAGTAGTTTGCAGCACCCAGCTCTTCTGAGTGTTACCGAGTTTGCAAAAGAGATGAGAAAAGGAAATGGGAACAACTATGTTTACTGAGGTTTGAAACATCAGGTGCTAAGAGCCTGGATACAATTTAACTCATTACATGGATTAGAATCTTTGCAGCTTTTTGTTGGGAAGTGTCTGTGAGGTTTAGAAACAGCCTGATGTGATGGAGAGAAATCCATCCATGTAAATATCATGTCCAAATGATAAGCTTGAGTGATGAGTATGACAGTGTTGTTTTTCAGAATGACTGAAATGGAGAGAAGAATGCAAGTTCAGGGAAGGGGTGGAGATTAGGAATGTTGTTTTAGCAATGTCAAGTTTGAACGGAGACATAAGTCAGGCGAGAGATGTATCGACATCTTAATTGGGCACGGGAGATGGATTATGGCTCATTTATAGAGGAGTGTTTCATTTTTCTTTGTTTTGCATGAATGGAATACCTTCTCTCCTAAATGTCACAAACTTCCAAAGTTGTCTCTCTTTTTCATGCTTAGAAAAAAAAAATCTATCACGAGAAAAGGAAGACGCATGACTCGACTGTGAATTGTCAAGAGTGGCTCTAAGGGGATTTTCCTTCTTTTTTTGAAATTTAATTACTTTGAAAATTAGTCCCCTCAAAACTACCAGTCTTCTTTAGAGATGTAGACCATGATATTCTTCCATTGGGATAGGTTTTGTAGAGCTAGTAATAGATACTAAATAATAGATGGGAATTCTTCACTCCTAGGCTGGTTTTCCTATGTGAAAGCTTCCGTGTGAAAGACCTCCCCACCCTCCTGGGAAGCAGGCACTAAAGGTTACACTTCTGGGGAGAAAAATCTTCAATGCTGGTTTTTGATTTAGATTTATCCATCGCAGAACTTCTTCACTTCCACACAACAGAGGAAAAGAGAAAACAGTTCTTAGTCAGTGTTGATTTTAGAGGATTTTAGGGGTCAACACCAGCCATCAGTTGTACCCTTTTATTTAAATGCCCCATTTCAGGGAGTGCAAGAAAAATCCTCCTGCCAGAGCACTCAGAAAACTGCCGTCTGCTGCAAGACCTGGAATCACTGTCGTAAGTTCCAGCATCCACTAAAAAAATGATGAAGTTCAGGAAAAAAAGAAAAATGTGCTTCTGGCTAAGGTTGTTATATAAAAGGAAAGAATATGAAGAGATCTCAGTAGTCAGCAAAGGAAGAAACAAGGTAAACACTAACTTAGAATATTTTATTCATTTACCCCTATCACTTGCTGTAAATTCTGACAAAATACAGCTCCCATCTTTCCTCTCTATCTAATCAGGGAGGAGACACTCTATTTTTCATGTAATGTAATAGTACACAGTGTAACCACCCGTCAATAAAAGGAGATACTATAATGGCTACGCTTTTAAGAGCACACATTTTTGTCGTTGTCAGACACCCCTCGTATGGGAACAAATTAAATAGAGCTGAAGGTAATGCATAATTCTGAAGAATCACCCAGCAGGTAGCACAAAAGGACACTGGCTTTGGGAAATATTGGAAAATCATGGCTGTATCAACCCTACAGGTCCAATCCACTCTAATTCAACACAAAAGTTTAATCAAGATACTTCTTTAGATTAATCCTCAGAATTTTTCTTCTGGGCTTTCCTAAATGAGATATTAAACAGTGAAATACGTTTGCCATTTCCAAATAATTTGATATCATCATTACAATTTGTATAAGCAATTGAACAGCTAGCATATATGAAATGTGGCCAACTCCTCCATGAAAATGGTGGGTATAGGGATAAAAGCATAGGAAACACAGCCTCAAGGACTATCCTGATACTGAATTTCATGCACAGGAAGTAGGAATTTATCCATCAGACAATATGTGCCTAATCTTCAGAATAGCTGATCACTCAGAAATCTGACTGAAGATGCTGACATCTACAAGTGGTCATCACTTAGCAGTCAACCACTTCAAGTCAGACAGAATTTTCTGGAAATGTAGGACAAATATGGAAATTGCTCCAGATGGATGGATGGATGGATCTCTAAGGCAAAATAGAAATTATTGTACAAAATGAGTCATATTCTAATCAACTGTTCTTGGAATGGATAGGGTTAAAGTAACCAGAGTCTTGCTCACAAATATAATTTGCTGAGCTGTATAGAAACAAATTACATGGTCCTGTCAGTTAGGACCAAGTAATCAAGAAATAACAAATGGCAAT
Source organism: Monarcha castaneiventris obscurior (assembly GCA_026261815.1). Lineage (NCBI taxonomy): Eukaryota > Metazoa > Chordata > Aves > Passeriformes > Monarchidae > Monarcha > Monarcha castaneiventris. The sequence continues at coordinate 31,618,391 of JAMPIT010000624.1, read as the reverse complement.
GTTTTGGTCTCAAGGACTGTGTCTATATCCTCCAAGAGGCCAGCACAGAACCCTTAATCTCCTGTCCTGCTTCCACACCTTCAGGTCAGCCCACAACCTCCCCTTGCAAAGATACAAACACGAGGTGGTATTGATTCAGCTGACCAAGTACAAAGGTGCAATTCAGCTTGAGCTGAACAAAAATACTCCTAACACTTTACATTTTGTGGCTCAGTGCATGAGGGGATCAGCTCATCTCTCAGTATGTAAGTGCCTGGTGGTATATGTGATGCAATAGAACACCCAAAACATGGACACAGGACTGAGATTCATTCTAGGCTATTTTTTCCAATCAGAAGAGGTTCTTAGCTTCATCAGATGGTTCTTTCCACTGATATGTGAAATACCAACTTGCAGAGAACTCAGCACAACAGATAAGGGAGGGAGGATGGATCCTGTACTTAATGGTTCATCTTTCTAGACAGCCACGTCAGCATTTCATAGAAGAGAGGCTTCAATTTTTGCTTAAAATATGGATCCAGTAATGCTGCCAACACACATTTATCTCTGTCACTGAGCTTGTTGGCCACAGCAGGAGAGGACACAATTCAACAGCTACTTCTATTCGCTGGTGTTCAAACCACAGATCCCTTTATTCTAACACAGAATTGCTGTTTATTCCAGCAAATGGCAACAGTCAGACTCAGTGGTTGGACTCAAAGATCTTATGGGGCTTTTTCAATCCAAATAGTTTTATGATAAAAGTCATAATAGTAAAATTTGAGGAGAGACATTTCACAGAGTGAAGTAGTCCTGTGAATTTCCCAGTGTTCAGTTTCCTACCTGTTAAGTATTAGTATCCATTTAGAGGGATTTCTTATTAGTGGCACTGCAGAAAGGCCCTGTAAAGGACTTATATCTAATACTCTCCTGGCTGTACATCAACAAGGAAGAGAAATTACTAAGGTCTGCTAAGGAAGATCAGAGGAAAAAGTTTTGCTGTTAAGAGAGGAGTAAATTATCTTGGTCTACACAGGGTAATAAAACAAACTGCAAAAAGTGAGAGAGAGAACCCATTGAGACAAAAAATAAACCTGGGGAGTGAGAAGAACTAATAAACATGAAGGCCCTGATAATTACTAAAAAGTGTTTTTAAATCAGCTGTGGAAAATATAAAGGACAGAGACATGAGGAGCTTTTCTCTTAGGTGGTGCTTTGTTGTGGTGGCACGGGTACATCCCAGCTCGGGCTGCAGCCCCTTAAGGCTGGCAGAAGCCACTGCTTGGCCACGTGTTTTGGAGAGTTCCAGTGTGGCAGGCTGCATGTGGTCCCTGTCGGTCCAGGCATAAGCTGTGAGTGAAGGTTTCAAGGTCATGCAAAAGTCGACTGCTACTCCTGGGAGCGCAGAGGCCAACATCCATGGTGTGCTTTGCATGGTGTGGGGTCTGGTGCAAACCACATTGCCTTGCTCAGGAAGGAGAAGAGGGACACACTGGGGGAGGGAAAACAGGGGATGGAAACAAAACATGGAGCCTAAGAATTTTATTTGTGTTTGGGCTGCAATTTGTGTTGCTGTAAGAGTTACTGGTCTTTATACTCAGAGAAGAGAAAAAAGGCATCTAAGGTTTGATTTACCTGAACCTGTTTCAAGCACTAATATTGGGATAAGAAACTAAAAACTAGAGAACTACACGGTGCCAGTGAAATCTTCCTTGGGAAGTTTTGAAAGAAATTAGGTACAATATGTTTAAGATTTTACTTTTTTAATATTGGGCACATGCACATAGATGTGAAAGCCTAGCTGAGATTAAGGGAAGATGATATGTATCTAATGAAGCAAGCAGTTTTGGAGAACATTTCAGGAAGGGATGAGGTAGCTAGTAAATTTTGCTTTCACTGAGAAATAGTTAGGGTTTTTTATATAAATATGGGCTTGTTTCAAGGTTGGTGGGTACAAGTAATTATATTTTATGGAGATAACAGATTAAACTTTCAACACCCATATCCAGTCAGCTGCAATGTAAGAGCTAATAATAACTGTCCTTGGGAAGATTCAAAGTAGCATCCAGAAAAATCAGAAAAGGCCAGCACTGACATTCCTGAAATAGCCAAGAAAAAATAATTGCTATGAATAAACAAACAAAAAGAAAGAATATCTTTGTACTCCAGAAAGAGACAAAGTATAAGTCCAATTAAAAAAAAAAGTCCTTTGTAGGTCACCTTATAAAGGAAAAGCTCACAGGCACCAATAAAATAAGAAGTTCAGTAAGAAGGAAAAAAGTTTGGGAGGAAACAAGTTTGAAAGGAAAACACTGTGAACTACAAAAAAAAAGCTGCCAAGTTAGAAAAAGAGCAATAATTGCTTTACATGAGCTTCCAGGCTTTAATATCCAAAAGAGGGGAATAACAATGGCAGAAATTGATAGGAAAAGACAGATTGCTTGAATATGTTTGCAGATGAAAATCTGAACTGATAGAGAAGTTTCTGGCATAGGAATTAGACAAAGAAATAAATGACATTGACAATACACTGCTGAGGATGGCACTTAATTGGAGGTGAAGATCTTGGCAAGGAAGCACAAAATGTTTTCTACTGATTACTTCTTACTTTTTCTTAAGTAAACATTCTTAAATGTGATCAGAAACTAGTACTAGCTGGTGTCTGTGACAGGTCAGGCACTTAATACACACATGGATTTTTCATCTTTGAATAAGTTGCAAAACTTTACTCAGCATCACAGATCAAGGAGACTCTCTCACTTGAAGAAAAACTGTCATAGACTCATGGAATCGTTTGAGTTAGAAGACATCTTAAAGATCATCTCGTTCCAACCCCTTGCCATGGGCAGGGACACCTTCCACTATCCCAGGTTGCTCAGAGCCCCATCCCACCCGGCCTGGAACACTTCGAGGGATGAGGCAACCACAACTTCTTTGGGCAACCTGTGCCAGGGCCTCAGCACACTCTGAGTAAATAATTTCTTTCTAATACATAATCTAAATCATTTCACTTTCAGTTTAATGCCACTCCCCCTTGTTCTATCACTATTTACCTGTGTAGAAAGTTTCTCTCACTCTCTTTCACATGCTCTCTTTAAGAACTGGAAGGCTGCAATGAGGTGTCCCCAGAGTCTTCTCTTCTGGCTGAACACACGCAGCTCTCAGCCTGTCTTTGTAGGAGAGATGCTCCAGTCCCCTGATCATCTTTGGGGCCTCCTCTAGACTTTAAAGGAATTAATCATGTAATGTCTGTCTTAGGATAAAATGCATTTCAGCTTAGAAGCATCTAATCCTTTCTCCATTATTATAAAGGGAATCTGGACAGCTCTGGCACATATTAAAATCATCAACTGTCAGCTATATTTGTCTTAATATCTCACAAGAGGCCTGGCCACAAGATTGCACAGATTACCTTGTCTGAGTGCAAGAAACTGCATGTTCTCCCCCTCATGCACAAAGACAAATTAAAAAATACCATTTCCTTGGTATCCTGAGATCCCAAAGCTTCCAGTATGGAAGGCAGAGAAGTGCTTTTCTGTTCCCTCCTATGTTACCTCTGGGGCAAGTACATCAAGGAGAGCTTGATAGCTCTGAGGTGCCTGCAAATTTAGGCAGAATAGCTGTTTGCATCCAGCATCACCTCAGGACGGGAGATTAGCACATCACTCCATGCTGACACCTTGTTTGCTCTTTGCGTTAGTACTTAGACATGTTTCAGGGCTCTAACATGGTGGTCTACCAGTAATTAAGATTAAGGCACATTCTTTGTTGACAGTTCACTGATGAATTAACTTGTCTCTACATTCAGCCTCAGATTCAGAGTTTGCTTCATTCCTTGGTTGGGAAAAAATCCTTGTTATGATTTATTGCAATCCTTATTATGATTAATAGAGCTCTACATTGTTCATCTCCCGAGCAATGAAAGCAGGATGCATATTCAGCCCAGGGAGGACCACGTGGTCTCCCATCAACCAGCCGCCAGGCAAGCTTCCACATAAAGTATTTTTGAAACCCTTTCTCACTGACAGAGAAGACCTGGCTAGTTTTGTGCTTTAGCTCTCTGTTTTTTAAATGCTCTTAACTACATGCTACATGTAAATTTTGTGATGCATCTTCAGTGTATCAAGCCTATCATTTAAACACTGTCATTTAGTATACTTCAATATTTCAGCTGCATAACAACAAATACAACAATATGAAAATTGCTTGATAAAATGTCAAGGAAGAGGCAATACTTACCAGGAAATAAAAAGCATGAGAAAATGTGGGAAATAAGAATATTAAAAGGTAACTAAAGTGTTGGGTCCTTTCCCACACTGATCAGAAATTCAGCTTGAATGAGATGCACTTGTTTACACTGTTTAGAAAACCAGTGTCGGCAGTCACTTCATACAGATTAAAATAATTTAATGCGAAACTCACCTGAAACTTGTACAGAGAGTCAGATGATTGTATACTAGGTGATATACTAACAAGAGAAGGTTTCAGTGCTGAGTTGCCATTCCCTGGTAATGAACTTGTGATTAGGCTGAAGTTCCTATTCCCAGATATCCCGAAAGCTTCACAAATTAGTCTCTGAACACAGGTACACTAGCTAAGATTTCTTCCCTATGCATTAACTACCTGCTCAGGTAAACATGGAATTGTGAATATAAACTGTCTAAAACTAATTATCCCTCTAATTACTGATAAAAAAAAAGTCATATGACTAATAATGAATGCCTACTAATACTGTAATATATCCTATTTAAACACAGGTAATGCCCATTTACGTTTCTAACCAACAGCATTTCCTGACTTCATTTCTAGCTTATATCTGGAAGTCCCTATGCATAGCCTAAAAAGCTGCACTAATCTTCTTGAAGCTGCAGTAGATATAAATAATTAATATTTGCCAATGCAAAGGCTGACTGTCATGAAACTGCCCTGTAAGGGGTAGCTGACAGCAGTAATTGTCAGTTCCTGAGGTACATCTCTCAGATGGCTCCGTGTGAGCAGTAAATGAGGTGACTGTCATCACACAGCCCCATCAGCCTCAAGAGCTGTTTCCTACCCTGTGCTGAAAAATGGTTCTTAATTGACTTGAGTGAGACATGGACTGAAAAGACTGAGAGGTTTTCTTTATGAAACCTGTTTCACTTTGCACTGGCATGGATTTAGGACTGCTTTAATGATCACTTACCATTTCTCAGCTAGAATAGGTAGCAGAGAGCTTGAGGTTCAGTGACCTCCTTGACTATTCTTAGATCCACAAAAGAATGACAGATTTCACACCAAAATGTACCTTTCCGAGTGGGTATCAGTGCATTGATGTGACCTGGGGACCCTGCAGCAGGGTCTCAGGATGACCATGGTGCTGTGGTGGCAGGGGGTCTGCACCCCTGCTTCCAATGCCATCAATGCTTCTTTCAACTGTTATACAGTGAGTCTGCCAAGAGGGGAAAAACCTAATTACAGAGCAGTCCTTTGAACAGGGTTGTGGTTCACATTTCTTGATGTGATTCTTTTTTATCTGCACTGCTGGCACCTTTAGAATGCATTATCTAAGTTTAAAAGGGTCTAGTTTAAGGAGTACTGTGTTCCTGTTTATTTTCTTCCTTCATCACATCAGATTTTCATGTTCTTTTCATAGTTTTAGTAAATACTGCCACTATCCTAATATAATATCCAAAAATGAATGCCAAAGTGTAATGAAAAGGAGTTTTATTTTAAGACTTCAGTGGAAGCAGAAGGGACTTGCAAAAGACAGAGGAGCACCACAGGATCAGGATTTTTGTGTCTTTTGAGAGGCAGGATCAAATATTTGGAGCATCACAGAGATCTCGAGAAATGAAAGGAACAGAGGAAAAGCCAAGGAAAGTAATAAAGGTCAACATAGATGAAATGAAGAATGAAAAACTTGGTCTCAAACTCTCAAAGATATTTGGATGTCTAGAATATCTTGAAACTAATCCTGTCTCCTGGATTTCACTGGGCACTTAGGTACCAATCAATGTTTAATACTTTAGACATTTACTGGGGTTGTCCAGGCATGACTATGCAGGGTAAATTGTGGATGCACAACAGCCACCTCCCTCAGAGACAGAATGGAAATCTTCAAGGTCAAACAAGAAACTTCATAAACAGGCCTGGCAATGGGAGCATGGCTCCAGGGAATCCTCTGTGGAAATTGCTGGCAAACACAGATGCAGTTATTGAAAACCGTGTCCCAAATTGTTTCCCCCAAGAACCTTTTGGGGGTGGCACTGGAAGTTTGCAAGAGTTGTTGTGGTAAGTTTCAGGCTTTAGGGAAGATGGGGAGATGCACTCCTGTGGGTGAGGCTGGTTGTTTTGACTACGTCTTGGCTCATTAGTGCTAGAGAAAGGGGATTGTTTAATTACTGTTCAGTGGGGATCAGGCCAGGATTTGGCAGATGAGTTGCCGAAACCTGAAGTAAACACCAGCCCCTGCTCACCGCACAAACAAAGATCTCCTGAAGGCATGAGAATTAAATAAATTTTCTAGCCAATGCATCAATGACTACAAAAGAGTGTGAAGCTTCAAGCTCAGAGCACCCTGCAGAACAACACCCCCTCACTTCTTCGGAACACAGCCCAGGCCTTTTGCCAAAGGTGTTAGGGCAGGTCCTCCTGATCTTTGCAAAACTGTGCCTTTGGCTCTTAAAAAAGTTCCCAGATCAACAAAAGCTCTTAAATGATCTTATGTTGAAGAAGAAAAACAGAAACCTGTCCCTTCCAAACGTCCAATTTTGAGTGTTAGTTTAGTTTTGCCATGCTGTCCAAAGTATAATAGATAATATATTTTAATTGGACGAATTCTCACCCGAACAGTTCAATGAGAGAAATAAATCTTTTTCTGGCTCGACTCTGTTTGACATAGGCTCAATTCTAATCTCATTTACAGAAGTCTGACCACAACTGGCTGGATTGAAATCGACTGCATTTTCTAGTGTGAAAATAGGATCAGGCCCCATAGCTACAATTATGAATAAAAAGGGTTGATAAAATAAGGGTTTAGGTTCAAAGGAATCCCACTTGCAGGTTTAGACACAAAGACCTTTTTCTGTGAGGGTAAGAAAAAGGCACTTTTTTTTAATGTAGATAAGAAATAAATGTCTAGCAAACTTATGTGCTTGGTATCTAGATGTAACCAGCCTTAAGCTTCACAACACAGCTGGGAAAATGGAATTTGATACCTCCGCAGACCCCTTTATTTTAATTATTTTCATGCTACATTGAGAATTTATGATCAAAACATCAAATCAAATTAAAACACCTACACTAATAGATCTGTGGATATGGGAGGATAAAGCTTTGTTTATCCATGAATGGAATTCATGGGGTTTTTCTTCCTTTTGTTCATTTTTTTTTCCAGTGTTTTCCTTTTAACTCTGATTAGGTGCCTTGGAGAGGTGGGATCATCTGGCTTCTGAAAGGCAAGAGAAGGAAACAAAAAACTTATGCACTTTGCACCCTGTCCAAGTTACATTGCTTTGTTCCCAGCTCTTTGCCCTGTACTGTCTCTTCTGAGCCCAGTTCCACTACATGAAATGCTGAGTTTTTACCCTTCTCCTCCTCTTCATTCTCTTCCTCCCCAGCCCTGTTTACCCACTGCCACTGGTTCCATCATCTTCCATCTCATCAATCAACCACACAGCCTGGCCACTGGTAGTGACTCCACCATCCTCCCATTTCAAACCACCTAGGTCTTCATACTTCTTACCTTGCCAGATCTCTTTTCCAGAAATATCTGTGGAATTTACACTGAACTTTTTTTCACTGAGGCTGTCTTGCTGATTAAAGATGTTTTTCCTGTAGAAGATTTCTTTTAAAGATAAATGTACAAAGTTGAAAACCCAAATGCCCTGAAACTCAGTGATTTTACTTTTATGGTGTCCCATGGGAATAATGGGTCAGTAGCCTCATGTTCCTCTTCCCAAGCTCAGCTGCATGGCTAATTTATAATTCCTTTGGGGTGTAGCCTGTGCAAGAAGGAACATTGTGGTAGCTCATGGGGATGAAGCCTAAACAAAACTCTACCTACAAAGGAAAGAAGGATTTAAATCAGTCACATATTACTTCTGTGAGGAAGCATAACATTATTTCTCAGCCAGAAGAGTTAACTTGGAGGCAAACATCTGGTGGTATTAGCATTTGGGCTAAAACTTATTTTCTATGGAAAATATAAAACAAGGTAGTGTTCTTGCATCAAAACAATTGTAAAAAAAACTCCAAATCTTTCTAATCTTTTAATTCCAGCCACCCCAATGAGCTCGGTTCTAGCCCCATTTTGTTGTAGACTTGCAGCATTCTGATAGACTACTCCCACACATCTCAGCCTCTTCAGAGCATGATTTCTCTGTTTGTTCTTCTGAGAGGCTTTTTCCCCACACACATCCAGTCTTCTCTTACTGCATCAAACCACATCAGCCCTCCCCAATTCTTTACTGGTTTATGCTGTCATGATACCTTGCACATGGCCTTCTTTCCTCGCTAGCTGCCAAATTCAACTGCTAATTTTCCCAGTCTTTTGACATGCCTTTGTACCTTCTTCTATTCAGAGCAGTCACATACATTAAACAATCTCCATAATTCATGGTATTTAATTTTTTCATTGGCAAAATGTTCTCAGCAGCAGAATCGACTCTTCTGATAAATGCACAGTCTTCAGCTTTTACTCCTCCCTTTGGTTGTGAGAATGATCCATTTTATCTCTGCTCCTTCTGTAACATCGTAATTTCCATAATTCATTAACAATTCAAGCAAAGTCCCTTTGCTTGTTTCTCATGCTCTTTGAATCTTGCTGATGCTACAGGATACTGCTGTTCCTCTTTCACCAACAACACGAAGCAGGCTGCTGTTAACTGAGCTGTCTTTTAAAAGGCAAGTTTGGGTGCTGTATTAAATCAAACTGCAGTGTGTGGTACTGGTCTAGGTATCCATCAAGCTTCCTGAGTTTTTCATCTTCCCCTATGAAACTGCATCAGTGTCACAGACTTTCATAAGCTGTTTGGAGCACTTCATGAACTGTGCTCTGGTCCTAATTAATTTGTGCCTAAGTTTTCAAAGCTGTGTGAGCGCTCACTGAAATTAGTGGAATCAAGCAAATAGGTAAAAACATAGAGAAGTACGCAAAGTTATTTGCAGACTCATTCAAGTGATTTTTTTTTTCTAAGTGCTCAGTCAGGTTTGAATCGAAATCACAGGGACATGGCAGGAAATCAGGTCATCACTGCTGTCAAAAACAATGTGTGAAGAGAAAGTTTAAAATCTAAATCTTACAGCTTTCTCATTCCTCATAAATTTGTGAGGTAATGAGCTCAAAAACATGGAAGATCCTAAATCAGTAAAGACCCTATAGCAATTCATATTTATTCATACAGATTTTTCAATCTATATTTGCTAATAAAGGCGAACATTCATTTTGTGTTTTCTCTGACACCGGGTATCAAGTGAAGGAATTGTGACAGATGTTGCATCAAACCATTCAGCCCACCTCCAACCTTCTCATTTCATCATCCTCAAAAGTAAAATCAATATTTCCTCCTCAGGAACATTTGACAGACAATTCTCTCAAAGCATACAAGCCAGTTTCATGTTTTTCACTGCATTATGTAAGAGAGAGGAAAAGAAAGAGCTTTATCCAAGTGAGAAAGAAGACTATGGTCTTGTGAGGCATCATAATCCTGTGTCACTACTCCCATTACTTTACCTTGAGCAAATACCAGGTTCCCATATTATGTCAAAGCCACTTTGGCTTTTTCCTTCTGAAGTATTCAGCAATACTTCCTAGCATTTCGGAATGAAATACCCATGTTTATACTATCCAATTAAATTAGCCAAGGAACTTTTTCTAGAGCTGAGGTCAAAGAGGGTGAATCACCTTCCATCTCCAAATCTCCACATCCCCAGTCCAAATTGCTTACTGGGAACAGTCCCTGGCTGATGCTATTCCCTGCTCCAGGCCTGTACAATGTCTGGGAGAGTTTTGTGTGCCATGGGCCATGCTTAGCAGGGACATTGCACTAAGCAACGTGAGCACTCATAGGCAGTACACGATCCCATGTCTCCCAGTCCCAGTTTATTTACTACTATAGGCAAAGTCTTCTGGATCTCTTAACCATAGCATAAAAAAAAATCCTACAAAATATTAAGTTGAAAAAAAAACAACCTACAAAAAAAAAAAAAAAAGAAGAATATATATTTATTGTGGACAAAGTGTTCATGATTACTTACAGCACAGTACTCGGCTTTAGCAGCTTTACTTAATTCAAGGAGCATTTTTCTGGCCAAAACTGGTTGTCTCCAATGCCTACCTTTGACTAGCCCACCTCTGTCCCTCAGTGAAAAGAAGTCTGGCCTTTATGGATGGGTAAATTTCATCCTAAAATGGATGTCTGAAGGATGTCAGAGACATTGCAGATACCTTGAAAGTGTCTGGTTTTAAATGTAGGTGCATAGACACTGAAAGGGTATTGCACATCTAAAATGAATAACTCCAAGGCCAAGTGCAAAATTAACTATGCCCTAAAATATATAATCTCTTGACTATTGGAACTCTAATTTCCTCACCAATCCAGAAGTTATGTATTTAGGAAATATCTAAAAGGTGTGTAATGGCTGAGCCAATGCCTCATTGGCTTTCATCTAACAATCTTTTCTATTGTGATTTGGAAAGTGTCTATAAGCAGAATTTTATTGCATAAATCTCTCTGGTTTTGAATGAATATTAGCTGCATGCTTTGCGGATGAAAAGCATTATGTGCTACAAGAACTACCCAGTATCATTTATCTTCTCTGGGATCTGGGAAAACCGTGGCAGTCTCAGTGATTTAGTTAGTGCTTCCACTGTCTGAAAGTGTTGTCTGTGAGGAATTGGGCTGGAAGCAGGAAAGGTGAGGCACAGATGGACACCTAGGTGCTCTCCAGTATCTTAGGATTTTTTAAAATAAAATTTACAATCAGTTAAGGAGTTTATGAAGATGCAGGTGTAATTTAATAGCATCTAGATGGAGGCAGGTACTTAAGTTCAAAATCCCATCCCTGGAAGTGTTCAAGGTCAGGCTGGATGGGGATTTCTTTGAGCAGCCTGGTCTAGTGGAAGGTGGCCCTGCCCATGACAGGGGGTTTGGAACAAGATGGTCTTTAAGGTCCTTTCCAACCCAAACCATTCTGTGATTCTACAAAAATTTACAACCAAAAAAACCTCCTTTCACCAAGTGAGACACTTGGACTTAGAAGAAATCATCCTGTTTGCCAGGCAGGTTCCCTAGGTTATGTTTCTAAGAGCAAAATGTATACAGTTCCTGCCCTCAGACACCTGATTTGTTTAAGGTCAGTGAGCATCAAGAATTTGACATTGCTGTCTGTTGGTCCAACAAAACATCAAAATGAGCAAGTCTACTCACAACTCTATGGTTAAGCTGGTCACAAAAGTCAAGAGGTGATTCTTTATATATTTTTTTAATTCTACCTCCTCTAACTTCTACCCAAAAATTAAGTAAGGTCTTCCTCCAGAAGTGGAAAACTTAGATTCAAGCTAACCCTGTCCTCATTTCTCCCCTCAAACAGGTTTCAGAAGGCCCATAACATCAGGAAATATGGTAGAACTCAAAATCTATGAGATGGAATTTCCTACCAGGTGGGAAAAGGGGGGTTCTAAATCCTTGAAATGTTTCATAGGAAACAGAAGAAAAGTCACTACATAAAAACACACAAAAAAAAATACGTTAATGAAATAAAAGTTAGAAATAATTTTGGGCACCTAAATCTAGGACAGTTTTTCGCCTCATCTATATAGCTAGAATAATAGGAATCGCCTACACATGATTATTATAACTAAAACAGCCTTTGCTGCATAGTTCTTTGTAGAGAAAACCTGAATTTTTCTTTGAGATTAATTCTTTTAAATTATGGATACAATTTTCACCTCCAGCAGACAGCTCCAGGTGTGGGATCCCACAAACCTGTTTTCCTGCCTCGAGCTTCTAAAAACTGGAAGAATCTGAGAGTTCAAAGACACTTTACCATGTGGTATCATATAATGATTAGCTCAAGTCATCTCCTCACTCATACAGATGGTTATTCTGGATCTTGCTCCCCGGTGAATCAATACCAGATTTTGAGCAAAACACATCTATTGAGAGGAGGTCTGATGCTGAGTCAAAGGCTTACAGCCCTCCACATACATCTAAGTCCCTACTTCTCTTCATTTTCTGTGCCATTTTTTGGCATTCTTTATAAAAAAAACCAACATACCTGCAATTTGTCAATTACAGTGACTGGATATCTTTTTTAATAGAAGAGATGAGTGAAAGAAATTAATAAGAATTTAGCAAGAAATTAGTAAGAAATTAGGCTCTTTTTCTTTTAATTCAAACCAAAAATGTCCATCAGAGGGAGGCAGCTTCCACAAAGCTGAGCCTTATTTAAATTCACATCCAGCTTTTAAATGAGCTGGATAGCTAATTGCATTTGGTCAGTCAGTGGAATTTCTATTCTCTAATTAAGTATTTGTAACCTTGCAACGTAGACTCCTTTGAAGAGGGAAAAACCCAATACAACCAGAAAACAAACCCAAAACTCTCATGCTCTTTTCTCTGTTTGAGGACATGGTATAATAATAGTAATCTATAGAGGTGAAAAAGACAAACAGGATTAATGAATTTTAGAAAACATAAGCCTGTTTGGTTGTTTTGGTTTGACTTTGATTGGGAAATTGTGCTTAGGCTAAATTGAGCTAACATGTAATTTGTCAGCTGGACTGAAAATGCTGTAATTGTTCTTTGCTCCTGTCACCCTTACAGAAGAAAAATGAAAAGCAAACTCTCCAAAGCCTGGCTGTTCTCTGGCTTGTTTGTTTCTCTGCTGAGGGCTCTCAAGGGGCAGACCAGAGCCATGACCTTTTGCCATGGAGATGTCCCATCCTGTCAGGACACCCTTCCCCATGGTGGAAGCACCACCTTGGAAGGTGCCACAGTTTGGCTCTGAGATACCACAAGAGGAAAGGGATTGCTGCTCTGAGGGACTTGAATTATTTTACATTTAAATATTGTTTAAATATTTTTCAAGAGTTCCAAGGAGAGGGAGGGAGAGAGGAAAAGAAGAGCTTGTCCTGGTTTTATTGGTATGAAACAGGCAGGTTTATCGTGGAAAGGTTTGGGTTGAAAGGGACCTTAAAGACCATCCAGTTCCAACTCCCCTGCCAAGGGCAGGGACATCTCCCACTAGCCCAGTTTGTCCAGAGCCCACCCAGCCCTTAAACACCACCAGGAAAAGTTTGGCTGACTTTCACTAAGCCATGTGAGGTGTTCACTTGCTAAAGCCCAGCGAGTGACACATTTGAGGCAGCGCAGATAAACTGTGACTGCAATCTCCACTGCTGATTTGCAGTTTATAAAACAGCTTTCTGCTTGTGGGAGTTGGAAGCTCATAGGAGTCCAGGAGGGCTCCTGCTGCTGGCAGAGAGGTTTGAGTGGCTGAGTACACGAGGGCAATGGGGGATCACTGGTAATGACACCAATAAGTGTGGGAGCATCACGCCTTATGCACAGGCCATGGTGTCACCAGCCAGGGCGAGCTGCTGACTGTAGCTGTCAAAGTTGGACTCTGTAGCTGCAGCTGCATTAATAAATTAAATAGGCCAAGGCCCAAGCACCACCTCAGCTGTCAATGCTGTCACACTCCAGGACCCACCAATGCCAATGGGTCCCGTAGGTGAGTTATGCTTAATTGGAGGGATGCACTAAGATCCTCCATGGTGATAGACACTCTGTAGGCAGGAAAAATAAAAGGGACCACCAAGAAAAACACCCTCAAAAGAAGTCAGGATCCCAGGGCTTCAGAGAAGAATTTAAAACTGAAACAAAGAAGTGTTGTGCATTATCTTTGAAGAAGGAATTATTTGATTTATCAAGATTTTTTCAGAGACTGGACCACCTCTTAGTTCGGGAGCATCTGCAAAGGTTTTGGTGCTACGTCTTCAAGAAGACAATGATGTTTTGTTACTGCTTTTCTGCTGCTCTTTGCATGTAGGAGGAAAGCAAGGAACAGAATAACAGCACATTCCTCTTTTTCTGTACCCTGTTCTTTTTCCTACTTATTCCTCCTCCTTCTTTCAGCCATCATCTGCATAGCAGCAGTCAGCTAGCATACATTCTTCAAAACAGGAACAAGGGCAGTCCCATCCCAGACTGAAAGCTGAAGCAGTCTTGCAAGAACTGCAGCTGCCATTCGATTTGACTTCCACTCAAAAATGCTCTTAGCCCATGGCATGGGGCACCCTGACATTGTTATGGACAGAAATATTTACATCTGAAATATTTACATCTGATGTAAATATTTCTACATTTTTAAATATCTGTACATTTGCTCTTTGGCTGCAAATCTGATGGCTTTCTGATATTTTGAAGGTGCAAGATACAAATTCGTAGAGCTCATATGAGCTGCTAAGATTAGCTACATCATTTAGATAAACAGAACAAATGATAAAATTGCATGAAAGTGTATTTTCTGAATGTGCCCTCTGTTACACACCAATCATTTGCAGGATTCAGAGTCTCCTAGCAAACCCTCTCATTAAACCCTTCTGTTTCAGGATTCCTGTTGTTTCTGTCATCTTTCAGCAAATTCTATTCAGATTCACATTCCCAGTACTGGATTTTAACTTGAAGGCCAAAGCTTTCTTAAAGGAACAAAACATCTTGAAAGGAATCCTGAGAATTTAGATTCTGACTACAGTTTCACCATATCACAGAATCACGGGATGGGTAAGGCTGGAAGGGAACGCAGTGAGTCACTGGTCCAACCTCTCTGCTCAAGCAGGGTCATCCTGGAGTTCTGGCAAAGTTCTGGCAGCTTCCCTGCAGGCTTCCCTACAAGTTCTGGCAAGAAATTTTCAGCTCAAAACTGCATTTTTTGAAAATAGAAGTTTCAAACTTGAAAGTTATGATCTTATACTTTTTCCTCCCCTTTTTTTGTACACATAAAGAGTTTTCAGGTCATAGAATCACAGAATTACAGAATTACAAAATGGTTTGGATTGGAAGGGACATTGCAGATAATTTAGTTCCAACCCCTCTACTATGGGCAGGGACCCCTTCCACCAGATGCAGACTTATGTGACACAATTCTTCTACTGATCTCAGACTTTTTTTATTGTACCTCCAAGATACAGCTCTTTAAAGTGAGACACTAATGGATTCAAGAATTTTAAGCAGTATTCACCATGTTTCTACTCATGTTCTTCTAATCACTTTACTCTGGGGTTATTGTCTGACAAGGGACTTGAGCCAAAAGATGTGGAAACAAAGAAAAAGTGAATTTTTCCAATGACCTTGAACAAATGCCATGAGTAGTGCACGCATGTGCCTGCTTCAGTAGTGAGCCTATAGAGGGTTTAAATTACTCTAAACGTTTACAGCAGGCTGAGCTATATAAGAGGCTCTAAGAATTTAAACAAAAGCACTTCCAAGATTTTAAGTAGTTTGAGCATTATCTTTGCCTGGCTGAGCTTTACCCTAATGGAAGCCAAATTAAAAAAAAAAAGGATCCTTTTTTTTAATAGCATCTTGTTTTAAAGTTTAAAAAAGCCTTAGCTGCGAACAATGTATTTGGGAGATAAGGAGGTTAGAGAGGGTAGGGATAGCTGATTATAAACTCCACGGTCCTGATAGCTTTGGATCAAGGAATTCAGCTGATGTTGAAGCATCAGACTTAGCTAAAGTGTTGAAATAAATAAAATGGTCCTGCCAGCAATGTTATATCATCTCTGTGTGGTGACCAAGTGTTTTTTAAAAGGTGGTGTGGGTACAAATGCCTAATGAATAAAAAATCCCTAAGTCTAATGATTCAGGAACTAAATCCACCTTTGCATTTCCTGATTAAATTCATCAAATATTGACACTGCACACACATCCAAACATATTTCAAAAACCAAACATTAGCTGAGCACAAATTAATGTGTATTCTTGAAAGATAACTACACCAGGACAGTGAATGAAGAGGAATTGGATTGAAAGCTGGTGGCCTTTGCAGATGAATGAGCTGATACAAGCAATTTGGGTTGATACCAATTAATGACATTGTGCAGTTAAGGAAACAAAGAACAAGTGCAAAAAAAAAAAAAAAAAGAGGATTAATTTAATTGCTTGAAGTGAAAATCTAGCCTTTCCCTGGACTACAGAGTGATAATAGAGAATAAGCTCTCAGTTACCAAATATGAGACATGTAGACCTGACACAAAATTCTCAGTTTGCTTTGCATTTTCCTGGCCTTTTTTCCTCCCTCAAAGTATATAAATATCCCTTCTCAATTTTATTTTCAATTAGCTTTTATTTCCACTCTGTTTTTCTGCCTTTTTTGTTCTGACAGTATCTGCATGTCTGATATTCCATTAAAGAATTACTTTAAACCATAATTGTGTGTTTTGACACATTATAATGAAACATAGACCAAGCCACTAATTGTCCTTGTGTCTTTCCTAAGGGCAGAGCATATCAGGCATCTGACATCATGATGGGCATGCACTTTATTTACTAGAGAAAACTATTAAGAAACCTGTAGCAGTGTTCTCCTAAGATTTTGCTAAGTTTTATTACTGCCTACTCACCTTTTTAGTGAGCATTGACATTCCTGTTAGAACAATAGTATCATTTGGGATCCACACTGTCTTCTAAAAACTAATGCAATTTATGTGTTATTTCATCTGAAAATAATTCAACCCTGTCTAGAAGTTAATGTTTAAATTGGCTGAATTAAGGTGCTGTTGCAGAAAATCGAGTCATATAAATGTGGAAAAAGAAAGAAAGTGTAAGAATGGCATTCTTGTAAGACAAAAATTACTCTCTGAGAGCATCGGATCAGTCGATGACACTTTCAGCACTTATGGCAATATAAAAATTGCTCACAGGGCTGTTTACATTTTCCTACATTCACCCTCTGCAATCAGGGCTTTGGAGCCAGAGTGGGAAGGGGAGGGAACAGGGAGGTTGCTGAGCAGAAGCAGCTTTATTAGCAGTTCAATGCTGTATTCTGTCGCTGTGCCTGGGGTTTCTCTGGGAATGTTGGAGGGCTGTGCAGGAACACACCTGAGTGCACCTCAGGCACACAGAGAGAAGGGAAACAGTGAACAGTGATGCCCAGGCAGGGTTTCTGAGCCTGGCTGCTGTGCCAGTGGGATTTGGTCTGTGATATTGCACTGGGCTTCCCTAAAGGGTTGTGAGCCAGCAGCAAGGAAGGAGTTTGCCTCTTGGCCTTCTTCTCACTGCTGAACATTGAATAAACAGCAAAACCAGCAGGAAAAAGAAAATGAGATTGTGCTTTTTCTTAGGAGCCACTGAATGTGCTCAGGGGATGGTGCTGGATGGGTTGGGAGAGCATGAGGAACACGAGGAGCAGGAGGAGGAGGAGGAGAGAGCCTGCAGCAGGGCAGGCACCGCAGAGCATGAAGTGAACAGCCCTGACCAAGCCCCGCCACTGAGGCTGAACTGATTAAAGAGGCAAATCCATCTTTAACCTCTGGCTGACTCCCAGCCTGCTCCCACCAACTGAGTCATAACAAAATGGATTTTGCTTCTGCTCGTTTGCCACTTGCCTTCACTCTTGCATAACGTGCAAGTGCATTAAGAATTACTTCTTGTTCTGTGAGGGAACATGTGAGTTCTTTTTTAACCCATCAAGCACAACCCACAAAGCAGGCACTCACTAATACACTGAGGGCAAGGGAATGCACTATTCACCCACTGGTCCAGTGTTTTTCACTCTGTATTTCCCAGCAACTGAGAGTTACCCTGTCATTTGACTTGGCATGGAGTTGGTTTTGCTTGGTCTGGAAAAAATTTTGCATATAAAATCATAGAATCATAGAATGGGTTTAGGTTGGAAGGAACATTAAAGACCATCCAGTTCCAATCCCACTGCCATGGGCAGAGACACCTATCCTGGGTTGCTCAGAGTTCCATCCAACACAGCCTTGCACATTCCCAGGGATGGGGCATCCACAGCTTCTCTAGGCAACCTGTTTCAGTATCTTACCACGCTCACAGTGAAAAATTTCTTCCTAATATCCTGATATTGGAGTGACCACCATGTTTTCCAAAGAAAATATCCTCCTACTCACCAATACCACAATTCTGTTCCCACTGCATATTTGTCAGGGAAGGGATTTGCTTTTGCTAAGACTGCTTTAAACACACAGCTTGCCTTATGTGTCCTTATTTCATTTAGTCAGTTGGTGATGCCAGGAGGGAGAGGTGGGTTTACTGCCAGGTGACAGGATTGCAGTGCTCAGGGAGGTCTGTTTAGTGGCAGGAGTCTGAGCAGGAAGCTCTTTGCTGCAATTAGCAGTAATTCTCTGAAGGGTGGCTGGCAGGAGGGTCCTGCTGGGCAGGGAGGAGGCAGCCAGCCTTTCCCTGTGCCAGGTGTCATAATGTCTTTGCTGGACCTGGTGGGAAGATCTTGAAGGAAGCAAGGAACCTTGAAGGAAGGGTGGGAGGGATGTTAAATTTCTGCTCTAATTGTGAGGAGTTGGATGCAGCTGGAATTGTAGGGGATTTTCCTGGCGGGAATAACTTGCACAGAGCTCTTTGGCAAATGTCCTTTTGTTGCTGGCCGGTTGCAGGCTGGGGCCTGCAGCTGAGGCAGAGAGGGCACTGCCAGGGGATTCTGCTGCTGACCAGGTGACCTTTAAGGAGAAACAGAAGGGCATCTGAGACACCTTGTCGGGGGAAAGTGGAGGAAAGGAGAAGGGTGCACATGCCAGGGCTATCCAGGGCCTCTGGAAATCCTGTTCCAGCATGAGTAAGCATTGCTTTAAGGCAGCTGGACTCAGAACCTATCTCTAAGTTTAAACACCTGCTTTAATCATGGCAGCATCTTACCACTGTGTGTTTGCTGGATCCTGCTCATAAAGTATTTATCATGCTGTCTCTGTATCGACAAGGTCTAAACCACACAGAAACAGAAAACCAAGACCGGGCTTTAATAGAATAAATGATGTTTGTTTATCATTCATTAACCACCATTTTCCCTGCTGCATAAAAAAAATCTGCTGTGTTTTGGAAGACAAACAAATATCGAAGAGAGGAGGCATCCAGAGGAAAAAGAGATTATTTGTCACAATTTAAAATTTATTATAGGAGGTGTGTGCAATGATGGCCCAAGGGAATATCCTAAATGCTGCAAGATTTTGTGAGAGATTGGACTAATAATATAGGCATTTATTTCCACTGGAAGTGCTGGCTAATGGCCATGATAAAAGTCTATTATGATATTAAATTATTGTTTTTCAATCTCAATAAGGTTCAGTTTTCAGAGGAAGGGAATGCAGCAGATAATTTAAATATCAAAATTATGCAGTCAAAAGAACGTGATGGTATTTCAACTCTCACCAACTATTTCTGTTACAGAACATTGCAATTCCCAGAATTTATTCTGTTGTCCTTTCAGCAGTCCCAGCTCCTGGAACATGGGAAATACTTCTCTTTTTTAATGCATGAGAAAGTTTTTTTCCAGCTCTTACTGATGCATGGAAAAGTTTGCAAATGTGAACGCCTAAGAAAATAGGACAGATGAAAACAACTCTTTTTTTTTTTTTTTTAATGTTTTGGTTTTTTGTTACTATTTAACCTCATGAATTACAGCAAAACTACTACTCAAAACCACCAATACTGCTTGTGGTGCTACTGGCAGATGTTCACCTAAGCCCTGTCTCAGGGTGGCAGTTGATGTTGAATGTTAAAACCCAGGCTTAAAAAAGGCTACAGAACAAAATTAATATCTTGCCTGACTTTTCATATAAGTGAAACCTAATTCCTCCGTCATGCCTTGATCCACAAAGCATCTAAATATGAACACAGTGGCAAATCACATCCAAATGTTCAAAAATATGAAAGAATGAGCATTTCTGTTGCACTTCATTCTTACATAACCTCATTTTTTTCCCTAAAGGCCTGAAAATAATGTCATTGTAAGTGTAATTATTTAGCTGTTTAAAGTCATCTTGGTACAATTTACAAGAAAATTATTTTTACATGTCCAGTTCCTTTATCTTATTGAACCAAAAAATACAGACTGGCAGCTTTGCAAGCTCTGAGTTTCCTCATTCTAAGAAACACGAGTTTCTTTTAATGCATTTTTTTCTGCATGACTAATATATTCGGTAGAGATGAAGCACCACCTGATTTTTCTAGTAGAAAACCGTGTTTCTCGCCTTGGGCTTATGACATCCAAAAACCCAAGAAAAGCTGTGATTGGGATTTTAATTGAGAGATTTGCCAAGGGTGAAAGCAGGTTTTAAATTATATGGTGGAGGACAGAACCATCACATTCCACTGCTGACTAGTAGTGTAGCTGTGTTTGCCATTTACAGTGTGCAGCCAGGCTTGCAGAGATAAACCTGGAAAATAATGAAACAGAAAAGAGTTATCTATCATCTGTGTTTCATTGATTGCTCAGGAACAGCAAACCTATGGTTAGGTTGAACATATGGGAAAGAAGTCTGTATTACTCTCCATCAGTGTAAAGGATCAGCAGTGTGGATGGGTGATTTCTGGTGTGACAGCCTCAGAGTCACAGTAGTTACCCTGATAGCAGGCAGAATCAAATGCATTCTGAGTTTGGCTTTAGATGAAGTAAGCGGATACCAGACTTTCCCATTTCAGTGGAAAACAAAGCCCAGAGGAAGCTGGAGCAAAGGCTTCTGCAGGCAGCTGCCTCCACACAGAACTTGTGAGCAGGGTGCAAGTGTGGCTTGCCCCAGGCGGACATGGGACAAACACCAGGGAGGTGGTTTGAGTGCTGCTGTTGGGGGGAAACAAACAAAAAGTGTGAATGCCCCATCCCTGGAGGTGTTTAAGATCAGGTTGGATGAGGCTTGGAGCAACCCGGTCTAGTGGAAGGTGTCCCTGCCCATGGCAGGGGATTGGAATTAAATGTTCCCTTCCAACAAAAACAATTCTATGATAATTTATTCTTTTTTATGAGTATAAACATAAAGTATGTCACATGAGGCAGGAGTCATCTTTTGTACATCCTTCCCATTTAAAATCCAGATGCATCTGTGTTCCAGTTTAGCAGAGTCTAAACTCATATAAACCATCAACATTATTCTCCTTTTTTTTTCTATAACTAGTAGCTAGGTCTTACAGAAAGTTTATACTTTTCCCTATTTCCTACCACAGCATCAAAATATGATTTCGAGTTTCTGAGCACTTTTGCACAGAAGACCTGGCAACAAAGTGGGGGGAATCAGAAGAGTGAAGCCCATTCCTGATCCCAAGCATTTCATGAGTGCTCACAAGAATCCCATGCCTTAACCTTAGGGTCAAACATTTGCTGTTACAATGCTCAGAGCTTAATTCACTTACAGCCAATAATACAGATACCAAAATCAGCAGAAATATATTGAGTTTAATGGGGTTTAGATTTGGGTCATGCCAAAGGAAGTTTATTCCTGGGAGCCATACACTTCTTTGGACTCCACACACACTGTAAGCACAGGAAAACATCTCTATTAACGGCTGGGTTTTTTTAAACAGTGACCAAACTACCCCACAAGCCTTAGATTGGGTGGGTCAGCTTGTTTAAAACAAGTTGAGATCTACAGAAAGTCAGTATAATTGGAGTCTTTTGGACAAACTGCAGCATAAGAAACTGCCATGATTTCATTTCTTAATATTTTTTCTTCATATTGCATTAAATGACCCATGACTTTGATTAAATTGAAAATTTAATGTATTGGCACTTTCAATGCCTTCAGATTTATATTTTTTCATGGTTTCTATTTATGTTCCAGTTTTACTTTATTATATTTCAAGGAAAAACTCATTTCAGAGGACTCTACCAGCTGCCAGATAATGAAATCCAAATATCAGAGAAGTTACAGTTTCTTTGCTCCTCCAAGTCAGGTGGGACCAGCTATTGTACCTGTCATCTCCAAAGGGGTTCAGAAGGTTTGGGCCCATCTTCTCTGAGCTAGGCTTTTCTCATTTTTTTACATGAGCAAGATAGAGATAACAATTTAATTTTTAGAAAAAGTTGTTTATATGTGAGGAGTCAGGTGCTTTCAGGGAAATCAAGGTTTCACTGTACCTTGTGGCAAGGCATACAGGGAGCCACAGCCACCAACTGCTGAAAAAAGTACTTGCTTTTCCAGTCTTAAAAGGATTGTCAGAATTGCCAGTATTGCTGGTTTCTGCTGATATTTCCCTATGACCGAAAAAGTGCAACCCTTGAGCTGAGTTTTCTACAGAAGGCTCAGTAAAAATAATTCAAGTGTTTCGAAAGTAGAGTAATACAGGATTTTTCCTACCAAAAAAAAAAAAAAAAAGAAGGAAACCCAACCAAATGTGAGAACAGTTTCACCAAGAATTCTTGCAGGATTCAAAATCTGGAGTGTGTGTGATTTTGGGAGCGATCCTATCTAACACTGTGAATACACTTTTTATCCTTCCCATGAAAATCCAAGACAAATCAGCCATTGTTTAAACTTCCAGTTCTGATTAGGATGACCTCCGTTATTAGGGTTGATTTAAAGCTGCATTTGTTTGTGGCAATGGATGTTTGGGCCTACTGCAGGGGTTGTCCCTATCTGCTGATTGAACCTGCTCTGTACAGAGTATCTTAGAGCAAAGCACAGCTTTCACCCATGGTTCTTGCTCCTTCAGGGGCTCTGCACGTGATGAGCTCCAGGACTGAGAAGATGAAGTTGCCTCTCCTGTGCTTTTCATGCTTCCTGCAGCTGGCAGCCTGACAGAGAAGAGAGTGGAGAAGGAAGCCTGGATCCAGCACAGAATGGGGGGAATGGCAGCTGGGAATGAGATGTAAAGTAACAGCAAACTGAGGGGTGGGACAGAAGGGCAGGTGAAAGCCTGGAAGACGGAGGATGAACAGAAATAGAAAAACAGCTGGAGAATATGACAGAAATTAGAAGCTCTACAAAAGATGGTGGAGAGGGTGCAGGAGAGAAAGGAGGAGGAGGCTGAAGAGAAAGGGTTATAATTTCCCACCAGGGAAATGATGTCCTCTATAATTCAAAGCTGCAGCCAAATTTTGGCATCCTTTTGCTTCAGGGAAACTGCTGCGAGGAGTGAAGGTACCTGAATATACATGTCCATGTAAATTCTCCTTCTGCATTGAAATACTGTGTATGTGGATGCACCTACTGCCTCTAAAGGGGACTGGATACTGGGCTCCATATGTTCCTTGCCCTTCAAGCACTTGACATTATAACCCTAAAGTTAAACTTTATTTTTGAGTACCAAAAGAAAGAGTCCTTGGCTTCCTATTGGGAAAGACAACGAGGTGTGTCTTTATTGCAAGCATAAATGGGACACTAAACAGGTAGACCACAAATAAAAATAGCTGTTCAGTACTGTAGAAGGAAGAGAATGGAGTTGGAACCTTAATTAACTCCTTCCTTAAGTATCAGACAGCAATCAGCACAAATTACGGATTAGGAACTTTTGGCTCTTGAAAACATGGAGTCTTTGCTTCCCTGCCTCCTCCTCTCCTCACAGCTGCGAGAATCCAGCTGAGACTAAGAATGTTGGGTTTTTTATAGCACTTGTAAAAATCAAGTCCACAATCAAGTAGACAAAGAAAACCATCGTGAAAGGAAGCAAACATCCGGCCTCGGTGTGTGCGTGGAGCGCTGGCTGGAATGGAGCCTCTTCAGCACAGCTGAGAGCCTGCTCAGCAGTCTGAGCTGGCAGCCTTCAACTAGCCCTTAATGAGCCTCATCAAACAAACAAACAGAGAAAGAGGCTTCACAGATTAGCACCAAAGACAAGTGCTGGATGATTCTTATGGTTTTGTGCAGTGCCTACATCCCCCTTAGCTCTGGAGGTGGGGGGAATCTGTCCTAACTTCACCTCTCTGATGTGGGGCAGCTGCTCCAAATGGGATATTGACCCTTCTTCTGGGGCCTGTAATGCAAAATTGTTGCATCTGGGGGTGAGCCTCTCGGCTCTTTTGATAAGATAAATCACATCTTGAGGTGCTTCCACCCCAATATGATAATGACCTGTCCAAGTTTGTACAGTTGTTGTCTCCTGCTCATGGGTTGTGAGAAGGCCTCCAGTTCAGGGGGCCATTGCCCACCAAATTGGGCTTCAAGGACACTATCCCACTTTCTTGTGTTTCACTGACTTAATGATGTTAAAGCATTGTTCTGCCTGTCTGCATGAGGTGTTGTTCTTCTTTCTCCTTATACAGCATCTCATGTCAGAAATAAAATGTTATCATTTCACAACACAGCTGGGGGTATCTATTTCTTACTCAGCACAGGACGGTGTTCCTCAGTAGAATTTACATGTGATATTAAAATATGGAAGGAACAGTATATGCTTCCCTATGCCAAAGTTTCCTTCCTGTGGCAGGAACTGCGGAAACTGCTTATTAAATTCCCCTTTTCCCCCACAAAGAGCTCTGGTTTGTAATAAGAATAGAGACTAGAGAATGATTCTTACATAAAACCAAACTGCACAATTCTGCCTAATTATTTGCCCTTGAAAGGAGACTTTGTACTCTATCTTCTGTTGCATTTTTTTTTTCCTAACTGTGAATCTTTGCACAACTGTCCTCATGACAAATATAATTTGATCTGGGGACAGCCCTGTCTGGAGTGTTTGCATCAAGAGCCTTTTCCAATAAGCTGCAGGTCCTACCTTAATGAGAATAAGAGCCTTATGACAAATACAGGGCTTTCAATAGCAAATACAGCTTCTGTACAGCACACTGAGGTCTCTCCTTACTGAGGAATAAACTGACAAATTTTTGCTTCCCTCTAGTCAGAAAATAGCAAATACTGCAGTATTTGCATAGAGGAACACGGCTTTGTTTCAGTCTTGATTCCTCTCTCAGAAAGGAGTGTTGGGAAGGCATCTAGGGAAGTATCTACCCCATCATCTTGGTCATCCTGCACTGAAAAGGGGAATGAGAGAGCCAAAATGGGATTTTTTTATATCTGAAACTGAACAAGAAAATGCAGTTCCAAGATACTGCTAACATGCTCTGAACACTTGCAGTCCCTTGGACCAGACTGGACCTAGACTGAGGCAAAACCCTCTGAAACGTGGAGGTTGTTGCATCCTCAGCACCAACTCTGTCACTCTATGGATCTGCTTCTGTTGGTCTGCACTGCCTGGTTCTGCAGGGCATAACCCAGGAGTGTAAGGGCTGGGATGAGGCAGGTGGAGCTGTGGGGTCTCAGGTAACACCAAAAGGAGATTTCATGAGCACAGTATGTGGGGATGTGTCTGCAAGGGAGACTAGCGAGGAAAAAGATCAGGAACAGGCTGTAGGGCTGGAGGTATCTGAGCAACCCAACACTGCATCTAAAGCTGCAGCCATGCCAGATACCAAAATGAGTCTGGGGGCTGTGGGTGGAGAGGAAATGTTGACACGGGACATGCAGAATTTAGGAAAACCAGCTCCCTACAGAGATGGGCTGCAGCACATTGGACATTCATGGTGAGCACTTTGGACAGAAAGTACAGAACTCACAGAAATTGTGTGAATTCTCAACTGATTTTAGCTTTTACAAATACAAGCCTGGACAGATGAGGTTGCGAGAAACCAAGGATGGTCCCAGTTCCTTCAGTCTATTTCCATCCTGCTTGCAGGCTGAGCTCAGCAGCACTTTCCTGGACGCTCACCATGAGCTGGTTTCACGTATTGAAAGCACAGCCAGAATCGTGGCTACAGGTTATGGCAAAGCCCAGCTTTATTTCGTGAGTCCTTATCCAGCCAGAATTAGCATCATCTTTTCTAAAATAAATCTGAGGGACAAAACACAGTGTCTAAAGGCAGCGAGCAATGAATCATAGTGAATTGCTGATGAAAATGCAGCTTGGGATTGTTTGGCATTGCACCCCCAGTGATGTCAGCCGAGCGCAGTGAAATGGAAATAATCAATCTTATCCTGCCTCTCTTGCTGAACCACTAACTTGGCATCAAGTTGTACAAAGCAAAACTTTTGCTTGTCCTTTTTGATGCTTGTTTTCACTTTTCTAAAGACTCCTGGAAATGTTGAAATGAAAATTTAGATTTTTTGTAAAAATTTTCATTTCTGGAAAAATTTATTTTTGATTGAATGTGATTTCATGAGCTATGTTGGTCAGTCTCACTTCATGTGTTTTGGCAACAAGAAAAAAAAAATGCATCTTTATTGGTAAACTGGGTCTTCCATCTCTATCCCCGAGTGACACAAAAATTTGGAGACTGATGCATGAAGAATCATCTGTCTGGTGGGATGTACCCATTCTGCTAAGCACTGAGGGCAGCACTCAGGGCTGGGTTCAGTTTCTAGGGGTGGATGATAAACACTACCCTGAGCCTGCACTTAAAAATGTAGAAAACCTCAAGACTCTGCACAGACAGTGAGTGATACTTCCTTCCTTCAGACTCTTAAACGTAGAGTATCATCCTGAGGGAAGAGAGAAAATGAAGAGAAAGAAATAAAAATGACAAACTAACCAGCTAGCCTTTCATTTCCGTACAACAATATGATAACACATTTCTCTCATCATTTTCGGATGGAGAAACTGCAAAAGCAGCTGGAGGTTTCCCAGCCCGGATACCCCAGGACTCTGCTGACCCCTGCATGCTCTCAGGTCCCTGATCCATCCCACACTAGGATAAAGAGCATCCTTGGTGCTGCACCTGCCTTAGTGCATAATGCTGCAGATCTTCACTCTTTCCTCACCAGCCTCCCTCCTTCACCTGACACTTCCTGGCTCATCTTTTCTTCCTTTTGCCTTGGTACCTTGTATTCTGCAGCCAGCACCACACCTCTCTGAAAGGGGACTGCACTTTGTTACACAGAAAAAACTTCACAGATAATCTTAATGTATTTTACCTAAAACTTTCACAGAACAAGGCCTGAAGTGATTTCTCTACATCATGCAGCCCACTCACCCCAGTGTGTTTAGCCACAGCTGGGGATCCCAGACTTTCCTTATTTATTACAGCCATATTTTTATCTCCAACTCATTATATGAATTTTAAATTTCTTTTTCATAAATTCCTCCATTTTTGGTAAAGTAAAAAATTAAAATTGAGCCTTGTCCACTGGTGGTTTTTTTTCAATCCCTTTCTCTGTGCCAAGGTCAGTGAAGTTTTTATTTTTCTTGGGACTTTCACCCTTTGTTAGGAAACAGTTTCTTTTTTGAGTCTGCACCAGCAAGATTACAAGCATTTACCTTCACCTGCATTTCCAGTTTCATCATGAACATGTTGCAGCTTTCTTAAGACTTAGCAAATATTGCAAGTAGTCATCCAGTATTTGTTTATCTCCAGAGTTCTCCACTTGTGGCTGAAACTGGATGAATGCAAGATGCCATGTGGGATATGGGTGTTTATTTTTATCAGACAATTCACCCAGCTATGTTGTTTTGTAGTTTTACACCACCTTAGTTCCAGACCACGTCAGAACCAGAGTAAAATCCAGCTCTTTTTAACTGAATACAGCAGTCATACAGGGCATACCAACCTCACTAGTTAATGACAGTGATTAATAATCCATTAATTCATTGACCATTTCTTATTCTTTGTCTTTTATTTATTGTGTAAGAAAATAGCCCTTGAAAACAGCATCTCTGCAGGGAAGCACAGGCATGGGAAGTTGTGCTTAGAGTGCCTTGTCTAACACAGAAATGTTAAAAGTCACCCATTTTTCACTAAAATGTAAGGAAAAATCTCTGACTGTGAAGGTAATGAAGGTTACCCAGAGATCCTGTGGAGTCTCCATCCTTGGAGACACCAAAACCCCACTGAACACAGCCCCAAGCAGTGCTTGGAGCTGAGCATGCACTGAGCAGGGGCTGGATCAGGTGACTTCCAGAGGTGTCTTCCAACCTCAGCCAGTTCATGGTTCTGTGAATTCTACACAATATGTAAACAGTGGGCAGAATAAGTGCTTTAATTTGTTTTCTGGGGGCTGGAAGCAGCAAACAAAGACGTTTGACCTGACTGAGGATACATCCACAGTTCAGCATCATTTAGCAGAGACCAGCCAGGATGGGCACTGCTGTGTTCTTAGGGTAACAGTACAGAGCTTACAGTGGGGGATTCCAGAAATGGAAAGTAGTGCTAATTGAGGTGATGAAACTAGAAAGGACAATGCAGGACCACATGTTACACCCCCAGAAGGGTGGGGAAGTGGAGGGGCATTGTCCTGCAGCTATAAACCACAGCTATGGATCAACACTGCACCTTGGCTAACACCTGTGTGTACAGGTGACCTGGTACCCTGAGCTGGGCTCTTCTCTAGGTGACCTTACATGTTTGCATAATACACTTCTCCTTGTAAGAGAAGCTCTGATGTCTGTCCCAGGATTTAGTAATTCAGCAATTTTGGAAAGGTCAGATCTGGAATTTAGCCTATTAATAAAAATGTAGGCAATTCATCGCAGGCTAAGTGGTAATTTCAATTTAGCATCAACCTGGAGGCACATACCTCATCCTTTTAGCTGGCTAAATTTATCATTAATAGAAGCACTGAAGTAACCGATGTCATTGCTGGCAGTGCACGGATCTCCCATCAGGATCAGATGATGAATATAATTCCTGAGCTGCACAGAGGAAGGGCAGTTTAACATGGAGGTGTAAACAAATGCAAAGGGTTGGCTTTCCAGACTAAAAAGAATGGAGAGTGTTCAATTTTCCTTAGGCAGCCAGTGGTTCCAACTGAATATTTTTGAGACTTCTCTTAGTAATTCTAATGGCATGACTCAGAGATTAATGTTACTCACATGAACATGCCTTTTCCTTGTTTTCAGGTATTTCCATAAGGCAAATTGCCGCCTAAGTTCAGAGACAGGAGTATTGAGTTACAAAAACCTGGGGAAGCAGCCTATAATAGCAGAAGACATGAAAGAATGGAAATGCTTTCCTTCTGCATGTGGAAAATCAAGATATGAAGAGCTAGATTTGCTCTCTTTCAGTGGAGAGCAGAGGCGGCAGCAGAGAGATGCAGGTAAATCCCAAAATCAGATCTTAGCTGGGTTCAGGTTCCTCCTGAATCCCCTTTGTCTCTCACTGCTGCCTACAGGGATGACACAGAATATCAAGTCTTCCATCACAGGCACCTCAGAAAGATGCTAAAATGAGGTGGGGGTGAATTCCCTCATAAATAATTTGTTCCAGTTGTCACAGCTTGGGATAGGTGAGTGATTAAACAAGGTTTTCCAGAATCCTGGCTGACATATCCACCATAAAAGAGGATTCTTGACCCTGCAGTAAACAGAAAACTTCTCTGTAGCAAATACGAAGACATCACATCTCATGCCTGTCAGCCATTTCAGATGGCATAGTCACCATTTTCCCCTCAAATCTGTAACAGAACAGCCAACAGCAGTCTTTTAACATTCAGATATAAACATCCACTGTGGGCAAAAATAGTATTTTGCTCCTGAAATCCACTCTGTAGCATATAATCAAGAACTGGACCTTTTTATTATACTGATAGTGAGGTATTTCATGAAAAAACCAACCAACCAAACAAACAAACCCTTCACTGGAAATGTTTTGGTATTTTTGCTCATTCTGAAAGAGAAAAAAAATAGTTAAAGTATCAATTATATTTGCTAAAAGAAAGTTTCCCCAATAAATGTTTTTTGTAAGACCTGTAAAATTGCAGTTCTAATGACAACCCTTTTAAAATGCATTGTTTGGAGTTTCTCTGGATATCCCTTAGGGCATTCTGCCTAGGCTGACATCCTGTCCCTGGAAAATTTTAAAGGAAATGAAGCTTCACAGTTCTCAGCAGGAGAATGTTTCAGTTGAACAAATGCAAGCAGATTCACAGTCTAGGAATTTCAGTGGAAGCATTGGTGATAACTATACAGAAATGACAGTCTCTTCAAATAGATTTTGCACCAGTTTATCAGTACAAAAAGTACGTTCCCCCAGATTGCTAAGATTGTGTAAAAAGGTATATGTCTACATCTTAAACTTTCTTTTCTTTCTGGTCTTAAAGCTAGTCTTAAAGTCCTCATATGATGGAGAGTTTTTATATTTAGAGTTAATATTCAGTCCCTCCTGTTATTTGTAAATATGTAAATGAAAGATGAATCCCTGTCTAGTGCACTTGGCAGCTGAATTTATTTTTATACTTTTAATATGAATTATGCAGAAACTTATTTAACCAAAGACCTTCATCTTCACCCAGTCTTCATCTGCTGATGAACATGAAGCCACTACTGACACTGCCAAATATTGCTGGAGCAAAGGGATAACACAAAACTGAGCAGAATTAGAAAGGAAATAAGAATGGTGACAACAGAGGACTTGACTAGAATGCTGGGTCATTCCTTAAGGTATGCGCAGTGACCTTGAACTTTGTCTTGGGTGCCAAGAGAACATTTTTTCACCCAAAATGGAAGAGGAGGGAGAGAAAAGATAGAAAGATAGATAGATAGATAGATAGATGAAAGAAAGAAAGAAAGAAAGAAAGAAAGAAAGAAAGAAAGAAAGAAAGAAAGAAAGAAAGAAAGAAAGAAAGAAAGAAAGAAAGAAAGAAAGAAAGAAAGAAAGAAAGAAAGAAAGAGAGAGAGGAAGGAAGGAAGGAAGGAAGGAAGGAAGGAAGGAAGGAAGGAAGGAAGGAAGGAAGGAAGGAAGGAAGGAAGGAAGGAAGGAAGGAAGGAAAGGAAGGAAGAAGGAAGGAAGAAGGAAGGAAAGGAAGGAAGGAAGGAAGGAAGGAAGGAAGGAAGGAAGGAAGGAAGGAAGGAAGGAAGGAAGGAAGGAAGGAAGGAAGGAAGGAAGGAAGGAAGGAAGGGAGGGAAAGGCAAGTAACAGTGTTGTAATGAGCAATACTGAAATTTAAGAGGATGCAGGGACTGAGATTATTTCTAGTTCTGACTCAATGACCTCATATAGTGGGAAGACACATGAATGGGAGTTGTCCTGATGTGAGATGTATCTGGACAGAAACAGGCAGTTGTATCCCACACCAAGGCTCCTTCTGAAGTCTGTTCAACATTCATTCAGGCTAAGAGTAATTACTTTAATTGTTTTAAGAGATTTTTACCCAAATGAGTTGACATTCATGGTAACAAAAGGTTTTCTGTATTATTTGCATCAGGGCTAAGCACCAAAATTAAGAGTACAGAGAAACTGTTATTTTTTTTCCCACAAACACAGCATTTAGCAGAAACCAGAAAATGAGTTGTTGAGACACCAGCCCTATATACTTGGACATGTGGTCTGAACAATATGCCAGACTATTCCCACGTCAGAATGTCCTATTGTATATATCTGCTGCAAGATAGATGACGAGTAGCAGTGGGAATTGTCAGTTGTCTGATACTTGCTGGCTTTCCCCCAGCCTTTCTGTTTACACTGGGCATAGTCAGTTTTCCTCATCACAGAAGGAACCACCCACGTAAAAAAACCTGAGAAATAATATTTAGCTCCAAGTATGATGTAATGAAGCCATTGTTTCATTAGATTTTTCCTCTTTTTAATTTTTTTTAATGGCAATATTTGATGAGCATTCAGTGCAGGACTATCAAAAAATTTAATTCCCTAAATACTTAGAAAAATCTCCCATGAAATTTCAGCCAGGATATTAGTCATCAGAGCCCATTGTCCATTTTCCAGGAAGACTCTGATTAAGATAGATTTATGATCAGGTCCTGCTAATGCAACAGTAAGAACTGAATATTAATAATTGCCAGTCAGTTTGAATTAACCTTTCTTGAAGGAACTTGAGTTATTTATAATTTGACTCAATTTACAATTTGACTTAATGGCAGTGGGTTTGGCTTCAAAATCATCATCTATTATGCCAGTACTTGGATATTGTAGGAACGGAATTCTAAAAAAATTTGATTTGATCACAATATTAGTACATTAAGAAACTATATGTAAGAAACTGCACTGACACCACAGATATAAGGAAGAATTTAAAGACTTTTGAGCTGTCCTAGGGTGTTCCTGGTCTCTCATACCTGTTTCAGAGAAGTGCTTGTGTCTCATGGGTTCTGCTGGCCCTGTGTGAACAGCTAAAGACTCCTACAGGAAAGTAAGTGGATCAAGCCTTGTTTATTTACCAGTCATGTGGGCAAAGACTGTAACGTTTCCTCCCTTGTTAAATAAACTGGGCAGCAGGAGTAAATTGAAGAAGAGCTCTTATCCTGTGGTTTCCACAAGCAATTGTGTCTCTGCTTTTCCCTTTTTGTTGTCTGTCTCAGCCACAGACACGTAGCACTCTGTGCCTCATCAGGAGCCTGAAACAAAACAAACACAAAACCTGTGAAATGTTCTATCCCAACGGAATATTCAAATGGATGTTAATCACCAATTTTTTAAGGTAATGGCAGCAGATTAGCAATTTTTCAGTATATAAACCTTCCTAAGCCAGATTGCTCTGTCTCCATATCCACTGAGGAGGGCACAAACCCTTCCCATCCCTCACTTCCATTGCATCACAACCTCCAGCAGAGAATTCATCTGACCTCGAGCCAATTCCAAAGCCCTCCTAAGTTTCCCAGTGCAGCATGGTGACAGCACACCCACCTCAGCTAGTGCCCAGATCAAACGCAGGAAGTGGCTGAAGCTGAAGAAGAGGAGTAGGACATTGTCTAATACACAAGTCCAGTCGATAAAGCTTTTCTATTCCAACCTCTTGGTCTCCATTTATCAGTCCTAGTCACAGCAGCAGGGCTGTTATAAAAAGGGGACCTGTAATTTCTATGCAGTCTGCTCTGCTGCTTTGCTGGAGGCCAGCTTTGGGAGAACCCTGTTAGGCCTTTTTTGTGGGTGAAGCATATCAGGGTATCAGTCTGTCGTCAAAGAAGAGCTGGTCTGACCTTATGCACACACCTTTCTAGTGCCTCAGTCTATGTGAAATGGTCAAATTCTTTGTACAACCTGAAACTCTCTTGGCCTTTCATCAACATCTGCCTGACATATTAGTTGGCACGGTTTGTGAAGGTGAAGGAATGTCTCTGTAACCACAGTGGTAGCTGCTATAGATCAGTTTCAAAGGGAAAGGGGCTTAAAAAACACACTTCAGTATCACAAAAGAAGTGATCCAACTTGGCATACCATCTGCTAAGTGCCTTGTTACCAAATATCAGCTGGGGAAAAAAACTTGCAATGGGTTTATGTATAAATAGAAGATGTCAGTTTGGAAGCTTGTCAAACCAGCAGTTTTCAGGAAACTATTTGTAGAAGAAAGATGTCAGCTTCCAATTTTATTTTTGTTCTCTTGAAGATGTATCTTAGAATTGACATGATTTTTTATTCTTTGCAATTAGAGAGCAATCAGATTCCTTTTATGACAGTGTGTTTATTCCTCCTTAGTAGAAGTTTTGTAGTAATTGACCTATTTTCTGTATGATTTTCACAGATGACGTGAGATAACCCTATATAAAATAGTTTTGAATTGACTTATTTCCATATTCTTTACACAGATGAGCAGAGACAGGCCTATATAAAATTAAACCCTACTATTAGTATTCTTCCTCTTTCTAGTGTTCATTTACTCATATAAATCCCACTGGCAGTAAGGCAATTACACCACAGATGGTAGAGTTCAAACAAATTAGATTCTACTCTCCTCACAAATAGCTTCACTGCACAAACTTCTCCAAAGCACGTATGTGCCGAGCCCTCATCTTGCCACTCAATTGCTTGCATAACGTCACCAAAATGCTCTCTTTTATCTGCATTTCCTCTTATCATCTGTGCCTCTTCACTGGCTCCTTGGCTTGCCTTAGTTGGCCCCTCACAGCCAGATACCCTTCCCTGGTTACTGCCCTCAAAATGCAAGCAGAACACAAACATCAGGTGTTCAGTTACTCCCAGAGTGCTTTTCCCTTATTTTGCATCTCCTCTTTCCAATCCATCTTTCCCTCTCCCACCTCCCCACATGTGCCTATGCACGTGCCTTCCATATCCTCCATCCCTCCGAACACGGACCGTGTTTCCTTGCATGTCCATAGAATGGCTTTTTACAAGGAGACTTCAACTCTGGTCACACTAAGGGTTCCAGGATACTGGACTGAAAATAATTAATATCTTCATTAGTAGAACAAATCCCTTCCCCTGCAGGTTTTGCATAGATAGATTTATTATTATTTCAGCAGCCAGATCAGCTTGACTGTGTAAATAAGAGGAGTCTTGCCTTGCCATGAAGGAGAGCTGAGGCAACCTCTCTAAATACAGAACAGATGCTGATAAAGCTTGAGGAGCTGGATAGCCACCACCCTCAAATCAAATTCCAGAGCAGTGCAAAGCCAGAAAGGTCCCAAAATGATGTTGTTCTGGTGGAATTGCCCCGGAACACACTGACGCAACGAAAGAAGCAGAACTGCTCTTGTTAATTCTCCACGTCTTTGGGTTGGGTAACCTCAAGTTCTGGATCACTTCCATCCAATTTCAGCCACAGCAGATGCCTAGTCCTCTGTGGGACGGGAGTGGTCCAAGGTGAATGTGCCTTTGGACAATGTGGCTGTAGTGTTTGTGATTTAAATTCATAGGACACGTATCCTCAGAGTAAAAGGGGCACCTCTAGCTATATTTATGAAGCTCAAAGGAAGACAGAATGACACCAGACCTGTGTATTTCAGCTGAATCAGAAAAGAGGTGGACAGAGGACAGAAAAAATATTCAAGACATCCAACTTCAGCTCAGGCATTGCAGAATTCATGAAATTCTGAAACCAATATCTGATTGTGATCCTAATCAAATCTTAAAAATTCAGCATATCCTTATGAATAGTTTTAAACTTAGTGGTTATAGGGATTCTTCCCTGCAAATATCAGGTTTTGCATTTAAGGACATCAGATACTTATCACACTAAAACCTAAGAGAATTTTTAATGGACTACACTTTACAAACTGTTTTCTGCTTTTCAGGTGATTGGATTGGTGTTTCCTGCCTTTTGTGAGTAAAAATTTTCTCCATTATTTTAAATTTGCATTTAATTCTTCCCTTTTTAGAAGAAGTTTTTTTATTTACAGAAACAGCTTTCAGAGCCCACTTCCAGAATCTACTTGCTGCTAAAATTATTGTAATCATAAAAAATGTAAAAAGTATTTTTTCATTTACACAGAAGTCTTGGCATGGAAACCCAGAGAAGGTAAATATCTGTCTCCAAGGTTTGGATATGGAAACCAAACTCTGCCCACAGCCTGACTGAGAGCTTTTCAACTTAAAAAAGTTGTAGTATTTACTGTCCCCCATTTGGAAGGTATTTGCAATTCTCTGTGTGCTGTATGCAACCAGATATGGAGGCAATCCTGAAAGACTAAAGGGTACAAACAGATGGAGGATTTGGGATGCTGTTATAACATGCCCAAACAGTGAACATAGAGAAGAACTAATAAAACTTGCCTGCCCTGGGTATTGAAAAGTTTTATTAAGGTAAAATGGGGAAAAAAGTTTTGAAAGAGATAGAAATCAATAAAAAATGAAAATAGGTAGAAGTAGGAAAAAAATGTAAGTGGATAATTTATTTATAAAAGCAAATTTTAAAATGAAGTTACTGAATAGACAAACAGCTGCATTTCTACTGTGTCCTGGACATATCTTTGCTACTGTTTTTATCCTGTTTGAAGTGAATTTCTCTCTTTGTTTCTTTAGTTGTTTCCTTTTTTTTTTTTAATTTGTTTCTTGACTACTGGTTATAGTTCTGTGCAGTTATTTCTAGTTGTTCTTTAGACATTTAACTTTGGAGTAGCAAAGCCTCACAGCAGCCAACAGTGAATGTATTCCTTTGAAATGTACAGCCAAGTGTGTCAAAAATGGGAAGAAGACAGTTCCAAGTATCTAATAATAACATCTAAATCATATCATTTCATGCATACATTATATAATAAACAATATCTAAAATATTCTGGGTAAGCTCTTATTTGACTCAACTGAGGCATTCAATGTTAAGGTGCAGAGGAAAAGCTGGAATTGAGGTAAGATGGGGTCATGGTATCTTGAGGAACTCTAGGGTTAGAGAAGACTTCTGGGACCTTGTCATGGAGCAGGGAAAATTCATATGATGGCTTTGAAACTTTCCTTGTTTTGACAACCAATGGCAGCTGGAAATACTGGAGGGAAAGCACTGAACTTTAATATATGGCAAGGCATTATTTCTGTGAAATGCTCGATCATGTGCTCCAAAAGTGAGAAGGGCATCTGAGAATGAGAATGTCAGAGCAGGAAGGGCTGATGGTTGGCTGGCCATTGCTTAGAGCACACAGGGAGGCAGCAGCCAGTGAAAGCAGAAGATTTTAAACAGCCAGACCCCATTCAGAAGTGAATGGAACAAAAGCATCAAAGGCTGTTAAGGAAATATTTCAGCAGTATCCTTTCCAGGGCCAGGATTCTGGGTTTGAGCAGGAGCATCACATTTGGTAGGAGCTGATGCAAATTCATTTTCCCTCATGCTGCATGTAGACCTCAGACATGAAAAATCAGCATTCCAGAAGGACAAAAACCAGCAAGAAACCGGTAACACAACCATGAGCCTTCCTCAGACCACATGACAAGAAAATAAGGAATACTCTTACCAGCTGGAATGTATATGTTTAGGAAGAAAATTAGTGTGAAAGTCAGGAAAAAAACACTGCAAATAGGTGCCAAAAAGGCCAAAAAAATTGATACCACAATTCTGAAAAACACCTTTGGCCAACACTGATTTTAGAGCACAATAAAGGAAACAGCTGGATTTATTACTGCAAGTGAGTTGTATGGAAATAGAGGCAGAAATAGAAGTACTGATGCTACAATCTGTTTGACATGTTATATGGATAAAGGAAAGGGTAATAATTAATTTGTGATGTTTCTCAAATGCAGAAAATTGAAAGAAAAAATATATGGGTTGAAAGAATGGCTTGTAGGGCTAAAAAAATAATGTATTAGGAAGAAAAGAAACTAAAAAAAGTAAGTAAGCAGTCAGATATGCAATGATGTAGAGAAGTCAAATACATTCAAAAACTTATTTTATTCTGTATTTTGAAAGAAGGAGAACACTTATCACTTCAGCATGACAAAGTATTATCCAGTCCATAAGTTACTCAGGAGTGTATTATACCATGACTATAAGAAAGGAAATTCTTTAGCAAAGCAAAATAGCTTGCACTTGAAGTAAAAAAAAAAAAAAAGGTGTCTCAGAGCACTGTGCAGAGCTGTTGTCTATTTTCAGTACACCTGATACAGGCACAGTCCAGAATGATGGAGAAACTAAACGTCTTAATTATCAGAAAGTGAGCAGGGATAACCCAACTAACAAAACCCCTTTCTATAACCCCCAATAAATTAATAAAGAACATCATTAAAAACATATAAAACATTCATTTATCTGAGAGAGAAGTTAGGAACAGGGATATAAGTATTGCCTCTCAACAGTGTCTCCTGAATCATAAATCACGGCACATAATCCTGATTACATCCTTCAGGACACTACAAGTTCAGCTGATAAAGGAGACAGTAGAGATGTAATGTGCTTAGATTTCTACAACACATGTGACTGAGCACAGAACAATCTGATGAAAATATTAAAGCATTACATTAATAACAAATTCCAGTTTAAACAGATTAGACAACAACCCAATCTCAAAAAGTAGCTGCTACTATGAAATCATTAAATGGAGAGATTAGCTGTCCTTTTTTATGAGACTGGGATGACACATTCATTGAGCCAGTAAAAATACCTGCTAGTAAATTCAATAAGAATAGGCAAATTTGTAGATCTCCATTGCAGAGCAGGGAAAAACAGGGATCTTAATAACTATTTTTTTAAACATTTATTTTTTGAATTGTCACAATGTGTCTCCATGAGCAAGGGCTGCAGTGCAGGTATACAGACCAGGGCTTGTGGAGCCAAAAAATCATTTAGGAGTTCTGGATGGGTGATCATGCAGCAAAAAAGAAAGCTGGGAAGGAAAAGTTTATTGTTCATATGTCATTGCCAAAACTGACACCAGAATGTTACTGAATCCTTTTGATTTTCACATTTTGTAAGGAATAGTGAAATGCAGATGAACAGGTTGATGGGAATTGATGTGCTGTGATTACATACTCCCAAAACAGGTGAGAAAGCTATCTTATACAATACCAGATGAAAAGCAGGAAGGAAAACAGATGTGAATATTCAGCAATGAGTATTTAGCCAGGGACTGTGCTCTTAGCTGGTAGTGGAATCCCAGACTCTGTCTCTTCAGATGAAGAAGAGGTTCTTCCTTCAAGGTTCTGTGCAGCAAAAAGTGAAATTAAGCTAAGATTTGGAGATCAACACAGGCAAAACAGTAGAAATCAATGGCCTACTAGAGACATTGAGCTGGGCAAAGAAGAGATCTTATTGCATGGGTCTCGTGGGTAGCTTGCTAATCCTTATGCTGACAGGTTTTAAAAAGATACATCTTTGTCAGGGCAGTCCTGGGCACAAATTCAGGCTGGGTGGAAACAGGTTGGGACCAGCCCTGAGGAGAAGGATGTGGGGATGTTGGCTGATGAGAAGCTCAGTGTGACCCATCAACGTGCACTTGCTGGAGCACCTCTCCTGTGGAGACAGGCTGAGGGGGTTGGGGATGTTCAGCTTTGAAGGCTGAAACCTTGAAGCCCCTTCCACTACCTAAAGAGGCTCCAAGAGAGCTGGAAAGAGACTTTTGACAAGGGCATGGAGTGGCAGGACAAGGGGGAGTGGCTTTAAAGAAGACATCTTAGATTCGATATAAGGAAGAAATTCTTTACTGCGAGGGTGGTAAGGGACTGTCACTGTTTTCCCAGACAAACTGTGGATGCCCTGGAAGTGCTCAAGGTCAGGCTGGATGAGGTCTGAAGGAACCTGAGTTAGGCAGAGGGGTTGGAACTAGATGATCTTTAAGGTCCCTTCCAACCCAAACTGTTCTGTTATTCTGTGGACTTCAAAATGATACATGTACGCTGAGGGAGGCAGAAAAAATCTTGCCTTCATCTGTTTATATTCTGAACTGGCTAGAACAGAGCCAGTAAAGCTCTGCAAGCTGAAAAACTTCATATTTCCTCAGCATTATACCTCGGCTGTGTCTCACATTTTCGTACTTCCAGCAATAAAGGACAGCAAAAATGTGACTGAAGCAAATGTTGCTGAAGAGAGAGTGAAGGTTTTTTTCCTGCACTCATTATAGCAGTGTTTTGGCACCAAAGAAAGCTAAAAAGCTGTTGGTGCCCTCTTATCTTAACATTTCCATCCCAGCCGTAGGCAGCCTGCAATGAAATCACATTTTCTAGTGCCATAATGTTACTGCAAATGCTGCCATTCAGCTGGGAATTCCACTGCCCTCCAACCAACAGTCAGGAAATTCCCTATAGGATAATTGACAGTCTACTGTGAATTACACAGCTATAAATAGCACACCATGGGTGCCTGGTGAAAGGATGATAAAACACAAGTGCAAGTTCAGTATTTATGAAGTCATTTGCACCACAGAGAAGTATTTATCGCTGTACTTGCAGTTTTTTTATATTTTTCTTTCCCCAATACATAGAGAACAAGGAACAGCCAGCTATAAAGAACTGTGAAATATGATCTTTAAGAAGTTCTCTCTCTTTCATTTCTGTATTCTTTCTGTTCCTGCTCCTTTGCTAAATCTCCAGCAGCACCATTCATATCTGATCAATTTTATCCTATCTCTTCCTCCAAACTGCTTTCCCATCAATAAACCTCCCCTCTTCTTGGGATCATCACAAAAGACAGAGGAGGACGGACGTGCTTTACATGCCTGTGGCTTCTGCTTTCAGGAGCATAGAGACACAGCACTCAAAATTCCCCTTTAGTAAAGAAATTAGTCCCTCATTTTCTATTCTCAACACTGAAGAGACAACTTGAAGGATCGTATGGTTGATTAGAGAAGAAATCCCTCCCCCTGAATGATACAGGTGAAAATTTAAATATTAAATGCAACCTTCAGGAAAGTTAAAGACAAACACCAGCAGGCCTGGCTGCTATTTCTGCATAGACAGTGTGTCCTTATCCCCATATACAGTGCTTTAGCACAGATTACCACTTGTGCAAATGGGCATTAACCCAAATACATCAGTGCTTTTGTATTCCATATACTCAGCAGGAGCACACAATGGCAGTGGAAGGAATCTGAAGATGTGCACAATTGAAACATCCCTCCAAAATATGAATTTACATCCTTTCTACGTTAATGTTGATGAAATAAATGGCTTGGAGTTCTTGGAGTTCTGATCATATGAGCTTTTGCATCCATCAATAAATAACTACCATTAAAAACCACTCACCTTTTACTGAAAACAGAAGCAGAAATGTAAATCATTAAGAATGGTTCTTAAACCAGTGCTACTTCTCCTTTTGACACAACAGTACTCAAGCTCCCTGAGGAAAAATAGTTATGGCAGGCTGGGGCCTTCATGTTTACTTGAGGTCAGTCATCCTAGTTTCCTGAAAGCAAAATATGAAATAGTCACAGAGCATAAAGAAAGAATTAAAAAGAGCATATAATATTTTATCTCCATCCTACTCCACTGCAGAGGAGAACAACCACAGCACATCATCTCCAATGCCATAAACACAATCTCACATTTTAATGAGTATTTCAGCTCAGCATTGACCATGAGGTTATGTCTGATTATCTTTGAGAAGTATCAAATCTGTACCTGATTGGGAATGTCACTGCACGTTGCTTGCTTCTGTGATGTGGTTCCTACAAAACTCAGTCAGTAACTGGCAAGAAAAAGAAACTAATAAATAAAGGGAAGAGAGGGAAAAGGCAAATAAGACCTAACAGGAAAATAAGAAAGAACATAAATTTCACATTGCAAGCAAGGATTGTGGTCTCTCTAAAGCTTGGGAGATGGCATAGAAAGCAGATCATTCTTCCTCACTCTGTCCAGTGAGAATATCTCCCAGAATAACACAGGCCTCAGGGTACCATGGACCATCCTGGTGTCTGGGGAAGTAAAGATAAAGGGCCTTTCCATTTGCATTTCATTCACCTGATCACAATGCCACATTAAGTCCTCTAGGAAAAAAAAAAGGATATTCTCACTCTTTTCTTTTCTCATTTCAGCTGATGAGCTTTTGTTCATTCACTTCTGATCATGGTCACCCAGCATGATCCCAGCACTGCTCCCAGGTGGTATCAGCAGACACTTTTGCTGAGGTGCACTGTGTGTCCCCATGCCTATGGCTAAACAATGGCAAACCTGCCTGCTTAGTATGGTCCTTAATGAGCAGAAGAATAAATTACTGAGACTCAGCTGATGTGAGGGGATTTATTAGACTAATCTGACTCAACTGTTTATCTGAGTCATTCAGATAAATCTTCTAATTCATAATTTGTAAGAAGTGAAAGTTGCAATTTACCTCTTCTCCACTTATTGCTTTATCTTATCCATTTAAATGGAGGTTGATTTCATGTCAGGGCAAAGACGTTTTCATCCTCTGCGCTTACACAGAATGTTTCACAAATGCATTTCTGATCTTGTTCACAGATTTAATTAGCTCAGTGTCGACTTATCCAGACACTTCTATGGTCTTTGTTATTCTAAAAAGTGTGAGCATGCAAAAGGAGTGAAAAAAAGAAAAATTCAACTTATTCAGACTCCATGAATGAAATCTGTGATATGAAATTATAAAGTGATTCACATTTTCATTTTTATCAGTCATAACCAGTAGGATTTCCTGACAGAAACTCATCAGTTTTCAGAGTATTTTCAACATTCATTCTGAACATTCACTCCAAGAAGTCTGGCCCAGAGAAAAGATTTTCATCACAGTGAGTATCAGGCAAATACTATCTCTGTTCCTTCAACTCTTTCTCAAAATTTTAGCCCTGCTCTTTATCTTTTTCTTCCTCTTTAGTCCACTGAGCATCACAGGCTTTTATTTAGGCTAAGATTCCAGAGAGGAAGACAGTCCTTTTCCTTTGATTTCATCACCATCCTGAACACATATATTTAAGGCTGTGATAAAGAAAAATCCTCCTTTCCTGGTCCTCTACAAGGCTCTTAGTTCTTTACTAATAAGATAAAACTGCAGTAAATAGGGGCTAATTTTGAATGAAGGAACTTTACACAAAGGAAGAATTTTTTACTTGCAGCCAGACAGGTTTTCTATACATTAAAAAACAGAAAAACCCAGACAAAACACTACAGGCATGCAAAGAAAAAAGAGAGAGAGATATGAATAAAACAGAATTTAAAGGAAGTCACACCACATGCAAATAACCAAATCTGTAAGTGATGCTCTGGAGAGAGAGAAGCTCTCTAAAACTGTTTCAAAAGAAGAAAGGAGGCCAAGCTTCGACTATTTTTACATAGTGTCAATTTGCAGCTCATCAGCAGGACAGTGCAAGGGAGGATTATGCAACTCCTTCGGGATGGTTATCCTGTGAGGAATGCAATTAGAAGGGCTCTGCTCTCAAAGCATGTCAGTCTTGAGAGGTTTTCTCAAATGGAGACAGCTACTACCCCTCCTAAAAATGGGTCAGGGTCATGGAAAGGGAAAGATTAACACAGTGGAGATGTCGATGTAGCAGCTTTCTTCCCTCCCTTTCACTGAGGATGGCAAGGGCAGTCAGAGAAAAGGCATCCCCCCTCACAACAGGGTCCAAGGAAGGGAAAAACCCTACAGAGAGTGGTTGGGCCATCAGTTTGGTGACAGCAGTGGGATCAAAAGAGCAGGAATTCAAAGTAACAGCTGGGAAAAGACCAAAGATATGGGAGTGGAGCAGTGTTCCCCCTTTA
Source organism: Monarcha castaneiventris obscurior (assembly GCA_026261815.1). Classification (NCBI taxonomy): domain Eukaryota; kingdom Metazoa; phylum Chordata; class Aves; order Passeriformes; family Monarchidae; genus Monarcha; species Monarcha castaneiventris. The sequence goes on along the minus strand of JAMPIT010000624.1, from coordinate 31,575,719 downwards.
AAGAGGGAGGGTTTTGTGCACTGTAGATCTGCTTTTCCTATAGCTCTGGATTGTGAAACAAAGCTGAGGCTGTGTTTGCATTCACATTCACATGGTAATTGTTTCAGTAGCAGCGCTCTCTGACTGGTTATGCAGCAAATAACTACACCGAAACCAGATGGCAGGCTGGGATTGCAGAACCAGAAGCAAAAATGATTTTGTGTGCACGAGCTTCCCGCAGCATTCAGGTACCAGAGCACCTCAAGTCCCAGTGCTCAAGTTGTTCTTCTCAAAAGACTCCAAGGGCCTGAGTAGGTGCAGATCCTGTGGTACATCAATCTTCCCAAACGCTAGACTGAGATCACAAGGCACCCAGCTCAACTGCAGGTGTGTGAGAATTTGTTTAATTTTTCAGCCACTGAATATAAAACAAAAAATTTTAATTTTTTTTTTTTCACTCCTATTATTCAAATGTGGATAAATTTTCAAGCTGAAAGGCTTAAGGCGATTATTGTGTTCTGTGGACCATTGCTTTTGATCAGAGAAATTAAAGATGTAACCTAATTGAGCCATTTGCTCCTGTAAAGAGACCACAGCTTGGGAACAATAGCTGCCCCTATTCATTCATGAAGGTGCTCAGTAGATGGACTTAATGAGCACAAACAGCAGCTCTGTCTGCACAATAGATGGTCCTGTTACTGATCCATAAACTGTGCAGCTTTCCAGCAACATGCTCCAGCAAGAGACTTCCATGAGCCTATTTTACTGGATTAATAATAAAAGTCATTCTCCTTGGAAGAGCAAAATCAGAAGGCATCTGCTTATCTGTGCACCGATTTGCATATGCTGCTTGTAATGATAATTTCTCTGTCGTGCTTTGGGGGTGAGGCAGCGCCTCAAAGAATGGGAACAGGAGTATGGCAGTGCCACTGTACCATGCTGTTCATCTCAGAAAAGTGCCTCCAGGACTTATTTTCATCAGTGAAACCGAGCAGGCTGACCAGTCTCCTTTCCTCTTCACTACCCAGTACACATAAAAAAATATCTCTTGTCATATACACTCTGCGTGCAGCTACTCAAGGAATTCAGAGACAGATGCTATGGAAAAGCAGACAGCACCATCAGGCTTCCCTCTAGGAGCATCCCACCTTCTCTGTGCTGGGAAAACATGAGCTGTTTAGCACTACAGAAATAGGAGAGTTATGGACTAATGCCCACTTTCCCACCTAAGTACCAGCCCAGACACCAAAATTAATCACAAAGGCTCCTATTTATATTGACCTGACCCTGGCTAGGTCCAGTCTCACACCACCTGGAACTAATAAACCTGTGAGAGTGTTAGGATGCTGTAGTTCAAGACACTGGCTCACAGTGCTATCCAGAGCCCCTTTCTGACTCTGCTGTCAGTGGGCAGATGAAATCACAAGTCTCCTACTGACGACTGCTACCAGCAGGTTCAGTGTGTCCCAAACAGCAGCATCACAAGCAAGGCCTTTAATACAGAGTGGTTCCAGACTAAAGATAACACCCAAAGCTTCCTGGGGGTCTGCAAGGCTCTGAAGTTGGTAAATTCCAGGGGGTTTTGTACAGCTAAGAAATAATCAGCTATTTTTAAAACAGAACAGGGAAGGCCCTGAGGAATTTGCTAACTTAAAATAGGAAAGAAACACCCACACCCACAGTCTGTTTTAGATCCAAAGCAATGTACTAATGAAGATGCTGAAGCACAGAGTCCCCCTCAGAATTTAATTTTAGTGTGTTAGCTACTGTCTTATCTCAAAAATAAAGTCTCTAAGAACAGAAAATCAAACACTACCCACTCCCTTTGCTACATCTGTGTCAGAACTCCCACTAATCTCCCTTCCCCTTGGCTCCAAGCTTTTCTATTTCCTGATTAGAGGCGAGGGATTTTCCCATTACCACCTGCATATTACATCCTTAAGATGTGAAAAATCCTGAAACAAGGAGCAGCACAAAGCCTTAAGCCTTAAGTTAGATACAGGGCCTAAACTGAACACCTTCAGCTCATCTCTGTGCAGGGATGAGATGTGGCATTGGTTCAGCTCTTTGATTCAAGTGGTTTGCATACACATTTGCATTGTTTTTTCAACTATTCCTCCTAAATATGTATTGGATTCCCAGAGGGAACTACGGGAGGGATGAAGGAAGGATTTGAAAGTTTCCAAAAGAAGATCTTTATCCATTTTTTGCAGATGCCTGGGTCTGACAGCACTGATGAGTAGAAGGTCTGGATTATTCCTTGCCCCTCTGAATACATATGACATCATAAATGCCTGGCTTCATCTTAGATGCCATGGGGAGATCACCTAAAAGACATCATCTACACCTACGCCAAGGCAATTTCAGCCTAACAAAACAACATGGCACACACACCAAAAAAAAAACCTGATGGAGGATGCCTGAGGGAACAAACCTCCTGAGGCAGATGCTGGTCTCAGTGAGCTGAGGAAAGTCACTCAGACATGGACAGTGCTGGGTGCAGGACGAGGACTGAGCAGCTGCTCTGGAAGAGCTTTGGTACTGAAACAAAATATGTTCCACTGCAATCAAACCCTCTCTTCTTGCATTCATCCATGGAGTAATTCAGTCTTTCCCTGCTGCTCAGCTGAAGAGGATTCTCTCTGCCTCTTGATAGAGAGAGGTTTGAGGGTAACTCCTGACTGAGTCCTCTCCAGTGGATCCTGGTGTGGAGTGTATGGTGTGGGCTGGGGAAAGGAGGAGAAAGACAAGATAAATCTACCTATGCATGGATGTATAGGAAGATGAATATGTGTGCATCCATTATGCATTAAAAATTTCAGAAGTATTCTGGGCTTCTTTCCTCCTAGCATGAAAAAATCATGTATTAATAAAGAAATAGTGTATACCTTAGCCATACTCCCCCATAAATTTGGATGTAGCTTGAAATTTCAAATATTAAAGTGAAAGACTTGGGACTTATTTTTCAGCTGAAATTAATTGTCATAATTTTACCTCTGTTTTAGTTGGGAAACTGTCAATCTTTGGTTTTGCTCCTTGGAATACAACTTTCTCTTCATACCTGCAATAGTGAGCCATAAGGAGCACAAGCACAGCAACATTAGGCAAGACCAAATTGCCTCTGGAACAATCCAGTGCTTCTCATAATGCTCAATAACAGATGTTAGTGAACATGTGAAATAGAAAGGCAGAGTAGTTGATCCTGCTACAAACTCTGATTAATTTAGGGGATTTCTGATGTTTCAAGAGCACTCCTGTTATCACATTTTATAATTTTTAGTGGCTCTTTCTCCTTGACAGATTTTTCTCCGCACCTAATAATTTTAACCCATGTAAGGCCATTTTTTGGCATCCCAATTATTCTCCAACAGTAAGGCCCATGGTTTTGTTAGGCATTAGGTGAAAAAGCACTGTTACTTTATTAGGTTTTCCTTAACTGTCCTGAAATAAAAATAATTTGGTTTTTCTTTTTCAATTCAACATTTTTACAGCACTCATTATTGCAGAGTCCTCTGTCATATTTTCCTTTTAGGCATTTCTTCTTCATACATTTTCACTTTTTCATTCTCCTTGCATAACTTCTTTTTTTTGGTGTTTCTAGGCATCCTCATGCCCCATCATTCTACTGTTTCCAGGTCTAAACAGCTCCTTTTCAGGATGGGCTCATTGGTATTCTGGATGTGGGCAAGGCATAGATTTATACAGTGGCATAATGATCTGTTCTGATTCTTTCTTCATTACATTTCCAATGCATTCTAACATTTTATTTGCTTTTTTGACTGCAGCCAAGAATTAGGATGAGGTTTCCAGAGAACGGTAAATATTCAACTGCAAACTTGTGGCAAACTATTTTTGCATATACAGTCCCTGATCTAGTTCTGCTGAGTTTTAGCTCAGCTGGTATCAGTAGCACAATTTCAGAGATGAACTGGCATAACAGACAGGCCTCTGAAGGAAGGCTACAAACGCTCTTGGGATGAAGAGTGTCATGTGAATATGCTGCATTTAAACGAAGTGAAGGCAATTTAAAGAAAAAGAAATTTTGCTCTGACTCTGGAAGCTGGTCCTGAAAGCACCCATTTGTACAAGAAGAGAGTTCTTGCTACTGCAGACTCCAGTCCTTCCTTGCCAAAACATCTCACCTAAGAATGATGGAGTTTTACTGCAAAAGTGAGAAGAGATGGAAGGGGATCCATGCCTGCCATGCTCAGCACAGATGAAAAGAAAGTCCTTGCTGCAAGGAACTTCTTCTGATCTAAGTAACATAGAAAGAAACAGAAAGATGAGAACAGCAACACTGACAGCACAAACAAATCAATGCCATGATGTGTGCAGTTCTGGGCACCACAATACTAAAAAGATATGAAGCTATTTGAGAGCATCCAAAGGAGGGCAACAAAGATGGTGAAGGGTCTTGATGGGAAGCTGTATGAGGGCACTTGATCTGTTCAGCCTGAGGAAGAGGAGACTGAGGGGAGGCCTCATTGCTGTTACAAATTCCTTAAGAGGGGCAGAGGAGGAGCAGGCACTGATCTCATCTCTCTGGTGAGCAGTGACAGGACCTGAATGGCCTGATGTTGTGTCAGGGAAGGTTTAGGTTGGATGTTAGAAAAAGTCTCTTCACCCAGAGGGTGGTTGGGCACTGGAACAGGCTCCCGAGGGAAGTGGGGAGCAGGACCGGCCTGACAGAGTTCAAGAAGTGTTTGGACATCGCTCTGAAGCACAGGGTGTGACTCTTGGGGATGGTGCTGAGCAGGGCCAGGACTTGGACTCGATGATCCCTGCGGATCCCTTCCAACTCAGTTTATCCTGTGATTCTGTGTTCCGTCAGGAGAAATGGCTGGAGTTTTGCAGGGAGAACAAAACCTGGGCCGAAACATGGCAATGGAGAGAAGATGGAATACAAGAATACAAAGAAACTCTGAGAGATGGAGGTGAAGATAGACTGATGTGAAAGCCAGTGTGAGAAAGAGTTCTGGATTTCACAGCTGAAGAGGAAGGGAGTGTTGGAGCAGAATATCACAATAATCTGCACTGCCACGGAGCCAAGAAAGGGCTGCTGCAATTATTAGCCCTTAAAGCAGTGGGGCCACTGAAGCTTAGAGGGGCAAGGAATGTGTGCTCCTGAGACTGTGTTTAACCTCAAAAGGTAGCTAAGTGACATCTGATCTGATACCACAGCCTTGATAAACAGAAACAAGAAGCTGCAGTGCTGGAGGGATTTATTGTTATTCCCCTTTATCTCCTCATCCCTGGCAGAGATGCAAAGTGTGTTCACTGTTCCTGATCCTGCCTTCCTAGAGAGTGGGAGGAAAAGGATTATTCTGCAGCACTGAGCAACAGCAGTTGTCCCTGCGGCAGGAGGAAACCATGGTTCACACCTTCCCAGCAAATTTCAAATTTTCTTCAAGTCCAGTTCTGACTATTTTTCCCCACAACAGGGTTAGACAAGGCTTTAAAATGAAAACAGTTCATCAGGTGAGCAGATTTTGAGGATGGAAGTGTGTCCACACTCAATTTTCTGAATGCCTTCATGTCACAGCCCTGCCTGGTGTAGATCCAGAAGCTCCAGGAAAAAACACCTTGTCCACTGGCAGTGCAGACTTCAAGGTCTCGGAAGGAAGGAGGCTGCTGTTGCCCTGTGGGCAGCAGCGTGCTGCTCTTCACTGCTCCGGGATGCTTTTAGAAACTCATGAATGGTGAGAGAGTTTTTCAGAATTTGAGTCCACTACATGTGGTACTACAGAAAAGCCATCTCCCACCTGCTTTCCAGCACAATTCAGCAGCTTCCTTAATTACCCATCAGATCAGTAATTTAGCAAATTTCATGTCACGCTGACCAGCTGCATCTGGTATCACAGCTCATTTGGTAAAAAACAAACTGTGCTGTTGCAGCTCAGTCAAAGACAGAACATCTGGCTCATCAAGCCAAGCAAACCAGACACTATCAATGTGGTGCATCCTCCATCATCACTGCAGCCTCATCCTCTTGCTGTTACCTAAAACATCTGAAACATCCCTGTTACGTGGAAAGAGTGAACCAATGATTTACAAATCGAGAGCAACAGTTCAATTTGTTCTTATCTCATTCTTTTCAGAAGATTTCCCTTGTGATAAAATAGAAAGGCACATGTTCCTGGGGAAATAGTGAGTCAGTTTTAGCCTCCCTCCCCCTGGTCTATTCCTCATGGTTAGGAATCAATACTTTGGCTGGTAGCTTCACATACATTGGTTCCTTGGTGGAGTACAGAGCACAGGCACACTGCAAGGCCACGTTGAGTGCAGCTCCCAACCTCTTTATTTCCTCTTTTGCCTTCATTAATTGATTTTTTCCTTCTTCTAAACTTAGTCACTTGGGAAAAGAGCTTTTTCTTTCTCTCTTTCACCCAACACTCCACAGCCTCCCCAGCTTTGTTTGCATCTTTTGTCTATTTTATAATAAATAGTGTTAAAGGATGGGGGAGAACATGTTGCAAAGATTGCACAAATTCAGTATGGCCTTTTTTTTATTCCATTAGCATAGAGTTTTTTTGGAACCATCTTGAGTTTTGCAAGCTATTTGTTGCCACAAGGCTTAGCTCTTCTCCAGACCTTTTTCTCCAAGGACCTGAATTTGCTCTACAAATGTCAATTAACCAAGCAGTCTCCATGCAGAAAGTTTCATAATACTCATTTTAAAATGAGAAAACTAGAGCAGTGAAAATGTGGTTGATCATTACCAGCTTATGGTGAAATTAGAAAGGGATTTTTTTAAAGCATATTTTTCAAAGGACTTCTCCCCTCCTTTTCTCAGTACAACAGAAACATCTTCCTTTTCCTCATAACAAACGTCATGCAAATGCAGTTCTCCTCATGAATAGAAGGGAGCCTCTCTCATACCTAAAAGGCATCTTTAGCCTTTCTCCACTCTCTTTTCCAAGGCCTTTCTGGTTACCAGACAAGCCAAAACTAGAAGAATGCAGTATTACAAATCACAGCAGGGAAATTAGTGCATTAAAATCCTGAGTTTATAAACAAATTACCTTTTGCCAGTCTGAGTCACAGGACACCTGTGGCATCAGCTGTCATTATATACAGAGAAAATAAAGCCTTATAAACAAAAAATATTTGTGCAACCTACTTGAAGTGACTGGGGAGATTTTCCTTTCCGTGGGAAATAGAGGCCTGGATAATTCCCTCCTTGCTCAGTGATTTAACCACCCCAGTCTCACACTCCCATCCTCACTCTTTGTGCTTCCACCTAATTGTCCCTGTGTCTATGATATCCTAGAATCACAGAATATCCTGAGTTGCAATGGACCCACAAGGCTTGTCAAGTCCAACTCCTGGCCTGGCACAGGACAACTCCACATTTTGAGTGCTTTAATCTTTACTCTGTTTTATTTTAGATTAGCAAAAATGTCTTAATACATGGAGATTCTTTTGAATTTCCTATGAAAAGTAAAGGAATAACATCAGGAAGATGGAGCACATGTCCCCTCCCCAGATTTTCAGCTATTTTGAGAGTCTCCTCATTCTGCTTGCTGCCTGTGGAGCACAGGTGGAACGTGCAGCCTGCAAATACAGACTCTATCACCACATTCAGACACCTAAAGCCTTTTATGTGTCTAGAATCAAATCCCACAGGTAGCTGTGCTATCAATCTACCCTCTAAAGTGTGCTTGAGAGGAAACAAGGAATGTGGGGGAGGAGAGCAGAAACCCAGGCTAAGCTACACTGCCTACAGCGTCTTGTGGTCCAGTTCCATTCCTTCATTTCATGTGATGCAGTGCACAGTTTTTTGGGAAGTCACCAGTGAAAAATACAGCTGTTCTAAATTTATGCCACTCACACTTTTTTCCTCATACACAGCATCCCTAAAAGCACTGCCACAGAAATGAGACCACTGGGACTGGGGCTGATGGCAGAACACAGAAGCTGTGCTCCAAACCACTGCCGAGGGGACAGGTTTTCCAGCAGGTTTCAGGTGCTTGTGCTTAGAGCAATCTCCTTCTTTAGCTGCCAGGCAAGGACTGGTGTGCATCACATCCAATGCCTTGCTCAGGGTGGCCCCACTACAGCAACTGACTTAAGAAAATAAACACAAAGAAACACAGTTTCACATTTTAGATCCATTACCCCTTGCCCTGTCACTTCATGCCTTTATAAAAACACTCTCCCCATCTGTCCTGTAGTGTCCCTTCAGGCACTGGAAGGTGCTCTAAGGTCTCCCTGGAGCCTTGTCTTCTCCAGGCTGAACAATCCCAATTCTCTCAACCTTTCCTTATAGGAAAGGTGCTCCATCACCCTTTTCTATGCGCTGACACTGCACAGCGCTGGCTCCAAAGGCATTCATTTTATTCCATTAAATGTGGACACTTCCACCCACAGCAGTTACCCCAGGATTCCTTCATATTCAAATGAGAGAAATGAGCATATTTAGGAGGGAATTTATCTCATCAGCTTTTGCTGATGTCTAAAATAGCTCAAATGAAATGCAAACTAAAAGAGCCCATCTTTCTCCATTGATTAAAGAGGAAGCCTGAGGGGTTAGATCAGATATAAATGTCAGCATTATAGGCAGCAAGATAGGTGAGATGAATCCCAAATTAACTTACCAGTTAGATATGATGGGCAATGATAGAAGAAAAGACAAAATGATGACATTCATGAAAAGATATACAGATAAATATTGTCTGACCAGAAGCAGACCTCAAACTCATCCCATTTTAGTCCAACTCCTTGACTCTTTCCCTGCAACCTCGAAATGAGCATAAGAGCGGATTATAACATTCAGCACATAATTTTGTATACAGAGATAAAGTTTATATATACTTAATTTATACTTTAAATTAAGCCTGGTTTTTGACCCAGTGAGTTTCTGTTCCTGGAGGTCAGCAAAACTGGTGTTTTGAAATCTGTTAATCAGGGGAGGCACATGAGCATATCCAAACTTTAGTTTGGTGAATAAGTGTTATTTCACCACTCAATTTTGCCATCCTGGCTATCCCCAGAGCCATTAATGTAATTGTTCTTTTCAAGAACTAATTCAAACATTAAAATTAAAATGAAAATTAAAATTTTACTAGCACCATGTGTGATTGGTTGGATTAGATGAGTAATTGAAACAGCGAATGTCTGAGATGACACAGGATTCACTAAGTCACTCCCATCCAAGAATATGAAGATTGATTGTACCACTAAATAAATAACGACCTTGGCTTTTCCTCAGGTGATATTACCCCTGAGGTCAGTGAATACTGATAGTCATTAAGATAGATGTGTTTATGTATTAATACAATGTCTTGGTAAATTAAAAAAAAAAACAAAAAACCTCCAAACAAATTTAGCTTGGGATTTTGCAATGAAGAGCAGGGAAGTTTGGCCAAAACACTGCCTTAAGCAAGTGAGGCTGGCAGAATGGAACTAGAAAATCATTGTTTCCAAACCCACTTAAGGTGTACTTGTAAAATAAACAATGTTGGGGCACATCCTCTGGTCCTTATGCCGAATTATATGTCCTGGCCTCATCCATAGAGTTAAACTTTCTCAGCATCCAACACATCAGCCAACTGGCCATTCTGAAATGGGACCTGGCCTGTTCCAAGTCGCAGGAATTGACTGGGAATCACCTAAAATAATTCTGGTTTGTTCAGTGAAACAAACACAGCCAGGGGCTGCTCTGACCACTTCATCAGCAGTGGAGTCTGTGCCCTTGCCCTAGCACTGCTCAAAATACCAGAACAGGTAAAATCCACTTGTTTAACACTTACGCCTGTATGCACCTCAATTAGATACTTAGATTGCTTTCATTATGTTTTTTTTCCTCAGATTTTTCTCAAGAATGAGAAAAGGATGATAACCCACACTGAGTGTCACATCAGCCATGAGATAAATGGGCTGCATTGCACCTGAGGTTGCTATGGGTGTTGGTCTGCTCAGAGCTTACTGCAAACCTTTCTGCCAGAGGTGAAATAGCACCTAGAGATTCTGCATCCAGAGAGGAAATACAGGCTATGTGACTCATGATGAAGTAATTAGTTATGTTCTTCTTTCCCCCAAAAGGATCAAATTGGTGATTTGGATTTGTTTTGTTGGGTTTTTTTAAACTATCTTGTCTTTCAAGTGACTTTAATATTGCTTAGCATATGAAGATAGCAATTGATTCAGCTGTGAGACTCAAGCCCCAAAGAAGTTCACTGTTTTTTACATTTAAATCCAGTTTTTGTCCCTTGTTTGTACTTAATAATTTGATTTTACCTACTGAAGTAATTCTCCATTTGGGTTTTCTTTTTCTGCCTTTTTTTTTTTCCAGAGTGAGTATTAGCATTACCTGTTGCAATAACTGCCCTTGCAGCTGCTTGTCACAGCTGACTGGGCACCTATCGGGTCAGCCACAAATTTAAAACATATTCTCCCCCTCCAACTCTATTACATACATGTGCAAAGATGATTTTGCCAGGGGAATTCAACGTGAGACCACTATCTCACACTGCAGGATGACAGGTGAGCTTTCCAATATGCTACAGTCCCAAAGGTGGTTTAATCACAATTTTGCTCTGTACCATGAAATACAATTATTTTATAGCTTACCAATTTCAGAAATGCTTAAGTTAGTCTGAAGCAGTGACTGTGCTGGGCTTGCATCTGAGGCAGGAGGATTTTAAATTGATGCGCCTGCAGGCACTTCTAGAGGTAGATGATTTGTGTGGAACAGCTTCTGCATTCCCCCTTTTGTAAATACTGAACACTCTGATTAGGTTTCAGCTGCTCCCAAAAAGGGCAGATCCCTTCCCTGTTGTCCTGCCCACCAGGAGCCAAGCTGAGTAAGGTGGTCAGCAGAAACCCCCAGCTCAGCTCAGCCCTTGTGGTGTTCCCACACAAAGTTCTCTGACAGATCTCCACAACCCTCATTTGCTCTCAGGCCCTGAGCCCAGCACCCAAACCCCCAGAGAGGAGGGGATGCACTCAGGGCTCTGACATCAGACAAGTGCCAGCAGATGATGAAGTATGACAGGAGTAAAGGGGTTTGGATTGAGAGAGGTGTGGAGAGGGCAAAGCTGCTTCCTCTGGTGACCACCTCCCTTCATGACCCATCTCTTTGCAGGAGAGCAGGATTGCACATTTATTGAGCCAGTAGTTCATTGAAGGAGCAGGGATGAGCAGGTCATTGCCATTAAACCATTTAATGAACTGGGTCCTTTTCTTCTTCTTAAGTTATGCAGATTTCATATTTTCATCTCTCTGATTTTCATATTTTGTTACTCATTGAGTGCCCATGACAACATTTTTCACCCCCAGGGGCCACTTGAAAATTGGCTGATGCAACTACTGTTTCAAACTTTCATTCTAAATAATATGCTGTTGGTTCCTTATTCCAACACAGAACAGCTTTGCTGCTCAGTGGAAGAATTCACAATCCTCACAGGAATTTTCTAGATGGCTGCACAAAGATTTCTGATAATGGTACTCATGCAAGAGCAATTCTTTGAAGTATATGCTGCCTTCCCTTTCACAAAAGTTTTAGACTGGAAGAAACCTTATACAAAAGGTCTTTGCCAAATTCAGACACAGTCTGTGTGTTCCTTGCAGTCTCTTCTCCTTCCTGTAGCATTTGGAATCCTTCACTTTTAATACCAAGGGAGCAAGGAGCTGCTTGGGCTGTGAGGAGAAGCCTGCAGAATGCTGTACATATCCACAGATTATCCAGTTTTTCTGGAAAATACCTCAAAGGAAATTACCTTATTTATGAAATGTGAGTTGTTTTTCTGCCTCAAGTGTATCAAAAAATTTGAGAAGAGACTTTAGTGGCATGCAGAGTGCTAAGAATTTAAACACTATGAGGCAATGCATTTTTTGGTGCTGTTTCTACATCTGTTGGTGTTCTTTTGCTCTTTGTGCTTGTTTTTCTCTAGGATTTCCAAATCATGTTGCCATTTCTGTATTTTTGTATCAATATAAGTACATAAATCTAAGTATCTGTCAGAATCCCTGGAGCTTGTATTATAAACAAATTATAAACAAATAGCTTAATATCTCCATAACTAACACTTTCCACCTGACTATTCTCTGATAGGGACCAAAACAAAGCTGTGCCATACATTTTTTTAAAAATACCTTTGGGATTTCTCATGTTCTAGGTCATGACAGTCCCCTTCAGGAGGATTTATCTGTGAATATTCACATTGCTTCATTGGTCTCCTTAATGTCTTTCGCCATAACACCCATAAAACGTCCTACATTCGGACACCCATATCTTTGTTTACTTTATTTCTGTCTGCAGTCCAGTGCTCTTATTTCTACCTTCTCCAAATATCTGCTCCTTAACTATTTGCCACCTCCTTCTTCATCTGCAGGTTCTCTGGGTAAGAAAAGGGGAGTTCTGTGTGTTTTCTTCCATCATGTTATAACACAGCACAGTGAAAGGCACCAAATGGAATTCCTCTGTGATACAGCAGTGTGAAAAACAGCCAGTGTTTGGCTGAATTCCATTTTCTACCTCTGCAAAAGCAGATGGACTCAAGAGCATAACTAGAAAGTTCTCAGTGTTGTTTTCCAGTTCTGCTCTACCCAACACAGCTTGGTCCTAATTGATCTGAGAGATTTTATCTTGGGTTTTCAGGGTGAAGTTGGTTCCTCTTTCCAGGGACCTCACAACAGTCTTTTCTCTTTGTATCCTCAGGTCCAGATCAGTCTCTGGGACCACTGATGAATCTTTCACTTCCTGAATTGCAGAGACTTGTGAATGACACAGACTCTTGAAATACCAAGAGTTTGGTTTCATCACTTCTAGGACCGAGCCTTTCTATAGAGTAGAATCATTTAGGTTGAAAAATACCTTTTTAATATCATTTCCAACTGTTAACCCAGTGCTGCCAAGGCCAACACTAAACCATGTCACATTTACACATCTCTTAAGTCCCTCCAGGGATGGTGACTCCATCACTTCCCTGGGAAGACTGTTCCAGTATTTAACAACCCTTTTGCTGAATGCATTTTTCCTGGTATCAAATCTAAACCTTCCCCTGTGCAAGTTAAACCACCCACCTACCCTTCAAACTTGGAGGGCATCACGCCCTGTCCTAGCCATTTCTGCACCTGTGCTCAAGGGGCACTCAATTAAGATCCAAGTTCTGCCACTCAGCAAGTTCCAAAGCAAACCCATGCAAACATTTTTGGTTATTGACATCCCTGTTTTACAGTCTATCACACCATGTCAGTGGGATCAAGTTTTCCTTCAGTTGCCAGCACCGGTGACAAAGGCCCCATTCTCCCCTGTAACTGGAGGCATTTTTTATAAAGTAAAGATAAAATCTTGTGGTTTGATTGTTAGTTTGCTTTCTTAGAGGGAGGAAGTAAAGGCAGTGATGCTGTCAGTGTTTGTGTGGCTGCTTGTCCCATCTTCTTAACCTTAATTGATCTTCAGGACCAGTTTCACAAAAATTTGACAGAGGACCAAAAACCTCAGGTACATCAATCTTCTGGAATTTTCCTGAGAAAAGCACTAACAGAATGACTCTGTCAGTGACATTTCACAGGGAAGATTACAGTAAAAGAAAAATTTTTCATACTGTTTAGATACAAAGACCTTGGGCAGTGGAAAAGACTCAGGACATGCTTGAATCTTATTAAACAGCAGAAAGTTGCACAATGCACAAAGTTTTAGGAAATTAGGTTTCATACGTTTTGCTAGTTGCAGAAAGTTTGTAAAATTGCAGATTCTCTCTGTGCTATCCATATGTGTAGGTAATAACCAGAACACACTAAAATGACAGGAAAGTTTTATTTTAAAGTAGCTGTGCTATGAACGACCAGCTGGAAGGTTTGCTTATTTGTCTATCAAATGTTGCTTGAGACAAATGTGGACACGTTTCCTGGCGAACTGGTTTCTGAAGAAGCACTGCAATACAAAGTGTTTATCCCAGAATCAACTAGGTTGGAAAAGACCTTTGAGATGATGAAGTAAGGCCTTGAATACCTCACATATGAACAAGCAGTGAATCCCCAGATGAGAAATAGCTCGTTCATGGCATCATGGCACTCATGAAAATGACAAGGGTCAATCCAAGCTATGGCTTTGCACCATCATGAAATTAGTCAATGTAAACGATCCAATGAAAACACCATGTTACCTCCAGGTATTTTCTATGTGTACAATTTCTCCATCCTGTTTATGAAAGACTTAGAAATGATCTTCAAAACTATGTCTAGAAACACAATCATAACTCTGTTGGGTGTCAAAAATAATTGTATCAATGGAGACACAGTGATCTGACACGTAGTAATTTCCCTCAAATCTCATTCCAGCCAGTCACTAGCTATTGTGCTATAATTACCTGCTTTTCTATCTCTACTAACCACAGGGGCTACAAATGTTATTACTTCTGTTCTGATTAAGTGCCCTGCTCTGCTCAGATACCAACTGCCTTTTTTCTTTGAAATTGTCTAATCAGCTAACATAATTAAGTTATATCCAGAGCAGTTTCCAAACTCTGCTTAGCTTGAGGCTCTCTGGTTCTGCTTTAGAACCAAAGTCCCAGTGAAAGCAAAAGCTTGTCTATTTTTCTAGCTGTCAATAAGAATGTCTAAGAACTGGTTATTTTCTCTCATTGTAAGTTTTAATTCCCTTTTAACCCAAAAACTATCACTGTATAAAAATCCTTGAGTCTTTTTAACCAGACATTGGTTGATTCTCAGCTCTGTGCTCTTTGTAAGAACTAAAAATATATATTAATCTTCCTCCTCAAAATAATACAACTGCAAAAATAAAGAAACCATTCAGCATGTCAGAAAAGAAACAGAAAGATGTTTGTGGACAAAGACATGCATTTTACCTGGAATCTTCTACCTTTTAGCACTCACACATAGTGGAGGCCATGCAGATTTCAGTGTGACAATTCCCAAATGTGTGGGAACAAAGGACGTGGGACAAATATAATAAGATAACTGAGGATCCAAATTTTTAGAAGCACAAGACATCACTTAAAATTACTTCTTTTCTGGACCATCGAGTAAAAGCTCTGACAGTGAATTATCTGCAAACTTTAGTCAAATTTTAGTCATGGAGATGTCTGAAGCAATTGAATAATCCTGAGATGTTTGCAATGATGGACTCAAGGGGCAAGAATGAGTCAGCATCAGAGTAGGGAACAAACCATGACAATTGCCTGAGCAGTTAATAGTACCCAATTTAATGTCATGAAACACTGATTTCCTTCTCTCCTAAATTTGAAAGCCAATCTGACAAGAGAGCTTCCTCCATTTGCTCTGCTGCTTCATCACTGGGGGAGGAATAAAGATATTATTGTCAAAAGCTCTGAGACTCCACACAGAAATGGCAGCACCTCTACCATCTCCATCCCATTCCTCAGGCATTTCTTTTTCCAGAAGAGTCATTTTCAGTATCTAAATTCATGTTGGACCTGCAACCTGAATCCACATATCTTGCAATCGCTGCCAAAGACTGCCATGGGAAGATTTGTTTGTGGTAAGGAAAATCATAATTTGCTCTACTGCCAGAGAAAATTTATAAATGAGGTTTCTCCTTTTCTGAACCCAAATAATTAAATAATGATATTTTTCTTTTATTTTAGCAAATCTTGTCCATATATTTGAAGACATCCATACATTAAGGATTATCACTGCATCTGCACAGAATGATACACACAGGACAGTAAAAAAAGGATTTATAGAATCGTCATTTGAGTTGCAAATGCTGAAAGATTTTTCTTCCAAAATAATGAGTATTCCCTATAAAGAAAGAAGAATGAGAGACTGGGTTTGTGACATTAATTCGTAATAATGCCAAATCCTTATCTAAAAAAAAAAAAATCCACATTCAGCAGAGCATTTGCTTAAAATGACAGCTTGAAAGGGTTTCCCTCTGGAACCTGTAAACAGGAAGATCCCCAGCCTGTCTTCTTCCTGTCTCAAAAATTGTGAGCCGATCAAGGAAAAACCATGGAAGTGAAACAAAC
This sequence comes from Monarcha castaneiventris obscurior, assembly GCA_026261815.1. NCBI lineage: Eukaryota > Metazoa > Chordata > Aves > Passeriformes > Monarchidae > Monarcha > Monarcha castaneiventris. The sequence goes on along the minus strand of JAMPIT010000624.1, from coordinate 31,559,784 downwards.
CTTTCCCCAACTGTTTCAAGCCTATTTTCTCCATGTAATGCCTGTCAAGTTCTTAGTAAAGCTAAAGGGATTTATTTGCATTTGAATCTGGGCAAGTACTGAACACCTCATTTCATCTTAATTGTATGGACTGAATTCTGTAGCTAAAATGGAACTCGCAGTTGTTAAGTAAACTGAAATGCTCCTCTAATTGATTGCAATGCACCTGCATGGTTTGTGCTTTATTCAAAAAGAACTGGTAGCATGTCCAGTCTTCTAGTGGAAGGTTCCCTGGCCATGGCAGACTGGTTGGAATCAGATGGTCTTTGAGGTCCCTTCCAACCCAAACCATTCTGTGAATCTATGAGAAAGAAAATCCAAATATAATTAATATAATCAAACCAAAGGTAAATTTCAGCAAGATTCAAATATTATGGATTTTCAAACATTTTTATAACAACCATGCTCTGGAGCCCCCTTGGGGCTGGGGGCTTGCTGTAAAACAAATATCCACGTACATATGCACGCTATTTCTTTTTATAGAAGGTGTCCATTTACAGCTTTATAACATACAGCAAACCTCCCATTTCCAAAGGAAAATTCAAAATGAGTGAGAGACTGGTAGGTGAGTTCAATCCCTGTGCACACTCCCCGGCCATCTCTCTTGCTGTTGAACAATTGGATTTGCAGCTCCCAGCAGCTACAGGTCCCACTGGCAATGTGCAGACCCCAGTCTGCAAGTCCCATTCAGTGTTTCAAATATAGCAGCTTGTAATTGTGATCATCTGCATTTTATATTGGGAACACACTCACCAAGGACATGACCTGGTTTTTGTTAGGCGTGAAAGGGGGACATCAAAACTTCTTCCTCTGCTGATGCTCCTTCTGCCTCTGTAACTTCGCTGAGAGAGGTTGGACAGGATCGCAGAACCAAGCTACCTAAATGGCATCGTGCTAAAAATATATTAATTCAGAATGGCTAATTAAGGTGAATGACTACCAGCCTTCATTAGCACTGAAGTGGTGTTAATTTGATTAGACTTCTGGCCTAGATAGACTTGCAAGGCGTTATGTTCCTAATGCAATTTCTCTAACGAGAAAGCATTTCAGATGAAATGTTACCCCTCAGTGTCTTTCTTTGTATAAATATTAAGTAGACATTTGCCTTTTAATGCCGATGTAATTTTTAGGGAGCAGGGAAACAGTGAAGATGTGACATCTGTATTGCCTTGGGATATGGGGAGAATGTGAGAAAATAAACTTGCAGTTCTTGCTCCGGTTTCATTATTTAAATACTTTGCAACATTTTCACAGTAGAAAGTCATACTTCAAAAGTGCTCATCCAACCTGCCTTTTCTTTAAACACACCATTATATATTTCTTGCTCTTAACTAAAAACTCTCTTCAATCAATATTTCAATGTTTAAACACAGTTAACATGGCAACATAAAATTTAGATTAGGAAAAATGCCTTCTGCTGTGTTCCTTTTACCATAAGCCAGGGGGGAATAGGAGGAACATACTGTTTACTTATTAATTAGAGCTCACAATGATCTGTGCTGGAAAAATGCTCAAGAAAAAAAATACCCATTTATTTGGGCTATGGTTACTTTAGCACAAGAAGTCTTGTCTAATGACTCCTGAACTATAAGGTTTAGCCATCATCAGAAATCTAGACATGCCTAGTCCCTCTCTTCCCTCTTATCTCCTCCACATGACACAGACCTCACTCATCCTCCTACCTCACTTCTCCAAAATGTTTCCTCCACACAGTTTTCCTCCACTCCCTTCCCTTGTAGCCATCATTTAATTTTATGTCACTTCATCTATAGAAGAGATTAAGAAACAACATCACTTGTCATCACTGCTGTGGCAAAATTAAATTTTCCCTGTCATCACAGGACACTTTATGCTGGATCTGTCATTTCCTGAAGTATACTTAGACTTATGGAAATCTCTTGTAAAGGTACACAGGGGGAAATCAGCCTCCATGAACAGGAAAATCAAGTTTTAACAAGGACAAGTGGGACTGGAAATTCCAAACTTCTTAGATACATTCCAAAAAAATCTCTGGGAGAAAAATGTTAAATTCATTTGTATTTAACATCTTCTGTGTGTGTTTATAAACATAATTTTGAACAATAAAATTGTGTGGCAATGACAATTCAGTAGTTTTGAGTAGAAGATGATGGAGGGTTCTGCAGAAGTAAAGGATCAGAGTCTGGTTCGTAGGGAATAAACTTACCCTATATTTTGTTCCAATTTATCTTCTGGTCTTGAGCATGGAACGAAAATTCTGCAGATGGAATATGCAGAGTGTATGCTTGGCTCTTGGAATGACAAAAGCTGTGACCAAGGGAGCCATTGCTTTGCCCTAATGATTTCTCCTTAAAATCCCAACACAAAACAAAACAAAGAAAAATAAAACAACCCCTTCAAAAAACAAAACCAAACCAAAAACAAACCCACAACAAACAAACAAACCAACAAGCCCTAATCTTCTTAATAACATATTTAGTCTCACTCAAAAATTTCCACTTTTAAACTATCTTTAAGCACTTTTTTCAGGTTTGAGTCAACTACATAACACAGGTTATTTCACTTCCTTATTAGTAAAAATAGTTGCCAGTAATTAAGAACTTTAACAAGACGAAGTCAGAACAATTAGAGTGATTAAGACACTCTTGGGCCACCATTTCAGTAAAGTCAGTGCTCAGTACTGATGGGAAAGAATGGAGTTTATATATATGTATATACATTGGAGTTTAATACTGCCACCTCCATAATCCAGATAGGGATTGTTTTTAAATTGATATATGTTATTTTACCCTAAAATGCAGATAAGTCCATGGCAAATGGCCTGTGAGCCAAGGTAAGTTGGCCAACAAAAGCATTGGGAGGAAGAGGAGGGTTCTGGAGTCATGGTATATGACTGTAACTGAGATTCATTCTGGCAGTCAACAGAATCTTGTTGAAGAAATAGCTTTATTCCCCCTCTTTCAAAAAAGCATTGCAGAAGACAGCTCAAGAGAATGGATTAATGGTTGCACTCCTGTGTTCAGTAATATTAAATGCAGGGAATGCTTTTTTCATCATTGAAGCTTTATATGTCATTAAAATTTCTAAATAGATTTATATAAAATCTTCACCAGGATATATAAGGCCAAGTTTTGAAGAAATGATGGTCAATAGCACTATAAAAGATGATAGTTCTCCCAAAATTAAAAAGTTGGCATCACAACAAATAAGGAAGTGCATTATAAACCAGTAAAAATTTCAAATGCACCAATGCTCCCAACTGCTTTACTAACCTTTTAGAGGACAGAAAAGCAAGGACTTCCATTTCATTTCATCAAATCAACTTGATTGTTTAACTCCATTCACCAAGTTTCTGCAGCCTCTGAAGATCTATGTCCTTTTCTAAAAAATGAGATTTTGTGTAAATATTGTAAGACTGACCTAATAAACACATTATAGAATCTAATGGAGTTATATTAAACAGAGATGGCCTGGTTTAAATATCCAAACACTTAGTGCTATTTCTTAGTGAAATGCCATATTCTAAATGTTTTCCAGTGGTTTTTTTTCATATTTATTAAAAGTTTTTCCATGAGATGGACCTTTTCTCCTTGCCTGTGCACAAGTAACAACAAAGTATCATCTTCCACACAAGTTATTAATTATCAATTCTATTGAAACAAATTAATCTAAATTAAAATCTTTTGAAGAACAGAACACAGCTAACTTTATAGACATTAATTAGATACATATCAAATGAAACTGGGTGTTATCTAAGGAAATGTGAAAAACAAAAGTTGGTTTAACAAGTTAATCCAAGTAAAATCAGGTCTTCAGGTTTCAGGACAGAGACACAATGTGTATTTCATATAAAGAATAGGAACAGTCCAACATATGCTCTAAATTATATCCATCCAATATATTGATTATAAATTGATAAGCCAGAAAACAGAATGCAGCACTTTATAATGCAAAAATAAGGAGTCAGTACATACACCTTTTCTAGGTATGTCCTTGCCTATCTAAGTACCTCTGGGTGCAGCTAAGTTTTCATCAAATGATACTTTGAACCTATTGCCATCATCCATCCTTCTCACCTCTATTTCTTTGTTATCTTCTATGTCATGATGCACACTGGAAATGAAAGTAAAAGTATATATATTTTTTTTTTAATTTGAAAATATAGTTGTGAGATTGAAGTTTTTGAGGGATCTACCCAAGAGTGGATCTACCCAAGAGAACATAAAAAATGCAATGGGGAGAAATAAAACCATTCATTGTTCTGTGCAGGTTTTCTGTGCCCTTTTTTCATAAAGGTGGAAAAAAACCCCCCAGATTATTTAATATTTTATATTTAAATAATTTATTATATACCACAGAAGAAAACATGTGGAGATGAATTTGACATAGTACAAGGGCGTTAAGGATATGGATGTCATTTATTGTATCTGTTTTTTCTACTACATAACCTTCAGATGGAGTTAAGAGAGAGAAAAGTACACTTTGAGAAGAAAAGGGGCACAATAGAATATTTTACTTCTTTTTTAGCTAAGCTCAAACCTCACCTTGACCTTGTCTTCCAGTCTTTTCATGGTGCCTTTCTGAGTGATTCCTTGTTCAAGATCATCCCTGTCTTTCTAATTAGAGATTTCCATCCTCCTGTGACAAGTCTGGTGACAGAGAGCCTGAGTGCACTGCTCTCCTCTTCTGAGGTGGGGGGAACTGGGAGCATGAGTTCTTGTTCCAGAACAGGTGCATTTTGCTTTTGTGAATTTCAAAACAAACCTGCATCTCTCTCTGCGTCCAGTCAGAGCTCAGTGTACTGGGTCTTTATGATGTCCAGAGTGTTATATTGATGCTTGAGAACTTACAGGTGCCAGGGAGACCCTGTGTCAGCAAAGCAGGGTTGAAAAACTTTGTTAAGATTCCTCTTCAGTCCTTCAAATATGTATCTTCCCTCTCATTAAGGGCTGAATTACACCATGCTTTGGAACAAGGTGCAGAGGTGCCCAAGCTGTTGAAGACCTGAGCATTCAACCCATAGACAGCATTTCCATCTGCAGAGCTGCTCAAGTTTCTGTGCACCCATGGGGCAGGCCTGCCCTAATTGTCTCAGTGATAAAGAGCAGGATGTTCTGATTTGAATATCCCCCTCCCTGCAGGACACAGCAGCTTGTTGAAATCAGGTCTGTTGTGCTCACTGGTGCTGCAGGATCCTGGTGGAATTGGGGTTTATGGGGCCATGGGCCTTGAGGCATAGGCTGTTGCTCTTTTCCAGCCGAGACATGACATGGCTGCTGTTAAAAAATAATGTCTAGAGTGTGGAAGAGAGACTAAAGGTCAAAATAATGGCTTTTATGTCAGTTCCTCGGCTTAGAACTCTCAGAAAAATAGATGTCCCCAACTGGAAAAAAAACCAGGAACCCTCCTGCAGTTTTGCATCCTATTTCTTCAGTGAATAGGCCTTGTAAATATAGAATATAGAATATATAAGAATATGTAGAAATATAGAAACATTGAAGCAAAGAAACACAGAATGTCCTGAGTTGGGAGGGCCCCATTAGGATAATTAAAGTCCAACTCCTGTCCCTGCACAGGACAGCCCCAAGAATTCCCTCATGTGCCTGAGAATGCTGTCCAAACATTTCCTGAACCCTGGCAGGCTTGGTACTCCCACTCTAAGAGGCAACCTAAAACCTGGGAGTGGAAATTTGATCTCGGTGGAAAGAAAGGGATGAAGGGAGTGTGTGGATGTAGGATTGGGAGCTCGCTATGGGCTTTCACAAGCTTTCAGATTCAAGAGTTTACCAAGCACTGAAGCACTGGCATGGGCACAAGCAATTAGTAGCAGTGCTAGAAAATCACTGATTAGATGCTGCAGAGAGCTCAGCTGGGAGGGAATCTGCAAAGAGAATAAGGCCATGAGGAAGGAAAAGCACTGACTCAAATAAGAGCAGTTTTGCAGAAGGGGCAGGAAACAGCACAGATGCTCCTTTGCCTCCTTCCACATCCACATTGCTGTGGATGGAGCAGGAAAAAGATGGAAAAGCTTTCAGGGAAAGATCCCCTGTGAAAGCAAGCAAATAAATGCTTTCAGCACAAAAAGAAGAGCCCAGCAACAACTAACCCAGCTTGTCACTTCCTTTATTACAGCTTGGAAGCCAGGCAGTCCCCTTGTGGGACTGAGGCTAGTGCACTGACAAAAATACATCGTTTTCTTGCCAAATGGACGCATTTGGAGAATCTGTTATTTCATCACGATGAAACATTTAATTTGCCTTGCCATCTAATAGAAAAAATGAAAAAAAAGGGGGCTCTAAAGCATAGCACTGATGTTCCAAGCTTCCGAGCTCCTCTCCCTCAGATAACACATTTCCTGCATTAACGAGATGGAGGCACTCATGTGTGGTGCAATAAAGACAAAACCAAGTGTTCTTTCACACTGTTCTGTCAAATCCTCCAGGAGAATCTGTGGCTGCAGTTTTTATGCCCTGATTCAGAATTATATTGGAAGAAGACATAAAAAAGCAGAATTCAATATGGACAGACTCATTTTGGAGGCTGAAGAAGTTCCTGAGCATTTTAACATTTCTAGGGCATAATTAGGCAGAGGGCAACACAATTAAACAGAGCGTGGGAAGACTAAGGCCTCCTAAAGTCTTTAAGAGTTTTCTTTGAGGGTTATTTTTTCTTCCACTGGGCTTGATGGAATGCAGATTTGACTTTAACTGCATGTGTTAAATTTGTCCACAGTTTTACTGATGAGATTGTTCATCCTATTTTTCACCCCAGCACGAAGCTTTTGTTGCTAGTTAGATGAAAACGTAATTAATCAGGAGTTCTACTGTAACATGCATGCTCTGTATTAAAAATATGAATCAGGCCACATGGGTTTCTTGCCTTTTTTTATGAAAACTTGTTGCATCTTTTCTTCCTCATTATCTCTCAGAAATGAAAACAAGGAGCCAAAATTCACAGTTCAGAGTGCCTCCCACGTGGGACTCAGGCAGATACTACCCTTGATGTGCTATGCAAACAAAGCTTTTGCAGTGAAGGTGTCACTGCCCTTGTGCTTGGTTCAGCATGTGACCTCTGAGTCTCCCAGATGCTTCTCAGCCTTCATTTTAACAACTCCTTAGTACAGCTGTTCCTTGTATTTCTTTCTATTCCTCTTAATGATTTTTTTTCCTCTGGAAAGGAGGTTCACAAAAAGGTGCCACGCGTAAGACACCTAAGTCTGGAGTTCTACAGGGCAGATGTGCAAACTGGAGTAAGTCAACATTTAGGTCTTTCCTTATTGTTAAATGGAAGAAAAAGAACTTTTAGGAAACAATCTGACTTGTTTTGCTTTAGAATGAGAAGGATATTGCTCTAAAAATGTTTCAATGTAGAGGCAGCCCAGGGTGACAACACTTGTCATAAATGTGGGTGTCTACATCCGGTGAGATGAAACATGCAAAGTTCCCAGGAAACATTTCCAGACTATGCTCTCCTCTTTACCGGTTTCTACAGGATGGAAAAGTGCACTTGCTCCACAGAAATGCAGCTGGAATTCTGCAGAAACAAAAATTGAAGGTTTTACTATCCTTGTTTTTCCACCTGTAAACATACTATGAGGCTTCATTTTATGTGGCATCCTGCAGAAGAACCATACCTCATAAACCAAACATGTAATTAATTAAATACAGAGGTAAATCATCATTGGGAGGAAGGAAAAAAGGAGGTGATCTAGAAAAGGAAAAGGATACTTGTTCTCAGTGGACGTTTGATGAGCCAATGCAAGTCAATGAGGCAGAGACAGAGGAGGGGTGTTCCAAAAGATTGGAGCCTCAGAGGAGAAACTCCTGACATGAACAGTTGTGATCTGTGTTGAGGTACACAGGGAGGAGAAGTGGAGGAGGGAGTGGGCAGCAGAGAAGCTCTGTAAAGGGCCATGACTACAGGCACTTGGAAGACATGTAAAAAACTTCAGTACATACCTGAAAAAAAAAAAGGATTTATTTGTTGAGGTGCAGTTACTCCTGTAAAAACTATAGCTTTTTATTTTTGCAGTTATTTTTGCCTCCAGTCAGCTTGTAATGTTCACAGCCTGGTTCTCTTTCCATTAATGTTACTCCAGTAAACACGATCTGATGTGCACTAAAGCACCTATCAGTTGCTCATATTACAGCAGCACCCCTATTTCTTTTAACAATGAGTTAAGAGATTAATGTTTATGGAAGCTGACAACTTTAGCTGGTCACTAATGGGACATTGGTTCATTATCCTGTATTTTACCTCTGCTAAATCATCAGTTAGAAGGGCTCAGATGGGAATGCTCCAAGCTCCTTTATAGTCTTCCATCTAACAGGTGAGACAACACTGAAACACGTGAATAAAAGTTTCAAAGTTTCCAAAGGCAAAAAAGCAAGAAAAAAATATTAGAGAAAAGATCTATTTTGCTCATTTCGTTGGTACAAACAATGAGGTTAGCAAATACTTTTTTCTCACAGAGACTCATCTACTGGAGAAAGTGTCCAGCTGAGGTGGGAATCAGCCTTCATGAATCCAGTTACAACTACGAAAGGAAGTATTTGTACCACAAGCAATTGATTCTGCTGAGATTTATTTAAATTGCAAATGCAGGAAGGAAATAATTTCACTTCTGCCCTGTTCATCAGAAACTTCACCCTATCCCAAATCTATCAGCATCAGATCCAATCACAAAATATGCAAAACAATGTCATCAGAACAAACTTTAATTAGATCATACCCAAAGGGCTTGGCACTTTTTTTCTAATTGAGAGTTTTTATCCCTTTCAGATTAACATTTCAAAAGGTGTCACATGGAGTAAAGCCTTGGTCCTTTCCATCAGTTTTAGAGTCCTTTAAATTTGGGATATTACAGAAGAAGAGATATGATACCTCGGTGAAATTGTGAAATTATGAACTGGCAGGCTGCTTGTTGAAAACAGGTAGATTTCTGCTTTATGAGAGGTTTTCTATGAGGAAGGGAGGGAGGGAGGGAGGAAGGAAGGAAGGAAGGAAGGAAGGAAGGAAGGAAGGAAGGAAGGAAGGAAGGAAGGCAGGAAGGCAGGAAGGCAGGAAGGCAGGAAGGCAGGAAGGAAGGAAGGAAGGAAGGAAGAGCAAATCATATCGCTAAAGTTAAAAAAAAAAAACCAATGAAGTTTAGAAGTTTTTCTGCCAACTGGTGCTCCCTTTGTTCAGGTTGCTATGACAGAAGTCTAAAATCCCCAGCACAGGTAGGGAAGGCTCAGATGTTGCCAGGAAAATATTGGCAGCAGCTTCTTCCATGCTCAAAAGCATTTTGACAAGGCAAACTTACTTAGTTACAATCAGCCTTTGAATAGAGATTGAAGACAGCAGCTGCTAAGTGGTCTTCTCCTTTATTTCCCTTGATGGGAATAGTCAAAAGATCAGTGGTTCTAGATGAGAAAAGATTCATGTGAGATATTATGAGCTGCAGGAAGTAATTGCCATATGTCCTGGTAGGTGATCACACATTCAGTACCCAACACAGGCAGAAATAGCATCCCCCACCCATTCCAGCTCCCACGCTTTCCTTTTCCGATGAACCAGGAGGGAGGGATGCTAACCATTGCCTAAGTGACCAAAGCTGCTGAAAGCAGATGGTCTTTTTATTTTCATCCTGTCCCTGCATAGTGCAGGGCACCAAACCTCCTGCAACTGCCAGAAACATCTCTTGGAACCATCAGAGGACAGAAGGGAGGAGGGATAAATAGGGAAGAGCCAGGGAGAAGAGCAGTGCAGGGAAATGAAGGGCAGTCAGGGCCATCTCTGGGAAATTCTATGCCCTTGGCTCTTGCAAGGAGAATCACAGTGGGAAGAATTGATGAATTTAACCTTGGAAAGGAATGCTGCATCAGGATTTGTGGTCTGTCACTGAAGGAAAAGTGGCTTTTTTTTTTTTTCCTGTAATTGCTAGAGAAAAAAATAAAGATCAAAAGAGCAGCATATCACTGGCAAAAAGCAAGACTGCTGAAGGAGAAACAGTATCACCCTAAACAGATCACCCTAAAATATAAGAATCACTTTTATTTATTGTTTGGAATTATACAAAGGGCTTTGTTTTTGTGTGGCTTGTCTGTTTGTTTGTTTGTTCAAACTTGATTGATGCTCTGCGGAACTAAATTTTCAAATATTTCCCCATGTCAGAAGACTGCATTTTATCTCAAAATGAAAGTTCAGTTATTTATGCAGAGGACATTAAAAAATGGGACCTTCAGGGAACCAAAAGGAAAAGAGTAAATATCAGGAATTTGTCATAAAATCACAAAAGCTGATAGCACTGGCAAAATAGGAGAGTGTTTGCATGCAGGACAGTGTTCCAAGTGTGGGTATACTGGGCCAGAAGAGACACCCGGCAACCTGCAGCAGAGTGAAGAGGTGTTCAAAGTGGTGCCTGAACCTTTAAGTTTGCAGATGATGCAGCACGGTGTGACCTGGCCAGATCAGATCTGTGTCTGGGCTCTCTCCCTCCATGCAGAATTACCCTGCTGACAGCACGGGCTGGCTCTGCCAGCCTGTGAGAGCTCTGCTGCCCACACTGCTGGTCCTGCACAGTGCCAAAATTCCCCTGGCTCAGGGCAGATTTCTCTGTGTCTGAGGCAGCCACCGCAGTCCCTCTTTGCAAGCAGAGATTTGTGCAATGCTCTTGGCCATGCAGCTCCTTCAAAGGCAGGTCAGACAGGCAGCATTCCCAAAGGACACGCTGCTTAGTGCCTGGAAAGAGGATTCCAGGACAGTTCATAGGATCATGTAATACCAGAATGGGCTGGGCTGGAAGTGACCTTAAAGACCATCTCATTCCAACCCCCTGCCATGGGCAGGGACACCTTCCACTATCCCAGGTTGCTCCAAGCCCCGTCCAACCTGGCCTTGAACACTGCCATTGATGGGGCACCCACAGCTGCTCTGGGCAGCCTGTGCCAGGGCCTCACCACCCTCACAGTAAAGAATTTCCTCCTAATATCCAATCTAAATCTCAGGTATAGGCAGCTCTGTGGTAGCCATTCAACTAGCTTCAGAAGAGACAAGTCCACCTTTTGGGGACGAATGAATCCAGGGGAGAAGTGGACACTATCCAGAGGGTTGTGAACACAATCTAAGAAATCTTTTACTACATTAAGGATTCTATGTTTGTATGAGCCCATGAACCACAACAGCAAGAGCCTCCAGTGAGGAGACTTCAGGCCATGTGTGATCTTCTCAAAGATCAGACACACACGAGCTCATCAGGGAGCTGCATCAACCTCTGTAACCTTCAAGGCTGATCAGCACAGCCTTTACTCAACTTGCACTGGACCTAGGAAAAGGAATAATTAATGTTTTCAGGAAAATTAATCTTGCTGGGAGCACTCAAGCACTAGCATTAATCTTTCTAACTATTATTGCTGCACTATTGTTTGCTTCCTTTTTTATTGGCTTCAGTTATCCCTGACCTTGTTGACTATAAAAAAAATCATGCAAAAATTTTATGTAGGCCAACAAGGAGGTCAAATTAGAAATTACAGGAGAAAATAATTCATTTTCTTAGCTCCCAGGAATTAGTGATCTGATCTACTTAGCTATTCTTCAAGGTTCTTATGCATTAAAATAGTGAATAGGAATGTGCTATAAATAAGAAGACAACTAGTGAAATTTGAACATTTTTCCAAGGCTGCTCGAATGCCCTCTAAAATCAGTGCAGCAAAATAGAACTGTGGGGCCTTGAGCTGGTTTTGATACTGGGAGGGATGAGCACAGGTAGTGTAATGTCAATTTCCCTGGAAAAATATGGGATGTGAATTTGCTGCTCAGGTTACAGTTTGTACAACTTACTATGGGAATAAGCTGTCATGTAAATATTAAATGCTTGCAGGACTTCAGTTTTACTACAGAAATGAAGCAAAAGAAAGTGGGAATAAACTTCAGAGGGTAACAATTATTGATCTACATAAGGGTACACTTCAGGGGACCAAAGCGAGCTTCACAGCTATGGAATAGTTAAGATACTTGGAGATTTGATTTTGCACAAATCCTCGCCCCCGCCTTTGATATTCTGGTTCAGACACGATACTGACATCTCCATCAAACTGTAGGATCTGGAAAATATGAGATATTGAATCACTACATTTTCATCTGCTTTTGTTTCTGGGTTTTCTTCAAAATGTGATTTTCTGAAACTCAAATATTTCTCTTCAGCTTATTGAACTAAGTTCAAGCACTGCTTCATTGGTGTAGTAATCCCATCAACCATTACATGTTTTTCTGAGCAGTAGTCAGGGTGCCATCAGCTTTCTCCTTTTGGCCATGCTTCTGGCTTGGATTGTGTCTCTCAAAAACACAATTATGTGATAACCAGTAAGAAGACCTTTGGCTGAGACTGGAAAAACTAGTTTTACTGTAGATCTGCAATCTACCAGAAAACTCAGCATGTAAGAGGAGAACAAGGGTACCAAGAATTAAAGTACAGCTCCAGAGGGAATTATGACACATTATGTGGACAAATGTTAGTTCTGAAATAGATAAAAGATAATGTGCACTGGGGCTTTTTATGTTGGTGGTTTTTGGGTTTTTTTTTGTTTTGTTTTGTTTTTTTTAAACATTATTCCAGTAATTGTTTTTTAGTGGTAATAAGAGAGATGAAAATGGTAGAGGAAGACTGTGTTTTCTATTCAATTAACTGAAGTAAAATCAAGAAACTTAAACCTTTCTTTAGGTCTGAAAAAAGGAAAGAAACGTCAAAGCTACCTTGAGAAAATTCAGACCATACACAGTCTATGTACCTGTTCTAAGTACGCAAATAAATTGAGGCAAGAAGAGAAAATTTGGCTTGGCTGTTACAAATGATATGCACTTACAAATGTTCCAATCACCTCTGGGGTTGCTGCTTATATAAGGAATCTGTCCTCCTCAAGACAAAGCAAGATAAAGTTCAATCAGCTGGGAGGCTGTAAATCCCTTATCTGACCCAGGTGTCATTGCAGAAGGAAAGTGTCCAACTATTTTCCTGATCTGGTTTTTAGGCCCACACACTACCTCCAGTCCTCATAAGGTGATGTCCTACCCTGGCCTTGAGCTTTGCAACCATCTCCTCCTGTGTTCATGTCATACCTGGCCAGTGCTGCCTTTATCTGAAATTGCTGCCACTAACCATAACTGACAGAGGAATAGAATACTCTAGTTTAATAAATAATAGTCTTGCCATAGTTCAGATTTTTGTTTAATTGATGAAGTATCATATGAGTAGCAGCCTTGGTTGTAGAAGAAGTCCTCATGTCCTTGTTTCTACATCTAATAACAAATGATCCAGCAGAGGACCAAGAACACTGTTCTTCATCTGGAAACACACAGACGGCTTTTGTAAGCTGAAAATTCATATAGACTCAAGCTTAAAAGAATCAAGATTTCACTATGGGTTCTTCCTAGATGACTGAAGAATTCAGGTGACAGTAGATTTGAGGATACATAAAGGGGTTAAAAAAGATCCAGAAAATTAACAGAGGAAAAAGAATTTAGGAAGACAGGGAGTAGTAAAACAAAGTGGTGGGAAGGCAACACTTTTCTTTCTCTGTCCAGAAAATGGACGGAATGAAATGAGGGACCTGGGAAGGACATGAGTGGATTTACTAATCAGGAGCAGAAGTACTCAGAAATACTCAGACATTCTGATTTCATTTGTCTTCTGATCACAATCAAACCATTTGTAAGGACTGTTTAACTCAGGCTAATGTTGGTCCAGGAATCTGGGAAGGTTTTGATGAAAGCTTGTTTGGCTTCCTGCCTAGATATTTCCCCAGGACTGCCACAGACCAACCCTTATGAGTAAACTTACTGATAGATTGACTCAGATCTTGGAAACCAGACTCTCCTAAAGCTACAGATCTTTTTGGTCCAAATACCTGAGATCATCTTATGGAATCAGACTTTGTTTTGTTGTGAATCAAAACAGAATACATTTGATGATATTAAAATCCTCATTGAAATAAAACTTCTCCACTAAATGCTGCAAAGATCCCTTTTGTGAAAAACGATGAAGTAGAGTCTGGGATAGTTAACATTTAGGCTCTCTTTGTGAAATTCTGACTAGTTTGGTACCCTCTCTTTGAAGGTTACAGGTAGGTTCTAATGGTGCTTATTGTTCCCATTTTCAGATGCTGCAGTTCTGGCTTTCATTGTGTTCAGGGCTCTTCTGGGTCTGCAAACACCTGAAATCTGCCCAGCGCTTCAGGCAGGAATTGAGCTGTGGCTCAAGCACAAGTGGGTTGGAAGGGGATATGTGATGTGAGGATTGTTCTGCAGCCTCCGGGGCAATCAGCACACAGCAGCTCTTATTTCTGTAGCTGGACTTGCCTGGCACCCAAAACAGGGCTACATCCAAAGTGGCCATTGGGAAAAGCTGTTGGGAATGGATGATACAAACATCACTTACTAAATAATGTAAGAGATGCCAGAGATCTGAGCTTTGGTACGTGGCTGTCACTGAAATAGTCCCTCTTGGTGTTTTCACCAGTCAGTTAGCATTGTTCCAGTGCTGCCTGGACACAGGAACTAGCCCTGGCCAGGAATATTCCCAATAGGAATCCTGAATGTCAATTTTCTTGTTTAGAGTCAGAGAGTGTTTAACAACAAGGTTGTGTCCCAAAGGTGCCAGCTGGCTTTGGGGCCAGGACCTGGTGCTGCTTAGCATTAGAAGTACAGCCAGTGCAGGCTTCTCTCCTCCAGCCTCTATCTCCACCATCTCCCGTATGGATTTTCCTCAGGGCCCTCACATATCATCAGTCCTGCTGTGAGCCACATATCAGCATGTTCCCCAGAGCCTCTGGGCTCAGAGAGACACCTTCCCTGTCCTCTACCATCCAGAGTTCATTCTGATGGGATTATCTTCCATTCCCAGGTGAGCCAGAGGCTATGCCCACAAATTTTCATTCCCATATTCATTTTTCCCCCACTTCCTTCCTTCCTTCACAGCACCCTTCTCTCTCTCTCTCTCTCTCTCTCTCTCTCACTTTGAGATCCACCATTTAGGGTGCCAACACTTTAAACTGTTGGGAAACAGTAATGCTGAGACAATTTTTACACTGGAAAGTGTCAATATGTTCTGTCAACTGTTTATATGATATAGGGGTTGTGACAAGAGCTGGATACTGACAGGATTTCAGCACGTCTGTCTAACACCAACATCTTCCTCCTCACTTCCCACATCTCGCCAAAATCAGCAGGTTTCTGCTTATATTAGATGCCCTCAGATATTCCACCTGGTTTCCATCTGCCAGATCAGAAGGATATGGGTATCTATACCTTCCAACCCTATGCAAACAGCTCAGGCATCTCCTGAGCATCTCAAATAAGCTGGGCAACTACACGCCTACACCAGAAACGATCTCCAAAATCTCTGTTCACTACAGCAAGAATTAAGACCTCTGTTGTACCTGTAGACACCTATGGACACCTGAACTTTGCTTAAACTGTGCTGAATCACTCTGTAGGTTCTCTCCAGTGAATTATTTGTAATGTGCAGATGCCTTGGTTAACCTGGGGGCATCACAAGGGGCACAAAACATCTATGCTCTGGCAGCAAAATCCTATTTCTAGAGAACCTATAAACAATTGCATGTTGACAACTAAATTCAGACCTTTTATCTCAAAGAGAGTTACACCTTTGAGGTCAAAGCTAAAACTACAAATCAAGTCTTTCACAGGGCAGATTTTAAAGCATTGTGTCTTACATTTTCATTGACTTTCACAGTACCAAGAGCCTGGCTCAGTTCAAACTTAAGGTCTCCAAAATAAACCCTTATTTATATTACTAGTAAAGGAAAGTTACACTGCTACCCTATGTAAATGAGTAGTTAAATTTTAATCTTTTCTTAACTCTATTAAGTTTTGGGAGAAAGAAGAAGGAGGAGGAGGAGGAGGAGGAGAAGGAGAAGGAGAAGGAGAAGGAGAAGGAGAAGGAGAAGGAGAAGGAGAAGGAGAAGGAGAAGGAGAAGGAGAAGGAGAAGGAGAAGGAGAAGGAGAAGGAGAAGGAGAAGGAGAAGGAGAAGAAGGAGAAGGAGAAGAAGCAGGAGAAGTTTTCTTCACCACTGGGGCAGTGCAACACTTAAAAAGACTGTCCAGCCTCTAGAGAGTTTGTGTGGTCTCCAAAACTGGATATTTTGAACACTTACTTAAACAAAGCCAGCATATGATCAGATCAGGCCTTAGCAATACTCCTCCCCTAAATCAAGAGCTGGACTATAGGCTTCTAAGTGTCAATCCAACCAATATCTCTGTGATTGTACAATTTAAAAGCTCTAAACTTTTACATACTACTTGAGTAGTAGTTGGAAGACTAGAGGACACTTTTTTACCCTTGGATTTGGATTTGCACTAAACCTCCACTGATGTTAATGAGAATTATGAACATGTGATATTGAGGTTTTGGCCCCAGAATGGAGATTCAAATGATATATTTGAGACATATGTCAGATTTTTAGAAAGATTTTACAAGTGATA
Organism: Monarcha castaneiventris obscurior; assembly: GCA_026261815.1. Taxonomy (NCBI): domain Eukaryota; kingdom Metazoa; phylum Chordata; class Aves; order Passeriformes; family Monarchidae; genus Monarcha; species Monarcha castaneiventris. The sequence goes on along the minus strand of JAMPIT010000624.1, from coordinate 31,543,287 downwards.
CTTTTGCTGAGAAAAGTCAACTGATAGGCATCTTACTATTAAAGGTAATTTCTAATAGAAGAGATCATTTTCTCTGAACTGGAAACATTACATTCGGATTTGGAACCCCTGACTAACCAATACCATACATCTTAATAGGGCTGCAGACCTTCCTGGGGGAAATGCTATCAAATCTTTAAAGCCAATTTATTGAAAGAAATTGCAGAAAGCTTGAAAACATCCATGATCCTTTATCCTGACATTGGCTTGTTAAGGCTGTGCCATGACTTTGTGTCACTGTTCTTTCTTATTTTGGTCTTTCACTTTATCTGACTTTGGCTTTTGTGTCATGTCTTATATATCACTTTGCCTCTTCTATCCCACCATCACCTCCTCCCTTTTCCTATTTCAGGTATGACAGGATCTATTTATTTTCTCCTGTGAGTGCTCTGCTCATGCAATTAATGAACAGCTGTGGGGGTTTTTTCATTCAAAATTTATTTTCGCTGCAAATGACACCTTCCATTTCACAGACTGGTGCCTATTGAGATAGGCATTGAGACCACTGTGGGTTTGGAGCCCATGGCACACTGTGGAGTCCATGCCTCCCTTTCTTCTTAGTCTCAGCAGTCCAAATTCTTTGTTCCACTGCTTTTATTATTTTTTTTAGTAAAGGAGACAAGTAAGTCAAAATCTTTCCATTCTCTTTACAAAAGCTTGTCTGTTTTCACTGTCTGTCTGAGTACAAAGTTGACACATCATAGTTCAGGTCAACTGATAGTGAGGACACCACAGCTTTAAAGTCAGGCTATTTCAGCTGTTTACTTGCAAGACTAGGAACCAAAATCAATTTTCAAAATTTATTTTCTCCTGCCTGAGGAAACAAATATCTTAGAATGATAGAAAAACAGGTTCCTCCAAATTTTCAGGATGGAGAAAATAAGAGACTCTACAAAAAACCAAAAAAAAAGGGACATATTTGTCCAAACAATATTTTTTTATCATTATTTACAGCAAAAGATTACTGGTTTTATTTTCCTAACCTATTGTCAAATTTCATTTGAAAATATTGAACATTTTTTCTCAAAAGAAGCAAAATGTCAGAGATGGAGTCGGAGGAGGAGGTATAGTGCTTTTCACCTTGAACTATTTCTATGAGAAAAAAAGTCCCCAAAAATAGCTAAAAGCCAGTCTCAGTTTCACTCTTTCTTTAATCCCTTCCTACATCTCATCCCAGAGAAGTTTAGGAAACTCCCTTCCAGAGGCAGGGGCATCAGTCTGTTCCAGTGAGACAAGGATCTCCCCTTCTGGTATGGGACTTCCCACTTTCTGAAGGAGAACTCTGGTTATTGCATGGAAAAGAAATTCCTTTGTCAGTCCATAAATGGTATTTAAATTTATCTTTTGACTGTTCCCACTCTGCTTGAGTTAAAATGCTCCATCAAGAATAAAAAATCTTGTTTTGATTGATTTGCATTTTACCATGAATCATAAAGCAAATTTGAGAACTATGAGCCACCATAATATTTCCACTTATCTGAAGGTAAATTTCTTCCTCTGGTAGATCAAGGTTTGAATTCCAGAAATATGCTTTATTTTCCTCAGAATAAGAACAAAGGGGAGTTAATGCAGACCTAAAGATTAAAATGAAAGAAAAATTTTATGGATTTGTAGCTACTTAATGAGAAAATATAGAATTGCCTTCTTATGCCATAGCTTGGTTTGTGTCAAAAAAAGAGTCTGAAAAAATACATCTGTGATCATGTTTAAATAGCAAAGTGGCAGGGAGAAAAATGAGGATTTTTATGGAAAGTGAAAAACAGTGTTAAGATATTCCAAATCCTAAGACATTTTCAAAACTCAGTCATTTTACTTGTATAGAAAAAAAATAATGGTCCCTAGGTTTGATGGGTAAAAGGAAGGTTTTGAGAACTGAAAGAGAATGTTACATATTTTTTCAATGCAATTTAGCAAAAAGGTAACATATTAAAATACAAAGGTAAGAAATATGTTAAAAGCCTCTCTTTCTCTCTGTTCCTCAGTGGCTGATTAAAAAAACACGGAGTTGGGAGATTTTAAAAAGTGCTATTTATCTTTATGAGTGTCTACACATGCATTCCTACTTAACAGTAATTGCATGACCCAACATGCGTCAAATAAAGTGAGAGCAATTAAACCCCTTTCCAAAATATACCTCAAGCCCTTAAGAGAGCTAAAGAGTGATTATAAACAAGTGAACAAAGGACAGTCACAATATTTGTGCTCTGTTTTGGTTGATCCATCTCAAAGCATAAAAGGAGGCATAAAGAATCCATCCATTAAGAATAAAGCTTCTACGATCTTATTATTTGGTAAGGAAGGAACTTTGAAGCTAAGATATGCTATTTATTAGGAAACATTTGCATTGTTCAAGAACTCTTGGGTGGTGGAAAATCTTTGAGGAGTAGTTTAGGTGACCCTCAGGTCTTACAACAGTCATGGTGGGTCAGTGGGTATCCCTGACGCCCAAAGTATTGGCAGGCAATTACCCTGCCTTGCAGAATTTCAGCAAATGCTGGTTATATTTGTCTTCCTCCAGCCATTGTTTTTTGCTATTCTGCAGGAAATAGCTTGAAAATGTGGAAAATAATTTTGAAAATTATTTTACCTGCATATTAGAGTGGCAGTTTCTAGACCAGTGTGCTGCTACCACCATGGAAACTACACTCAGTAAAGTTGGGATCTTCATCCAGGTGGCCAGGAGGGGACAAATCCCATAACAGACTGAACCTCGCTGGGCCTGTGTAATGTGAGCAGCTGAAGCATCAGAAAACATGCAAAGGAAGACTGGAGAAGCTGATGTAAAATTGCATCTTGAACAGGGAACCATAGATGTAAATCTGTAGTTGTCAACTCCCTGACAAAAATAGAAATAAATTTATATAATATTGTTGCCATATTATGGTAGTGGAGAACATACACATCTCTAGATATTTTGAGAGCATTTTGCCACAAGAGTTTTATGTGTCTCAAAAACCTTCACAAGAGTCAACATGTTCTTGTAAAATCAGTAGGAGCACACAAGTAACTAAAAAGAGAAACAAAGGAACACCTCATAATTCTGAGTTATGGTAACATATTTGATGCACCACATCCTATTGCCTTTATTGGCTAAAGTTGGATACTGAGTGCTGAAAACAGAAGGAAGGTGTCTGAGTCACAGGAAGGAAGAAAATAGATAGGCATAAAGAGCCTTTTGCAGAAGGTTGATGGGAAATATCCCTCTCCCTCAGAAAAAAGTTTTGTTGCAATATTTCAGACTACAGCCCAGTTTTAGTGTTGCCTTGTCTTAATATCCCAAAAGTTGTGAGGGTGATAAACAAAATTCCTTCTCTTGACCACAGCACAGGACTCAATCCTGCTTCTGGGCTCAAAGAACTGTGGGTGGGGAATCCTCCTGGCTCCCAGGAGTGCATATGTGCATATCCACTTGGGTGGATCAAGAATCCTGGCAGTTCCCTGCTAGCGCCCTGTCCAGGCCTTGTGGCATCAGCAGTTTCCCATCACGTCCCAACATTAATTAATTTTTTTAACTGAGCTGGGGTGTTTTATTACTCCCTAAAACTATATATGTCCCATTTCATTTAAAAGCTGATGAAGAGAGTGGGAAGTGCCTCAGTTGGTGCTCCTTCGTAGATAAGGCTGAGTGTCCATGACAATTCCCTGTGTCCTTCTCATCCATGTATCAGCAAAACCAACCTGACTGGCTCAGACTCAGACCTGTGAGGCACATCCTGATCGGCTCAGCAGCGCCTGTCCTGCTGAGAGGGAAGGGCAGGGCTCAGCCTGCTTTTTTCTTCATGCAGCAGAAGAGACAAAGGCAGGGGAAGGACTCAACTCCTGTGCCCGGCCAAAGCAATGGTCCAGCTGCCAGATCTGGAGAACTCCAGCAGCAGAGGGTCCCACACAGCAGGCACCTGCAGCCCCCATCAGCCCTCAGATCCTCTATGGAAGAGACTGCCAGACTCCTGCAGAGTTCAGGGAGCAGGAGAAGTTGACACGGTGCACTTGTGGGGATCAGCCTCTTCTCCCAGGCAGCTGGAGATGGGACAAGGGTAAATGGCCTCAAGTTGCACCAGGGGGTGTTCAGGTTGGGTGTTAGGAATAATTTCTTCACTGGAAGAGTGGTTAGGCATCGAAACAGCGTCCCCAGGGAAGCAGTGGAGTCACCATCCCTGGAAGTGTTAAATAAATTAGTAGATATTGAAACAGAGATTAAAACCACTTCCCAATGTGGTTTAGTGAGCATGGTGGTACTAGTTTGAAGGTTGGACTTGGTGATCTTGGAGGTCCTTTCCAACCTTAATGATTCTACAATTCTGTGACTCTCTTGCTACCCTTGGAGGACAGCAGCAGCCCGTGTCACTCCCTCATCAGGCTGGAGTACATTCCTCTGTCCCTCAGGCTCTCTCACCATACCCCAAAAGATGAATGAATTTAGACAGAACTGGTGTATTTGTTGTGTTTGGCCCTAGTGGAAAAGAAGCTCTGGAGGCACCAAGCACCGAGCCATCCTCCCCTCAGCAAGGACAAGATGGCTGCTGGTGGGGCCATTGCTCCTCACAAATTGTCCACCATGGTGACCTGCCCTCACTGCAAAATCACTGCCAGTACTGACGCTACAAAAGTTCAGCTGGCTTCTTATAATGTTGCCCTTCCCCATGCCAGGAGTTTATTCTCTCTGCTGTTACAAATGTGGTCTCTACCTGCTGAAGGAGAGGCGGGCCTGGCACTTCCCCTCAGGGCACCATTAATAATCCTCCCACAAGGACAATGTGAGGAGGAAAGGTCACAGGCTCCCAGCCTCACTGGCACCTTCCCTCACTGCAAAGGTAATCTAGTGCACTATGGGAGATTAAAAGATTACAATGCTTAATGTTATTGATATGGACCAAAGGAGATGAGGGAATGTAAACAGCCGGGGAAAAAGCACAGGGGAGAAAACAGAGACGGAAAGTGCAAAAAGGAAAATAGGCCAAGAATAAATTTGCATCTTAAATTCTGCTGAACTTAGTCTATTAATAAGTAGACAAATCTGTCAAATCTGCTCATCTGAATGGAAGGTTTTATATCAGGCTGCACATTCCCAGCAGAACTTAACATAGGCTGTGCAAGGAGAGAGGCAGTGAAAGTCCTACACGGAAAGAGGTGGCAGCTATCGATTGCCTGTTCTGAGGGGAAGCATGGCTGACAGCAGGGCAGGCTGTCCTGGTTTGACACTGGAAAATACAGAGCTCTTTAACAAAATCAGATATGTGCAAACTAGGAGGTGGCATCTTGGAAAGACTCCTGCCTCTGCTTGACTTGACCAAGTGGGAACAGCCATTGGAGTAATTGCAATGGAAATTAAACTTGTGAAGCACAAGTTAATCTTGATATTTTGATTTTTTTAGGAAACTCCAGCGTGCATTTTTCCCGAAGTGCCGCTTTCTGGAGGGATGCCATTAGATGTTGTTTCATTCAATATACATGTTTCTAATCTTACAGGTGAGAAATAAAGGATGAACAACCTGGGTCCAATAAAGACATTAAAAACAAGCAGCACCCATACATGACCAACTCTATAATAATGTTGTTTCTCAAATGTTATGACTGCTGGGACCTGAACCATGACTTGCAAATTGTCAAGGCTGTTATGACTGTGCCTTTTCTCGTCCAGTCCTTTGTTATTAAGGTTTTCTTCCCTGAATTGCTATACTTAAACTAGAACATAGAGCCATCCCTCCAGAGCTTCTCCCATATCTCCCCTCCCAAATGAATCATTGGAGGTGACTCCACAACAGACTGGCAGTTCTGTTGTCTTCCAGAATTTGGTCTTTCACTCCTCCTTTCCCAATACTAGAAACTTTCTGTCTTTTTATATAAAGACAGCCCCTGCAGTGACTCACCAGCCACAGGTAGGTGAGATCCTGACACCCAGAGTGTGCCTTAAGCTGAGGCATTTACTGCCATTTGAAATGTTGGGGTCTGTTGTGTCAGGTCCCACAACCTGGGGGACAGAGGACACAGGTCTATCTGCAGCCCTTTTATCTCTCCCACTTGCCCCATGCAGATTCAGACATATGATATGATTTTTTGGGGACTGTATTGTGCACAGCCAGAGGTAGGGATCGATGATCTTTGTGGGTCTCTTCCAACTCTAGACATTCTATGATTCTATGATTTTTGGGATATTCCAGCATACCTCAAATGGTATTAGGTGCCTGTTTTTTAAGCAACTGTGTCAAATCCCTTCAACTCAGCTGAGTTCAAGATTTAGATACCTAACTTTAAGTGACTAAACAAGGTGGGTTTATGGACACTAAAAGTATAAACATCTACCAAAAGAAAAGATCTCGTCAATACTCTTTGTGGAGCCTAAAGAACAATTCAGCTGTATATTTGGAGGCGCTCAGTTTGAACATTTGCCAAGAGATATTGGGCATCACAAAGTATTCCTCAGAGGGACATTCTCCTTCCTCCCTTTATAGTAAATGAAGAAAAATTGGCAGCTCTAGAATTCATCTAACCTATTTCAGATTACTATTTTGGGATGTGATTGTTTGCAGCCTAGAAATGTCTTTTGTTACCCCTGTCCATGTTAAGAGTCTATAAGAATACCTCAAAGGCATAGAAGTACAGAAGGGGAAACTGGGGTCAGGTGAAATGAGTTCCACAGTTTGAATCATGTTTATCTACTATCTAATTTTCAAGCCATCCTATGGATCAAGGTTATGTTGTAAAGACACAAAGCCACAAGTTTTCCAGGCAGTTAGAAGCCCACTCTTTTTCTTCAGGATAGGCTGTTCTAAACCAGCTTCAGACCAGAAACTGAGTAAACCATTTTTATGCAGTATTAAGTCTAATAATCTCTGCTGATTGGCAAGGAAGGAGGATGTATCACTGTGCTAAAAGACTCCCCAAAACTTGCTGTTTGAGGCTTTTTGCACCCAAGTCCTTTGTCAGTTGACTTCAGATTAAAACAAAGATTATCTAGATGTACCAAAAAACCAAAGAAATATATTCAAACTCCAAACTTAGGTTTGACCCAAAAATGTTGAACAACATTCTTCTCAAGGTTATAGTCTTAGAACCTAAGGCGCTCACTTGATCTTTCTGGCTTTTAATTTTGTAAAGGTAATATCAACACAAATAAGGATGTCACAATATACATTGTGTTGGTTTGGGTTTTTGTTCTTGAAAACACAAATCAAAATGTTAATGAGGTATTTTAAAGCCTTTGAAGACTTGGACTGCAGCCTTTTTAGATGTAATATAGTTTTTATTCACACTGCAGTTTGTATTTATTCCACCCAAATCTGTAAGTCAAGGTCAAATATTTGCAGCTTTATTCTATGGAGGACAATAAGCAAATATCACCATGAGAGTACAGTTTCGTATCACAACAGAAATACTGGAACAGATTATTATTCATTATTCTGGTAAATAATGAAACATTTTGTAAGTGGAAAGAAAATCACAAATAATACCGCTCTATTTTTGCAAAACAAATAACAATGGAAAAAAACCCCCACAATATTACTAACTGCTGTTATAGCCAGGAAATGCAACAGTAATATATATTTGGAGTGTTGCAAAATGCATAATTGCAATATAAACAATTTCTAGAAAGGAGTCTCATGTTGTGATACTTTAAAACAGAAAAGCATTTTGGCATCAATAAAAAGATCTAACTATGACATATGTCAGAAGAAATATATGTGCTTCAATGAGCTGCTAATGCAAGTTCCAATCACCATAGTCTCAGGAGAAACAATCTCATTTAAAAGTTGGCAGTCAATTTCAAACTGTACTCTTTCCTTTCTAGTCTCCCCTAATTTAATATATAGCAATAAAAAACATTTGGAAATAATGAGATGCCAAATAACATTAATAATTTACCTTGTGACAAAGATCCAGTCTCTGAAATCAAACATTTTAGTGCTTCTAATGAAACCAGTAATGTGTCTTCATATTTAAGTTCTATAGTCTCCAAAGAATTTGAGACATGCATTTGTCTATATGCTCTGAGATGGAATGTAGGCAGAATTTGGCTGCAGAGGGACATCATAAAGGCATCTTTTTTGTGCTAAATGGAGATTATATAATCTTTGCTTTTTAGTGAGTATTTGTGTACTTTATATTAACTGCCCAGGTTCAGTTAACTCACAGTATTTATATCCAACAAAGACAAAACTATATTGTAATTTATATGCACTGTCCTGTGTTAACAATATTTACTCAATTTTTTAATAATTATCCAAATAAATTATAGGATTAAACACAAAATCAACATATTTTACCAGATTTTAAAGAGGAAATTTAACCTGAAAACGGCCCCCCAGCCAGACATGCAATGAGCATGATGAGCTGCCCACAGGTGGGGCTGGAAGGTAATCTGCAAATCCCTGTGCACGTTTATGAGTAAATTACATCCTTTTGCAGACATGTCATTTTGATGAGATTACAATCTCTTTGCAGAAGGCTTGGTTTTCCTTTGTTAAGATGGAGCACCAGCCACCTGTCCTGGAGGATGTGCTAACACCTGGCCAGCCTTTGTGTGCCCAGACAAACCCCTGTGTGTTCCCCACGGGGATGGGCCACATCCACTGTCAGGACCAGAACAGAACAGAAATGGAAGCCACTTGGCCTCATTTCTCACCCCTTTTAAGGACCAAGCAGAAATCCTGGTGTAAGTATTGCTCAAACTCTATCAGTCAATAGCTACTATTACAGCTGAGCTGGTTACAAGAGCATCCTTCCAGGCAGTACATTTATTGACTCTGATCACTGTTCATCCCCTTGAACGAAGACTCAGAACAAATAACACAGAGCAGTGAGCACTAACGAGTTTAGAACGAAAAAAAACTCCACCACTGAGATTTGTCAATACAAACTAGATAGGCAGCCCTGGCCATGCCAAGGAGAAGCCAGATACACTACTGGGAGAAGTGTCTGATTGTGAGAGCTAGAGTACCAAAAAAGGAATAAAATCCAATAGCACAAAGTACAGGCTTGTGCCCTTAGGGACCGATAACAAGAATTTCTACTTTTAGGCAGAAATTTATCAGTCACAACTAATGAAAAGTAAGGGGATTTGGATGTCTTACACAGTGACTGGATGGCTGCAAGCCACTGATGTGATGTAGCTGTGAAAAAGGCTAATGCAAAGCTTGTCTGCTTTCAGGAGATGTAAAGAGATCCTGCAATCATCTACAGCCCTCCTGAGACCTCAGTTAGAGAATCGTTGTCATCCACAATTAAGAAAGACCAATTCTAGCTGAAAGAATAATGAAGGCCAACACAGTGATGTTATGAATGGAGAACCTGTCTTTAAGTGGAGTGAGTGAAAGAGTTTGGCTAGGGACAACAAAGACTAAATCTCATATGGTTGCTTGGCCTAAATATACTGGCACCTACGCTCCAGAAAAATACAAGTACTAAGTAGCTAAATGTGGGTAAGGAACAATCAGTTATTTACAGACTTTGAGGGTTGAAAATTGCAAGGTAAGTACATAGTCATCAGATTTTGGAATAAAAGAAATTAGAGATATGACAATGAATAAGATGGTGGGGGAATATTAGAGTTAGGACAGTGGAATTCGCTTTCTGAAAATGGAACTTGATTAGTTCATGAAAAGAGATACTCAAATACCTCTTGAAGATATCAAGAAATTGGATTTGGTGACCCAGGAACCACCCAGTTTTGTGCTCTCATGAGGAACTAGCTGCTACAAAACAAAGGCTACATACAATGAGTCTTATGGGTGAATACTAGGTATTTTATATGACTTTTGCTTGTTTATTGCTTGTTGGAATGTGTGTGGACTCAAATCCAATTAAGTGTTTAGGATCTCTTATTAACCTACTAAGTTCCTACTAGATTCAATAATTTCTTTATTTGGGAATGAAAGCACTTTAAAAGATTTAAGGAGCTCAAATTTCAAATGAAAACTCTATCACAGACAACACAGGGAAAATGCAAGATAAGAATACAGGGAGGATGATTACATATAGAACAGAGCAGTGTTGTCCATAATAGGAGTCTTTATCAGCTTTAAAGAGTTCCAAGGCTGAAAAGACCTCTAACTTTACCTCCACTGTATTTAAAAAAAAAAAAATTCCCCACAATATTAACCTCAATAACAAGTATTGTACTTGACTATAACATGTGTTTGGCTATCACATAAATTCCAGGACTGCGTGCAGTCTTGACTCAGTCTTGACTCGAAGGCGTCGGGAAAGGGTGAATTCATCAATTCTACTGGTAGTTTGTTCCAGTGATTAATCATGCCTGGTGTAAAAAGTGTGTGGTGCTTTCCTAATTGGAATTTGTCTGCAAGATTAAAGACCCATTTTATATCTGGTATTTCCTCCCAGCAGAGGTTTATGTATTCTGCAACCAAGCCAGTGTTTAAGCTCTGTCTATATGGCACTCTGGCACCATCCCAGCTCCTTATCAGAGTGAGACTAAGGCATATGTCATTCCCCTCCCATCACCCACACTCTGACTTCTTTGTAAACAAAATCCTGGCTTCCAAGCAGCGTGGAAACCATGGGTCAGGACTTCCAAAAAATCTCCACTCCAGGGCATCTTCTCCCTGCAGATAAGTTAGATGTAACCACGGTATTTTACGTTCATCAGAAAAAAAAAATTTACCAGAAAAATAAAATTTTTCAGCCTGGAAAAAAAAATTGTCTGCTTCATGTTGCAGAGGATTTCAGTGTTAGTTTAAAACTCATTTTGTATTAGCACTTTTTATTGTGTTCCATTACTAGTCTCACCAGTGCCATGACCCTGGTGAATATGACCTTTCGGCCTTTATTTTGTCAACACATTTAAAAGATTCTCTGACTGTTTTTTCCACATAATTATAATGGGAGGTTAGATTCTGTCAGTCATCTGTTTTAACCCTACATACTTTCCAGTCTTTGTCTTTCCCTAGGATGCAGTTCCTTCTCTCTTGGTGTGATAGCTATTCCATATGCTACTAAATCCTAGTTAATACTGTGGTCTAGAAGAAATCTAGCAAGGAGCAGTATCCTTAACCATTAGGTTTTCCATAACCTTGAAAACGTGTTTCCAGGATAGATTTGGATTTTTTATTGGCTTTATTTTGGTGAAGTGCTGAAAAATAAACAGGAAGAGAAGGTGAGAAATTTATATTTTGTCTTTAGCTGACTGTCAGAGAGACATTTCATGTGTAGTACCTCAGAAGTGGTATAACAAAGCCAGGAAAGTACAGAGAAGGCTGAAATAGATGATTCCTAGTGTGGACTGGCTTTCCTGCTAAAAGCAACTAAGATATGCAGGACTAAGTAAGCTTTGACTTTTCAGCTTGGAAAAGGTTACTCCTGAAGGAAATAAAAATTAATGAATGACAAGGATAGAGTCAATACAAGATTATTGCTTCCCACCTCTCCCAGCATAGGAAGAACTAAGGGTCACGTATTAAAGGTGCTAGGACACAGGTTCAAATCAAAGGCAAAAGTGATTTTTCTCAGCAAACACAATCAGCTATGGAGAGCTCAACCATCACAATGGATGTAGTGAATACCACAAGTTTTGCTCATGCTCAAATGAAAACTGGGCAAAACAATATTACACCAAAGTTACTAAATGCACAGAAACTACAATTCTCAGGAAATATTAAAGTCTGGGAATATATTCAGGAATCATATTCTTTTTTAGTGTATTCCTATAATCTTCCTTTGCATTAATGTGTGTGCATTCTTGTATATAATGCCTTATATAAAAGAACCTTTGTTACGGATCAAAAGGCCAGTGCATCACGAGACATCATCAACAGAGCCTGAGAAATTAAAATGTGCTGTAGTTCAATAGAGCATTTAAATGAATGCTTCATTTGATTACATTGAATCTTTGGTTTATTATGCTTAACCTCTTAGCAGAATAGGGAAGGGAACAACTATCTGCTCAAGTCTTCTAAGGAAATAGTCTGTTTATACAACTCAGCCAAATACAGACCTGTGTTCTGAAAAGGCCTGCATTGAGAAAGTACATCTTACATCCAGAATTACATATGTTGAGGATGCTGATTTAGAGCTTTCATGTGACAGACTGAAGGATGACAACATTTAAATGGAATTGTTTTGTTTTGGTAACATCAGGTGTAAGTAACAATGTGTGTCAGAATAGTCCAGGTCAGCCTCAGTCTTGTTGAACTAAAGAAATGCACCTTTAAAGATATGCTAAGATATGCCTCATATAGCAGCTCCACGGGGAGCTCCTGGCCCATTTGCCTGCTCTGCTTTGAGCTGTAATGTGGCACCAATCTTACCAAGGAAACAAACATAGAGTTCTGAAAGTGGCATCCTTGCCAGTGGGAGCATATTTTTTTCCCAGCATTTTGCCACAAGACTTTAGGAAAATTTGGGAAATGTTTTCAGCTACATGCAATGAAAGTTAGAGCTGTGTATCAGCTGCGGGATCTTGTTAATTATCATAGGGGCATAAAAATTAGCAGGACTCAAAGAACTTCAAGAGATGCAAAATTTTTTCCAAAAAGCAGACATGAACAGGCCTTCTAGAAAACTCATGCCCTAATGAAGCAGTCTGTAAAGGTGAGAAGGACACTTCAAGGCATCTCAGGGGCACGGGATGTCTGTGCTTATGTAGGTGAATTTTACTCACATTTAAGGCATTTTGTTCCAGGAGAGCTCAATGGCCCCACAGGTGCATTAACTAGAGCTCCACTGTGACTTCAGGCACTGTGGTCACTGCAGCAGCTCTCCAGCTGCCTCTTCAGAACGACACAGACCCTCTGTAGGTCCTGTGTCAGCCACTGCTGCCCTTGCTCCTCTTGAACCCTGATCAATGACTTCATGTGGACAACTGAGCTGAACCTGATCTCACTGACTACAGCAGAAGCTCATAGCTTGCCTCAGGTATTGACCCCCTCCTGTCAGCATCTCCATTCAGGCAGTAACACCATACCCATGTTCTGTCAGCAGAATCTGGCCACTGCATTTAGGGAAGCAGCTCATTTGTCTAAACACAGAGCCACCTGAAATGTCCTACCACATTCAGAACATCCATATGGAGATACTATGTCCTTCCAGGAAATCTCACATGACACAAGATGCTTCTATTTAGGGAACAGAATCAAGCCCTATTTCTCCGAAGTTGATTCCCACCCTAAATGTCACTTTTATCTACATTAGTACTCTGATAAAGTTCACAAATATATCAGCATGTTTTAAGCTAATATTTAGACCCTAGTTAATTAAAACCAGGTTTTTAATCAAGAACTTTCCTCATTTCCTCTTTATGAATGTTAATATGATTTTGTAAATCGTTCATTTTATCAGTGTCATGCCAATGCTGAGGATTTTCAAAAGGCCTCTTGCCAAAACAGTTTAGGTACATGGAATAGTGTAGCCTGTGATAAGATACACAGAAAGCTATTCCATTACGACTTCTTTTCTGCAAGGATTTTAAGCCTGCAGGCTGCACTTACAGATAAAAGAGAATCTTGGAAATGAGTAGCATCTAATCCAAAGTATCCTTTTATTTCAACCTAAAAACATTGTTTCAAAAGATTTCTCATTTTCACGGGAATTTTGTGAACAAATACAAATTCAGGAGCTTTCCCCCTCCTCTTAAATTACAAAATCAGCAAAAAAATGAGGTTTAATTCAAATTGTATTTTCCAATGGAAAACTGTCTGGCAAAGAGAATGAATAAAAAACCATTTTGATAAAGTTCTCACTCATTCAACTGTTTACTAATTTGCATTGCCATGTTTTCTTCTCTAGAAACACAAAATATAGTACATTTTGCCCCAGAAGGGAATACAGTGACTGATGGTCTCCATCAAGGTTTTGTTGGTCCTCTGTACAAAGCCCACATTTCACAATATGCTGTACTTGTGGTTATTGAGCCTCTGACAGCTATAACTGTGGAACAGAAATGGGTGATCTAAGTTGGAACAGGTTGTACAACACTTGCTAGGTAATATATTATTCAAATGATGTGATTCTTGAGCAGTCTTAAAAACTGTCAGTGGACTAGAATGGGTATCAGAGGAATTGAAAAACACGTGTTTTGCTCAGCTCTCTGCTATGCTAAAATATCCTACTCAGCTGAGGTGGCCTTGCTGCTTCACAAGTTAATTTACTTGGAGATTGTTTGAATATATCTACATAGCACTGCCTTTGGTAGCAACACCTAACTTGGAGAAAATAACCCTTAATGTTCATCTTTCCAGACAATACACAAACTAATTTTGCAAGCAGTGCAGCCAGGACATTTTGTTTTTCTGGATCTTTCTAGGTGTAATAATTTTTAAGATCTAATTTTCCAAAATAGTGTTAGAAGACATTTCAGAAGTTGAGAAGTCTTTCATTTGTCAAATTATTATGTGAATAACAGTAAATATACCTCAATAGTCTCAGAAGATTAAAAGCATTTCCATAAACTGGAGTTGAAAAGGATTTGTGGCCAATTAAAGGGAAGACACTGGTGCAAGAGACAGATGGAAAATGGCTAAAAACTTAAGACTGGCATAAGGTTTTAAAATTATTGCATTCATATTAAAATAAAAGGTCTTTAAAGGACATCTGTTTCATATTGGGCAAATACATCTGCTCAGCAAAGGATGTTCTTAAGTCCAGGGGCTTGAACTCCACGTGAAAGTCATTCAGTATTTTAGGAATTATGCAGAAACAGTTGCTAGGAATATAAAATATTTCTAAACCTTGTTCATGAAGTAATTTCACTAAAACATATGTCAAAGAAAGGGGAAGACAAAAATAACAATCACAATTGTGATCTCTGACTTCCCATATGGCATTGGACACAGGATCATGGGCTCTGATTATCTTTTCTGTATGAAATAATACATTTGACAACCTGGTCTAGTGGAAGGTGTCCTTTCCCCTGTCAAGAGATTTGGAACTAAATTATCTTTAAGGTCCTTCCCAACCTAAACCACTCGGTAACTCTATGATTTTTTGGAGACTAATGCTTGTATTTCAGTCTTTCAAAGCTTTTGGTTTGTGAAAGATTTTCACTCATAAAGAATACTATAGGCTTTTCCCCTTAATCGGAGTAAATTCTGTTATTTCTACTTGTCTAGTTCTTGGTGTTGCATCCTCTTAAACATTTTTCCATTGTAATGATGTATCTACAGACATGAGAAATGTTCTTCGTTTGTAGGAATAAGAGAAGGTGATCGAATCACTGCTTGACTCCTTTGAAATGAGCTAATAGAAAAGCTTATGTTTCTCCCAGAGAGGCCAAGCCCACATATCTGTATCATTCAGTAGCTATTTTATGAGTGGGTTTTTAAATTCTGTGATGGATGCGATTCAAAGTTTGTTCATTGTTTTTTCTTTAAGAAAGAGCTGCTTCAATTTAAGTATCACATCTGAGATGCAGGCAGATAAAAATACAAGCTATGGCATGAACCTCCACTGTGATAGCTACCATAGCTATCTCTGTGACTTCTCTTACTTCAAACTAGGAACCAAGTAGAATTATGCATGCAGATTAAGTTCCTTCACCTCTACACTGGGTTGTGGAGAGTGAGAGTTTCTGAGAGGCCAGTGACTGTGGAGAAGGTGCTGAACTACAAATTCCCCACCCAGTGACCTGCTCCTCTGCACGCACAGCCCAGGGGGTTCTGTAAGTCTCTAATGAATTCACTGGGCTTTTATTAGAATGCCTGCTTTGTCCAGGAGCTATTCCACATCTAATACACAATCAGCAATAAAAGGAAAATAAAGCAAAAATGTCTGGGCAGCGTCCTCATCCCACAGCAAATCTGCTCTCTGCAGCAAATCTGCATGACGGAAATTCTTATCTTCTTGCAGAGTGCTGATAATGCAGCAGCAGCAGCAAGGAAATGTCAATTAGCACTTCCACTGAGAGCAGAAAATCCCATATAGATGGATCCTCACTGCCTTTGTGAAAGATTTTATATATCTCATTGTTTATATCCAGTTCCTACTTGCATATCTGATCGAAATGATTTTACAGTAGCAAAATACATAGGATTTTTTCTTTCTTCTGAAAAGAATTAATGCCAGGAAATAATAGGGGGAATAAGTTAAACTATGGCAAGACAACAAAGTCTTTACACAGACCTTCCAGAATGTGCTGAAGTGCTGATTAAGAGAAACACTTAAGCTTTACTTGATTCCTTCTTTGAGATAAAGGGGTTTAATCAAGAACTGTAAGTATACCCAGAAGGCTAATGCTTCCCTGAACACTCTGCTGAAGAGATTGCCGTGAAAACTTTAACTTGCAGAGAAACTTGACACTTTCATAAAAGGTAGACTTGGAAGGAGTGTCTGGTTTTCTGTCCTTTAGAATCACAGAATGGATTGTGGTGGTCAAAATAATTAATTATAGTAAAAGATAAGAGGTAGAAGTCCATACATTTGAAATACTTATGCATCAAGTGCTCCAAGTTTAACTGAGGTACGATGACCATGAACATAGGTGTAACATTTGAGAAAGGATGAGATAAAACATGCATACAGTCTATTAATTCTGGCAGAAAGTCTTCAGGATCAGTCTCCTGAGAGAGAACTCTTGCATGTTTTCCTGTATGGAATATTCATATCAAAGTTAGGTGACGGTGATAGCAGAAGGGTTTTGAGTTTATTTCTTCGCCATCCTGGGGAGACAAGAAAATGTTCTGACAGACACAACAGCAATTTTTTAAAACCTTGTCGTCTCCTTGTCATTTCAGTTTCTCTCCTCCTTGTAACCATTCACCTCCTGTCTTCCCTCACCAACCATGCACTAGGATCACACCTATACTCCTTATTTTAAGAAATAAAGGTATGCCTTGTATGTAGAGTAGCTCTTTCCAGCATCTCCTTTGGCTGTGTTTTACTTTTTCTTCTGACCTGTGCACCTCAGATGTAAAACAGAATCTTCAGGAAAAGCCCAGGTGAAGCTAACTCTGCTTTTAGGAAACTCAAGGCAAGTTTAGTCAGGGAGTTTGAAGGGGACAAAGCTAAGCTGTATCACCTCTTTTGAAATCACATCCACAATTGCAACAGTCAAGGTACAGAAACACAAAATCTCCTTCAAAAGAGTTAAATCCACCAGGATGGAGCTGTAAGGCCAAAACCTGAGTTAGTGTAAATCAGCATTGACACTAAACACATTTATGATCCACTCCAGTATTTTCCTTCACCTCTGCAATAAACGTCCCATGATTTTCCCTTAGGGAGCTTCAGCTGTAAATGCTCATGACATTAACTCCTCTCTTTCTTTCTCAAAACAAGACCAAATAGTCTTATAAAATCTTGAGCAGTGGCTACTTTCTTCTTCAAGTACAATTTGAAGTCTTGATGTTGTTATAAAGACCAGAAAACACTATGCATTGCTCAGGTCACACAGATGACAGCTGGAATTATTCCTGTCCCCATCCTAATCTTTCTCCATTATCTCTAAGAACAAAAAAAAAGGTGAATCTTACCTTCCAACCCACTAATTAAGCAGTGTCCTTTCCTCATTCTATTGATTCATTGAAATATTTAATTTCCATTTTACCCAAAAGCCTGGGGTCAATGGTAACTTCTGTATGTCCCAACACTGTTTAGCAAAAAAATATATTTCCTTTGCAGTATTTTTTGCCATTGCCAGCATCACTTTTCAACCTAATAAAATAGAAAACTCTTCAATCAGAGATGAGCCAGAGAAGCGATCCTGCTCTGCCCCAGTCTGTGCTCTGATTCCACTTAATAAACACAGGCACTACCAGGCATTTTCAGAAATGCTTTAAGAAAAGAAACAAAAGAAATAGGAAAAAAGCCCTCCCTACTTATTCTATCCTCCCATAATAACTTCAGAGGGAGCCATTCCTAATATACCTTGCTCCCAGACTTTTAGGATATTGAAAGGGGAATATGCAGACCACAGGAAACTCAGTCCAAATATCTTAACAAAAAGAGTTATTTGAGATTCTGCTGGCATGTGCAAATTATAGAATAGGAGCTGGATACTTGGCACTCTTCTGCTGACTGTAATTTGCTGCATTTGACTAGTCTGTTGTTTGCTTCCCCACAACCCATGGGATGCCTCTGGCTAAAACATTGCTTGTAACCTGGATTTCTATTTTATTAACCTTCTCCTTTATCTTGTGACAGTCTGTCATGTTCTGGGATGCCAGAACAATGTTTGCCTGATAAGATGTCTCCTGGGAAAACAGGAGTTAAAAAAGGAACAGTTATAAGGGATAAAAGCATACAAAAATGGCCAGCTTCAGCAAAAACTGCTGCTCTGTGAGCCTCCCTTAATTAATATGTGCTCTACCCTTGGTGCATTTGTGCTGCCACAAATGTCATTATTTCCAGTTTATTAAAGATGCCTGCAAAGAGACGGGAGTTTTTCTGGAAACCTGATCTCTTGTATGTCTCTGATTGGCAGTATGAAAAATAAAGTGCTCTTGAGGGAGGAGGAAGAATAAGCAAAGAGAAATTTTATTATGAAACTGCAGCTTTGAGTTACATGTTTTCATTTGGATGTATTATATAGAAATATTCTAGTAGCAGAACTCTGCTATGAGCAATCTGTCTTCATTGTGCATATTTAATATTCATGGAGAGAGCAACAGCTTGTGATTTTTCCCTTGGACTTCCTCATTTCATTTCCCTCCATTAACTCCTTTACAACTTGCAGCACCAAAAAATAGATATTCCTTTGGCACGTTCTTTTTCTGTCTTCTCAGCCACCACTGGACTTGCTCCTGACAAAGAGAATTTCCTGACCAATAAATAAGATTTCTTTGGACAGCAGTTTGAAACACAGGTGTGAAATGCAGAGAAAATGTCATGTACTACTAGATATTCTCCATTTTAATGACTAGGCCAAATTTTGATCCTCAACTCATACATCAATCTGTGTCTCATTCCTATTTTGAATTTGAGTGCTTAAGAGTTTAATATGGACCATGCGCTGTCCTGTGAGAATCCCCTGGGGAAATCAGAGGACAATTCATTTAATGAATATATCACCATCGTCACTGTAATAGGCAGTTTCCTATTGATTAAAATATGAAAATACCTTATGTCCTTCTTGCCTCATTGTCATCATGTGGATGCCCAGGACTTCACCTGTCCTAACACCAGCTATGTTATATCATGGTTCACATAAAACTCCTTATCTTTGGTGGTTTTTTGATATCTCTTTTGACTAAGAATCTCAGATGAAAATTAGTTTTGTCCTCTTCATAGTACATACAATCACAACTTCTGACAAAAAAAACTCCAATAACTTCAAATCCTGAATATTTTTTTAGCATTTCAGCAAACAGCCCTCTGTAGTAGCCTCATAGCAGTTAACTGAATACTACTTTTTTCCCTCAAAATTCTACAAACTTTCTATTAACTCTGGGATGTGCATTTTTGTTGTTTGCAGGAGTTTGTGGTGTTGGGTTTGGTTTTTTTGTGTGTTGTTTTTGTTGGTTTGTTTTTTAATGAAGCAAAATATTAAGCTAGAAACAGACTGTGAAATAGCAATACAAACAATTTAATTTCATATCTGCTTCTTTCTCCTTTTCATGACTGACATGTCTTTATTGCAAGGTCTTTATTTCTGTATGTCCTCTGTGCTCAGTAGACTCTGTATAGCTATAACATCTCTAATTAAACAAAGCCAATGCCATATCAGCCAGAAACTCCCAGGTAGATGGATCAAGTGGTGCCAGCTCTAGCCCAAGGGTACTGCTCCCTTGAAGGCACATTGATTAGATTTTCCAGCTCATTACTTAAAATCAGGAGAAATATAATCTTCAAGTAAACTGTTTGCAGCTTAATTTCTCTACATAATTAATTATTCTTCCCCAAGAAGGGCAGATCCTTCTTGCCACATGGTCTTTTCATTGCTATTAAACTATTTATTGAGGTGGTGTGCATGGGAAGCTCAGCTAATTGTAAACAGCTGAATCCTAATGTGACTTTGATAGAAGGCTTAGTGACAGAGAAATGGCAATTTTTTAACTGGAACTAAACTCTATCATCCTATTTTAATTCAGAGGATAAATTAAATGCCAATTTGAATGCCTGCATCTGTTACAACAGCCTATATTCAATAAAGGTAGCTGAGAAAAGCAGTCAGAAAAGAACATTATGCTTCTTCAGGCTTGTCTCGAGAGTTGCCATGCCTCTAATCATTCAGAAATGTTTGGTATGGTTCAGATGCAGAAATGGTACCATATGGTGAGGCATCTCTGCCCATCTATGGCCTCCTGATCCAGGAGACATTTATGTTTTCCAGAGAGAGGGAAATTGGTTGTGATCTGGGTAAAAAACCAATTTCATTGCCTGCGAAAGCTGCCAGGTGAAGAAGGGACCTCTGATGGCAGGATCTGGAGACCTGTCAGCAGCAGGTCTGGCTCTCTACCTGCCACTGTCTGGATGTCCACCTGCCACTGAGCAGAGCCCAACAGTAAACTATTTACTTAAACTGTTCTCATTTCAATTTTCAAATCCTACTAAGTGTGAAATCGCATTAGGTTTGCAACAAAGGAGGTGTGAGACTGCTAATGTTCATAGCTAGGTGTACACAAGGATGCAAACACGCCTCTAACAGACAGCTTCCACTGTGCTGTCCCAGGAAGCTTGGGCACCAGTTAACCATGAAAAGGAAAATTTACCTTTCAGTACTCCCAGCTGACACTGCAAATAGACTGAAAAACGCAATGACAGTTTCTAGTCCTGGTGCAGAACTTCTCCCTCTAGTACCTTCATAGCTAGAGAAAATAGGAAAATGCTGTGTGGGCATCACGCTAAGTGCTGTTACTGGACAGTTCCAAAGCATTTTTATGTTTCAACTTTGGATGCAAATATCTTAATATTCCTCCTTAACAGGAACTGTGTCTCTTTAATCAGTAGGCAAATATCAGGATGTCAGGACACTTTCCAATTTTCTTCTTTTTTTTTTTCTTTTTGAGAAGGAGAGGATCCTGTATTTCGAGAAAAGAAATTGAAAAGCAGAATTCAGGAAAAACCATGAACTTGGAACAGTGATGAAACCACATACTCTAATGCAAGCAGGAACAATGCTAATTCAGGTAAGGAATGACTAGAAAGCTCTTGACTCCTCATCACACAAAAAGCTCAGTCAGTAGATTGGATAGGATTGCAGAAATCCAAGTGCATGCACCTTCATTAAAAAGGGAGCCTTCATATAATCTGTACATTTGCTAATAAGGTCTCAAGACAGATGAACATGAGCAGACACCTCACACTGCTGAACAGGGACAGGCACAAGCACATTCTTACAATTAAGGATGTTCTTGCAGAAGTTTGTTCTGCTGGGATCTCCTCCCAGCCTTCATTATAAACTTGTGTCGCAGAGATGAATCTAAAACCACAGAAAATTAAGAGAAAAGCTCAGTTAGTGATGGAAAAGACAAATTGGGAACAAGGGCATTAATGTGCACTGGGTTTTATTTCTGGCTGCTCTGCCCCTGGGTTTGGTCATCTCTTGGGAGAGTTATCAGGTGCTGTGTCTCCTGCACCACCCCAGCCTCAGCCCAATGATTTCTTACTCATTTCTGTTCTACGATTTAAGAACTTACTCATTCTGTTCTAAGAGAAAAAGTGACAAGCATAGTCTCTTTCTTCACAGCTGCATAAGCAGGCTCATGACAACCTAGGAAATAAGAAAAATATGTGCTTTTGCTATGACTGTACAAATATAAAATACATCTTTTTTCTTTGCTGTAAATTTCCATAACTGAGATCTCAAGAATCAGAGCTGGCTGACAGGAACATTTTTTTTTTACAAATGCGAGGACAGAGTGTCCATTCTGGTCATAGGAACATTCCACAACTTTCTCTGAAGGACAGAAAAGTTACCACAAGGTTGGGTCCAAAAATAAGTAAAGTATTAATATTCTTAATCATCAGATGTTTATCAGATAATTGTACCACTATTGCTTGTAAATCAAAAAGAGAGGGAGGTCCCTGAGGGAGCATTTGTGTAACTCATCTGGCCCCTTTCCTCTGTTGTATCAGTAGCAAGGTCTTGGTGAGCTCCCATTTCTGTTTAACCTTCAGCCTCTTGTCATTTGTGCTGTTCATGTGCAATCCAGGACCTGTGAGACCCCACCCCGAATTCTGCGTCCAGCTCTGGGGTCCCAGCACGGGAAGGACATGGACATCTTGGAGTGAGGACAGAGGAGGCCACCAAGATGATCAGAGGGATGGAGAACCTCTCCCATGTGGAAAGGCTGGGAGAACTGGGATTGTTCAGCCTGGAGAAGAGAAGCTTCAGGTGACCTAATTGCAGCTTTCCAGTGCCTGAAGGGAGCCTGCATGAAAGATGGAGAGAGAGTATTTACAAGATCCTGAAGTGACAGGACAAGAGGCAGTAACTTCAGACTGAAAGAGAGCAGGTTTAGATTAGGTATTAGGAAAAGAATCTATTACTGTGAGGGTGGTGAGGCACTGGCACAGGCTGCCCAGAGAAACTGTGGGTGCTCCATCCTTGGAAGTGTTCAAGGCCAGGTTGGATGGGGCTTTGACAGATTTGGCCCAGTGAAAGGTGTCCCTGGCCATGGCAGGGGGTTGGAACAAGATGATCCTTAAGATCCCTTCCAACCTGTGATTCCATTATTCTGTGATTCTATGAAGATGACAATCCACTAAATGTGTACACACTGCAAGCCCTACAAACTGTGCTTGTGCTTCTCACAGCCACATTAGGATGATGGTCCCCTGCCTACATGGAAACTTGTGGGAAGCTCTTTTCCTTAGCACGTCTTTCACAAGTGTCAAGTAGCCCTGCAATCCCTGGATTCCAGCAAAACCAAGGAAATGTTACCTTTTCCAATGTCCAAAGCCAACTGAAAACCAGAGACACAAAAGTGCTTTACAAGTTTTAGAGCATCAGAAAAAGACTGGAAGGAATTTACTTCAAATTGTAAAATGACAAATCTCTCTGAATAAATATATATTTTAAAAAATATTATAGATCTGGGACTAATAATAACAGTAACATTATTCTTTCAAAATGAAAGCACAAGAAAGGTACACAAATAACTTTTGGTCACTTATGCAAATGTAGCAGAAGGGCTTAAACTCACAAAGATTTCATTGTGTGCCTAAGTCTGTAACAGATGGGTATTTTCTTCCTAAATTTTGTACTTGTGTGTCTATCTGCATATACATAAAAGAAATACATTTAAATAACAAAAAACACCCATCAACTTCCATAATTAGAAGCCTTTGAGGAGAAGTGATGCTTGTGTTTCTGTTTCTGTTTTATAATTCTGTGGTAAACTGACCCAACAAGACTTTCTGTGGCCATGTTGTTGCTCTGTTACTGTGCTTGATCTGTACATGTAAAAAAGCAATTTATCTGAGGTGGCCTGGTCTTTCTACTTCAAGAATTCGTCTAAATTCCTGTATATACATTTTGAAGTATCTCAGGCTCTGAGTAGCTTTAAACAATTGATATTACTTGCATAGAGATGAACTGAAAAGTGATGCCCCTTTTCTCATAGGTGTTAAGTTTGACAGTGACTGTGGCTGAAGATTCAAACGGTAGTTCAGAAACTGAATGATTATGAAAAATAATAGAACTGGCTTCCAGAGCACTCTCAGTTGTGATTTGAGTTCAGCCATGTGACCAGAAGGAGTTAGATGACAATTTAATTTCAGGAGAACAGACGTTCACAGCACAAAACCATTACCAAAACTTACAGCAACGAGATTAATCTGAAAAGGGTGAAGGACTTAATGGATTTGGAACCTGTACTACCTCTGGGTCAAGCCAAAAGTGTCCTGAGGAGAAGCGTGAGCTGTCATGGGGAATAGGAGACTTTGATCTCCAGGGCTGTATCAATCTTCAATCAGCACTGAATTAACAAGAACAATTCAGAAGCAAAGTAAAGGCTTCTGGGCTCTTATCACAGCCAGTCCTCTGTGACCTTCACAAATAAATCTAGGCTGGAAAAATAGTGGTGTTACAAAGGCTGCACAAGGAAAAGTGATGCAATAGCTAAACTTTAGAGGACAGCACAGGTCTGTAGTTCCTGATGAAAGGGAATCCAATCAAAAATAGCCAGGGGACACCCAATGGAGGAGATGGATAGCTGATAACCTCTGCAGCTCTTGACAGGAAATGTCATTGTTTGCTAACAAAAAAGATCAGAAGTTCCTGCTAAGTTGCTTTGGAATACTTCTGCTTGCTGTTCTCAATCAGTTCCCTATTTTCACTCCATTTATTGTGACCCACTGAGACTGTGGCTGCCTTTTGGAACGAGTGCTGGTCTCTGGTATAAGCACACACCACTTTGCCAGGTTTCATTCCTGCTGAAGTATAGGCTGGAAATAGGCTAAATGAATAGGTTGGAAATTATTTCCACATTTGTCTGTGACATAGGCAGATACTGCTCCTGGACAAAACCACTTAAATTTGAATGTTTCCATTCAAATTCCTCATAAATAACATGAGCTTGGAAGATGATTACAGATTCTTTTGTTCTCCCCCCACCATCTACGGCAAGGGCTATTCCAAGATATGAGAGTCTCCAGCCTGCCTACTCTATGACTACACTAAAACTTGTTGGTTACCATAATTTTGACCTTTCTTGAAATGAATGTAAATTAAGTTCTGTTGCAGCCAGGGAGGGCAGCTGCAACTGCCTCACAATTTCTTTTGTTTATGGTCATCTTCCCATGCTGCAGTTCCCAGTGTCAAGTCTTTGATCCATCCCAACTGGCATGAAGCCACATGGGAAAACAGGAACACAGAGCTGCTTATTCATCTCTGTTATGTCTAGGCTGGTAATCAATGTGCTATGTAGTTCTCAGGGAGATTTCCCCTACAGATTTCCACAAGAGGTGGGAAGTAATCAGAAACATGCATCTTCCCCTCAGATGCACCTGATCCTATAGGAATCCTGAGTGAAAGCAGGAGGAGGATGAATCCCCTGTGACAATCAGGCTGTACATGCTCATCCCTTGATTTCTGCAGATCTGGGAAATGTTGGACTTCCCCTGGAGAGCAATGATCCCCCTGGATTCAAGCACACCTGCAGTGTCCTGCACAGCACAGCTGGGACAGTATTGGATGCCAGGGACATGGGGCTCTGCTGTGCTTCACAACCCTGCTTTTTCCAAACTGGACTGAAAAATGGAAGAAAAGCTCCGTTTTCTCTTCCCTGGATGATGGTTACAAGATAAATCACAGAAGCAGAGAATGGGTAAGGGTGGAATGGACCACAGTGGGATGTCTCTGGCTCCTCAAAAATGGAGAGGGAGGCACTGTGTTTGGAGTGAAGTGGTGGGTTGTGTTTTTCCTCCTCCACAAAGGTGCTTTTTTTACTGGGATAGTGCTGATCTCAGTCCATATCACTGTTTCAATGTCTCAGAAGTCTCAGTGTGGACATCAGTGCAGCACTGCATCTGATTCATGACAGTGAATTCTCCTGCACAAACACAGACCTAAAAAATAAAAAAAAAAGGATTATAATAGAGACCTTAGCAGCTGCTACCTAGGTCTCAGGGCTGGAGAGACCTTAATCAACCCCTGAGCCTGCTGTGATAAACACTGCTACTCTCCAGCTTCATGTGATGTATGCCTCAGTGCTCAGCCATTGTACACAAGATGTTTGAAAGCATAAGGCACCAATATAGATCAGGTCCTGCCCTGAACAGGACCATCCACCAGGTGAAAACTGCACTTGAAATAAAACTGATTTTCCTTTCCTGCAACATTTTAAAAGTGCTGTTAAATATTTTAGTGGTGTTAATAAATGATGCTTAAGGCACTTCGGAGAGAATAACAATCTGTGCTGTTATACTAATAATGCATACTTTTAATCTCTTCTACAGCAGAACATGAGAAAGCAAAGTTTCACTTTGCTCAGGGCTTCAGCTGGGGTTGTAATATTGTCAGATAAAGTGTTGAACAGGGAAGAGTCTAATTACTATTATCCTCAAACAGTTACACATCATGCGCTGAGCTCCCCAATAAATTAGGAGATTACAGCAATAACAATCCAAGCAAAAGTGCTGCTTTTATTCACTTTCAGGTTTTGAGAATTTAGAGGTCAGATCTTTTGGTTTTTCTATGTCACCATGAAAACGAAAGGATTTTTGTCATCACGTGATTCCAGAAACTGAAGTTATTTGCAAAACAGACATTTTGGAACTCACACTGGCAATAACATATTCTATTCATGGGGCAATGATTTAAAACTGAACATGGGCAGGTTTTGATTAGATGTTAGGAAGAAATTCTTTATTCAGAGGATGGTGAAACACTGGCACAGGTTGCTCAGAGAGGTCGTGGCTGCCCCATCCCTGGAAGTGTTCAAGGCCAGGTTGGATGGGGCTCTGAGCACCCTGGTCTGGTAAATGGCCTCCCTGACCATGGCAGCAGGTTTGGAAAAAGGTTATCTTTAAGGTACCTTCCAACACAAACCATTCTATGATTCCACAATTCTGTTCCTGTGTAGACTGACTCAAGAGCCAGAACTATTTGAATTAGTGAAAATTCTGGTGTTTTAACTCAGTTGCAAAAGAAAGTCCAGTTTGTTTGCACAACTTTAGATTTATATGAGGCCATTTGAAAGAAATCAAGTAAATCAATGAAATGGATGGATAAGAGTGCATGCAAAATGGTAGCTAAGTCAATCAGAGATAATTAATGAAGATAATAAAATGAACACTGATTTCATTCAGTTTGATATTGTAGATAAGACAACACTAATCCAGGATGGTCAATGTCATACTTGTTGGCCTGTGAGGGTCAGGAAAACACAGCTGAATCAAACTGTGAGTCAATACAATGCCATTCTTTGCAATTGTGTCCTACATGGACTTGTTTAATGTGAGCAATTAAAATCGGACCTTTATATTACCCCTAGAGATGCTTTACACCGTTGGGTGCTAAATGAATGTAGAGCAGCCATTAAGGCAGGATATTATCATCTACCAAATACTTTAAGCTGACTGTACTTGTCAAGATCTGTGAGACATGTGACAGTGCAGAAAAATCAATTCATCTCACCAATCTTACCTCTTTAAAAAGTAGTTGTTAACTGCAGGATTCCTTTCTGTGTGCTGGTTGGAGGTGGAGCAGATCAATCCACTCAGCTGAGCCATGGTGGGTTTGCCAGACCAGAGCAGAGTGGAATCGAATCCTCCAGAACTATAAGAATTTCTGTGCTGTAAGAATTTTTCTAGTAACAAATCAAGCCAATCTCTTGAACATTACCTTGAACTCAAGATCTTGAGAATGTTGGAAGAGATCCAGGCAGTATGTTTCGCCCAGATTTTGCTCTTTGGTTTTAAGGGGGGGTAATACAACAAAGAAAAATTAATTCTCTGTCCAAGGAGGGACCACACCCTTTAGAAAACTTTGAGACTCATAAAATTAAATTTTATGGATTTGTGGTTTGCTTTTGTTTTTCTTTGTGCTTGTATTTTCGGTTGGGGTTCAATTTGATTTGATTTTGTTTTGTTTTCCAGTAGGAAATTTGTCAAAATGGCAATTAGGACAGGTTCGATGCTTGATAAAATGAATTTCTTTTTTAAAAAAGAAAACATTTTCTCCAAGACTTCCTACCATTTTTAGTCTACTTCTACTCCAGCATCAAAAACTACAGTGATACTCTTTCATCCATCTGAATCATATCTGAAGTTGAATCCCAGGTGTTACCACATAATGCATGCTGTGACCCAAGGATCAATGACACATCCTCCTACTGATGCACAAAAAATGCTCTGGAATTACTTGGAAGTATTCTCTGTCCTCTCTCTCAAGAGGGACTTCTATTCCTTATATTTTGCAATATCCACATGCTGCTGTGTTCTGACCACAGAACATGTTCCTCTTATCCCAGTCAGCTGCATTATGTCGGGACACCATTAAATATTTACCTTCTGCAGCATAATGCAGCACTTAAACACTAAACTTGCCATTTCTGCCAGACAAACATAAACTATAGCACGGCTTATAAAGTTATAAGTTCCAGATGGTGATGAATAAGTAATGTTGCACCCTGGGCCTAATTGCTCTAAGTTTTTAGATACCTGCAAACCATCAATTATACATTACAAGTGCTGCTCCTTAATTGTTTCTTGCTGGCACTTCAAAAGAAAATGTAGCACAACAATGGCACTGTGTTGCAGGGAATTTCTCTTTGAAAAGTATTTCTTTGCCATTGCTAGATTTTTAAAATGCTCTTTGGCTTTAAATGAAGTTTACAAAGCTGGCATTGAAAACTTCCCTGAAGATTAAAAAAAGGGAGTCCTCACCGCCTGTTTTATGATAAAAAAGGGAATTTACTTGCTGCATGACACTCATTGTGCCTAATATATAATCCAATAAGAAGCTGGACACTGTGTTTCCCTTATTAGTGACTTTAAGAGGCTGATCCAATTAACTTGGAATTTTACCCTAAATCAGACTCCACCAGTAGCAGAAATAATGACTACTGAGTGTCCCATAGTTCACTGTATCCTTTCAGCTCCCATGAAAGCATGTTCCCAGCCTGGTTGCAAGCTCAGCAGGAGTTAGCTGCCCTCATCCTTCAAAAATCAGCACATCTGCCTTGCCTGGTGAGCTCAGTTGTGTTTCTGCTCATCTTGATCGAGCCCTCTCCCTTGCAAATGCATCTCTCCAAGGAGCTGGTGGCACTTGCAGAAGACCTCCAGTGAGGGCCCTGCCCACTCTGCAGGTCAGACCGGCCTCCAGCATCCCGTGTTTGCTTCCCCTCAGTGAGCACTGACCCAAACAAACCCTGGGAATGGCTGGGAATTAGTATGAGCAAGAAACTGCTCCCAAAGCCAAGTTTGTATGTGGCCATCCTCCTTGGAGATTGAGAATTTTAATAGCTCAGAGAAAAGCTGCTCCAGGCCAGCTGGCCATGGAGCCAGAGAATAGAATCACAGAAACATGGAATCAAACATAGAAACACTGAATCATGGAACAGTTTGAATTGGAAGGGACCTTTAATGGTCATCTAGTCCAACACCTCTGCAAAGAACAGGGAATTTTCAATTAGATCAGGTTGCTCAGAGCCCTGTCCAACCTGATCTTGAGTGTCTCAGGGATGGGGCATCTACAACCTCTCTGGGTGACCTGTGCCAGTGTTTTACCACCTTCACCATAAAAAACTTTCTTCTCTAATCTAAATCAACCCTTTTTTAGTTTAAAACCAGTACCCACAGGCCCTGTTAAAATCTTTGTCCTCATCTTTCTTATAGGCTCTCTTCAGGTACTGAAAAGATACAATAAAGTCTCCCCAGAGCCTTCTCTTCCGCAGGCTGAATGACCCCAGCTCTCTCAGCCTGGCTTCCCAGGAGTGGTTCTCCAGCCCTCTGAGCATCTCAGCGGCCTCCTCTGGAATTACTCAGTTTAATTTTAACTACAGCAAAGATTGGAAAACAACAAAACAAAATCATAGTCTGATGAATATAAAAGCTCCTGTCTGCTGAGAAAATAAATTTCACAGAATTATTGAAACAGAGCATAGAATCAGAACAAAATACTGCACCTCCTGCTAGCTTCGTCCTGCCAGATATAATGACAGGAAAAATAAATACAATTTTAAAAATCACTCTGCCAGAATAAAATGCTGTAGTGATTAGGATACCTGCAGCCTGGACCTGCTGGCTGATTGAATGGAACTGTTCAAAGACTGATTCCTTTGCAGGGAATTCATTGACAAATTGGACCAAGGAAACACACCTACACCACTGTCCATGTCTTGGTCCCCACATCAACACTTGTCACTGCCACAGCTCTTGGATTCCACATAGTAACTTGGGAGCAAATGTTTACTTCATTGGTGTTTTCTGTGCTAGTGAACATCTTCAACATAAAGATTTGGGTTTCTGGCTGAAGGCAGGCAAATTCTTCTCATCAGAATATTAGACTAACTGAATGTCTACTTATTTTAAAGCTGAATTCCAATGTCAGCACTGCCATCCTGTTTGCAGATTGTTTATTAGTGATCCAAAATAGTACAGAAGCATAATAGAAAAATGTCCAGGTATTTCTGCAGTTTGCTGCAGCTCCTTTAGTGTCTTCAAAATTAATTTTGTCAGGAGAAACTGAAAATTCTTTTGGGAGAAACATTAATTATTACTTAAGCATTCCTCTACTAATATATAGCATCTCTCCTGCCTATGTAGGCAGATGCCAAATATTTTTGAGTGTTGCTGAGTTTTCTATTGAGATTTTTAATTTTACTGTGAATTATGTCCTCTCCTCTCCTCTCCTCTCCTCTCCTCTCCTCTCCTCTCCTCTCCTCTCCTCTCCTCTCCTCTCCTCTCCTCTCCTCTCCTCTCCTCTCCTCTCCTCTCCTCTCCTCTCCTCTCCTCTCCTCTCCTCTCCTCTCCTCTCCTCTCCTCTCCTCTCCTCTCCTCTCCTCTCCTCTCCTCTCCTCTCCTCTCCTCTCCTCTCCTCCCAAAACAGAGAGCCTGCAGTACTCTTTTGATTATTATATACCCATGTGAGCTACAAAATATTTTTTTTTCTCAGAAGTCCTACAGAGGGCAGATAAACCAGGCACTCTCATTCATCTAACATAAATTTAGACAACCAGTACATACACAGCTACCTCCAGGATTTTCAGCTCACCAAAAACTTCCCAAATATACAACTCTAATGCATTATTCCTCCAAATTATTCTGTCTATCTCAGGACACCTTCTTCTAGAAAATATGTAGTCATCCAAGTGTTAGTCATTTAATTAGATGAATCTAGGTCTGTGTGTTTCTTATTTGACTTTCAGTTGACTTGAATAATTTTTTTGTGTAGTCTCTGATCCCACAGACATCAGTCAGCAAATACAGCTGCTCTGCCTTGTGTTTTGTGCACAGAAAACTCTTCACCTATTCCTTATTTTATGTATTTCCTGTGACTCACCTGCTTGGGTTGCTCCTGAATAGACTTTTCTTTCCTCTGTGATTGCAAGTGCTTCAGCATTTTTAATCCCTTTTGAAAGTGCATGGATCAAACAATGATTTCAGCCTCTAGTTCTCACCTCCTGTCCCAATACCAATGGTCAGCATAGGATGTTCTGGTGAATTTTTCTCTCTTGGCAATGCAGAAGAAATTTTGGGCTTCCTCCTCTCTGTTGGAACATCGATCCCAGCCAGTGGCTTGGTTGTCTGCTTAATCATTGTGAACCCAGCTGTATATATATTTTTTTCAGTCAATCTGTCACTTCCCAACCTGGTCCTCCAAGTGCTGCAGAGCCCAGGTGACCTGTTTACCAAAAATATCAAAACAAAGAAAACAAACAAAAACCATTGCATTGGAAAGCATAAGCATTTGATTTGGAAAAGACAGTCCATACCAATTTGGAAAAGACAGTCCATACCAATGAAGATATCTACATTTTTGGAATAGAAAAGAATATACAGAATAAGAGAATTTTTTGGGCTGAAGGAAAAATTTCTCTGCCATTTGAAGTCACTGGAGACAGAAATCAATAGATCCCAGCTGTGCTCAGTTTCACTATTTTCTACAATCACAGAGTTTAGTTGGGAGAGGTATATTAGGTTTATCTAATCCATCTCCTTGTCAAACTGCATTGCTCTTTACTGTGGATTCTTCACTGCCTTTCCTGATTTAGTGTAAAGCTTAAAACAGCAGGTTAAAGACAAGAAGTGAATAGTCAACTTAGGCTTATTCTGTCCCTCGACTAAAATACAGCACTAGTGCACTTTTCTCTATGACTGACCTCTGTGTATTCCTCAGCTCCTTTGTGACATAGCATTTGCTTTGCAGCTGTGAAAATACAAAAAGTTTAAGCCGATTCTATTTTGAGGCTTAAGTAGATTGTCCCAGGGTTTTCCATCCATTTTAAAGAACACATATTTCTATCAATTTTGCTGAGTTACTCCAAGTGTAAAACAGCCGTGCAAAAGGAGAATCCCATGGAAGAAAAAACAAGGCTCAGGTAAAGTCTGGTTGTCAGCCAACATTGTAAAAGATTATTCATGTCCTGCACACAACACACAGCTGTTAGGGGCTCAGCATCTGGGAGGTAGGAGAATTTAGGATAATGGCTTTAAATGATAAAAAGGATCTTCAGAAAGATTCTGGAAAATGGTCCATGTAATAATGAGCAAAGCAGTTGCTGAGACCCTGGGGAGTTGACCATTTCATAATAAACCATTTGTCAGGTAAATTACCTTGGCCTTGATACTGATCTCACCTGCTCAGATGTTACAGTGCTGCCTTTTCACTGACTCAGAAGATGACTCTGATTTCTACCATCACAATTCAGAGCAACATTTGTCCCTTGCACTGGAACACAAGCTGGTTATTAATTAATTATTTTGCAAGTTCAGCCTTGTAGCTTCTAAAAATTCTAGATTTAGGGGGTTATGAGTGAGAAAAAAATAACCTCAGAAAAAGCCATATAACTAATGAATGTATTCTGGCTTCTAACTGGATCCTAGATCTTCCCATTCCCTGGTATTCTTTCAATGTCAGAATGCTTTCACTTCTGACTGTTGTTGGAATTCTCCTCTTTCTTTCAGCAAGAATTTTTCTCTTGTGTCATATATTCACATCTTCTAGGTGCTTCTTTTTCAGCTCAGGCATTCAGAAAGTTTCTGTTTCCAAGTTTGTTTTAAAACATTTTTTTTTCCCCACCAGGAAATCTCTGATACCTCTTTTCAAGGAAGAAAGAGAAAGGGGAATCTCAGTAGGTTGTAAGACAGAATGACAGGATCACAGCTATTGCTGGCTCTTGATCTCACCTTAAGGCATATGGAATGCAAATTACCCATGCAGCCACATGGCAAGGGAGGTGTTATGGCATAAGAGGTGCAGGGGGATGAGAAGGTCCATTAAGATCCAATCAAATCATAGAATCATAGACACATAGAATTGCATAATGGGCTGGATTAGACCTTAAAGATCATCTCATTCCAACTCCCTCTGCTTTGGAAAGGGACACCTTCCACTAAACCAGGTTCCTCTGAGATCCATCCAGACTGGCTTTGAACACTTCCAGGGATGGGCAGTCACAGCTTCTCTGGGCAGTCTGTGCCAGGGCCTCACCACCCTCACAGGGAAGAATTTTTTTCCTAATATTTAATCTAAACCTACTCTCATTCAGTTTGAAACCATTCCCTTATTGTCCTGTCACTATATGCCCTTGTTAATAGATAAAATCCCTCATCCTTGCCCATGATGAGCATCCTATTTGATCAGGGATGGACTTCACAAATGATCAAAATCATCAGCATCAGTTCAATGCAAATATTACATCAGTGCTTTGTAGGGCAGGCAAGAGGTTAGGAAGTGCATCAGGAGGAAGATAAAAAAATAACAGGTGTTATTACACAGCTCTGAAAACGGATGGTGCATCCACAGGCTGAATATGGTATGCTGTTCTGATTCCCCTTCTCCAAAGGAATAGAGGAGTTAGAGAAGCATAGCAGAGTAAGTAAGAGATTCCATAGAAGGAGAGAAAATATACAGGGCATTCTTCTTCCTGGGACATAATGGAATGAGAGGAATATAACAAACTGTACAGCACCTTAGAATAAGCAGCAGTTGAGGTCTTTAATCCTCTGTTGAAATTTGTAGGCTGAGGAAAGTGTTTCAATATTCCTTGATCTCCTTTTTCATCAGAAAACAGTTATTATTTCAGTTACAAGTAATAACTATTAGAATAATATATACTTCTGCCATCTGTAGGAATTAAGTAACTGTCTTTGAATGTTGCTAAGACCTTTGCATCAGTGATGGAGAAAAATGTGCAGTTTTGCACTAAAGGTCCCTTCTGGCTGCTATAGCTGCCCATAAGGATGCAGTAATTGAGGCCTCTGGAGCAATGGAGCAGTGCTTGCCTCACCCCTGTGTACAGCCGTGATTTCAGCCAGCAGAGGGAGAGCCGAGGTGCCAGAGTCCAGCAGCTGTAGGGTACAGCCAGGCACATCCCTGGTGTACAGGCATTTTCTTCCACATATTTCAAATTTCTCCCATTTCACTTCTCAGCAGACCCCCGGAATGAGAGACCTTTCAAGATCATGTGTCTCACTCCACTGCCTGACAGGGGTCACAGACACCAGCATTAGAAAGGTGCTTTGTTGAGTGCTTCATAGTCATGTGCAAATGAGGAGTCCAAGTGAGATGGACTGGATCTTAAGGTTTCATTTTTCTCCATGGAAATGGTAGTAGGTTTCCCAATGATAGCACCCACCTTTGTTTAGATTTTGATTATAAGCATTTGTGGAAGGAAAGGAAATCTTATGGATCAACAAGGAGTTAGTACATGCTATTTAAATAATGCCTATAACTACATGTTCAAAATTATTTTGACTTTCTGAACGGAACAGTAAGAACAAACTGACTGACCATTACATGATTTGGGCTAATTCTAGCTAGAGCAGCTAACACAACTCCTTACAGGTAAGATGAGAATAGATGAACAAATTCCAGCAAATAACACTGTCAAATAACCCCAGAATTTCCAGTTCAGGTCCTTCTTAACTCACAGAAACTCAAATCTTTCCAGGTCTGGTGTGTGTTTTTCTACTCTAATGCAACTTCTCTTTCATGCATATTAAAATTTAACAGACTTACATGTTATGTTTGAAATTTTAATCTAGACACATAACAAAGTAAGACCTGAGTAGGAATGCAGAAGAACCTGCAATTTAGAATGCCATTGGAGCTGGATTTTAAGGGTATTTTTGCTCTCTCTGAGTTTCAGGTTCTTAAACATCTTTAACTATCAGTCTCTGAGTGAGGCTCTTTATATGCTAATGATAAGCAGATTAATTCAGTAGCTCACTTGGAAGATTTAAAGAGAGGAAGAGAAGACCTGCCTGCTGGAACACTGAACCCTAGGTACAGCTGTTCAAGAAATACAGCAAAGGACAGGTTTGAACACAAGAGAACATAATGTACAAGTTAAATAGGTTCTTTCTGAGCTTGTAGCAGACTCACTCTTAGCTTTCACTCCTTTCCAATTTGGCATCTGGCCCTTCTTAAAATTTCCCTCTACTAACAGTGGAACAAATTTAAACCCACTCCAGAAGTACATTTAATTCAGAGCTTGTCTTTTCTCTCCTTCTCTGGTAGCTGCTCTGTTGTCAAGCAAAATAATACTGCCCCTCCCAGCAGAGTGAGAAGGATTCCAGCTAAATGCCCTCCACCTTCCAGCAAACATTCAGAGCTTTCTTCCATTAATAAGAGATTTATTTCAGCTGAAGAACATATCCACAGGGGAGCAACTGGTCCAGCTCATTTTCATGCTGATATATTTTCTTCTCTGGGAACTGCAGAGCAACAGCATCGCCGCTGCAGCACACAGCTTAGAAGCCACTAAAAGGCACTCCTGAAAACAGGCATAAAAGGTTTTCTGTCCCCAGATTCTCTACTCTACACTGCAGTGGTGGGGACCCTCTCTAGTCTGAGCCAGATTCATGTGCAGCTTCAGAGAAGCTGTATTACTTCTGCTGTTTGACTCAGTGCAAATTTTACAGAAATCTAAATCCCTGATTTAATCTAAGAAATTCGGACCTCAAGCCCAGCTAAACAACAAAAATTTTCAGAAAAAAAATGGGATCAGAAAGCATCACATGCACTTCAAAAATCAGGGAAGGAAGATACAGCACCACAGTTGCAAGTTTCATACAAGTGTGTGTTCATGGATTCAGCTAACGTCTTCAAGATCACTAGTTATAAACTCAGCTTCTGCACACTGTATTACTTGATAATAAACCACAAATGGTGACAAACTTATTGTCACTGCCTTGGATTACTGAGCAGAGGTCCACAGTTACACAGCTCTTTTTTTAAGGGTCCTCCAATTGCAAAAGGTTGAAAATCATTGTCACTGAGAGAAATGGACTGAAATAAGTAAAAAATGAGTCATTGTTTGTCTAACTGTTTCACAACTCTTTCAGAAGGCAACTTATATTGCAGCTGACAGAAAGTCAGTTTTCAGTAGGTAAGAGCATCAACCAGATCCTTTGTGCTGTGACACAGAAGAAGCTTCCTGCTTATAGAAGATCTCCAATGGAATGATGATATTTTAAATTTGACCATGCTGAAATGGGCACTGCAAAATCAATCAGTTTCTAGATTTAAAATTAAATTAATAAAGAACTGAATGATGTTTCCCAAGTTGTTGCAGAAATCTAGAAAAAAAAAGCAGAGTAAATTAGAAACACACTTATTTCCTGGACTTCCTTCCTTCCTTCCTTCCTTCCTTCCTTCCTTCCTTCCTTCCTTCCTTCCTTCCTTCCTTCCTTCCTTCCTCCCTTCCCATGCCTTGCCTTGCCTTGCCTTGCCTTGCCTTTTCCACAGAAATCTTACCACCTTTTGGCAGGATAGCTGGAATCACAGCCATTCTTAAATCAGGAGACACCCATTATAGCTAGAGCTCCAGGCATACACAGCTTCCCCTTCAGCTTGAATCCCAGCTTTGTTTTTTGTTTTGCCACAGAGCACATCCTACAACTCCATAAAGCAAAGAGACATCTGCAGGTAAAGATCTCAGAATCACTTGCTGTAAAGTAAAGAAATGCTGGAGCAAAGTGTTTTCAGAAAAGACAGTTTCCACTGTATTAAAAAAACCCACTGAATTTAACATGGTTTAGGGCGACTAATAAAGACAAGTTATATTGCAATAAGCCTATTTTTTGAGCTGTTCTTCTTTCTTTATCATGGAAATGGAGAAAATATGAACAGCATATTCATGACATATGATGCTGGAATGGAATCACTGCATTATTAGTAATCATTCTACAAGCCGTATTTAATTAACTTAAAGAACTGGAAATCATTGGAGAACGGATTTCAACCACATGCACTCCACTCACTGGTATTTTATGTGATGTAGACATATATCAGTGCATTTAGTACTTTTCATTAGAGAATGTGATTTCCTGCACCATTTTTATTAACAACAACACACACACAAACAAAAGCAAACACAAGACCTTCCACCTGACTGGGTTTTTATCACTGAGGGTGTACCAGCCATCATTTCAATGAGTCCAATAATTTGTGATGGTAGAATTACCTCAGTTTTGATCCATGTCCTAAAAAAAGCCAGTATTAGTGGACAAAAGTAAATTCTTTCCCTTAGTACCAAGGAATTCTGAGGAATTTTATCCACATCCATTCATGAAGCAGGCAGTGTACATCCAGGTCATCTGCAATGGCATCCCAGGCCGATTTAATGTTCCTTCCCTCAGAAATGACAAGTGAACAGAGGTGCTCCAGGGGCTGGATCCTGCTCCCTGCACACCACTGGAGAGGAAGGTGTGATGTTTCAGCTAATTCAGACCACAAGATGATTTGAACGTGGCTCATTTTTCTCTTTTATTGTTGTTGTGGTTGTTGTTGTTGTTGGGTTGGGGTTTTTTTTAATTTGGGGTTTTTTTTATTTGGTTGGGTTTTTCGGGAGAGGGGTTTTATTTGTTTGGGGTTTATTTGTTTGTTTGTTTGGTTTTTCCTGTATTTCCGTATTTTTCTGCATCTACTTAGGCTCTTCTAACGAGACTAAAACTAGAAAGAGAATGAAACAGCCCTGGAAAATACATGGTCAGATGCCAGTGGCAGGAGTTTGCAAAACCCCACCATGGGTGAGGCTTTGACACCATGAAACCCCAGCTCCTGTGAAGAGACACCACCTGACTGCTGCCACTGCCCTCATGGGACATGGTTCACTCCTTGGAAACACCAACTATTTCAACTCAGGACAGTCTGGCAGGCAAGAAAATAAGTTACCTCAGCTTCATCCTTTTCCTGGGGAAAAAGGATGAAGAGTAATGTGGCTCTTTTCACCAGAGTCTGTTCTATTTACAAACACTTTTCTCTGCTGTTCCATTTCAATCCCATATAAACAATTATTAGAAATGCAGATTTATTTTTCCAAATGTAATTGTGTTCTGCAAACCACTCAAGTGCTGCTAACCATGACTAATGTTAGCTGGCAAGGCTCACAGGGGCAGCAGCTCTTGGAGGTAGACGTGCTTGTGGCATTTCCCTTGGAAAAGAAATACAGAGGCTGAAAAATTATGCATAAAGTACTCCTTACACTCCCAAAAACACTCATTTGCCATCGCTACCTACAGGAAAAACAAATACACACTGAGGAAAAGCCTCCTACATGGGACTCCCGTTATAAGAAGGTTATGAGCGTGCTATAATTGTAGCAGTGCTGTGCAAGCTTTTTCACCAAGGACTTACAGGTCACTGCTACCCAATAATTACAGTAAATTCAGTTTGCCTCTATTTAATTTCTTACTTTGCAGACTGGTGCTGCAGCAGTGAAAAAGCCTATGTGGCCACAAGCCTGCAGCAGATTGATGTGCAAAGCAAGATGAAAGTGTAAAAACCAGCAGATTCTTAGAGATATCACATGCAGAAAAATCAGATAAAATAGGCAATCTGCCTTCTCATCATAACAGTCTTCCTTTTGTGGGTATCAGAGCACAGTCAAAGCTCAACTGATTAAATGTAGGCATCTGTAGCAGGTAAGCTGGATCACATCTTGGATTTCATTGCTTGTTTGACAGAACAAAATTTCTAGGAAAATAACTTTTACAATTTGTATTTACCTATGAACTTAATATATATTATATTGCAATACTGTATAAAGAAATATGCTGAAATTAGTATTAAGTTCAAGACATTCATAAAGTATAATTACCTTAAAATAGCTGTACAAACTGCACATATGACAATTGTTATTAAAAAGAATTGTTTTATTTATTTGCTATCATACAAAAATTGGCTTGCCATAGAAAAACTTTTCAATTTCATAAATACTGTTTACAACTGGGGTTTGGTACATGCTAGGATGAGATCACTGCCAGTGTGAGGACCTGGCTCCAAAACCATCCTTTGAGTAATCATTGTTGTTTGACAAGTTAATTGTTGATCCAAATGCATAGAAATATGAATATGCTGGCATATTTATAGTAGGTAAAGATCAGTGAAAATTGGGGTTTTTTAGTTCCCAAATCTGTCAAGTTTTGTGAAATCTCCATTTTATAGATAAAGAGGCAGAAAATATAGTGTCTTTTCTAAGGTTCAATGGAAGGTCATATAAGAACCATCAATTAAAAAGCATTTATTTTATAATAAAATATCCTAGACTTACTAGAATTTTTCTAGAATTACTTCATTCTCTAATCACTTTGTCCCTCTTTTTTCTTCTACAGTTTCACTGTTGGGTCTTGTCACTGTGAAATATTTGAATCTTTCTCGGACTACACTTTCTTTTTAAATATTTGTACAAGGACTTACACGAGGGAGTGCTGGAAGTTAACAGTGTTTTTTGGGCAGGAAGATGATAAATAGCATTGAGAAGAATCCTAATTAGAAATCAGTTTTATTGCCTCCCAAACTTGCCAACTCACAAGTTCAGTTGTTTCTGGGGAAGTGTTTTAATGGCTTAAACAATATGCAAAAGAAAGACAATATTGATGGTTCTAATTGAGGTTGTTAATCACTCCAGATTTCCAAATTGGGGGACTGAGGAGCACTAAGATTCCTGCTATCAGCCTTGATTGCAGCAGAGGTTTATGAAGGAAATGGCCAATCTTCTTCTCAAAACAGACATTTTTAAACTCAGGAAAAAATATTTTTGAAAATTTTAACCACAAAAAGAGAATATGATCTGGCAGGAAAACATTTGAGAACTGAGCTGCAAAGACAGACAGTTGAGAAGAGGAGATAAACACAATTCCTGTCTGAGGGGTGAAATGAATTTCAAGGGTGTAAGTGAGATGAGGTTGAACTGTATCCACCCTTCATTATAAAATGGGAAGAGATTTAAGGCTCCTTAGACTTCTATTAATTTATTATTTTCATGTTTGTTAGTGCTTCTCTTTGAAAAATGTTTATGGTTAGGTTTCTTAAATGTCTACATATATAAATACTGGTAATAACCATATATATGGTTATAAACATATTTCTCGTTTCTTACTCTGTAATTTCTTCATTTACAGTTGGAAATGTTGCCAGAAACAAGGAAAGTAAAACAATGTGACACAAAGATTTAGTTCAGGCAACTCATGGAGTTTGGAAAGGTCATAGAATAAAGTATAGGATAAAACTGGAAAGAAAATAAAACTCTTCAAACCATAATATGAGCATAAAATATAAAAGAACTTTTAGACATGCAGCTCTCATACTGTAAGCTGATCCCAAGTACAGTTTGATATGTCCATTATCAGAATTTCCTGTTATTCAGAATTCATGAGATGTGAAACTGTGCATCTGTGGAGATCAAATGTAATCCTTAAAAAATTCACCATCAAAATGTATAAATAGTCCTGCTATTAATATCAATTGCTTGGAGTTTTATCATCAGAACTGCGGCACTTACAATTGTACACATCAGAGACCAAGGGAGACATGTAAATTTTTTAAATAGAACATAGTTCATTATGGTTCTTTTAATCCATAGAGTTTTATGAGCTTTAGAAGGGACTCCATATAAAATTAAACCACATTTATCCAAATAAAATGCATGGAAATAAAATGGGTGAATCTTAGTGAATATTCAGCTCTGCAGTGCTTTCCACTGCTCAAGGATGCACTGCTGAAGTCCTTGCTGCTAAATAACACCCGAATGATTCTTTCTGTCAGCTAAAAATCTAAAATATAAAAATAACTGTAAATATTTATCTGCCATTACAGGGGCAGATGTCTATAAAGAACAACATAACCACTGTGCAGTGTTTACATATTTATTTTAAAGTCAGTAAAGACTTTCCTCTAAACCTAAAAGAGTGGCAATAGTCTTTTATACTCTATGTAAGGAGCAAATTTAGGTGGAGTTTCTATTTGTTGAGCCTCCCAAATGATGAATGATTAATAAACTCTCAAGACTCCCAAATTAAGAATGTTTGAATAGAAATAAAATACTCAGATACAATAGATGGGATTTATTTAATTTTATGTGTTTCATATTTTAGATACCTCTTTTTAAGGCAGTCCCTCAGTCATTTTTATTTGTAGTCAGTGGAGAGAAATAGAAACTGGGATTCATCTCATCCCACTGCAGAGGGTAAAACGGGTTCAAATTATTTGAAAAATATATTTCTCATATATGATAATTCTCTTCAAGTTCAGTGGCCGTTAAAGCCACTAAACCTGGAGTCTGTTGGAGTGTGTGGAACTTCATCCCTTTATGCAAAGCCACGGTGATTCACAGCAGAATGTCTGACTCAGGCATTTCTAAAAGTCAGCGAAGTCAACAAATTTTGAGGTTAGCATGGTTTGGGAGGACTGACGGTTTTTATTTACTACAGCAGTTTAGTTTACCTCACAACTCCCATCACACCCTACTTGGAGCAGAGAGCGCTTTAAAGCTCCACGGCAAACTCTCTGTAACAGATTGGTGGTGTCAGCAAGGTGTCAGGCACCAAGGTAACACTGAACAAAGCTGCACTTACAGCTCCCTCAAGGCACTTATAATTAATGTACAGGAGCAGTATTCTCCATAAGAGATCCCATTCGATGCATTAAAGGTGTTTTAATGAGCAAAATGCATGAACTTTCCAATTTGCTGCCAGATTAAACCTTACTTAACTTGGCTGCCCATGGTTTGTTCCTGCACAGTCCCTTTTCTCATCCAGGTTCTTATGTGGAGTTTGCACCATGGAATGGATTTGCATATGTCAAACCAG
Organism: Monarcha castaneiventris obscurior; assembly: GCA_026261815.1. NCBI lineage: Eukaryota > Metazoa > Chordata > Aves > Passeriformes > Monarchidae > Monarcha > Monarcha castaneiventris. The sequence continues at coordinate 31,501,662 of JAMPIT010000624.1, read as the reverse complement.
CTTCATTAAAAGCCTCCCTGTTCAGACACACAGTCTCAGCGAAGGACAGATGACAAGGAAAGGGCCAGATTTACTGCTTCATAAGAAGAGCAAACAAAACCAAGCTTTTGGTGGAAATTCAGAAGAGTTTTAGACTGATCTGTCATCCCAGTAGTTTCACAATTAAACTTCTAACTGTTCCAGTGTTATGATCATGCACAAGATTCAAATAGGGGTTTATGATTTGCTCTAAGTATAGTTAACTCTACCTTGGACTCACCCTATTTGGGGCAGCATGTGAGTACAGGAGCTCATCTGCTTAACCATGAGGCAAGGAGAACCTGGTTCCCTGTTTTTGTCAAGGCTCTCTCAATAATTTTATTACAGGATTGTCCCAAAGGCCACCAGGACTCAATCCTCTTGACTGTCCATAACCTGTGAGGTTTAGTTTTGGCAGATGTGTGGTATTTCCCAAAGGAGAAAAACCATGCAGGACTTTTACAAGTGTGTGCCTTCAGTGCTTGGACACTTAGTGCATGGAGTCTGGCTCCAACACACAGACCATAATGATGCTTTCAGTGATTAACACAGGGCACTGTAATCATGTGCAACACCAATATCCACATGGACCCTGAAGCTCCTAAGATCCATGCCCAAAGATTCTGCTATGAGTGTTGTCTGAGTCACATCAAGCATTTCAAAGCACTGCTTCAAGAAAGAGTTCCAGAAACATCAAAAATGCCCTTTTGTCCTCCAATTCAGAGCAGTTGCTTAAAACAAGGGAAAAAAAAAGAAAAACAAACAAAGAAACCCAACAAAAAAGCAGCAGACCCTTAAAGCAGCAGCAGTTGTTCCTTTCTATGAGTGCTTACCTTACCTCTTTCAACTTTCAGAGAAAGTTTTTTTAATTCCTCTTATGGATGAAATAGGTGTTTGTACTTGTAGGAGGACAAAATTGTCCCCTGCTATAAATGTGCAACCACAGGCAACCAACGAAGCTTCTTTGATTTTCTGTCATATGTCATCAAGCTTCAGCACTGGTTTTAATCTCTGCTACTTTCCCCAGTGCATCCAAACATTTATGCCTTTGTTTCCCTTCCCCTTATGTTTTTCTTGTTTTCTGGCTGCACTTCCGCTTCTGCAGTGTAAGCTCTAGGGTTGGTGCAGAGCTGGTCTCAGGCACCAGCTCTAATTATATAATTAAGTCTAGGAAATAAGAAGCGAGCAATACTTTCAGTTTATTTGCTGTGTGAGGAATCACACTCATCTGGGTCAAAATGACCTGACAGATACTTCTACATGCCATCTGTTTCTGTAAAACACACACACTGATTCTCAGTGCAATGTTAACCCTACTCCTCGTGTTTCATCCCTTACTCTGGATTGCTCTTTGATGGGGTGTTTTGCAGAGGCCAGACCCTGTAAAAGCCTTGACACTAAGAAGACACAAAGGCATTAAAATTTTTACTGTCTCAGGGGAGAGAGCTCCTCACTACATCCTGATCATTGGCATCATTAGTAACATTGTGAGGATTCGGAGGATCTCATGTTGGAAGGGATCTGTAAGGAACATCAAGTCCAAATCCCAGATCCATGCAGGACTACCTAAAACTAAACCATGTGACTAAAAGCACTGTCTGCACACTCCTTGAACTCTGACATCATTAGCATCCTCACATTTCAACAGAACAATGAACATTCATTCTATTTCATGAAGAAAAGCAATATCAAAATGTGATCAAAATTGATAACACCTTATTTACTCTTTCACCTTGTCTCAGCTCCTTCTCAAGGTGTTGTCCCTTATGCTGCTGCCTTCATTTTCTTGGTGTTCCACTTCAGAGTACACAACCAACAGCTTTCCTAGAACATGGTTTTTGCCAAGCTTCTGTTGGTGGGCAGCACTTGAATTAACCCTGCTCTGATTTGTGCCTCACAAAATTCATGGGAAGAGGTGAGTGTCATGTACCAGTGGTTTCTGAGCTGGAGGCCATAGGGTCATGGCTGCAATTACTAGGGGAGCACCTGTCCCCCTTTAATCCTTTACCTGGTGACACTGATGCCATTGGACATTATCCTCTAGAGAACAACCTATATTAAGAAGCCCCCAGGGCTGGGGTCTGCCAGACTGTGCCTGCAGTGTTGAGATTTCAGCATGTACAGTACCACGACAAAGCTTTTTTTAATGTGTCTTTGGCCACATCTGAGAAGAACACGCAGTGGCTGAAATCACATCCCTTCAAACAGCAGCTGTTCTAGATGAACTCCTGTTTTCTCTGTGGCATTCTTACCAACAGTTTACCTGGAAAGGACAAGTTAAAAAAAACCCAAACCATTTAAAATTAAATTCCATTATTTTAGTTTTCTGGAATGGCCATGTCTAGTGACCTGGCATGCACTATAATGAGGGCTGCTCTGAGGAGCCAGAACAAACCCAGAATCTGGGATCACAAGCCCTTCCCCAGCTGGAACAGCTTTGGGAAAAGAGAAGCAAAACAGGATAACCAAAGACTTGCTGTGTCAGAAAGTACTTTTGGATCTGTTGGCTGAGCAGCTACCACAGTCCCTGGCCTTCTGCATGGGCAGTGGTTTTCTTCCTCTCCTGCTCTGCAGCTCAAGGTTGTCACTCTGTCACTCCTCATGAGGCTGCTCTGTAACCCGGAGCACAGAAATACAAGGTGCATAGAAGTGAAATACAGCCCTTTAAAATGAGCAGGGAAACAGAATGAAGTTCTCCAAGCACTGTAGCCAAGGAGGTGGGAATATGTGTGATATGTGTGGGAGCAGAAGGAGAAGGCATGTATTTTTAAGACAGTTTTACTATCAAAAGTAGAATTTTGTTTAATCTGCCCTCTCCTTCAGCATCCCATTCAACCAGTTGGTGCTACAGCACACCAGATTTGGGGTTTGCTCTTTTTCTCACCATCCTTGTATGTGTCTTCTACAGTTTCTACATCTTTCCTCAAGTCTATGTTTGTACTTTGCCTGTTTTTCTGTGTTTCTATCAGCTGTCTTCTCTTGTGTCTTATTTTTTCACTCCTTCATTTAGTTTCTCTTCTGTCTTTCTGACTTACTGTGTTCTCCTGGCCTCCTTCCAGCTTTGCAGCAGTATTTGTCCTCACAGCATCTTGCAAGGTTTTCCTTGTGCAGCTAGGTCTTTTCTTTTTCCTGAATTATTAAAAATTCTAGGCCTTTTCAGACTTCATTTTCAAGTGCAATATTTTCAGGTGTATATTTGAGACACTCCCATCAACATCTGTTCACCTATTAAAAAAACCAAACAAACAACTCTTGCTGTAGAGGTGTTGAATGGAAAAACACAATTTGCCTAAGAAGAAAGAGAAGAGCAGAAGGTTTCTCTAGGGGAAATAACTCAGTCAAAGCAAAGATGCACTTATAGATACATCTCCACCACTCCTCATTTTGGGAACAGTGACTCAGATCTCCCAAAAGCAGGTACCTGGTGACTGACTGAATTTACCCTCCAAGCTCTGCAGGATCATTGATCCCCTCTCTGCTGACTTAGACACTTGGTTTCCATGTAGACATTTCCATGCAGACCCTTCTGTCATGTTGTCTGAACTTGAGACTGAACCCTGCCCACAGAGTCCATCAAACTCACCAAATACCTCATTCCAGAAAATAAGGTCTTTCACATCCTAGACCTGTTTCAGAAGTCAGGAATGAAGTGGCACATCAGGGCTCAATTCAGGCACAGACACAAAGGACTCTCATGCCCTTTGAGATGCACTGCAGTGTCCAAAGATAACCAGACAGATTTGGCAGATGCAGCATTGAACCTACAGCAGACCTACGTGTTTTGGGATGCCACCCTCAGGCCAGGGAGGGTAACCCCAGACATCTCAAATGCTTATGCTCAGTGGAGCTGCACTCTGGGCACCTAAGGAAATCTATATTAAAATGAGACAATTATTATAAGCACCACATCTCAGCTTTGACCACATGACAATCCTTCCTCTCCTCAGCACACATAACTGTGCTGCTCTCACCTCCTCTCTTGGAGGATATTGCACAGTTTCTCACTATAATAATCTACAGATAAGAATTTATAATTATGAGGGTGGTGAGGCACTGGCACAGGTTGCCCAGTGAAACTGTGGATGCCCAGTTCCGGGAAGTGCTCAAGGCCAGGTTGGATAGGGCTTGGAGCAACCTGAGATAGTGGAAGGTGTCCTGCCTATGGCAGGGGGTTTGAAATTAGATACGGTTGAAGGTCTCTCTCAACTCAAACCATTCTATGATTTTATGTTCTGAGGTGATGGGTTGTTATATATATATATATATATATATATATATTACCATTTCGGCTCAGATGATCTCAAACAATACTTCAGCCATTCTGACTTGGCCTGAGGCTGGATATGCAGCAGTGACCCTTTTTTCACAGACTAAAAACTGTAGGTATTTCCTTCACTTCCTTGCCTGTTTTGAAGATTTGAGCCTTCCTATTTCTCTGTTCTCCATGTCATCCTGCTCACACCTGATTTCTTTCTAAAACATTGTGCAATGTCCCCATTGAACACCTTCCCAATCTCTTCTCCATAATTTCCATTCAAACCAGAGGCTGTGCTCAGTCTAGTTGTTTGGTTTTTCCTCATGGTTCTATTCCCAAGCTTTTCTGTCAGAAACCCAGTGAAATTCTGAGCATGATGCAGTGTTCCATGTCTCTCTCACTTCATGGAACACAATTATGGCCAAAATCCACCCATGAGATGTTAATGCAGAATTAGATATGTCTTGAGGTTATCATTGTTAATAGTGGCTGAGCTTTCCCATACCAAGGTCCAACTAATCTTGAACTTGTGAAACAAAGTAATATTTGTACAAATTTGGTACTGGGCTGACACTATTTCTTACTATAATGAGAGTACAATCATCAAAGCATCCATACATATTCATAGAAAATATTCAGATCCTTTTAGAAAATAGTTTTTCTCTTTTGGCTCCCAATTTACCAGCATCATTTTCACACTTGCAGTTGACCTGTCCATCCCTTGAGCTGGACTTTATCATCTCTTAACTATCCTCATTTTGAGCCTCTGTGAGTCAATAGTCTCCAAAGATGGGCTTAGGTTTTACATTTTCACTCCTCTTTTTGTGTTTTTCTTTTTCTGTTGAGTATCTTGGCTAGAGGAAGTCTTTAGCACTATGGAGATGAGCTCGCATTTAATACTAATGTCCCTCCTCAAGCCAATTGCAAATGACTAGAGCTCTTCGATCTCCTGAGGGAGAGAATTTTCAATAATTACTTACTTCAGCCCTATTAATTCTCAAAGTAAAATACAGACTTATCTTGGACTCCAGGACTGGGGAAGCAGATCCAGAAGCTGAGCCTTGAGGAGTTAAGAAGACCAGGTTGTTCAGCCGAAATATTGTGCTTGGCCTTCCTTTTGCACTGTGGAGAATACACTCCTGGCCTGGCTCAGGCTTAATAAGCGAGGCTTTCTTTGTTAGAAATAGTCAGTAAAGCCACAGCCACCTGAGACTGGCAGCCCTGGGAAGGATTCTGCAGTGAGGGGGCCTCAGAGGAAGTGAAGGACAGCCAGTGCCCCAGGTCTGGGATCAGTCACACTCGTCCTCCAGAGCTGGATCATGCACCTTCCTTCCCCATCCATGTGCTGGCAGCAGTCCTTGCTTTGCCATTCTCATAGGGGAAATAAGAGTTCACAGTCATAAAATCACCTCTTTCAGTTGCCACTGCTGCTGGTGTAGCTGAGCAAACTTCTACCTGTGCATGGAAGGAGTGGCAGATCCTGGGAGCAGCTCAGCTCCAGGATCAGCCATGGGACGGCAGCAACTTGAGGGGTTTTTGCAGCTGTACCACGACAGAAAGGGGATGGGAGGCATCACTTGAGGTCTGGGGCATGGAGCTGAGGGCTACATAACTGTGAAATTAAGAAGAAACAATACATCAGGCCAATTATTTAATTGTAGTTTAATACGGTATGTAGTTTAATATGATGTCCTTGGATTTATGTTTGTCAACCTGTAAAGTTTAACAAATTTTCTCTTCTGACTATGCCACGTGTGGAGCTGTGCCTTTGATAATTTGTGGTTTTTAGGACCCAAGGAAAAGTACTGGAAGGCCACAGTCCACAGCTTGGAGACTGTGGTGGTGGACATTCGGAAATACCTGAGAAACAGGGGCTGAGAAGGATTATAAGGAAAAATACAAGCCAGACCTTATAAATGACTTTTCCTTGGTGTTGGTGGGAGAATTTTTGCTGTCCTGCCTGATCACAGTGCATAATCAAAGAGTGGAAAGCACTGGGATGCAGAAAAGCCCTCAGGTATCCAAAGTATTACATTAAATAAAATCAGTGCAATTTGCATTTTAAATATCTTTTTTGGAGACTCTGTGGCTTGTGAATTGCTATATTGGATTATAAAATTGACTAGATTAAATGTCTTGCATTTTGTGCCGCAGTCCAGTTTTTCAACTCACTGATTGTGGGGGGCTTCTTCTCTCCCTTCTTTCATTCCACATGCAAAAAACACAAACAAACAAACAAACAAAAAACCCCAGTCATGGAGTCTAATTTTTAGTATCTTCAAATGAGTCTTTTTTTCAAACATGAGCTCCTTTTTCATAGCCAAGGAAAAACATTCATACAAAAGCATGCATCTCAGCCCTGTTTCCATCCATTTTCAAATGATTACAAGTGTCACTTGTAGCACTTTTTAATTGAAGTGTAATGGGGCATCACTAGATTCTGTAACCTTGCAGTTTGGCCTTTATCCCCTTATCCTTTCACTTAAATGTCAAATTCAGCAGGAGCTAGGACTCTTTCTATTAAAACCAAATTAGACCCATTGATGGGGGAGAATAATCTTCGGTGCCCATTAAAAATGAGCAGTGCTCAGTGAGGTCATGGTGCATTTTTCTCCCTGATACCATCCTCAGTGGCTGTGTGCTTGTGAGACTCACCTGTCCTGCAGAACCAGTGTCCAACAGTGAAAGCAACCCTGTTTCAACACTTGACTCTGCTAATACCCAGTGTGAAATCTATATTGATGTTTAACAATCCAAAAGATTACCTTCCAGCTGGTCTGATTCTTTCTTTTTTCTTTCAAAAAGCTTCATTTCATCCAGTAAAATTTACTGTGAAGTGTGGAACTATTTATGCCCTAATCAGCATATTCACATCTTGGGACTGACCATAGCACCATTGCTTTCACAAACCTCAGTGTACCTGTAGATTGGTTAAACTTGCTTTTGCAGAGCCATTAAGTGCTTTGCAATAATTCCAGAAATCATTTGAATTTACCTCAGTTCTTACAGCTTAATTGTGCAGGTAGGGTTGACATTATACACCCAAAAATTTGGAGGGAAGGTAATCACAGAATCATAGAAGGGCTTGGGTTGGAATGGACTTTAAAGATAATCCAGTTCCAACTCCCTGCCATGGGCAGGGACCCCTTCCACTATCCCAGGCTGCTCAGAGCCCCATCCAGCCTGGTTTTGAACACTTCCAGGGATGGGGCATACACAGCTTCTCTGGGCAACCTGTGCCAGGGCCTCACCACCCTCACAGCGAAGAAGTTTTTTCCTAATATCCAATTTAAACCTGCTCTCTTTCAGCTTGAAGCCATTTTCCCTTGTCCTGGCTCTCCAGACCCTCATAAATAGTCTCTCTCCTTCTTTCTTGTCACTTCCTTTAGGTCCTAGAAGGCCATAATTAGGTCACCCCAAATCCTCTCTTCTCCAGGCTGAACAATCCCAATTCTCCAAGCCTTTCCTTATGGGAGAGGTGCTCCATCCCTCTGACCATCCTGGTGTCCCACCTCTGGACTCGCCCCAGTGTCCTCCCTGTGTGGGGACCCCAATGGTGGATACAATTATCAGGTACTCCACAGAAGGAGTGTCTCTGGACTTAACCACTAACAAGTCAACTCCAAAGGAACTAAAGCTATTCAGACTCACTTTGCAATGCCCACAAAATGTGAACAAGGAGAAGAGAATGGAAACAGAAAACAACACTTGTAAGTTTGCTAGACAAATATTTTCCCTTACAGGTGGCTTAATACTTGGGAAAGCTCACAAATAGAATTGAGCAGGGAACAAAGTAGATTAACTTCCACAAGGAAGTTCAGTTGTTGAGTTGTTGTTCTGGTTAGGAAAAAAAAGGCTAAACTTTTTTTTTTTTCTATATAAAATCCATGTAGAATTTGTTTAAATTCATCCCTATGTGTTTACTATCTGGATTTATGCTACACATGATTTAAAAATAAAATAAATAGATGGGAAATTTAAAGTATTTTTACACTATTTTACCCCTAAAATACCAAAAGAGATAGTTTTAAGGGTATTTTAGATGCTTCCCTTTATACAGAATGGACACAACACTTGTTTTCACTGAAATTTAATTTCTTAGCCAGAAATGATAATTCAAAAATCTTCCAAGCCTTACAGATCTCAGTATCTGTGTGGATTCAGAGCAGTAGATAGGTGAATACAAAATCAACCACAGTCAGTTCTCACCTCTTCCTGTTCATTTCCACTGGTCTTTTTCACCCACTCCCACAATGCCTGGAATGAGGTCTTTCAGCTCTGTGTTACCCTGGATTTTTTCCTGAAATGTAATCCTGAACAGATTCACTTGCTGAGCTTGTGCCCCTTCCTCACTACATCTGCTGGGAGCAGAGACTGGAGGCTCCCCAGAGCTTGGGAATGGGTTCCAGCTCTTGCTGGCAACACGGAATAACATTAACAAGGCCTGTGTTAAGCTGCTATGACCTGACACAAACCCTGCATCTCAGCCTGACTATGCTCCCATTTGCGGGGCTTTTTCATGCCTCTGTTAATGCACTACTGGGCATATCAGTGTCTGTTTGAGGAGCTTCCCTACCCTGGTGGACACACTGTGATTTGACTGTCAAAGTCTTTATTTCTATAGCATTTCTTCAGAGCTGGCTGCATGATCATATGGATCAGAGAGTGGCAGAAGAAGACCACGATCTCAGAGAAGAGGCATTGGTTCAGGTCAAACCCACTCCCTGTCGTTGCACTTTGAGTTTCCTGTGGACTCTCAGCAGCAGTGTCTGGGGTCACAAGGATCTGGGGTTACAGTAAACACCTGATGTGGTTCTTCATTGTGTTTCTTAATAAAATCTTCACATTCAGCTCAGCTGGCCTTAACTTTGCCTAACCCGTTTTGCCTATTTCTGATGGTGTTGTCTGGAACTTCACAAAGCAAAGGAAGAGCTGTGACATTCCAACTCCTCCCTGCTGTCCCCTCAGTCATAGGCTGGCACTGTACAGAGTGCACAGGAGTGGAGAAAGGGGGCAGGAAATTCATGGTTTGAGCTCCTATGGCTCCAGCAGGATGCACAGCCAAAATGCAGATGCCTGTGCAGGAAAGGAATTCTACCAAAGACACAAAAAAAAGTAATTCACTGGCTTCACATTGACCTACAGCAGACACAAGCTGAGAAGTTCAAGAACAGTCCAGGACTGAAAATTAGCCATGATTAAACCATCCCATCTGGTGCTTTACTGGCTGCAACTAGACATGTTAGATTTGATGTTAGCCACAACCCAGTCTAATTGCAAAGAGTGCTCGTGTTTGAAGTCATCCATCTCATTTTCCACAGTGGGGGGAACTGGTTGAGAAAGAAACCAGCAGCATAAAGCAAGTGTGTTTATTCACAAGGTACCTCATGCATTGGCAAGACTGGCAGTCTGCTCCTGTTTCTTCAACAGACTCCTGTAACCTTTAATATGTCACTTGATCTCACTCAAAGCCCTTTAAAGTTGCTTTAAAATGACTGAAAACTGAGATTGGAGCTCAAAGGTATAGAGACATCAAGTATTAATTTGCTTTTTACCATGGTCATTGGGGGAAGATGGACATATTCATCACTAACTTCAGGATGTGAATTAAAAAGGAAAAAGAAGATGGAGATATGGAAAAGGAGGAAAAAAGATCAGTCCATCCTTTAATCTGCTCACCAGCTGATGGTCTGCAGCTGATCTTGGAATAAAATATTATGCCAATGCCACCCCATTTCAGCCACTGCCTTGCAAAAGCCCAGATTCTCTTTTGAATAGAGTCTACATTGAAATTTTTATAACCTGTGTCAAACAGCCCAGATCAGTTATGTTAGCAGAGTGCTGTCATGGAGAACCACTCTGTGAGCCTGAGCAGGAGGCTGAACTGCAGCCACAACAGCTTTGGAAGTAAGAAGAAACCTCCCATTCTTGACTGTCTCATGACATGAAAAGGAGTCTGGATGCATGAATTGGGATGAAGGATCTGTGCTATTTTCAAGACTTGAATCATGGAATAATTAGGGTTGGAAGAGACCTCAAAGGTCATCCGGTTCCAACTCCCCTGCCAAGGGCAGGAACACCTCCCACTAGACCAGGTTTTTCAGAGCCCCATCCAGCCTGGCAGCAAAAGCTTTGAGAGGTTAGAGGAGGTTTTAGGACCACAATATAAAAGACATATTTCTGAAACTTCATTGAAAGACGTCTTCTAGTCTTGTCTGAAACAGAAAATATTCTAATTTTCAGGGGGAAAAAATGGTTGTTTACATTGCAGCAAGAGTTTGTTTTCATGCTAAAAAGACATTTCCTTCTTCAGGATAATTTCTTCTTATGTTCAGTTATTTTAAGTATTCAACAATATTTAAGATCATTGAGACAAGATCCATTTAAGTCCTAAACAAGGTCTTTACTCTGTAGGTTGGCAGGCAGATGGGGAAATCTCCACTTAATCCCAAGGAGAAAGAGAGAGTTAAAGAATTTTTTGACTTAGAGACCTGAAGTCTGCTCCTGAATATTCTTGTTCAGTTGAGCAAGTTGCCTGTGCTACTAATTTTAATGATGCCCAAAGACCAGCAGAGGCACCTCCCGTTGCTGAGCATCCCTAACAGAGTCTGAGACTCACCTGCCCTGGCTCTGCCACCCTGAACAAGCACATCTGCACCACAGTGTCCCCCTGTGCTGCACAGCCCAGCTAGGAGAGGGGAGGTCAGGTTCTATGAAGTTGGCTGAAAAATTAAATTTTCTCAACAGTAAGCAACACAGAAGATAAACAAGAATATTACTAAGTTTGTAGCCAGTACCTGGTCATTTTGGTCTGAGAGGTAAATAGAAGTGATAAAATAAACTTTCCTAGCTTAATTCTCTTATCCAAGTTGAAAGTAACAAGAAAATACTTGTGCTCTTCTTAATGGTTTCTGAGCCTTTACTGACTCTAAGGGCATCCACACTGATTATCATAGAAACATAGAATCATGACTGTTGGAAAAGACCTTTAAGAATACCAAATCCAACTGTGGATCTGCCACCACCACCATATTCACCACTAAACCATGTCCTCAAGGGCCATTTCCACAGGTTTTCTGAACACTTCCACGGACTCCATCACTCCCCTGTTCCAGTGTTTGTCAACTCTTTCCATGAAGATTTTCTTTCCTGTTATCTAATGCAAACCTACCCTGGGGTAACAAAAGGCAATTTCTCTATCCTAGGATAAATAATCCAATCTGGCCCTAAACTCAACTACTGTAACAAAGCAGCCAAGGATACACCTTGCTTTTGGATAATTTGACTTTGTGCTGTCTCCAAGCCAGCTTTCAGTTAGATCAGGTATGTAGTAAATGTTTCATAGGGAAAACAGCCCAAGAATACACAATTTGTAATCATAGTGAGAACATCTCAAAAATTTTAGAATTGAAATTTTTTGCTTTCCTAGTTTCAACTTCATTCATGACAACTATCACCCAGAACTGCCATACTTATAATTTTTATTGAAAAAATGGGGCAATGGGAGTATGACAGTTACAGACAAAGACTAGAAAAATAAAATTTATGAGAAGAACATAAAAATATGGGATGATTTCTCAAAAATGCCTTTTCTAGGGAAAAACACAATCAATCATAATTTTCAATCTGGCTTTGCTTATATTTCCAGTTTTAATTATCAACAGACCAGAAGGCTAATCAGGGAGGAATCATACCTGCTAATGTGTGATCAGAGGAGACAGCTTGTCCTAAACATTTCTGAGTGACAGTGGTCCAGGAAATTAACAACTGTCTCTACATACAGAGAGACAAAGTCATAATTAAAAGAGGAAAGCAAATAAAATAAGAGCTTATGTTGGCCATATTTCTTCATCCAGGGCAGGTCTATTTGTGGCATTCAATTATAAGTATAAATCAGTGCTACTGCTTTGCTAAAATTACAATACAATATTTATTGCAGTGGTGTATTGGTCTTAACACTGCTCTATTCCAGCTTGCCAAGGTCATCAAAAGTGAATTCTGAAAAACCAAAGATCCCCACTCTAAAAACAACTGTTTCCCATGTTTCTTGAAGGGATAAAGTTCAATGCAGAAAGTGTGAGAGACTTTCACAGTGCTACTCTTAAATATAAGTTGAAATAACTTATCTCAGGAGGATGAAGAATAGGAAATCAAAGACTTTTGTGAGACAATGGTGACAAGAGGCTTGGCTGCTTTTCTGTTTTTTCCCTGAGAGATCATCCTTCTAGGAGCCCTTGTGACTTTGGGACAGTTTTGGGAAGGGGGAGTATAGCTAGCAGAAGGAAGAGTTCGTAGAAAACATAACAAAATCAGTCTGTAAGCACATGCTATAGGCAAATAGTTTTCTCCACAGGAGGCCAATTTAGCTCCAGAAATGTGGAGTCTATGCATGATTTATCTGCCAGAACACAGAACCTAAAACCTGGTGGGAGATAGATGACTTGTGCTTGTATGAAGGTACTCTAAAATGACAGAAGTCACAGATTATGTGAGAGGATGTTGCAGGGGCAAAATCTGCTTAGGTGTTTAAGCTCAGTCAGAATAGAAACAGTTTATTCATTTTTTATGAACACATGATTAACTGACAAATGGTGAACAGTTTGCTCAGTCAGGTTCAGTCATGTGCCAGATGATCAAAGGACTAGATACTTACAAATGTTAACTCCTACAGATTTCTAACCGTGCTGTTCCTTGCTGGCTGGGTACCAGATCCCTGCATCATCCCAGGGAGGACATTGGGCCCAGCCTGGGAAGGTTGATGATGCCACAGGGCAACTTCTGGCAGACCCAAACCAGGCCCACTCTGCTACTCCTCTCCCTTCAAGATTTCTCTACTACAACACAAATTTTCATGCTGCTCCTTTAGTTTATTTGGGATGACTCTTCATTTCAGAAATCCTTTTAGAACCCACCAGTTACTGTTTCATATGGCTGATGGTTGTCATCTCACTTAATATGATGAGTTTGGGGCACACTGCCCTCCAGTTTGTGTGTTTTATTCATGTTCCCTGTGTGTTCTCACACTCAATGCAAATAGGGATGATTATCCAGGCTGTTTGCCAAGTGGGCTGTATAAGCTCTCCCATAAAGTATGAGAGCCACATCACCTTAAACTGCATCTCTAGCCTTGAATTTTAATACTACAATTTTGATTGTTGTATTTAAAAGATGTTGAAAGATGCCACTTGCTCTCGTAGTTTCCTGCTTGGGTTCCCAGTGGTGTTTTCCCCTTGAAGTTTATTCCTTGCATATAATAAGTCTTCCTTTTTACATGTCTCTGTGTTTATACTGATAAAATTGTCTTTAAATTTAGCTGCTTATTCTATTCATTGCCTGTGGGCTGAAGCCATAAATCTCTAACAGCCATAACCAGAACATCTGGCAGCCATTTTACATTTGGTTCACAGGGAGAAATGGCAAAGGAGGCTTATGCGTTAAGCTTTCTCCTTGAAAACGTGCAGTTATTCCCTTTGTTTTGAGTAGAAAAGGAGGATATAAATGATCCTAGGTGTCTCAAGGAAATAGTACAGGGCAAACCGTATATTCCTTGCCCATGCAAATCACATTAGTGAGAGCTATGGATTAATTGGTCCAATCCCCATATAATTTTATCACATTTTCTTTGCTCCTTCCCTGCTGTATAACCTCATTAAACAGTTCTCTTTGCCATGTAGAGAGAGAGAAAAAAGTAGCTACCTACCCTCATAACTTTGGTATGCATGTACATAACGAATTTGAATACCCATTATTGTAGAAATAAATACAGATAGTGATCTCTCTATTAACACTCTCTGTACACAAAGACAAATGAAAAGACAATGTCATTAGGATCCCAAAGAGTGTAAGTATTGACTGAAGGATGGCAGCTAAATCAGAAGAAGGAGCTGTAGAAAGTTTTAACTTGCTTTTCTCAGACTTCTTTACTGTGATCAGATTTTTTTCTGCAGTACTGATGTGTATCTTTTGGCAGGCCAAGCAAGGAGTTGCAGTACCATGGGAACTATTTACAAGTGTAAAAGTGCACACAAGTGAGGATACAAGTGTATCCTCAAGTATGTTACCGATGTGCTAACACAATTTCATGGATCCCAGTGGACTGTGTTATGTTTCACACAGCTGAAGCACGGTGCAGCTGGCAGTAAAATACACAGAGATCTCCACTTGTTTAGGTAAGTTTATTAGTTTCTGGGCTCAGCTGACTCTACCTGCTGCTCACTTATTATTTCTGCAAGCATTAGTGAATTGAAAAGCTGACAGGAGGCCCTGGCCTCACTCAGAGCTCAGGCAACTTATGACAGGATGCTTCGGTGCTGTTAAGATGCCACATGCTGTTGTGCTTCCTGCACTACGTTAAAAATCATCTTGCAGATGTCTTTTTACTTCTGTAAGGCTTAGTTCAAGGCTTACCGGGGTGGGGAGTCTTGCTCTTCAGTTCTTCTCATCCCATTTCTGGATAAAGTCTGTATTGGCTACTGAGCTTGCAAGAGATAAGCAAATCCTTGGGCCGGAGGGACAATTGCCTATCATGAGGTCTTCTTTTTAATTAAGAGGGCTGAGAAGCAGTGACCTTGCTGTACTTTCTCTATACAAGTGCAGAAGTAGGATTAGTGATGCACTCTTTTGGGACATTACATTAATTTGAAGGAATCTTGCTTTGAAATGAGGACCATCCAACTTCAGCCGGTTTCAGTTTTGTGCACCCAGCAGCTCAGGACACATCACTTACCCTTTACCCAAAGGAAGAAGAGCCTTCTTCATAAGCAGGTGGGTGAACAGGTCTGTGAGATGGATGTCTTTCACTGTGGCCCCGGTGTTAGGAAGGGGGTTTGTGAAAATGGACTGCAAAGAGTATGAGGTATTCTTGTCACAACACTGGGCCAGCTGAAGAACCTGACTCCTCACAAAAAAATAAAGAATTAACACAGACACATCTGATTTAACAGGAAACCTCTTCCTTGATCTCAATTGTATGTGGTGGTTGCAAATGAAGAAGGGGTAACACTGCGTAGTAGTAGGTCTATTCTATAAAAATATGGCAAAAACAACATGTTCAACCTAATTTTTTAAGAGTTAGTGGTAAGTATGCTAAGTCACAGATGAGATACACAGCCCATCCTTAGGACTGACAGTGTGAGTGGCATGTGTGCAGTCAGGGAATGGGATGTACACTTCTGACTGCACCCTGATCCGATCCCAGGAGTCCCAGACTCGGTTTGGAGCCAGGCTGCTCAGACCAAGGCTGGGGAGAAGCTCATGCACAAAATCCACTTCCCAGGCCGAGGCAGTTTGTGTCACACTGTCTGGGAATATGTCCTGTGTGATTGTGGAGTGAGACCTTAACTGCCCTTTGAAAACATCCCTCCTGATGGCTGATATCAGTAATTTATTCTGCGTTATCCAGCCACTGCTTATAGCTGAATCCCATCGCCCTGAGTGAGTGCTCTAGTGAAAAGCAGTGGTGGTAAAATATCTTGAGTAAAGCTTTTGACATGTGATTGCAAAGCATTTTCTGTGATTGAGAAAAATACAGGCTGGATGAATGGGCTTAAATGGGCTGGATATTAGTTGGATTACCAGGCTTAAAGGGCAGTAATGAATAGTTCAGCATCCAGCTGGCAACCAGTAAGTGGAGTACAATAGAGACTGATTCTGGGACAATATTATTCCACATCTTTATCACTGGCCTGAATGATCAGACAGAATGCATCTTCAGCAAATTTGCAGGTGAAGATGCAGTGTGTGGAAATATGTCAAATGACAGGAAAACTTCAAGTTACAAGGAACTTGATAAACTTGAGCCTGGGGACAACAGAAATCTCATGATGTTCAGAAATGAAACAACACAAAATTCTGCACATGGGTCTTTCAAACTGCATAATTGGCTGCAACAGCAGTAAACTTCTCTTGCTTGTTTACAGGAAATTCACACCTGCAATGCTGCAATCTGCTTTGGGTCTCCTATTCAAGACATGGTTGGAAAACCACTTGCAGAGTGCTAACAAAGTTGTCAGGGACTTAGAGGATACAACCATCAAGAAGACAGGGGAGTTGAGTTTGTTTAACCTGGAAAAAGGAATCCAAAGAAGAATCTAATTGCAGACCACTTGAAGGATTTTAAAAGGGATGGAGCCAAACTCAGCTCAGTAATAGTGGCTGGTGGTAAAACATTCAGCAACACCCATGAACTGCAGCTTGGGAGGTTGAGGCAGGTTAGTAGGAAACCCATTTTCACCAGGTGGGTGGTGCAGGCCTGGAATAGCTTGCTGAGAGAGGCTTTTGAATCTCCAGTCTCTGAGTTTCTCAAAATCCAACAAAACAATGTATGGTTGACATGATTTGTAGTCAGCAACAGCTCTGCTTGAGGTTGGATGTTGAATTAATCTCTCTGGAGGTCTGTTCCAGCCAAGGTTTCTAAGATTTGTTCTCCAAAAGTGCATTGACCACACAGATATGACAAATGCTAACCAAGAACACGTCATTTTCCCACCTCTCTCTAGTGGCTGTGTTAGGTAATGTTGGCAGTTTCATTTTGCAGTCTGTATGCCACAAAAGTCCTTCATACAACGGAATCATAGGAAAAACTACTGTATCTGAAGGGATATCTGGAGGTCTAGACCAAACTCCCCCTCAAAATGCTGTCTTCAAAGTAAGGTCAGATTGCTCAAGGTTATTCAGATTTTGAAAATTTCCGATCTTATAATCATAGAATCATAGAGTTATTTAGATTAGAAAAGAGCTCTAAGAACAAGTCCAAGTGTTAACGCAGCACCACCGTGTTCATCACTAAACCCTATGCCCAAGTGATACATCCACACACCTGAACATTTCCAGGGTTGGTGGTTCCACCACTTGCCTGGGTAGGCTATTCCAATGTCTGACCAAACTTTCAGTGACATTTTTCCTAATATCCAATTTAAATCTCCCCCGGCACAACTTGAGGCCATTTCTTGTCAAGCTGTTCCAGTGTTTAACACTTTCATTATGAACAACATATTGAAATATCTCTTGCTGTAACTTCTTCCTGCTGTTCTGACTCTCTGTCTCTGGAAAGAGCCTGTTTCTCCTGTCAGTCACTCATTAGGACATGGAAGAATTCAGTGAATCACCCCTTAACCTTCTATTTCCTGACTGAATAAACCAAACACCTTCAGCCTTTCCCAATGAGTTGGGTGCTCCAGATCCAGTTCCACACCATCACTACAACAGCACTCTGCTGATTTCTGTTCTGTTTGCTTTCCCCCAGGACCTTTCTTGCAAAGCTTCTTTCTAGCCAGTTTTTGAGTAGCAGCCCTGTGCTACAGGTGATCAGTTATTTCCCCAATTTGTTGCAATTTGCTGTAATACACAAATTTGCCGAATTCATCCAGTTTATCTGCAATTTTTCTGCTCAACCATCCAGCCACGCCCCATTGTTATGGCTGTAAAGACACCGTGGAAGACTGTGAAATGACTTGCTAAAGACAAGGAGAAAAAACCATTCACTTCTGTTCCCTTGTTCTCAGAGCCCATCTTCTCCTCACAGAAAGCAATCAGGTCAGTACAGCAAGACTTAACCCTGGTAAATCCAATCAAGCTGTTCCCAGTCATCTTCATGTCCTTCATCCACATGGAAATGGCTTCCTTGGAGACTTCCTCCAGCAACTTCCCTGGCAAGACATGATTGACAGTCTGTTCCCCCTTGATTTTCTTTAGGTGGGAGGAATTATTACCCCTTTTGGTTTTTTTCTTTTAACCAGTCCACAGGAAACCCCTGATGGCCACAACCTTCAAAAGGTGATAGAAAGTGGCCTCAGAATGAAGCTGGCCAACTCCCACAGCACCATACAAAACATGTACTATGGAATTCAATCTATAATTACATTTTTGAGCGCTCAGAAACTTCTTTCCCCTTAGCTAGAGCTTGTATAGAATTAAGTCAGCAGATTCAGAGCAGGGAAGCTTCCCCCCCTCCCTTTCCTTATCACAATTCTTGAAGTATTATTTTCTCACTATTATTAAGAAATAAGGGAGGGTGTAATGGCTAAAAATAAAACCAAAAGGGTTTAATTTAAAAAAAATTAACTGAATTCTAGAAATACATTGGAAAATGCAAAGTAAGAGAAACTTTGGAGAGAGAAAGAATAAAGTCCTCCTGGAAAATTTTCAGAAGCCAAACTGAAAGTGAGCAGCAAAATAAACCCATGTAAAACCAAAGCTTTCTGATATCTTCCAGCCTGCAGCATGTCTCTCCTCATCAGAGTAAGAGAAGAACAGATGAGCTGCCCCTGTTGTTGCTTTTGCATAGCTGCAAATGGTGCAACAGGCAAGTGTTCCTAAGTCTCCATGCTGCACAGAACTCAGATTAAAACCAGATTTTTTTATTTTCACATCTTTTATTTTCTCTTCTTCTAACCATTCCTGTTTTATTTCCCCCCCTTTTCTGTGAAATTTGTTGATTTTCTTTTTCCTTAAATTCTTTTTTCCCTGTGCTTCCATTCATTATATTTATTTTTAATAGCTTTCCTGGCATGCTCTTTGGTTATTCTGTGGTACTCAGAATATTCTGGTTACAGGGATATCTGTTCTGTGGTATCTCTGGCACAGCATTCCACGTGCTGGTTTGTCTTCTATTTTACAGTCTGTAGCGGGTTGAATTTGGCTCCCTGTACGGGCCACCAATTCGTGCAGCAGTTTAAGGGTTAACTGTGGGCAGTAGCCTCCCCCCCCCGATGTCCTTGCAGTGAGATAAACTGGTAGGAGGCAAAGCAAAGCAGGCACACAACTTGAAAGAAAAAAGGAAAAAAGTTTAATCAACACCCAGATGGTCAAGAACAGGACAAACTCGCAGAGCTTACCCCCCCCCCCGTTTTTCCCTTTCCCCAAAATCAGGATCACAGTCCTAGGAAAGGGGGAAACAGGGGTCTCCCCTTTCTTACGTGGGTTTCCAAACTGCCACTTTTCGCAGATTTGCTTACAATTAAACATTCTCTGCTACAGTGTAACACATCTCTTTTCATGAGCCCTCACAGCCCTTGTGACTGCTAATACAACAGGCTTTTACATGGGTTTTTTAAGGATGAAACATTTTCCCTTTTGGCTTGAACGTAAGGGTTTCCTCTGCCACCAGGTCTTGAAAGCCTTCCCCTGCTTTCATATATATCCTGGCATTCGGCACTCTTCCCCCTCTTTACAAGCCATTTGATGAAAATGCCCATTCCCCCCATTTAACATGAACTGAAGAGACGTAACAGTTTGTAATATTAATAGTTCATCCCACAGCAAGGCAGGGAAATGTTTAAGCTTTCCCGCGCGAGTCACACACCCACAGCGCTGCCGCAGCAGCTCCGTCTCACGTGACTCCGCCTTCTCCTTCTCCCTGGCTCTGAAGCCGCCATGTCCAGGGTGTTTCCTCTCCCCTTCTTGCCGCGCTGCACCGTGTGAAGAGAGGGTGTCTCTCCTGTTCGCCGCGAAGTTTACTGGCTGTTCGAAGACTCCATCTCGGACGACCTCTGCCCTTGGAGCCAGCAGCCACCCCACAGCTCAGGAGAACAGCTCCCCTCTTATAAATCTGAGTCCGTGCTGCAGCACAAATCCCCAGGGGGCAGAAGGCAGGAGCCCTGTCCCCAGCCGCGCAGGCCGGGGGAAGGGGGGGCCACCCCTCCGTCTCTGCCGTCCCCGCACCGAGCCGGAACGGAAGGCCGGGGGCCCCCGAACTTTGTCCCCCTCCTCACCGGGAGAAGGAGGGGAGGAGGCAGGAGGCAGGGGTGCCCCATCCCCGGGCCCACAGGCTCCAGGAACGGGGCCGACCCCTCTCCATTTCACTCCCGGCCCTCCACCCACCTGGGCCCGGAAAACTGCAGCTCCCCCAAAACTCCCGCCCTCCGTGGGGCTTAAATATGTAAAATTTCGAGAAGCGCATTGGCTTAGAGGGCTGTCTGTCAAGTTTTGACTAACCCACGACACAGTCTCCAGACATACAGACTCATGGGGCACTAATGCAGATAAATTTTATTGCATGCCTGGAGCTCCACAGTGTTAATGTAACACACACACACACACAAAATAATAATAATAGTGCACCATAATGGTTAAGAAAAAGTATTTCTATTACAAGGGAAAGTTATCGAGACAGTGTCCTAAGGCAACTTGCAAATTCATCAGTTGGAAGACTCTGCAGTTAGCTAGCCAATCTTCAGGTCTGATAGTCTGAACCAGTGAAACAGCTCTGATTATTTCTGCACACTCTCTTTTCCTGGTTGTTCACAGAGCAGAAAATTTGGTTGGGTCCTTGTTATCCTGTCTCAGTTCCTGCCCACCTTCCAAAAAAACTCTATTTTTGTTTCCCACTTATTCACTCTGAATGGTACCATGAGACCAGTGTTTGTCAGAGCCAGAAGCCGGTTTATCAATCCCCCTTCTGTCTCCAGAGCTAAATCCCCTCCAGGATCAAGTCTGAAGTTCATTCCTCACTCTCCAGCATGTGCTCACAGCCATGAGCTGCAGCAATCCTTGCTCCCTGGCTCAGAGGGAGTTGCTGTCCTGCTCCCTGAGCACTGCCAGGATTTATGTGGATGATCTCTCTTAATGCCTGCTGTCCCATTTTAATGCCAGCCTCAGAGATGGAGACCCAGGGTTTGAGAAACGTCCCTGTCACTGTGTCAATATCCTCCTTTTTGAGATTCTCTTTCGGTTCCTGCTCTTACACATCAAACTTCAGGCATGGACAGTTTATGCCAGACCTGCCAGGGCTTTTTCATTCAACGCAGCACAAGTACATCAGGGCTGCTCTTGATATCAGCAGCATGTTAAGTTTTCAGACACCTTCAGCTTGGTCTGTCATGCTAAGTATGCCAATAAACACCTAGGAGCCAGCTTTAATGCTTCCCCACCTTCTAAGGTCTCCTCTGTATAAAACTGCAAAAAACAAGGCAACTGCTCAGCTCTGCCTCATTTCCATGACTAAAAGGTTTTTGTTTTGGAGGAAATGCACAATTTCTTCTCTCATACTGGGTTATAGATACTTGCAGAGAAGGGAACCAGGCAGCACCTGGCTCATAAGAGAGTTGGGGCACCTGAACCAAGGTGGTGCTAATGTCCTCTGCATGTCACGTTACCTGACTCAGCAGGGAGATTCAGTCAACACTTGAGCTGTGCGTGCAAAAATTTGTCCCGGATGCTCAGGTGCAGGATGGATAAACACGGCTTGGCTGGGCAGCCATCCACAAAGCTGCATATCCATCACAGCTCTGCTGCTCCCCTTGATTGCTCCAGAGACATGAAAAGCACCAGGCTGCAGAAAGCCTCAGCTGTTCCTTCATCAGAGCACCAGTCCCAGCCCCTGTCCCTCCCAGTTCCCCGATGGCTGTTAAAAAACCTTACTGCAGCCTTTCCTCCAACCTCCTCCCATAGCACAAAAAGCCCATGGGACATCCAGGGAGAACTAAAACTCAGATACCTCCTTCCTGTGCCCAGATCCCTGAGGATCTAAATCACTGCATGTGCTCTGAGCTTCCCCACCACTCAAAGACTGTGGCAGGAGGAACCTCCCCTCCCTAGTTCTCAGAGGAGCCAGTTCCAGACGATGGAGATGCAGGAACCTCTTGCATTAGCAGTGCTAATGCCAGGTGCTAACACAGGGCAAGAACTGGAATTGGCAAACCTTCGTAGAAAAGGGGTTTTCCTGCCACTGTTTTCCTGCCACATTTCCTGTCAATGTGTTGAATACCAGCTTTCCAAAGAAACAAATTACATTGCTGAATGCTGATAACTGTTCACTCCAGGAGGAAACATTTGTTTAATAAACTAAGGTTCTTTCTTTGTTGCAAGAGAGATACAGTTGTTCTCAGCCTCCTCTGATTCCTCAGAGAATCGCAGGAGGTTGTTTTCATTTTCTGGTGATGCTGATTTCAGGTGATGCTGATTGTTTTTCATCTTCCCAGAAATATGTCTGCTAAGTTCTGTCATCCCCTTGATGTGCAGCTTCTTGGCATCACTGCTCAGCAGCATGGTTTAATGAGAGGGGAGACCTGGAGTTACCCACCGACACATGATCTCATTCCTTCTCCATCTTCTTTTTAGATTGAATGAACTTCTGTTATGCCGGATATTAAATTGCTCTGAATTTTACACTAGGCCAATTCTATTATTCTGTCTTGCAATTTTTTCAAAAAACAGTTGGCCACTCTAAAAAGGTCTTACACTGTTTGCATGGCATATAGGTTATACACTGTGCACAATGAATTTAGTGCACGAATATCCAATCAGGTCAGCAGAAACCAGTAACTGGGAGTTGGAATATATATAACAAAACAGCCAGGACTGCCAGTGTCATTAAAGAAAACCCTGGTGCCAGGACAGGGACCACAGCCAAGGGTGACAGTGCAGCCAAGGAAATGTCCCTGGACCATGAAATGGTGATGGAGTCACAGATACCAGTCACAGATACCAGCCCTTTGGTGTTTCTTCACCCACACTAGGAGTGTCCTTCCCCTATGGAAAAGTTGTAGGTCAGGTGTAAGAATGGCTCTGCTGGGACATGAAACAAGCAAGGAGAGTTGTGGGGTTTGGGTTCTGAAGCTGTGACATTCCATAGTTCTGCTCACCCACAGAAGTTCTCTCTCACCAGCGAGCATCCTGCCACTCAGAGCCACATGAAAGACACTAGGACAGTGTGAAGGGCTCCGAGGAGCACGGATCAATAGATCAATGCACAGCAGCAGGAGCAGCAGGGTGGAAGAACTGGCTGCTCTCACCCGCAGTACAGACGATGCTTTGCTGCCTCCTCGGCAGCTGCCCAAAGCAAAGGAAGGTTCTGCTCCCCATCTAAACTGTCTCAGACCTCACTAAACCTTTGCCGCACCCTAAACCCACCCTGAGCTTGCTGGTGCCCCTCAGCTCTGTACTCTTGTCCTTTCCCAAAGTTGCAGCAAGCCCTTCCTCTCCTCCTGAACCAAGCCTGCTGCCACAGCAGAAGTGAGTTCTGTCATCCTTTGGATATCATCCTAAGGCAGTTTATCTCGTTCCTGCCTGCAGTGCTGAAAAGCCTTGAAATGGCTCCTCTCCAAAATGAAGCTAAAAGGGTATTTTCCTCTGCTGAGGAACAGAGACAAAGATTACTGAATGGTCCCTGCAATTTGTGTGGGCTTTGGGGGGTGGCTGCTTGCAGGGAGCACCTTTGCCACAGCCTCTTGTGTATGTAGCCCCAAATTCAGGCAGTTTGACAGACTGGGCACCCCCAAAATCAAATCCCACAGATTAAAGCATTTTGTAGGTGACACAAGGCAGTACTTGAGTGGAGAGTCAAATGCTTTTGCTTCTTCAATCAATTCTCTTTCCACTACATTGCACTGGATCTTATATAACAACTATTTAAGTAGATAAAATCCACCCAAAATGTTAAGTTGAAGGAACAGAAAGATATTCTTCGTGACAGATTAAATATTTTCTCAAACTTTAAAAAATGAATCTGAAGTACATTGTAAAAATATTTTTAAGTAATTCTGAAAATGTCAAAACTACTCTTTCAACAATTTCTGCTTGTTTTTATCTGGGTTTTTAAATGAAATTTCACTAGATTTTGTAAAAAACCAAAACAGTAAAGTCAGCATTCTTACCAGTCTTGCTTACCTTAGAGTTCTTCCACCTGCTCTAATATTTGATCGAGACAAAATGTGTTATCTGCTGATTTCAATGGGGACTCTGTTATTAAGCTCACTGGAGCCAGTTTTTGAGGCCAAAAATTAACAATGCATACAAATTCACCTAATATTTAAAGAATTACTTCATGGTGCTAAAAAATACTGAAGCAAAGCCATCACATTCCTGCTGTGTGACAGCCCAGTCTTGCAAGAAGGGCTGCTCCAAGTGACACTGTACATGAGGGCTTGCAAATTATCACCTGACAAAGTAATCAGGTTGGAAAATTGCTGCTACTGTAATTGAGCTGTTCGGTTGCAACTATT
Organism: Monarcha castaneiventris obscurior; assembly: GCA_026261815.1. Taxonomy (NCBI): domain Eukaryota; kingdom Metazoa; phylum Chordata; class Aves; order Passeriformes; family Monarchidae; genus Monarcha; species Monarcha castaneiventris. The sequence continues at coordinate 31,477,449 of JAMPIT010000624.1, read as the reverse complement.
GTTGGACTTACCTCCTCCCCCTGGCACAGGAGGGAGAGGAGCAGTCAGATCCTTGTACTTGAAATGCTCCTAGCATGAAAAGCTGCAATGCTGCTGCTTTGTTTTCCAGAAATTAAAGCTGATCTTCAGGGAAAAGGTGGCACTTAAAGGTGCATGGAAATTTATCTATGGATCCAGAGGAAACTGTCAGACTGAATATGTCTGAAGCAACCAGTATTGGCACTGATGTTTCATTGGCTTCCAGCTTTCCTTGCCTATTTATAATTTCTAAACCTAGGCATAAAAGAATCTAGAAAGAGCAACTTGGTGGGAATTTTTATTTGGCAGCACCCTCCTCTGGCAGTTGCTTAACCTTCTCTGGCTGTAAGGATCAAAGCAAATGAGAACCACAAACACACTGAATTTGATGGTCTACTTTGAAAAGTCAACCAGGTCAGTGAATTGATCATCACATTGCACACATCAAAGCATTACAGGGGTAGCCACTAGCTAAAACTATTTTGCAGTTCTTCCTTGAAAAGCAGCTTGATGGTCTAAGTATATCAGGACAACAAGCTTGTCTCCCCTGGCTCTGCAACACAAGCATAACCTCAGCCTTTCAGAGTACATGAAGGCCTATGCATGCAGTTAATTATAAATAGTGTTGAAATGGAAGCTTAAAAATGGAAGGTCATGTTCCCTCCATCTGAACATTAAATCCCTTCAAGATCAGGCTGCCCTAGATAGAAGTGGCTGCGTTCAGCTGTGTGGTATCTGTATTACAAAATGTTCTTTGAAATGATCAGGTGGTGAAGGGAGTTTGACTTGTACTTTGCCAGAGAGCCAAAGCAAAGAGGAAGGGTTAGGTACACAGCTTCTGCTAAGTGCTCAGCCAACAACACAACCGTGTTTGTCAGAGCTGCCTGGCCTCAGGGGTGTCTAACAGAGAGCTGGCTTTATCCCTCTGGAGAAGGCCTTCCAGGGAAGGGCAAAGCTCATGAATCATGGAGTATAATGCCTGTAGCCATTCAAATGCACTCGTTGGACTTGCTGGTATGCCAGGGAACACTGGTAGGATTTACCACATCCACCCCACTTTAAACTAATATTCAGTCACAAATGTAAAGCATCAAGAGTCTGAAGCCTTTGCTGGTTTTCAGTCATTGCAAATTGACACTGGCCAGAATCCTTTGATTTTCCCCAAAGGTCAACAACCAGCAGAAAGCCATGCCAACCCTGACTCCAGACCATCCTTGGAGAAGCCCTGGCTCTGCTCCCCTCTGCAAGGGTAATCAATCATTGCAATGGTCTGCCTGAGGGAGTTTTGGAGTCACCATCCCTGGAAGTGTTCAAGAAATGACTGAACATTACATTTAGTGCTATGGTTTATCTGACAAGGGGATGTTCAGTCAAAGAACTCAATGATCTTGTAAGTCTTTTCCAACCTAACCAATTCTATGATTTGCTTTCTGCCCATGTTAACCTGGTCAGTGTTAGCTGTTTTTCACACTATTAACCTGCTAAACACAAATCCTGTGAACCAATCCCAGCAATGTTTGTGCAAATAACTCCTCTTCTGGCCTGATTATGCCACAGCAACCAACTCCCAGAGGGCTGTTGCCTCTCACTAGAAGCTCTTTGCACCAGCGTTACCTGGAGCCTCTGAGTTGCTGGGGGGTCTGAGGTCTGCCCAAGGTCCACCTACACCTCCCATGTGAAACAACACCAGCCACAGAGACTGGTGGTGCTGCCTGGCAGCAGCTGTGTAGCACAGACACTCTGTGTGCTTGTGAGAACAAACGTCTTCCTGAGACTGAGCCCAGTTCAACCCAGTTCTCCCCACTCTTCCTCGCTCCAGAAAAGTACCCTCAATTTTCTCTTGGGTGAGCTGGATAAAGAAGCTGCTGCTCTTGCTTCTTGTGGAAAAGGGAGATAGGTCTTGGCATGACTACCTGAAATTGCACCCAAATACTTTGCCTGGGGCTAAATAATACTCTTTTGTTTAAATTTGGTTTTTGGTTTCAATGAAAACTAAAAATGTGTCATTCCTCCTAAGTTTAGTCTTTGCATGGTGTTTTTAAACCTTAGATTGATTTGTGCATGCTGTACATATGTAGGATTACTTGGGAACTCTTAGAGACTGTTTTGACCTTCGGCTGCAACACCAGACCATCTCGTATCTCTCCTTCTACTTTTAAAAACACAAGCGTAGCCCTTCCCAAAGAAGCCTGTGTTTTTGGAAGCATGCAAATCCAAAGAAATGATGCAAATTTTCAATTCAGATTATGCACGTACATGGGAATCAGTAGGATCAGATACCTTGGCAAGGAAAAATAGTGCTGATACCTTTTGCAAACCCATTTTTGCAACTTCTGCTCATATTTGACAGAAATTTTTGCAACTCCTGCCTTCCAGTCTGATCAGAGGGGCAAGAAAACTTTAAAGGATTTTACTGACTGGTCCCCCAAGGCCTTGGATGAGCATCAGTTCTACTTGGGCAAGCACATCTTGCAGAGTCAGAGCTCTGCTTTTGGACCTCATTGACTGTTTAGCTTTACTCTCTCCAGTTTTGCTCTTGGCCAAAATTGTAGCATACACTTGTCATCAAAAATTCCAGCACCATATTTATCTGATAAGAATTCAAACAATAAAGAAGATGCCATGAAATTAATCTAGCACTCTGGCAAAAATCAGAGTGGTGGGAATTGACAAAGTACAAGCTTAATCCATCCCTCTTTGAGTCTCACTGCCATTTCAAGGCCTACCTGGGGTTGTTATATGGGATGGCTTTTAGGCTGGGTGAAGTTTATGAGAAAAGATTGATACATATCTATTGATTGTATCTAAACAAAGACAACTACAGTACACTCATCCAATTCTTTCCAATGGCACATGGATTTTATGACAATATCCATTAACTGATATAATCAGTTTTTTTAAATCAAGATAACGCTAGGTCCTTAGTTAAAGGTTGGTATTTCCTGGATTTTGCTGTCAGAGGCCTGATTTTTGAAAAATCCCTTGGGTAAAAATTCTCAAGTGAGACAGGATGGTTAAAACCAAACCCATCCCCAAAGAAATCAACATAACAGAAGAAAATCTAGTTAATTTTTTTTTTTTGTCAGCTCCTAAATTGCCTGTGTTCATTCCGTTTCCTACCCTGTCTCCCATCAGAGACTGAGCTTGCACTCAATGGCATCATGAGGCTGGAGGTAATTCCAGGATTCTCGAGGTGTCTTCTTCTCAGTCCTTCAGTGCCATCCAGCCTGAAGATGTTTGTGTCATCAGAGGCCTGGAAGAATGAGAAGATGCCTACAATTTCCTGTGCCCAAAGATTGGTGACTGAAAATGACAGTGGTAATGATATCTTGGTAATCAGAGCTGAGAATGAGTCACCTGCTGGTTTTAAATGGGACAAAGAAAGCCAATTGTATTTCAATTGTGCAGGCACTGGAAATTGCACTGGAGTAAATCAGTGTAAAAGATTAATCTAGTTTTTTGTGGTCTGTTGATACTTCTAGAAAGTAGAAGCTCAAGAACAACCAAAACTTCAGTTGAACTGAAAAAAAATCCTTCAGATAATTTTTACTGAATTTCAAGGAAAAATCCAGAAATAAATATATTTTGGATCCTACAATTATTTCAGTTTTGGACATTTCTCCAATGCTAAATCCAAAGAAATCTGAAAATTGATATAATCCCAGATCAATAATTTTTGGCCATTGCTATTAAAGAAAGGTGACTATTTTCCAATTACATTATTACTGTTGTTTTAGGAACTGCGATTTTGGAAAACTTTATGCAATATCATGAAATCTGATTTTTTGGAGGAAAAGAGGAAAGATGAATCTGAAACCTTTTTATACAGTTTCACATCTGGAACATATGTGATATATTAAGATTCCCAGTGACTCAGGTTACAAATACTTCTTCTGTTGTAATCACTTGAATTTAATAGTAAGGCTGTGTCTCAAATATAACAGTTTTTTATAAAATAGCACTTTGGCTCAAGGGAAGCTGTCTTCAATTTATGTGTTTCTGGAGGCAGAAGTTATTAAATTCTGTTTTCCATAAAGTCAAAGTACTCAAAATATTGAGGCAGCACACAGAAAACAGCTTTGTACAGGCAGTGCTCTGAGGAGACGGTGTTGCAGAACCCATTCTGTGCCCTAATCACAAAAGGACAAGACAAAAACAGCCTCAGCTCCTAAAAGTAATAGCTCGTGCTCTTTAGTTCTCAGAGCCCTGATTCAGCGACTGCTACAGCAGCAAAAATAGCAGCTCTCATACACATATTGTAAGTGCAGGTTAGGAATTGCAGTTGAAATTATTTCAGGAAGACATTTGTAATGCAAAAATGTCTGTCTAACCTATCCCATTATCTCTGGGATTGCAGAGGTTTTACTGATACTTCAAAAATATTTCATGAGAATATTCTACAGAAACACTAAAAACGCTTGATAATTCTTGTAGGGCTCTGAGAAGCAAACTCTTCCCCCATCCAGGGCTGAAAAGGTGTTACTGTCTCGTGGATGATCGGAATAGCTGGAACAGAATTTTAGCACAAATGAAATGTGCTATCAGCATTGTAATTCATGCTTAAAAGGAGCTCTCAGATGTCTCAGTATTTTATAAGCAAGCCTCGTTGATGATCTCTGCATGGCATTGTGTCTGTTTTATGGAGTGCAGGGCAAAGCTGAATATCTGGGACCTGCCACACAAGAACTCATCTCTCTTGAGAGAGAAACCCTTGCAGACCCCCGTGTGGTAGCACGGATGTCTGTGAGAGCTCATGGCAACATCAGGCTGCACATCCAGCACCTGGACAGGGCATCAGAAGGATCCTGTCACTGCAGCAACTAAGGAGATCCTCTGGGAAGAAGAGCAGGAGGGGCTGGAAACCTCTAGAAGGGCTGTCACACTGCTAAGTTCTGCCCTCGGGCAAGCACAGCACCCACTGAAGGCAGGAGAACCTTTTAGGGACTGGTGCTTCATATTGCTGCAAAAATTAAATCCAGGCTGGCTCACCGAGTTCTGCAGGAGAATATCTTTAGAAAATTTCCTATAAATGTTTAATCATTTCATCTTGGATGGCATTTAATTAGCAATCTAATTAACTTTTTTGTATTTATCACTCACAGAGGCTCTTGGCACCTTCTGCAGCAGGGCAGGGGATCATGGTGTACACAGGGGGAATTCCTGGGGTGGGGAAGCCCAGGGGAGTGCCAAGACCCTCCAGAAGCTGGCAGCTCTCACCAGAGCAGCTGATGAGGCTTTAGGGGACCAGGGCTGACGGCATCCACCCCCCACCCCTACCAAGGCAGCCCTGGGCAGTGACACAGGGCCAGTGCCAGAGCCAAGGCTCAGGATGGCAGCTTGTGTGATCACTGAGGCAAGAGGATATGCAGAGATGGCAACTTTTTGATGGAGGAACGTTCCACTGGCTGAGTGGAGACCTTTGAAGTCCACGTAACTCAGCAACTGGGCTCTGGAGGGAAAGCTGTATAAGAAATGGCTGGGGGCACTTGGTCTGTTCAGCCTGGAGAAAAGGAGACTGAGGTCTCCTGAGATCTCATTGCAGTCTTCAACATCCTCCTGAGGGGAAGAGGAGGGTCAGGCACTGATCTCTTCACTCTGGTGACCAGTGACAGGACCTGGGGGAATGAGCTGAAGTCAGGGAGGTTTAGGTTGGATATGAGGAAAAAGTTCTTCACCCAGAGGGTGACTGGGCACTGGAACAGGCTCCCCAGGAATGGTCACAGCACAGCCTGACAGAGCTCTGGAAGCACTCAGACACACCCCGAGTGTGTGACAATCCATGGTGGGATTCTTAGGGATTCTGTGGTTCTGTCCTGTGCAGGGCCACGAGATGGACTCAGTGATCTCTGTGGGTCCCCTCCCAGTCCAGGTGTTCTGTGATTCGATGCAAGGCAGAGCTCAGGCTGCAGGAGGGGCCTGGAGCTTTCTCCTGGGGCAGGGAGAGGCAGCAGACCTGCCTGCAAAAGCTGTGTCACACACCTTGCTTGACCCACATGGGGTACTCAGTCCATCGGCTTCTGCCCCTCTTTTGACAGAATTCACTCAGTCTAAGACAAACCTGCTGAAGGCTTTCAAAGTAACTAGCAGCTCTCAGAAAAACATGAAAAGGCAGAAATTCAGCAATTAAACAACTTCTAATGAACTACAGAGGTGTTTTAATGGGTTTAATTAATTGGTATCTAAATGGATTTATTGATTGGCATTTAAAATTAGGAAGTGAATAGATAATCTTGAGTGTCCTCTCCCCCTTTCATCACTTAGTAATGAGGAGAAACTTCAAAAACATCTCTTATTTACTTACATATCAGCACAAAACAAATATCTGAGAACTTCAGACATCTGCTCCCAGTTTCCCTTTCACACTCTGAGTTCTTTATCCATGCTAAATGTGAATTATTTTGAGAATTTTCATATTGATAAGAGATGCTGCATCATTTGGTGTTTGATGATAGAAAACAAACTTCCAGAAATGGCCAGCAAGAGGCCAGTATGACAGCTATTAACCAGACAATTCCTGAAGGAGGTGATCTTTGTTATGTTAGCAGGAGAACCTATTTTGGTTTGCTGTCCTCCTGCTCATTTTATCCCCTACAACAGCCTATTCTCAGTCTCTGGTGAGTGTACAGCTCAGTAGAGACTTTCTGAAAGAATTGGGGTTAATTATTTGGGGGAAAATACTGAAGTAACTTGGAAGTGTAAATGTGTGTGACAGTATCTAGAAAAGAAATGAAACTTGGAATTAATCACGAAGTTTGTGTTGCTGCCATTCAGTAACTACATTAATTCAATGTTGGATTGAAAAGGGGAAAAAAAAAGGGCATGGGGACACAGGACTGGCAATTAATCCAGGATTTGGGGTATTTTAGGTTGACAATGAACACATTTTTTTGTGTATTGTTCTGTCTTATTTAACCAACCTACAGTCTTTCGGTGCTGTGGGAAGAGAGAGTTTGGGACTCAAAGTGATAAAGCAGTTTCCTGATGGAGTAATTTATGGGAAGACTGACAGGTCTCTGCTTTACTCCAAAATATTTTAGCAAGACTCAGGCACTGGGGTGATCAAATCAGGTTCCCAGAAGAACATGTGATACCTGAAGAGGGACTGTCATGTATATCCTATTTATAGCATGGTATTTTGTGCTTCCTGTAAATGGGACTGTACTGCCTGTGCAAATTGCTCAGTGCCTGGAGGCCAGAGAAAATAGCACCAAAACTTCTGCTTGCTAAAGGGATGGAAATTACCTTATTTGCTTTCCAAGGTTCTAGGAACCTGAGACAGAGCTCTGAAATACATAAGGACATAAGATATTGGCTTCAGCAGCTTCTGATCTGCCTTGTGCCAATGCCTAAATACATCACAGAATGACCAATCCTAGATCAACATTCCTGGCAATACCCTTATGTAGAAATAAAATCTCAGCACCGCTGTATTTTCTGCTTCCAGACAGAAGGAAAGCAGATTTTGCTCAATAGTTAACACCACTGCTGATCTGAAAGTGGGTCTGCTATCTCATTGCAATTCAGGTGCTCTTCATCCTTCTGATTCAGTCTTTGTTCTCTTGGATATTACCATGTCCCACGAGCTGTTTGCAAACCCCACAATGATAAGCAGTAATGAGAGGAAAGAATGGAATCAGCATCGTTGGGTCTGCCTAGTAACGAGCCAGGAGACATTTTGAATGTAAGCCATGTTCTTAAATTTGCAAACTGCAGAAAAAGAAAGAAGGGGGGGAAAGCTGGAAGAAACTAGACTAGACAGATCAAGATCAAATTCCCCAACATCTGAAGTTTTTGCTCATGCCAGTGGGTTTTATACAGAGACTAATTAAGTTGTCTGAAAAAGAGACACCAAAGACTATACAGCAGCAAAATCTGGTGGTAGCTGTACTTCTCTTCGTGTTAATTCTCAGAGCTTGAAAAATCTGGTTTCTGTTTCAATGCTTTCAAAGACAGGTTTTTTTTATTTACCATATTTCACTGATAATTATTTCATGGAGTAACTTTTATACAAGTGGTTGCTGGTTGATTATGCTCCAGATGTCTATTAAGGTTGATGAATGTATTTTGGTATTAACATTCTGTAGAATGTAAAACAGTTGCAAAAGGACAGATGGCCCTTTGTAATTACTATTTCTGTTAGTTATTTATATTCCTCTTTTGTCTAGAACTCCAAAGAGAGGAGAAGATTGCTCTGTGAGGTACATTCTCTTCCCAGTGAAAGAGATGATTCCTGGACAAGGAAAGAGCAATCTGATAGGTAAGAGGGAGAGAAAATATTTATTTCCTGTTATTGTACTGATAAGATGCTGAAGAATAAACATGGGAAGACCTTGGTTACATTTCTGCTAGCAAACTAAACAGCACCAGAGATTTTTCTCCTAAATCTGAGAAAAATGTGCTTTTTGTATCCTGTGTGACCTGGCCTGGGTAGGGTGCAGGAACAACCACAATACCATGGATAAATGCAAAGAATAAATTTATTTTCATTATCCTGTCAAACAGGGGATCCCTAAAGCAGCACCTGGGCAGAGGCACATAGGTGAGGATGTAGGCACCATGGATTTTGATCCATGCTGGAAGACCAACAAACCTGCTCTTTTCACCTGTGTTTCAGGCATCCACACAGGTGTAATTTGTCACTGGGCTTTGTTTTTTCCACAGCAGGGCAGGAATCACAAGCATATTTGATAGGGTGCCTCTAAGCAGGTCAGAAGCCTGTGTTATCTAAACACAGATGTTCTATTTGTCCAACACACAAGGCCAAACAACAATTAGTACAATATGTGGGGGTTTTGACACCTCAACTGCAAGTCACTTGAGCATGTTTACAATGTTTCTCACCCATCTTCCATTATTTCCCCACATGTGCCAACTCTGAAACACTCTTAAACTCCAAAAAAAAAGATGTCTGAATTAAAGTGTCTGGCTCAAGCTGACTTTCAGATTGTGCCCAAAAATTGTCTGGGAGAACCTTAGCTGGCTCTGTAAAAAAGCAGTTTCAACAACTAGCTTAATAATTTAAAATAGAGAAGGCTGAATTGTAGTGCCCCACTGTTATCTGATTTGTGCATGGAGCTGTAGCACCATTTTAACACATGATCAAATTGACACAGCATTAACACCTGCAATGTAATTCTCCACTTACACATTCTTAGTCAAGTGGAAATACCACGAAAATACTTATCCCACCATCTAAGGGATTTAGGTCAGATCTTTCCTGCTTTGGCAGAAGAACTAATGAAACCAGAACTTCACTCTCTGTTTAGAGTTAGCAACAGCACTGAAATCAGTATTTTGTGTGCTTCTGAAGATGAGATGATCCCAGATGTAAATTTGGTAAGGCAAGTTGGGCATGCAAACTTCATTAAAGAAATATTTTTTAAAATAGACATTTGGGAAAATAAATGGGTTCTATTTAGACACTGCAACTGGACCAATTATCTGACGTCCTTTCTGCAACAGCTGCATCCAAAATGTTTTAAGAAGTAATTTTTAGTGTTTTGACAAAAAGACAATCTTTTGGCTTTTCTTGGAACTTGGATTAGTAATGGAGAGGACATCTCCAAGGATGGAGATTCCAGATTCTCTGCAGGTACCTGTGATAAAGTTCTGGTCACTCTGCAGGTACCTGTGATAAAGTTCTCGTGGTAAAAAATAATTTCCTTATACTGGGTTTGAATTCTGCATGTTGCAGATTGGATCCACAGCTTCTCCTATTGTCACTGCACACTTCTCTGAAAAGTCTCTTGGTCTTCTCTGTATCCTCCACTCAGAGAGAATCAGACAGCAAAAAAATCACCCCTGAATCTTTCTCCTTTTTTTCACACAAATTCAGTTTCCTCTCTTTCTGCTTTTACATCTGGTACTGCTGCTCCCCATCCAGGTTCAGGGCTCATCTACACTGCATCCAGGGAATCCCCCTCCACTGGACTCAGACCACGTCTGTCTTTCACTGGAGAGCTCAGGACAGGGTTCACCAGCTGGGTGTAACAAGGGCTGACTAGAAGAGAAGGATCAATGTAACGAGACATGATGGCTGAATTCTGCCTAATGCAGGCCAGGAGGGTGCTGCTTTCTTTATTACAAGGGAACTTTGCTGGTCTCTGGTCAGCCTGTGGTCCTGCAGGACTGTCAGTTGCTCTTCTCCAAAGCCGCTTCTCAGAAGTCCCAGCCCTCATCTGGTGCTGAGGTTACTTTGTCTCGGGGAAGGACTTTGCTTTTGCCTTTGCTGAACTTCATGAAGCTCCTGTCAGCCATATCTCCAGCCTGGCAAGGTCTCCTTGAATAGCAAACATCTTCTGCAAACATGCTGTGAGACAACTCTGGCACATCATCCAATTCATTAATAAAGTTGTTAAGCAGTTAGCTACTGGCCCCAGTATGGATCCCTAGGGGATGCCACCAGGAACCAGCCACCAGCTGGACTTAGCACTTCCAATCACTTGCTGTTTAACGTTTTTCCTTCTCTAGTTATGTCAAATCTGTGCTGAATAAGGAAAAAATAAAATGGAAGAATTCATTTTGTGATAGTAACATAACGTGAATAAAATAATCAAAAATATGTCCGTAGCAATTAGTGGCCAGCTCTGGACTGAAGAAGAAAATTGATATTAATAATGTTTATGTTGGGTTCTGTTTCCAGTGCCGCTGCTGCTAGGAAAAACTTGGATTAATTACACATTGGGTATTTTTTCACTTATAATGATAAAATGTTTTGAATAAACAAGTTAACTAATATTATTGACAATACCAGTATATTAGAGCTGTTGCCATACCTATTACTAGTCTAGAACTAGTCTTTAACTAGTTCTATAAATTCAGTCACCTCAGACTAAACTGAGTTAGTGAAGTAAGCTAAATAATCTACTAGGATGGTCCATTTCTGTCAGTGAATTCCTCTGGAGTTTGCTTTCAGTTAGAAAAGAGTTTCAGTGCATGTGAATTCAGCATCAGGATTTCACAGCAGTTCTGTAATTACAATGAGCAGCAATGTTTCTCAGCTTTAAATTTGCGTATGCTGAGCCAGAACATTGTTGGTTTTTTTTGGAGTTTTTTTTCATTTCCGATTATTATCCCTATTTGAATGGTATGGGGAGACCACAAGAGAAAGGCACCCTGCTGAGTTATTGCATAACCTTAAGAAAATGATCTGTCCTTGTCTGGACAGAAGAGGGCTGATAACAAAAGCCCTTCCTGGGAAATATTCAGGCACATTCCTAAATATATCATAAGGGTGAACATTTGCCATCCATAAAGTTAACTACATCTATAAATCATTTATAGTTCCTAGGCTCTAAGGGGTGGGTGTGCATTCTTTCCACCACCTTAAAAGCTCTGTTTGTGGTACAAATTATGACCTAATTATAAGCACAGTATAAAGCTCTGGTGCAAACATGTCTGTTTTCCTCCAGCAGAGCAGCTGAAAGCAGCCAGGAGCAGGAGCAGTGGTGCTGCTGGTAGCAGGTCTCTTGTTAAGACACCATCCCCTGATCATGCTTGATGTCATTCCAATTATATCTGACTCCTATCACTCCTCTGGGCCAGCACCAGAAACCTGCAGCAACAACCAAATATCTCACTAATGTGAGCCAAAACTCATTTTATCAAACTGTGCATTGTCCCATGGCATCTTTCCCTATGTTTTGCTATTTTTTGCCTCTGAGTTAAGACATTAGGGGATGTTTTTTTGGAATAGAACACCTGATTACAGGAATTTTCAAAACAAGAATGAAGCCGTATCAGCCACGTTGTACCTACTGCCTGTGTGAACTCCTTTTAAGTGAACGCCATTACAGAACCCAAAGGGCACTTTCCTGCCTGTCCTGCCTCTTAACTTTTTTCCTCTCCTCTCCTTCTCCAGTGCTCTGTCACTTCTGTTTCATGCCACATTTATTAGATTTCTTTTAGAAGCACTGTCTGCTCAGGTGGAGAAATGTAGTCACTGTTCCCTCCACTATTAATTTTAATTCATCTTTAATGCTTACACAATTCCTCCCTTGAATGGTTTAGCCTAAATGTCTATTTTCCTTTGGATCAAAGACTGACCTTAAATCCATTCCCATACTTAATAATCCTGTTTCATTTTATTTTGGCTTTATGTACTTGCTGAAAAATTAAGACAACAGACCTCTAAAAGTTGCTGTCTTCCTCTCGGTCTCTCAGACTGGCTCTCTTCACACAGGTTGACATGTAAAATGTATGCCTACATGTTGTATGTACACACAAACAGGCAAACATATATTTCTGAAACACAGGAGTGAAAATGCTGCCTGAACACAGCAGGGTTAGAAACCCACCACATCTTAGGTCTGACCTAGTGAGCAAAAAGTAACCAATTCTTTCCGATTTCAGCGGAGTTTTTTAACACCAACACACTTGATGGCTTGGTTGTTTTTAGGATTAGTCTTTCTTGGTTAACTTTAATTCAAGTTGTTGGAAATTCCATGACATTATGGAGAGCTTTGGGGTTCACCATGGGAAAACATTTGTGAATTGAAACAAGATGGTAACTCAGCATCATGTACAAGGAAACCCTGTTGCGTAGACACACTAGAGGTATGCTAGTAACAGAAGAAGGAGAAAAATTGCAGAGGAAAATTCCACGTGGGAGGCTCGAAGAGTATCAAGACAGCATTAGACTGCAGTCTGTATCCTTTAAACTGTGTAACTGTAAAGGCTACTTTCTGTATATCCTTAATTGCTGAATTTGACTGAAGATAATAAAAGAATATGCTTGCCCCCCTGTGGAAATAAAGACTCTTTCAGGTATACCAGTCTCAGGAATCAAACACCGAAGAGTCTGTCATCACCTGCAAGTGAATTTCAGAAAGACCATGTCCATCTTTGAAGGATTTGTCTGTTTGTAGTTGATAAATTCAGAGTTCAACCACCCCTATGGGGGCAGTAAACCTTGTGCCCCCTTTTCACAGCCTGCACTGGAACAGCAAATAAATGAGTTTACCTGCTTCTTTCTTTGCCACCACACCAGGGAATGACATTTTCCTATTAACCAGTGGGGGGATTACATCTGCTGGAGGTACCTAGCCAGCATGTTACACAGCACTGGTATAAATGTTTTACTTCAGAAATTAGTGCCAGTAGAATTCTGCACAATGTTTAGACCAGGAAATGGAAGGGAAGGGCGGTTAAATAAGATGCTTCAGTCATTAAATGTTCCCATTATAAATATTTATCTTTGGAAACTAAACACACTTCCATTTCCTGAAAGTCATCAGCTATTAATTGTATAATCTGTGATTGTAAAAACACTTCTGTTGTCTCCTATGCATTTTGAACTCTAAAGGCTGAAAACAGTTGAAAAGCAGTCAAAATTTATTTCCAAACAACTTGTTCACTAGACAGATTTCTTTAATAGCTTTTTCCTTGGAAGGATTTGAAATTGCACCATATCATACGTCGAAGCAACCGTCTCAGAGATGGATTTGAAACATTGAAGATGAAGGGGGCTCCAGTAAGTCTTCACAAACTCACGGATGGGTGATCTTGCTGTATAAATTTCCTAAGTAACCACATATGAGCATAAAAATGCCTATTCCAAGCAATGGTAAATGTCCATTTTTAGCAGCGCGCTGTCACCAACAGCAACTGCAAGCAAGTACGTACTGTGTAAGAGTATAACAATAAGCTAAGTAAATTATACTTTTCCCTCATGGTCTGCCAGCCACTGGCAAGGGCTCTCCAGCAGCACCTCTGTTGCATATAGGCTATGCTGGTGACAATATGGGCATCCTTAATACAAATAAATGTGAATTATTAGTTCAGTGGTGAGGCTGATTGTTTTCAGTCTATTTTATGGTCTTTCCATCCCTCAGTCTTTCTTTGCAGGACAGTACCATTGGCCCCCAGCTACACCAGGCTAAATGATGCCTCTCAAGCCACAGGAATGCCATGACAGAGGACTCCTGCCCTGGACCATGTAGTAACAGGTGTCTAAGTCATGGAAATGAACTCTTGTGTGCAACAGAACACTGTGGGTGCTTTGCCAGGCATCTTACACCATGTGGCAAATGTTCTTTATAACTTTCTACAATCTATAATTCTGCTCTGCCGTGGCAGTCTCCTGGCTGCCAGGTAAAACTGGTGGTGGGATATTTAGTTATATTTAAACAACAATACCTGTCATATACACATTCCAAATGTGACTGCCAAGTTGGATGATCAGATGGAGAGGATAAAATCAGTTGCATCATCTAGCGGAAAATTAAGGGCAGGATTAGAGAATGGTTGGATGAATAAAACATTGAAAGGACTTGGATTTTCTCTGGTTGGTTGTCCTCCCTCTTGCAAAGTATAATTGTGATTGTAGTGATAATTGGGATTATGATACTTGCTTTAAGTTGTGTAAAAACTGTGACTGTAAATGCAACACAAGGAACAAATGTGATGTTTGTAAAGAAGCAAAGTGAGGCTTATGAAGGCTTGAGACAAAAATAAGCTTCAAAAGCCTCAGAGGGGGGCATATGTTGCCAGAGGAAGAACTATTTGCCCAGCTGGTGGAAAATACAGTGCTTATTCTGTAGGATCATGTTAAACATTAAATAGAGAAAGGAACAAGAAACTGCACTTGGTTAACGAAGTGTGTCACAAAACAATGAACCAGACTGGTTATGCCAACTCAGCCCAGTATTTAGGAAGTGACACCAAGTTCATGGAGAACTTTGGGGTTGATGACCACCAAGCACCACCAAGGACCACGGGAGGGACCCCAGTATAAAAGAATGCACTGGCCAAGGGAAGGAAAACTATGTTAATGACTTTTGGGAAATGATTATTGTATTCATGTTTCTTCTGGGAAAACTTATGAATATGCAAGTAAAATATAGTGTTGCAACAGGAGCTTTTTCTGTAGCTGGCATGTACAATAGGTGGAGATATCCCCGGGCTACAATAGAGAATTCCTGCTCCTTAATGCATCATTGGTGTTGAGGGGTTTATTCTGCCAGTTTCAGTAACACCTTAATGCTACATCTGCACATCTTTTAAATATCTCTAGGGATGGTGACTTAACCACTTCCCTTTACAGCCTCTTCCAATGCTTGACAACCCCTTTGGTGAAGAAATTTTTCCTAATATCCAACCTAAACTTCCTCTGGCACAATGTGAAACCATTTCCTCTTATCCAATTACTTGTTTTTTGAGAAGAGATTGACCCCCACCTCATTACATCCTCCTTTCAGTAGAGAGTGAGAATGTTCCCCTTGAGCCTCCTTTTCTCCAGCCTAAACACCCCCAGCTACCTTTAGCTGCTCCTCATGAGACTTGTGCTCCAGAGCCCTCACCAACTTTGTTATTCTTTGGATGGGATGACCACAGGTGTCAAACACAGAGTCAAACAACCACTCTCTGCTTTAGGTTTGAGGGGCACAAGTACAGTCAGGGGTAGCTGCAAAATAATGGGGAGAGCTTGAAGTGAGGGCCAAAACCTCAGTCTTAAACTCAGCACAGGCTTGGCAGGTCTGTGGAGGAAGTGGAGAAAAAGCCAACTGTTAGACTGATGCATTCTCTTTACAGTAATGGGATCCCAATGTCCCTTTAATTGTACCCTTAGCCAGTTTACTTTCCTAATGTCCAGGAATTTCAGGGCATGTTTTTATCTTTAAATGACCTCTCAGCTGCAAAAGAATCATATAGCCTGCAAGTTAATCAGCCACATCTCAGCAGTGCAATTCTGTATAGAACAGTCAAGTCAAAAAGCTTTCTAAGTTCACAGCACATGGAATCCTGACACTTCCCTCTCCCATGCTCCTCTTTGCCATCTGCATCTACTCCCCTCCCTGAAACAACTGCCGTATTAATTAATTTTTTACTTGGAACTGATTTCTTTGTGAAGGTGACAATGTCTGTGTGTCTGTTTCTGTGCCTGCTTATCAGAGAATTGCAATGTCAGTGGGGCATTACTGAGCACTGGATAAGTACACAAGCTGTATTTGGCAAAAGAACCCAACAGCCAGATTTTCACATTTACAGAAACACTTTTTTCTGATAATTTTGTTTGAACGGTTTCATCCTTTACATTTATTTATTTAAAAAATAGCAGTCAGTTTGTAATTAAAAGGGTTTTTGTAAACAAACACCAAAACTTTGAATTTCCAAGGCCTCTAAAACATTAACTTTTGATGTTTTGAAGTTTTTTCTCTTGATTTTTGAGACAAAATTTCATCAAAATCAATGGGGCTTGGTGGATAATATTGAAAGTATTGACTAAAATTCCTGGAAAATATCAATGAGCAAGTACAATCACACTCAGCATCTTGGAAGAAACAATTGACTATAGAAATTTGTGTGCAGCATTCCTAAAAAAAAAACCAAACCCAAATCTGTTGCTGCCTGCTGTTAAGATCTG
This sequence comes from Monarcha castaneiventris obscurior, assembly GCA_026261815.1. Lineage (NCBI taxonomy): Eukaryota > Metazoa > Chordata > Aves > Passeriformes > Monarchidae > Monarcha > Monarcha castaneiventris. The sequence goes on along the minus strand of JAMPIT010000624.1, from coordinate 31,461,068 downwards.
GTGAGTAGCTTTGCAGATTGCAAAGGTTCCTGCAGTTTTCAGTTCCTCTGTTCTGCACTGCACAGCTCTTTACTTAGCACTAAATTTGCCTATAATGATCACGCCTGTGTCTAATTACTATTCATGTGCACTCTCTGTGCTTTGTCATCACTCCTAAGGATTGAATAACATCTCTTAGGATAAGGAATAAAATAGAAGGAATGAAATTGTTCTGTCATTTGGAGGTATGCCATGGCTCACATGAATGTCACTTGGTGCTGCCAGAAAATCTGGAAGTCGAACCTTATCCCCACTCTCTCTCTCTCTCCTGAATTGATTTCTCACAAGTCTTGCTCTTGAGTTTTTCATCTTCAGGTTTTGAAATCATTAGAATGATTTTAGCATTGCTTCCATGACAAGGTCAGTAAAACCTCAAGGTCTTGCTCTGAAAGCCTGGCTGGGGCTGCGAAGGTTGTCTGTGTGTATCCTGTGTGCTGAGCATTAAAAGATCATCACATCAGTCAGCTGAAATCTCATATTCCAATATGGAAGGGCACCCAGTGCTACTGGAAACTAAAGGAAAGAGACCTGTTCTGTGCTGAAATCCCAGCCAAAAATATATGTGGTGCTAACAGCTGCCCTGGTTGCAAAAGGAAAACACATTTGTGCTTCACTGAGGCTGGAATCACTCCCTAAGATGGTCACAAAATGTTATTAGAGATGTGGTTTACTGGTGAATTTGGCAGTGCTGGGCTAAAGGTTGGGCTCAATGGGCTTAGAGGCCTTTTTAACCTTAATGATTCCATGATTCTAAGTACTGAAAGTTTAGCTTTCATTAGATAAGCACTTTGACATTTCAGAATTTTTGATCTTGCTCAAAATATTAGGAAATTTCTCTTAAAAAATTACTTTGGAAAACAAGTGTACAGGATCCATGGTGACATTTCTGTTGTTTTTTGGGGTGGGTTTTTTTGTTTGTTTGTTTTGGTTTGGTTTTTTTGTTTTTGGCAACCTTTATTGTATTCGGCAACCTATTTTGCAAATTCTTATGTGGCAACTTCCTGCATTTGAGAAGTGGGAGTTTTTTCTTTCCTTTTCCAGCTGGCAGGCCATGCTAGTTTTCCAGCACAGCTAGTACTGAAAGACTGGTAGGTGCAAACACCATTTGACTCCTCCCCAGAACTATCTCAGTCAGGGAGAGTGAACACTCCTCTTGCACTGCCTGCAGAGGGAACTAAGATGGCACCTTGGAGGGCACAGCTGGTTTTGGACATGCAAAACTCAGAGGGATGAATGTCACTCAGGGAAACCAATGGAATTGGAATACTTCTATGAGTAAAACTTAACTTAGACAAAGAGCTGCAGTATTAAATCCATGCTATATTTTCCCCATCAAAACTAGATTAAATATGCCTAAGTGATCTGGAAGGTGAGGTCAGAAACAAAGAGGTTTCAGGTGAGGAAAGTAATATCAGGCATCAAAAGGATTCTCATATTTTATTGTAAGGAGGAAAGAAACACGTCAGGATAAAACCTGGCATATCTCAGAGATTTCAGTTGTTACAAGACAAAGCTAAATCTATTTTTTCATGTCCTGAAAGGAGTTTGCCTGTTTCTCTCTTTCCTTTTAGAAAAAAAAAAAAAAAAATAGGAAGGCAAATCTTTTTCAGTCTCACATCAGATTTGCTCTCTGACTAAATTGGTTTTGGAGCTCCTTATCAAAATATTCTGGGAAACTATCATACAAATGCTGTATATATTAGAAATGTCAGAATACCATCTGTGAGCAGAAAAGAAAGAACAGCATGGGAACAGAAAGGGAATATCTGTGGGGTGTTTTTAAATTAGGATGCCAATACTCTGATTTCTAAAATTCAATCAAAGCATGAGTGTTGGAGGTAAAGGAAAAGCTGCACCTTATAAGTAAATGTTTTGTACAATCAGCAGCTTTACAAAGAGGTTCATGGGGTGCTGGGTTTTTCTTTTAATCTTAAGTTTCATATCAACATTAAAGCAAATAACCTGAATTCTCACCAAAATGCATGAACAAACTTATTTCCCAGTCCTCCTAACTTTAACAATTGACTGTTGCTTGAGAATTTAATTCACAATGGTAACTCAAAAGTCATTCTGCACCTCTGACGTATTCTGATAATTTTTGGATTAGAATATAAAAACTGTTTTCACTGCAGGCCAAGTATTCAAACTGTAGATGTCCAGAAGAGGCCTCAGGAGTGATTAAATCAGGGATCTTAATTAATCTGACTTCTTAATTGCCAGATATCTAGAGAAGAAAATCCAGCTTTATGTTGATTGTCATGGTCTTCAGCCTGAGGAAGCCCCAGTCCAAAGGAAATTAAAAACAGGCAAACGAACAAAAAAATAGTTAATTCCATGCTGTAAGGCAATTCTGTCCATCCACAGAAAACAGCAGATCAATTCCAGATTTCAAGACTGAAAATTATCTTCATTTCAAACCACTGCAAAGGATGGGTAAGTACTGAAACAATCAGTGAAGAGAAATAAAAACAGCTTTACAACATATTCAAAATATTTGGTTTGAGTTTGACTTTCCTATAATGCAAGTGAAAAATCTGAATTGGCCATTTTGAAATGAAGCAATAAACATTTTGTCACTCTGAGAACGCCAGCCTAGGGCACGATGATTTGATGTTGCCATGCCTATTTTACTAAGTGAAATCCAATAGAAAGCAGATTTGTTTAATGACTTTTATTTTCTTAATGCCATTTAGCTCTCCTGAGGTTTCTGTAAGTTCTTCTGTACTGCAGACTCTCTTCAAAGCAGGAGAAATTCTGGATTGAAGATCTTCTGGAAAGAGACTTTATCAACTGACCCACATCACTGTCAATGTGTGCAGAATGATTTTATTCAAGAGAGCAATGGACTGAGTCAAAACCACGGCATTGGAGCAGGATCATTAGCTTATGGCTTATCTGAATTCTGTCTAAGAGGTCCATCTAATAGAACTGCTGCAGAATAAAGGGAAATAAAATCCCCACTCTTCAGTAAAATCAGCTAAGAAAGATGCATGCACATATAACAATGGGGCTGCAATCCTCAAAGCGATGCCAGCTTGTTTGTTTTCCTCTTTGTGGAAGAGGAATGCTGTTTACAGTGCTGTGTGCTCCAGCAGAAATCCCAACACACACAAGAGCTTTATCTTTATTGGTCTCTGCTGCTGCAGCCGTCTCTGTGGGTTTCTTTTTGTCCTTATCAGTGTTAATGGCAAAGATCATTGCAGAGCACAACAGAAAGAGAAAATATTGTCATACATCACATAGCACAGTGTAAGTCTCAAATTGGCTGGTGCTACTAAGCATAACCAGAATTAATACTATGTTACACAGGAAAGAATCAGAAAAACACTGCAAATATAATCAGTTAAACTGGGTTGCAGTTCAACTACCCAGCTGAGAAATGCTTGAACAGAAATAAGGTCACAATTGATACAAACCTCCACACAAGTAATAATGTTATGTATTCAGATGGTTTCTGTTAGTTGAACCTCATGTAACTCTAAATACTGTGTGACTTTGAGAGTAGCAGGTTAAACTGGATGTGGGCTTATGCCATTGGGAAAAACACACTTTTACCCTTTTTTTGGCAGTCTCTTTTTCACTGTACATTGTCATCCAAAAATATAAAGTAACACATTTAAGAGTATCCATTACAACTACAATTTTGCAGCTTTATCTGAATCAGATGAAAATTCCTTTTACCAAAATAATATAAAAAGTGCTGAAAGCTTTCAGTAGACCTTCCAGGATTTTTTGTACCAAAAACCAGTTCAATTTGCAATTAATGCTATTAATTACTGCTACATATGTAGTAATTAAAACATTTGATTTACTTTTACATTATTTCACCTTCAGAATGTTATATATAATTAATTGCCTGTTATTTTATTGATATAACACAATAAGACCTAAGATCCCATTAATATTAAAAATAAATCACATAGTTGTTGCCATGAAAGAAAATGAAGACTGCTTGCTTTCCAAATTATTTTGAACCCAAATTTGGTAAAACAATACAAATTCTGAAACTTTTGAAGGAATGTTGAAAAAAACAGTGATGTTAATACTTTTTCTTCAATAGAAATAATTTCTTCCAATCCAAAATATATAATACTAGTTTATCTGGGCTTTTGTTCAAACACTTCTTATTCCAAATACATTTATCAGGAGACAACTGTAGTTTTTATTGGGATTTGGGAGGAATAAAGCCGCGTGGAAGTGTTATACCTCACACACACCCAAATTGATTTCAGAAGTGCTTTATTTTTCTTCACAGTGCTGCTGCGTATTTTGGTTAAGAATAGTTCTATGTCATAATTGAAACTCACAGAGGATTTTGATGGAAAGTCTGTATCTGTGCACTACACCTGACTCCGGGTTTGGTGCTCGGCAGGCTTTGATTGCTGGATGTGACATCCCTGCTGCCACTCACCGTGGTTTAATGCTGTCAGCTTGTGCCCCATCCCGCTGACATTCCCGCTGCATAAGCAGCCCACAATTACCGCAGTGAAAGGCTGTCTTCGGCTCCAGAACAATGCAGCCCTGCCCCGGGGCGTGCAAAATGAAGGGGTTGCAATCACCAGCCTGGGAGAAGCCGCTCCTGAACAGCCCCTTTTGATGGAAGCTCGGGTCTGACTTTCAGAGCCCTATTCAGTGCGCTAACACACATAATTGATGCCTTTTCATCCTCCTTTGTTCAAGTCTCCAGTCAGCTTAATTAAGATCTTGTGAGGCAGTAATGAAGTAAACATTTCCACGAATATCTGCATTAGCTGGATGGCAGATGCCTGCAATTAAAATACTGTAGCTATATTACAGCACATATATTCCATGTTGCTTTCAGATCTGCTCAAAACTTCCCAAAAGAGTGTTTGTGAGTTTTTCCGAAAAACTGGTGGAAAAATACCAGCCTGAGCCCTGAACCAGCACCTGCACAAACACCAAGGGAATTCAACGGGACATGGACTAGACCCTTACAGAACTTGGGCTTGCCTTTGATTTTCTTTTTGTGAAAAGAGCTTTGACTGTGGTGATATATGTTAGAAAAATTGCATAAAGCCATCTGGGCATTCATTTTAGTTGCTGAACTTTAGTCAGGGTCAGATTTAAGAGGGATAGGGTGAAAAGGATGGGTGAAAAAACACAAGGCACTCAGTGGAAGAAGGGACATGGTAGCTCAGCTCCTTTTCCAAAACAGTCACTGGCATGATTTAAGAGGTTTGAGAGTTCATGATATACACACATCTGACCATGCCTTTGAATTCAGGACCAAAGGATGGGTCTAGATATCTTCTGTGGCATGGAATATCCTAATTTTCATTAAAAGGTGCTTGACTGCTCTACTTAAATGTTCTTGAACTGAACTCTTTATCTCAAACTAGCCCCCCTCCCAGCCAAGTAGGTACTTCCAGACTTGGAATGGCTCTGAAATACACAAGCTGTGTGCTTAGCGGGGAGAAAACAGCTCCCAGTTGGCATCTGCACAACACCTAGGCTAGAGGTATCTCCAAATAAAGTACTCTGTGCCAGAGAGCAGCAGCCTGTGACCTCATTAGCTTTGGCCATTAGAAGGTAAACCCCCACCCGGGCTGGGAGAGCTTCCCTGGCAGATTTTGTTACTCTGACAGAGCTCTGAATGGAACAGTTCAGGAGCAGGGGAGCTGGTGGTAAATAGGAAGGTGTTGGAGTAATCTGGCAGACAAACCACGTGGAGCAGAAAGGCAAATAAATCCCAGAGAGCTGGCTCATAGGTATTACTGCAGAGAAGAAAGAGGCAGCCCACCCAAAGGGCAAGAAACTAGAAACAGTTGGCTTTGACATGAAATTTATTGCACAAAATTGTCCCTTAATTTATGCAAGATTTTTTATATTGGTTTACTCAAAGACAACACCCATGAAAAAGGGAGGGAGGGAGGGAGGGAGGGAGGGAAGGAAGGAAGGAAGGAAGGAAGGAAGGAAGGAAGGAAGGAAGGAAGGAAGGAAGGAAGGAAGGAAGGAAGGAAGGAAGGAAGGAAGGAAGGAAGGAAGGATAAGGAAGGAAGGAAGGAAGGAAGGAAGGAAGGAAGGAAGGAAGGAAGGAAGGAAGGAAGGAAGGAAGGAAGGAAGGAAGGAAGGAAGGAAGGAAGGAAGGAGAGTCCACAACCATAAGTCCATCTGTCTATTCACAGCTGGGGTTCTTTTTTGCATCAGTAACAGTTTTTGGGAAACCACCATCACTGCTAGCCTGCAGATCTTATGCAACACATCCAATACATACATTTTGGCCTTGTTAGAGAAACTCTTGTGTGCCCCATCTTCATTTTTATTCCAGATTATGGAAATGGAAGGGACAGGGATGGCAAGAGCAAAAGAAATAAATAGAATCTTTTTCTTCGTCTTTCATTCCCTCCTTTCCCACTACCCAGTTAATAGCTGGGCTCTCAGTGTGTTGTCCTTCTCCCTGACTGTGACTTCCAGTTCAGCAGTAAGCCCTTCATTACTGTAACCCTCCAGAGCTTCTTAATGAGGGAATTACCATTCACAACTGTTGTGGCAAACACAGAGAGCAAATCCTCTTATCACCTGGTTGCTGATAACATCTCCAAGCCAGTTCCAAGCATCCATTCACCTTCATAGTCTATTCTATTGCAAGAGAAACCAGAACAGCCCAGACTGGAGAGAACATAGATATTGATAAACAGCCCTCAGCCCACTGGGAGCCCACTTGTGTTGTGCTGTTTTCCTGCACTACTCCCACATGTTTGGATGAAAGCTCTCTGGGAAACATTTCACCTGATAGTGCTAAAGGGAATGAATTACAGAGAACAGATTCAAGGCACCTATTAGGGCTCCAAGGCACTGCACATTGCTCTCAGGAGCCTATTTTATAGTGCTTTGTCCAGTGCAGCTCTCATTTTGCCGGGGGGCTGTATGGGATCTGGAGGGAAATGGCTCTGAAAGAGAGCTATAGCTACCTACAGTCAGTTAGGACTCAGCAGCCAACAAAAGGAAGGAAAACTGCCTGGTTTGTTGTGCTTCTACAGCACCTAAAACAAGGCCACCCCCCTGCCACCGACATAAGCAGGCATTACTTTCTACTGCTAGAAAAGCTAGAAAAACTACTTAGAAAAGTGGGTGCTGGAACAAGAGCCAGGGTAAAGTGAAAATAAAGTGTGTGCTGGAAAAATTGGAGCAAAGTAATAGAATGGGGCTTTGACATGACTAAAAATGAACTCTGCTCAACAACAAAGGATGTAACAACTGAGGAAATTAACTAAACCACGGCTGCAGCCTGCACGTGATAGGAGCAACTGGTCAGTATGTGACAGCCTTTGCTGTTGGAGTAAATATGTTAAATATTGTTTGGTGGAACACGGCTCTTTCCCCAGAGGTACATCAGTGCTTCCAGATACTCATTTCACAGGAGGTTTTATAGGTTGGCACATTCTGCACCTTGAAGTTACACACTGAAAAAATACGGCAGCAGAGAAAGCATCTCTTTTTTTTTTCTTTTTACCATCCCCATTTCAAAATGCTCTTCCATAAATGTGCCAAATTATGTTTGTGCTTTAAAAATCTCGTATCAACAGTAAGAGACAGTCTTCTTTCTTGTCAGCCTAACATGTCTCCTCATTTCAGCTTTTAGAAGGACCAAATAGCAACACATCAAGACATCAATTCCACACAAAAACTGATGCTGAATTTTGAGGTATATGTTCCAAATTTGACTTTTAAAAATATGACTTTTTGGACTGTTTGCATCACACCACTCATCTTTTTGTCACAAATTAATGGCTCACAATATATTTCACAGAAATACAGTCTAGGAATTTCCATTGTACCATTGTTTATAATTGCTTTGCTTCTGGTGACTAGTGAAAGCCCTACTAATTAATTGCACATTATCTTCGTGCTAATACCTCATCTGAACTATTCCAAGGATTAAAAGTGTTTGCATTTAAAAAGATGGGGATAAAATCTAGTGATAGAGTGAACCAGCACAAACACCATAAGCAGGGAGTAAATAATTTCTCTCAAAAGACCCCAATTTTATTAAAAATCTTTCCAGTGGTGGTGCCTTCAGCCTTCTGTCCCCATAAGGTACTCCTGCATTTAACCATCCCTATACAAAAGATACAGGAATGGATTATCCAAAGGTCAATTTTCTTTACCTTTTGTTTACAGCCTGTGATTCCTGTTAAGCAATTGTCCATAAATTTGAAAACCTCACTGCTGCCACACATCTCAACATATAAATAGCTGCACATGGGGATTAACTCATCTCTTTTTTTTAATTTTTTTTTTTTTAATGAAGTGGATTAGATAAGCTCCATGGAGCTTACATTGTAAGGCTGGTTTCCAGCACTTGAATCCTCACCTGAATTCTCTCTATTTTCACATCTTAATGTGGATATCCCACAACAAGAAATGGCTTAGACCAATCTTATCACAGCCTTATTTATGGGAAGGATCATTTTTTTATGCCTGAAATGTAGCTTTTTGCAGGTTGGACTCTAGAGACCCCAGAATCTTCATCAAGTCCTCAGCAAGTCTCCACATGCCATGACAAAGCCTGTTCTCCTTTTCCCCTGTGTATTACTTTTGTTTATCTGCACTGAAAGGTTAATGTCTAAATTTCTACTATAGGAAATGAAGATCTAGTCAAAGTAGTCAATCAGGTCCAGAAATTCAGTTGATCTAATATAGATTTACTGTGGGAAAAGCTGAATTCTCCAGGCTTGAAACCAAACTATTCAAACCATTCTAATAAATTATAAATTGCCCCCATATTTGCTGCTATGTCAGTTTTCACATCATCAGTCAGTCCTGACATAAAGTATTTGTATTTCCTAAAATATTGATAGAAATATTAAATGCAGTTGAAAAATTACCTAGGGACCAATACAGGTAATAGCTAATGAATAAGAGATTTGAGATCTCTTGAGAGATCTAGCACTGAGACAGTTTTAACTCATTTAATACCTGACTTGTTAATGAAAGAATTTTCCACCAAAATAATACTAAATCTAGTGATTTCCTAGTCAAAGGGAATTTAATTTTCATCCTATTTCTTCAACCAATCATAAATACACTCCTAGCCAGTGGGGAATTAGCAAGAGGCTGTGTGGGGTTCAGTTGCTGATGGGGGTTAAACTACAACACTACCTGACAAATCTGGTCCTTGACCCTTCTTTGAACTCTTTGATCTAGGTGTCTTTAATAAAGAAATGCACTAGTTTTACAGCTGCTATCATCATTTCAAAGATATGTGCATAGATTAAAATTATTTTGGCTCGTGTAAATTTACTATAGTAACATAAATCCATTACTCTGTTAATTATTCCAGGCATATTGTGTGCACAGAATAATATTCTGTACAACAGCTAATATTCATTTGGCCTTTTGGGTCATTCAGCATATAAACTCTTCATGCCTAAAGATTGCACTCCCCTATGCCGTGGTATTCATGCAATAACTCACAGGTCTAACCTTCAATTTCAAGGGATGCTTGCAAGCTTTTTAGTTTTCCATTGATCTTCCAAGCTCTGCCTATCCTGCTAAGTAAAGCTATTAAGGACATTTCTCTGAGGCCAAATGATATGGTTTTACTGGCGGTCGTATATCAAAGCTCTCCTTGCCCTGAAACAAAGTGTCTGAAGTCAAATTACCAGTGGGAATAGTTTGTGAGAAATGTGATCCCCAGCCAGTGCCAGAGCCCTGTCTGGGGCTGTGCTAATTAGCACACACCGAAAGGGTGCCAGGAGCTGTGCTGCCCATTAAACTGTACAGGCATTTGGAGGTCATGCCTGAGCCTGAATCCTGACACCAGTTTGTTCCTGGCTGATCTCAGCTGCAGTTTATACACCACTGAGGCTCTAATATAGCTGGTATCAAAGCCAGGTAACTAAGAAAAATATTTGTGAGCAAAGAACAATGTCCCAAGGATCAGGAAATTCCTTATCCCCACAGCTGTCTCATGGAAATCATCAATACCACTGTCAAGATGTTCCACTCTGGAAAACCAAGCTGACCATCCTGAAGGATCCCAGGGTGCATGTTTTCCTCTCCAGGGCTTGTTAAGTTAGAGAAGGATATGGAAATATTAAAGAAGTTTCTCCAGTTGTTTTTCTCAACTCCTTAAGTCTCAGAGGTCACATTTTGCAGATCTAGCATAGAAGCAGATTGCATCCTCCTCTGTTACTGCCCTTACTGTGCTTGCTGTGTCACCAGACGGATGATCACTATTTCTCTCTATTTTATCAGAACAACCTGGTCTTTCTCTCTCCCAGACTGCTGACTCCCTCTTTAGTTACTTCATGGAATTTGCTGTGACAAAAAGCCAGGTAGAGATGGCAAATAGCACCAAGTTATTACCCTGGATGGCTTTGTGGATCAATGGGATTTTTGCCTGCTCATTTTAGATGTCCAGCTTTAAACCCCCAAGGAGTGGCAGACACACCAGGGAGTGCCAAAAGTTCACAATTGAAGACCTCTATCTGAAAAGCCTTGGAGTGTTAACAGTGAGGGCATAGAAAGTCAGTTATATGATTGAAAGGGCCTGAGACACCTGAACGAGAAAATTTAGAGTTTGACTAGATTCCTAATGTGCTCGAGGTTTTGATGGACTTGTACAACTTTCATTCTGTGGCAATTTATACAGACACAGATTTGGAGAAGAGTTTTGCTGAGCTCTAGTTCCAGAGCAATTTATGCCACTTTCTCTCTGGAAAAAGAGATAACAATGAAATGAATTTAGGGTTCTTTATTCAAAGGCCATTTAGTTCCTTGATTAGATTGTTTTAGTAATATAAATTACCTGCTGCTGGAAAAAAAATAACCTCAACTTTTCAATCAGCTTTACCATAAGCACCAAGCCTGAGAAAAAGTCATTTAAAAAACCTAGCAAAAGAAGCAAAAAAAATAAATGTGCCTCTACAGCTCAGCCTGATAATAACCTCCTCTGTAAAATTACATGAACTCCTCCTCTGTAAAATTGTGTGAACCCTCTGTTCTGGAACAATAGTATAAATGAGTTAATTGTAGATCTAAAAATTGTTTGCCAGCTGCTGTCTGTTCTGTTACCAACACCTGTTTTGGCTCATGCCCTCATTAATTAAAATGTGATGAGCAAGCAGACAATTTCAAAATGTAGTGCTGACAATGTCTGTACAGCTGACAGGAAATCCATATCTGTAGTCCTCATCCAAAACAAGGAAGTAATACGGCTGTAATGCAATGGGCAGGGGGCTCATGATTTGGGGTTTTGGGTTTTTTTTCTTCCTTCCAAAATGCTACAATAATGAATCTGTTCATTAAGGCTACATATGGTTGTGGTAAATTGAGGGCAGAAATCATGGGCTTTCTAGACCAGAAAAAGCATCTTTAAAAAAATTATACCTATTAAATATTGCTAGTTAATCATTCCAAACATTACATGGCCTTTTAAAAATACTACAGCTTTTACCAGTTTTCATTGTTGTCTATTCCTTCACTTCGGAACTATCATAACTGGATAATAACCCCTTTTAAGAAATTGTACTTCTAAGTACTGTTCTGTGCTGCAGCAGAAGCCTCCAGACCCCCATGACATGCAGTCCCATCTGTTTTTCAGAGTTGATTAAGCTGGTTGGAAGCATCTCAAAACTGTGAATGTCACCCTGCTCAGGTTGAAACTTCTCAGAGCATGTAGCACAGGGCCCTGCTCTGTTTTCTTCATGATGGGCACCACTTTTTCCTTAGAGAAGCACAAACAACCAAGCTATACCTCCAGGTTTCAGGACTGCCTGGATGCCCTAAAAAAGCCCAAGGGGTTAAACATTGGTAGAAATATAAGTAATCTGGCTAATTATGCCAGCATCCTGTAGTTATTCCACAGGATTGCCTCCTCTTTAGTGCATTCCCCCACAGAGAGGAAGGCTTTGTAATAACTTAGAATTGTGTACAGAATTCTGGGGGAGAGACTGAAGAAGTCAGTTGTGTTATGAAAAATATATTCTACAATATAATTTGATGTTGAGACAGGACAACAAACATCATGGGACCAGAAAATGACCAGGCTGAAGGGAGTCTTGTCCTAGCTTGGGAGTTAAGGAGCTCTTGGCTGCAGAGTCCCAGCAGTCCTACCTTTCTTGTGTATTATATATTCAATAGAGGCATTCAAGAGACATTCAATAACCATCTGGACACAATCCTGTGCCATGTGCTCTGGGATGGCCTTGCTTGAGCAGGGAGGTTGGACCAGATGACCCAGTGTGGCCCCTTCCAGCCTGACCCATTCTGTGATTCTGTGATTAGAACATCACTGGAAAAACCCATTCCTGCAAACTGAATCTCAAACCCCAGATGTGCCCACTCACCAGTCAGAGTCCTACCAGAGAATTAACACCTCCTTATTGCTGTTCTTCTGGCCTTAGTCCTGGCCACACTGAGATTTAACTTCAAGGGAAGAAGAAGAAAGAGGAAAGAAGGGGAGAAATATTGAGGCAGGATATCCTGAGATATTAGAGAGCACGTGACAACCACCTCAGCCCCCAACCCTACCCTTCATTGTCATGAAATGTATCGCAGAGCTAAAGACACATCTAGAAGATGCCAGCTGTGCTAATATCTAATTTCTCCTTCCTGTGATGTTACAAAACAAAAAGTTTGGTAATAAGCAAAAGAAATAATTGAAATTTTTGAATAAATCCCAACAGGGATATTTTCACCAGAAGTGTTTCTCCTTGTCTTGTTCTTTTTTAATGTAAAGCTTCTGAATATTAATTTGACTATGCATCATGAAACAGAATTAAATAATTCTATACTATATATACTGTTTAAGATGTTTTGTTTGTGAAATTAAATTGATTTAGATCTTTTACTTTTTTTTTCCTAGGTTATTGTTAGCTTTATGTTGTTTGGGTTTTATTCCAGACTGTTGGAAGGAAATAAACCATAACCATAAAAATGAGAGAAAGGGAAAGCAACAAAATGACCTTTTCTAGCATACAACCTAGAAATTTTTAATGTTCCCTTTATTTTTTTTCTGTCCCACATTCTGGTCTCTTCCAGCCCTAATGTACATACCAGGTGGGAATGGCTGTACAGACTTTATCTCATCTGTTTCCTGGGGTTCTTTGTGACAAATAGTGCTGATGAAAAGGCACAGTCCTCACCTAAGACACAACTCGTAATATTCAGAAATGTCCTGAAAAATGCATTTGAAGCTCATTTCCCCAGTGAATCTCCATGTTGACTAGCACCTAACTGCTCACCACAGCAGGAGATATGCAAAGGAAAACAATTCCTGGCATGGATTCACTCACAAAGAGACAGTTATTCCTTCATGTTCTTTAACAATGGCTTTACAGCCATTCCTCCTTGAAATTTGCAGACTTGAGATATTTGCAGTTTTTATTTTGTTTCCCTGTTTTTACTCACGTGGGTTGTACACAAATGAAAACAAGTGAAATTCCCATTTCCCAGTGGTCTGTAGCACTTTTGATAGCAGTCAGTACCAAGAACATGTATTAATTTTCTTTATTCTTTGAATTTATTACAATTTACCAATCTTTCTATTAGTGTTTTCAGAGTCATAGTAATTGTTCTGTATTTCCAGACTCCTCTCCAAAGAGGAGTCATGGAATTTCTTCAATAGCAGATGACAATACAGCAGTATTATTAGTTTTCAGATATACTTCTAAAATTGTATTCTGGGCCCATAATGCAGAGGAAAGGTCTATGACATCAAAGAGATGAATAAAAAAACATGAGGAAGATTGAAACTGCTATCCTGCATATACTCAGTGTTAACAACATTGCCAGCCTTTGTTTAATAAATACAATTCTCATGTAAAATTAGACAAAAGAGACAATGAAATTAAGCATAAGCCTAAAGTAGTTTGATTCTATTATTTTAAAATCCTATTAAGAAATAATTATATTGCTATGCTTACTGCTGTTGATGTGTAACGATATTGGAACAGGTGATATTGGAACTGAAACGGTTTTAGAAGGAATTTTGTTCCAGGAGCAGTTATGACACAGCTCTCCAAATAACTGCACATTTGGGGGATGTTTAAGGGGAACAGACTTGAGCCTCAAAGAATTTCATGTTCCTTGTAGAAGGCAAAAGGTAATCAGGTGAGGCCAGAGGTATCTGAGCTATTAAAGCATTATTTCATGTACTTAATTTGGACTACTCCACCTAACTGAAATAGAAATTATGTTTCCAAAAAAGCCCTCACTGGGTTGTTACAGGAGAAGTGGAGCTGAGGCTGCCAGGCACAATGGATCCTACCCTTGCTAATCCAAAAGTGTAGCAACTCCACACTGAGGAGCTCCCAGGTGAGAGAGCCCAGAGCTTAATCTGAACATGGGAAGACATCCAAAGAAGAGCCCAGTACTGCCTGACCCAACACTATTTCATCCCATGGGAATTCAGTGGTTTCTGATCCATCCTCCTGTGCACACCACGGACAGGCCTGACCTTCCCTGGCCAGACCAGTCCATGGGTTGGCTGGGGGCAGCATTCCTGGGAGCCTGGGGTAGGTGACTGCCTGAAGGGGGTTTGGCTGAAGCCCATCTACCTCAGTTTCCCCCACAGCAGGACAACTGGTCTTGTACAGGAGTGCACATTATTGAGGAAAGGCCCCAAGTCTATGGGAAGGAACCAGTGCCATGGCGTGTTCTGTCCCCAGCTCCTCTGGGTGATTTTAGGGTGCCTCAAAGGAGAACACTACAACCCAAACTACCAACAGTGTTTTGGGGCAGAGAGGTAACCATTAAATGTCTTCTCATTTACTTCTCTACAAATTCAGGCTAACTTTATAGAAGCCATTTAGCATAAATTAGCATAAAACAAGGCATGTGAGAGACGGGGGAAAGAGGCTCATTAACTTTATATCTGCTTTTATGTGGAAGAATTGCAAGGGTTGTACTGAGCCTGGTTGGGACGGAACTGACTTTCTCCATAACATTCAATTTTGGATCTGTGACTATAGCAGTGCTGACAATACAGCCATGACTTAGCTGTGGCCAAACACACACTGCTGTTTCCTTCACTTTCAAACTTCCTTTTCCTCAACTCACAAGCTTTTTTTGCTTTTGTTCTTCCAGCTCCTTCCCCCATCCTGCTGGGAGGTGGAGTGAGTCAGTGTGGGGCTGTGTGGGTGCATAGCTGCTGGCCACGGTAAACCTGAGCTCAGTTCAGAGATGGTGATAATTGCTGCAGGCTCACCAGAGGAAAAAGTCTTTCAAAGGTTTAAATTAGATAGCAGGAAGAAATTCTTCCCTGTGAGGGTGGTAAGGCCCTGGCACAGGTTGCCCAGAGAATCTGTGAATGCCCCATCCCTGAAAGTGTTCAAGGCCAAATTGGATGGAGCTCTGAGCAACCTGGGACAATGGAAGATGTCCCTGCTCAGGGCAGGGGATAGAAACTAGATGATCTTTAAGTTCCCCTACAACACAGGCCATTCTATAGTTCTGTGATAAAATCAAACTATGAAATACTCTACATTTTTAAAATTAGGCCACTGAAGAATTGAGATATGGATTTAGGACTGTTCCTGTGTTCGTCACTTGTGACTCTAATGTTTCTAAACATGTTACTGATGGATCATTTTTAGCAGTAACTTTTCCTTGAACCTAAGCTAAGTTAGCTTTCCCTATATAGCTTTGAATAAATGAATAAAAGAAAACAAAGATCAGAGGGTGGTGAGGAGGGGGTGTCTGTGATCCCAAAATAACACCGTGTTTTATTTTGGTTTTTTCTCCTCCTCGCAGTAGAAAACAGAAAGAGAATGAGCTGTGATATCACTGGGTATCTCCAGCTCTGTAGGAGCATATTCCAGCCCCATGAGAGTGTGACTTTCAAAGGAGTGACTTCATGGCTGAGATGTACAACACATTTCACTCTGCTGAATGATCCAGTTTTAGAAAAAGTGACCAAGGCAAAGCCAAGGCCACAGGGAGAAATTTGTAGTTGTTTATTGTGCTGAATATAAACAATTAACCAGTGTGCCTAACCTAAGACCTGGCCACCCATGCAGACAGATGCTCCTCCAGGGGAAGGGCAGGTAGATTTGCAAGAAGGAGTTGGTCACAGGCCAGGGCACCTCATTTCCTAAATTAAGTCATCCCATTAAGTGCCTTCATCTAGGAGGATGTAGCTGAACTATTCTGCTCCTCTTTGAAGTGACAGAACTTTGCTTGTGGGTGGATTTGAGACCTTTAGGTCACTTGAAAGAGAGGACATGTACTGCACCCCAGATACAGTTTGGATGTAGCCACCTTGTTCTGGAGACTAGACAAGCCAGATGTGCCTCTGGCTTATCTAATATTGATGTAGCTAGAGATGACAGGAGATGAGAACTTTATCGACTCCCACATTTCTCCCAGACTTTATTGTTTCCATTTGAACAAGGATATGGTACTTTTGTCTCAACATACATCAATAATACAAGCTTTATCTATTCTCAGTGTTTTAAGCACTTTTTTCTAGTTCATTTACAATAAAAGTTTGGAATTTTGTACTGAAGTGAGTTTTCTATCTTCTCCTTTTAAAATATTTTTTCCTCTCATGATCCAGCAGGATTTTTCAGCTGGAGGAACCTGCAGGAGGACCCCGAGCAGTGTCAGGTATTCAGCAGGATCTCAACAGGTTTAATTACTTGCTGACCTGCTCCCATTTTTATTCAGTGCATTCATTTAAGCTATTTAAAAGAGGCATGGCAAGATTGCATCTTCTGCTTCCTTCAAATTACTTGGAAAGTTCTATGCCTCACCAATACAGGCAATGTTGATTTTGGAACAACCTTTACAAATTGCCTTGCTGCAATTTTGTACGTGTGGGAGTATGTGCAGATTCCAAAGCTAAGTAATTAGATGAAATCCCTAAAACTCAACCATATAAAATATTAATATTGAGCTAGCAGGTATTTTTTTCCCAAGAAAAAAATTCCAATTTTGCTGACTGGTGCCTTTACTGTGTTAAATCTCAAAAAAAAGTTTGTGGGGTTTTGTTGTTGTTTTCAGCAAGGACAATTAAAAAGAGTGTCCTGGAATTATGAGTAGAACTTAATCTGGAATATACCACTGGCTGTGTGAAACACTAAATTTGTCTCTGGCTCAGAGCAGCTTCTCTTTAAAATAGCTGTTAATAGCATCCTGGGTGATCCCACGGTGTTCCTTGCCATTCCAGAGCTCCTGCCACTTCAGTTCCAGTGAGCTGTCACGTCCTGACAGTTGAAGCTGATCACCCAAACAACCTGACATGGATTTTGTTAGTCACAAAACCTAAGACTGGAAGGTTTTAAGAGATGGAGAGAAGGATGCAGGGGAAGGACAGGGAAGAGGTTGTGTAGGAGCTTCCATTTCAGTGGCAAGCACTTTAGTGACACTAAGTTATGCTTAGTGAAGCATAAGCATAATTCTCATTTGAAAATGTGCACTTTTTGGTACATGAGATGGTTTTTCCCCACATTGCAACACTCTGGCTTGGCTGCCCAGTTCTAAGACAGGACATGTGAAAGAGAGTAGGAGAGAAGGGGTCAAAATATACATTTACTCCACATATCTGTATGGATTTAGGAATTTAGGACCAGATGCCTCAGCCCCACTCTTCCTAATCCAAGACATCCATATCATATTAATGTAACAGGCAAATGTTTTGCTTAAAAGTCCATTATATCTGCTCCACCAGATCTTTGAAAGTCCCTTCCAGGGCCTTTCTTTTGATAGTCCATCCACTTGCTGAATTCCAGCTTCAATTTCTTTATTATTTATGTCCCATTTTGTTCTTCTGGCACAACTATTCTTTTCCTTCAACACTTCTTATTCCTTTTCGTTCCTTATATGGTTGTTATTACACTTGACATTTTCTAGGGCCTGGGTCATGAGTAAGCTCTTTTGCCTTATGAAGAGACCAAAAGTTAGATTTATTTCCATAAAAAAATGTTCTAACTTTTCCTATTTTTCCCCACCTTTTTTCCTGCCTTACATGTTTGGGCTGTCATCATTGCAGAGAAGGACATGCTCATACCCAACTATGTGCATGTGTTTTATTTAACAACCAGGGCCTCTGGGGAGTGAATTGGAAGTTAATAGAGATGACAAGGAGCAAAGGCAATGAGGAATAGCCATGCTACTTGCCTGTCACCCAAGAGGAAATGAGTTTGCATTTTTCAGAGTGCTGGCTATCAAGTGGTAGTTTGTCTTGATTAATTTTTATATCGTGCTAGAGAGAAGCAGTGCGAATCCCTTCATTACTGACCTGGCTGATAACATACACTGACAGGAGACAGAGATGGGATCAATGTGACCCTGTGCTCACAGCCCACCTCCTGAAAATCCAGTAACATTGCCAGTCTTCTAGAATCATGAATCATTTTCCCAGGCAACATTCTCCTGTGTTGAACAATTACCTGAACAACTTCCAAGATCATGGAAAAAAATCTACCCTGCTTCCTTGGTGGGAATGCTACAATAAACAAAGAATATTTTAAAGACCTGAACTTGAACAAGAATGGATTAAAACAAAAAGTGTGCTCAATGGAGATGTGAAAAGCCCCTTTTGATGTGGTCAGTGCAGTGACAGAAAACAAGGATTGGCTGCCCTCCTGCCATCACTTTTAGAAATAACCCCGTGGTTTATGTTGTCACAGAATCCTGTAGAATTTGGTTCTAATAGTTCCTATCAAAACTCACGCAGGCTCCTGTTTTTAAATCTCAAGCAAAAAAAGAATAACAAATTGATGCCTTTTCCTGGTCTTAAAACCAAGAATCAAACACGGTTAGAAGGGAAAAAGGGATTTTACCTCTGTATTTATTTTAAGGAACCTTAGGTGCACCACGTCCAGGTGCAATGCACTGAAATGCACACCTCAATGCACACCCCCAAAAGATCTGGTATAACATTATAGGTGTTACTAATTAGCATATCTGTCCAAAATTCCCCAATTAGAGGCTCAAATGAGCCCCTCTCCCCAGGGAACCTTCCCCTGAATGGTTCTATCTTAGTTTACAAAATGTGTTCTGGAGAGGACCTTGGGGGTCTGGGGCCTTCTGATCCCTAACTGCGAGGCTTCTGAGATGTTTAGTCTCCTAGCTTAACAAACAAGTCTAAGAATGTAGGCTAAAAAACACTAAGAATACAAAAGTTATAAAAAGGTATAAAAGAAAAGGTAAAAATTCATCATGGCATCAAATAGGTCTGTGGTGTTTCAAGCACTCACCTTTTGACAGCTCTTCTAAAACATCTCTCTCTTTTGTAGCCTCCTCTGAAACTCTACATTTGGAAAGTAAATACAAATTCTCAACCAAACTTTGGTTTCCTCTGTGCCTTCTGGCAGCAGTGCAAGGATGGTCTCCAGTAATAATCATCCTCAGGTGGTCTTAGCCATAGTATTGAGTTTTTGAGCTGTCTAAATGCACTGCATGCTTGTGCAGATGGATGTAGATGCAGAGCACATTCCAGCAGTGCTGCACTGGGCAGGTGACCCCCAGAGCTGTAACATCCAGGGCTCCTTGTATTATTTACAATGAAGATTATACTAGGCCCGAATTTAGGAGAATAAATACCACGTCTTAAGAACTAAGGTACGTTCTATTTAGGACAGGAAGAAATGTATGTCTACACAGAGAACAATCTAATGAAGATGTGATGTGGCAGAAAAAAAAATTATTTCCAGCTTAGTTAAGACTGTGAGGAAAAAGTAAGCAGAGTATTAGCAAGAGCTTTGTTCTCCACCACAGTTCCCAAATGAATTCCAAGGTCTCACTTCCTTCTGCAGGTCATAAATCTTTAAGTCCAGGGACATCCTTTTTTTCCCTCATATTACCATCCAAAACTCAAGTCACGAGAACTTTTCAGAGACTTAAAAGTTCTGAAATTTTGAACTTCTGAAAGCCATAAATTATGATGCAAATTTTATACCAAAACTAATGTATCATTTATCAGGTGTGTGCAAGCTGTGGCAACAGTTTCTATTTAAAAGAGATTAGTCCCTAACCAGATAGGAAACGTAGTGATCTTCCAGGAGAATGGTTTGTCTGAATTTTGTCAAATACGCACAATATTATACAGTAGTTTTTCTCAAGTACCCATTAAGTATCTGACTTTTCTCAGATTATGATTAATCTATTGAACTCATACTTAAGTAAACTGAATTTGGACTTCCAAATGTAGAAAAACATCTGCAGTTTTGCTACCTGGGCATTGTGTTTGCTTTCTGGACAGATCTCTGCACACTGAATTGCTGGGGACATGATAATAATGAACAGCACTTTTGAAATCATCAGAGTAGTCTAAACAAGGAGCCAGACCCTTTCAGGAGAGTGTGCAGTGATTTGCTTTAGATCATTTGGGGTAGTCACAGTAAGAAAGAGAAAAGGATGAAAAAGCAAGACTGAAATAGAACAATTAACCTCTCTGCAGGAAAAAGGGCACAAAAACTACCTAAGCCGACTGCAGATAGCTGTAATTAAGGGATTGTAACTCTCTTTGAACTGGCTAATACCACAAAGACTAAGACTAATCCATTTAGTCTACCACCCCACCTCCCACTGGTCCAAGATAAAGGTTTATGGCCTGGGATATTGAGGAGATTAAGTTAAATGACCATAATGAACCCTCTTCATTTTCAGCTCTGTGGAAAGACCCATTTTCTACCCCACACTGAGGTGGTGATCCAAAGCAGGGCTTTGGTCAGCCACCCAAACCTAGACATCAGCTGTGATTTGAGGTCCCCAAGGGTTTCTGTGGCATTCACAGCAGAGTGGGGAATGCAGGACCTCTGAGGAATGTCTGGTTTTCCACAGTGGCTGCTGAAGACTGGGCAAGGTTTCTCACTGCTGCTAGAAATCTCATTTGCTGCAGAGGCCATCACGTGAGGTAAAAAGCCCAAGTGGAATACAGTGATTGAACCAAATCTCACACAAGGAACAGGAGGAAAAAAATTATTTTTTATG
Organism: Monarcha castaneiventris obscurior; assembly: GCA_026261815.1. NCBI lineage: Eukaryota > Metazoa > Chordata > Aves > Passeriformes > Monarchidae > Monarcha > Monarcha castaneiventris. Next base: position 31,440,125 of record JAMPIT010000624.1, on the reverse strand, counting down.
ATCTCTGCCTCCTGAATGAAGCCCTGAACTGGAATTTCACAGTATTGACCTTATTGAAGGAGACAACATTTGTACCCATGTGCCAATATAGAGGGGTGCTGTTGGTCACAAGTCATGCTAAAACAAATGGCCTGTGAGCTTCAGCAGGTGCCAAAAGAGCAGAATGAGTGGAACTTCCTCCTGCCTTGAGAATCACAGCTAGAGCTAGACTTTAGCCTCACCCAGCTTCATTTCCTCTCATTTACAGGCATTCAGATCCAGGGCTTTCTGTGTTCCTGCCTGCAAACTCTCCATCACAAGAACCATTATAAGTACAATTATTAATAGCACTGAGGAACTGCATGACTTTAGCCATTCTAAGGGAAAAAAAAATACCCTGAAAATACATAATTTTTGAAGCCACACAGACATTCTTCAGCAGAGTAATTTTTTCCTTCCAAATATAGTAGCTCATCAGCAGCAAAATTGAGCCTTTTTTGTTGAAACAAAGTGAAGATATAATAATATGGTTCGAGAGTATCTGAACTCCATTTTCCAAATTACCTCTTTTTAACTTTTTGAGATGCCATATTCCATAACAAATAGTTGTTAAAGCCTAAAATCAGGAGGAACATTTCAGAGTTGTAGAGGCAACTGAGGAGGTTCAGTTGTTTTAGGCTTTTTCCTCTCCTTTCAGAATAGACATCTTGCTTCCCAAATGACAAAATTTCATGGAAAGGAGATCATCCAATTCCCCTGTGGCCTTACTGGTTTTGTTAATTACCCTGGAAAACAGATATATGAAAATATACACAGAGCTAAATGTAATATAAGGCAGCATGCTTGCAATTGCAGTGTGTGCCAAGGGATAAATCATTGCTTGACACCTCAGTGAAATGTTGGATTTCACTTCAGTGGCTCAGTCCTGCTTTTTCCACATTCGTTATCCCAAAAGGAAACTGGAGCAGGGTCCTTCCATTCATCATCTTTTTTTATATATATGCCATTGTGAGCACTCCCAGAAGATCACAGACAGAAATGTTATGTACCTGTGCAGAATCATAAGAAACATAAGAGGGTCAGAGTTCTGCAGTTCAGCATATCTGGGGCAGTCATTTGCAGAAATGACTGCTAAGTGCTGTGTTTTCAATTTGTCTTGCTTCCTGCACAGACATCTGCACAGCAGTGATGGACACCAAAAGTAAAGGACTATGGATAATCACAGCCAGCTCAGACACCTCTAGTGTGGTGGTACTGCTTCCATCATAAGACTAATGCACCACAGGAATTCTTTCCTTTGTTTTGACTCAAAATGTGCTAATTATATATCCAGAAAAGCACAAAACAAAAGGAGAGGAGAGGACAGGACAGGACAGGACAGGACAGGACAGGACAGGAGAGATTAAGACCATTGCAGGTACAATTTCAAGAAAAATTTGCTGCCTGCAGCTGTTCACACTCAGCTAAAGCAGGAATTTCCAGCCCTCCCAGGTGGGCTGTCTTTCAGAGCCATCTCTTTCTTCATGTACCTCATTCCTTCCAGCATAAGAAGTCAGCACTCTTGGGAATGTCATCATCTGTGTTTGCAAGTGAGTAACTGCTCAGAAGCTGCTGTAACTCCTTTTTATAATGCAGGATTCTTTTCTGCTAAATGGAAACTGGTTGTACACACCCCATCTGGCTACCACCTCACCTTTTTCTACTCAGCAGACCTGTACTATGCCCAGTTCACAGTCCAGGACAAGGACTCTGTTTCTCATGAGTGTTTTCAAAGCTGTAGTTTTCCAGTTTGCATGAGCAATGTCTGCTCTGAAAGACAAGACATTTTTCTCAGGTGTGTATCTGTTGCTTAAGGATACTGTGGTCTTCATCATATTTACTGCAGGGATAATAAGAAAACTTTAGAAACTTTCATCAACTAGTTATGTCTTTCTCAAATATTTCTGAATAGGAATATTTCATTTCTAAACAAAATCTGTAAGGGTCAGATCTTATCACTAGAGTAGCTACTACAAATTAACAGTTCAGTTGATTCATGTTATCTGAGAATCATAATGGGCTTTGCAGTTCCATGAAACACAAAAATATGAGGTGCAAGACTTAGATAAGGTTAACCTTGCAATAATCTATTTTATAACCCTATCCTGTCCAGTTCTTGACCTACTGGATGTCTGAGATTAAAGCAATGAGAGTTGAATAGATTTCAGCACTTTACAGAAACAACCCCAAATGCAGGGTTGTCTCTGGTTCTTCCCATTTCGTCTGAATGAGAGAACTCTCCCTTTGCCTTTTAGTAATTCCTTCTGATAAAGCTCCTTATTTTTATCCCTCTATTCCTACAAAGTCCTTTTCTGCAGCCTCCATTATTTAACTTTCATATATTTTATCCAGTACCAAAATTCCACTGCCCATAAGATTTGCAATAGCTCTGATCCCTAACTGATGACGAGCTACGTTCATTCTTGCACAAGACCCCATTTTCCAAAACACCATATAAACACATCATTAGAAACAGTCCCTTCACCAAGAAATGTTCTAATCTAAGCATCAAGAGAAAGGTGAAGGTGTCATCTCACTGACACATTGGCATCCCATCCTCTGAATTCAAGTGCCTCCTGTATCACGGTGACTTTCCTCTTGCTTTCAGTGTTTGGAAGAGACCACATGTGGCTGGGCTGCAGGAGGCCAAGTCAGGAGCATTTTTTCTACTTAGGAACTGTAATAGTGTTTGGCTCTTCAGGGCTGTTTATAGCAGCCAGGACAGCAGGTGTGTTTGGATGGCTCAGAGCACCTTCTGCCACTTTCACAGGCTGTGCTCAACCATAGCATCACCGAGCCTGCAAATGAACTGCTGTACTTGCCTTTTATACCACCTGTGCCAAGGAACATAAAGGGAAAAATTCAAATATAAGGGACACAGAATTGAAATGGAGGGAACCCCTACCCTCACTATATGTGGGGTTTTGTGTTTCAGAAGACTGCTGAAAATGATCAGCTATTTCAGCTTCCAAGCATATGCAAAAACCCAGAACAATGCTTGCTGCTGAAAAGCTTGCTGGGAGGAACAATTTCAGAGCTGCTGAGGAGGTTTCCTCAGCCATCCACCGCAGGGAGGATGTGACCAGGCCCCAGAAAGCTGTGTGATCATAGCTTACAAAGGCAATCAGTATTAACACAGCCTAATTAAAGACAGGTAATGGGATGGTCCTGGAACAGCTGCAGATAAACAGCAAGGGCACCCAGCGAGCTCAGCCAGGAGATGTCAGATTTTCTGCTATCAAAGAAATACCTGAACTATTTAGTGTTAACTTGATTCTTGTGTCTATTCTGTGAAGACAGATTATTTTCCTGATGCCAGGTTTAAAATATTGCATCTCATCTACTTTAATTACTAGACTCACTGTGCCAGTCCAGTGAGAAGGACAGCACCCTAAAAAAGGGGAGTTGTCCAAGAGAAGTGGACTCAAGCTGTGGGGTGCAACAGGGTGCTCACTGTGCGAAGGAACCAGAGGTGAATCCTACCCCACAGTGACTGTATGGACACATCCATATGTCTGACTAACACATCTTGTCTTGTTCCTACCAAGTTACCTGTACATTGTCTCATTAATTCACTATCCACCCTTCCCTCTGTGAGAAGACAGATTGTGGGGAGATGGATGTAAGGGTTGTTTTGTGCATATTCATGAGTAACCCTGTGTATGTCTCTGTGGTGAGCATTCATTTACAGGATGAACATTGGGTTGCATTCAGGAAAAACACCCACAAATAACTTACATTGAGAATGATTTCCTTCATTCAGCTGAAATGCAAACCCTAATAAGAGTTTTCAATAAGAAGACTGAACGTTTAATACTGCAGTATGTAAAAAGTTTCTTTCATCACTTTTAAATAGGTGCTGCTATTCAGTTCCAGTTAATTCTGCATTTCATTTCCTATGAAGAAAAAAGTAAATCATTGCACTCATTTTATATTTTTCTAAATACTATTTACTCAATTTGATTAATCATTGTTATTCAACAGAGGTACCTTAAAGAAACTCAGATTAAACTCCATTATGCAAAGCATTGTATATTCATATAGCAAGAGGCAGTGCTTGCCTCAAAGAGGTTACAGAATAAATAGATAACAGGCTTGTTAAAGTTCTCATTTTATGGACAGAACTTATGCAGCAAAACCACACTGAATGCCCAAGGACAGAGAGGATTTCTTTGGCAGAACTGACTTCAAACCCTAAGAATTTTAGGATGTGTCTACTGGGTTTACGGGATTGAGGACCAAAAACTCTCCCATATAAGTACCAAACACTGACAATATCTGAAGATAGCACTAAGCAGCACTTGCAGAAATACCCTTCAAGCCAGATATATCAATAGGACTCCCCTTTCTCATTGCATCTGTGCCTCATAAGATGTCTATAAACTGCACCACATGCACCTGCACTAACCAGATTTTTGGGATACAGTCCAAATAAGGCTGGATCTCTCATTATTTGTGGATAAGTTTACGTTCCATAGAAAATAGTTGCCTGATTTTGTCCTATGTAACACTGTGCCATCTGAAAGCTTGTCCCTTGGGCTTTTGACTAAATGTGTCAATAGAACACAAATATTTACATCATTTTTTTCCCTGCTGGCAAAGAACATCAAAAAGAAAAACATCATATATTTTTTCCCTTAGCAACTTTAGTCTATTCAGGCTTGTGAGTTGTAGGTCATTAGAGTACCATATTTTTCCCCCAGGGCCTACAGCACAGGAAGAACTGTTTATTCCTTATTTTTCCCTGCTGCAAAGCATCCCATAAATTTAAACATAGTTACAAGAAAGTTTTTGATAACAATTGAGTCCTTCAAACTGCTAGGCTACATTCCTGTTATTTATCATCCTTAAGATGTTCTTTCCTGACACTATGGGGAACTACCCAGTCTTAAGAAACTAGCACAGTAAAACTTTCCCTAATTTCATAGAAATAACACACCAGAAAAAGCATTTCAGTAGTGGCAGAGATCAGCAAGTACCAAGAACTTCACAAAAAGTGTATTTAAGCACAGGATAAATAATGAAATATTTTTAACTCCATAAGTTGCTGTGAAATTGCTGGTCAAGACACCTGCCAGTAGTGGAAGATGTTCCTTCTTCTCCAATATATTCAAGCTTTCCCCTTTTCATAGAAAATCCTACTTTATTTCTGACCAGTAAACAAGAACTGTGGCATTTTCTGTTGTGTTTGCTACGTGTTCATCACTGCTGGCATTGTCACTGCCTCTGCCCCCTCTAACACCCACACAAGGGTGAGCAGAAAGGAAAGCACAGTCACTGGTCTGGTGCTAAAAAACAGTACAGGGCTTTGATTAGTTAACTAGGGCCTTAATTTAATTAAATCTTTGGGTTGGAAAGGGCCTTTAAAGGTCTTCTAATCCCTACATCAGGTTGCTTAAAGCCCCATCTAATGTGACTTTGAGAGTTTCCAGGAATGGGGCAGCTACAGCTTCCCTGGGCAGCCTATTTCAGTTGTCTCACTACCTTCATCATGAAATTCCTTATGTCCTGTCTAAACCTACCCTCTTTCAGTTTAAAACCATTGCCCGATGTCCTACCACCAAATAATTCATTCTCATGGATGTGACTCTACAAGCCAGGGAAAGACTAGGCAAATGCTAATATTCAAAGGAAATGCTAAAACTACAAGAAATGTAGATATAATACCGATACAGGGAAAAAATATGAAGCTGTATGTCACACAATTCAGGAAGTCACCTCAGAAGATTTTAATCAGTCTGTTCTATTTTGGCCAGCACTGTGGTGGGTGCATGTAAAACAGGGGAAATATTCTTTCTTTTATTGCTAGGGAACAAGACAAGCTAAGGGGAATGTGCAAAAAATACAAGAGTAATGAAGTTCTCTCTTGGTGAAATAGTCCCATTCTCATCAATGTAGTGCTCCTCACTTCCCACAGTGTTTTATTCAGTCCTCATCCACTGTGTTTGACAGAGCATTTACTATTTCCCTTACTCACCTAATCTGCAGTCAAAACAACACTGAAGAGGGATGTAAAATGCCCTTGGTTCCCACCTGACCTAGGAAGGCAGAAACTGTTATTCTGCACCGAGATAAGATACATCTAATCCCAAAGCCACCCCTGACAAGGGCCACTGGCAGGGGCTGAGAAGCTCATGAGTGCTGAGTGCTTCACCAGAGTGAGATGAGCTGCTTCTCATCTGGTGTTTATTATATATTACTAACTATATATTACTAATCCTGCAGCAAGAGGTTTGACACCACCTCCTAGGTGCCTAGAGCAATGTGAGAAATATTATCCATGTCAAGGATAACCTTTTTTCTTAATTTATTGCATTTTTAGTCTTAATTGTACACTATAGGAAAATTCATTTCCTTTATTGATCTTTTTCTTGGTTTTCTTGAGTTTTCTCTCTCACACTTCTCAATTTCACATAAATCTACCACATCTAAACCTTTCCTCTGGAAGGTTTCATATAATGTTTCAACCTAGAATATGCAAAGACATCTCAGTGGTCCAGTAAGTGAAGCAATCCATGTCTTCCACCCTTTTCTGTAAACAGGTACACACGAGCCCTGACGTTCTGGATTCTAGATGGTGATTTTTACAGTGGTTTCCTTTTTATGTGCCAGGAAGTAGTGCAATTTCCATTAACAACAGTACCTGATATCCACTTTATGTCCCTAAGGCTGCCCTGTGCTTCACACTGTTCTTCCTCCCCACAACACAAAAATGTCAGCATCGCAAACTGGCCTGGTTCAGGGGGAAATTACTGGTTATTCTTGGAATAAAAGTATCTCAAGAGGTGGGCTCTGTAGGTTCAGGAATTTAAAGACGAGAGCACAGATTCAGACCCACATTATTCTACTCCAGGGTTAACAGAATTAAAATAGTGACACAGGAATAGCTGATTTGTGGAGGATTCCTGTTGGAGATTGAATCAGCTGCTCATGCATAACTTAGCAAGTCATTTGAGATGTGCTAGAGTGTCTCACCTGCCCTCCAGATTACTCTGCCTAGTGGCACAGATCTCACAAATGTCCTGCGTCATATGGAATCATAGAATAATTTAGGTCAGAAAAGACCTGTAAGAGCATTCAGTCCAACCATTAACCCAGCACTGCCAAGTCCAGCACCAAAGGTGCTCACCCTAAATGCCACATCTACACATCTGTTAAATACCTTCAGGTATAGTGATCAGCCACTGCCCTGGGCAGCCAGTTCCAAAGCCTGACAATCTTTCTGGTGAAGAAATTTTTCCTAATATCCAATCTAAACCTCCCCTGGTGCAACTGAAATCCATTTCCTCTCATCCTATCACTTGTTACCTGGGAGAGGAGCCTGACCCTCTCCTGGCTGGACCCTCCTGTCAGGGAGTTGTAGAGAGCAACAAGGTGCCCCTGAGCGTCCTTTTCCCCAGGCTAAACAACCCCATTTCCCTCAAGTGCTCCTCATCAGACTTAAGCTCCCAGTCTTATGAGGAGCCACTTGTATCTACCACTCTCTTGTGAATGTCTCAGGTATTTTAAGGTACACCAAATGGCTGAAAATGCCCGGTGACCCTCAGTGACCAGCAGTCTGCTGACATATGGGAAGGTGCTGCTCATTACAAATGATACCTAAGCCCACCCCTAAAATCCACGTGTTTAACTAGAGCATCAAGCAGCCCTTGGACATTTTTTTCAAATTAAACTTCTCTTCTTGATGGTTTCACAGGCCATTAGCAGCTCCCTGATCCAGCTGTAACTGAAATCAATTAAACATTGTAGGAGGTGTAAAAACATTTGTCTCCTCTGGCATCTCCTTTCTAGCAACTGTTATGGGAGACCACACCCCTGGAGACATGTAGACACATAATTTACAGGGACCTAAATCTCAGTGTGTAAACCTGGCTGCTTGTGTTCAGAAGGCTTCCTTCAGGGCTGGAGCTACAGGTGGACAACAACCCAGTACATGGTCCAAAAGTAAACCCTTGGTACATTTTGACTTGCAACTTCTATTACTCTAAGCTTCTGCAAAATAGACAGGATCACAAACCACATTATCATAGAGTGGTTTGGGTCGGAAGGGACCGTAGAGATCATCTTTTTCCACCCTCCTGCCATGGGCAGGGATACCTTCCACTATCCCAGGTTGCTCCAAGCCCCATCCAATTTGGCCTTGAACACTTCCAGGGACGGGGCATCTATAGCTTCTCTGGAGAACCTGTTCCAATGCCTCACCACTCTCACAGCGACGGATTCTTTGTATAATATAATCTGAATCTGTCCTCTTTTAGTTTAAAATCACTCTCCCTTGCCCTAGCACTATATGCCTGTGTAAAAACTCACTCTCCATCTTTTATTTCATCACAAGAAGCATGAAGACTTTCAAATGTGTCAAGGGATAGTGAGGATTAGATATTAACATAGTATAAACTCTGATGTTTCGGATACCTCAGAAAATACAGTCATGTTGCTACATGTTTAAAGACTGATGAGGCACTAAAAGAAGGCATTTCATCCCACAGATCTGAGGTCTCCTTTCTATCTTCCTGATGAAGATCAGAAGTTATTAGATTTAAATCTGTTTTAACTGAGAGTCATGAGAAATAACTGTTGGAATCAGATTAAGTTTTTTAACCAGAACAACTACTGGGGAAAAAGTTTTGAGGAATATATTCTTGGCATGTTCTAATTTGATTTGACTGCTTTTCAGTGTACTGACTATGACCACAGCTTATACATTTTATCAGCACGATGATGGTGGCATCTGTAGTGAGAAAGTGAGTCTTAAAATGCTGAAAAATAAAACATTCCAGTTCTAAAAACTCTGAAGACTTAGTGGATTTATCCCATAGATATAAAACAATAATTTACCATATCTAAGCTTAGTTAGTTGGGTCAGCTCTATTGCCAGTTGAGAAAACAAGGTGATTTCAGCAGCTCCAGTGGGCGATTCATTTCAAACACCTACCAGAGTGAACTGAGTAATTCACAGCAGATGTCACAGATTATATCTGCTCCTCTGCATGTAACAAGGTCTGAGGGTCTAGTTCAGAAGGGAGTTGTTATTTCACTTAAGAAATCAAATTCCAACATCTCAGGGTAAGAGGAATCCCACACAAATTAGCCTTGTAAAAAATTCCCTGTTGTTAAATCATAATATAAACACTTTAAGTTAAATTGCTGACTTCTAAACAACTTGGTTTTCACTATTTCCGTGCTGACTTTTTTTCTCCTGAGGGGTACTTGCAAACTAAAGGGCTCTAAAACCAGTCTGAGACATACAAAAACATTAAATGTTGCAGTATGAGCATTATTTAATGCTGCACTATTAATCAGTTGAAGGACCTCTGACTTTCAGAAACAAAGCTGTAAGTAGGTCACTTTCTGCTCTGCAGCAATCTCCTCTTGATTGCAGAGCACTTGGTTTTGTTAATAGGTCACTATTTCAAACAACTGCTGAGATTCAATACTTTCCAAAGATTCCTTGGAAAGAAAGTCAATAATCATCTTTCCCAAGCACTCATGTATATCACACGGTTTCTTTCTATTTTAAAATATTTCCTATTTGTTCCTACTCTCACCAGAGCACTTTAACAGCTATTTTAGTTTTCCTTCTGGCTGCCATGTGCACCACTTCCCATCACAGCACCGTGTTCATCAAAGTGTAATTCCAAGAATTAATCACCTGAAGAATTCTGATCCAGTACTTACATTTGGAACCTTGTCTAAGATCATTTCTTACTGAGGTCCAAAGTCCACTACCTGTAACAATTTTATTGAATGCTATTGCTCAAATATTTGCACCTCCACATTACTTTCATGAACAAGTTTGTGCACTGGCAAATGCGATCCGTCAGCCAACGTTAATCACATCATCATCTTTCTGTAGTGTCCTGGGGTTGAGATTGCAATGTATCAAATACAATACTCAAGAAAAGATGGATTGCATCCACCATATGGGTTTCACCCACCCACCCACCCTGTAATAACCCAAGATGCCACAGTTTTTGTCATATGTGATTAATGTCTCAAACTCACGGTGCTTATTGCTCAGCAGGTTCATTTCCCCAAAATATTTATTTTTACAGTCCCCTGCTACTACATTCTAGCCTACTGAAGTCAAGCTAAGTGGTCACTGATTTCCCAGGTGGTCTTAAATATCTGCTGTGCTATTTCCATTCAAATAGCTTCTCGCTCATTTTCCAAGAGCATTTTTCTCCAACTTGTGCACTGCACTCTATATGGCATTTTTGAGAATTAGGATGCAATCACCGTGTTTTCCTCAAAGACTTGAAGATACAGGGTTTTCATCTGGTGAGTCAGTGAATGTGCTTTGTAGCCACATCTCTATCAGAAAGTTATGGTAAATTACAGAAAGCGAGCTGGTGGTTCAAATAAAGACAGAGAGAACTGAAGCCATTTGCAAATGAAAAGTCTTCCCAGATTTAGAAACCACCAGAAGAAGAGATCAAAAAAACACATAACACTGCAAAGGCACAGGGATCAGAGTTGGAGTGGTAGGCGAAAGAAATGAATTTCAACAGGCATTCAGACTAAAATAGCCTTCATCCCAGGAAGACAGGGATTATAGGAGGGAGGCAGAGAGAAAAGGAAGGAGACAGTGGAGGAGGAAGGTAGGAAAAAACTACATAATCATTAGTAAAAAAATTTATTAACCAAAAGCCAGAAAACTAAATTAGCTAGGATGTTGTCAAGCCTTGCGCTGTGCAGCATCCTTCACAGCAGGGAGAGAATTTAAATTTGAGAATTATGGATGCAGAAATGCATCAAAGAAGCTGGAGAAGGAGTTTTACTGTTCCTCTTGAAGTAGAATGGAGAAAATTAGCCACTGAGGACAAGGCAGGAAAAAGGAAAAGGTGGTAATTGTGGCACAAAGGAAAACATGGATCTGAAAATTACCAGAATAAACAGTGCATAATTTGGAAAGGACCTGTGTGTGAGTTAGCATTCTGCACTGCAGCCTCCTCTTTTTCCCACACTCCAGCCTCATTTCCCACAGTCAAATAATGGGATCCACCAGCCTGTCTGCACCCAGCCTCAGGGGCAGGCACTGGGCTGAACACACTGCCCAGGTCGGGTCCCTTCAGTGGCTCCATGTCTGAGGGGTCAAAGCAAAGTACTGACCCTCTTCTCTTTTCAGACCCATTCTTCCCTTTTCAGACCCATTCTTCCCAGCAGATAAAGTCTCTAAGTAAACAATAGGAAAACATAGTCAATGTGTTCTCAAATGATGTTCTCAAATAGCAAACAGCAGCTTTGCCAGTTCTAATTACATTTTGTCTATAAATGTATTTTCCTTTATTGCTGGATCATGCTATTTTTGTTAAGGAGCTGCAGTGATTTGGGAGTTATTGAGCCACTGGCATGGTGTAAAGGGGAATATTTTTGTTTCCCAAGCCTTGGCAAACAGGTAAGCAGGGAAAGGAATAGATCTTTGCTTAAGGAGTAGGGTGAGAGCTGTGGTTACGAACACACACCAGCAGAAAACAGAGATCTGTCATGTTTATATAGAAGCCCACAGTGACTTTCTGTGTCCCTTACGGGTAAAATGCCTCTTTTACAACCCCACAGTGGTGTCTGAATGGTGCATTGTGTTTCTCAGCAAAGGTGGATTTCTTAAATAAAAGCATAATTATCTACAGACTTGTGGGTTTTGTCTCCACCATGAGCTCCTGGGTGCACCACTATAGCCCAGAGGAACCCTGACCCTGATCCCCTGGATCCCATACAACTTCTGTTCAATCAATTCTGTCTGTGGTGCTGGTTCCTGGCACTACTCAGCTCCCATCACCTCTGTGCTGTATCATCACTACACGAAGGATCTGCTCCTGGGGAGAGCAGTTTTTCTCCCCAAGCTGGGTTCAGCAGGCGGCTGTGATCCATGAGACTCTCAGGCAGCATTGTCCATGGACTGGGAATTAAACAGAGGTTTTCTCCAGGCAGCCACCCCTACTTGTGGCTGCTTTTCTCCATTTTTATAACCCATTGCATCTCACAGTTCAACTCTGGGTTCTTCACTTCTGTTACCCACATCTCTGCCTGAGGAAGAGATTATTAACATTAGCCATGTTTCTTTTCTTCATAAAAATAAAACTTTACCTTGTCAGTCCTGTGCAAGGAGAAATTAATCTGATTTAAGGAAAATGCATGAAAAAATTTAATACCAGCAAGAAGTCATCCCACTGGAAAAGTGTTTTGGCTTTGATTAGTGACTAATATTATACTAGCACTCCAAATGCAGAAAACAATTCCTTATTGTGGTGGATTCTACAAAACCTCTGCACTGGTTCTGCAGGGAATTAACAGGTAACGAGAACAAAGGAGAAATGTGACCTATCCATTTTTTGACCAGCTATCTCAATTTGTTCTGGTCTTTTTTTTTTTGTTTGTTTGCTTAATGTGAAAGCTAGAAAAATTTATTTTAACGACAAACAGCTTTCGTATGACTTTCTTCCCAGTGGATCCATTTAAGTACCCTCTCACCGCTTTGTTGAACAACAGGAAAGATATGAGTTGTTCTGCAGAAGTGCCCTCCAAACAGAGGAGTCCTTGACAGTTCACTGAGCAGGCAAATTGACATTGTTGTATCTGCAGATCAGCAAAGGGAAGCTCAGCTCTGCTTCCCCACGTGAGCTCAGCCAGGAACATCTGCAAAGGCCAAGGCAGTGCCCAGACTTCTGTGAATTTCCTGGAAGGAAATAAAAGTGCGTTAACCTTTTGCTGCCATGGAGAGCTGCCCCTGCTGAAACTCCTCCTTTACTTCTCAACATCCTGTTGTTCAGTTGTCCTGGGCAAAACACGCCAAAAAATTTTCTCCCCAAGCTGGGTTCAGCAGGCGGCTGTCCACTCTGAACTGAACTGAACTGCTCAGAACTGAAGCCCAGAGTGGACAACTCCACTTCTCAAGGGGAGTGATAATACTGGACGGACAGGTAAAACTCTTCAGCACAGCAGAAATTGGTCAGGGACAATGGAAAAACTCAGCATCATTTAAACCTATTCCAAGGTAAGGCACAAACTGCTATCCACAGCATATATCAGAATAGATACCATGAGAAATTAATCTCCAAGCCCAAGCACCACACAGCACTCACAGTCCTCCCCACAGAGAAAATACAAGATCAGGATTGGCAAGTGTTAATCATATTCTTTACAATAAAATGCACAGTGAGGAGCTGCATCAGCAGGGATGGGGAGCTGAGAATTCAATGGACAGAGATCCATTTTGCCCACCTCAAGCAGGTAGAGGGAGAGGTAAAAAGGGGAAGCAAAGACTTCTGGAAACAGCTTTTTCTTTAACCATATATTTCAAAAAGTAAACCATTATCAGCACAACTCCATCAAAAAGAAAAGGAAAAAAACCAACTAAAATATTTGATTAAATATTTTGTATCAAAGAAAAAGGTGGAGTATGGAGTTTTTTCTCTTTCCAGAAGGACTAAACAGCCTCTAGTTTCTCCAAAGTGCTGATGGTCAGAACACCTTCTGTGTCTCCTCTGGTTCCAGGCTGCTTGTCCTCACAAGGACATCGGAGTCTACCATGAAGCAGGATAACAGGAACCATGACTGCTTGCATGTGGGGAGCACTGGCTGCCATGCAGTGGGGAGGAACATGCAGCTTGGTCAGTGCAGTCAGAACACTGATCACATGTCCCTGTAGGCCCCTCTTTTCCTGAAGCACTCTATTTGTAAGCTCGAGGTATAAAGCCTCAAGAGTAGATAAAATCAAGGATCATTGTGGATATGGATGTTATGGCAGGACCCCTACTGATCACCTACCAAAGGTCTGTGCTGACTGGAAATTAGCCAGGGAAATTAGCCAGGAAATTCCAGTTTTCAAGAACGATGTGAGGGAAGACCAAGGAAACCACAGGCCTGTTAGTCTAACTTCAGTTCCCAGAAAAATTATGGTGGAAAACATACTAGGTACTATTGAAAGGCATTTAAAGAATAATTCCATCTTCAGGCACAGACAACATGGATTCACAAAGGGAGAGGACAATCTAACTTATTTATTATCATTGATGATAAGATCACCTGCCCAGTGGATGAAGGGAAGGTCATTGATGTACTTTGCAGAGAGGGTGCTCCAAGATTGGAACAGACTCCCTAGAGAGGTGGCTGATGCCCCAAGCCTGCCAGTGTTTAAGGATGTCATGGTCTGACATCAGGAACCCATAAGAGTTGCTCACTCACCCTCCCCTGCCACAGCTGGACAGAGGAGAGAGGGAAAAAGAATAATGAAGGCTTCATTAGTTGAGATAAGGGCAAGGAGAAAACACTTAAAGGGCAAAGCAGTCTTAACTTTAAGTTAGAAAGTGAATTTGTTGCTAACAGAATCAGAGGAGGATAAGTAAAATAAGCCCTTAGAACACCTTCCCCCCCCCGCCCCTCCCTCCTTCCCACCGACAGTGCAGGGAGACAGGGCATGGAGTTTAGTCAGTTCATCACCGAGATTTCCTTCCACTGCTCCAGGAGAGGAGTCGTCCCCTGTGAGGCCGTGGGGTCCCTCCCATGGGACACAGATCTCCTGAACTTCCCTGGCGTGGGTCCGCTCTCAGGAGCAGCAGCCACACCGCCCCTGCTGCAGCGTCAGCCCCTGCCACGGGCACACAGCCCTCCCAAAACTGCTGCAGCATGGGTCTGTCTGCCACGGGGTGCAGTGCTCCAAGGACAGGCTGCTCCAGCCTGGGAGCAGGGCCCTCTCTCTCCATCGGGTCTTCCAGTGGATCACAGCCTCCTCCAGGCATCCGCCTGCTCCAGCATGGGCACCTCACCCATGGGCTGCGGGTGGATCTCGCATTCCCCGTGGATCCCCACGGGCTGCGGGTGGATCTCTGCATCCCCCGTGGATCCCCACGGGCTGCGGGTGGATCTCTGCATCCCCCGTGGATCTCTGCATTCCCCATGGATCCTCACAGGCTGTGGGTGGATCTCTGCATCCCCCGTGGATCCCCACGGGCTGCGGGTGGATCTCTGCATCCCCCGTGGATCCCCACGGGCTGTGGGTGGATCTCTGCATCCCCCGTGGATCCCCATGGGCTGCGGGTGGATCTCTGCATCCCCCGTGGATCTCCATGGGCTGCGGGTGGATCTCTGCATCCCCCGTGGATCCTCACGGGCTGCGGGTGTATCTCTGCATCCCCCGTGGATCTCCAGGGGCTGCAGGTGGATCTCTGCATCCCCCGTGGATCCCCACGGGCTGCAGGGGCACAACTGCTTCACCATGGGCTGCACCACAGCCTGCAGAGGAATCTCAGCTCCGGTGCCTGGGGCACCTCCTCCCCCTGCATCTCCACTGCCCTTGGTGTCTCTATGTTGTTTCCCTCACACGTTCTCACCTCCTCCTCTTCTCTGACTAAAATCCAAAATCTTGTGACTTTGTTTTGATTTTCTTCTAAAATTTGCCATTAGAGAGGCATTACCAGCCTCTCTTGTTGGCCCAGTTCTGATCCAGCAGCATGTCCATCTTCAGAGCCATAAGGGATTGGCTCTGCTGGACATGGTGGAAGCTTCCAGCAGCTTCTCACAGGAGAAGCTTTGTGGCCCCCTGCTACCTAAAACCAGGCTGTGCCAAACCAATAAGAAGGACAATGCCCTTAATAACCTGCTTTAACTTTTGGCCAGCCTTGAGGAGGTCAGACAGCTGAACTGGGTGATCATGTAGGTCCCTTCCAACAGAAATAGTCTGTTCTATTCTGTACAAGTCAGCAGAAATAATTTTGAAGAGGCTGCTTTTTATGCCTCCTGTACCTCCTCTCAACAATCCTCTCTCTTTCAAGCAGACTTGCCCATTTCTCTGGGATAAAAAACACGCTGCCTTATGCTAGCAGTGCTTTGCATTTTTGTAGCATTTGCTGACAGGGAATTCAAGGGCTTTGAAAGACTTCAGACTAAAAAAATGCTTGTAGGAGCTTGACAAAGGTAAGGAAATGGGAGCCCAGAGCAGCCAACTGAATACCTAAAGATGGGAGATAACCATGGGGGAGTAGCTACACCTGTGCTTTTGGATCATCATCAAGCAATATGTGCAAGCAGATGCATATCAGTCTTTTAGTTACCAGTGCAGCTGACTTCAGAGCAGAACTGAAGTTAACAAGTGCTTAAATGAAATTACTCTGAATGGATTCCCCATGAGGCCCTACATCACTTTGGTTACATCCAGAGCAGGAGAAAACATTACAATCCAGCTGAAGTGAAACCTGAATACGTATTGTGCTATTGCTGGATACCACAGTATTAATGGGGTGATTGTCAAAGGTTCCTGAAAGTCCATCTCAGCTCTTGGTTGGGAAGAGCTTTACAGTATATGAGGGGTTTTAGTACTGACCAAGGGAAAATAAATATTAAGCAAAGCACAAAGAGCTACCAGCAAGGCAATCAAAGAGGAAATAAATGGGCAAACACCAGCTACAATTCAGGTGTTATTATGAAAGAAGCAGCATATTCAGCTAAAGGTCTTGACTTCAACCTTTCAGAAAGGCAGGGGCATCTCTTGTGTTAACAGCCTGAGAAGGTTTTATCTCGCTTCAAATGCTGTTTTGTCTTCAATATTGCTACTTGACCACGTTTTCTGAGAAATGTAGCAGAAAAGTGAATTATGTAGCGGTTCTACAGACAGCACTTTACATTTTAAACATGCAGACAGAAAAATAAAGTCTTTTGTTTATATCACACTCCTTAAACTTGGAGGGCATCCACATTTCAGAGAGAATATAACTTGGGAAGGGAAAAATCTTCATAGTCTAAATGCTCATTGAAAGGTTAGCATTTCTCTAATATGGTTTCAAATAGTAGCCTCATTAATTTAACTCTGTAGAATGGTAGTGCAAAGCCTCTTTTGCAAGCATAGCTCATAGCTAGGTTGATTTTGTATTTCTACAATGCCATATGCTGTGCAAAAAGCAGTTTATTTGCATTTTTATATCCTACTTCTGTTTTTTTATTGCCATTGCTAGTAATGTTCTTTTCCACATTCCCTCCACTGATACTTTGTAAGCATCTGGTGTTTTTCCAAAACAAATTCATCCTTAATACTTAATAATAGTAGCCTACATTTGACCTTCAAATACAACAGATTTTTGCCTTAAAAAGCAAGAAAAACTGCTCTTTATATTATTCCCTATCTCCTGTCCCTCTCATTTTTATTTGCCTATCACAATACCACAATACCCTGTGGTATACAAATCCGTAAAATAGTTATTTTTAGTTTTTCTCTCTTCTTTAATTTCTTATGTAATTGCCTTACTGAGACATCCTCACTCAACTTCTCTCTTGAAAGCAGTTTCTGTTTGATGTGGAGGACACTGAAAGCAGCCCTGGTCCCAGGAATCACTGCAACACAACACACTCAGAGCAAGCAGAATTCTAAGAATGGCTGTCCCATGTCAAACCAAATTTGCTAGTCTCTGTTCAAGGCTTGTAGCAGGACCCTCAGGAAAGGGGACAAGGAAGCAAGTCAGTACAGAATAATCCACCCATTACAGCCCTGAAGCTTCTAGCAAGCTGCAGTTTCAGGATTTTCAGAGCTAAATGTTATTGATAAACATATTTAGTAGTCATTTTATGGCCATTTTCTTTTTTCTACCATTAATTCCCCTGATTAGTTTTTTTGAGCCTATCATAGAATCATGGCATGGTTTGGGTTGGAAAGGACATTAAGGTTCATCTGGTTTCAACTTCCCTGCCCTGGGCAGGGATGCCACCCACTAGCTCAGATGGCCCAGGGCCCCATGAACATGTCCTTGAACACTTCCAGGGATGGGGCATCCACAACTTATAGGTCTATAGCTCATGTGTGCAGTCAGATAATCTTCAGCCTCCACAATGTCTCACAGTTATAAGTCCCACACTTACCCACCCAGAAGCGCTAGAGAAACTTCATTCAGATGCACCAAGAGGATAAGGAAAAATGCTCTGGTTGATGTGTGAATTTAAATGGGGAAGGTATTTCTATGAGTAAGACAACCTCAGGACCTGCTATTTCTATGCTATCCTAAGATGTTTTCAAAATTGCCTGAAGAAAATCTAGTAAATACTTAAAAAAAAAAAAAGTCCAGTTGGATTCTAGCAGGTCAGATAGGGTAGAGGTACTGGCCTTTTGTTACTTAACCCAAAATTTCAGCCTGGATGGATCAAATCTGCTTTCCATCAGCAGAGAATTTTTCAGTGCAGATAACTCTGTTGCAAAAAGATCACTCTGCAGCATCTACCATAATTCAATTTATCCACAGGGGTAACCAGGACGTAGTCTAGCTCTGCTGATCCTGAGATCTATTGGGTAAGACTGGTAGGACAGGCTGACCTGAAGGCATGTTTTAAAACTGTGTAGGTTGATCAGTGAAGGACCGACTGATACGTGGAATTGATTATACTTATATATTTATATAACCACTTATGTGTGGAATTGATTTTATGTATTTAGGTGCCTTCCAAGCTTGTTCAGAACTTGTCCACAGTGTCACCATCACAGATTCACAGAAATATATTGCCACACTTACAGCAATGATATCATATCTCATCTTAGAAAGAACAATGGCTTTCAATCAGGAGGGTATGTCTGGACTGTCAGAAAATATGGATGTATATGTGCATGACTACACTTCCCCATGGTAGTAGCATGTCCAAGACATGGCCAGGATTTCAGAAATAATTTCTATATTCATATTTTTAAGCACTAATAATACTGTAATAATGGCCAGTATGTCTGTGAAAACTCACCATTGTGTTTAATCTATTACAGA
The DNA here is from genome assembly GCA_026261815.1 of Monarcha castaneiventris obscurior. Lineage (NCBI taxonomy): Eukaryota > Metazoa > Chordata > Aves > Passeriformes > Monarchidae > Monarcha > Monarcha castaneiventris. The sequence continues at coordinate 31,421,376 of JAMPIT010000624.1, read as the reverse complement.
CAGCAATTAAACTGCCATAGCTTCAGGAATTTTACAATTCTTAATGATCAGAGTAATATGTTTTGTAGCCCTAGTAACTACTCTTAATGGAGAAGTGACAAAAGCAATGCAATAGTTTTTAATTTAATTTAATTTAATACCAAGGATGTTGGTATTAAACGCAGTGTGGGGGAGAACTGTGGGTCTCAGGTTGCACTCCTACCTGCCCACACTGTAGTTAAGAGCTGCCAGTTCAGGTGTGCCTGTGACATGGTCTATTCCGGGCACAAATCCTTGTGCATCCCCACCTACTCTGACAGACTGATTCCATTGTATAAAAGATCATGGAATCACAGACACCCTTGACTTTCTGGCAATACTTTGCCTAATGCAGCCCAGGATACTTTTAGCCCTCTTTGACACCAGGGCACGCTTCTGGCTCATGTTAAACTTGGTGTCCAACAGGACCCTCAGGACCTTTTCTGCAAGCCTGCTTTCCAGGAATAAATTTTATGGTGGTGTCTGAAGGCAAAAATATTTCTTGAGGGCAAGAATTCAGCACGATAGAAAAAAAAGATCTGGTAATGTTCACAATGATATTATCTTAAATCATTACTGAGTAGTGATGCTGAACATTTTGTAAGGGAATTATCTTTCTTCACATCTTAAGCATACTGCTGTTTGTTTGGTGTAAGTGATTATGCAACACCTGGCTGCTGGAAGAAGGAGGATGGTGGTTCAACATCACTTTGTGTAATTTGATGCTGCCCACAGTCAGTGACTGAAAACCAATCCAAGTAAACTTCAGGCCTGATTTGGTACAGCAGTTCTAAGTGTGGAACAGCTCCAAGACTAAAATCCTTCATGGCATTTCTCATCTTAACTGAAAGTGAAAAGTAACACAATTTTTCAAAGCTACTAAAAGGTGAAACTCTGCTCTGATTTACTGCTCATCATCTTCTGAGGCACACAAGGCACTGTAGTCCCTCTGCTAGGCTGAGATCCAAAAACTCTGATCTGTTCCACCCAGCACAACATAACTTCTGTTAACTGATTAGTATAAAAGTCACTGCAGGGGAGATAAACAATCAGCACCCACCTTCTGCATGCCAGATTTCACAATGAATGGTTTCTTGATTATTTGGTGTGCATTCATTTTGCCAACTACTGTCAGGAGACAAAATCCAAATTCAAAATCTTTTTATTTCTTAGGTTGAAACACTTCCAGAATTTCTTACAGTTTTTTTTGTCTCAGATAGTCTTTTATAACTTTATTCAAATTTTGCCTTCCCCCTGCTGACCCATCAAAGTGGTTTCCTCACTAGAATTGTCATCCTGCACAAATGGTGTAGTCATGCTTCATAAATCACACACACCTCAAAGCAGCTGTTCCTTCACAGCTACAGAAGGAGTTGGAGATGGGTGAACAGGACTCCACATAGGAATCTTTGGGCACTTCCCAGAAGCACAGGTGCAATGAAAATCCATGAGCCTGGTAACTGATTACTCTACAAATTCACTGAACCAGAGCTGTGCAAAACTATCCTCTTGTGTAAATAGACAAGAAAAATGGGACAGTTGGCTTGGCAAGGTGAGGATGCAAAAATTATCTATGCAAGTAAATATGCATGGCTCAGGTCACACTATCAGTAAACATGAGCTGGGCCAGGAAGAGCATTTGTTCCCAAGCCCTTCAGAACTAAAAGCAAGAGCAGAATTAAAAAATAAATGCCATTACCTGATATGAGCAGCTGAATCATCAGGCTCTGTGCCCTTCCCACACACAGTGGATGGCAGCCTCAGTGGAGTAGGGACATTTGGGAATAGATGCACTGCAAGAATTCTTAAGTCCGTGACACCCATTGTCGGCAGGAATAATTGAGCCATAGATTGTCACCACTCTGGTTATAACGCTTACAGTAAGTTATACAGTGCCCACATTTGTTCTTTGAGCCACCCTGAGGCCAAGCACAGCTGCCTAGTCATAGCCAGGCTATCAGAATCTCCAGCACCCATTCTAGGGTAGTTGCGTCCAAAATGCCCACTGAAAATGATCCCTGGTCTCTGATAAAGCCCAAAATGAAACCAAAAATCTTCCAGCAGCTGTTAAGCTGACCATGCTAAAGTGTGCCAGGAACCATGCTAACAGTTTGGCAACATAGAGGTTAAGTTTCAGTGCATAGGAAATCACCAAGCACTGCTTGATTTACTAGTACTGATTATCTTAATTATCCAAAACAATTGCTGTTTGGCTGCACAAGATGCTCTACCTTGAAAGGTAGAATGTGGCCATGTCCCATAGCTCCTAACATCTGGACAGAGGTGATTGAAAGCCTTCTCTTTTACTGCTTTTGTTCTTCTTTGTCCTTTTGCTTTGTTTGGTCTTTGGGGGTTTCAACTTTTTGTTTTGGTTTGGTTTTGGTTTGGTTTTTTTTCAGGGGAGGCGGTTGAGTTTGTGGTTTTTGGTTTGGTGGGCTGGTTTTTTTTGTTGGGGGGGATTGTTTGTTTGGTTTTTGGGGGTTTTTTTTGATTCTTTTTTTTTTTGTCTACCAGGAGCAGACCATAGACGTCATCACTCGTTTCTGAGTTTCACTACTCACTGTGTAAAAAAACAAACAGACCATTAAAAATTTGTTCCAAATTTATGTCCTACAAGTTTCAAGGAATACTCTGCTCTTCACAGAGAGTTTTCATAAATAAGAGCTCTGCATTAAATTTTTCCACCACCTTCATGATTTTATACTTTTTGGTTCCTCTCTGCTCTTCTCTCTTTTTTCAAACCCCATGACATTCTTCTTGAGGTGTAGAGACCCGAAGTCCCCAGAATGTGGGTTCATGGAAGTTTTATCTAGCAGTAAAAGAATATCCTAGTCCATTCCTCACTGCCCTTCCTGGTGGTTCCTCTGTTCCTGTTGGCTTCTTGCTTGTCACTGCACATAAAGCAGTAATTTCAGAGCCCTCCAGCAGTGATGTCAAGGTGTCTCTGGTGAACTGGTTGTAAGCATCAAGCAGACATTATTTTCCACAGATGAACTAGTGCACATTTATCTTCCTCTGCCATGTTCTTTACCTTTCACTCAGTTTTGTTAGATCCTTCTGGAGTTCCTCACTGTCAATGAGACAAAGATAGTGAAGATAATCTTTATTATCCAGAAATCTGGACCTTTAACAGCTTGTTCACTTCAGGATAACAGATCAATGTCAAATAAAACAAAGAGTGCCCACATTTCTGGCTGTAAGCTGGAAACTCTTTCATTAGTCGACAAGCCCTAAAGGCCATGCCTGTCACTAAGAAGGGAAAAAGTCTCACTAATCCATACAAACTAAAAGACATCACATACCTGCTCACTTCAGTGTGAGCTGGGAATGTTGTGCACACAAACTGTGACTGCACCAGTTTCCCCAGCTCTTGTAAGATTATATTGCCAATCATATAATTTCCATGCTTACTGTTAGAGAATGAGCCAGATGACACAAAGATACACACGGTCACAAGCAGCACGAATGATTAAACATTCAGCAAATTTTTCATGCAAGTTTTTCTCTCTGGACTGACAGAGCTGGAATAGTGCAGCTGGTGTGGCTGTTACAGCAGGAGCAGCAGGGGGATGGAAAAGCCACTGAAAACCTGAGGTCTGACACTGGCTGAACTATTTGCCTGACAGAAGTGTGAATGGGTCAGGTTTTGTCCTCCTGGCAGAGGAATAAAGGCATTGCAAGAACAGCATGGACTGACAGACTGATACATGAAACTAAAAGAGTAAACGTGGCATTATTAAATTCTTTTTGGAGGTTCACTTCTAGGTATTTTTTTCCTACTCCCCCTCTAGCAGCTCATTTTAGCAGGTAAGTTCATTTTTTGCAGTGAAACATGGAATTCCCTCATCACATTGTAGAAGGGGTTCGGCAGGAGGCATCCATGATTTTGAAGTCTCTACAAACCAAACATAAAGCTCTCCCTGTCCTAACTTTGAGTGCCATCTGTGATGAGAACAACCACAACCTAAGATACCTTATTTCCCTTTTCCTTGCAAGATTCCCCTAAGGAATGTTTTAGCAGATATCTATATCTATATCTATATCTATCTATCTATCTATCTATCTATCTGTCTATGTCTCCTTCTCAGCACCTTGGATCACCTAGTATACAAGGTAAATCAATAATGTGGGGGCTAACATTCTTTTAAAACCTGAAGAAGAAAATGCAAAGCAATTTCCACAAGTCCTGCAGCAAATTAAGTTGATGTGAATGGTAGATTCTCCTCTCGGCATCCCGGAGTGTTTTAGTCTCTGCTCCTGGCTTCAGGGACTGGGAACACTAAAGATCCATGACTAGTTGAATACTTTTAGGGTAGAAATTTAGGGTCCTCCTCTCTGTATTCTTCTTGGCTAAAAAAAACCGTAAGAACAAAAAACAAAACAAAAAACCCCAAACAAAAAAAGCCCCACAAAAACAACAACAACAAAAAAAACCCACACGAAAAACCCAAGAATAAACAAACAAACAAAAAAAAGCCCAACAAAAAACCCCAAAAATAAACCCATACAAACAAAAAAACCCACCCAAAAAACCACCCCAAAACCCTGAATTTAAAAGCATGGGGGGTTGGTTATTTTGTTTGGTTTCTCCTCTTTTTTAGCTTTTAGGGATGACTCAGGTAGCTACCATATGTGTTCTGCTTCTTATTATGATTTATTTTCTTAATGCCAGCATAAGCTTTGTCAGTGCCTTACTAAATATGGATGCAGTTAAACCATAATGAGGTTTTAATATGGTAGTATTAAAGGGTAAGGCCCAACCTCTGGAAGAAAAGAGATTAAATTGATATAGAAACACACACAGCTGCAAACCTACTCGTGCTAGTAAGGGTAGCTACCATGATAGAGCATTCAAGCTCAGCCAAGCCCTCAGCTTCAAAGTTCTTGGAGGTCTGTGCCCAGTAAATCTATCATTTCTGACACATGAGTGACAGAAATGGAGTTTCTGCAGTTTAACCACACTGCTTGTCAACTTCATCGAGGTAAAGGCCACCCTGACTCTGTTAACTGTGAGGAAACATTACCTGACACCACCAGGAAGCTTTGGGTGGTAACTGAGGTTGATGGATACCATTCTTGTGGGACTAATAGAAGTCATCTTTCTGGAAGAAAGGGCAGCATAACTCTATGATGGCTCAAAGGAGTCTAAGCTACCACAAAACTCCTCCCAATTGCAAAGCCATTATCATCACAACTTCCCAGTGAAAGGGTAACGAATTTTAACAGGTTCTGTAGCAGGCAAAGTCCAAAGAGACCATTAGCCAAGCCTCTCTGACTTGCTGTTTGCTGTCAAGCATCTCTGGGGCTCCTTACAAACCATCCTAAAGGACCTATTCACACAAATATTACATCCACTGAAAAAAGAAGTTGTGGCCCACAGGCAGAAATCAGGTGAGGTCACAAAGGAATCAGACATTAATGTACATATATTGACAGAGGACTGGTGACATGAAGAACAAAAAAAGAAAGCATAAAACATGAGGAAGATGTGTCCCCAGCAATGAATCCACATCTTCTCATCCAAAAAGCTGCCGGTCAGGAGAAAGCTAAAATATCCCGAGAATGAAGAGCTCTTGGCACACATTTCTTCCTCTGGGAAGAGACACCAGTGATCACAGGTGTTGTCCCAAAGCTCATTGCTTGGGAGAATCCTGGGACAGGCTCCACTGATGGCAAAGCACACACTGGAGAGATCAACACACACAGAAGAGATCCTCTGGACTGGATTGTGGGCCCAGCTGCTTTCCCATGCTGCAGCACCTCTCTGGGCTGCTATTCATGGATAGCATCTCCCAGGCTCAATCCCAGTTCCACTTGGACTCCTTCAAGGACAAATGACTTGGATTCTTCTGAGGGTAATTACAAGATCCCCAGGAGTAATGGTATTTTCCTGGAGGAGAGGTTTGCTGTATGAAAACAGACAAGAACATCCAAATTCATTTCATCCAGGTTTTCTTATTGCCCTCCATGGATGTTAGAGTGCTATTATTCTAGCAATTGTGCTGGTACAACATGGTATAGCTGCTGAGAGAGCTCCCAAAAGCTGCAGTTGCCATTACAAAGGTGTCAGCATGTACAATTTGCACTTTATACACTCATTTTTATTACTGCTAAAGTAATTACCCCTGAAAGATTGTCCATCACTACTGCTTAATAATTTAACCATCGATTTGATCCTCAGCAGAACTGGCACCCAGCATCAGGCACATTATTGCCATCAAAATATTAAAAACCCCCAAACACTTGTTTACTGAGCTACTATATTGAAGAATTGGGTTTAGTCCAGTTGCATAGCAATCCAAAAATAACATTTGTTAATATGCAATAAACCTTTTGGCAAGATTCCCACTTCTATTTAATTTTTCCTACTATGTTAGGCAGAAACAAATATTTTGGCTTTCCATTTAAAAATTGAAAATAGACACTTTAGTAAATATCCATGTCTAACTAATGCTGTTTTACTATGCTTGTTAATTACGTATTCCTTTCCTTGCTGGGGAGCAGAAAACAAAGGCTCTTAGAATCACTGGTAGATTTGAAGAGCTGGTCCTCATCCTTTCTTGCCTTCACAGATAAATTTTTTTCTTCCTTTCTGACCACCATAATAGCCGAAAATTTATGTCCTGAAAGTCTAATATTTGTGCCTGTTCTTAATGAGCAGTAACTCTGGATTAAAACAAGCTAGGGAATTTCTCTCTATGAAATGAAGAGTTACAGAATTCAATAAGGGAACTGAGGGAGAAAAAAATTAGAGGGTGAGAACCACAAGTGTTTGCATCTGCTCCTTTGAGCTCTCCACGCAGTGCAGGGGCAGCATTCAAGGTCTTCCTTCCCAGCCCTGTGTGGGACATTTTGGCAAGAGGTTTCCATTACTGCTGACTCAAACCATACATTTAATTCCCCTGCACAACACACGGGAGCTCAGATACACCCACAAGAGTTTCACTAGCACTAACAGAAATTAAGAAATCCAAAAGAGAAAGAAATCATATGCTTCAGTTTATTTGATTTACACATTATTAGCTGAGCCAAACATGCTGATACTGGCATGGGGCTTTCAAGATAATGAAGAAGGAGGTCAGACCTTGACAGTCAGGAACAAGCAGGCATCTCCACTGTCCCAGAATGGCAGATTCAGCAAGAAAAGAGAAAACCATTTGTCATGGAAATGTCAGACTGGTACTGCTCAGTCTCCTCGCAGCTTTTCTACAGGTTCCAGTCCTTTTTAGGGCTGTGAGGAAATGACTGGATCACTCCTTAAGCCCCAGGCTGAGGATAAATCGCCTGAATAGGACATGGAAACTGCTGGATGGGACAAGAGTGATGTGCAAAGCTGATAAAAGTCACCGCAGCCCAAGGGATGGCTGGGTTCCCATTTCACATACCTCCCGTTTGCCAGCCAAGGGAAGGGCATGGGAGAAGGGGCCAAACTTCACAGAAAATCGAAAGGGACCTTTTGGGGAATACAGACTTGCAAGGCCACAGTGCCCAGGGAACCTGTCAGTAATACCAGCAGCAGGATGTACAGTATCAGTAGACAACAGTTTTGAGAACACCAGACTTTGATATCGATGTACCAAAATGGGGCCATGAGGGAAAAGAAGTCAATTACGGATGGTTCATTAATATGGGAAAAAATCAGGTCAGAGAAAGGAGGTACAACAACTCTGAGCAGAAGAATCCAGAAACAGCAAAGTTGAACATGTCTCAAATTAAACCATTAAAAAACCTTTTAAAACTTTAAAACTATTCTGCTCTTTAGAAGACTCAGAAATGTTCTGTATTTCCATATCCCATATTCAGCCCACATTTGTAATTCTGTGCATCAGAAGATCCCAGCATCTTAAAGGTCTTTCCATCTTGGGAAAAGATGTCTTTCTTAAACATACTTTACATTATCTTCAGTTTTTCCTGACTGAAAAAGTCTAGTCCAAAATGGACTTCTGCAATTTTAAATCACCAGTTTCCTAGATATTAAACAGTCAGAACAAGACTCACAAGTAATGATGACCTGTGGATGAGTCTATAGGAAAAAAAAGCAGTAAAGAAAGATGTTCTGATTTAAAACACAGACTTCAGTATGTTAGAAGCTGACTGTGTGCAATTACTTTGGGTGAAAGTTTCTAAGTTGTCTAAAGAGATTTTGTTGCTGTTAAAAAATCTATTTGAGCCATGTTTTCCTGCTTGCTGATATATAAACACAGCCCACAGAGCAGTCGCTGCCTGGAATTTCCTTTGGGATCAAGCTATAACCTTGAAAGACTATACATTTAAGCTTTGAATCCTGATACATCATAAAAATAAAACACAAACAAACAGAAACAACTCTCAGACACATTGAAAGAACTTTAAAAGAGAGGGAGATTAAGCTCATAGACCCAATCACTCCTTGCAGAGCATTTTGCTGGTTTGTTTTGTTGCTAACACACAGGATCCACTCCACCATGTCCTTCGGGCCAGCACTGACTGTCAAGGACAAGGATCTCACAATTGGTTCCTCCTCCAAAACCCAGTTCCTTTCTTTTTCACTCTTCCGGTCTCTCCATGCTTTTCTGCATTTTGGGCATCCTCACCTTGAAGATGATTGATGTTCTTCATTTCCAACATCTCACCCTTTCTTTGCCTAATGTACTGAAAAAAACATCAGAGCAGTAACTGTGCAGTTTGATTCCTATGCCTTGACTTTGCTGGACTCTTTCTATTGTCCTTTGGATGTAGCTTGAATGCAAAGCCCAGTTTTCTACATAACTTCATAACACCTCCCCCAGCAGAGCCTTGATCCTTTTATCAACAAGGTAACATTGCATATTAAATCATACTAAAATGCATCATTTTACCTGTCACTTTGGACAAATCATTGCCTGATCACCAGCACTGCCCCAGGTCTGTATATCCTGGGCACTATTTTGTTTCCGTGTGCAGCACAAATAAGTGATGATCTTTTCCCAAGATTTCTCAATATTACTGTGGAACAATTTCACTGACCTGAAGCTATTTAGAGGTCAGAAAGTGGAATATTCAAAGGATCTCAGTGCAGCACTCCCTCTGATCTTTCTCTTTTAAAATCTCTGATCTTATTTTCTCACAATAATCCTCTAGCTTTGAATCTTCAATGTTTCTGAAAGCAATTATGACTCAAACACTGGATTTTCCTTTCAGACATGATGCTATAGAATTCCACTGATCTGCTGACATTCTTGTCATATTTAAAAAAGAAAAGGGCATGTTTTTGTAATTCTTTCTGCAGTCTGTGACAAGACTCCTTCTGCCTCTCTCACAGCTCCCTTAATTTCTGTTTTCCAATTAGATTTGATTGCATCCTGTCCATCCGATGCTGAGTAGCAAGAAGCTGCTCTTCATATCCAATTCCCACTGATTTAAAGAAAATCAAATGGTGCCAGATAATGTCACCGTGGTCTGTGAGTTCTAAAGTGGGGGACTACATGACAAAAAAGTATTCCCTGTACAGACCACCAGGGCTACAGAGACAGGGTTTATTTATGTCTGAGACAAAGTCTGGCACACAGAAATAGCAGTCTCCAGATAGTCTGTAACAAGTTTCAGGAGAAAATAATGATCTTTGGGAAAGTCCTTCTTGTTGTACACAGTTTTTTTGAAGTGTACCTTATAAATGCATTTACAAAGACAGAAGCCACAAAATGTCTATATTTTTAATCAAAATGGAGAGGGAAGAGAACACTTTCTTAGCACTGCAAATCATAAAATCGTTTTCTTGTCATCCTCCACTGCCAAAGAATTTTCCCTGCAGAATCATTCCAGAATCTTTTATTAAAAAGCAGTATTTACAGAAGAGAGAGAACATAATTTTTTATCTGACTCTTTTCCACCTGTTTTTTACCTAAAATCTATCTTTTTAGCAGGGTAAATACAATGTGAGTGCCACAGCTGACTTCTATCAATACTCTTCTCATAATTAGAGGTTTTCTGTCCAAAACCAGACTGACAATAGTGACCAAGGAACTGAGGTGCCAGATGTGCCATAGACACCTCCAACCCAGGCTATATATCATCAATGAGAACTGGTTCCACCCATCCTCTGAGACTCTGTAAAGGACCAGGTGGGCTTGAAAGCTCAGTGAGACTGCAGGATGAAATCCATTTCCTCAAACTATTTCATATGCTCCTCACTCCCATGCTTCTATTACATTATGTTCTTGTGATATGTGGCAGAGCCTTATACTGGTATATTTATTTATTGTGTATGCAGTGCACGCTGGAGTGAGGTGTGTGCTCAGGTGTGTGGCACAGTGTAAGGTCTATCTGTGAATTTCTGTTCTGAAAACAACAACCTATCTTTTCATTGCTGCCTGAAACAATCACTATCTTCCACCAGTATCCCCAGCATCATCACCCATTCCATCAGCTGGTTTTGTTTTCATGACACAAACTATCATATCAGTAATATTCTCAGATATATGTGCAGAATATTGTTGACTATATAACAAAATGGCAAGTCACAGCTCCAAGTATCTCTTCCCTGAAGATGTAATTATTTCACACAGAGGAAAAGCATCAGGCCCAGTGCACCACTGACTTTGTACATAGATTTTGTGCTGGTCTTTACATAAAAGCTGGTCCCACACATGTCCTCAGTCACCACCTCTCTGTGGCCTGTGTTTTCCTGGCAGCCCTACAAAGGAACACAGTGCAAAAGCCAGGCTTCCAATGAAACTCTCCATCTTTCTGAGTATTTCTAAGTGTTCCCATACAGGCCCAAAAACATTTTAGGAAGCCACAGACTGTTTGTTTAGTTGTTTATCTGATTGCAGTTACTTGGCTCAGACTACACATTATTCAGTGTTTAATAGGACTTTTGGGAGTTATTATTTCTGGACATGTTGATTTAAAACAAACAAACAAAAGGAAAACAAAAAAGAGAAATTCTTGATGATACAAAACCAGATCAATGGATTTTTAGTTCTTCTTTTCTTAAGGAGAGTTGCTCACTTTTCAGTATGTGTTCTGCATATCCATGCACAGGGATTTATCCCTTGTGGTACCCACACATTCAGCAGCAATGATGGGATCTGAGCCCTCCAATTAAGTGCTAATACATTTAAATTACCGATGGGACCCAAGGCTTGGAGGTTACATCTCTATTAACCTGTTCTCTAGCCCTGAGACCAAGTGACAAAGTCTGCCCACGTGCCTGTTGTTACACCCCTTTAGCCTCCAGAACAGGGTAACTCATCCAAACTGCCTCTGGGGAGTTCATACAATTATAGGAAAACTAGGGATCGACAGGAAATGTAAATTACCTACAAAAAACTCTTCTATCCTGAGAGAAATTAACTGCTGACAGAGGAGATCAGAGAGGCTGTGAAAAGCTTATCCTTGGAGATGCTCAGATCTTGACTGGGCACAGCTTCTGAGCACTTTGCACTGGACTTTCTTCAAACATGGTGTTAAGACCAGGTGTTTTCCAGAATTGTCTCCCAGCCTAATTTATTGTAGAAATAAATGCAGTTTGTTCTAGGAATGGTCCTTGGCCTTTGATAACTTCCAGAGAGTGTTTGGGAAGTGTTTGAGAGCCTGTATTTAGTCCAGACAAAACCATGGCAAGTACTTGCTGAAAATCTAACCGAAGCGAGGATCAAGTTCCTGTGCTCAGGGATATTCTCTGTCAGTGGTTAAAGACATGTAGGCAGAGATGCTGGTATTCCCTAAGAAATACAGAAAGTCTGTAACAAAGGAGGAACTTCAGTGCCTGCTCTCCTATATGAGGCTTACTCTGTATCACTGGCATTCCTCCTGTCATTTTTTAGAGCACCTTGACATGGCTTTTAACTGTAATGTGGCTCTTGTTGGAATATTTTCACACACAGATGTTTCTTTCTGATACTATTCTCCAATTGACAACAGATCACCTCTTTTGTAAGTGAGATTGAGAGACTTTAAAGACAACTTGTGTCGGGAGATGTTGTTGACAAAGTGGTTCTCCTGTACTTTTCAGAATCTGGAACTTGGTGAAATGCTTGCAGTCACAAAAGTCTAAGAACGTCACAAACCTTTAAAATAAAGGCCTTAGAATTAAAGCTGGTACCTCACTGTAGGGTTTTAAATATGACACACCACCCAAAATCTGCACTCAGATTTATTTCTCCATATGACTGGACAATGTGTGTATGTCTACAGCTTTTCTTTTCAGGCAGGTGAGCATTTTCTTTGCCTTCCTTCTAGTATGACTGGGTGCTGGCAAGTTCTGATTTTAAAGTGTTGGGATTAAAATCAATAGGACTAACCACAACATGAGCACAGTTCTGCCTAGTTCTTCCAGGTTCTGGATCAGCATGTGTTAACATCAGAAAAACCCTGCAGACAAACTATGCTTCACCTTTCATGGTTATTTTGGAAGCCATAATCGGGAGCAAAACTGTGGCATTCATTTGGGAATGTGCAGTGGTTATTGCTTTGATATTTATACATAAGAATTGCTTTGCCATGTTTTCACATAACAAGGTGAAATTATCAACCTGAGGCCATGCAATTTGCCACTGGCAGACCTAGGACAGCTTGATCTGCCAAGTGCCAGCAACAAACAGCATAACTTCCACTTTCTCTCATTTGAATTTACCATTTCCCCATTTAATAACAAACCCCCTTAGTACTGTGGCTAATCTTTCCCACTCACTGAGCAATATTAGTTAAATTCTGAGAGATTTTTTTACAAGGGCAAGGACAATGTCAAGGGGAAATGGTTTTAAACTTGAAGAGAATAAGTTTAGATTGGATATTAGGGAGAAATTATTTACTGGGAGGGTGGTGAGGCCCTGGCACAGGTTGCCCAAAGCTCTGCATGTCCCATCCCTGGAAGTGTTCAAGGCCAGGCTGGATGAAACTCTGAGCGACCTGGTCTAGTGGAAGGTGTCCCTGCCCATGGCAGGGGGGAGTTGGAACTGGGTGATCTTTGAGCTCCCTTCCAACCCAAACCTGATTCTGTGATTCGGCATTCAGGCTCTGTCCCTTAACATCACTGACAAATGGCCATAGCAGTGATCTCTCTGTAAGTGGAAATGTAATATCGCTGTTCCCTCAGCCCATTGGAGCAAAGTATATTTATTATCCACCTTGAATTTGTTTCCTTTGCAGGTTACTTTGCACCTTTCAAGAGGAGTCCCTGGGTGCCATTGATAAAGGAGCAGCTACCTCTGGGTGCTGGCTTAGAGGCATCCAATAGATCAGCAGTGTTTGAAACAGCAAGGACAACTAAACAAGCTGGGTAATTTTTCTGCACTAAAAATAAACAGTGAATAAACATTTACATTTAAATAAGCATATTCAGCATGTTCACATATTATATTCTAATTACTTAATAGCTTGAACTTTGTTAAACGGTGCATTTTATAGCGTGCATTCAATCTTTCTTACATTGCACTGGTGATGCTGACAGCAGCAAGTAATTGATCTGGGCTGTGCTTCAGGTACTCAAGTAAATCTTGATGTTTCTCTCTTCCTCGCACATTCATTCAATTAATTTCTCCCTAACTTTAATTGACATTCCTCTTTTTTTCAAGGGTTCCCAAACTCTATCTCCCCAAAGATGCTTTGTCATTGAACTTGTTTCCTAAACCACTTTGAATTTGCACACTTTGGTCTTCCTCTTCTGGCTGCAGATATATCTTCCCTAAATTGTCCTTTTCCTCAAGTCCCAAACATCTTTTCTATTTCCAGTCATCCCAATTGTTTTGCATTTTTCGGGGGTCAGAATTAGGTACTCAGTTGCTGTTGCTGGTGGGGTAAGGAAGCCCTGCAGAACCCAAAGGCTGGAAGATTGCTGCTGTTAAGTAGGATAAACACTACTAATAAGCTCCTATTTGCATGAGAAGGACAGTGAAGGTCTTTTATTTAGTAAGACCTTGGGAAAACACATGTAGAAAAAATGCTGCTGCATTAACAAAAACTAAATAGGTGCCTCTCCCTACTGATTGCCTACCTTGCCCCAGGGTCTGTGAATCTCAGGCTCCATCCAGACCGTGTGTTCCGTTTCTTCCTTCTCACATAGTAGAAGATGCATATCTTGTACAGCTCAAAAAGCAATAGTAGAACAGTTACTTAATTGTGAAAATCTCCCCTCTTTTTAAAAAAATATCCACTAACAGTAAGAAACAGAAACATTACAGCAAATTTATGCCTCAGGGAGGTGGTAAAGCCACCCTAGGGACTGCTTTAGTCCATCTGTTCCCTAAAGCCAAATGTCAGAGACCGTTGCACAAAATAATATGCTATCCTTGAATCTTTGCAGGCACAAAAACCCTAAAGCTCAAGGCATAATTCGAACCCTTTCTCTGACAGTTCTTATGGCTGCAATAAGTATTTTAATGTTATGAACATCTACTCTAGATTCTTCTTATGTCTTTAAAAAGGCAGTGATTCATTGCTTCAAGCTACGCTTCCGAAAGCATCTTACTGCCGGGTTTTATGAAAAGTATTTTTATCAATGGATAAAAAATAATATGCAGAATTATGTTTCCGGCTGTTGGAAAAGCTTCCAAGCGTTTCTTCTACTCCTCCCAAAAAAAAGGAAGTAGAAAATCAAAGCAGAATAATTTTAAATAAGTTTGGACTCATAAAGTTTCTCTCATATTAAATCCTGCTCTTAGCTGGGCTGCTGGAATGGCTGTGCAGGGAAAGAGCCCTCCCAGATCCACAGGAACCGAGCTAAGTATGCAACTCTGTGCTATAAAGCCACCATGGGTAAAGACAGAGTGCAGCTTTAGGTTTGCTGGAATATATCTAGCAGTCCTTGTGTTTATGAAATTCCACTGTCATTCCACAGGAGCTGATCTTACTCGTGCTGTAAAATGACCAGGAACCTCTCAAAGTGTGATTGGTGCAACAGAAGCCACAGCTCAGTGTCAGCCAACAGCCAGCCCCGATGGCAGTGCAACCTGCCAGCTGCTAATGGGAAATGTGTGCTTCAGAGCTGGGGTTTTGTTCATTTCATGGTGAATTCCTCATCTATTGTGTGCCGTTTGTGCATGCTTCTGATAAGGCTGAAATAACTCCTCAGCAAACATTGAGCTTTCAGTACAACCTTGATTAAATATACATAATAAAGGGCAATCTAAGTATTTTATCAGAAGTCACCATTAATACCACTTCTGTAACAATTTAGGATGATAACATAAATACGCCCTGAAAAAATGCTATGAATGTTCTCATTTCAACAGCACCTCAAGCCCTGAGCAGAGATGAACTTAAACTGCTGGGCTGAATATTATAGAAATCAGGAAAGCACAAAAGCCTTTTAAATATAAAAAGTCTTTTTATCAGAAGTTGTTTATTTTAATTGGAATTTTTTGAATGTAAAACACGCTTCCAAAGATAACTGAGCTTAAGAATGGAAGCAAAGAAAAACAAGGGGACTAGCTTGTGCAGTTTTAGCAGGTCATGTTCCAGTCATGCTTAGATCTTAACCCTTATATGAATAAAAAATAATGTATATTTGAGAAAAGTTGACCCCCATACACATGCTTACACCTAGTAAAACTTCATTTAATTTCTTTTTTGGGGGGAATATAGGAGAAAAGATTTCTGGTCTATTTAGAACAGAAATAGAGTAATAGTTCATCTGGAAGAGATCTACAACCACCATCATGTAGTTCAACCACCCAACCACAGCAGACCTGACCAAAAGTTAAAGCATTTTTTCAGGGGCATTGTCCAAATACCTCTTAAACACTGGGGCATCCACCACGTCTCTAGGAAGCATGTTCCAGTGTTGGAGCACCCTCTTGGTACAGAAATGCTTCCTAATGTCCTGTCTGAACCTCCTCTGGTGCCCTGCTGAGACCTTCAAACTAATCCTGCTTCTGGATGCAAGGGAAAAGAGCTCAGCTTCTCCCTGTCCCAATCCCGACCTCAGGAGCCTGCAGAGCAATGAGACTGAACATCAGCCTTCTTTTCTCCAAACCTGAAAACCCACTTAGCCACTCCTTGCACAATTTGCCTTCCCGCCCTTTCCCCAGCAAAAAATGTGAATGTGAAGCTTTATTTTGGGAAAAGCTTCACACAGAGACAGTGGGTGGTGGGAAGCTGCCCTTGCCCAAGGCTACAGAGAGCTTCCAGCTGCCTGTAGGGCCACGAGAGCACACAGGATAGAGCTTTGTGGGCATCCTTAACTTTGGGTCAGGCATCACTGTGACATGCCCATCATCTTCCATCTTTCATGCAAGAAACAATTAAAAAATGAAAAAAAAAATGCAATATGAATAAATATATGTCTCCATATATTTATGGAGCTCCCCACAATTAAATTGTGGAGGCCTCCCCCCATGTTGGAATAGCTTTGCTCAGCATTATTGATGCTGTTTGAATAGACTTGCCATGAATTCCATTTTGCCACAATTCACTGGGCAATTTGGGAACAATAAATACTTCCCTTTCATTATCTCCTATGAATTATGCTAACATGCAGTTTTCATTCATATAAAAGAATAATTAGAAATGCAGAATTACCAAGAACCTTCTCCAGAAGTAAAAGTTCAAGTATATATTTTGACTAGTTTTATAATAAACTCTGACTAAGTCTCTGAATTTCATTCATTTAGACATCTTGGAATTCAGACAGCTGAACATAAACAACATATTTAAACAACCAGGAAATGGTTTTTAAAGCCTGTTCCCTCTTCCAAGTTTATTTTTCAAGTAATGCTCAAGATATAAAGACTTATTTCAGACACCCTTCTCAAATGTTGTGCTCCAAACATATATTCTCTGCAGCAAAAATACACTCCAGGAACAAAAACAGGGCACAGAGCATTTTGTTCTTGCTTTGGGAAATGTTCGGCTATCTACTGTGGAACTCATAATACTTTTAGAGAGAGAAACTATATATATTTTAGTAGAAATTTCTACATTTTCCAAGGTCTGAGCTTCATTTCCTATGAGTACTGTGACAAGACAGCCACAAAACTAAGCAGAGATTGCAAAAACATATAAAACATTGTACAATAATAAAGAGTATTTTGAATTTTGTATGGTCAGAATGAGGGGAGGCATTTAGAGTTTATTTCTTTGGAGAAAAATAAAAGGGAAAATAGTTGGGTAAAAGGCGAAATATGCTGTAAGCAAAATGGTGCAGTAAATTGAGCGTCCATGCACCCACTTCCAGCTTCCTACTGTGGAGAAAGACATTCCCTTTTATGTGCACTCCCCATGTATAACCACCTATAGTTCTTGCTTTTCCCCTTTGAGTTAGACTATTCTCCATGTTGTGGTGTCATTGTCATCAGAGACTTTTATGGACAGAACAATTGGACATTTGCTGAAAACATCACATTTACAAGGTAAATGGGCAATGTGTATGAGCACTTTAAAAACCATCACAGGTTTTGTGCAGCTGAGCATGAATTTAAGAGTGTGGTGAAAAAAAAAACTTATTCTACAATTTCCAGAATCATCAGTCAACTTGGGGCAATTTTCATCTGTTGTCTGAAATGACGGGAAAAGCAGAAATCACTTCCATAATGGACAAATCTGACTCTGCCACAGGACTTGGACAACAAGAGGCCACACAACAGAAGTTTGGTCTGGCAAACAGCAAAGTTTCATTGCATCTGCACAGCAATGCCAGCTTCTGCCTCCAGCTTTGCTTCCTTTCCTCTTCCAATCTGTCTAGCAAGTGAAAAAACCTCATTAACAATTAATAAGCTTCTCTTGGACTTGGATTCCTGTGTGTATTATAGGAGGTTTCTAATTATGGATGGCTTTATTTGAGAATGCATTAAATGCTCTACAGATTTGAAAGGAATCCATCACAGTATAATTAGGCTGATAGCTCTTTGGTCATCAAGTGTCCTCCTATTTCCGTCCCGATGGTGGGTTAGATAATAACAGTGAAAAATGTAATAGCTGGCTCTAATGACTGACCCCAGACATTTAGGCATTGCTTAGAATAAATTTCTTGCAGGTCACAATTTTTACTCATCACTAACAATTTCTGTCCTCACAGAAGGCTGCCAATCAAATACATTTTTGATTCATAAGCTGCATGCAGGGTCCTCCAGTAGAACAGAGCAAAGGAACAGCACCCAGATTAGGAACCCCTGCACAGGAAGGGGACAGAGTCAGTAGCTGATCTCTGCTGGTGACAAGGTGTAGTTCAATCCCTATCTATTACATTCCTGTCAGCAGACTATGAGTTGGATGCTGGTCTAGGCCACGGCACTGCAGAATAATAACAAGAGAGCTGTAGAGCTCAAGCAAAGAAAAACCAAATCTATAAAGACATCATCTATTGCATTTCCAAGGTAGAGACAGTCTCGTGATTCTTTTGAAAAACTGTGTAACATTTCACTTCAATGGTCAGTTTCCAAAAGTGAGAGGAAGGGAGAAAGGGACTATTGGTTCAGTCAAAAGCAATTATTCTTTTCAAACAAAGCAAAAAAAAGAAAACCCCTCCAAATAATCCATTTTGCATCAGACTGAAATCTGTTAATTTCATTTTCCATTATTAATGTACTTTGATTTTTTTCAACTTAGCCAATTTTGATATGAGCTGCTGTTTCAAAAAAAAAAAAAAACAATCCATATTTTCATTTAGGTCAAAACAAGTTTTTCAACATTTAAGCCACTTCTCTCATTTTTGGGTAAATCTACTTGTGTCACAACAAGCTTCATTTCCCCTGCAACACATTTTCAAGCAAATTCAATAAATGTATGCAGAACTTGCCTGCTTGACTTCCCCAGGAAAAGAATTTCAAGTCAGGATTCTCTGTCCTGCTGCTAAAAACAGCCTGTTTCCATAGCTGTCACCTCCCCTGCAGTGAGGGAGCCTGAAACATCCCTAATGCTTCCCCACATGGATTTAGCCTCTCCTGGCTGGCTGGCAGGCTGCAGGCAGGAGTCGCCTGTCTGCTGCAGTTCTGACTCACTTCCTTGGCCCAGCTTCAATCAGATGGGGAATTCCCTGGAGGATGGATGTGTTGGCATCACAGCTCCCTTGGCCATCTTTAAAGGTTAGAGGAGCCCAGAGATAACTGGGAGAGGTCTTCCTGCAGCCACCTCCATGGAAGCTATGGAAGCCTCTCTAGACGCCAGCACCAAGGGCACCAGAGAAGGATTCTTCTGCCAGCAGACTTGCATAAGCTGCTCAGGCTGTTTCAACCCATTTTTTGTCTGTATTTTTGACCCCAGAGGAAAAAAAAATTACTTTTAAATCCAAACTAGGCAGCAATAAGAATTTTGCCCCCCAGACTCTGCTTTGGGGCTGCTAGAAGTGCCCTAAAGGCAACCTGAGGTGGTGGGGAGCAGCAGAGCATCCACTGGGGTCCAGCCAAAATGAGTCCAAATCCCACTGGCATCATTTGTAATCTTGCATATGGCAAAAGTGTGGGGGTGGACTGAGAGAGAGCCCCCAAGCCCCAGCAACTGCTTCCTTCTCACCACCCATCTGTGTCCAAGGAAATAGAGCCTTTTGCGAATTAAAACTTGCCTTCTATCATCGACAACAAAGGCTGGAGTTGGGCAGCGGATCTCAGGCCATTTCTCATCCAGATATGGAAATGAGGGCTGGCAAGTTTGTCTTGACTGCATTATGTTGGTTCTCTGACAGAAAAACAGATTACTTATTTCATTCCCAAATTTTCTTTGTAAAACATTTCAATGTTAAAATCAAAATAACTGTGGTTATGAAGTTAAATTTGAACACCAATGTACCTAAAAGTGCAGTTATTTTGGCTTGTACATAGTGCTTTCTTCAGTCCAAAACCCACTGTTTAGAAGTGTTTTGGTTTGGGTTTTGATCCTTGTTTTTTTTTTTTTTTTTTGAAAGAATTCTTTCACTTGGACAGATTTTTTCCTATTAGCTTTTTGTACTACTGAAACCCTGGAAAGGTTTGTTCTCTTGATACCCAAACAACTTTTCTCTGAAGTGAAGAATTCGGTAATCTTTTAGTAAAAATCCTAAACCACAGAACATCAGAATGTTTTGTGCAGTTTTACCTTAGTGGACACTGGTTTACATAGCTCTAAAGATATCACAGAATATTCCAAGTTGGAAGGGACTTGATCCTAGTCCTGCAGCCACTGGCAGTACCATATAAACTTCCATCTCCATTTACTGCAAAGTCTGGGAAAATGGTGACCAAGGTTTGTTCAGTCGGACACCCAAAGTTGAAGGCTTCTCCTGGTCACAGTTCACATCCTTGGGCCACATTGCAGCAGCTCACTGTGGTCCATATGCACTGTTCTTCATGCACTGAGCATGAAGAAAAAATAAAGCATGGCTTTTATTCTTTGCAAATGATACAAGCTGTTCCCAAAGAAAGTTCCTATTTCTAAACGACATTCCTGCTCCTTTGGGGACTGCAGAGGATGCAGTACCTAAAGGGGGCTTATGAGAAGGCTGGAGAGGGACTTTTAACAGGAGCATGGAGTGGTAGGACAAAGTGCAATGTCTTTAAACTGAAGGAGGGTAGGTTTAGATTAGATATTAGAAAGAAATTCTTTATCGGGAGGCTTGTGAGGCACATGTTTCCCAGATAAGCTGTGGATACTGTATCCCTGGAATTATTCAAAGCCAGGTTGGATGGGCTCTGTCCATCTCCAGGGCAGAAGAGTTGGAACTGGATGATCTTAAGGCCCCTTCTGACCCAAACCATTCCAATATTCTAATCATCATGACCTCCAGGAAACCCTCTCTCTGTTGACTCTCTTTCTCTCTCTGGGCTAAATTCTGGAGACAAACAATCGCAGCTGGTCCTGAGCTTGCAGAATTAGAAGACAAAGAGGAAGACCTGAAGAAACTATACCAGGCAACAGAGCAAGATGGACTTGCTCAGTGAGTGCTCAGACTTCTTCCCTCAGACTTCTACATCGAGAATCATAATTTCAGAACACTGTTATGTTTCAAGGTAAGAGATTGTGGTTTATGCTCCATGAGAAAAGGTGCAGAAGGTACAGCCACTCTGTAAAAAGCCCAAAGATTAATTCATACTCATGGATCAGTTGGGAATGGATGAATCCAGTTGATGGAAAACAAGGACCAGGTTAAACAACATATCACATCCAACCTACACAAAATCCAGACATGAAATTGTTGAAACCTATTTGTTAGGCAGTTCTTTTTACCTTTGCCTTAGCACCATCTATCTCTGATGATTAAAGACAGGAAGATGGTGTCTGGAATAAGTAGGTATATGGAGCATCTGTTGATTCCATGTTGGATATCCACTGTTGATATCCACTGTTGGATACCTGAGGCATTAATAATCCATTGTGAGAACAGCCTAAAAGCAAAAATATACTGATTCATGTAATTTAAGTGGAAAGCAAATTGCTCTGCCATGGTTCTAGTACTTTGATAGATTTACCTATTTGGTTACAGATTACAAGGAAGGGAATGGAATAAAGAGCAGGGACAGTCCCCCAGGCTCTGACGTACACTTCACAACAGGGGCCAGATCATATCTGCAGCTTCAGGAAATGCAAATGTTGGGTTAGCACTCTCTGGAGCAGTGAGGAGGAGGATATTGCCACTAAATCCCTGCAGAGATGTGGTAAGTCTGGATCCCATGGAAGGAAAGAAATGTGCCCGCTGCTGGGACAACAGGACAGCAAGCTTATAGACCAGCAACAGGGAAAAGAGGATGCAAGAAAAGAGTTGGGGAAGTTGTGAAATCAGTCAGAAAGTTTTTCAATGAGAATTTTAGATCCTTTCTGAATTCATCATATGCTTCAACATAAATGTTGTGGAAATAGGATGTATTTCTCATCTATTTTTCATCCTTATTTTTGTTGTTGATATCAAGGCAGTGTTGTCTTATTGGCACCGTATGCATCCATGCATTCAGGGACAGGAGGAGTCAGGCTTGTTTTTTCCTCCAGTTTGGCAGTATTCCATTACACTGACAGATTTTTTTTTCTAGAGCAACATTTAAGTGAATTGATTTTGAATCTTTGACATTGTAATCGATACATGTAAAAGAAAATATTAACTCACAACTGGCAGTTTCTGCTGTAACCGTGGTTTTCTCCCTTAGCACCAGATAAGATCAGTAACTTTCTAAATGAAAAGTGCTGAGTAAACACATTTTACCTAAAAGCAAAGCTCAACCAAAACAAACAAGGACAGAAAGATCAGAGATCCTTAGCCTTTCCAATTCTTTGATGTCCCAGATAACAGAGCCCTCCCACCTCCTCTGCACTCTGGACTCTCCCCTGAGCACCTGCCCACTCCATTGATTAATACAGGCCTGGTCATGGGTCATGTCAAGCACAAAGAGACTGGTCTTCCTCCTTCTGGTTGTAAACAAAACTATGCAAGACGAGTCTGCCTTTCCATCCACAGCAGTTTTATTCCCCCTCTTCCTCAAAATGCATCATTACACTGATGCATTGCTTCCCAACACTGACTGCTAAGCGCACTTCTGCAGTTACAAATGGGATGTGAGACTGGGAGGTTTTTGTGGAGACTGGCCAGAATTAAAGCAGCTTTTGTATTGCCAAGGCTCTTACAGGTTATTATGTGTCACTAATTAGTCAAATAACAGATGTAACTCCTGCAGCATGAAGAGTTGTTGCTGTTTTTTCTTGCTTTTCAATCACTGCCCTGTGAGCTGGGAAAAAGTGTGTGAAAATGAGGTTATTGTTTTGTATATTTAGTGTCCCTGTGAAAAGAGAGGTGCTGGGCTCTGTTCTCAAAATTCAAAGGGTGTACGAGAAAAGAGACACTGAGGCTGTGTCTGTATTAGCAAATTTTATATTGCCAGGCCAAAGTGCTGGAAATCAATCTCCTCAACTGCTGCCTTGCTAGAACAGTTCTGCACCACTCCTTCCTCTTGCCTACCAGTCCTTTCTGAAGCACAGGCCAAGGAGCAGTGCATGTGTCCCCCGTGCTGTGGCACTCAGACACGCCTGGCAGCGTCCTCTGCTGCCTCTTCCATGCAAGCTGACCTCAGAGCTGCTGAGTGGACACTGCACACATTTCTATTTCTTACAAAACCGTGCTGTACACTGCACCTTCACAGAACTTTCCAGCTTTTTCCTTCTTTCCAGGCTGAATGGCCAGTTCACAGACTTTTCTTATGTTTATGCTGTTTGTTAGCTTCTAGTCTTAACTCCCTTGGTGGTCACACACCCCTGCTCACTTCTCCTCACTCGGTTTTCCAGTGATCTCTGTCCTCCTGGATGTTGTTTTATCAGGATGAGCGAACCAGCCTCAGCTGATCTGCCTCCTGTGATGGACTAATCCTCCCAGTCACCACTGAGCCTGGAAGCAAAACAATGATATGGATCAAGATCAGCCCCCACTCCTGCTGTGGGAACAAGGGGTTTCATAGATCTTGTGTCCACAGAGCAAATGGTGTTAATAAAGAAATGTAATTCCCTAGCATTGGATCTGAAAAATACCTCTAGCTAGTACAGAATGTCGTACTCTGTGCATTGACATGACTTTAAAGTTTTCTTTTGTTTGACATAATTTAAGAGAGATCTTTAAATATTTTCTCAATAAGTAATTGGACAGGAATTCAACACACCCCTTGGGCTGGACTTCCCTGTCAAGGAAGAAAGTGCTGACTACCTTAGCAGCACAAATTCTTTTTAAGTTTTATTTTTTAGTAGCTACTCTATTTGTCACATTTTTCTTGAACTTTTTAGGAATCATTACTACTGAAAACTGGACTTGTAAATAAACTATTGACTTCCTTTCACTGCAGTCCTCAGTTTCTTTGCATTCCAGTACTTGTGGGAAATACTGTCTCTATCTTTACAAATTACAGTTTTGATTCCAACATACAAAATTTTGGATAGTTCCCCAGCTCTCCTCAGGTGAGTATTTGCAGGCACATCCATATCTACATGTAATCACCCTCAAACATTTGCACCTAGATAATGAATATTTTAGTGTTCTTCATTATAGAAAGACAGAAGTCAAGTGTCACAAACTAAGCAGCTGTTGATTAAGACTGCTCTATTGAGAGCCCTGAACCTCTCCACAGTTCTCTAAGAGATAAACTAGGGAACAGCATTTCAGCTTCCTGATGTGTCACATTGTAGTGCTGGAGAGGTTTTCTAAATAGCTGGGATCAAGCACTTATAGGAAGGGTCAGAAACCAGGCTGCTGTCATTATTTCAATGGATTGTGCAGGTAAAAGGCAGAATTTGGTTAAAAATAACCCAGAGTAGGTGCTCCAATCCTCTAATTTCCAATGAAAAGGGATATTTTGCATTTGCAAAATCACCAAGTGTATTTAAGGGTGGTATTGGCATCCTAAGTGCTAACCTCACACCAGAAAATTAGGCTGTGCTTAACACTTGGGTGCTAAATCCCAGTTGTCTATGTGCTGTTAAATTGGTAGAATGGTCCCTGGCCAAATGCAGTTCCCTCAGGCAACTCCTGGACATGGTTCAGGAGTTAACATAAGGCAGGAACTATTCCTAATCGGCACTTTGGATGCAGTCACCCTGATTTGAAGGTTAAGATAGTTTAATAGTATAGATGCAGGTCATTCTGTGCCAGTTGGCTTCAACTACTCAAATCTCTTCTCTCACCATTTAATTAACTACTGAAGATACAGCCAAGCCCACTAAAGTAATCTCTTTCACTCCTTTGACTTTAGTTATAAGAAAAACACTAAATATGAATACTTCAAACATGGTGCTAGGTATGTAAACAAATTTACAGGGGTTAAAGGAGGATTCTGATTGATGGGAGATACAAAGGAAATCATTCACAATCACAGAGACAGCAGAGGACCTTGTCTCCAGACCTCTCACATCACAGGTTGGGTAAATATGCACTAGTGGACCTACCCAGCCCAGTTTTTCCCTTCACTGGAGGCTAAAATAACCTTTATTTGATTGCCTTACTAAAGGCTTTTTTCTTATTTTGCAATATTTTAGTCTTTCTGCAAAGGCTTTGTTTTGTTTATTTGAGTGTAAAAACAGCCTTTTTCAAAGCAGTGTTTTCACTTGTATGCAGTGAAGCGAGTGAGATGAGCAGGGAGACTCTTCACAATTTTCTGCTCTTTACCTCCCTGAATACACTAGAGACAGTAACAGCTTTGTGTATATTAGTCCATCCCTAATATTCAACCTTAATATGTGGAAGGGGCACTCAGGGATTCTAACTGCTTTATAATTTTTTGTTGATTATGGT
Organism: Monarcha castaneiventris obscurior; assembly: GCA_026261815.1. Taxonomy (NCBI): domain Eukaryota; kingdom Metazoa; phylum Chordata; class Aves; order Passeriformes; family Monarchidae; genus Monarcha; species Monarcha castaneiventris. The sequence continues at coordinate 31,396,235 of JAMPIT010000624.1, read as the reverse complement.
AAAGTAATTCGAGGCACTTCACACCCAGCTGTAACCAGTCCATGAGAAGGAGAAAGCACAGATCAAGCTGTTGACATCAAGAGAAATATGCACAACCTGGGGTGTTTTCTTCAGCTCCCTAAACTGTGTCCAGCAATCCAGACATATTAAATGCCTATTTAAAATAAAATAATTTAAAATTACAGCACTTTGCCAACTCTTCTTCATTTCCATTGCTCCAAATTATGCAATTTTCCCTGAATAATTGCTGGTACAAGTATAATCTATTAATTCCAGCCCAGCTGCCCACTGATACCACCAATGATCATTTGCTCATGAAGAACACGTGCCTCTGCTCATTTGCAGACATATAAATGCATGACGTTCTTCTGCGCTCCCAAAGGGGAAAAGCAGAGCAGCATCTTCCATCAGAATTGCCACTCTTTCGCCTCCTGTTACTGCTAATTTGGCTGGAAGTGCTGTGGCTGCTGAGATTTAAAGGCTTGAGGAAATGCAGCCATTCTGTTGTCAGTGGAGTTAATAAGCCAAACAACTCAGATGGTTGAATCCTGCACTCCTTCCCCGACTGAAATCGGTGGGAAAGAAGCCAAAGGAGCCTGTGGAAGTTTGATAATGCACAGCTAGCAATCAGTCTGCCTGCATGTGTGCAGCCACCAAGAAACAAACATTGATTAATCTCTGGTCTTATTGAGGAAGTTTAGTGCTGGCCAGTGCAGCAGAGATGGGATGAGGTTGAGCAGCTTGAAAAAAAAACTCTGTACACTTTTGCAGTGCTGTTTCTGCTCCTCAGATAGAAAAAGGTCCAGAGACAGAAAATCCTGTTTAACAGACAGGAAAACCCCTGATGAAATCACACCAGAGAGATTCAAGGGAACTAAACAGTCAAGCAGGACAGTTCTTACGATATTTGAATGTCCAGTTTCATCATTTTTAGAATAAAAACTTATCATTTTACCTTGTTGGAACACTTTTTCATTTTTATACACTAAGCAAAAATAGAGTGACCTATTTTGACTGAACTGAAACTAGTCTTTATACCTCAGAACTTCACTGAAATATTTAAAAGGGAAGACAAACTTCAGAAAAGATCTAAAAAACCCATGATTTCCCTTTGTTCCATTCATCCCATGAATTCATCCTATAGAGAGAAAACAGGCGACATCCTCATCTGTAAACCAGGGGAACAAGCACATGTTCCCTAAGGAAATAATTAGAGGCAGTTAGAGGCAGTCAGACTGGGGAAGGGATCATTCACCTTGTGCTCAGCACTGGTAAGGCCCCATCTGAAATCCTGGGTTCAGTTTTGTGTCTCTCATGACAAGACAGACATTGAGGGGCTGGAGTGTATCCAGAGAAGGGAACGGAGCTGGGGAAGGGTCTGGAGCACAAGTCTGCTGAGGAGCAGCTGAGGGAGCTGGGAAAGGGGCTCAGCCTGGAGGAAAGGAGGCTCAGGGGGAACCTTCTGCTCTGCACAACTCCCTGACAGGAGGAGGCAGCCAGGTGGGAGTCAGTCTCTTTTCCCAGGTAACAAATGATAGGACCAGAGGAAATGGCCTCAGATTGCACCAGGAGAGGTTTAGATTGGATCTCACAAAAAATCTCTTCACAGAAAGGCATTGTCAAGCACTGTAAAAACTGCTCAGGGAAGTGGTGGAGTCACCATCCCTGGAAGGATTTAGAAGATGTGGAGATGTGGCACCTGGGGACATGATTTAGTGGTGGAATGGCAGTGCTGGGGTAATGGTTGGACTCAAAGCTCTTAAAGGTCTTTTCCAACCTAAATGATTCTCTGATTCTCAGGTCCTATGAAATTACCAAAGGAAATGCCAGGTGGTCATCAGTAAATCATTGTCTCCATGGAGCAGGTCCTCACGAGATGAAAGGAGATCAATTTGACTCACAAAGGAATTCAGATTATCCCCTTAAACATACATATGAGCCTATCAGGAATGCTGAAAAGCACAGAGACCAGAAGCTCTCCTGGCTAACCCATGGAAAACACCAGCCAGCTACTCCAAACCACAAACTTCTGGAGTTCAGAAGACAATGTAGAAGGGATCAAACACTAGTTTTCCTTCTCACATCCTTCCTCTCCCAGTGCACCACGGAACATTCTGCCTGGAAGCATTTTTTTCAGGACTTTTTTAAACTTTATTTCGGGTCAGGAAATGGGAATTTCCTGAGAAATTAAATTTCCAAGTGTCTTTTGACCATCTGCAGTGATGGTACGTTCCAGGACATTGTGCAACTTGAGACCTTCTCATCACAGCTCTGTATTTTACCACTCTGGCACTAACCCATGTGCATGATGTGGCACAGACCAGTGGAGCCACAGTGCAGCACAAACCTGCTTTTCTCCAAAATACAACCTACAGCAGTCACCACCTCAACACTTTGAGTGACAACCTGATACCACCAGAGTCAAACAGAAGTTTCTCCCTTTCAGCTGAATTAAACAGATTATTTTCCCAGTTTACAATGGAAAATGCATCAACATTCTTGACGTTGGCAATCTGTAGCACTACCATCTTCCAAAGAGTCAATCAAGTACCATTTTGAAACAGACATTTTCACTTCTGGGCTCTCCTTCCTGGCATTTGTGTGCAGATGCTGCAGGGAGTTCTCTAATGCTCTTCCCAAAGCAAGAACAGAAGCCTTCGGCCTTGGCATAAGCACAGAACTCTCCCATGCCTGCCCAATGTATTTTGCAAACCCCCAGCCATCTGGGCAGAGAAAACTCCTTTGGAAAGGAATGCATCCCCCCACGTGAGCCAGCTCTAAAAAGGAGCTGGATGTTGAATGCTAAATGATAAAAATATGCACAAGCACTTTCTCTACTTGAAAAGAAGACAACTGTAGTCTGCAGAAATGCTTTCCCCCTCCATCCTTCTGAATTTGTCAGGTTGTTTCTCTAGCTCTGTCCAGCCTGCACAGCAAATCCTCCTTCGTTCCCCTGCAGTGCCTCTATGCCTTGTACAAAGGGACTATTCCTATAACTTCTGTTCTCTGAAGGATGGAACCAGAGCTGTGGTCCATCACTACAGCAAGAGCAGAGCTGACCAATCTACTGACCAGGTATGTTCCTTCCCCATCTATTCCACAGCCTCGTAACTTGTGGTAACTTCTTGTGGTAACTACAAGAAGAGTCAAGGCAGACCTAAATGACAGCAAGAATTATTTAGGTCCTGAGTTAAGAGTCTTTTATGCTGAAGATGTTTCATGTCCTCAAGACCATGGCTTGATCTAAGCTCCCTCTGCTTGTGGCAGGTCTACATCAACATCTTAGGTGGGATAGTGATAACTCATACTTGTCCAGTAATTCATGCCAACACTGCTTTGAAATCCTTCAAGAGAACCATAGAGATGAGACTTACTGAGGAATGAAAGCAGTTAGGAATTTCCCCTCTCCCAGAACTGATTTGGGCATGAAAGCACAATTTCCATGCCCTCTCAAAATTTGCAGAGCAGGCACAAGACCAAGAGCTTCATTTCAGTGAGACCCACTAATGTCTCACTTCAGTTTGAATATATTTTCACATACTGAATCCCATTCCAGCTCCTGTGTTCACCCTGCAGATGAGGCAGAGGAATGACCCCAAGAGAAGAATCACAGAATCATAGAAAAGTTTAGGTTGGAAGGCACCTCAAAACTCATCTTGTTCCAACCCCCTGCCATGGGCAGGGAGACTTTTCACTAGACCAGGTGTCCCAAAGCCCCATGCAGCCTGGTCTGGAACACTTCCAGGGAAGGAAAATGATTCCAAGTTCTCCAAGTTAGAAGCCCAAAGCTGATGCCTCCAGCACGTCTCCTGCTCAAGACCAGCTCATGTAGCTACACTGCAGACCCATCTTTTCCCCCTGCTCATTTCCTTCACCTTAAACCCTTTGCATATGAGCTTTTTCCCCTAAACAGTGGTTCACACAGAACTGTTTTCATTAATAAAAAGGCCCCTGTGTGACTAATTCCTCTGTTAGATGGAACAGGGTAGGTGTAATAATGACCACAATTGGGTACTCTGTGGCTGCAGGGCAAGAAAAATATTAGAGAAATAAATTATTAGTATTTCAAACTTTATTTGGAATGTCTTAGAAAGTGCTTTTAGAAGCAATAATAACAGTTATAATTAATGAATGCACTGCCAAGTATTGACCAAAAGATTCTTACAAGTTCGCCTTTCATTTCCTCAGTGCCTGACTACTCAATTTCGTTTTCTTATTAAAATCCAAGGGCTTTATGGGAACGTCTTTGAAAACAATCCTCAGGATACAACAACTCCTTGTAGAAAAAATCAAGAATCAACTTTTATGCACCATTTTCCTGTCAATACCTATTGTTTTAGAAGCCTTGCATGGTATTTTAAGTCAGAATAAAAGTACTGTCATATTTGCCTGTCAGATAAATTACATATTTGAAGACATTTGTACAGACAGTGGAATGCCTCTGGGAACTGCAAAAGATCTGATTTGGGAAACTCTAAATGTACAAGAGTAAAGTTACTTAGAGAATTAGTAGAATGAGAGACAATCAAGAGAAGAGGAGGATAACATGTAATTTTAATTGCTGAATAACAGACAAACTTTGTTGTCCAAAGGATAAGCCCAAACAACAATGAAATACAGAGGGGAAAAAAATAGGTTTGTTAATCAGAACTCTCAGGCTAAATTTAAATCATACTTCCCCTGACATATTTTGCCTTTTGGTGTTTCCACTGATAGTATTTTATGCAAGCAAGCCAGAATATTTAAATCACTCACGTGTCACACAAAAGGATGCTGGGTGGGTCCTTCCCAATCCTTTTACAAATAATTCCAGAAGGGACATTCACCATCCTCCATCAGGGCTCCCGTGGCACTCTATGCTTGGGTGAGCCATCAGTCTCAAGGAGTGAAATCTTGAGTTTAACAGATTTAAATCACTGTTGCTTGAGCCAAAACCACTCTTTATAAGTGAAGATTGACATGATCCAGGCAGTAAAGGGAGACAAATACCTGCCTTCAGTACAAATGTGGGACAGACAGTTGTGAGAAATAGGACATGAGGAATTCTTGCTTCCATGCAGAGCAAGGCCAGAGAATAGCTGTAAATTATGGAAATGTGGTGATGGATGCAATTAAATATACTAGCAAGGCTGTCTTACCTCCTGACATGTCAGTACACAGAATTATTCAAATTAAGTTTTTCCCTGCAGGTGGAATCTATTCAGCAAAGGGAAATTTCATAAAATTGAAAGTTTTTCCCTTCCTTTGTAGCAAAGGACATGCATCATACAGGTATTTTCAACACGTAAATCCTCTGCTATTGCAATACATACATTATCAAGGCCCTTTGCTGTAGGTCCCTGATATTTCCGGAGCCTTCATATGGGGCTGTGCTCTTTTGTTCTCAGACTGAGTAAACAAAAAGCAATTTCTGGTCTTTTAGCCATTGGTTTGCTAGCAATCTCCTGAAACTTTGCAACTCATGTTCCATGGCATGGATCCTTAGACCCAGCTGTCCATAACCCGGTTTGCCTGCAATTATGAAACAAACAGATTTCAATCTCCCACTGTCCTTACATTCCTATATGCTCTAATGCCATGAGAAGTTACCTCATCATATATTTATATGCCAGATTGTCAAACAATGGCTATTTCCCATTTTTGCCTCTGTGTCAGATATGTTGGCCCAAAAGGTTTCCCTTGCTAATGAGGGTATAAAAAGCAGGGCTTGGCACGTGGGCTTTGCTTCCATGTGCAGCTGCCAGATGGGCTAGAGCAAAGGATGTCTAAGCATGTGACTGCAGCAGCAAGCAAGGAAAATACACAGCCTCCCTAAAAATAGAAACACTCTCTGCACCCTTTCTCTACAAATCATAGAGCTATAAAAACATATAGGTTGAAACAGACCTCTAAGATCATCAAGTCCAACCATTAACCCAGCACTGTCAAGTCCACCACTAAACCATGTCCAAAAAAATGTATCTGGGCTTCTGGAAAAGGGAAAACTGTGGCAGAGGTAAGTTTTGTGATGGACAGAGTAGCAGGAGGATCTGATTCCATGAGGTGTACAACTTCTAGGTCCAAGCTTTTGTTTTACATTGCTGCCACTGTGATATGAGCTAAGGGGAATTGTGTGTGAGTACAGATGATAGAAGTTCTCAGGAAAACACTGGGTTCCTGCAAACTTCTTCCCAATGCAGTGGAACAGACAGCCCAAGTTCGGTCTGAGGGTGAATGTGGTACAGAAACCCTCCCAAAGTATGAGTCTTTCATCCAGAAGAGTCACTGCTGCTTGTGTACACCCATTCCAAAATACGATGCTCCCAGTTCTGGTTTGCCTGCAACATCCTCTGAACTAAGGTTTGAGAGGCCTTCAGCCTCATTCCATCCTCAAAATGGCCTCTTCATCCTCATCAGGTTTGGGCATATGTTCACATTTTAACTCCTGAGATAGGTTTGAAACAGGGCTTTCATATCCTGACTGGATTCCCTAGGACTTTAAGATCAGGCACTGACTTGCAGATTAAATGTAGGGCCAGATTCCCTAAGTTCTTTGAGCAAACTATCTCAGTGATTTTTCCAGCCCCACTGAAATGCATAAATATATTCTTTTTTATTTTATTGACCTTCCAAAAGGTGCCAAATTAATGTGCTGGCAACTAAAAAGCCAATGGAGACTCAGCTCTGACTTTTTTTTCCTACTGTGTGTATTTTCTTTGTCCTTTAATGCCCAACTACAAAGTGAGTGATGATAGATGATTTTTCAATTTGAATCATGATCACTGTTAGATGTTAAAGGACAAAGGAAATAAATCATCTGAAAAGACATAAGCAGGTGGTGGTGTTTTCATCATTCAAAGCCCTTTCCAAGTTGTTGGCAAATAAAAGTCTTCTTTGGCAACGTTCTTTATTTTTAACATGTTCTTTCTTGTTTTTAACATGTTTTAACATGTTCTTTCATGTTCTTTATCTCTCCTTGAGGAGGAAGTGCATTTGATTGCTTTGAATTTTTGTTATCAGCCTGGTGATTTTTCAGGGCAGAAAGGTCAAAATCTTGCATAACATTGAAAAGAAAGCTCTCAGTAAGAAAGAAACAGTGTAGGTGAAGAGGATTTTTATACCCATTGGAACTTCTGTAAGAGGGAAAAAGTCCCTCGTCAAACCATGTTTTCCTAGCAAACTCAAAGGGAAAAAAAAATCAAACTCTCTTCCAGTCAAGCAAGGATTTGAAGCTTTTGCCCCAATGTAAATGCCAGCAAACCATGCAGGTCCATGCCATTTCCACTTGTGATCATCTGTTGGAAAGCTGAAGGTGCTGGATGCAGTAGAGTTTTGGAAAGCTCAGGCACCATCTCTGGGGCTCTGCCTCCAAATCAATAAAGTGAAACATTATTTATGTCCTTCAGCCTTTATATACCGTGGTAAGGAATAAGGTTTTGAGTGCTGAAAACTGAATCTACAGACTGTTCTGTTTCTCACCTACTGAGCATTGCCATTGTCAGAACCATCTTTGGTTCATATTCAGTGTCCAACACTGCAATGCATTTCTTCTGAGTTTCCTTACAGAAGCTGAAAAAAACCCCGTTTTTCACTTTAACACAGACTTCACTAACCCTCCTGAAGTACCTTTAGAACAGAGTTCAGCACAAATTCTCCAGTTTTAGAACTGTATGATCTGAAGGTCTGGGTAACTCTAAATGTTTAGTTTCCAAGTCTCCAAGTCTCAAGGATCATGAACATGGCAAGTCAGTTTTGGTGCTACTGAGGAAAATATTCCTTCCTGTGCCACATGCAGTGATCTGCATTTACTAGAGCATTAAAATAAGGGTCCTTGCCATTCTCTTTAGTGCAGATAGTGGATTCCTTACACCATCACTGGCCCCACTGGAGTTCCTGTAGTATTGATATCTGAGATATAAACGCACCTCTTTGTGACCTGGGTATTCTAACTAAATGACAGACTGGGTCCTCCACCAAGGCACAGGAAGGTGAAGATATTTAAAACTTTGCAGGGATGTTTTTATCTTCTAAGGACTGTAGAGCAGCCTGTGGGTTACATTTAGGTTCTAGAACAAACAAAACCATGTTGCTAATAAATTAGCACATAAATATAAAGTAAAGCCTCACACCAGCATATTTCCAGAAATTGTGGAATCAGCTTCCTGCCTTTTTGTTTGGGTTTTGCAAATACCTTACCAAAAAAGCCCTGGTTTTACAGTCAAAGGTATCACAGCATAAATCCCAAGCAAGAAAGTGAAATCTGGGAGAGGTCATTAACTTTTACTGGCAAACCCATTTAAAATAATTATCATATGTTGCAGGTAATGGACAGAGTTACCACTGCAGTTATCGCTGCAGTTTTTTTCACCCATCACCACACATAAATCCTTAAGCTGAAACACAAACCAAAGTCCTACTCTGTGCCACAGTGGTGTCCTGGGCTGGTAGAGAAAAATGTAGGCTGTTGTAGCTACAGAACCACGCTGCTGGTAACTGGCTATGATGGATTCTGCTACAAATAACATCCAAGTCTTTTCCTCTAGATTTTTAAACTATAGTCAGGGAAGAAAGGTTTCCTTCTGAACTCACACACTGGGGTGGGCCATCCAGGTCACTGAATCAGCACAGCTCCTTATTTAACACTCCTGAGGATCTGGAGTTAGAGGATATTTGTAAGAAGATGAATTTGAACTGTAGCTCTACTATTCGCATTTATTTGGTTCTGAAACACTAGAGATTTCTATCATCTCTATATCATAAGCATCACAAAGCAACCAATTTCAGCAGTGTTATTGATAGTGAGTACAACGCAATACTCACTCTTTCATCTGTTACAGAATAGGCAGGTTTTGTAATAAGATGTTCCTTTTTTTGTATCTTCTTTTCCTTCCAGCATATTGCATGTGTCTCATCAATGCATCACCTCTCCATCTCATTAACTATCTGTGCTCAGAAGACCTCATTTTTTCCCTTGCCTCTGTTCATTAATTTCCTTCATCCTCTTTCCCACTGTTTCTCTCTGCCTGTAATTTTTTATGTCGCTAGAGTCATACTAGGGGATGGCTGGGGGGAGAATGTTGTTTGTGGTACAGATGATACAGTACACAAAATCCTATTTTTCTCATTTGAATAGAAGCCTGCAGCAAATCTGGTTTAATTTGTCAGCAGTCTACGTGTAACCGTGTTTTAGAGGGACATAGAAAAGATGTGGGACCAACCTGTTTAAAACCCAATTAGAGGGACATGGAACTAGGTACAGGTTAATATCTAAAGTCAAGCATGAAAATGTACAAGTCTGTGATGCTTAAGCTGCAGCATTAATAAAGGCAGAAAAAAGGGAAGCCTGAGATAGCAGTCAGGTGAGACTGCACTTCTTGAACTCCAAGTTTATAGCTCAATGGTTTCCACGTAAATTTTCCAGGGAAAGAAGGTCTTCAAAACGGCTCCTGCCTTCCTAGATGTTCTAATAGCAAAAAAGTAAAAACAGGTCTTCAGGCAGAGAAAATTGAAAAGAGTTGTTGAACAGAAAAATACCAGGATTTAATGTGTACAAATGTAATGTAATACAAATCAGAACCTTACCACAGATATCAAAGGAGCAGTGGTAAATTCTACAAGCCAGAGTTAGAGGTCTCAAAGGGAAACCAAAATGTTATCAGTCCAGTTTTGGAAAGACAGTGCTGTCCATTTCTCTGAAGTGAAAAGGGTTACAGTTAAACAAAGAGCCCTAGCAAAAAAAAAATAACAAAGGCTTGCACCTTGGTCCTTAGTCTGCACAACCTGCAGAGAAGCTGCAGAAGTGAATAAATCAGGAATTCACTGCACAGTGATCATTACACCTGAGGACAGAATCACCCGTGGTAGGATGATTTGGGTTTAAATTTGTTTGGTGTTTTTTTGGAAGGAATAATGCAATTATAAATGGCAATTTGCCATTACCCACATTAAAACTTTAATACATTAATAAGGTCCCAGGTTTGACCATCTGGATGACATTAGTAAGATCATTCAATCCGGTTGCTCTCTGTACATAACCTTTTATTTTTTTTTAATTAGTGTTTTCTCTGTGGCCAGACTAAAGGTATCATAGTCGCCTGACCCCAAAAGAAAACCTTCCCTTTTTTTAGCCCTTTTTGATCTTTCCCTGAAGAATTTCTCTGTCTACTATACCTTTCTTTTATGATACAGAATAAAAAAGTAGGATTCAAGGTTGAGATGCAGCATTGACTTATATTGAACAATGAAAACGACCCCAAGTATTCCTATACCTTTATTACTAAGAAGTCATTCACCATGTTCCTGGACATTACTGACCTTCAGCAGCAGTTCCATGCAATCTCCCAGTGCCAGAGTGGGTTTTTTTCTATTATTTTTTTTCTCCTTCCCAAAGCATTCTGAGCTGATATTAATCTAGCTAGACCCGTGAAGTCTATCACTGCAGCTTTTCATAGTCATCATTTCTGCAGTTGAGGTGGCACTCATTGATTCATAGGTGTAAGATATCAAAGCACGCAGCAGACATAAGCAGCACAAGTTTTAGAGATTGGTTACACGCATCAGAAGCAAATGTCAGCAGTGACACCCCTTGTGACACAGGATTGTCACCTCTGCCACAAGGAGTGACTTCTGTGCTTTGTTACAGGCCTAGAAAGGAAGGCTGGGATGTGCTGCCTCAATGGCAGCATTTTAAAATAGGTGGGCAGTGGTGCTGCAGGCATCTGAGATCAGGTGAGGGGACAGGCTGCACTCAGAAGTGATGCTAGTGGATTTCAGTAATGTTGGAAATCACTTCAGTAAGGTATGAAAATTATGTTCCATTTCCCATGCTCCTGGCAGGATCACTCATGCTGTGGAAGTGAAGAAATTGTTCCCATTGAGCCCATCACCAGGGACACTCAGGTGCTTCTCCTCTGGGAGGAGCGAGGGCAGAATGATTTACTGTTCTCTGCCTGTCTCTCTGCCTGAGGCAGGGCACACAGACACATCACAAGAGGTGGGAAAGGTTATTTATGTGTTTACCACTTCCCTGGTATCCTAAAATGTCCCCTCCTCCTGGCAAGTCATCTGTTACTTCTTAGCATCTCTGCTAGGATGTGGTGTGACTCCAAAACCATCACAAAAAATTCTATCATTCAGTGCTCTGTGCAAAGAACAGCTGAATTGGAAGGATTTTAGAAAGTATTGAACTTGCTGCTTGAATATCCTCAATATCCTGTGGCCAGCTTTCCAGTAAATGGGATGTCATGCATGGCTCCTTGGAAGCTGGGGTAGATACAAGTGAGCAAGTTCTCCTTTTACTCCTCCTCTTTTCAAAAAGCTTCATATCTCTTTGTCTTCTTTTGCTCTCCGCACAGACAGACACAGATCCTTTCCCAGCATTCCTCTAATTTTTTCCCAAGCATTCTTAGTTATAAGATCAGAAACCCAAAAGTTAAAAAAAAAGCCTCTACTTAATTAACCCCACTGAAAACCTGTCTGAAAGGAAAACACTTGAAAATGAGGTGAGCGGTACATTCAGACTGTCATAGGACTATTTTGAGCTCCCCTGCTTGGATTAGTTTTTTGGTGGGTTTTCTGGGTTTTTTTTTTTGAGCTCTAGTTCAAAGATGACAGCACAGTAGCTCTTCTGAGAAGTGAAATAAGTGGATGACTTTGATAAATGAAACTATTCTTCCCTGTGATTAGCCTATAAGTAAAAAGAAAGACAAATATGACTAAACTCTTCCACCGCAAAAAATAAAACAAAAAGCAAGGGACAAACTCTGAGCAGACAGTACCTCTGACTGCTGCTTAATGGTGGCTGAAGAGAAAAACAGAAATAACCTGCAAAAAGAGCAAAACACAAAAGGGTGTGTTTTGTTGGTAGTAGTGATAAATCTCTGTGCCATCCCTGGAAGTGTTCAAAGCCAGGCTGGATGAGGCTTGGAGCAACCTGCAATAGTGGAAGTTGCCCCTGGCCCTGGCAAGAGGGCTGGAATGAGGTGGTCTTTAAGGTCTCTTCCAACCCAAAACATTCTGTGGTTCTCTGACCCCGATTACCAGGGAATGCAATTACCTAAGAAACTGCTACTTATAACCTCACAAAATGAGAAGTATACACCTCACAAAACACAGCATTCCCTACAGACCATTGTTTCTTTGGAATTATTAAGACAAAAGGTGGCAGTGCTGCCTTTGAGTCTCTTGCTACTCAAGCTGTGTTATCTACCCTGACACTCTTAAAACTCTTGCTGTACTTGACATTTATTATAAACCTCCAGCTCCAAGAATGGTGACAGCATGGAAATATCAAACCACCTCTGTATTTCATGTGTTTCCCACATGCCTGGCAGAAGCTATTTTATAAGAAACAAATATCGTGTATTCCTTGGACCGAAAACATTCAAAAGTTTAAAAATCCTTAGGAGACCTTGTCTTCTGTAAAGAAAATCATAATTTGTAATACTGTTTCATGACTTTGAAATGGTCTCTTTTGTGATTTTTATTATCAATACTAGGAACAGCTGCAGGGTTTAATTCCCAGTCTCAAGATAGGCCAAAATAAACCTTCTGAGAAGAGAAAACAAGTTGTTTGACTTGTTCAGCTCAATAGAAAAAATGTCATCAGCTTCACTCTTAATTTCTAGCAGAGACATCCATCTGTGAACAATATGAGAAACAGTCAGGAGACAAAAAAAGACATAGATCTTTCTCATCTGGATCCCCAGACACAATCTCAGTTACTGTGCTGGGTTGGTAACACTTACACAGTAAATAATAGTTCAAATTTATCCCAGGTGTAATTCAGTAGAGTTAGTACAGGAATGAATTGCTCTGTTCGGATGTGATTACCCCTATTTATTACAAACACTTTTGATAACTTGTTATAAATCTGGAGTATTTCTAGTTTCCATGCCAGCAGTACTGGTGATATCCTCCACACAACTGCAGCAGAGGCGACAGTTTGGTTGACAGAGAAAGAGATATTTGGGCACAGATGCACTTTGCTGCTGTGTGAGGCAAGATAAAGGCTGCATTTGGAAAAAAAGAGGTCATTTTAGAACAAGGAACTTCATAGTTTGAAGCATTTGTATAGCATGCAGTTGTTGGGAGGCCTCCAGAGGTCTCCAGATATGGTGAACTCTTCTGTTTTTTTCAGATAAATAAGCAAACAGAAGGTCTGGAGTAGAAAACAGGTCTTGATGTATGGATGTGCTATATGCATTCCTCCTCCCTTCACCCTGAAAAGCTGGAAAACTCACACAGCAAATGCCACCACAAAGCATTCAATCCTGTCATGCCCTCCACTTAAGCCCCTGCAGGAAAGAACCCACTCCTGTGCCTAGTGCAGGACAAGGGATCCTTCAGTCTCCAAGAGGTGTCTCTTTTCCCAGTTCCTTATCTTCACATATAGAACCTAAAAGAGCAAAGAGACTGACAACACAGCCATGGTCAGCTTGAATAAAAGTGTAGAAGAAGCCTGGAAATGTGTAATGGAGGAAGAGACACCTTGCAGTGACAAGAGCAGCACCTGGGTGGGTACTGCCAGAAGTTGCCCAGTGTCATCACCACCCTGCCCAGGCTGGGACAAGTGACAAGGATCCTCCCCTAGAAGACCATGGAGACACAGCACCTGCCCAGCAAGGGACAGCCAGGGGTGGTGACCAGAGCTCCCCAGGTGCTGTGTGTGACCTCACAGGGCATTTCAGCCCTGCAGGTACATCTGGAGCACCCGCTTAACACCCCTGGTGTTACACCCAACTGTATTATTGAGGTTGATCTGTTGAATTAAATGACATTGACCCTAAATGTACTGTTCGGCAATTATCAGCTAATGGCAGGTCATTATCAGTGTATTTCCTTGAACATGATTTGGGTTTAAAGTACATGAATTGACTCATTGCAAAAGCCAGGAGCATTACTTTTTCATTCCACCAGTAAAACATGCCATCATATTTAACAGTGACTGAGACCCTCAGCTGCACTCATCGTTTGTTAGGCCTCACAGGGGACATAAAACACAGTGTAATAGCACTGCAGCATAATAGCATCATCCTTACCCCTTGGGATCCAACAAAACCATACTGCAACAATTCCAGTTTAAAACTTGTAGCTCATTTATCCATTTACTAAAGTGCCTCAAAACCAATTTACAGTTAACCACAGGGTGGACTCAAAGAAAACACAGACCTAATATGGCAAACCATTGTATTGCAGCTATTATGCTTTCTTCCTCTTCAACAGTAACATCTTGGATCAAATTAAATCCCATGTTCAACCCAACTACTGCAAGCAGAACCTTGCCAGCTTCCTTTTCACCCGCCTTAAGCGCAGCAGTTTTGCAAATGGATATGGCAAAAAACAAATCCCTTGAGCCTTGTTTCTTTTGCTTGGTAATTGATGAGTAATCTTGGGGTACAGGTATGCATCACCCTGATGGAGGCTGAGCACAAACATTTGCTGTGTTCATTTGTAGGTAATGGGTTTCCTTTCTGAGATACTCAAAAACTGTATCCTCTTGAAGGATGTGAACATGAGACACAGGGTGAAAACCATTTAATCTTTACAGCAGAAACAGGTGACAACCTGGTTAGAGACTGACTTCCCATCTAACAACTCCTCTAGGAAGACCTACATGTGTTTTGGTAATTTATTTAATTGAACTATACTGTAAAAGAAACGGTTTAAAATCAGGACACATTTTTCTGGGTATTGGTTTTTATGTTTTTTCTTGTTGTCTTTTGCAGCAGCTAGTGTTGCTAAAAGCTCTACCTCATCTAAAATACACTAAGTGAATAAAATTTACCCTTTTTCAGTGCTTTTTCATTCAGTGTCTTCCTAAGCAAGACTTCAAATTATTTTGTATAGTTGTCTATGGACCTTTTCCCCCTAGAAGTATGTAACTGCTTTTGGATATTTGTTGCTATAGTGTGGTAGTCTGTATCTTTGGGCTGAAATGCCACCAAGCAATGATACTTGCCACAGAGGGAGTAATTTTCATGCAGCCCAATCCAAACATTTGCAAGTATCTGCTCAAGTCTGAAATATCTCTGGACCCAGTGTTTAACAAAGATTTAATTTTGCAGTGCTCCCATACTGGTCTGTTTCCTTAAGTGACAGAGCAAAGGGTTTTAGGCCTGGAGGATGAGGTCAGTCCCTACTCCAGCTATAACTATAGCCACTCACTTGCATCTACAGCTTCTTGGATGCTTGCCACCAGAATTTAAGAAAAGAACTTTGAAAGTCACCTTCCTTCAAGCACATGTTTTAGCAGATGTTGCATCAGCAGTTACTGATTCAACAGAAATAGGACATCTCAGGAACAAAGCAGATTCAAGAGCACCATGAAGACACTAAGACACCTGATGGAAACATGGCTATCATTCATCCTCCCTCCAGTAGAGCAGAGGATAGCAGAGGTGTCCCCCTCCAGAGCTGGAGCCAGGAGGTGAGGGAAGGAATGCCTACCATGAAAAGATACACCACACAGAGAAAAGCCACAGCCATCTTTCTTCCCTTGGCAAGTGGAGACACACCATTAACTACACAAGGACTTGAAGAAATAAGAGACTGCAGTGTCCTGAACAGCAAAAATTTGCATCCTAAGTCACCTGCCTAAGACTGGGCATTTTTAGATTTATGTGTGATAAATGGGCTGAGTTCCTTTAGCTTGTAGATAGACTGCCTGCTAGCCTATTCCATGAGCAAAGGGAAATGGAGTGTTCACAATGCCAGGACTTAAGGCCTGTTTCCTGCTCTCATCTGCAGGAAGAACGAGGTAATTTCACCAGTAATTCAGAGCAGCAGACTCCTGAGGGCATGAGATCCTCGCATCCTGAGTACATTGAATGGCTCTCCTACAGATTGTGCCTGTTCCTTTTGACCACGTAGTGAACCTGGACTAACAGCTGGTTTGGCTCCTTTGCCCACACGTTGTCATGTACAAAGTAAATATTGATATTTGTTCTAATTTTCCAGGCTTTAAACTCAGTGGAGGCTCACTTTGAACTCAATGGATAGTGGAACCATCCTGAGTCCTTCTGTTTCACTCTGCCAAAGACTGCTAAAACAGATAAGATTACCCATTTCTTTCCATCTTGCCTAAACAATGTCTGAGATGACTTTTGCAGACATAGACATACACACTGCAGGCATACAAAACCAGAAGGATGGAATCCCATTCCTGAAAAAGGTGAGATGAATCTCATCAATATGAGTCTGTGCTCAGTTAATTCACTATTCTACCTATGGCAGTAGTAAATTGCTAAAATGCCAAGAAAGACTCAAATCAGCTGGGCTAACTGTGATCATTGCTGACTTCTGATGCCTTTCCAATTAATGAGACATTCACGGAAAGCTCTGACTTTTCATCTAACATACTTATGAATTTTAAATATCCACCAAATAGATCCCAGTAAAGACAATATGATTTGCAAAATATCCATTTCAATTAACCCTCGTATGCACAGGATCACACAGTTATCTCTATCCCCTCATTCAGTGTTTTAAGCAGTGGCCTGGTTTAAATCCTAATGAAGATGATGAAGGAAATCCATTGAATTTTATAGGTTTTGCCTCTTGACCAAGTAGAATATCGTAGCATGATTATCAAGGTAGAAACTACCTAGTACTGATCACGTGAAAAATGCTATTCCAGTAATCACCAATGGCTCCAAAAATATCTGACTATTTTCTTAGGAGATATCAGGCAGCTGTGAAGGATGATAAACTGACCATGGCATTTTTCTTCATGAAAATAGTGTCAACCTCCAAGTACAGTGGCTCTATTGCTAAAAATATGCAATACCTACAAGTGTTGGATCCAATCATTAGTGCTACAGACAAGAAGGAGATCTCCTATAACCCCAGAGATGCCTTTTCCATGCTGGGAAACCTGAAATTTGCTCTCTCATCTTACTGTGTATAGTCATAATATTAACACCAACTCTGATGTTTTTAACATGTCTTTGGTTTCAAAATTTATTGGGACATGGACTAGTCTCAGGCCATCAATTGCCAATTTACAAAGGTGATATTTCCTCTTCATGTCTCTGTGAAACCTCCTGTCAACACCTTTACCCAACCTATGTCCCTTGACACAGCAACACACTCTCCATATATCAACCCCAGGTGATTGATAAGATGTGATGCTGTCCGTGAACTCACTGACAGTGCACTGCCCCATCATCCAGGTTATTAATAAAGACATTAATCAGTTTTTACCCCAGTAATTTACCTTCAGGGTTGCCACTAAAAACAGGTGCCATTTGTACCACTGAACATCATTCTCCAAGCCCAGTGTTCCAGAAAATTGTTCACAATTTATCATCCAATTCTGCCCTCTTTTTCTTCTACATTTGACCATAAGTTTACCATGGGAGATTATGCTGAAGACATTGCTAAACTGAAGGTGAACAACACCCATGCTCTTCTGTTTTCTGCTCATCACAGAAGGTAATCTGTTATTAAGCAGTATGCTCAATTTCAAATGTTTTGGTTTATTGAATTTACTTTTGGAAAAAAAACAGTGGGGATAGATGTCATAGAAATCTAAGCTCCCAAATATCCCCTTGACATCAATCATAAAAAACCATTGAAATGTCAATGAAAGCACAAGCAGCATTTTCTCCAGCTTGTTGACAACACTAAATATATCAAATGTATACAACCATGGTAAGAAGAGACTTTTAGTCTCTGCCTTAGAGCTGAAAGGGACACCATGACTAGCATGATTTTCTAGGACTTCAAATCCTGTGTTTCCAGCCTGAAATGATGGATGGTGGCCCCAGAAAAATCAGGAACTTGGGCTGAAGGGCTTAGTTAGTTCAGTGAACCACAGAGCATTTGTGAGGTTCACTTTTTATTTTCTATTCAATACTGCTGCTAAATGAAGAGATCTTTATTGGGATGCTGAGCCCTCAATATTAAATACTGTCTCTCTCTAACCTGAAAGAAAACAAAGATATTTCTGGTCCTGCACCCCTGCAATGTTCTGAAATTAGATCCCCTGTGAAGCATAAACTTCTTTTTCATTTGCCATTGTTTGTACTAGTAAATTAACAACACTGGGGCACAGGTGCAGGAATTCAGCATCCATGATGGTAAAAAGATAAAAAAGCCCTTCTCTGGTTTTGGCCCAGACCAGCCAGTGGCTTCTCAAAGGACTGGTTCCCCAGCAGAATTTGGGAATCAGTTCAGACCAGGGACCTTCCCCATGGAGCCCTGGAGGGAAGGGAAAGGCCTGGCACAGCCTGGCTGTGCGAGCTGGCCCCAAGGCTCCACAACAGCTCCAAGCACTGGATGGTTTGCTGGTAGTGATGAAAGTGTAAATGTTTTCCCAACCAATTCAGAAGCGAATGCAGCATTTCTCCCATGTTGTAACTCAAATGTCTTCCCTCTTCCCTCTGCAAGGATCTATAGGATTCCTCCACTGTCATTGAGAAGCTGGCACACTTCCCCCGGCATCTGGGTTTCTCAGTGCCTGACCTTAATGTTTCCTCCCTGTGTCACAGAGGCTGCTGCAGCCTTTGAAGGAATTCAGTTCTAATAGCACTGTCTGGCAGGGAGTGACAGGCTCAGAGGATCAAAGACAAGAACATAAATCTAACAACCTCCAGCCCAGGAACCATCTCCCCCCTCTTTACTTATAAGGATGCAAGATTGAAGAGAGGTGGGAGGATTTATTTGGAGCAGAAAACTGTATGAGGAATGGAGAGAGAGGTAACCACTTGGTAATGAGCTTATGAAAGCAGGGCATTTCCCTAGATATTAATATAAACAGATCTCTTTTTAAGTCACTCTGAACCCTCTTAAGGTGATTAGTTTTGCTGTATTTTCTCACCCCGGGGTGGGGAAATCCTATTGCTGTGATATTGGCAGGCTAAAGAAGGTCACCTTCTCCCTTTCCCACGGGGACATTCCAGCCAGGCTCTGACAGCTTGCCTGTTCCTGCTTTCTCTTAGGGATAATATCTCTCTTGGGCATGATTAATGCAATGTCAGAGCACTCTGGATTCCTAAACCAAAGGATTTGCAAAACTTACAGACACCTCCAGGAGCTGCAGGGCCAAGGTAGATTTCTTGCTTGCTCTCTCTGCTTTGTACCAGTACCCACTGTCCTTTCCACTGCCTTCCTCACTGGGAGGACAGCCCTTGTTCAGGGGACCGTACGCATCACAAGATCCCCCACAAAGCTCTTCTGTTGTTCTCTGTGTGACAGAACCATAGAATTAATTGGGTTGGAGAAGACCTTTAAGATCGTCATGTCCAACTCTTAACCCAGCACAGCCAAGTCCACCATTGGACAACGCCCTCCAGAGCCACATCTACACATCTTCTAAATATTCCCAGGGATGGTGACCCCACCACTTCCCTGGGAAACCTGTCCCAGTGCTTGACCACAGTGAAGGAGTTGTTCCTGATATCCAATCTAAACTTCCTCTGGTGCAACCTGAGGCCTTTTCCTCTTGACCTGGAGATGTCCTTCAGTCTCTTCTTCCTGTTTTCTGCTCTCCAGTCCTGCTAGGATACTCTTTGGGGAGCATGACATCCGTATCACTGTTAATTAATATATTGGAGTCTGTTAGATCAGTGCTTCAAGGGCAGGAGAATGTTGAAAAGATACTTGCACATAGCAAGGGACCTAAGAAGTTTACTGGAACCCTACACTGTTTTCATTTCTTCACCCCAGGTGGCTCTACTTAAACTAATTTTTTTTAGTTATAATGTTAATTATGTTGGAAATCCTTGTTCAAACAGACAATGATCTCAAATGGACTCCTTACCTGGACTAGTATAAAATAAAGCATGAAAGTCTTTTCTACATTCAGAGATCTCTTTGTCCCAAAGGAGCTCAGCTATTTCAGCCCACAGAGGATGGTTCCTGTTAATAACTATAACACCACTGACTTTAACTGTTTCCAAAACTGGGTCCATGCCATTCTATAGGCAGTGGAACTGACTGAAGGAGAGTTTTGGGTTGTAGAAGGTGATTTTAACCAAAGATAAAGTAAATTTTGATCTCAGCTTCCACCTAATCACTGACTTCCTGTCATAGGGGAAAGAGGAAGACCAGACTATACATCAGTGCTAAGTTCAAGTGAACCAGCTGAGGAACAGGCTGTGTCAGGAAATGCCTGGCTGGAAAGCTCCACAGTGGAGATGTCTGCACACCGCTAAAATACATATAAGTGATTTTTCTTGATACAATCAAAAAAGTTCTGATTTGAAGCCTACAGCAGATGAATGTGAACAGTCATGGCAGTGAGCAGTACCATCTTGCAGACCTACAGGAAGACTGGGTGAGGACTGGAAAAATAGGATTTTTAATCTTGCCCTAGAAGTGCAATTGACTGAGTTTCTTTCTAAGTGAAAAAGCAATTACCACTTTCTCCCTGCCACCAAAGCTGCTCCTGCCTTTCTGCCTCCTATCTCCTATAATTAGAGCAGACACCCATAAAGTCTGATATTGACACTGAACACTGCTGAGGGAAAAAGAACAAGTATGAATGGGTGGCTTGGAGTTTTACAGCACCTTCTGTTGCAGCCTCCTAAAACTGTCACAAAAACACAAATCACTTGTTTTACAGGTAAATGACTACAAGATAAATAGATGGTCCTATTTCACTAATATCTTTGAAAATGACAGCTGGATTGAAAGAATTGAGGGTTATTAAATGGAAAGAAGTAAGTGAAAATATCAATAGTTGTTACTGCAGAGGATCATTTGCCGGACTTTCCTTAAGAGGAAAAAAAATTGGGGTTTCTTTGATGGTACACAAAAATAACACATACATCAAAATTTTACCCTACTAAGTTATAACCCTTCTTGTGGAAAATGTTCTGTACAGATATAGAAAGAAAGCCTTTCCTTTGGCTGATAAATTTCCATCAAGAAGTGCAGCTACTAAAATAAAACCACTCAACCCCCCCCCCAACCAGTTGTGTGAATATAAATTGCATTTTAAATGCAGATGAATCATAATGAATGAAGTTGAAATCCACATGTATGTGCTCAACCACTGGTTTGTATTTTCTGTTGCCTCTGGTCTGAATTTCAAGTTTCAGGAGACCTTCCTTTATATTCATAGTTCACTGCAGTCCCTCACTGTAGGGTTATATGGATGTCTTCTGCTTTTCCTCAGTCACTGCTTCCATCATGTGTCTGAAGAGTAAATTGAGAATATTTAGCAAGCTTGTTTTGTATATCTATTTAATTGCACCAGACTGGGCAGCTGGTCACTTTGCAAAAAGACCAAAACCAACACATTTTCTTTTATTCTTCTTCGGGCCAATACCAAGTCTTGGATGTTTCTTTATTTTTTCATTTTAATTATGAGGGAGGGGGAATAAAAATTCTGTGTTTGGCGTTGAAAGACTTGAGGTTAATTTTATGGTTTATGTGGTTTTTTTTTCAAGGATCGTGTCTGTTAACAAAATAGATTTTAGAATTCTAGTGAAAAATAACCAATTGTAGGGTCTCTGTGGCCTCTCAGAAACAACAGTTTGAGTACCAGAATGCCATGTTCCATGCTGCTGTCCAGCCAAGATGGAAATCTCACTGCAGCTGTCATTTTCAGGCTCTCTCTGTAATCATTACACAGAAGTAGTAACAGAAAAGGCCATTAACTATAAAATATTGCACACAGAAATAATAATAGAAATTTCCTCATTATAATTTTTTGTGCATTACATGAGTTAGGCAGTTTAGTTTTTACTGGTAAAACAAACAAACAAGCAAACGAACAAACAAATATACAAACTGAAAAATAAGCAGATCATGTGTTGGAATAAGAAATCAGAAAACAACATTCAGACATGGGCTGTTGTGGGCAAGGATGGAAAAGGGGAAGAACTGGCTCCAAAGAGGTTAGAGATGAAAGGAGAATGGGGATATGAGCAACACGATCTGGTCCATGGAGGTTGGAACTAGATGACCTCTAAGGGCCCTTCCAACCCAAACCACTCGGTAATTCCATGATTCCACCTCCCTGATAGTTCCAGACAGAGCTCTTCTGAGATGAGGGGTATTCCCCAAAGATCTGAAGTTACTACAGGTGATGTCTTAGTTAAGCCAGGATGACTGAAGGGAATAAATAAGTTGTATCTTACTCCTCTGAGGAAACCCTGCAATATATTCCTTGTGTATTGAGCTTCCAGTTTAAGATCTGCCTGTGTTCCCCCTTTTTCCAGCACAACAGTTACAAGCATTCAGAAGCATTCCCTGCATACTGAAACTTTTTTTTTTAGATGTTTATTTCAATTTTTTATGATAATTTGCCTACAATTGACTGGCTGGGTCACCTTCCATCTAAAATGTCATTTGTCCTAGGTCTTTCTATTTCCACGCCTGCACAGTTCAGTGACATTTTGTTCCATCTATCCATCTGGTTACCACACCTGCCTTCCCTTCCTCCAGGTACAGAAGCTGATGACTAAGAAAAATAAAAGTTTAGGCTGAAAAACAATGCAGTCCTGTTCTTCCATCACACATGCTATTTTTAAAGGTAAACGTCAGTGAAGTTCCAACTCACTTTTTATTTCAGCAGTAATGGTCCCCTGAAGATTTGCAGGGAGTGAAAGTCAAAAGCAAGATATAGGGAAGCAAGTCTATTGTTTGACCAATCTGAAGCATCACAGCCTGCAAAAAAAAATTGGATCAGTTCTTTCATTTTTAGATCACAATGCCTGCTATATTACAGGCTGTTCCAAAATATCTTTGTACAGTACAAATTTTACTGATACTTAAGGAACTCCAAGATTTTTTCAGCATAAAACAAGCATTCCATTTTGACTGAAAAAGAAGACAAAAGTGTAACAAATCTATGTCATAAGTCACTGAATTTGTTGTTTAACATAAAGAAGAAAGGCATAGCTCCCAAACTACATTGCAAGCGGACTCAAAATATATATTCCTTACAGGCAATAAGCAAAGATTTTTTGCATGTCTGAGAGAAAGACAGAGAGAAGAGGGAGAGAAAAATTCATTTTATTTGTGTTTTTCCTTAGCAGCTTCTCACAGTAAATTATTTTATTAGTCCATGGCCTCATGACTGATGGTACTTTACTTTCCCAAACTTTAGTGAGTAGAGGTGAAGAGATGTGATTCTCCCAGTGTCAGTAGTTTGCCTGAGCAACCCTGAAGTAAGGGAAAACATCAACATGCACAGAGGAAATGGTAATAAATATCTCACACTCAAAGGGTTCTATGACATGTGGCCATCCCCTTGTTATTCAGCTTTTTACTTACTGACAGTTATTTTTCACACAAGTTGAAACAGTTCAGGAAAAAAAATGCCTGCAGGAGATTTCTGCAATTCCAGTGGAGTTCAGCAAACTGGTCAATGACTGACCACTCTCTCTGCAGTGAATCAGGGATCTGATACAAAATCTCAAACCAGGAAGGAACAACAAGTAATTCAAGTACTTCTCACTTGCACAGGAGCAGTTGGGATGGCTGCAGAGATGCTTTGTCACTTTGGATAAGCCTTACAAAACCTGGATAGAAAAAGAAGGAAATTATTAAACCTGATCTTACTACAGAATGATTTTGAACTTGCCTGTGAGTAAAAGCTTGCTTCAAGTTTCCCTCAATAAATGAGACTGAGGTTCAGGAAATGTGGATTCCTCTGACCTCATTTAGGTACCAAAAGTCTGGCTGTGTAGATGGAGGATTTAGATCCTGCTGCTCTTGATGAAAATAAAGGAGCAGAGGGTAATTTCTCTTACCCTGAAATACATGTTTACAAGATTGATTGCTCTCTGATGCTCAGCAAGCCAATCTTTCTGCAGGACCTCCAGTGAGATGTTGCACCTGCCTAAGCAGCTGGTGCTGAGGGATGTCAGACAGGATTTCCCTCAAACCCTTCAAAGGCAGCTCGTGCAAGACACTGGTGACTCAATAAATGGAGATATTTACTTCCAGCAGAACTCTTTCACCATTACCCTAAAATTTAGGTTCAGCCTGACAGCCTCAGTTCCCTGGGGAATTTCTGGCCAATTTTCAGTCCTGCTCTTCAGGAATCAAGTGAGGAACCCAATATAAAATAATTAACAAGACTTATGCTCCTTTTGTAGTTGGAAGAGAGGGATTCTTTCATAGCAACACACAGGAGGGAACGCCAAACAGGTGGAAACATCTACAAATTCTCTGTGACAAAGTTTCTTTGAAATGAAATTGATCTTTGGAGAATCATACACAAGACAGTACCTCCCAGGTATTTACTCTAGGACAGGGCACATCAAAGGAAGCAGGTCAGGAATGTTTCTGACAATGTCTCACATCTAGAGTGGGAACACAGAAAAACTAGAGTGGGAACACAGAAAAACCTAAACCTGATTGTGGTAGATATGGGACTGATAAACCAAAGGAACCACCTTGGCACTTTCTGCAGTTGGCTTACAGAGAGGGCTGGAGCCCTGATTCCACAGTGAGGGGCTGCAGCTCACAAAACTGCCTGTAAGTGGTGCACTGTTTGAGGGAGAAAGAAGGAAATAGGCAAGAAAAAAGCATTGCCATGTTATCAAGTCAGCTCTGGTGATTTGGGGGTCCATCTGCTCAGCACCCTGGGACCCACACCCACATCTGCCCTGTGTGCAGACCCTCTGCAAGTCTGAGCAGTGAAACGAGCGTTTGCTGCTCTCTGCAAGAGGCAGCTTGTCCCTGGAGCCAAATTCTGCTCACACATAAGTCAGTCACAGAGTTCACCCACACCACCCTGGGAACACGATCACGCCTTTTCTGTTCTGTACTTAATGCTCCCCCTATTGGTGCTCATGAAAGTAGGCTCCACCAAGAGAGCACTTCATCAAGAGTGAAAAACAGCACCAAGGGAAAGAAAAAAGTTGCTGAATTGAGCAGCCCATTGTCCCAAACCTGTAAAATTCATCTACAAGGTCATATTTGGCAATTGTTTTGCACTTACTGCAAGCTCTTAGGAGACAAATCTTTGTCCTTAGCTTTTGTCATCCCAGAAGAGTCACAGAAGCTTAGAAATATAAGCTGGGAAAGACCTCAATAGGTAATCTAATACCTCACTCAGAGCCTTTGTTATTCAAACAAATAACGAGTAATTTCTCTACTGTTACTTTACTGCAGTTACAGTTAAAAAAAATAAAAAGCCCTTTACCAGCATAGCAGTAACTAAAAAATCAAAAGTTGTGCTATTCTCTGAGCTCCTCTAAGATTTACAGCAAGATACATCCCTATCTTCATTTTACACAATGAAGTACAGAGAAATTGTTATAAAACATTGCAGTGAATCTGAGACAGTCTTTCCATAAACCAGGTGAGAACTTTCCCTGCCCTACCAGGGCTGTGTTTAGGTGTCGAGCTGGTGGGGTTCCAGTGCAGACAGTATCAATGAGTGCTATGACTGCACTGTTCACACTCAGAAAAAGGCAGAATATTGAAGTGATTGAAGTCACAGAATCATAGAATGAAGTCACAGAATCATACAATCATAAAGACTGGAAAAGGTCTCCAAGATCATCCAGTCCAACCTTTGACAGAATAATGCCAAGGCTGCTAAACCATACCACAAAGCGACATGTTCACTCAATTTTAACATTTCCAGGGATGGTGACCTCACCACTTCCCCAGAAAGGCTGTTCCAATGCTTAAACACTCTTTCAGTGAAGAAATAATTCCTAATATCCAACCTAAACCTCCGCTGTCACAACTTGAGGCCATAACCATCAGAGTCTAGACTTTCACTCTGGACAGGAGATGGTGCAGCACTTCTGTAACAGCAACCAAGGTGTGTATGTATCATCACAATAGTTCTTATGTGAAAGCCAAAAATTGACCAGTCGCGCCACCACAAAAAATCATCAGAAATATTCTTCTTCAGGCTGGGTGCCTCATCATGCTGCCAGATTTGACTTCTAGTGGGGCAGACAGCAGCCACTGAGATTGCCTCAGCTGGTCAGAGCATGGTACTGATAACACCAAGGTCATGGGGCTTAACCCTGTATGGGCCACTCACTTAAGAGTTGAACTTGATGATCTTTGTGAGTCCCTTCCAGCTCAGAATATTCTATATGAAAATGAGAATGTAAATTTTTGTCTGTGCCACAGGTCTATACATCCCTGCAGCTCTAGACAGACAGAAAAGAGCACACAGTTTCTACAGCAAGTAGGCCAGAGCAACACAAAAGCTGCATCAAAGAGCACTGGATGGGATTTTAGTTTCGGGGTGGGGGGCTTTTCTGGTGTTGTTTTCTTGTGTGTTTTTTTTTTTTAACAAGTTTAACAAAATCATCACTTTCATGGCTGAATGATGCCTTGCTCCTCTCACCAGGTCACCTCTGAGGGAGACATTGCAGTCAGGTTTTATCTGATACCATCAGAGCAGATGAGCCAGTGTACTGTACATGCAGGAAAGGAAAGCTGCTAATAAAGATGCCTGACCGTGGGGTGGAGGGGCTGAGATCCACAGTGGAGGGTGAAATAGCACTGACAGTGAAGGTCCATTGCATGATAAGCTAAATGGGACAGCAGGCCAACAGAAAAATTAATTAGCAGCAGCTGAACTCCTATATGTGACCAAGTTGCAGGAAAAAGAATTAAAGTGTTTCCTTTAAGCACCTTTCAACATCATCAGCTTCCTTGACACTTTGGGATCTTTTGTGCAAAATGACACCCCAGATGCAGGGGATGGGAGTGTGCACCCAGTTCTCTGTCAGTTTTGATTCAAACCACTGCAGGATACACCCCAGAGCCCCGTATTTTATAAGCACTAGAAAATATGCATTTGCTGGTGGAAAGGTCATTTTTAATAGCAATGTGATAAATATGAACAGGAGCTGTGCTGGAAAATTATCCACAGAGGGCTTCCAGAGTGTAAGACTTCATTTATCAGGGGTCTCCTGCTTCACTGTACAGCCCAGCCCACCAAAGTGCATCTCAGATCATCAAACCAAGATGAGTAAATATCAGACATGGTTCACCTAAGAACTTTTAAAACTCATTAATTGTTTCTCACTACAAAGGAAAACAGATTTCAGAAGCACCAGACCTATAACTGAAACCCAGTTCTTTACACAGTTCTCACTTAATTATGGCCAAAGATCAAATCTTACATTCCTTGCCAAAGAGAAATCAAAAAACCCAAGGAGCAATAGGAGTTATCAAGAAACATAAGCCCAGTATAGCTGAGTGCTTCGTGTCGTTCTTGGAACTGGAAATTTTTTGAATGCTGCAACTAAACCTAAAATACAGCAACTTGTCTTGCCTGTTTGCTATTTCTTTGCACAAACAACTGAATTTCAGTCATAAGGAAAGATTCCAGACCTTTGGCTCTAGAAGCTGAAATATTCTACAGATCTGGAGGTGAGGTAAACCTGGGGAAAATAAATGTGATTGTGAAAGATTCGTTTATGGCTGGTAAAGCCTTTATTTGCTTCAGTTTCCATAACAGAAGTATAATTTTCTAAGCTCTTATTTATTTGCTAAAAGACCTGTAGCTGTTCTATCACTCTTATATGAACAGCTTTATCCAATTTTAAGGCACTAAAACACTTATTAAAAAAATGCTTTGTAAAATAAATGTATAAAACAACTGAAATAAAATGGCAAATAACAAGAGGATGTTGTTGATTTGTTGCTGGAAAATTTTTTCTTGTATCCTGTGGACACAGGCTGGAAGTCTGGGACTGCATAATATCAGAGCCAACCAGGGAAGAAAAACTATTGATTCTTCACTATTTGGATTAATTTTGCAGCAGACAGAAGAGAGACTTTTTGCAGGGTTTCATGAAGAAAAGGAGAGATTTGCACTTGCAGAAATACCAGCTCAATGATCCTGACACCAAATATTCACAGACTCACACTCCTTGCAACACTACCTGGTCAGAAGTGGGGAGTTCAGGTGACTTTTCCTTTGACATTGAAAAGCTCCATGAAAGCTATTAGCTTTGTTTCTTAATTCTTATCTGAAGTTACATCTCATTTAGGAGAAATCTTTCCCAGTGAATTTTTTGCCAAGCTGAGAACATTTCTTCACATACTTCCTAAATATCAATAGCAATTTCAATAAAAGTTCTTGATTAAAATAAATAAATAAATAAATCATATCCATATCTGTATGCTGTAATCAACAGTTCAATTTCCCAGAGGATTGCTATGCACTGGTGTTTCCATCTTTACAGTGCTTAGCAGTACCAAGACAGACTCGAAATTCACCTTAGTGCGGAGAGGGTGCTGTCCCCCTCACCCAATCTGTAAAAACCAGCCAGAGTAACTGCACTGCTCATTTACCTCCACCCCTTGCAGTTTTCACAGCTGAAATCTTACACCAGATCCAGACACAGGCATCTGAATCATGGCAACCCCATTTGCCTCTGCAGCTGACAGCTCAGCAGGTTTGTCCTGTGCTGTTTCTTACCTCTTCAGGCACAGTGATTGTGCTCAGTGCTGCCTGTGAGCAGGATTGGGCTGGTTCACCCTGCGTGGGGTAAATTTGTCTTTTAATGGGATCCCTTCCAAAACCACTGCTGGAAGAGGCTGGAGTGAACTGGTTGGGGTTTTTAGCCTAAAGAGGATGGCCTGATCTGGTGTGTGGCATCCCTGGACAGGGTTGGATGTAGATGATCTTTAAGGTCCCTTCTGACCCAAACCATCCTGTGATTCTATGAAAAAGGGCCCTTGGTGCTTTCTTCCACCACAGAAAGGGTGCCCAGCTCTTCTCATAACCAAACGGTTCAAGGGAGAAATGCAGCAGACATAAGATTCAGCAGAGGAATTTCTGACTTTAAAGGAGGAAAATAAATTCTAAGTGATTAAACACTAGGACAAATTCCCAGAGAGATCGTGAAAAGTTGGCCTTTGGAGACATTCAAAACTTGAAAGCAAGTAAATCCTTGAGCAAGCTAAATTCAAAGTTAAACCAGCCCTGAGCAGAGGGTTGAACTGGAGACCTGCAAAGCTCTCTTTCAGAGCATGATATTCTGTGAATCTATTCCTTATTTTCTTCTGTTTCCCAGAATTCAGTGACAACCCTGAATAGTTGCCCTGATCAGGGAGAGGTGCATTTAGCTTTCAGCCAAGGTCATGAAGAAGTAAACACTCATAGGATGCTGCTTGCATCCTGCAGCTTCTAACAGAGATCTTTATGCTCACTTTACCCACATCCTATCACCTCTGTGCCATGAAGGGCAGCACAGGCCATAACAGCGAGATCCAGATACCATTTCCATTCTCACGTGGCACGTTTTTAAGGATGTGAAATATAAGCATATTACTCTTCACTGACACCAGCACTGCAATCCATACTGATGAGATTGTCCAGGGAAAGTGTAACATATTTTAATATATTTTATTATTTCACTGGTACCCCCTCCCAGAAATTAACCACTTACAATTGAGACTAATTCCTAAACCAAATAATTTTTATTTCATTTTTCCAATAGAATAATTTCTGCTTAGCTGTCTGGACATTTTTTTTTTAGCTAATGGACATTTTACTACCTACAGCATCTTGTGTTAAATCATCCAGTGAAAGACTGCAAATAAATAAAACATAAAATAACACATCACATCACAGAAATAGGTCTTGATTTTGTCAAGCACTACAGAGAAAGAATTCCCTTCCACAGCAAGCACAACAACTCCATCAATACTTAAAAGCACTTAGACTTTTGATCAACTCACAGTTTTTCAAAGTTCAGTTAAAAAAAAAGAAAAAAAGCCAATTAATTTCATTTCACCCAGAAGAAAGCGAAATATAACCCATGGAAGTTAACACTGTAACATAACTGCTCCAGTTTTCTAACCCCTATGGCACAGCTGTGTCTGTCTGAAAAATGTCAGGGTGGTCCAAAAACCCCAGGCAGGAGGAGTGCTCAGCTTGTGTTGATCCACATGACTGCACAGTAGGTTTCATAACACAGGCTGAAAATCTTGAACAAAACCCAGAAAAAAAGTAGATCTGGAAGCCACAGAACAAGTAGCATTGACCATTTTTTAATCCCAGCCCACATTTTCTCCTACTTTCTGCTGATTTTTCTATTATTATTTTTAATTACTATATTTTTCTTTATTGCCAGCTGAGGTTTTCAGATCAGTTTGAAGGGGCATTGGTGGCACATAGCTCCCAGGAGGCCCTGAGCTGTGCATATGCACCACTTCTGCAGCACGTTGGAGGGTCGAGGGGGAAGACCCAAGCAGAAGAATGGTGGTTAACGTAATTTTGTAATTAATGTCATTCCTTGAAAGGTGAGTGCCTCAAAAAATCTGGGTCTGGGAGGTATCCAGGCAGTAAATGGGATGCTACTGATGGCAAAAAGCATTTTTAGCCTATTCTTTCTATCAACCCTGTGTTTTATCATGCAGCAGATTCTCTTGCTCCTCTCAGGGCACCAGCCAGGAGCTCTTCCCTGGAGGTCCACATACGGGTCCTTGAAACAGGAAAAAATGATTGTCCTAAAATGTCTTTTGAACTATCTCACTCCTCAAATTCCTCACTTCCAGTTTCACCATTACCTCCATGAGTTTATGCAACTACTGCCAGCATCTGCTGCACCTCAAATCCTGTGTCCAGTACTGGGCCCCTCATGACAGAAAAGGCATTGAGGGGCAGGAGAGAGTCCAGAGAAGGGAACAGAGCTGGGGAAGGGTCTGGAGCACAAGTCTGGTGAGGAGCAGCTGAGGGAGCTAGGGGGGCTCTACCTGGAGAAAAGGAGGCTCAAAAAAACCTTCTGGCTCTCCACAACTCCCTGACAGGAGGGGGCAGCCAGGTGAGTTGTTCCGTTTTCCCAGTAACAAGTGACAAGATGAAATGGACTCAAGTTGTGTCAGAGGAGGTTTTCATCAGATAACAGGGAAAAATTTCTTCGCTGAAAGGGTTGTCAGGCAATGGAACAAACTGCCCAGGGAAGTGGTGTAATCACCACCTCTGGAAATGTCCCAAAAAAAGCTGAACGTGGCACCTGAGGACATGGCTCAGTGGTGAACACGGTGTGGGTTAGCAGTTGGACTCAGCGATCTCAGAGGTCTTTTCCAAGCTAAACGATTCTGTGGTTCTGTGATCTCTGCCTTGCTCTGCTCTGCCAACACATTTGTCTGATGTTCAGCACTGTGGATGCCATTCCCAGCTCAGGACCATCACCTGGCACAGCCAGCCTGCTCTGACTGCCCTTGCTGGCTTGCAGACACGGCTGCCAAGTTGGTGGTTGCCAAAGCCCCCATCTCCTTGATACACATATTACTGCTATTAAAGGCAAATAATGCTGGGTACCACCCTGGCCAGAAGCTTCTATGGATTAACCCAGGCATAATAATTCACGAGTCAGTTGTTGCTGTTGGTCCAGCACATCTTTTCTCCCACATCAGCAATAGCCATTACTGATTTTGGCTCAGATTTCATTCTGAATATTGTGAGACTTGCTTTTTATTAGAACTCAGCTGCTGTTATAGTATCTTTTGAAATTTTATTTACTTTGTAAGTTTTTTATTTTCTATTATATTTCAAGGATTTAATCTCATGTCTGATAGATTTCCTTTCTTATCAGTGTGTAGTTCTGATTGATTTGCCAAGTCAGACATTGAAAACCATCAAAACTGAGGACTCTTTAAGATAAAATAATGAGATCATATTGATCAGAAATATTCAAAGCCAGAAAAGGCTGAACTGTTAAAAAATTGAGTGTAACAAAACTGTCAAGTAAAAATATGTTTCTACCAAATTGAAATTAATTACAAAGCTGCAGATTCACTTTGGAAACTGCCAGTCATTTTCACAATGTGAACAGCACACAGGCACTTTCCAAAAAATAAGCATTTTTTCCTTCACAGTTCTGTTAGTCAGAAACAGATTTCATACATTGCTCAGGTGCAATTTGATAAATGTGCTATTGCAGCAGTGAGCTGCTGATGCAGTAGGAGCAGTGAGGCATAATGGGCAATATTCTACATTTATTTACACCTAATATTTTTCTAAGGACTTTTGGCTAAACACAGACATTTGGAAAGCATTAGCATATAATTAATCCCGCTGAAATCAGCAGAGCATATTTTTCTCCAAATAAAGCAAGGATTGTGAAGCAACAAAACCCTGCAGGAAGATGAAATTATTATTCCAGTTTGTTGAGTGTTTTCAAAATGCAGAACAAATATATGAAAAATATCACTCTGGAATTGAGCATGTGGTTGTGCTTTTCCATGTATATGGGTCATTTAATCCATCCTACATTGTTATTACTGGATTAGTAAAACATCAAAGTGTCCAAACGGGATCCTTCAGGGAACTTGGGAACCTGAGATTAAGTGTGGGTTGCAGGACACGTGAGTGAAGTAATAATGAAGAGGAATTATCTCCTGCAATTGAAAGCTGTAAAGTATGAATGAGCCTGGATGGAATAAGGGTGAATGGTGCTTTTTTTATCTTACTAGAATCCCCCTCATTTCTAACCATGAGGTAGAATGGCTCTACTGAGGCAAACATGCACACAGGAAACAGGGTATTTCAAGCACAGCTCGTACCTGTGCACAAGAATGATTGATAATTGATGAATTTTCAATTTAATTAGAATGAAAAAAATGCTGATGCTTTTGAAGACACCGGCAGCAGGGCAAAGCCAGAGGCATCCCTCTACATCAAGTGGAGGATTTCCTCCTGGAAGCAGGAATTGATGAAGGCAAAGGTATCATGAAAGACCTGAGGCTGGAAGCATCATACAGTTCAGTCGTAAAGCTCCAACTTCAAGCACTGCTGGGTCTCACAGCACCTCACAGGAACACCCCCACCGTATTTGCCTGGCAGCTGGAAAGAACACAGGGGGCTGAAAGAGAGAGATCTGTGCAATTGCTTATTCTTCTGGCAGAAAGAGAGTGGTCCAGGAGCCCTGCATGCAGAGGCAAATATACAGTGGTGGTCTCAGTCTGCAGTGGCCGACCTTGGGTGTCTGTGAAGGGCAGCCACAACAGTCCCCCAGGATAAATGGTGTCCCAAAAGCCACAGGCACAGGTACACCCTTGCAAGGCAGTCATCTGCACAGGTAAGCCTCACCTCTGTGCCTGCTTTTGTTCTCAAATAATTTTTTTTCAAATATATGTGATGTTTGTGGTACTGATAGTCACCTGTTTGCTCCTGCCAGCCAGCAGAGGTCTCTCCCTACCACTGAGGCACCCACTGATTTCACTCCACTTTTCTCAGCTTTCTCTCCTTCTGCCATGGAGTAGTTGTTCTGTTTTGTGAACACATGTAAAACCTTGGTTTCTAAAGAAAGTCACGGGAGGTTTAGAGTCTGATATCTTTATGCATCAACCTTCTTAAGAAAGTACACACTACACGATATTTCCCTGTAGCATTTATGTGAGAGCCAAAACTAATGAGGTTCTACAGCCTCTGGGTGTCATCTCTTCTGACTGTTAGGAGCAACAATGCTTTTGGGGAGGAGAGAGTTGTTGGACAAAGAGTGGCCTCACCTATATTATCTGGTTTAGAAGAGAAAAAAAATCAAAATTCACAAAAGCTGTAGTTATGTAGCAGAACTCATTGGCTCTTCTGCAAATCCAGACCCACCAGGCACCCAAACCTGGGTAGAATTTAAGTAACCAGAGCTGTACAGAAAAATTGCTTCTGCATTCTCCCAGGAAAACACTTGAGCCATTATGAGCATTGCTAATAAGAGAACTGAAGAACTACTATCAAGAGTTTTCATTGCTCAATATCTTTAGAGACAGTATTGATTATGATACTTGCATATGATTCTTGATTAATTATATAAGGCTATTATTTCTTCACTCACTGATATTCATAAGAATTAAGGCCCTCAGCACTGGTTTATAGGGCTGTAACCAAGAATGATGTGGGGAAAAGAGAGCAATGGGTGCAAAACTGCACTGCCCCTAAACTCCCCTGGCATAAATGGCCCAGAAGAGATTTTGCATAGTCCTGCCTCTGTAAATCTCAGTGGCTACCAGAAGTAGCTGTGCAGGATGGGGATGTCAAACATCTGTGAGTGAGCTGTCCTAGTGTTACTCCAGCCTCTTGGAGAAATCTCTCTTTGAAATCCCTCCACAATCAATGGAGAGAGACACAACAATTCTCACTTTGAAGATCTGAGACATTGAGAAAGTATTTTGAGATAGAAAAAGTCTTTTATAACTGTAATGTCTTCATGCCCCTCTGGAACGCCCCTAATTTCAGCATTTGTTTTTTAGAACTTAGGAAAAATCTATTCTTTACTCTCTTGTGTTCCTTGCTCCCATGCTCCTCTCTGAAATGTCAATAATAGCTGACCAAAAGCTGCCAAACAGTCACATCATGAGAGCAAATGCAGGTTTTGCACAGGGGATGAGGTCCTGACTCACATCACTGCATGGCAACTCAGAGGTTTCTAATCTGAACTGAGAGAACACAGCCTAGTACACCCTGAACCCAAGAAAATTGCTCTTGAATAATTCATTTTTTAATAAGGAAAGTTTTGGAGATGTTTTTCATTTCCTACTATGCCCTGACATTTCTTCTGATGTATGTTTTGCCTTTTTATAAAGAAATTAATACTATGAGCATCAGAATAATTCATAATTTAATCCCTCAGATTTATATAAAATTTTGAATGGGATACAGTGGAAAGATATCACATGTATGCATTCAGAGAGTCTACATCTAACTGGGTTCACAACTTAAAAAAAAAGAGGCAACAAGAAACCCTTTTTTCAGGCACATGTGGGTATGGAGAGAAAATAGAAACTATTTTAATTCATTGTCATCTATACTTGATATGGTCTATAGTAAAACCAATCCAGAGTGTAAAATTAAACATTGATCCCTGGTCATTCAGCCCTCAGACACTCCTGCTCTGAATGAAAATGATGCTTCTAAGAAAACCTGCGCTGAAAACTTATTAATTTTTAGCATCCCTTTCAACCTCCGTGGGGAAGAAGAAAGAATCAATGTCTATAGTGGAAGAATATTTTTTATAATTTGAAGAAAATTTTTAATGGAAAGTCCTAGATAAAAAAGAAAAAGTGGTGGGTTTTTTTCCCCCAGAGTGAAAAAGGGGGGGCAGAGGGATGAGGGGCGTCCATTTGCTGTTCTATTTGTGCAAATAAAAAATATATGTGAGTGTGTACAATAATCTATGTCTTAACAATTTTCTTTGAGAAAGTTCATTCATCCTGCGTCTTTGACAGGAAAATCAATTGAGTATCAGATATGCACTTTTTACTACTTCTTTGAAAAGCACCCACTTTTTTACTATATATTTAAAATTTCAAAGCCTTTTCATTGTTAATTCTTCACAAAGGTTCACAAGAGTCCAGCACATAAATTATGGGTCTGGTTCACTTGCACAGAGCATGGTCAGCTTGAGCAGCATCGAGTTTGCTTTGAGCTCTTCAATCCTGCTGACCATTAACTTCTTGCTGGGGGGAGCAGGATGGAACCTGCTCAAAGGAATTATGCTGTTGTGCATTTAAATAATAAAGCAGAATATTGACCTGTCTCCATCACTACTTATTTTTCAACTTCAGCAACAAATAAGGAAAGGATTATATCAACGTACACCCACAGTCCAAATCCCTAGAAGGGAATGCTCAGGCTGTAAACCAAGAAAATCAAGTCCCCATGTAACCAAATAAAACGTGCCCATGGAATTATGGACCATTTCTACAGAAGATAGGCTAATTAAAATGTCATTTAAAGTCTTAACTTTGACATTTTTGAAGCCTTGGTCTCTTACTGAGTGTTCCTTGAACACAGTTGAATGTGTATGAAGTTGCTCACTTGTTCTTTCCTGAGTGTTTAAGATTGCGGGGTGCATGTGCAATGTCTGGAAACCAGATTTTTATTGTCATTAGCTGATTTTCTCCATGAAAAAGGTGTAGTGAATATTAGTCATTCTCATTTTCCAGGCGCTCCATTAATTCTGTGTTGCAAAAAAACAGGGCAGGGGGCATCATCCATCACCCACCAGTGTGGAGCTCTATTCACCAGAACTCAGGGATGGCTTAATTCAGGTGTGTCTGGGAAACCTCAAACCTGTAGCCTGGGCTGAGCACATATTTCATGACAAATGATGGAGTTTCTCAATTAATTTTCTTTTTTTTCTTTCTTCAGAAATTATTAAGGAAGAAAACCCCAAAGAAAAGAAATCTCCTTGACATTTTTTTTTTGGCTTTGTCCAAAGATTATTGTGTTTGACAGAGTAGCTGATAATATCCAAAATTCACATGATGTTGTTAAGATGAGAGAGGAGAGGAGGGTGGTTGATTTGGAAAGGACAAGAGTCTGCCCTTGGGTGACTTCAGTGAAGTCACCTCATTGCTCTGCACCTCAGTTTCCTCTGTTGTTGAAGGCCATGACTCGAGGTTGACCTGTGTATTGCACTTTTTGAAATACTGCTGCAGTCAGTCTCTTCTTCCCTCATCATTCAGGAAGCCAAGATTTCTGATATTATAAGACGGAAGGTCTAACACCTCCAAGGAAGTTTAACTACCAGCAGATAATCTAAGTTTTCCCATAAGAAAATCTTGAGCTCATAAGAAAACAGTACTTCAATGCTTTAAACACTTTCTTTAGAACAATCAAACTTCAAGGCCTTGGGAGCACACAACAGTCCTCATCACTTTTATTTACAGACATTAAAACTTCAGGTCATAAGGGGCGGTGGAGGGAAGACTGTTATTATTTCCCTTTTATTCCTCAGAACAAACCAATCCATGCATGAGAGGCACACAGTGACACTGGAAAGATGTCATGTAATGGAAATATGTCATCAAAAGATGATGAATACATGTAATTAACTGCAGGAATACACACCTGAGATTATATAAATCTACAAATAGAGGCATCAGAGTGCTCAGGTCCAAATCTACCCTTCTGCCTAGCCTCACCCTGTGCTATTTCCAATGTCATAAGGACGATGAATGAAAAATTACTAATGTGCTCAGAATATAAATATAAAAAAGAGCTGTCTTTAGAGTATAATGGTATTCCGTAGAGTTAAGAGCCTGCATCTGCAATTCCCAACTTTTCAGAAAATTGGCTTGGTACTTGACTTTACGCACATGCTTAAGACCTACTGAATAGCTCATACCTAAATATTTTGTCAGATGGCACCCAAGAGAAGGCTGCTCTGTCTGGAGGGCAAGGAGAACCCTTCAGTACATCCCCACGCTGAGAGAGAAATCTCTATTCTTTCCACATTACAGTGAGTGTCTAAACCTAACAACCTGCCTCCCTCGACTGTGGCACATCCGTGCAGCTGACAAATGACAAAAATATAAACAGATGAACCCTCTGCCATGCTCAGCAGTGAGAGAGACCTGCAGTGTTCAGTCAGCCCCCCGTGTCCCTGGCCTGAGCAAAACTGTGCTTTGCAAGATCCTTGCCACCATTTTTCCCAGTCTGGTTTTCTTTAGACCAGGCTGACTTTAGCCTTCCTAAGATGTTGTTTGCTAATCTGAAATCAATAGAACATCCTATTGAAGACTGATGGCAATTTTGCACCAGTGTCACCCTTGTAGTTTTTCTAAAGCATGAGAAAAATGAGCTGTCCCCAACCCAAATGTGGAGAACCAGACACATGTTTCCAGCCATGAACACAAGTCAGGACAAAGCTATTGGGAGCTTTGGGTGTAAATCACAGTTTTGGTGCTCATTTAGACAGAGGTGGGAGTTCTGCCAGGCCACCTCAGGATTGTCCTTTTGATTCAGGACCACCTGAACAGGACAATCTCTTCTCCCAAGAACTAATTGATTCACTTGTCCTTGCTTTTATTTTTCAAGGAAGCAAAAATGACGCCAAGGTGACACAACAATACTCATGGGGGTAAAGTCTGTGCTGTAAAAATCTTACAACTTATTTGACACCATATTAAGGGGTAGGGAAAAGGAATGTTCACTTAGCACCAAGGGACACACGTCAGATGTTGCCAGTGATAATATTGTTTGCAGCACCCCTGTCACAGCTATAACAATAAGCAGTGATGTCCAAATCAGAGTTATGATTTCATTTTGTGACCAAGAAAACTGATGCAGATATGAAAAAATTCCTCTGTAATATAGAAAGCTCTGCAGTAATAACAAGAAACACAGAAAAACAGAGCCCACAAACACTTCTGGTAACACAAATTTTTACTTTTACAAGTGAAAAACACCAATAACTACACACTCGAGCCTGCACTCAAAATTTGCCTATGTTTAGCTACTACTGTAGAAATAACTCAATAAACCTCCCAAGCTTACCCTGAGGGTTAATTTGGGCAAATGGCCATTCCCCACGTGCAGCTCCATTCCTGATTCAGAAGATAAAGACTTTATTAATATGAACATGGACAGACTGGTCTAAGCTTAGACATCAGAGGCCATGGCACTGCCATCTTTTGAAAATGTAGTAGGCAGCAGTGGACAAGTACCTTGGAGTGAGCTGCACTCCTGAAACTCCTGGCTATGGGTCTGGCCTTGCAGCAGAAAAGCACACACTTTGTTTTCTTCTGTCTCCTCTCTGTGTGCTGGGGGTTAACATGAGAGACTTTTCAAATTGTAAAGTAAATAACACTTTGTTGAAGAATGTATTTGGAGTATTAGAAGACCCAGGGCCTTATGGGTGCCTTCCAGTAGGGCCCACAATAAAGATGGAGAGAGACTTTTGGCAAGAGGAGATGGCTTTAAACTGAAAGAGGGCAGGTTTAGATTAGATATTAGGAAGAAATTCTTTACTTGGAGGGTGGTGAGACATCAGAACTGGTTGCTCAGAGAAGCTGTGGATGCTGCATTCTTGGAAATGTTCAAGGCCAGGTTGGATGGGGCTTGGAGCAATCTGGTCTAGTGGAAGGTGTCCCTGCCCATGGCAGAGGGCAGAAAGGAGATGACATTTAAGGTCCCTTCCAACCCAAACCATTCTGTGATTGATTCCATAAGTCCAACAAGAACAATCGTCTTCCTATCTTCAACCTTTTCCTTCTGCTGCCCATTCTCTCTGCAAGTTTCACACAGTTTTGTAGCAAACTGACAATCCCAATAAATAAAATATTCAAGCAAGGTGAAGGTGAGGAAGAAGACCTCTCCTCTGGTACCAGCTGATGCTCTGTCAGTCCCCTACATATTTTCCTTTTCTATGGCCTGTTCATAATGTAATGTCTGGCACTGACTCAACAGAGCTGACACAAACCTTCCTGTGCATCCCTCACAGAGGCTGTTTAAGCCTCTGCCACGGTGCTTTCTGTGAATTCAGCTGGTATTAACTCAGAAGGTGCCTGCTGCAGTTTGTTGTGCTGCAATAGCATAGGGGAAAGAAATGCGGCCCAAACAACTCTCTTTTTTAGTGAACAGTGAGTTACAAAGACATTTGCACAGTCTAGAAAGACAAGCATAGGGTTGATGAACCAGGAGAAACTGCATTAGCCATGATACAACTCAGGTGAGAGTTAGGAGACTAATTTTTGCCTCCCAAGGACTTTTTTCAATCCATTATTTCAGGGGTAACAGGTTCACATCCCAGTTACCTCACTAAGGCAGTGCTTTAAAAAGAGAAAGTAAATTTTTGCTGATGATAATTAAGTTTTCTGATAATCATTAGGCTTTCTGATTATAATTAAGTTTTCTGATTATAATTAAGCTTTATGCATATATTTGTATATGGAAATAAATATTTGCATAAACAAAGAAAGTGAAGTTGGTCTACACCTTATTGGTATCTAGTTGTTATTCATCATAGGAGTCAGAAGAAATATTGCATCGCTGTGTTTACTTTGAAAACACCATCCCATCTTTTCTTTTTCCTTGCATGCCCTGGTGTCATTTACATGATTAAGTCACTCTTTAATAAATTTTTGATAAGCAGCCACTATTACCTTGTGCTAAACTTTCTCCTCAGTAATGCAGATTTATGTATCCAGGGTGTTTAAGAATGCCTGAAAATGGAGGACTGCCCTCCAAAAAAGATATATTGTACTTTTACCCTGCAATTCAGGGATCAATACATTATTAACTAGTTTACAGCTGAAGATTTGTGGTATTCATTTATTTTTTATCAGGACTAGACAAATCTACAGTACCCCCCAGGTACTAATTTTGCCCTATTCATAAAGAGAAAAACGTGCCAACAAATCGAGTTTTTGAATCAGGATCTTTTTATTTCCTTTGACACAATGAAAATTTTGTTATAATCTTTAAATATTGTTTTGGTGCAGCTCACACAGATTGTGAGGATATGATTCTTCACCAGCTTTCCACCACTGTGCTTAATCCACTGATGTGCTGGATCACACTGGGAGTGGCACGTGATGAGGGAGAACAAGCTTCTGATGTTCTTTCCTCAAAAAAAGGTATAGGAAGTCCCTGAGATTAAAGCAATGAGAATTCAGAGAATATGCTCAAAAAAGCTCAATTGCATGTTTTCCCCACTCTTATCCTGTGGTGAAGGCTCAGCCCAGGGTAGGAATGGCCAGATCCCAGAGGGATTTGCTTTCCCATTGGCAGGGCTAAGCAAAAAGGGGACAGCTATGTCCCTCCTCTGCAGTTCTTCAACTTTAAGAATTTCTTGTATGAAAAGGGGCAAGATAAAACTGTCCCTGCTTGGGGCTGGGATGCTCACACAGGAGCAAGCTGGAAAGACCAGCAAGGGCGAGCTGCTTTGCTATTCTCTGCTGCCCTGAGATCCCTGGGAGCTGGCAAAGTTGGAGTATGATTTACAGCCTTCCTGGAGAAATGACTGTTGGGTTCACAGGGTTGGTATTTTGGAAGATCCTGTGAGCCTGGCTGCCTGCCTGCTGTTTATCAGTGCTGTCAGAAGGATGTGCCTTTTGGAGAAAGGTGAAACTTGCTCCTGTGACACGGGCACATCACAGGCAACAATTGAGGCAGCTGCACTGTGAGATTAAAAGAAAAGCAGAGCCTTTCATCTCTGGTGCTCTGCTCTAGTTTGAAAACACAGAAAGAGTGGGTGTATTTTTATTTTTCTGTTCTTCCTTTGAGGTGTCTCCTTTCTTTTTTCTTTCTTTTCCGCTTCATTTTCTTTGAAAATGCAATGCAAATAGGTCTGCAAATATGACAGAATTGTTTCATAATCATCACTAAATCCAGGTGCTCGTGCTCTTAGAAACTAGTGCAGCAAGATATGTCTGTGCCCTTTTGATTATATTTACAAAACCTCAGAAATTACCCATCTGAGGGATAAAGCCAAGGCATAAGGTTTGAATGCACATCCTCCAAAAATTGAGCTTAAAACTTTTTGCTCAGCTTCCAGTGCAAATCAAAATTCTTCTATTTAACTGACAATCACAGTGAGATAACACAGCAAAATTGGCTTTATTCTAGCAGTTTCAAGGAATAAAACACCCAGAAATGCATCAATGTATTATTTTCCTTTCCTATTCAATCCAAGTAACTGAAGCAGCACCTTTTTTTTTTCTTTTTCCTTTTTTTTTTTTTTTGTCATTTTTGCTGCTGACACCTGGTGCAATTAGACCATTGCTAAAATTCAGGAACTCAAAGAAAAGTCTCTTTCCATCCAGCATGTCTAATGAAGCTTTCACTCCAAGTCACGGTGCTGTTTTTTGTGTTGCCTTCTCCTGTAGGACCAGTGGAAAAGATAAACCCATGCATAAATGGAACATAAGAAAAGAAAAATCTTTAAAACCTTAGTTTATAAAGGTGATCTGAGACCAGAATTAGTCACAGTGACTCAGCTAATGGGTGTCCATAAATTCAATTTCCGTACTTCTTATTTTCACCCTTTTTCTGCCATTCAGGTGTTTGTAAGCCCTAACCAAATCGAGTCTGGCATTGTCATCCTTGTGAAATCTGCAGTGCACTGGGCCATAGCCAAGGCCCTCTGAAAGCTGCTTACCCCTCTGATAGACAAACAGAAGTCCAGTGTGCATATAATACAAGGCACAAGAAGGATTTGGGAATGGTCTTGCTTGGGATGCCACCACCAGTGGAAGGATAACACCACCCAGGATGTCAGGCTGTGACAGGGTGGTTGCAGAGTGTGACCAGAGGTGCCAGCTCTGGAGCCTAAGCTGTGGGGACAAGGCAGTCTGCACTGGCATCCTGGGGACCTGGTTCTGACCTGCATTCAGCTGCTGGATTGACCTTATGAGGGGACTTCCCTCTCTGGATTTTCATCTTGTGACTCATCTGCTGCCTCTTGATTTGAGTGAGCATCTTTCCCTTAGCACAGCACAGTGGGCATGGGCATCTTCAGCATTCCTAAATTCTTTCCTGGTTTTCTCCCATGCAGAACAAATTCACCCATACTTTTATCTGCTGTTGTCAGTATGGACAATTTCCCCACAAATATGAATGAACTCCCTTAAATTTTGTTCTTCAAACCCCCTTGCAGCAAAAGCTATGCTGGAATGGAAACTAGTGGTTAAGGGGGAAAAAAAGCAAATTTTTGTGGCCAACTCCAGTCAGGGTGGATGCTCCCCCTGTTAACAGTCTCACAACATGGAGGCAAAATCCATTCCAGAGACCTGTGTGCCTTTGATTTCTGCAATGAGGTGTCTGGATAACAGAGCATGTATCCATGTCCTGTTTTGCTCAGGCTGGGCTGTGCTTGGTGGGCACAGAGCTCACACTGTGACCAGGAAAAGCCAGAAGCAGAACAGCTGCTGGTGGCCAAAATAGCAGCTCATCCATCCTTCCTCCAGTACAGTGTGTGCACAAGCTCCTGCCCTCTGAAGAGCTCTCTGGTTTGGCACAGATCCACCCCTGGTGCCAGGGCTGGGTGTCCTGTGAGTGACAGGAGAGGGTGTACTTGGAAAGATGCACCTCGCTGGCAGTGAC
Organism: Monarcha castaneiventris obscurior; assembly: GCA_026261815.1. Taxonomy (NCBI): domain Eukaryota; kingdom Metazoa; phylum Chordata; class Aves; order Passeriformes; family Monarchidae; genus Monarcha; species Monarcha castaneiventris. The sequence continues at coordinate 31,353,538 of JAMPIT010000624.1, read as the reverse complement.
AGATGGCACCCAAAACACGGCACCTGTCCCAACCAACACTTTTCACTTTTGCTTTCCTTTCATGGGCTGTCTTCACCTGAGGGAACATTGCTGACGAGGACACTTTGTTTGCACTGCTGCCTCCTGACCTCCAACACAAAGTGTTTGCTCACTTCCAGGCTCACCAGGCACAGCTCCGAGATGGAAGCAGCCTGCAGGTGCTAACGGAGGGCAGGCAGAAGCCGTTGTATTTACACCCTTAAATACACCACTTAATGAATTCCCACTAGACCGTGGTGTGGAAGGGTGATTATGGAGATTCCTGGGGAATGATCAGCCTCAAACCCCAGTGGGGATTCAGCAAAGGGCTTGCAATTAATGTTTGGCTGCTGACTTGCTGCCAACCCACTTGAAACTGGGTGATGATGCCTGCTTATGTAGAGTTTAGGGGTTTTATTAATCTTCAGTATGAATGCTCATCGAATCCAATCTCAGCTTCTAAAAAATTAATAATTAAAAAAAATAGTCAGAAAAATTATACTGTTTTCAAAGCACAAGTCTGAGAATTAGAAAGAATCTGCACTTGCCCTTTCCTTCAAAGAGTGTTTCAGGTGCCGAAGGGTGCAGGGACATTGGGAAATATCACCATATTTCCCACTAATCTCTTGGAAGTCATCAGGCAAAAAGAATGAAGCATCTCTTTCCAAAAAGCAGTAAACCACAAGGTGCTTGGTACTTGGGCATCAGAGGGAACTTTACAGGATTCTTCACATGCATTCCATGAGGAGCAGCACACCATGACTCTTGGCAGCTACAGGTACAAATCTAGCAATTTTTAAATAAGAATGGCTGATTTCCTTTGGGAGGGAAATTGAAAACCTATTTCAAACCCATATGTTTATTTCTAAACAGTCATTGAAATACAGTGAAAAAAGCAAAACTCACTTTGCGTGAAGTGAGCAGCAAAGGCTCCTACCATGGATCTTATGACAGGCAGGGATTTGATGCCATCTGAAATACCCAGCACACTTTACAAGGAACACTCTGAATGATTCTTACATTAATAAGGCCAGTCTGATTCAAAGCTTGACAGATTAGATAACAAACTTGCATGGAATAAACCTCAAGTAATAATTTTTTTCCTGCTCTGCTAAACAAAACAACAAGGCAGAAATAGAATATTTCAGCTCACAGTAGGACAGGTGAGCAGGTATTTTGCTATTTAGATCCAGACATTTGAACAAGAGAAAGTGATTTATTACCTCAAGCAACCAATTGATCCCCTTTCTCTATCAAAATGTGTTATGTGCCTGTCACTAAAAGGTGTTTCCCATCCACAGTTAGCAGAGACTGTCAATATACATACACTCTTCCCAGTATGAATATATTTTTAACTACTTTGCCAGGAAGTGAAAGGAAATCCTGAGCTCCCAGGGACAGTGTAGAATCCAAAGGCTCCCTGAATTCTTTTAATTCAATGTGCATCACTGAGCAGTCTGCAGAACACCCATGTTTTGAAGCCCATGGTGCAAACATCATGGGTCTTCCCACATCCACGTATCCAGATTAAATTTGAAGGGAATGTGTCATCTTAAAAGATACATCATGAAAGTACTTCTTCCAGTCATAGATACTGGATCTCAGTTTGTGGAGCATTTTAGCCAGGAACTGCTGCTCCTTAGCAAATTGCTTTCTTCAACAGATAAAGGACATTATAATTTATTAGATTCCTGTGAGGGAATGGCAGGGGAGCATTTTGCAATGATTCAGCAGTGAAAAATTAACTCTGATTATATTGCTGTTTTAGTGACAATCCCAGGGTTGTCAAAACCACTTCTGATTCCTCTGACATGAGGTGACACCAGCTACTCATTATGTAAGACTCCCATCCAAACCCTGAGCCTGAAATTGAATGAGGACTTATAAATAATGTATCAATACGGTAAATTATGCAAGAAATCATTCCAGAAAGTGTCTGAACTCATCAACAAATTAGATAACAAGGAGGTCTTTTTTCTACTAACTTAAATAAGCAAATTGAAATGGGATTTCTTCAAGAGCCTCCTCAGCACTTTCTTGGGAGCTACATGGGGTTTCTGAGTAATTTCTTTAAAGCCAGGACTTGCAAAGACTGTCACCATTGGCCCACCCAGAAAATCCCCATTTTGTTTCCTCTCATGCAATGCACTTTAATGTTTTATTTTCCCTGCTGGTCGCTGGACCAGCTGACATTGCAGGGGAATCAGTGTTTGTTCCCTTCTCCCCTTCTACCTGAGGGGATTGCACAGGAGAGGTGGGAGCACCTCTAGAGCACCACAGTGTGACCAGGCACAGGGCAGGAGGTTTGAGCATCAGCCTGTGTGCTCCCTGAGGTGGTGACAGCGTGAAGGCTGCAGCACTGAAGGGGCTCTTCAGTGACCTTTCTTCTGGCTTTGAGTGCTGTTACTTGACCATCACAGAGGATCTCATCTCTAAGAGCCTTTTTAGAGAGATCTAAGCATCTTATAGGTTCATAACCTTATCTCCCTTTTGCATTTAGAGAGAATTATCATTTCTGCTGCCCTTTATTACAGGAGAAATTCAGTGCCCATCTCTGCAAACCATTCTGCACAGTGAGCTTGGGCTCCTTTTTAAGGTAGATGGCTTTAAACACTCAGCAATGATTATTTCCAGTTCTCAATTAATATGTTTATTTTAAACACACAAATTAGTTCTGTTAAACAAATACAGCTACTATTGTTACAATCCCAGAGGGAGGTTGGAAGTTCAGGCGTGTTTTTCCTTAGTCTACTGACAGAAACACTGTCAGGATGCTGTGCAATGCCAGGAGGGAGCAGTGCCTCCACTTCTGACTGCTCTTCCCATGGGAATTGAAGTTCCACATCTTCCCAGCCTCCCTGAGGTCACTCAGGTAGGCAGGCTTTAAGAGAAAAGAGTGAATTTATCTGATTAGAATATGAACAAATAAAATTATGATTACTGTTGTTGTTGTTATTTTATTATAATTATATGTTTATATGTATTATATATGTTTATGTTTATTATTATTATAATATTTAGGGTAAGATGAGCAAATTCACCTATTTACTTGTAAACAAATGGTCCTCTATGCCATCCCAGGCATCTATTTTAAGATGAGAAAAAATCGTCCTCCGGAAATACAAATTTCTCTGTACTGACTCTGCAGATAATCCAAGGCGAGTAGCTCAGATTTGGACAGCGAAATTTTAGATGCAGGAAACAGGTGAGATGAACCCAATCCAAGAGGACAGAAAATTGTTCATGTGCTAAGCAACTAACTAATGATGATGACAAAAATCAAAATTTGGTCCAACATCTGATTTCAGTGGCCTGCAGCTGGTAGCCTTTTCCTTAATATTCAAGCAGAGAGGTGTTGTCATAGGTTTTGCATTATGAATGTGTGGCTGAGCTGGGCTGGTCACATATAACCATATTTCTTTTATGACGTGCAGTGCTCTCAGCTGCACACAGTGACATTTTTGAAACTACTGGAATAATGGATGGCAACAGGGGAAACGTTTGTGCTAAATGGCCTGTAGTAATTGTGGCACTGAATTGAGCTAATAATCATCATCCTGTACTGCAATGTCTTGGAAGAACATCTTCCCAGCTTATCTAATACTATAAAAATGAGATTCTTGGCGTTCATGAAGGTAGATTTCTCCTCATCTGTGAATTTTATTTGGGTGGGATTGATGTCCTGATTCACTGTTCCCATCTCATCTCTGTCAGTTTGCTGCTGGTTTAGGGAGCAGTGGAGCACAACCAAAGTCCATCCACAGCCTTCTAGACAAGTATCTGCACTGGTACAGAGGCAACATCAAACCAAATGTAGATCCCAAATCTCTTCTCAAACTTAGTTCATGCAGTATAACTCTGATGACCTTGGTACAGTCACACCTGACTCATGAAAGCAGAAACAAGCAGAGAAACAGACGTGATACATAAAGAATTTTTTTTCATCTGTGTTATAAATTTCATTTAATTTAGCTGGAAATCCATCATGATCCACAAGACTGAGCATGGTCTTAGTTTCTCAGTTCCCCTTAGACCTCAGCAGAGGGGGCTCAACAGCTTAGTTCAGAATTATTCTTTGTAAAATTCCTCCACTGGGATTTTCCAGATTTTCTCTGCAGCAGCTGTTTGAAAAGTGCTGTGTTCATTGACTGAACTGCATGGTGTTTGTTCAGAAAAATATTACACTAATTTGTAAAAATGCACTGCTTATTTTAGTGAGAGAAGCCCCTATAAATAAGTTCATGGTCTGATGGGGACTTCTGTGTGAGAAAATTTGGGACCAAGATATTAGAATAGCTTCCAGTGTAGGAACTCCACAGTTATGAATATCAGTTTGTTTTGCATTTGAATTGGAAAAACTGCCAGACTGACCACAGACTGCTTTTTAATAACAGTTCTTTCTTCAGAAAATTTAAATGGAAATGGTATTTTCCTAATTCAAAAGCCTCTTTTAGCCTTGGTCTAAGAAGTGAAGACCTAGCCTTTAGCTCAGTTTCCTTTCTTCACTCTGTGCAGAGACCAGATGCAGAGATCTGAGACAATTCTAATTCTCTTTCTCTGCTTAAGAGCAGAGGAAATCCACAGGGAAATGATTCCTCCATATTATCACTTCAGTGTATAAATATGACAGTATTTATTTTTCTCATTAGCCTCCTTTTCTCGTTATTTCCTCTTTTCTCTGCTACAAGAAAAACTGAAATCTTTTGCCTGGAGGCAAACAAATTAAATTATTTCAGCTGTGTTTTCAACATTTAAGTCCAGCACAATCAACTCCCACAGGAGTTAGTTGTCCATCATAAATATTAATTGATTTATCCAGGTGTGAGCAGCTGAAATAAAAGCATTATGTAATTGTTTCTCTAATTCTGTTGTTGTTGTCACTGAAACCAACTCTTCACACATAACTGCATTTTTAAATATAACTCATATTACTGTAAGAAATTATTAAATAAAAGGTATCTTCCAGGGAAAAAATAGTCTAAAAACAGGTTAACTGACCAAAAAAAAAAATCCCACAACATTTCTTTATGTATTGCAAGTGAAAAAATGCCCTTCCAGGGTTTCAGTTATTTCCTGAGCTTGATATCTGGGCAGTGGGAATGGAAGAATTTGTTCCAGCTGAACAGCAAGAAACAAGCTGAATTCATCAGCAAAGGGGAAGCATGAATTTAGCTCCACATTAAATTTGCTTTCCTTGGTGTCAAGGAGCTACATGGTTTATTGCCAGACCGTGCCAGTTGGCCTCCAGGCCAGAGAGTGGGTCCTCGCTTATTAATAGCACAAAAATGTGGTTCTATTTCCTGAGAACTGTTGTTTTGGGTTTTTTTCCCCTCCATATCAGGCACTTCTGTGTGATTTCTCCTCGTGTTTCCACCATGGGCAAGGATCACACCAGGTGTCAGCTGCCTCCTCCCAGTACCACTGACTGGCTCTGTGACTCCTCTTGTGCCCAGGAACAAAGCTGCAGATTGCTTTATGTTGCTTTTTTAAGATGAAACAGCACAGAGGTGGGCGTAAAGGGCAAAGGATCTGTCTGCAAACCTTTCCTCTCTATCAGGTTGTGCTCCCTTAAGAAATTAAAGTAAAAAGTTACAAAAGAAGAAGAAAGAGACATAATGTAGAGTCACTACAATCACAAAACAAACAATGGTCCTTGTCACAAGAAGAACTTACAGATGTAGTTCTGCTGCTAAATGAAGCAGGAGACAAAACAGCTGACCTCACCCACAAGCACTCTCCATTTCTCTGTGTCCACAGAGGTGGCTTGAAGATACATTTATTATTATTGGTGGGGCATATTCCAGCTCAAAATCTGTGAGGGCCATTGCATCCCATGGGGCTGATGTTTTGGTAGCATGAAACTCAGGGCAGGTGTTGTGAGTTGTGGCATTGGCTTGAGGATATGTGTAGGACATCCAAAGAGATAAAGCATCCAGGGATAGCTTTGGAGGATGATGCAGAAAGACAGGACCCAAACCCAGTTTGATGCTCAATATATAGCCCAACAGGTTTTTATTCCCTGATGTATGATTTCCCTTCAGCCTTTCCTAGGCTTTGTCTGGTCAGCAGCACCTTGAGATGGGATAACACCGTCCTAGGCATATCCTAGAAGCTATATAGCATCAAAAATCAGTGGTACAGGGCCCTAGCTCATACCTTGGCCTGATTTTCTAAGCAGTGTAGTTGTATACACAGAGAAGCAAAAAGATCTGAAATAGGAGTCCCCATGTAAAGAGCACAAAGGAAAACAATTTGGGCATAGATGGAACAAGACACAGTTGAAGCAGAGAACTCCAGCTGCTGGTGAGAAGATCAAGATGTGGTTCTCTTCATCTCCTGAAGATAAAGTAGACACAAAACATGCAAGAGATGAAAAGGAGTTGTGTGACACACAGAAGAGAAGCATTGGGTGAGATGAAGACAGTGGGGTAATGGAAGCCAAGAAAAGCAAAATATTTTGGCCAAAAAAGTGAGTAAATTTAGAAAGAAGAAGAAAAATAAAGAAGAGACTGAGAACAGAAATTAGAATTTCTATTCCAAATCATCAGTTTTCCTAATTTTGCTTTAAAATAGCACTGTGCTTAGTTTTTCTTCCCTCCACCCTGCCTACCATATTCATTAGTCACAATATCTTCCCTTCCATCCCCTTTTGTTCAGGAAATTATAGAAGTCGCAGTTGTGCAGACCTCTCTTTTCTTCTGTGAGTAGAAGAGTGTACAACACCACTTATTCAGCAATCTGCTTTCACTTACAGATCCTGTGCTCAAGGATTTCGTTAGTGCATGATGCAGTTAGAACAGGGTAAAGTAACCACACAGGAGGAATGTTCCATTTTTGCAGAGTTACAGATGCACCTGGTAAATTCCCCATCTGGTCCAGTAATGTTGTTCAGTACCTTTTTTTTTCTTTGTTTCTAGTAACTGAGAAATCAAATTGTCAATAAGCTGGATTTCCTGTATTTTAGATGCTGTACATCAATCCATTGGAAATTACAGGCTGAGGATATAGAGAGGAGGCACACACCACAGTAAGGCATTTGTCAAATGATGCACCTGCTTCCTGGCACATTGTCAAACCCAGAGGGTGCAAGAGCAAACAAATCTGAACAATAACTTCCTTCCCCCACATTAGATGTGTGCCAGTGCTGAAAAAGATCCTAAGATGCTGCACTAGCACTAGTCTGTGAGGAAAAGGTAGACATGGCACAGTACAGATCACAAAGAGTTTGGACAAGGGTTTTTTGACTGTGAGTGGTCACATCCTCCCTTTCCAAAGCCTAAACCTAACCTGAGGATGTACAAAAGTAAGAAACATACAAATATTTTGAAGGAGGATGTCAAGAGGATGGTTCCAGACTTTTTCAGTGGTGCCCAGCAATAGGATGAGGGGCAATAGCCATAAACTAAAGCACCTCAACATGAGGAAGAACTTCTTCACCTTGAGAGTGGCAGAGCATTGGAACAGCTGCTCAGGGAGGGCCTGGAGTCTCCCTGGACACATTCCTGTGTCACCTGCTACAGCTGACCCTGCCTTGGCAGGGGGGTTTGACTGGATGATATCAGAGGTCCCTTCCAACCCAACAATTCTGTGATTATGGTGCACATTTTCTTCCAGGCCCAGTTTTATACTGAAGGAGTTGCAATCCACAGACTCACCTCAGGTCACTTCTCAGCATCCAGAGTAGACGTTCACTGTCCCAGTGACCTGCAGGCTACACTTGCCATGGGAGAGGATCCAAATCTGTTACCAGTGGAAATGGTTTAAGCATGGGGACCTCTGTGTACTTCACTCACCCAGATGTTGGAAGGGCATTGTCCAAATTCTTCTTAAACACTGCCTCTTAAAGTGCCTGGGGCATTGACTGCCCTCCAAGAATGCTGTTACAGTGTTTAACCACCTTCTTGGTGAAGAAATGCTTCCCAATGTCCAGTGTAAACTTCCCCTGGCATAGCTTTGAACCATTCCTGCGCATTCAATCACATCCTATCCTGAAACCCCTGGGAGAAACAATGAAGGAGCTGACTCAAACTGGAGCCACTGGGGCACAAGTGCTATTGGAGGTGATGGAAGGTTGGTCACAGGACATGTCCAGAGAAAGCCAGTGCCTTCTGATGCTTGAGAAGGCACAAATGTGCAAACAACCATTTCACTAAAATGTAGTTCTGGTTCAAGGCCTGAAATCGATGAAGGGATTTTCACAAAGTTCTCTACAGGGCTTTTAGCACATGCTGTGTTTGAGATAATTACACCATTTTGAAAGACTGTACGTAGCAGAAAAGTGTATTTCTTTTGAAACTCCTCAAACTCAGCAGAAGCTGTGTGGATAGATGGAACTGAAACAAAGAGTTACTTTTCATTCATTAAACCATCAATACAGCTGACACTTCATAACAGTCTGTGAGAGTCTGTGAAAATGGCTATACATGTGCAAAAGTGAGTACTCACCATCCAGCTGTCCCCTGCACAAGAATAACCTGTAAGCTCTTAGGTACCTTTCAGCATCTCCAAGAAATGTGCAAACATCTATTTTACAGGCCATTATGGGAAATAAGGGGCAGGGATATGTGACAGATACTCGCTCCTTTCATTCCCAAGGTCACGTTCATATTTTTTTGCATCCTTTATGTGTACAAAAATGTTGGATTTGGTTGCAATAAAAGGCTGACCAGAGAGAGAGAGAGAACTTCATTCACAAAAAATAAAATCCTATTTTTCTTTTTTCATCTAGTACCCCCAAGAAAAAAACCAAACTAAAACATGTAGAAAGCACGATTCTTGAGGCCAAGATATTCACCTGGGAACTAGACAATCCCAATACAAATCCTAACTGGGGGATTTTAGAGGGTGGATTTGAACTGACTTTTACGTGACCGGTGCTCAACCATTGACATGGTACAGTTATCAATCACTAGGCAAATAAACATCTCACTGTCTTGAAGTGGAAGCTACAACCAGAAAAATCATTTGCATAAGTATCTGTTCTGATTCAATTTCCTGCTGTAGATCTGGTAGAATCCATAGCTTCTTCACCTCCAAACCAGGGAGATGCTTCCTCATCTGCTGAAGCATTGCTGAGCCATCTCCCAAACCAGACAGGGCAGAGAATCTCACTGTGCAGTGCCATGTGAGTAGGCTCCATCCACAGCTGTCCCATCCATGTCCTGGAGAGCCCAGAGAGCAGTCCAGAATGGCAGAAACTTCATCTGTGGCAATTAGGACTTGTGTTCACATGTGTCTGCTCTGCTCTGCATCAGCTGCTCCTGAGGACGATGCACATGGAGCAGATGGAAGCAAGGGCAGCTCGGGGCAAAGCTGGAGCAAAGCAGCCAATTCAGTCAATCTCTCCCTGGTCAGGCTTCCTCTCTACACATTGGTTACCCCAGTGGCTGGTCTGCCACACAGCCTTGCCTGTTGGCACAGGAGTTAGATTCTCTGTTTTTGGTGAGATACCACTTGTCTTGTAATTTCACCACCCAAAAAAATTTAAAACATTTAAACAAACAAAGAAATATCTTGGCTCTCCACTGCCTTGCACCTTCAGCCTGGTTCTCACAGCTACACAAAGCAGGTGTGAAGTGGCCCTACTTGGGAGACAGAGGATGTGGAGGATCACAGCCATATCCCACAACAGAGGTTGGCATATTTCCACTGAAATCAATATAACCGAGACAGTGACAGCTTCTGTAAGCTGAGGGTCTGCTGGCAGCTTTCTGTGCAAATTAGTTACCATGTGCTATCTGCTCTTCTAGACCTTTCTGGAAATGGGCCAAAGGACTTTAGGGGGCTTTGGGGTGCTTTGGGGGTCTTTGGTGGTCTTGATCCCCCTTATAGACCATTCACATTTCTCAAGCTCATTCCTGTGTTGTGCTGTGCTGTGCTTATCTCCAGGAGCCAGAATAAGTACATTTGTTCCAGAAAAAAATGTTTCCTTATCTCTGCATGGCCCCTTCACCAGCCACATCCTGTTCATTCTCACAGTGTGTTATTACAGCAGTCCTTGGTTGGCTCCACAGCTATCCCTCTCTCCATGTTTGAGACATACACATTATCCCCCTTTTCTAAAAGGCTTCTACAGGAGTACCTGATGTTGCCTGGCTGTCCAAGCTGCCCTCAGCAAAGGACGCCGGCCTTGAGAACCCTGGACGCCTCACCAGGCTTCGGTGCTTCAGGGTAGGCGGGGCTGGTTCCCGCAGAGGCAGGTCGGCTCCAAGAGAGAAGAAGCAAGGTGCACAAAAGAGGCGAGGAGGCAAAGGGTGGCGAGAGGGGGTCTTCCCCGAGCTCCTTTATTGAAGGGTTTCCGAGGGAGAACTCCAAGGACGCAAGGGGTGCACGCCCTTTTAAGGAGGGCGAAAAGGGGAGGGGTGCCGGATAGATAACCAATGAAGCATCAGAGGGTAGGAGGGTACAGGGTCTGAGGGCAAATCAAAATTTTACAAGGGGGTGGTACACACAGATCAATCAACCGGGGACCAATCACTCGACGCACCCTGGGGAATGTTCTGGAAACTGGGCTGGGTTTAGACGGTGGTCCCGCCCATGGAGTCCTCCTCCCAGGAGGAGTCTCCGTCCCCAGAGGCGGAGTCGGAGGCGGTGTCGGAGTGAGTGGCAGCCGCCACAGTTGGGACCTGCCCCTCCACACCTCCCCCGTCTTTATTAATTTGTGAAAGAATTTGTTTAACTAAAATTTTCTTCACCACAATAAGGCAAACGATAAGGATAAGGAGGAAAAACATTACTAGTCCAATGTCCCGCAACAGGGATGCTCCCCATTCTGAAATTCCAAGTCCATTTAAGAATTGCCGCAACCAGCTTCCTGAGGTCCGTGCGACCTCTCCGATTGTGTGGGATAGCTGATGAACAGTCCGGTTAATTGCTTGCTGCATCCATTCCTGAGTTTCCGTTTTTATGTCTTTAACAAGAGTCTTTATTTGCGAGATGGTGGCTTGAATGCTTTGTGACTTGGAGGACAAATTGAAACAGCACATTCCCGCAAACTCCTCGCAACCATGCCCGTGTGCCAGCAGGAGGAAGTCAATGGCCGCCCGATTTTGGAGGGTGGCCTGCCTGGTCAATTGCTCCTCCTTGAGGAGGTCACTTAGGGCGTTAGAAGTTAGTTCTGCTTGCTTGTTGACCCAGCATTCCAAATGGCCTAATTCATTAAGCGACTTCGCAGCGGCCACCCAAGGTAAAAAGATTGAGACTGCGATGCGCTTAGATTTTGACCAGTGATACACAGATGTATCACAGTAATGGTCCTGATTTTTGTCTGCACCTCTTTTTGAAATTTTTCTGTTTTCCCGAATCAGAATGGTTGTCATGTTTTTAGATGCAAGCGTCAACCGCCCTAGGGTGCAGGGGCCTCCTACAAGTTTGGAGGGGATTCCTTGCCATGCCCGATCTCCACAAATTAGGAAAATTCCACGGGGAAGGGAGAGAGGGTTAGGGCGGTACAGATCTTTTGTGGAGGGGAGATTGACTTTTGCAAAGTCCGTACACCACTGACTGGCCGAATATTCAAATTTGAACTGGTGAACACGTTGAAATGTTTTCACCTCGTGGTAGTACGGGTCTGGATAAAATTCAAACTGCACACAATGCGGTGCCTTGAGAGAACCAATCAGGTCCAATTCGGTGGGCTCTTTGTCCAATTTCTTTAATTTAGGGACCCACAGCCTCCACAAAAGAAGCGGATTCTGCACCGGCAGATTGACTTTATAGGTAATGCGGTCTTGAACATAGGCGTAGAAGGGAGGATTTTGATTTTTATTGCTGTTGGGATTGTTATTGACAAATTTGTGGAGATCCAGCAAGGATTGAGGGTACTCACTGGCTGGAACAGGAACCCCGACCAGGCTGGTGGACAGTGGATTTTTCTTCACATCGTTGGAGAGGCACATTTCTGACTGATTCAGAGCTTGTGCAAGCGTGACCCACACTTTCTTCCTGGGTTGCGGCACTATCCATGCTTTGATCATCACGGGCATCAGGACAGCGAGGAGTAGCACTGCAGGTATTTTCGTGCGGTCCATTGAGAACTTAAAGGCAAACACAAACAGGTGAATGCACCGAAACTTAATGGACTTTTAAGGGGAGAAGGGATGAGGGAGAAAGGGACAGGGGCACCCGAAAAGATTTTTAAGGAGAAGGGGGATTATGGAAAGGGAGGTCAAGGGAGCCGGTTTCTGAATCACTTTCCCCGGACTTGACTTTGGTTTCTTCCTGTTTCTGCCGCTCGTCTGTGGCTCCTCCTTTCTTCTTCTTCCTCCTCTTCCACTGCTCCGCTTGCTGGTCTTGCTTTCTCGGTGACTTTGGGGAGCTCTGATGGAATGGCTTTATAAACTTGCCTGGGACCCATTTTGGACCCCCTGGGGTGGAAACACACCCGTACCCTCTACCCCAGGTGATGAGTGGGTAGGGGCCGGTGATTTTCAGGGAGTCTGGTTCCTTTGTGAGGACAAGGGGGTGCTCCTTCAGCTTTGCCCGAGTAGAATTATGAAAATGTCTGAGAACAGGGGGATCGGGCTCGTTCTCAGAACAATTCAGAAAATTTAGAGTAAAAAGAGCTCTTGCTAGCCTGATTGCAGGAGACTCCACTTCTACTCCCCCTTTTTGTTGAAGTAGCATCCTCTTTAGTGACTGATGGGCCCTTTCCACCAGGGCTTGACCCGTCGCAGAGTGTGGTATCCCGGTGACATGGGATATTCCCCACTCCTGGAAAAATTTCCTCAGGCGGTCCGAGATGTAAGCCGGACCATTGTCCGTTTTAATCTCCTTCGGGACGCCAAGGACTGAGAAAGCTTGAATTAAATGGGAAATAACATCCTTGGCTTTCTCACCTGAATGCGCGGAGGCAAACATCGCGCCAGAGAAGGTGTCGATTGAGACATGCACATATTTTAGTCGGCCGAATTCTGGCACATGGGTCACATCCATCTGCCACAGCTCCCCACTGCCAAGCCCTCTGGGGTTCACTCCTGTCCCCATAGATGGAAGCTGAAGGGGTTGACAATTGGGACATGTGGCAACAATTGCTCTGGCTTGGTCCCTTTTTAATCCGAACATGTGGACCAGAGCAGGAACGTTTTGATGAAACAGAGCATGGCTCAGCTTTGCCTGTTGGAATACATCTGGCAAGCTGGCCAGCTGCACTGGCGCGGCTAAGGCGTCCGCTTTCCTATTCCCTTCCGCAATAATGCCTGGAAGGTCGGTATGGGACCTGACGTGCATCACGTAAAATGGTTGCTCTCGGTGGGAAATTAAGTCTAACAATCTCGAGAGCAAAAGATGAATTTTGGGGTTGCGGGATTCTCCCAGCCAAGCGCTTTCCGCCCTGGACACTACTCCTGCCACATATGCCGAATCGGTCACTAAATTGAAGGGCTCTTTGAACCTGTCAAAGGCTCTAACAACGGCTGCAAGCTCGGCTACCTGAGGCGATCCTTTAACAACTTCCACGTCAGATTCCCACTCCTGCGTGGAAGGGTTCCGCCACGTGATAACCGATTTTCCTGATGCGCCTGAGCCGTCTGTAAAAAGTGTTAGGGCCTTGAGAGGCTCACGGCTCTGCACTGGATTCTGAACAATTTTCAGATCCAGGCTGAAAATTTTATGTTTTGGGTAATGGATTGAGAGCTGACCAGAGTAGGAGTCCAGTGCGAATTGGAGCTCCGCATTGTTTTGAAGGACAAACTCCATTGAGTCAATTGTAATTGGCATGTAAATGCACGAAAAGTCACATCCCGCTAGGGTGGCTAGACGGGACCTCGCCTTTCTAATCACCTGCGCCATTCGTTCCTGTGGTGTGGTGAGTTTTTTGGTGGGATGGTTAGAGAGAAAGACCCACTCGATGATGAGGAGCGGATCCTTCTGACTCTCATCCCACTGATGGATGAGCCCGTGCAGGTTTGATAGCCAATTGAAAGGGCAATTTGGGGTCAAATCGGTGACACTGTTTCGTCGACAGCGCCTTCTGGACACGATTGAGTGCGTCGCGAGCATCCGGGGTCATGGTCCTCGGTGAGTTCAGGTCGGTGTCTCCCCTGAGGAGATTAAAAATAGGGGCCAGATCTTCAGACGTCACCCCCAAGTAAGGCCGAATCCAATTTAGGGAGCCACATAGTTGCTGCACCTCGTGCAGTGTTTTAGGGTTGTCCAGGATTTTAATTTGCTGGGGTGTGACAGTCTGTTCTTGTATCTTCATGCCCAGGTAGTTCCACGGGCTAGTCTTTTGGACTTTTGATGACTGGATTTCAAACCCGCTACTTTCCAAGGCCCCCACGACTTTGGAAAGCGCCCAGTCTAAATAATCTTGAGTCGGAGCACAGACCAATACATCGTCCATGTAGTGGACGATGATGGCATTAGCCGCAAGCTTCCGGACAGGGGAGAGGATACGCGCGACATACCACTGGCAGATGGTGGGGGAGTTCTTCATCCCCTGAGGGAGCACCCGCCAATGGAAGCGGCGCATGGGCTCGTGCCTGTTGATGGATGGCACGGAAAAAGCAAACCTGGGGGCGTCATCCGGGTGCAGGGGGATCTGGAAAAAGCAGTCCTTGATGTCAATAACCGCAATTTTCCAGTTCCGGGGGAGCATAGAGGGGGAAGGCAGCCCTGGCTGCAGGGACCCCATGTCTTCAATGTGGGCATTAATTTTTCTAAGATCGTGAAGGAGCCTCCATTTGTCCCCCCCGGTTTTCGAATAACGAAGACCGGAGAGTTCCAAGGGCTGGTAGAAGGGACGATGTGACCCTTCTCCAGTTGCTCATTCACGAGCTTATTGAGCGCCATCAGTTTTTCACGGTGGAGGGGCCACTGGTCAACCCACACCGGAGAATTGGTGGTCCACTTGAGAGGTAGGGTCTGGCGCTCCTCAGTGGCCCCAATTAAAAATCCTGGACCGTTGGTGCCAATTCGATCCGGGTGCCCCATTGAGACATGACGTCTCTGCCCCAAAGGTTGAAACCTGACTTGATTATAAAGGGACGTATGGTGGCAATACGTCCGTCAGGTCCCTCTACTTGCACTAAATTAGTGCTCCTCTCCGCCGGAGTGTATCCTCCAACGCCACGGATGGCACCTACCACTGGTTGCTTGTCCCACGTCGACGGCCACTGGGTGGAAGAGATGACCGTGACGTCCGCTCCAGTGTCTAGCATACCAAGGGCATTGATATCAGAGCCTTGGTGGGATAGCTTGCAAGTAATGATTGGCCTGTCCCTGCCGATCTCTTCAGCCCAAGCAACAAAAGGGTAGTCCGTTAGAAGTTCCTGGACAGGATACAGTTTGACTCTGGCCACGACCTGGTCACGAGAGAGATAAAATGGTGGGTTAGCACACGCCAACTTCAATGGAAAAGTACCATCACTCTGAATCCTCACAAAGGCAGGAACGATCTCCAGTTCCTTGGGTCCTCGGGTCGCGTCCGGCAGGACGAGGGCAAAAACACTCACTGCTGATGTCTGTAACGTGAGAAGAACAAAGTCATGTCCGGTAAAGTGATAATCTTGGGTAGAAAAGGCACTTATAAAAGTGTTTCCGGCGGAAGCCACAGGGTGGTTGCGACGCTGTTCCGCCTCCAGACGCCGCAACTCTAGTTTCCCTGGGCATGTTGGGTAGAGGTTGGGGCAGTAGGGGTAGGATCAGAGGGATGGGACGCAACAGGATTGTTTCTGGGGTTAGGATAATGAGGGGTGGAGTTGGAGGGTAGGGGACGAGCAGCGCGGCACTGTTTTGCAAAGTGTCCTCTGCGGCCACATCGGTGGCAAGTGACCTCCCGCATATCCAGTGCGGACACTGTGATTTCATTTTCATTGGTGGTACGTGGCACAGCCTGTTTGAGTGGCATAAGGCGTGCGCAAGCTTCGGCCATTTGGTCGACAGTAGGCGGTGGGTCATGGGGAAGGGCAAAGATGATCTCCCTGCACACCTGGTTGGCCCTGGTTTTGACGAGCTCCTCCAGCAGGCCCTCCCGGATCTTAGGGTCAGGGACCTGCTTCTCAATGGAGGCTCGTAATTTGTCGGCAAAAGCGCCGAAAGGTTCATAGGGCCCTTGATAGATATTTGAATAGGAAACCAGGGGCACGGAGATAGAAGGCATACTGAGAAAAATTCTCTCGGCAGCTCCGGACACAGCCACTAGAACGTCAGCGGGAAGCCGCTGCGCTTGAACCTGGGGTTTCGCATAATCCCCCTCTCCCACAAGTAAATCAAAGGGGTACTCTTGGGTACCATTCATCCGGGATAGAGTCGGGATTAGTTCCCGTACCGCATGCTTCCACTTTCTCTCCCACACTCGGTATTCTATGGGAGAGAGGAGGCATGCCATGACGGTTTTAACGTCATGGGGAACTAGTGTGCTGCCGGTAAAGGTCCCGTGCAGCAAAGCTTTAAAATATTTATGCTCCCGCCCCATCACCTTTTCAGTTCTACAAAGATCCCGGATGTTTTCGTACCCAAAGGGTTCCCATGTGGGGTTCAAGCCCGTTCGGCTGTACTGCACCGGAGCCGCAAAGGGAATTTCGAGGTCTTCCGGATCCTGGTCCAAGATGGCATCCCTTCCGGCGTGGGAACCGGAAGGGGGACCGTGGGAACCGGAAGAACCGGCCTCAAGGGAGGGGTCAGGGGCGGAAGGGGTGTGGCGTGGGAAAGGGGAGGGACTGGGAACTAGGAAGGGATTTTTGGGGCGTGGAAAAAGGGAACCGCCTACTGCTCCAGTCGCCGCCCAGGGGGAGGGGTTAGGGTAATAGGAAGGAGGGTCAGGGTTGACATCATAGGGGTGGAACGGGTTTGTGGCGGGAAAATGGGGGTTGGGAAAGGCGGGAAAAGAGGGATGATGGGGAGGAGAAAGGGGCTGTGAGGGAGAGCTCTTGCCGCAGCCATTTTGTGGCTGGGACAGACTCCCCTCTCCATTTTGAAAAGCGAGGGTTGAGGGATTAACTGGGGATTCAAGTGGGGAAGGAGCACACAGGGAAACTCTCTTCTTATTTTTGGGGGAATTAACTTTGGGAGTAGAAACCGGGGAAGCGGGTTTAAGGGAAGATTTTTTAGGGGTGCCCGGAGAGGGTTGGCCGGTCCCTTTCCGAGCCGGGTAAGGAGAAGTGCCGGGAGAGTCAGGGAGCAGGTGGCAACCCTGAGCGCTTTGGCTTTTTACTCTCGCCGCGCCTCTTCTATCAAGGCTTGGGGAATGGGAGAGACGGGGAACGGGTAACGGGGAAGGGTAAACTGGGGTCTTAACTTTCTTTTTTGGTCTTTTTACAGTGCTTTGGATCAGGGTCAGGAGCGCGAAGAAGCGCTCTACTGACCCGTCCCCACAACCCTGTAAAAAAACCATCCTCCTTTGAATTTTGTCCCAAAAATCAAAAGAAAATGCGTCACACCGATTGGTGTGAGGAAACTCTTTAAAAATCCAAACAACGAAACGTTTAAGGAGGCTTTTAGAAAATTTTAACTTATTGTTACAAAGGGAATCTCTAACTTGGAGATAAAACTCCCGCTGTTCTCCAGAAAGGCGGTTGCCCATTCTGAAGAACACCCACCCGCAGCGTCCGAAAAGGAAAACTGAAAAAATAACGAGGGAGGGATTACCAAAATTTTTCTCACCCTTTCCTGGGTCTTCCTAGGGAGGTAAACTGAAAACAGACGCTGGGTCCTCCTCTGGAAAAGGATCCTCAGGTCCTGACACAGGAATGGGGTACGCAGACCGTCCTGGTACAGTTCCTGGAGATCCACCCCGGGAGCACCACTCTTAAAACAGAGTGTGCTTCACGCAGGGAAGCGACAGCACCTCGCGATGGCAGGCGAACAGGATTTAATGTTAAAAGTCAGTCCCTGTTTCGGTGCGCCACTTGTTGCCTGGCTGTCCAAGCTGCCCTCAGCAAAGGACGCCGGCCTTGAGAACCCTGGACGCCTCACCAGGCTTCGGTGCTTCAGGGTAGGCGGGGCTGGCTCCCGCAGAGGCAGGTCGGCTCCAAGAGAGAAGAAGCAAGGTGCACAAAAGAGGCGAGGAGGCAAAGGGTGGCGAGAGGGGGTCTTCCCCGAGCTCCTTTATTGAAGGGTTTCCGAGGGAGAACTCCAAGGACGCAAGGGGTGCACGCCCTTTTAAGGAGGGCGAAAAGGGGAGGGGTGCCGGATAGATAACCAATGAAGCATCAGAGGGTAGGAGGGTACAGGGTCTGAGGGCAAATCAAAATTTTACAAGGGGGTGGTACACACAGATCAATCAACCGGGGACCAATCACTCGACGCACCCTGGGGAATGTTCTGGAAACTGGGCTGGGTTTAGACGGTGGTCCCGCCCATGGAGTCCTCCTCCCAGGAGGAGTCTCCGTCCCCAGAGGCGGAGTCGGAGGCGGTGTCGGAGTGAGTGGCAGCCGCCACAGTTGGGACCTGCCCCTCCACAACCTGACACCTTGAAACTACCCAAAAATTCACCACCCCTTGAGCTGATGGTGGTAATTTTAGCAGAATTTAAGCTCTCACCAGAACCTGAAACCACAAGGTCTCCACTGAGCTATGGTGTGAGTTGCGCTGCCTACATGCACAGCAGCCAGGCCAGGATACTTCTGGCTTGCTAAATTCTTCATGAAACCCAAGAGAAAAGAGAAAGTGCTCCATATCTGCATCTCCAGAGGGGTAACCACCTCCAGCACCGGGGAGTGAGGAGCTGCTCACTGTCATGTAGAGTTTCTAAACAACTCGAATTCATCTTCTTCTCTTGGAATTGGACTTCCTGATGGTTCAAGCCAGGAGTGGTTCTCTGTGATTTTAGGAGCTCACTGAATCCTAATAATGAAGGGAAAAAGAAAGGGAATATCTTTATCAGGAACTGAAATACCCTGTGCAAGGAAAAGATACGTGAAGAGCTTTCCAATATCACTGATGAAGTTCTAATCAAATCCAATTGATGTATCTCAGCCCTGGGGAATATCAAAATGCAAACACAAGTTATATTTATAGTTGAGGGAATTAGGAGAGGTTAACAGGGAAATGTGATGAGCTTTCTCCTTGTTAGAGTTCTTAAGTTGGGTTCAATTCTGGAATCTCAGCTTACAGCAACCACAGCATATCTTGGATTTATAGTCACTTATTCTTGTTAATCTTCTGGCCTTGCATGTCTTACAGAAAAGCTATGCTCTATTTCACCCATGACCTATTGGATTCAGCACAGGAACTCCTGGATGAAATTCTGTGGCCTGTGTTGTTAGGTTGGATGGTCATATTAAACTTTTCTGGCCTTAAATTACTTGTGGGGCAATTAGTGTAAATCTGAATAGGTTTACTAAAGTCACTGGAATTCTGTGGATTTGCACCAGCTGGGAACATGTCCCATTTTTATTTTCTTCGGTGGTTTGAACCAGGATGACAAAACTGGTATAAGCAGAGAGTGAGCTGGCCCATTTGTATCCTGGGAGACAACTAAGGAGCAACCCTATCTGATCCAGATGGTAATTCAGCCCATTTTAGAAGCAGAGATTTTTTTCCTCTCCCACTTTGATTCAGAATTTATCAGTCCTTGTGTGGAGGACGAGGCTGGGAGGCAGGTGCGTAGAGAACTGCATTAAATTATGCACAGCAGAAAATCTGCAAAATGTACTTCAGAAGCTGGAAACTCACCGTGTGTGACTGACAATTGCAGAGAGACAGAACTCTAATTTCCAGATTAACTATTTCATCAATTAAAGCTGCATGCGCAATCCTTTTTCATTTGTCTGCCAATCTGTGACTGCTGCTAATACAAAGCCATCACCATAATAGAAACCAGAGTGCATATTTGATGCCATATGCATGTGGCAACCTACATTTTCCCAAGCACAGTAGTTCCAGGTAATTAGTTTTGTAATGTATTTGCACTAGTTTGTAGAATTCCATGGTTCCTATTAAACAGAGAGAATCGAATGAGAAAATTAAGCAAGTCCTGCTGCATGCTGAGTGTTTACAAAATTGAGAGGGCAAGATTCATGGTTAAGGTAATGTGGTAGCTGCTTACACAAGAACAAAACACCTCCAGCTGATCGACTCAATTCTCAACACATTTTGCAAATATAGTTCAGCCCCCAAACCCTTCATGAGTCCAGCTCCCTCCTAAGGATGCCTTCCAGCTCCCTAAGATCCAACACTTGTTGCTATGCTAAGCTCAGGCATATTTTGCATTAATCCAAGCTAAAATTTCAGGGACTGTAATGAGAAGCTATGAGCTGAGGAAGTCCAGTGGCATCTCCTTTGCTAAAAGGAGATGATTTATGGCCATGTTGTTACCAAAAACCAGGCCTGCAAGAGAAGTGGAACCGAAGGGCAATGGCACAAACATTCTACCTTGGAAAACACATCCAGCCCTGCCTTGCTCTCTGCATCCAAACTCAATTACTTTAATATTTCTGCATGCATTTAGAGTCATGCATTGAATTTGTACCCACAATTGCATCCATCCCCTCAGGACCAAGCACTTCTGCACCTCCCCCCCGGCTACAGCCCATTGTCTGAGTGATGGAGCCATGCCTCACCTTGCTGCAGGTAAAGCTGCAGTATTTCCTTCCCAATACAGAGAGAGCAGCCCATGTAGTCAGGGTTAGGGAAGACTTTCAATATCCATGTGCAATGAGTTTATGGCCCATCCGTGCCTTCCAGCAGGCACAGAGGTGCAAATCCCAGCCTGTGAAGTCTCCCAGGTGCCCACCAAGCCAGACACTGTCCAGCAGAAGCACAAAGTAAATCCTGCAAGGCCTCGTATGTGCTGAGAGTTCAGGCAAGGCTTTAAGCCAGGCTTTGGAGCCAGACCAGGGCGGATCCCTGTCACTTCCCAGCCTCCCAGCCAGAGGAGGTGAGAAGCATCTCCCAGGGGACAGGCTTCCACCATCTATGTGCAGATCAAGCCTGAGATGGTGGGAGCACAAAGGGCAAGTTGCAATCAGCTTCTACTGGGAACTGAGCATCGCCCTGGACACTGAGCCTCCACTCACTCATCTCGTGGTGACCAAGGCTGAATTGGCTCCTTGTGAAGTGCTCCTTCTGCCATTTCATTAAGGCAGATTTAGTCCCATTTTAAGGAACTGTTGCTTCATTCTAAAGTCATCTTTTCTATCTTCATTTGTATATGTCTTCCTTTAAGATCATTATGTTTAACTTTTTGGTTTTGAGTAACTTCTTTTGAACCTTTCACATATCCTGAACTCCCAAAGCAGCGACCCCGTGGCTTTTAAATTTACATTACATATTCTACCATTTTAAAAGATACATGCTCCTTGGCTGAGAGCTAGCAGTACTGAAACTCTCTCTTTTTTTTTAAGTTAATAAAAAGCATACTGTCTGGAATACTTATTTCAGAGCTACATATCTAAGAAATTGTTTGTGGCTCCAATACAGTGAGGTTTGTTAAGGTTTGGCAGGGGTGGAGGAAGAGTGGAGTTGAATTATTGTCAGGACATCTTTGAGAACTGAGTCCAAAAAAGCACCAGACACTCTCATAAATCTAACCATTTCATATAGTACATTTGGAAATTTTATTGTCATTATTGTGGTGGGCAAAATATTGGGTACGTGGTCTTTTTAAATTCTAGAACAGAGTCAAATGAGTTGCTTCCTTATAAGTGAGTAAATCACATACCACACTATTTGAGTTACTTGAAAACCCACAGGCTTCTGCTGAGATTAAGCCCTTATTGTACAGACAAGTAGCAAGAGATAAAACCCATTCTTAAGAATTTATGATCTGCATTCACAAAATGTTAAAGGCTATCGACAGTGAAACTATTCCCACTTTTCATATAGAGAACTATTGCAGGGGGAGCTGAGGGACTCTGATTTTAGTTCCCTCTCTGAATTTCATCCCTATCTTTACCATACAATTCTATGTGACCTCATCAAATGTGACCCAGGGTGCTCTTAGGAGGGGTGGGGATAATCCTGTTATGGCTGTTATGGAAATGCAGCTGAAATGCAGCTGCTGCACCTCTCCCTGCCCCAGCTGAGCCAGGAGTCCTGGTAAGCACCAGCTGCAGGTGGGACTTGTCAGGATTCCCCCACTACAGTCCAGAGGGTACATTGAGATGATCTCTGGATGGGAACTGTAGAAGCAAACGCTGACCTTGGTGGTCACATTGCTTTATTCATTCACCCAGCCTGGCTTATTTGCCCATTCTCTTTTTCATTAACTCACCACCTGCTTCAGAGACAGTCCGAGGGCAATCTCAGCTCACCAAGTGCCTGATTTCTGAAAGTAATTTCACTGCTTAATGTGGGATCCATAACTTTAGAGGCCTACATTAGAATTCTCTAATCATCTAGTCATGAAAGTTCTGTTCACAGTCAGTGAATATACGTAGGCATCCCTACCAAATGCAACATATGAGCTGTTTCTCACCCCATCTACTTTGCAGTCAGACAAAACTTTCTCTAAAATCACCAATTTCCCTCCTGTTGCCATTGACAGGCATTTGGTCAGACAGAGATATTTATAATTATGGAAAAAATTCCACCTACAAAACTTGTGAAGAATGTGCTCTAAGCCTTTCAAGACCTCCAGCTGACATCTAAATATACCAAAATACATTTTTAAATCCAGGTTTTCAATGTCTGAAGGATCCCCTCTGACCCTCCCTGGTCTCAGGTAACTGAATGCATTTCAGATCTGGACAGGCTGGATGGGTGAGCTGAGGTTAACGGTGTGAGGTTCAATAAGGCAAAGCTCTGAGTCCTGCCCTTGGGTCACAACAACTCCTGCAGTGCTACAGGATGGGGCAAGACTGGGTGGAAAGTGGAAAAGGACCTGGGGCTGCTGGTGACAGTGGCTGAACACGAGCCAGGTGTGCCCAGGTGGGCGAAGAGGCCAAGGGCACCTGGCTTGTGTCAGCAATAGTGTGGCCAGTGGGACCAGGGCAGTGACCCTCCCTCTGTGCAGGGCACTGCTGAGGCCACACCTTGAGTGCTGTGTCCAGTTCTGGACCTGTCAGGACAAGAAAGACATTGAGGGTCTGGAGCATTGAGGGAAGGGAACGGAGCTGGGGAAGGGTCTGGAAGCACATGACCTATGAGGAGCAGCAGAGGGAGCTGGGATTGTTTAACCTGGAGAAAAGGAGGCTCGGGAGGACCTTATCACTATTTACTCCCTGAAAGGAGGATGGAGGCAGGGGGGGATTGGGCACTTTTCCCAGGTAACAGGTGACAGGACAAGAGGACATGATCTCAAGCTGTGCCAGGGAAGGTTCAGGTGGGACATCAGGAAGAATTTTTTCACAGAAAGAGTGGTTAAAAATTTGGAACATGGTGCCCATGGAGGTGGTGCAGTCACCATCCCAGGCACTATTCAAGAAACGACTGGATGTGGTCACTTGATTTGTTCAGCCTGGAGAAAACTGAGGGGAGACCTCATTGTGGTCTTCAACATCCTTGGAAGGCAGGCACTGATCTCTTCACTCTGGTGACCAGTGACAGGACTCAAGGCAATGGCTGGAGCTGAGTCAGGGCAGGTTTAGGTTGGATATGAGGAAAAAGTTTTTCCCCAGAGGGTGGATAAGCACCGGAACAGGCTCCCCAGGGAAGTGGTCACAGCACCAAGCCTGACAGAGTTCAAGAAGTGTTTGGACAACATTCTCAGGCACATGATTGGGTTGTTGGGGTGTCCTGTGCAAAGCCAGGAGTTGAACTTCATGATCTTGGTGGGTCCTTTCCAACTCAGCATATTCTATGATTCTAATTCTGTGATATTCTATGACAAATCCAGCTCCCTTTCCAGACTTTTTCCCAGTCGTGGGAGAGGGCTTCTGGGTCAGCTCACAGCTTTAAAGCCACACAGCTTTAAAGCTGGCTTTGAACCCACCTCAGACCCCCTGAGCCTGAGCTGAAAGCAGATCTGGAGAGCAGCAGGGTCTCCCATTTGTCTGCTGGAGATAACAAACCCAACCTGTGTGTGATCACACTTGTCAACCAGCTCCAGGAAGCCTCTTTTCCATATTGCCTTATTTGTTCATGTTTTTCCCATACTTTGAAGGCAATTTTGCACAGTCTGCCCAGGGGCTGAATGGCTGAAGGTTTCATGTGACTGACAATCCCAGCCAATAAAAACATCTACAAGGAGTCTCCTGACAAGGAAAGAGGCAGTCAGCTGCTCTGTATCCCTGAACCAGGCAGCAAAAAAATCCTCTTTGCATTTTTTATGCCTAATTTATGGAGCAACCTTCTGCACTGCTCCTCCGGAAGTCAGTGATACATCCATGATATCACTGGATCAGCAGTACCTGTCATGAAAGTGAACTACTGCCTTTCTTTCAGAAGCTGGTTCAGCTGCTTTTCTAATTCATTCCAAATGTCAGGAGGAAGTTGTCCTGGAAAATAACCTCAAGAGCACCACTCCCCACATGCCTTATATAGGAAGCAGGAGTTCAAAACCAGCTGGAAAGGAAAATTGGGATCCTCAAATAAAACACTAAAAGGCCATCAACCTTAGTAAGGGTTAGAATACTATTCCTAAGACTAAAATCCCAGAGGGACAAATTAATAAGAAGTGCAGGACTTAAGAAGAGTGGCATGACTTTATGCTGCCTTCTAGGTGGAATTATTGAACTCGTTTGCATAATTTGCCTGGAATCATAGAATGGATTGGTCTGGAAGGACCTTAATGATCATCTCCTTCCAACTCCCCTGCTGTGGGCGGGGACACCTTCCACTACACCAGGTTGCTCCAAGCCCTGTCCAACCCGGCCTTGAACATTCTCAAGAATGGGGAATACACAGCCTCTCAGGTGCTTCTCAGGCAACCTGTGCCTCACCACCCTCACAGGGAAGAATTTCTTCCTAATGTCCAATCTAAATCTACCCTCTCTCAGTGTAAAGGCATTCTCTCTTCTTCTATCATTCCATACCCTTGTAAACAGTCCCTCTCCAGCTCTTTTTTCAGAAGCTCCCTTCACTGGCAGTCTGCTAGAAGGTCTTCCTGGAGCCTTCTCCAGGCTGAACAACCCCAGCTCTCAGCCTTTCTCACAGGAGAGTTGCTCCAGCCCTTTAAGCATCTTCTTGTTTCTCCTCTGGACTTTCTAGTAGACACTCAGTTACCGTTTGCAGCAACAAAAATGTCTCTCCCACTGCCAGGACTAGGTTTCCAGAGCAAGAATGAGCAAAGAGGTTCCACATCCAGCCTCACTCCAGCTTCCACCCTTTTCAGCAGGTGTGGATATCTCAGAAGCATCTTCTAGATCAGTGTGCCTGTTTGAACATTCCTGAGAAAGCCTTTTTCAAGACGGCTGCTCTTAGTCCAGAAAGCTCCAGAGGATGCTCTCCAGGATGCTGCCTCCAGATTTATTGTCTACACAGTCGGCAGAACTGCTTGGCCTGCAACTTAATTCCTAACCCATTAAATAGGTTATTTTTTTCTTTCAGGATCTTGAGAACATTGAGGCCTCGAGGAAATGGGAGTTCCATCACTAATTTGGAGGTCGGGAGTAAAACCCTTCATTTCCAAAACTGCCAGTGCTTCAATCTCCTTTTCTCTTAGCAGTACTAAGTCCTCATAGCAAGGGGAAAGGCAGCATGTGTGCAAGGTGATTGATTGCCTCCCTTCCCTCCTGCTCAGCAAATCTCACGTGTGCACCCAAAGGGGTTAAAAAGCAGGAAACTCAGACACTTCCAAAGCTGTAAGCTCCATGCAGAAATATCCATCTACCCCATTTGTAATGCCACATGAGTTCACATGCCTGCTGGATAGCGCAAGCAAATCAAATCATGCAACCTGAGGCAGGTCCACAGGAAACGCTGCAAAATAAATTAGAAATACTCAAAACACAAAATAAGGTTTAGCCATGCAGAGCTTGAATTGGTTGATTTCAGCCTGCTGAGAACAAGAGTAAATTATCTTCCCTGAGACAGTTCATCCAAAGCTGTGCTAGGGACTTCTCCACTGCAAGCACAGGTAACTGTGTGCAGTCTGAACTCACGGATGGTAAAAAAAGTAAAAGCTGCTGCCATCCCTGCTCCCAGAAGGTTCACAACTTTCTCAGTCATAGTTTTACTCCTCAGCATCTTATCTGGCCTAATCAAGAAAGTAGTGCCCTTTCCTCCCACTGAAAGAAGCTGACAGGGTTTCAGTGCTGGCAGCTGCCCCTGACCTCGTCTCAGGGATGGACAATATGAATGCCAATGGTTTCTACTTGGTAGAGCCATGTCCCATCAGTATTCAGAAAAGAAACCCTCCAGAAACGCAAAACTCTGGTTCTTAACTTCCCAGCAACTCTTTATAGAGTACAGTTGCTTGCAGCAGTCACCCAGCTTTCCTTTGGAAATATATTTTGACAAAGGGAAGTGTCAGTCCACGAGAATCTTTCCTTGGAATGATCAAAGGGTCTAGGTGGGAAAGATAGAAAACCAGTGATGCTTTCTGAGCACTTCAGAGACCATTATATAACCCTAAAATGTTATAGATGCCTTGTAGCACCTGGATGCAATAATTGAAAGTTGTAGTAAATCTGTGTTAATATACTCTAATGCAAGGGAAATATATAATCTATGTGATTATGAAATGCTTATCACAGAGAATTCTGGGGTTTTTCTCACTGCCATGTTTCAGACTTTCTTAATAGGAGAGGCAAGCAGAGAAATCACCTTGGTACAGAACTTGTGGGGCCACAACTTGTACCTGCTTATCCAGGGCTAATTTGTCCTTCAGTGCAAGCCCTGGGAGCTTTGCAGCCATGAGAGGGAGGAATTCACCTTCCTAACATTCCAATATGAACTTTGCCACTAATCTCCAATGCATCTGAGTGCCCAAGCAATAAAACAGGGTCAGACTTATTTCTTCTCATGCTTTTTTTTTTGCCTGGGTAATTTAGATTAGATGATTTTCTGGGTGATGGTTACTTTACTTTAAGCATCTAGCAATGTAGGGTTGTGGTCTCAGCAGGCAGATCTCATTTAACAGTAGCACAAAAATATCACAATATACCAGATGGAAGAAATAAGATCAATTTTAGGATGTACAGCCATACCTCTAATATAAAAATTTTGGTTGAAAACAAATTTAGTTTCTACACTGAACTGAAAAATAGAGTAAATGTTAGGCTTGGAAAAATTAATAAAATATCTTTGAAGAAGCACTTTCATTTTGTGATCCCTTATTTAAGCACCAGCAATTGAAAATTGAGCAATCTCTTAAAAACAGTTACATATACCCAAATCAGCATCTGTGCTCTAATAAAATTAAAACCAGTTCATCTCATTCAACAGAAGTAAAGAAATAAAGAATGCAAGTATTGCAGTGCTGATGGATTTTTGAAATAAAATTATTAACTCTATTAAAAGATATTTAAGAATTTTTTACTCTTTTTGCAAATAGCCATGAAGAGCAATTCTAACAGACACACTCTTAACTTTTATCAATTCATTTTGAAATTGGAGTCACAGCATTATTTTTCACTACAAAAAAAAATTAAATAAATTCATTTCAAATGGTTTTTCCAGGGTCAAGGAAATGCTTCAGAAATATCACCACAAAGAAAACAAAAACAGTAATAAAAATGAATCAACTGACTCAAAGAAATTATTGGCAACAACTTTTATTGTCCAAAAGGGTAACACATAGTTCTTTTTTGATTGAATATATTGGGTAGCACTGGAGATAGGAGTCACAGTCATCAGGCCAGGCAACAAAAACAACAATATTAACAAATAACTCATATTTATGTCAATTTACTCTGTGCCTCAAGAAAAGCTTAATATGATTCTCCTCTCTGCAATTCAGTGTTGACATCAGAACTTGGATGGACGGCTTCAAAAGGCACAGAAAACACCTCACTTCTAGAAAAAAAAGTGCTCTCAACTTTCATATTACAGCAGGCATTGGAGCAGGTTCGAGGGAGATGTCAGATCAAAGGACTCAGCCTGAAAGAAATAAAATTACACAAGTCTTTCCTCCTCAGTAAAACAGCAACTCAAACCTTATCTGAAGGAAGATTATTTTTGATCTTTGTTATTTGGCTGGATTTGAGCTGGTAGGTTTTATGCAGAGTTTGAATCACAGATCTGCAGTCCTACTTTTGGAATCAGGAAATGTTTCTGGGCTAATGGGGGCATATATAATACTTAGTGTAGAAAATACCTACATCTAACAATTATGGGAAGGCCCACTACTTCCTGATGGAGATGTTCATATGAGCCATTAAGCAACACATTGATTTCATGTTAGCAGGGAGTTCTCATTTTCAATATTGCTGTAAGATTTTGGAACAAAGAATTGCTAAGAGATAGCACAGCACTGGAAGTTTATTATAAGGTGCTTTTGACACAGATTTCTGCCAGAAATGGTGTTTAACATGAGACACGTTGCATGTATTTCGTCACATTGATTTCACCTGTCTGCTTGTGGTTTATTAATTCCAAGATATATTGTGCACATAAACCATATGTTTTAAATTAACTCCCTTGTTTGTAATTGCTGCATACAGATTCATTAAGGACATTAAAAATATATATTAACCGATGCCTGTGTGGTTCTCTTAGTAGACAACTTTTGAAATGTTAGAGAGCTATAAATTCTCCCATAACAGAAATTGTAGTTTCTGAAAGATTTCCTGTGGGATGCTTTTGCCTGATGAAGGTAATAAATAAGATCAGTAATGAAAGGCAAGGAGTAGTGAAGAGGAAAATTCATGTGCGTGGAAGTACTGCACTAATGGGTTCCTCATGGAACTGCAAAGACATGTTAAGTGTTACAGGTTCAATTCCTGTTTGCAGGTACAAGTGTAAGCTGCTTCCAGCCCAGCAGCTCCAGCTGCAGGCTCTTCCCCATCTCCTGCTTCAGTGCCTGATCAAAGGCACCAGGCTGATGTCTGTAGAGCAGCAAATTAAATGCTTTGGAAGGAAAAGACATCTGAATTTCTTTGGGAAGCAAGATCAGTATTTACCTGGCCACCACCCTGAGTGGTCCTGAAGGTTGGTCAGAAGGACATGGCTTCTCTGAATGCCATGGGGTGAAAGGATGATCCTTGAGAAAGTCAAGCACCTCTTTGAGAAAGTCAAGCACTTAAGCTTTTTTTCTTATATGAAAGAGTTCTGTTTTATATTTACCTGAAATTTCTTGCAGATGTCTCCAAACCAATAAAATCTAAAGTCATGCTAAGGGCAAATAAAACTTTTGCCACAAATCACACAAATGTTCTCTCTCATATAATTTAACTTTTTTCAGTGTATTGATTTTTCCACATAAAAACTTCCATTCACTCCTTGCATTTTTATTGGGATCTTTTTTTATTGCTAGCAAACCCAAATATCACGATGTCAATCACAGATCTGATTCAGCTTTTCACAGAAAAAAAAATTATAATTTACACCAAATAATGACAAATCAAACCTATGCTTTTGTCAGAATATATATTTTAATCTTTTAAACCATTAAGTCAATTCACGTTTTTGGTTTCCAAAGGATTATTTGTACTCCAGAGCAAATGATTAGAAATGTGGCTGTGGCATTGCTTCTAAGATGGTTCGGTAAATGACCTGGACATTCGCCTTGTGATGTGCAACCAGAAACAGAAATGAGCCCAGTCACCTTGGAGCACAGCTGGAACCAAAACAAAGGATGTCCTGAGTGAGGGATTGGAATGTCCCATTCCTAAGCAAAAGGGAGCACCCAAGATTTGTAGATGCCTGTGACTGAAAAAAAACAGTAAAAACCTAGATGTCCTCAATCCTTCTGGAAATGGACTGGAGCACTTTCAGGGCTTTGGTTGGTCCCAATCCCACTCCACTGGTCTTCCCCACTCCTTGGCCCCATTCCTGTGCTTGCACTGCTCTGTGTCTCCAAAAGAGGGAAGTTCATTCCAGGAGAAGTGCTGCCCTGCCTCTGCATGACCCCTTCTCCAGCCAGATCCTGTTCTAACTTGCTCTTTTCCACAACAATCACTGGTTTTTGAGGCATTGCAATGCTTAAACTCCCGGTTGCCCAGGCTTCTACACCCACTCACTTCAGTTTAGTTTTTTTCACAGAGTGCACTATTTCCATTTGGCATTTGATTGGCATTTGCTGACAGCTTTGCTGTAACAGATCAGCAGAAACAGGTGAGATTTCTGAGGAAAGGTGAGAGACAAGTTAAATTAAAAGTAACACCTGTATGGGCAATAAATACCTTTCATCTCCCCTCACTGACTGCATTTTTTAAGATGTTAATGTATCTTCTCTAAAGAGGTGTGAATTTCAAGAAATTTAGTTATTATATGAGTGAGATTTAAAATAGTGTTAATATTACCATTGCTCAAATTGAAAATTCTACAATAGGCTGACTTGATAAATAAATCAAGCTATGTTTAAACATGAGCAAAAATACTTCGGCTATACTAATTTTCTCTTTCACTTTCCAAGTCTGTTACACGTGTGTCAAGTTATTTGACATCAGTGGAATCTGTCGAGAAATCTGCCCAGGGAAGTGGTGGAATCACTGTCTCTGGAAGTGTTTAAAAACCATGTAGATGTGGTGCTTAGGAACATGGTTTAAGGGTGGGTCTGGCAGTGCTGGGTTAGTGGTTGGGCTTGATGATTTTAGAGCTCTTTACCAACCTAAATGATTCTATGATTCTAAGTATTTTCTTCTTATCCTCAGAACTGAAAAAGTGCTGGAAGCCATAGGCAGAGACAGGTTGTGAATGGTGAGGTGCAGTAAAAAGAGCCTGAAACTCTCTGAACTTCAAAGGGTCACCACTCATTGAGAAATAACACAGCAAATGAGACAATATAAACCCCATACAGTCATCTGCCTAAGTTAAACCTCCAAACTGAGGCAGATGAAATTCCCCTCTGGATGCTTCAAAGGCATCTTCCTGTGTTTCTAAAAATGTGCCTATGTTTGAGTGAATGTTTTGTCTGCAAATCCTGCACATTCCTCTTCCCTAGCTAAGCCCTTAGTCAAACCTTAATACATAGAAATTAATCTTGGGTAGGTGTTATTTGAGATAAGAACTGGACAATATGATTTTAAATAACAGCTGGACAATGTGATTCCTTTTTATGACACCACAAAAGATTGGTTTATTTAGGAGAAAATACTCTTCTATCTTTGTCAGTTGACAGGTAAAAGGAGCATCTTCAACAATAAAAGTGTTTCAGTGCACATTTAAGCATGGTGGGCAAAGTACAGTGAAGGAAATTTTGCTATCACAACATTTAGTGCATAGGACGTGAGATTAGCAAGAGATTACTATCTTTGTATTTTCAATTCAGCCCTGCTCAACAAATATTTAGCTCACTTCTAAATCAGAACCCGAAATCTAACTTAAATGAAAATAAACACTGCTATCACCTTACATCATGCTGGAGCCTGCCATGGACACAAAATTGCAGTGAATTGTTATTATTAGATATAATAGGAAGAAAAAAGATCAAAACAGCTGCCTTATTTGGTAGCTGTCTGGTCTACACTTACTATCTTAATATCCTAATGTAAGTCTTAGCAGCACACATTTCGTACTTCTGGTCTGAACTTGGCACATTTTCATTCTATTGCAGAAATACAAGAAAAGACATTTGCCTTCCCAGACCAGCGGATAAGGAGCTGGAAGGTCAGTGTATTGGTCTGTGTATTTACTGGATTAGCAATTCTGCAGAGTCATCTTAAGAAATGCAGAGAAATGCTTCTATCTTGCTTGGCTTGATGCCTCACTATTCATAAAAACAATTCATGACCCTTTCATTTAAAGGCTTTTGCCTCCTGCCTAAATCTTAAATCAATCTTATTGCCTCTGATCATTGCACATTTAATTCTTAACATCTTCTCTTGAATTTGCCTCAAATTCCTCAAAGTCGACACTGCCTGCAGAAGTAACCTCTTTCTATCTCAGTGTCTGAAAATAATAGAAACACCTTGTCTAAGAAAGGTTTCTCTTGTATAACTACAGAGATCACTTTAGAGTTTGCCAGCCTGTCCTGTGCTGCCCAGTGTCTCAGTTCCCATAAATCCTAAGGCTTTAGCATTACCATGAAGGAGGAGGTTATTTTTAATCATTAATGAACCCAATCAGGCTGGAATTGTTGTAGCAATTGAACAGAAGCAATGCTAATACACACAGGTTGGGATTGAAATTCTGGAGAC
This sequence comes from Monarcha castaneiventris obscurior, assembly GCA_026261815.1. NCBI lineage: Eukaryota > Metazoa > Chordata > Aves > Passeriformes > Monarchidae > Monarcha > Monarcha castaneiventris. The sequence continues at coordinate 31,321,460 of JAMPIT010000624.1, read as the reverse complement.
AGAAAAGTGTTACTTGTGGCTGTAAGTGATGAAGAAAATCAGGTAACCTACGAGATATGTTTGGACAAGGGTTTTGGCTGTTTAGCTCAATGTGCGCCATCTCACCTCCTGGTGACATCCATCTCTAAGAGTTTTTAAAAGCTTATATGCCTTGTACAGACTAGATGCCCGCTTTTAGACAGCTCAGCTGAGCTGGGGTGATCCTCACCCTTAATGAAGCATAATATTTTATTTAACATGGAAGCAGTAGTTTCCAGTTAAATATTACAGTTAAAGATTTTATTTAACATGAAACCATCAATCGTGGTTTCATCTACTTTTAGTAACAGATTAAACACCTCAGGTGCAATAACGGTTGGCACATGTGCAGATGAAGAAAATGAATCATAGAAAGGATGGGTTGGAAGGGATCTTAAAGATCATGTCATGGGCAGGGACACCTTCCACTAGACCAAGGTGCTCCAAGCCCCTTCCAACCTGGCCTTGAACGCTGCCAGGGATGGGGCAGCTGCAGCATCTCTGGGCACCCTGTGCCAGGGCCTCACCACCCTCATAATGAAGAATTTTTTCCTAATATTCAATCTAAACCTCCTCTCTGTCAATTTAAAACCCTTATCCTATCACTCCTTTCCCTCTGTACAACATCCCTCACCAGACTTCTTGTAACCCATTTAGAGCTTTAGGTCTCCCCAGATCCTTCTCTCTGCCTGGCTGAAAATTCTTTTACTTTCAGGTAAAGCTTTACTGTTTCAGTTCACCAGCCCACCTTTTAGGAAAAAAACAAAAACATTCTTCTTGACAGCTACATGCATTTTGCAGGTTAGGAAATGTATTTTTGAATAAATTATATTTTAGTGTAAGTTTATTATAATTCATTGTGTTCTTGTTTGTAAGGCATGCATTTAATACTTTAATCCCTTTGTGTCTTAACATGCTTAAAATATTGACAAGCTCCATGACCTAGTTCCATTTACAGAATGAAATGCCATAGTTCTAAAGGAGGAATTTGCATAGAAAGTTTTATTTTGCTTCATTTGAGCAACTGAAAATTGGTATTATAAGAAGCAGGACAAGTAAGCATGGTAACAGGTGGGTGATTGGTACAAGTACCTGAAATTAAGGAGTGAAACATTAACCCAGTAATCTGAAAAGTTCCATGGAATTGTTGTCATGTACCTTCATAGTTTCTAGTCCCCAGAAAGGATAAGCAGCTGGAAAAGCTGCATAACTCCAGGTAGCTGGAGATTTCTAGAGTCTTACAAAAACTCTCTGCTCCTGAATATCACAGGAGTTCCAAAACAAACCTCTGCTTCAAAAATATCCTTGCTTGAAGTCCTAGAAATGGATTAGCTGACATGAGGACTCGAGTACAGGGATGAGGGGGGTCTTCTGGAGAATTTGTGGAAATAGTGCTGTTAAGTCCAAGCACTCCTGCTTTCACTGACAAGGCAGGTGCTCGTTTTAGAGAACCTGCAGATGAAGGAACAAGCGTAGGATAGCTCAGGTGGGCATTCCTTGCTAGGAGGGTGGTGAGACACTGGAACTGAGGGGCTGTGGATTCACCACTCCTGGAAATGCTCAAGGCCAGGCTGGGTGGGGCTCTGAGTAACCTGGTCTGGTGGGTGGCATTCCTGCACATGGCAGGGGAGGTGGAACAAGATAATCCTTAAAATGGCCTAGATGATCTTCCAGTCCTAACCATTCTATGGTTCTGACACCAACACTGACCCTTCTGTGGAGGTGTCTATGTCCATGTGGCTGCTGGCATTGGACGTGTCTAAGCAACTTCTGTCACCTACACAGATTTCAGCTCTGTTGCTTAAGCTGGCTAGCCCCATCTAAGACATCTATGGGCATTTGTTTGAGACAGCCAAGACATCCCACAGGTCTGCCAGATATGTGACAAGGCACACAGGAGAACAAAACCTGACTGGTGACTTTGCTCTCCTGCTTCTCAGCGTTGGTGTGTGGGCAGTTCAGAAAAGTCTCCAGGTGAATAAATGTATCTGCTTTCTTTTTATATGTCGTGCTGTACAAGAAAATAAAGTTGCACAGCTATGATAGATTGCTGAAGAAGAATGCCAATAGCTGGCTTGCTTTCAGCAAAACTCACTTCCTTCCTGGTATTCAATTAAAAAAAGAAAATTACTGCATTTCAAATGCACTCTATTTTAGAATTTCATAAGCAGCCTCAGATTCTGTGGCAGCCATGAAATCTGCTTTCCTTATTCAGATATTGCAGTATATTCTGTTCCACAATAAGTTCATTAGGCATTTTTTCCATATCCCATCCAAGTGTCACTGTGCAGCTGAGCTTTATCTTCCCATTAATCTGGAATTGCTCTTTCATCTGAAACACTTAAACATGTATAATTTTACATACTGAAGGAATATTGGCTGATTTCAGTAGGATTCTTTATATGTTTTAAATTACGTTTGTGCTGAAAATAGGGGAAAATCTAGTTATTTGCCTCCAATTAGACCTTGTTCCACTGATCACCACCCTTTGGGCACAGCCATTCAGACAGTTTTCAATCCACGTCACTGTCTGCTCTCATCCAGCCAATGCATCAACCTCTTTTCTGTGATCTTACTACATTTTACAAATTAAATTACGTGACTGAATTACAGGAAAAAATGTTTTGTGTATAAAGACCTGGTCCCATTACCCATCTGGTGAGAATGGGGTATCATCTCATTCCATTAATATCAGTAGAAATACTTCTGAATTTCATGGAGAATACAGTCTTCAAAACTGACCAAGTACTTTAGATATTTGAGTGGGGTGGAGGCCTTAATGTAAAAAATTTTGAAACATTTTTCTAGTGCATCTTCTTTCTTCTATTCAAGCAAACCTGTTCTTGGTCCAGATTTGTAAAAAATTCCAGCAGAGTTTTGCACATTCATAAATACAATGAGAAGTTAGCATGGAAATTTCATTTCTGCAATCAATTCCTATTAATATTTTCATAAATAAAATGAGATACTATTTCTTTATCAGACAAGCAAAATTTTGAGCTAGACAATGAGCTGATTTTTTTTTTAGTTAACTGGGTGGTTTATTTACTCGGAGTCATATAACGGCCTTTGCTCTCCTGGCTGTTTGATGAATTCTCTATTTTTTTCTAATACATTTGTAACATAGTTTCCTTTCAATTCCCCAGCATTTCTTTTTCAGAAATTTCTTTTTTCAAAAGATCCAGCAGCAGCTTGAACTAAAATCTTTCCTAATTTCCTATTTTAAGTATGAAAAAATTTTCCTCAGCTCTTACACATCATTGTAACTCAAGAATCTCAAAGCCTTTAGAAATTGTGTCGTCTCAATTTAATTTAAAGGCAAATGAAGACTCAAAGCAATACAGGGACTGGACCCACACTAACCAGCAGGCAAATTGTCAATGGCACTGATATCTGCTGTATTTCATAGCACAGATTTTTTCACTAAGCCTTTCACTTATTTTTTTTTAATTCCCAGGGAATAGCAGAAGGTCCCTAAGGACTTCAGTTCCATTATTATGACATCCTGCTTAGCTGTGTTGGTCTCAGGAGAGAAACCTTTATGTTCTGTGCACTTTCCTGCAGCTTGTACGAGGACTGTGGATAATCCAGACAGAGCATTTTCCGGGGGCAATTTTCAATTCTCAGATAAATGATGGTTCTTATGACAGATGCCACCTAAAAAAGCCTGGCAGGTAGGTGGAAATATACACAATTCAATATTAAGACAACTTAGGTGGCCTTCGAAGACACCCAGCGCCATGGAAGGATGTGGGAGGCACCAGCCAGTGCACAGATGGCATTTGTGGCACAAGACGAGATCTACAGGAAAGACTTCTCCCTCTGGAATAATAGATAGGACATCCTAGGGCATCCTAAGTGACATGAGACACGAGTTCATGCCACAGCCCCAGTCACTGGGTACATAAATCTCTCCAAGTCTGCTGACTCCAGCACAGCCAAGATACCTGGAGGGTCTGTACACCCCCCTATGTCAGTAGCTAAATTGAGACTCTAAACTTCAAACTGTTTAAATTTAGTTTAAATTTCAAAGTCAATCACATCGCTAAATCATTGCACTTGACATGCCAAGTGCATTTGAAAAAGGTCTGAACGTGACTTCTCTAGAGAGAGGAGTTTCTTTGGTAAATTGTTATGGAACTAGTTCAACTTTGTGCACGTTTCTGGTGGGCTGATTTATAGCTTTTCTTTATTTAGCATCACAGTTTTTCTTCCACTTTTAATTGTGCTCCAGATGTTCCTGACAGCTGCTAGAAGACTAGGCCATCTGAGCACTCATCAAGCACACACACAGAAACAGCCAGAGGGGAAAGAGTTCCTCTGCCTGTATGAGGACATGTGCAATATGAGCATCCACGTCTGAGTTAATCACTCCCTTTTCTAGGCCGGCAAACCCCAGTTCATAGAGAGCCCTTGGCAACCACATCTAACATTGCAGTTAGTCTTGCCTTGAGCAGAGGGGTGCTTTAAATGACATCCAGGAATAAGCTCCAGACTAGTTTTTCTCAGTTAATTTTTCTGGTGTTTTCTCATAAATATGCACTTAATGGCCTGTGAGTCATCTGGGCTGTTTTGGAAATTTAAGTTAGAAGGAAGGAGATTAGAAGTACTTGCTTTTCTCTATTATCTACAAAAGAAGGCTAGAAAATCAGCTCAGATGCAGACATTTAAACTGAAAACATTTAGATTCATTAGATTAGCAGACTCCTACAAGCATTCTTTGAATCAGTGGGTGGACAGACAGTGTTCTGACTCTCTGAGCCTCTACTTAAAACTGATACAATTTGAAAGACTCTGGCCTGTATTTTTCAGTAATATTATGTAAGACAACAACAATAGCTAATTATTTTTAACACCATTCTCAGTTATGCCCTAAATTAGAAATACTGAGACTAAAAGTCATGGAGGAGCTGAATCAATAGCTCCACATTTCCTGGCACAGTCTCTTGCATTTCAACCTATCAAGCCCTGTGGCATCAGCTGTCTGTGTAAGGAAGCCCACTGTTGTGAGAGGCAGCTGACATCTGTGCTTCTGAACTAATTAGTGGCAATGCCTTAACTGGCACAGTATGACCACAGACATGCTATTAAATTCTCGTTTTATTTTAAAAAAATAAAATAAAAGAATGGGTAAATGCAACCAAATTGCTTATGATGGATGATGTACAGCAAATAACAACTCCTCAGCATGCACAGGAATCACGTGGGAAAATATTAGGGGTCTCCCCTAAACGTATTGGACAATCAAGCCTCAATGCCTAGCCCCTGGCACTGTTTAATTTAAAACTCCAAATATAGCTGTAAAATACCCCAAGGTTTCATCCTTGAATTATCACTGCAGCTGTAGATGATATCCCTTATTTTTCAGGAAAACAAGTTTGGTGCACTCTTTGAGATAAATCTTTCAGTAATTTCAAAGAAACATTTAGATGTACAGAGAAGAAGTCAGGGACATAGAATATGACTCAGGATGTACATTTCCTCAGGATCTTCCAAAGAAAAATGTTTCTCTGTAAAGTCATAAAATGCATTTTCTGCAAAGAGCATAATTTCTTTGCAGAATCTGTTATTGAAATAGCCTAAAAATTGGGAGCTTTTGGGTATGCATTCTAGCAGTCTTCATGTTTTAACATTCTGTTTCTAATCTAGCTGTCTTAAAAGGTTTAATTGCAAAGGATAGAACTAAATTAAAGATAAACTTTCAAATGTGTTTTAGCTATGTGAAGTAATTAGACTCACTGAAAGCAAATTCCAAAATGGCACAGTGTCTATACTGTTAATTACACTTTGCTCACAAATACAAACTTAATTGTCCCTATCAAATAGCATCGTCACATTTAATTATGTAAAATATTGTAAAATGTACAATAGCATCACTAATTCATGATATGAACTGAGTCTTCCTGAATATGAGAAATGCCATGTCTGGACCAACTACAAAACATGCACATCTGCTAAAGTCAGCAATGTCATTTTGTAGACATTCACTGCTCCTTCTCGCTGCAGACCAGAGTATTTGAGCATTTGATGGTCACCTAGAAGTAAACAGGGCAACTCAAGAACTGCACATTTGTTACACGATATCAAAGAAAGGTTAAAATTCAAACAGTTGCAGTGCAGAGAGAGGTGTATGCCCATAAACATCTGTGTTCATGGCTCTGTAAGAGTCAGGAGCTGATTAGAAGAAAGGGCAAGATAATTAGGATTTCTTGCATGATTATGGCTTGCACAGCCTGTGTTTTATGGCTCACAACCTGGTTCTTCCTGTGGCAGGGAAGAAGGGATCTATGTGTGTATCTGAACACACATAATGTAGCACATCCTAGAGGAAAGAGCAGCTCAAAAGCTGCTTGGTCCTCTCTGCTCAGTGGCAGCTGAATCAAAGCCTCCAGGCACTCAGGGCCAGGGCCAGCTGACTCCCTGTAGAAGCTGCAAGGGCTCCCTCAGTCCCAGAGCCTTGTGGTTCCCCTGACCTCGTCCTTGTCCTTACCTGGCAGCAGCAGACACACTCAGAGGGTTCCTGCACCACCATCCCCAAAAAACTCTCCCAAAGGAGAAATCAGAGGCTGCTGCTCGAGATGCCACATCTGCTGACTGCTGCCTGTTAGCTGTGCTCATGAACCCCTAGGAGCTGCATGCATTTTTATTCAGGAATCTTTAATAAAACAGCCTGGAAGCAGAGAGCAGAACCTGCCATTTCCCAGTCATGCCTCTTGACCAAATTTTCATTTCTTGTTCTCTCTCAGTCCCCATAAATTTTGTGGTCTTGTCTTCACGGTTTCAAGCAGTAGGAAGTAGGGAGTTCCTGCAGATGTTTTTAGTTAATAGGTGGCTGGTTCAGGCACTTCCAGTTGAAAAAGAGGTTGCTGAGCCTGAAGAACTTCAGACTGAGGAGATCAAATGTCCTCCATTCTAGCTGAAAACAATAAACATCATAATTATTATTGAAAAAGCAGGCTCCTTTCTCTATTTCCTCTCTGTTCAAATGGAAAAGGAGCCAGTTTTCTATATCCAAAAGTAGAATTTGGGTACATTAATCTACTTTTTGTACAGATACCTACATCTAAGAGAGAAGGAAGATTTTAAAAACAATACTATAATAAATATTTCCTGCTTAATATCTCTTGCATCAACATAAAAGTGTGATGTGTCTGTGTGTTGCCTTCCATTGTACTAGGAATTATTTATATATAAGTTGGCAGTAGAGTCAGTGACTCCATTCCCCTTTTCTGTATTTGGCTTTTACCTGTTTATAAACAAATCTCACACACTCTTTTAATTGTTCCCTGTGCCTGCTATGACACTGGGAAGGAAGGGCCTGGACTTAGAAATGAACTCAAAGAGAAATCAAGTCTTGTAACAGCAACAATAATCTGGGAAAAAAAAAATGTGTTTGCAGGAGCTCATTGGGTCTGATCAACATGGAAAATACCCTCAGCATTTCCTCTCTTTTTATTTTATCTTCCTAAGTATTTAATATTTATTCCTACCAGAGATATGCTTTCACTATGCCTGGATTAGCACAGACCAGGGACCAACCCTGGTGTTGCAAAGTTTGAACATGGCCACTGCTTTTGAAAAGCAGGGAGTTAGAAGGATTATTCATGTGAGTGAAAATGAAAAGTCCCCACTTAATTTACTAGCCATAGCTGTGGTGATGAGTGTTTGGCTTGGCTTGTTATTCTTACATTTTATACTTGTAGAAATCCATAGAATCATGAAAAATAGGATGAAATGGACTCCTGTGTGTTACCTACTTTATATTGGTTACAAGGCAATATCAGCATTGCCTGAACTTTTCCAGAGGTCCTGTTATTACTATGCAGTGGTACAATATGATGACATTTTTGCAATCCATTCATCATAGGCTTTTCATGCAGGAAGAATTGCACTTGGAAGAAGTTCCACAATGGTGCTGAACTGCTTTTTAATTGCTTCTTTCAGTGTATTTACCTGTAGTCAATTTCTTCCAAGTCATCTTCTCTAGTGAGCCAGCAAATACATGAATTTTACAGGGGGTTTTTAATGTGATGAAGCTTTGAAAGAGTGCAAGGGGGAAGGTGATGATGGCTGGCTGGACCTGGATTCAAGATCATGGCTAACATAAAGTACAAAAGAAGCACATATTTCCTAACAAAGCTAAGAACAAATCTGGTTAAACATCTGCTGTGCTTACCTAGTTGGAGAAACAAGTCCCTTCCAACTTCCCAGATTTTCTGAAGCTGCCTGAGCTTGCAGTAAGAAGTGGTGAGTGGTCACAGTCCTGAAACCTGCTGTGTTTCATTCTGCTGCTGTTGAGTTCAGGAGAGAAGAGTGATTTGCTCTTGCAGGCCCTGTAATACACACCCAATATTCATCAAACTCTATTCATCACAGTTTCAGTCTCAGAATGCAAACTGCCTTGAAAAGAAGAGATTTTTTTCTCCTGCAAAAGAAAAAAATCCTTCCTCTCCCTTTTTACTTGGGAATCAAACTCTTAAAAATCATTCTTGTTTTCATCCCAGCCTACCTAGAAAGGCAAAGAGAGGCTATTGTTAAAATTTATAACTTAACTATTAAATGAAAGTGATTTAGAAACCAATCGTTTGGGAGTAGAAAAAATCGCAGGGTTCCATTCCAAGAACATTGCCAATAATAGTTGGAATTGAGAACATTGGCTTTGGTGTGCTTTTCCTGACTATAAAGTAATCGAATCGACATGTTCCTATGGAAAGTTTTTATATTGATGAAACTGCACTTTCTCATCTAAAAAATGCCAGGTCTTGTCCTAAGCACATGGAGGGAAGTTTTTTGCAGCATCACAAAATAAAATGATAGATAGGATTATCTCTAAATCATCTTCAGTAGACAGATGCCAAAGACCAGCACTAGTTCCAGCATTGAAACCTTTACAACCTCCTTCAGCAGCTTGTGCTTTATTGATTCCGTCTTCTCATTTGACACATGCATTGCAATGGGACCAGACCACCCAAACCCCTCTGTGCTGAGATCTATTGAACACATGTTCAAAAGACTTTTGCCTGCATCAGCAAGAGTATGGAGGAATGAAACCAAAACAAATGAATGTAGGATTTTAATGAATGTATTCATAATTCTCCTGGTGTTGAATCATTGACGAGCAGGTGCAGAAAAGATCTGCCTGTACCACATACACCAGAACATTTCATGTCGGCTCAGCAATATTTCTGTGGTCTCCAGTATTTTCTTCCAGCCGAAACTGGCGTTCTGTACCCTTCCAAAGTGATGGATAAGTGGAACTGCAGTTCTGATTGGAATTGCAGCTGCCTGTGTCTTTGCAAAGTCCATCCTTTCTTTTCAAGAGGCAGCCAAATGCTCTGGGCTGGTGGAGCAGCAGCTCCAGCGCCTGTGCTGCAGCACACGGCCGCCAGCAGCAGCCGAAGAGAGCTCATGCCACCGTGTGGTGATGCAGCCTCACCACATCGGTCTCACTTTTCACCACCGTATTGATGGTGAGCATGAATGCACAGTGAAGGAGAACCCTCCCGAGCCTCCCAATTTCCCTGCTCTCTCTAATACTTTGGAAGATGTCTGACAGGAAAAGGGGTAATGGCCTCAAGTTGTGCCACACGGGAGGTTCAGATTGGATATTAGGAAAAATTTCTTCACTGTAAAAATGGTAAAGCATTGGAACAGGCTCTTCAGGGAAGAGGAGTCTCCATTCCTGGAAGTGCTAAAATAATGAGTGGATGTGGCCCTTCGTGACATGGTTTATAGGGCACAGGGGTATTTGGTCGAAGGCTGGAGTTGATCTTGGAGGATTTTCCCAGCCTTTATGATTCTACGATTTTATGTCTGAAGTGTTTTATTGTGTCTGTGGTATTGCTCCACTCGGTCAGAGCTTTTGGAGGCCAGCACCAGCAAAAAGCACACTGAGGCTGAAAGCTGGGGTGCTGCCACGAAGGTGTGACTCGGATTCTTGTGATGCAGAAGAGACCTCCAGAATTGCTACCTCCCTCTCTGAGCCTTGCCAGCCTCCTCACCCTCCCATGGTGAGGGAGGTTTCTCTGTGCCATGACTTGGCCAGCAGAAGGGACCCAGCTCTATTCTCAGGCAATGCCTTTGGCTTTCTCACCCGCACTGCCCCTCTGGAGCTGGGCTGTGCACAGAGATGGGTCCTGGCAGGAGCACAGAGCTCTGCCCTCTGCACCCTCTGTGATGGCTCTGGGGCATCACAGAGATGGAAGATTCCAGCTGCACCAACACAGCTCTGCAGAGAAGCTCTGGACAAAGTGAATCTTGCCAAGTGCAAAGGTTCACTTTGGCTGTGGATGGGGCTGAAGTGTCCTGAGCTCACCCACACACACCTGCACCCCCCACCCCGATCTGGGCTTCTCCTGGCTAACTGGGGCCCACACTGGGTCCTTCCCAAGAGCAGGGGCACTGCCATAGCAAAAGGGCTGCAGACAGAACCTATACAGAGATGCACAGCACTCCATGGCAGCTTTAAGTGCAATGACCAAGCAAAGCACAGCTCTGTGACCAATGTCACAGTGTAGGAGAACTCAGTGACAGCCTTTATCCTGAGATCCACAAGCTCTGAGAAGCAGCCAAGCACAGATGGCATCCCTCATTTGTAAACTGGACATAAACACAAGATATCAGCTGACCCTGGTAATGTTACTGGTTTTCATACTATAGAATTCCCAACATCTAATTTTGGGGTTTGGCCACAGTATTTGATTATAAAAGAGCTTCTTAGAAAGTTGAAAATGTTTTGTACCCTGGAGAACATACAAGGCAGGGAAAGGGCCACAACAGGGTATGGCTGTCACCAAAGGACAGGTGGGAAGGATTTCTGAAGGAAATCATCATTAGGTTTTTGGAGGTGAAAGAACTGGAAAAAAACAGAGAGACTGTCCAGACTTTTCAAAAGGTTGACACATATTTAGAGGATGACCTTCATGGATATTTTCATGCCTGTGACATTTCCATCATCTCCAGACAGATTGTTTCAAATCTAATCCTTGAGCCACTGCACTACTGATTGGAGACAGCCACAGAAGAAGTAATTTGATCTATTTTATTCTTCTCACAGTTCCCTCTCCCCCTCTCCAGCCTCAAAAACCTGCCCTCCCATTTCCCTCCAGCCTATCTCCCTGTCCATTGATCCTTCAGGTAACAGCACTCCTCACAGGAGGAGATGAAACACAATCCAGAAGCTCCAGTATTTCCTTCTTCCCTCTAGATGGAGCCATGGGCTTTCCCTGGATTAATACAACTTAAATTTGCTCTAAGGTCAAGGCTTTGGTGGAGAGGGATTCAGGCAGCTGCAGGTAGACCTCAGTAGCTACTCTGGCAGAGGCTGTACTGCCTTATGGTCAAGAGACAAGATGGGGACAGAAAACACAGCTTTTTTTCTTTTTTTTTAATTAATTGAGTGCAGTCTGGGTTAGCTGAATGTCCTTCTCTGGTGTAAGATCTTTGATCTCTTGCCTCTTTTTTTCATTTCATTTCATTTTTTTGGCATACTTTATTGTCCTGAGTGGCCCCTCTCAGTGGAATATAAAGCAAATCACACAAGAACATTAAACTGGCCTTTGATACACAGGGAGCAGGATTTATCTGTAGATAATGCTGTCTGGACTAGTCAAAGATATTGTATAATCAAATGAAGGGAACAGAAGTGGTTCCTCCTGGCCTGAGGTAGCCAGAACAGTGCTGGCACCACCAGCAAAGCTGAATTTCTTTCCAGGTACTGCAACAGGACCCCCCACTTTAAATAGTTCATATGTGAGTTAAGTAGTTCATGCATGGTTGACATCTACAGTTAGGTGAGATGAAAAACATTTAAAACTTCCAAAGCAACTAAATGGCATCTATTTGCACCGAGTACCAGGCACAACACAGGCAAGACACAGACAGAAAAGAATAACATCATTTTGTTGTGGTAAACCTTGAAGGACATTGTATTCTCAACACAGGAGTGGTAGGGACATTTTAGCAATGAAAAGATTCATCCTAAACCAAACAAATCCTGGCCTGGAGATGGCTCAGGTACGGCTCAGAGTCCAGTTTCAGTGGCCGAGGCTTTCTTTGCTGGCCTGAAGAGGAGCTCCAGTGAGACCCACAGGCTTCACACTTGAATCCCCCACACTGATCCCTGTGTAGACTTGTTCTGCTTTGACACATTAATACATCCAGAGGAGAAGATGACAGAGAATCAGGTTTGAGATCTGCGGGGTTTTTGGGTCTGGGCATCACAGTGAGTAGCAGAGAGCATGAAAAATCTGTTCAGAGCTCCCAGGCAGGCCTGGTATGGTGGCTGCAACAATTCCCACTAAGGGGTGCACTTTGCAACCACAATTATTCCTCTCCCTTCTTTCCATGGGTGCTATGGGGCAATATAAATTAAGGTATCTTTCCAAGAAACAATTTGTAAGCGTAGCATTGCACTGGCAATGTGCAGCTGCAGTTTTAACAGGGAGGCTCAGTCATCCCTAATCTTTCTTTTTTTTCCCCTGGGAAATGCATAAATTGTTGTTTTCTATGTCATTCTGCAGCGATGTCATCTGCAATTTTTCTCCTTTATTATACGTGGGGGAGTAGGAGGAAATTGCTTGTCACCCAGTGGCGATATGCAGCTTTTATTTACATGGGAAAGCAGTAAAATTGATTGTTTCTGAACTGAACATGTCACTTGGCTGGAGTTCAAGGCAAAAGGGCATGTGGGCAACCCTGCCTTCTAACCCAGAGAGGAGGGACCGCTAGGCACCGGTCTGGCCTCTGCCTTGGCCAGGCCACTTGCTCACCCACATTTTAACCACATGAAAACAGGGCTCTAACGTGAATTGGTTTGATAGAAGTCCTGTGATATTTAATTAGATGGTCTAATAAAGCTCGAGAAAGTCTGAACAGGAGAGTGAAGATATCTTCATCTGATGGGCAAGTATTTAAGCAGAGATATCCACAGATTGCTGATAGAACTGGGTACGCAGTTGGCTTTAAAACCATGTTGAAAAAGCAATGGCAGCAAGCACAGAAAAGGGCCATGGATTCAAGAACTGGGAAAAAACCTCTATCACTTAAGAACTTTGACTGGAACTAGGTGATCTCTAAGATCCCTTCCAACCCAAACCATTCTATGACTCTATGAATTTATGCTGTGTAAAATGCTGGAGAATGGGAGAACCAACATTTTTACGAGAAAATATCAGAAAACACTGACACATTTTCAGAGCTCTTAAGAAGGTCATAATAAAAACCAGTACATGGAAATAAAGCTTAAACAACCTGCCCTGCTGAATCCAGGCTGGGTTAAGAAAGTGCAGTCTCAAAGCAAACAAACAGCCAGTTCTCCCTCCCTGAGAAATGCATTCTGCTGTGGGACAAAGAGAAACTCGAGTTATCCAGTAACTCTCCTCAGTGGGGAGTCAATTCTCAGTTATGTGGTGTTGTGCCAGGGAAGGCTGGTAAAGATCACTGAGGTTGCACCATCGGTCACTTCAGTAATCCACTGGAAACTCAGAAAATCAAGTTGAGCCATAGCAAGATGAAAGGATTTTCCTTCCCACTCTGTGACCCAGTAATGAGAGATCAGAGCTGTTTTACTGACAGGAATGTTAAGTGCTGTGATTTTTGAGTGAGACAACTCTTGCAGGGCCAGTTAAGACCTCTGTCCACAAACTCTGCCCCAGTCATGTACTTAGATCATGATCACTAAAACAACTCTGTCCTTGGAGACTTCAAAGACCATTTTCACTTCATTCAGCATCTTTTCCTTCAAGTCAGGTATTTATTTACACAAATGCATCAGAAAGAACAGGTTGGGTGGTTTTTCCCTGTTGTGATATGAACCCCTCGATGTATTCCCAGGGGTTAACTTTGCTCTGGTAAATGCCATCCTGCTCCCTCTGGCTGCATCCATCATATGCAGTGTGAGGCCAGGCTGGAGTAAGAGCACCCCAGCCCAGCTGCCTAAATAACTGCTTTGCAGGCAAATTCACCTTTTCATGAAGCAGACAAGACCTGATGAGTTTGTGTGACTCAGGGCTTGAAAGTGTCTGTGTCTGGTGTCATTTTCTCCATGCCAGTCCCTAGGATGACTCCAGCTCAGGTGCACTACTTTGTCCCACAGAGACGTGACATTAAATATATGTATTCCATGTCAAGCATCCTCTGCATTTAACCTCATGGAAAGCATTAAATTCCTTATCCTGGTCACCCTCCCCTCTCCAGCTCACCCAAACTCTCTTTGAAAATGTGACTTATTGCAGTCAAGCTCCTCATAAGGAGAAAGATGCACTGAGCGTGCCCTGTTAAAATCACAGCATTCACATTTGTCAGTGGCTGCCAGAAGAATACAGAGGCTAGCAAAATACCCACCTGAATGTAGCTACTGTATTTTCTGGGGGACTATTCCTTTCTGCAGAACCCATAAAAGGTGTGCTGCAGCTGTAGCAGACCTCCTGAGAGGGGAATGGCATCCCAGAGTGTAACTCCATGTAGCAGCATTGCTGGGAAAGAAAGTTCAAAGGCATCCAGCTCTCTCCAGAGGATACAGCTATGTGAGACCCTGCTGGATAGATGACTAGGTACCTGTTTTAGCACCAAAGTATTACAAAGAGCTTGTTCTGCCTCCAGGCAGTAATTTGCTGAAGCACATAGACACGTTTCCCATTGGCAGGATGAAAAGAAAACTTTCACCCTTTTTTCTTTTTTTTTTTCGCAAAACACTACATTATGTCATCTCTGAAAAGAGCTCTATTGTACATGTGGGCCATGGCAAATATGCATGGAACAGAGCTAAAATGACAGCTTGTGGTGCTTATATAAACATACATTAACCCTGCAGGCCCGGGTTTCAGTTAGCTCCAAATCCTGGCTTGTACCAGATGCCTTGAACTGCAAACCATAGGTATTGTGCAGCTTTCTCATTGTGTTTTCTTAGCATGAAACTGGTGAAGTGCCTTGCCCATTTTTGTTTGCTTTATAGCAAGGCTGGGAGGTAGGGAAAAAGACCTGATTTTTCCACTCCCAGACAGATGGTGTGCTGTGCTGGTTTCCCATTTGTATACATTGGTGAATATTTTTAATCTAGATTGGACTTGGAAAGACAGAGCACAAGAAGCAAATTAGATTTTTCCCAGGCTAATTCTTCTCTCATTTCCTCCAGTTTTACACCAGTGACATTAACAGGGTTAGCTTTTGATTTACACTGGTACCAAGGAGAGAAAAATGGGCTCTTGAAGAGCTGGCTTTAATTCAAAGCAGCTGGGCAGAAAAAAGGTGGTGTGGGAAAATCCTGTTCTCCAGGAAAATGAGAGCTGACATAGCCATTAGCTGTCCGTACAGATACCTATTTTATTTTGCATTGCTTTAGAGACGTAGCTAGTCATTCTTGCTGGATCTAAACGCCACCATGAATGAATGGCTTTCTTAAATCAGTAAGTCAGTGGAAAGCCCAAGGCAGGCTAGAAGATGCTTAATCTAACTAGAATTCACTAATTTTTAATCTTACCACTTCTCAATGCCAAGCCTGAATCACCAAACAGGGGAAATTGTTTATTATTGAACCACTGAACTACACAAAATAATGCAGCAGATGAAACTTAATAATTAAAATCATGGATGTTATTCTATATAAAATAGGAAACAGTTTTTCATGTTTTCTGTCAGAGACACAGCCTTCTCAATCTGCTAACTTGCTGAAAATTGCTTTTAGGTCTTAATAAGACCTGGGGGAACAGAGTAATTTGCTCTGTTGATTAACATGCATTAAGTATGGGGACAATAATTCTTTTGCAATAGAAGCTCTGATTTAGCAGATAAGAGCACGATCAAGTAGATGTTCAACTCTGTTTGAACCTGCACATCAGTTTTATATCATCCTCTTTCAGGCCACTTTGGATGCTCAATATCTTCAGCTGTGAAATCGCTCATTTAGATGCCTGTATATGGGTCCCAGTGCCTGCCTCTAAGCACTGGATTTTGATATTTACTAATTTTTTCTTAATCTGCTTAGCATCATTTCACTGCAGTGGTGGTTTCCACGCTTTGGATCTCTGGGTGTCCAGGTGGCTTCTGAGGGGTGTTGTCATGATGCACAGCAGAGACCAACAGCTTTTTATTCCCCCTGGACTGCAGATAATCCACATTTATGCATCTGGGAGCAGGCTTTTCTCTGGAGTGGCTGCTATTCCACAGGTTGATCAGAGCTATCTATTACACAGGGCACAGAGCATTTCCACAAGCAGCAGAGCAGAGGATTTGGATGTCCCTGCCAGGGAACTGCTGGAGAAGGATGCAAAGACAGCAACACAGAGGCAGAAAGTGCTGATCTGGCAGGCAGGCAAACACAAAATTGGGAGAAGCCCTTGGGGTTTGCACAAACCCCAGTGTGTGGTCAGCAGGGACCACCTGAGGTCAGCAGTGAATGGAAGGAACCACACTGGTGCATAGCCAAAGCCATGCTAACAGATATGCTGCTTCCTGTAGCCAAAAGGTTGGACAACATGGGTAAATTTCCTCTTTTTTCTTTATTTTGAGTTTTTTTTTAATAAAGGAGACATAACACAGTCACTCATGATTAAAGGCTGAGAGAGCTGGAGTTGTTCAGCCTGGAGAAGAGTCTGGGGATATCTTATAGCAGCTTTCCTGCACCTCAAGGGAGACTACAGGAAAGGTGGTGACTATTATTAACAGGGCCTATCATGATAGGACAAGTGGTAAGGGTTTCAAACTGAAAGAGAGGCAATTTAGATTAGATTTAAGGAAGAAATTTTTTAGTTTGAGGGTGGTGAAACACTGGTTACCAAGAGAGGTGGCAGATGCCCCATCCCTGGAGACATTCAAGACCAGGTTGGATGGGGTTTTGAGCAACCTGATCTAGCTGAATATGTGCCTGGTAACTGCAAGGGGATTGGACTAGATGTCCTTTAAAAGTCCCTTCCAACCCGAATTACTCCATGATTCTGTGACTAGCCTGACATTGCAGACTGGGAAACAGAGATATGGCCCTTTCCCATCTTCCTAGCTCTGATAGTCAAACGTGGAAATGGATTTCCCAGGTGGTTCCTTTGGCCATGAGCAAGCCATGTACCGTAAGTTGCCTCTTGTGACAACAATAAGCCAGAAGAGCTCCAGCCATGGATGGCATTATTCAAAGGATTTAGTGAATTTGGACAGAGTCACACAGGACATAACTTCTCCAGAGCTTGCAGAGCTTACTGGCCCTGTTTGGTAGCCTGTCACACACTAGCAGAGCACTTTGCAGTCCTTCTTGCCTGGTATGTGCCCCAATCCACCAACAGGCTGCCAGAGGAAGCTGGTCAGAAATGGATGCTGAATGTGGTGTATATATGGGCAAATAGGGGGTTTTGGAACCCCTGTGAGTCCTTAACATCGAATTTGCTGTGGCAAGAGGGAAGAACAGATGGTTCTAATCATCCTGCAGTCTGCCTTCTGCAGCAGAGCCTTTAACAGCCAAGGCAGAAACGCTGGATCTCTCAGGCACCTGAGGGAATTGTCAGACCCCAGATCCAGACCTTATCATTCACCCTGCTCACTTCCCATGTGCTGCAGCCCATTAACACCACAGCTCTCTGAGCTCAGCACGTCCAGCTCCACGGCAGGATGAGCTGCACAGCCAGTTCCACCACTTCCCCCTCTGCACTGTCATCTGCTGAACACCTCACCTGAAGGATTATGCAACTCAAAAGCCAAAAATAACTTTTTTCCCTGCTCTTTAGGGTTTTACGGTTGGCTGATACAGAGCAAAACCTGGGACCAAGGGACGGAGAGCTGGTTAAACTGAATTTAGGCAACCATTATTCTTTTCCTCTGCAGAAAAGATGCACAGGGAGGGACTGTATTTTCTCACCTTTGTCTGGCTTGTGCTCTCATGCCAAGGAGGAGAGAGGATGTATCAATGCCTCAGCAGACCTCAGGAAGCAAGCTGTTATTTTTTTTATTTAAATCACAATTCATACAGCCCTGGAGTGAACGAGCTGCTACCTGAGGGGTCACAGCCTCCACGCAGCTTTGTGTTTTCAGCTGCTTGGCCAAATCTCTTCTTGCTCCTAAAGTATTTGCAGAGGTTCTCAGAGTAGTATTTTTAAAAAATTATTGTAAAATGTGAACCTCCAGTTCAACAATACTTGCAGAACTGTCTTCTTAGCAACTCTCAAGCACTAAAGGGGGCATTGTCAGCCTCCAAGGAAATCCCTGACTGGTGACATTCAAAAGAAGATATTTACTCTTTCAGAACAGAATTGAATCCTCAGCAGAGGGTGGAGCAGCTGACATTTTTCTCTAGCAAAAATTTCTCATAATTTCATCTTTTTATTTTCCAGTCCATTCTGAGATGAAAATAAAATGCTCTAAATTTCATAATGGAATAGAAATTGCCCAAATTGTTTCCCTTTGAACAGCTTTAAATCTAATACTCTCTGATAGTCTTCACATCAATAACACTAATCATTTCACTGACACCTAATCAAAGAAAAATGCAGGAAAACAAGGGAAACGCTAGTACAGCCATGAAAGCAAACCCCCCAAATCAAACACATCAGTAACAATTCAAAATAAAGGCAATGTTAAAAAAAAGAAAAAAAAAACCAAAAAACCACAGGATTTCAGGACATTTTCCCAAATATGATTGCACCATTTCTTAATACTTGTAATACTTCAGACATGTTTGGGAGGATTTAATAGGACATTGTCTTCCCAAAGAGCATCCATCCACGTGGCATATAAGACACTTGTTTGTAACCAGTATCCATCTTAGAACTCCTGGCACATTTAGCTTATTTAAGGGCATCTGAATTCATAAAACCATAGAACATTCTGGGTTGAAAGTGACCTTGAAATGTCATTTAGTCCAACCTCTCCTGCAAAGAGCAGGGACAAGAAATGTGTCTCCAGTAGTACTAGTGATTTACTGTGAGTTTGCTCAGATTGCTTTGATACTTGGAAACTGGGAATCACAGACACAGACACACACAGATGTCCTCAAACCCTGAAGCCAAGTCAGAAAAGGACCTTCAAAACAGTGCAATTTTTTTTCATTCCCCAAACTTCCATAGGTGACCCCACGGATGATAGTTGTCAGCTAGGAACTCTTAGCTGGAAACTGCAGTAACAGCCCCAAAATGCAACATGAAAAAGCCCCCAGGGGTTTTGCACATGACTAAAACAGATAAAGCACAAGAGCCAGGTGGGGATTGGTCTCTTCTTCCAGGTAAAAAGGGACAGGACAAGAGGAAATGGCCTCCAGTTGCACCAGGTTTAGATCAGGTATTAGGAAAAATTTCTTTGTTAAAAGGCTTGTCAGGCGTTGGATCAGGCTGCCCAGGGAACAGGCTGAGTCACAATCCCTGGAGGTATTTAACAGACATGTGGATGAGGCACTGAGGGATGTGGTTTAGTGGTGGATTTGGAAGTGCTGGGTTAATGGTGGGAGCAGAGGAGCTTGGAGGCCTTTTCCAGCTTTAATGATTATGTGATTCTCTGCTCAAGTGTGCCATAAGCTGACTCTGCAGAGAACCATGGATGCTGCAGGGGACTACCCAGAGCTTGAACCCAAATTCCCAGCAGGGCCATGACTCACAAAGCCAGGCCTGGACTTGTCTAAGTCTGGAGCCTCTGCACTACCTTTAACCTCTCTTTCCCTGCCCTGATTCCAGCCTTAGCTCCAAGAATTGCCACCACATTCTACTCCAAAAAGAGAAGAGCAGCAACAACCAGTACAGGAAACCAAGTACTAGCCCAACAACCCCAATGATTCCTCAGCTTGCAGTCAGAATAAAAAGCTTGGCCAAAATCCTTTCCTCGTCTTCGCACACAGGCCATTTTTAAAGATCTAGGAAGGTCGTGCTACTAGCTGGATGCTGTGGAAACAAAACGAAATAAAATGGGGCACTGAATTGTTTCAGTAATGGAGGATATCCAAATTGCAATGGGCCCAGCTTGCCTTTTGTTTGGGACTACCAATCCTTCAGTTTTTTTGTTCTAAGCACTTGTCCTCGAAGAGAGCAAAGAGACCAGCCCTTTCCCAAGGGTTCCATCCATGCCAGAGCCTGGCAGCATTCCTCCTCCAGACCATCAGCCCTCCTACGTGATGTCTTGAGAAACAGCTGCTGTTCCACAGGACAACTCATGACCCTTCCCACATACTTTTGTGCTCTTTGCTAAAAATACCACCACAGTTCCTTTCGACTCACGTGCCCTTCAGAGGGAGGAGCCCTGCACAGGCTCCACGCTGCAGCTGAGGGTGCTGGCCAGGCTGAGGTGACAGCACAGTGTGTGCTTTGATGGCCAGCAGCTCAGGGGTGGATGAAGCAGCGAAGCAGTACAGCAGTCCTCCCCTTTGGTTCTTCTGCTCCCCCTCCTTGGTGCTCCTGCATTGCTTCAATCCACTCCTCTTGGCCCTATTTCTAACCATGGTGCCAAGTCCTGGGGAATTTCTATCTCTGGCATCACATTCCCCTCAAGGAAAACAATTAATGCAGAAAGAAAGTATCCCCTGGACTTGAAAACTTGACTAGAATAGTTTAACCTGGATCATTTTTTTGAGCCCAGAGGTGAAGGGAAGTGCTGTTGGTATATGTTTGGTAAAGTACCAATGCAAGCACACAAGGCCATGGATTTACAGTCTTTGGGAGAACATCTAGGGGTTTCTCAGGCTTCCTTGGTGGGTGCTGGTTTTTGGAAAGTAGCTGGTTACAGGAGACTGGACATGGTGCTCACATATCTGCAAAAATGTGGAAACCTAAAGACAGTACGTGTAGATGATTACATGTAGGAGGTTGATGCTTTTCCACCCCTTGGAGAAGGAAGAGCAGCTGAGTTATCCTTATCCCCATGGTGGATGGGTTAAAGAGCAGATCAGCTCCTTACAGGAGCAGAGGGAGTTGGGAAAACTTCTGGGAGAGAAAAGCAATAAAGCTCAGTGAAGCAGAATGGGTCCAAGGCCTTGTAAAGAGTGACTCAGCCAGTGCCTCACAGCTCTGGGTAAGACTCCTTGCCATAAAGAACTCCTAAGCAGAGGTGCTGAGTGATTGCTTTATTGTTCCTTACAAACCTTGCTGTGAAATCCCTGTAAATATGTTTATGAGCTTGTTGGGGCGGCTTCCCCGCTGCTGGCAGTACTGTAAATAAACATGCGTGCCTTTGATTCACGGAAGTTCATCTTCTGGACTCCATTACAGGCCCTGGCTCTGCTTCCAGCTCAGACGTGGGGCCCCTCCTGCCCCGGCTCACAAGGAGCACGACATTTCTGCTCTCCAGTGAATAACTGGAAGGATCAGTGCACATGTGCAGCATTACACATCCCCATATGGCAGCCTCGCTTGCATCCTCCTCCCTTCTCTTCCCCCCAGCAGAGCTCTGTGAACTTCACCAGCTCCAAAAGAGCAGTCAGTGGAAAGGCGACCATGCCTGGGGACAGCTTCCAGCCACTGTCCTCCTTTCTCCCACACAGCAAGGACATTTGGATGGGACCCTCTGAGCTTGGGTGAGCAAAGCAAGATTTGGGGAATGCATGTTGCCTGCATCCGAGAGTGATGTCTGCAAGCATGGGGTGCATCTACATTTGAGGGCAGCCTCTCAAAATACGTATTTTGGCTTCTACCCTGCAGTGTGCAGGAGCAATGTGTGCCAAAACTTTGCTGACCAAGGTCAGACAATGAGCCCAGCTGAAAAATCTGCCACCCCGTGCAATCTGCCCTGTCCTCCTGCGCAGCCAAGCTGCCTCTGTGCCATCAGACTTGTGTTCAAAGCAAGCTGAATTTGCTGCTGTTTTACCCTAAAAGCCAGGGCTTTGTGATTCCAGGAATGCTCAGGCACTGCCAGATGAGTGGCCAAGGTGTCTGTGCAAAGGGAGTTCAGCACAGGGACAAATCATAGAACCATAGAAAGGTTTGGGTTGAAAGGGACCTTAAAGATCACCTCATTCCAATTCCCTCACCATGGGCAGGGACACCTTCCACTATCCCAGGTTTCTCCAAGCCCCTTCCAACCTGGCCTTGGACAATTCCAGGGATGGGGCAGCCACGGCTTCTCTGGGCACCCTGTGCCAGGGCCTCACCACACTCACAGGGAAGGATTTCTTCCTAATATCCAAGGAATCCTCTGCAGCCATCCCAATGCAAGCTGTTCAACTCTGAGGCAAGGGTTCTCCAAATCTTAACACAAACCTGAAGACAGATAAATTTTACACATTGTTGTCAGCTCCCTGCCATTCCAGTGTGTCCATTTGAAGACATGATCCCTGCACACTGGATGTACCCATGAACTTCAGTGAAACCTCCCCTTTGCCTTCCAGGCATCCTCCTGTCTCTAACCAAAGCAAGCCTCACTCAGGGCTTCTTCAATATCAAACAATGTGGCACTAAATGTGGATTCCTAATCACAATATCAAAAAAAAAAAAAAAGCCAAACCAAAACTTAAGGTGAAGAAAACATCTTAGAAATTCACCAGCAGCAAAGGGAGATTTTATCAGTTTCTTCACTTCCACCCACTCTCCTATTATGGAGTTAAAATATGGGGTTGGTCCAGGAAACACCCTACATCAAAATAACAGAACCAGGATATTTGCCCATCAATATAAACTGAACAAGAGACACACCAAACATCACAAGGAATCCCATGAGCAAAGAAACATCTTGTGCACTCAGCAAGCAAAAAGCTCCCATTTTGTGTAATGCCTTGCAGCCCAACTGTGATCTGAAATGTTTGAAGCATAACTTAATAAACTGCGGTAGGCATAAACGGGAGACTAGAAAAATATTTCTTAGCTGGCTTTTAAAGTGAAACAGAACCACTGCTGCAGGACAGGAGCTCCAGAGGACCAAACACTGAACAGAAGTTCCTTGCAGGGGGAAAAAAAAGACCTGTTTGTAAGCAGGGACCATGAGATGGTTTAGTGCTACAAGAGGCTGAAGGAAGGCAGGGGTGAAAGGTTTAGGCTGAACTGCACCTGTGTGTCAGCACGGCTGCATCTGAGTGCCTGTGGCATCAGGTTTGTGTACACAGACAAGTGGGGCTTAACCAAACAGCAGAGTGACCCTGCAGCTGGGGCACTGGGCCAGGGCTCTGTAGGTGAGCTCAGGTCAGGGCATATTTCAGCATGTTGTTTTCTATAACAGCCAGGCACTGAATTTCCACACATACCAGTGGGAATCAGGTGTGGGTTTGCAAGCAGGAACATGGGACTCTGGTTTTCTGAGTCCTCCCAGTCGCTTGGAGCCTATGTATTCATAGAATCACAGAATGGTTTGGGTTGGAAGAGATCTTAAAGATCATCTAATTCCAGCCCCTCAGGTTACTCAGAGCCCCTTCCAACCCAGCCTTGAACATCTCCAGGAATGGGGCATCCACAACTTCTCTGGGCAACGTGTTCCAGTACCTCACCACCCTCACAAGGAAGAATTTTTTCCTGATATCCAATCTAAACCTGATCTGTGTCAGTTTGAAGCCATTTCCCCTTGTCCTGTTACTCCAGGCCCTTATAAATAGTCTGTCTCCTTCTTTCTTGTCAGCTCCCTTCAGGAAGGCTGCAATTAGGTCACCTGAGGCCTTTTCTTTTGTAGGCTGAACAATCCCAATTCTCTGAGCCTTTCCTCACAGCAGAGGTGTTTCATCCACCCACTCATCTTCCCTCACAGAGCTGTCCTGCCTCTGGCTCGCTCCAAAAGGTCCATGTCCTGCCTGTGCTGGGCACCCCAGAGATGGATGCAGCACTGCAAGTGGGGTTTCACCAGAGCAGAGAAAAGGGACAGATTCCCCCCTCACCTGCCTCAGATGCAGCCCAGGATACAGCTGGCTTTCATCTTGTGGGTCTCCCTTCCCTGTCTGTAGGGTAGGAATAAAAGTCCCAGTTCTCCTGCCTGCCCTGGATATTTAGGTTGCTGCTGCAGCTGGGTTGAGATTGTCTCCCACTGCAGGGTCCTGTTAAGTAGCAGGATAAACTGAGAGCCCAGGAGTGTTGTGACAGACACCCCCATAGCTGCCAGACCCTCCCTTTGCCCAGGCAGGGAAAAAGCTAATCAGGACACCAGTCTGGCACCAGGAGCAGCTGAATCTCATTTGGACCACCTACACATTGTGAGGACAAGGAAATTGTCTCCAATTATATTCTGAAAAAGAGTCAGAAGAAACCTCTCAGCAGATCTCCCTAATTTCTGCCTCTGCAAAAATGTCCATTTTCTGCCTCTTTTTATTTTTTCTTTTTTTTTTCTTTTTTTTTTTTTTTCATTAATGTCCATTTTCCATTTGTGGTTTTCAACTAAACCTCAAGCCTAATGAGGCAAGATGAGTGATGAACAGGTTTGGTGCTTGATGATTTAGTTTAATTGTTTGACTGTGGGGTCTCAGCCTGGTATCTACAACACAAAAGTTCCCGCCAATTCCCAGCTGTCTGTGAGAACTTCCAGGGAGGAACAGAGCAAGAGGGGAACTCTCAAGTAAATGAAAAAGCTAATGGGGCATTTCTGAGATATGTCTGCAGGGACATCCTGTGGAACCAGCAGGATTTGTCGGTCTGGCAATTTGCAGTGACAATGAACATTTCCCAAAATAGATACCCAGAATATTTTTCCAGATATGCTCATTTCTTGCATCTCTGGCTCAGCCTGCCTCCAATAACTCCCATTTTTTTGAGAAACTCACATCCTACTCTGAACTCTCTGGTGTAGCCCCATCCTTAATTTCAGCTTCCGGTTATCTGGACCATGAGACTTCAGTGAAAGGGAAATGAAGAGGATTTCCTTCTCCCAGCATGTGGCTGTCAATTGATCCCAGAAACAATTCAGATTTATTGTTCCCATTTGATGGCTCATGGAAAAGGAATTGGCTCCCCAGCAGTAAGTCAAAGATGGTAAGAGACAGTAGCTTGAGCAGTGTGATGGATGGCCCCAGACAGAAATACTTTCCTCACTGCTTTGCACGTCAATTGCCACACCTTAGACCTTAAACCAACATATGGTGAGTGACCTTTGGGTGCTGATCTGGAGCTTCACCTTTCATCTCCCTCCACTGTTCAAGTTTTCCTCCCTCTATTCTCATCCAAGCCATTGCAAATATTCATCTCTTCTTTTTCACCTCCCTTTGCTTTGGCTCAGGCAGGGTCTGAAGAGTCAAGACAGGAATCATTCAGTGTAACTCTACACCCTGTGTCGTGGAGACAGTCAAGTGAATGATCCAGTGGCCCCTTCTGGCTTGAAAGTCTCTTCAGACTAAATTCATAATAGTAATGCTAATGCAGACATTTTGCAGATGCTTATTTCAGGACATGGAGTGTTTGCGATTCATTTTGTTTGGTGTTCCAGAATACTTCAGTTCCCAAACCAAGCACTGACAACCATGTTTGTTAATTTATCAGCACTTAATTCAGTTCTAAACAAACTTAGAAATTCTTGTCCATTTTATTTCAGTATGTATTATTCATGCAGGCCCCAGAAACGGGAGTTTTGGACAAGCCCATTGCATTATTTAGCATGTCTGGACGTTTGCTTTTAAATAAATTGCTTACAACATATTAGGCAGTGAGAATTTTTTTTTTAGCCCTTCTCCCCTAGTCTACAGGACTTGAGTGTCAAAAGAAGCCAAATCAGAACTTCCAACCAATATGAAATTTGCCTCAAAAAACTATAAATCTGATAATCTGATAGCTTCTCCAGCTATGAAAGATATTTGATCATGATGTTAAGCTCTTGCAAATGTCTGTTCCAGAAGATGACCATCCAGAGTCAGATCTCAAATATCCTGGGTTTGAGTGCCCATTCACAGATCAACAGGATCATGTGCTTTCCAGGATTTGTCCTGATTGTAAAAATCAAGCTTGAAGCAAGTTATGAATTCACGTGATTCACAGCTCCTTTAAATTGAAGTGATTCATCCCCTTTCTGCCAAAAACATCTCCAAAAAATCAGGTGCCAGGCCATCCTTACAACCGAACACAAATCAACCCCAAAAAAGAGAGAGCATGGAAGGAGAGAGAGGGAAATGTCCAGTTAATCCAAACACTGCTTTGCCCCTCAATCCAGATGCTTAAAAGATTTAACAAGGGGAGAGTTGCCATGTAGCCTGCACATATGTGCTAGAGAACAGTTAATGTGCCCTAAAGTTTGATAATCTCAATAAAAGTGGATTTGAGAAATTGATTTGGATTAACATGATCTGCTTTTTAGTGAAAAGACTGAATCCTCAACAAGGAGCTTAGCCACGATTAACTCATTTAAACACTTTCACAGCTAAATGTGTTCCCAATGCCCCAAGCAGTCGGAGCTTTACCCTTTGGGGATTAAGCTAAAGCTCCTCTGGGGGTTCTCCTACCCTTCTCCTCCATGTCTGCTCATTCTGCAGTCAGCTCCTCATGGTACCACCTCTACCCTTCCTTTCCTTGTAAGGGGCCAGAGAAATCAAGACAGGGGAATTTCTCCCCATTCATTCCCGTCTGGTTGCGGTTTCCTCCCTTCATTGTCTGGTGGGAAAAGAGATGATCTGAGTCACACTCAATTTTCCAGGTCACTGAAGAATCCCAGCGATGGAGAGTCACCCAAGCAGCTGCAGTCACAGACAGACATGCAATCCTTCCAAGGGAAGGGGGTCTGGGTCCAGCTCAGTTTACCTGGTGAAAGGAATTAGTGCTTGAACTATAGCTGAGCATCCAGAGCAGTTCTGCTGCCTTCTCCTTGCCTCTGGACCTGTCAGGACTCATTCTCTGTCTTAATGAACTAAATGAGATGAGGACATGGGCCTCAAAAGTGCCACTCAGGCATCCACACTGTTGGATTATTTGCATCTGGCTTTGGCATGGGTCAGACCTGGGCCGGTCTCGGGGCTTGAGGCACAGGTTAGCACAGGGACCAGTAGGTGATTTGGATGCAGCCATCCTGGACTGGGGATTAGAGGGATTAATACAAGATTAAATGGCACAAATTGGCCTCAGAGCCAAAAGCAGCTCCTCCCCCATTTTATTTGCTGCTATGGATAGAGCTACCAAGGTCAAACTAAGGATACAAGAATATCCTTGGGAAGTCGGGGCAGGGAGATTCCCCTCTCTGTTGGACACAAGGAGAGGATCTGCCTGTAAAACTCATTTACTCCATTGGTTGCAGTCCATGTCTGTTGTCTAGGGGTGAGGAACAAGGCTACTTTCTCACAGGTACCTCAGGAAAAGTTAACACTGAGAGCTGAGAAGTCCTCCAAAGGTGAAATTTTTTCTGCCCATTAGATAAAATGAACTATGAAATTCCAGTGCCAGAGCTCATCAGAAATAATCAGTTTTTCCCATAGCTTTTTTTTTTTAATAAAGTACTATGTTTTTTTTTTAATCTCCACAGGAATGTTCTAGGGTTTTGTTTTGTCTTGTTTTGTTTCTTTCCCAAAGGAGGGGGAAGATCTGTTTTCAGGACTAAAAGCACCTGGAAATAAAATGCATGATTTATACAAGACCTTAAAAAATTTATGCTTAGGCTCTTTGCATTTCTTGAGGCTTACTGGTGAACACTGGCATTTTGTGTCCAGACGCAACCTATTACAAGGCAGATGTCTAACCTTAAACTGCTTTTCAGCAGACATGCAAGCTGTGCTTTCTCATCCAGACAGTTTTGCCTTAAATCTTTTTTTTTTTTTTTGCTTTACTGCTTTTTTTTTTTTTTTTTGCAGCTTTTATTCATTGTTTTTAAATCAAAAAGGGGGAAAAAAATCCTCTTTTTTTAAAAGAAATCATAAAAGATGAACCAAAACAAAGTGATGTGAAGAGAACATAGCCTGGGACTCTCCAGCAGGATTAAGCTGTCCTTAGAACTAAATGGCAAAGTCTTGCTCCAAAAGCCAGGCAATATGAGATACAGAGAAACTCAAATCTAATTAGAAATATAGCTTCGTTTAGTCAGAATTAATTATGTCACTTATGTAGAAACTCCATGTTGCTACACCAGCCTGGTGATTCAGTGCAACATTTACAGAGTTTTTCTCCCTTTTATTTGCTGAAATATTAATGCAAATGCAACATTTGCCAAAGGCATTGGACTCAGTATCCTCTGGGGTAACATGCTACAAAATGTGATGTAAAGGGGGCAAGAGCTGCAGGGAGAAGTAGGTTCCTACCCTGAACACTTAGCTCATCCTCAGGATGTCCTGGGGCTCTCTCTGAACCACCTCCATCCAAAGTTCTCCTGAGCCTCAGGTTTCTCTCACTGAGCCTAAGCAAAAATTCCGAGACATTGCATTGCTTTCTTGTACTTGGATCAGGGACAAACTGGACCTCGAAGTCTCAAGGGCTTGATGGTGCCCAGAAAAGTCCTCGGAGAATAACTGATCTGTTCTGCTCTGGATGCCTACCTCAGGATGAGCTGAATCACCTTTCAGAGGTTCTGTTACACTTGCACAAAACATCCCATAGTGCCTATTGTTCTCCCAAAATACACACATGTGACCACCTCTGTGTAGACCATGGTGCAGGATCAGAGGATGCCACAGGGCAAGGACCACAGCAATCAACTTCTCCTGACTCTGAGTCTTTGCAAGATGGTGCCAAGCATCATATGGCATCAAACAAGTCAGAAAATGAGACAGTCCTCAGAGTATATAAATATTGTTTTGAAGATAGGGTCCTAGAGCAGGTAAGTGATGAGGAGGCAATGCTGCAGGTGGATACTTTGTTAGAGATCCAGACACCTACTCCGGGCTGTGAATTTACCTAGATTATAAATTAGCTAAGAGCTGGGCATTGCAATGCCTAAAGCACATTACGGCCACATCTTCTAGACCATTCACGAGAGGGGAGTGGGAAAAACAATGAAAAACCTTCCAATGCACTACTCCAAGCCAAAGCTTCATCTGACTGAATAGAGTGAGACTAACTCTGGTAAAGTATTTTCCCTGCACTGGCTCAATTTCAAGGTTATTATTCAGAGCACTTCACTTCTTTCAGCCTAAACAAAAGCACTGATCACTTTAAGTAGCGCCCACAACTCCTTAGTTCTGTTTTTATGCTTCTGTCTTTACAAGATTTTTTTTCCCTTAAAGCTCAAGATGAGCATTATAAATTGCTTGCAACACACAGGGAAATGCCACTAAGTTGCATTAGTGCAATTAAGGCTCTGCCTTTGGAAAAGTTGGAAGAGAGTTTCTGAGAAAACTCAGGTAAACAGCCTATTTAACAATGGCCATGCCATGTTTTTCTGCTTGTGATTAACACCGGAGAGCTGACACTGCTTAGCTCAAATGGTGTTTTCAGCATAGATCTGGGAAGGGTCCAAAGCTTCTTTCTGTTAATTTGTCAGAGTGGATTAGTTTTTCAGCAGCTCATTACTTGAATGCAGCCTGCCCAGCTTCAGGCTTCATCGTGAGAAGCCAGCGATCCTGAGATGACAGCAGTCGTGGGCAGACAGACAGAGCCAGATGTGGCACAGAGCTGCAGGAACCTTCCGAGGACATCTGGACATCAGCTTGCTGCTCGTGAGTAAGATTCAAAGGATGTATCTCAGACAGAGCTTACCTACTTCCACCACCAAGCAACCACTTCCCAAACGAATCAGTGCCGGAATCACAACTGCCGGTTCTTGGGAATGATCTGCCCTTGACTTGCAGCTGGAATGGAATACCCAAAAAGACAATATACAGCACAAATGGAAATCAAACTGGATACCAACCCTGAAATATTCCACTAAACAGGCTCCTGACTCTCATTTAACACCAGTAAGAACTTCTAATGAGGATCAGGTCCCAGGGACTACAGACAACCAAGGAGAAGCTTGGTCAAATCGAAACTTTTCATCATTGGGATAATGAAGGACAGAGGTATCAAAACAAGTGATGAATAGTTGTGATGACCAGGTCTAAGACTTTTTCAGGCAGACTCTGAATTAACCATCTCTGTCCCACAATGCAGAAGTGCAGCACAAAAGGATCAAATTTCTGTCTCTGAGAGACTTTTTATCTCTAGAATAGCACAGAAGAAACAATCTCAATATAGCACAGACCCTGGGTAGAAGGTATGGGAAGCTGTGTTTGTCTGTCCAGTACTCTTTATTTCCAGCTAGACAAAGGTTGCTGTAGTAGAGACACTGTCTCCCAGTGCACACACATCTGCAGAGTGTTAGAAGTGTCCCTGCTTCCTGTCCTGTTTGCAAAGCCACAGGTGAGTCTATACATTATTCTGTGTATGAGGTAAATGAGAAAACTAGGTCTGATTCAGACATAAAAGCGGGTTCCTTTTCAGCAAGACCTGAACATTGTACTTTTCACTCCTGTGAATTCAGTAATTGCAGTGGAGGTTTTGCTGATTTCATCAATGCATTTATTGACCATTTTCTCTTGTACAACCTAAATCAGCATAACTCTACTGAATCCAGTGCTTTGACGTGGTTTAGTGGTGGAATTGACAGTGCTGGGCTAATGGCTGGACTCAATGGTCTTAGACATCTATTCCAACATTAATGATCTTATGATCCTCTTGCATCCTGTAACAGATCAGTGTAGAAGCTTCTCTGTAGTTCATTTGCCATTAATTAATGAATTAATAGCGCAAGACCTTCTTAACCTCTTATGTATACATTCACAAAACAGATGAAACATCAATCACTAAAAATAATGTGATGGAAAAAAGCAGCATGAAGTGAAATTCAGGCCCTTTGCCATCTGTTCTCCTAGCTGTTCTCTATTCAAAAAGAAAGATCTATAGCACACTCATCGGTTTTACCTGAATAAAGAAGAGCTTGCATAAATCAACACGGATGTTGGGCGGGTTACGTCTGAAATTCATGAGCAAATGACAATGACAATTGAATGAAAAATAACAATGAAATCATTGGGAAGACTGCAATGTTAAACATGATGGAACAGCTTGCAGAGACCAGCAGCGAAGCCCTGATTTGGATGTACCTTTTATATTTTCTGTACGTGCAGGGTTACATTCTCAAAAGCTGCAGATTCATGTGGCCAAAAACAGCTCCTTATGAACCTCAGGAGTCTTTGAGAGGAGAGTTTTTTGCTGCTGCCCCAAGGGATGCTGAGGTACAGGGTCCTGTTCCACCAGAACTCCCCATCCTGAAGTAACTGTTTCTCTTGAGTTTTGATAACAAACTCTTAACTTGCTAAATTTTGCAGCTTTACAGTGCTGAATACAAAATCCTTAAGCACAATTATTCAGAAAGGCAAAAAAAGCTTACAAATTCTTTGAGGCAGACCCCCAAAAAGTAAGGTTAAGATATTATTGTGCCTGAGTATACAGTGCCCATTTTCTAGAGGAGTGCCTGATCATCAGGACAGAGGACTGAGTATCTCTCAGTTTTGTGTGTTTCTTTGTACATATGTGTGCGTGTACATGCCTTTTAATGTGCTTCCAGTTATCCAGCTGAAGTTTTCCTTTCTCCATGGGATAACAGAGTACTCCCTGCGACAGAAACCAGGAGTGATCTCAAAAATGATTCTGAGTTAAATATGAGAATGAACAGTTATAGCAAGAGCTGAGTTGTGCTCTTCAGACCCCCAACTTCAATATTAATAAATTACCTCATCCCTCACTCAGAAAAGGAAGAGCAGCAGCAAAGGTTGGCTTCTGTCTGAGGAGCTGAGCCTTTCAGGGCTACAAAGATTCATATGCACAAAGGCAGAAGGAGTAACTTCTACAGCAGCAATCAAGGTGAGGACTTTAGATATAAAAGACACCAAAAACTTTGCTAATTCTCAGATCTTTCTAACATAAGTCACAAAACAATTTGTTGGCTGAAAATTCACAGACACTCATTATTTTCAGGGCATGGTGAGCAGTTGCACCGTGCACTGTGTCCTGTTTATAAAGCATCTTTGCCCAATGACTGCTCAAAATACACACCACCATTAAGTTATTTTGCCTCTGCTGTTAAGAGGCAGCGAAGGACAATGTGCCCTTTGAAACATAATGAATACACTGATAGAAGTTCAGCAAGGAAATTATGACCATGTTATGAATAAAACCAAAGATAAAATATGACACTAGAACCACATGACATGGAATTGAGGTTGAATGATTAAAAAATTCACAACCAAGGCAATCTTGTATTTAGAAGCTTGCAAGTATAAATCACATTGCAAAGGTCCCTCTCTCAGAGAAGATAGCTGGTTTTGAGACAAATGACTCTAAAGCAATATTCAGAGTCCTGCACTGAGCTAATCAGCGCAAGTCACTTCTGTGGACCTTGAGTCCATCAATATTTCATACATTTAAATGGAAGTTCTACCAGATTTTATAACCATTTTGCCCTAAGTAGTTTTATTTTACACAAAAATGCGCCAATGCTTCTGTTATTTCCATAGGATCAGCAATAAATTCAGAAACCTGCTTAGAAATCAAAAATATCACTCTTCCACATCATCAATATCTCACGATTACCATGAGGGGAATTTGGCTAGAGTCTTTTTGAAATATGTCCAGATTTCTTCAGCTCTGAGCAGTAGATAACGCTTTTCCACCCAAGCATAGTTAGGAAAAACATCTCCTTGATGAAACATATTTCGGCCATGTTGCCGTGACCTAAACAGGACCCGTCTTAAGCTGTATGATTGCTCCACTCCACAGACTTTTAATGTCTCATTACTAAGTGTCTCATTATTCTCTGGTATTTAGACGTTCCTGCAGCTTGGACATCTAAAGGAGTGTTGTGATCTGAGAGATCTGAGTTTGGGCCTTTTCTTCCATCAGTGGCTGACCAGACTAAGAGCAGAGCTACCCAGACCCACCTTCTCCCAGGCAAGTGCCCCATCTCCTGTGTCATTTTGAATGAGCACAATGTCTACACAGTGACCATACTCAGTGCAGCAGATCTCATAGGGCATTTAGATGCAGAGAATTTCTCCAGTTATTCACAGCATCAAACCTTAAGTATCCAATATTGGCCACAGGTCTACACTCAAAAGAGATGTAAGCACTTCTGAAGGAAGGTAAGAATCATAAATAGGAGATTAAAGATGCACTGATCCACTTCCCACCTACATGCTAAAGTTGCCCAACATTTGTTTTCCCCCTGCACACCTGAATTCCCTTTGTCTATATTTTTATATTTGTCTTGTCTGCTGAAATAGGCAGATACCCAAAGGTGGTCAGTCTCCTTGGGTGGTGGCCAAGGACTAGACACAATACAATTTCATGGTAAGATGGCCAAACAAAGCTGCAGAGATGGGTTTTTTTCCCTGCTTTTTCACCCCAGCTCTGAGATGGTCAGAACACACAGCTATCCTCTCAGGCATGTTGGGAATGTTCTCTTTGCAAAGCACCCTAACACTCCCATGACCTGCAAAGAGGAAGGAGGAGTCATCGCAGCCATGACAGTTTGATAGGGAGTTGGCACTCAGCTCCAGAAAATGAAGCCTGAGGGAGAAGTATCTGCAAAGAAACACTTCATTGTTACCCCAGCAGTCATGGAACCAGAGCATGTAACCCTGTTATTAATGGTATCCTTCACTGAGGGACTTAGAGGTGGCTGCCCACCCTCATCCTGGTTTTGTTCTGAATGCCTGATCCAAACAGCCTGGAGGGCTTTCACAGAGCTTGGAGGGGGGGACACCTCCTCACTAACAATATTCCTCTGCCACACTATCAGTCTCCATGGGAGAGGAGTGGCTGGAGAGGCTGCACCTCTGAGTGGTGGCAGAGCAAGTGTTCCACACACACCAGCTTTCCCCGTCCTGCCCAACTCCCTCAGCCCCAAGACATGCTTTGGACACAAGAGGCCATTTTTTCCTCTCTGAGCTCTCTGACTGATTCCTACAAATTCCAGCAAGCACTGTTGGGCCCTGGTCCCATCAAGGACCTCCAGTGAGTATGTCAGCATGATGCCAGGGGAGGGAACTCAGGACTTTCAGCTTCTCAACTGCTTAAATGAAAGGATAATCCCCAGTGACTGTTTTTATAACAAGTTCAGTTTCAATTAACTGGGACAACTACTACTCAGGGACAGAAGTCTCACCTGATTGGCAGGGACATCAGTTGAAGAGGGTATTGATAGCTCAGGATATAGATAGTTCAGGGCATTGATAGCTCAGGGTATTGATAGCTCAGGGTACTGATAGCTCAGGGTACTGATAGTGCTGTGCTATTTCTGGGTTGCTCTATCACCAGAGTGTGGGCCAGAGCACAGCCTACATTGAGTCAAAGTGCATTGCCCATGGGAGACAGTGTCACACATTATACATTTAGCAGGAGCTGTCCAGACCATCTAATAGTCCTCTTATGACACATATATCAAGACCTTCTCTGAATTTCCACCTGATACAGAAGGAAGAATGTCATTCAGAAACCCCATACACTGATTAAAAATTTCCTGTCGCATAGAAACCATCATATGTTAATTTCTCCCCATCCCTAATTTTTGCTGTTATTGAAGAAGTCTGGTTTTATGTGCAGCCTGACTTTAGCTTTAGCTTCACTGGCTCCTGGTGAGTGGGATTAGCTAAGTAGTTTTCAGCAAAACATTTCTTTTCTTTAAAAAAAAAAAAAAAGTGGAAAAGAGCTAGTTGTAATGAGGTTTCTCGATTCATCCCTTCATCCCTGTTAGGCAATTTTTAATTGAAATATTCCAGATTACAAGTCAAGAACTATGAGGTTTTTTTCTGTCACTATAATAGCTTGATATGAGCTAGAAATGGCCCAAATCAAAATGACACATTCAGAAACTATTTACTCCTTCATCCTTTCACTGGAGGAGGTCTGTGTGGGTGTATTAGACATAAACACTGACTGCTCTCACTGCTGCTTTTGCTTTTCAATGGCAATTTACAGTAAGGAAGTAAATATAATTAGTTCACATTCAAATGGCATTTTTCCATCCTGGAAAACTGAGCATATTTCATAGCCAGTGTAAAAGTAAGCCTGTGGTAAATCAGAAACCACTGGTTGGCCATACAGCTGTGGCCACACCAAGAAGAAATGAGATTTTTCTTTTGTGGAATGTAGAGAAGATTTATCCCTCACCAGAAAAAGGTTTCAGTGCTGAAAGTGGCTCATTTTCTGGAAATAAAGCTTTTAAGGCTTGAGCTTTCATCCAAAAGGAGCAAGTAACCTGCTGGAGACTGTGCTATGGCCTGTGTCACCAGGCAAAGAAGCCTCCAGAAGGAGGACTTTAGCTGGGAGGGATTTTGGAACACCTGAATGTTGGGGAGAGGAACCTGGGAAGCACTGCTTAGATTTGAAAGGTTCTCTGTTTCTCAGACCTCTTGTTCCTGACCCTCTCCTCTTCTCTCCTTTCCTCTCCTCACCAATGAGCCAGAGTCCATTCCCTGGTGGACCCCAGCCCTCAGCAAGTGAGCTGGGGAGAGGCTCCTCCTCACCAGCCTCATCCCTTCTTGTGCTGGTGGTGTTTGTCCTCCCTTGGTGCACAAGGATCATCACATCTGCTACTGCAGCCCTGACCATGGATCCAGGCAGGAAAACTTGCTGAGATGCTGATATAGTAAAGGAAGCATCAGGGGAGTCTCAAAAACACTCCAAAATTGGGAGTGGCAGCTTTCAGGGTCTTGTCAGACAGCTTTCAACCTTCCCTCCCAGGAAAAGCATCCTCTGGAAGTGCTGTCCAGGGACATGAGTAGTCTTCAAGGCCCTATCAGTAGCAATCACTTTTTTCTGGTTTTTCAGTTAGTTCTCAGAAGCAAACTTGTCATTGCCAGACCACTTTCAGTTACAGGAGAAAAATTCTGCATTGGTTTTGGATGCAAAGTGACCTGTTCTGACTCACATTGTCCTGCTTGATCCCTCTTGAACTTTTTCTCTTAAACTGTCCTTTTAAAAGATGCCAGGAATGCACAGATATATTACTGGTACTGTAATCACTTTCAGAACTTGGACACCCAGGACAGCTGTGGGCTGAAACAGCAACACACAGAGGTCCAGTTGGGTCTGTTACTTCAGAGCACCACAGCACTATTCCCAGAAAAGAAAGAAATTAATACAAAGAACAGTTCTGAAAAACCATCTGATGCCTCTGAACTCTGCTGTTCACGGGTGGTCTAGAGGCTTCAAAAATGCAGGAGGAAGGATAGCTACTTCTGTCCCTTCTAAACAATCCATTCGTTTAAGAAGTC
This sequence comes from Monarcha castaneiventris obscurior, assembly GCA_026261815.1. NCBI lineage: Eukaryota > Metazoa > Chordata > Aves > Passeriformes > Monarchidae > Monarcha > Monarcha castaneiventris. The sequence continues at coordinate 31,285,420 of JAMPIT010000624.1, read as the reverse complement.
CCCTCACACCGGGAATGAGGAGAGGACCATTCTTCATAAAAAGGAATTTCAAAGACTTTGGCAAGAAATGGAATGTACAAATTACTGCCTTTTCAAAAGCCAGAGGATGTTTTTCCAGCATGGCACCACATCCCCAGAAAAGTGCTGTGGGGAGTTTTGGTTTCACTCATGATACAGAGTAACATCAGATTCCAAACACCACCAGAAAATAAACAACGTCAATGCTCTGACAGAAACTACAAAGAAAGATACCTGTTCACTTACATGTCCCATTTCAAGGCTTTTAAATGCCAATTTCCATCACACCATTATAGCTTATATTTCTTCATTAAGTCATAATGAAAAGGGAAATGTGTTTTCTAATAGCTCAAACAAAGAAACTTGACTTTTTTCCCCATCTGCTGTCACTCTTTGTCCTCAGAAAGTTTTTGCTCCAGGAACACATGCAGGAGAAATGATTGAAGCTCTCAGGATGTGCCAAAGGGGCAATGTTTGCATTTGGCAAAGGACACAAAGCCTTGGCAGAAACAGGTTGCCCCCAAGACTGCATTTCCCCTGTTCAAGCTCAAACTCAATGAGGATTTCCTCTCCTTCTCAGCTACCCAGAACAATGCCCTTTGACAGAAAAAACTATCCAAATCCAGGTTTTGATTTTTTACCTTCCACCACCACCCCTGCCCCCAATTCACACGCTGCTCAACAGACAAATGGCAGATGAACCATGGAAAGCCAGGGTCCATCCCAGTGCCATAACCCATGTTTCCTCAAGAGCTGATGGAAAACAGGGAGCACAAGTCCCCAGCCACCAAAGAAACGTAGAGAAGGAAAAATCAGCCATAGGAATGTGGTCTGCCGCAAATTACAGCCCTGGCCATAGATGGGCAATCTAGAGGTGAAATGAGAGGAGGACTCTTAAGAGGTTGCTCAGCGAAGGAGTAACATAGGAGGGACTGGGACATGTAAAATTAAAAATGCTGCCAAAGAATGATGGATTGGGCATTTGCACAATAGCATGCCCCTCTTCACTGATTAGATGTTCCTCTAGCAGTACAGCTGATAAGAAAACATCACATACCCTTCGGAGAACTCTTTTTCAAAATGAATGTCTTTAAATCAAAAATAAAGAAAAAACCCACAGGAATATTTTTCCAAGCACTTTATTTAGACTCTATTATTGTAGAATGAAATAAAATAAAACACACTTGGATTTGCTTCGATCTTGGGAGGGATCCTGAGGCTTTAATTTTACCAATTAATTTTTTTTATTAGTGTGGAAAGTGAAAAGACAAAGCAGGTGTAACAAAACATAAAATCAAGTGGTGATTTTATGGAATTAAAAATGGATCCATATTGGTGAATACTCTCAACCTAGTAGGAGCAGCAGAGGTCACTTGGCTTGTTCAGCCTGGAGAAGAGGAGACTGAGGGGAGACCTCATTGCAGTTACAAATTCCTGGTGAGGGGAAGAGGAGGGGCAGGCACTGATCTCTGCTCTGGCGACCAGTGACAGGACCTGAGGGAATGGCCTGAAGTTGTGTCAGGGGAGGTTTAGGTTGATATTACTGATAAGTTTCTTCCCTCAGAGGGTGGGTGGGCACTGGAACAGGCTCCCCAGGGCAGTGGTCACAGTACCAGCCTGGCAGAGTTCAAGAAGTGTTTGGACATCGCTCTTGAGCACAGGGTGTGATTCTTGAGGTGTCCTGTGCAGAGCCAGGAGTGGGACTTCGACGATCCTTGAGTCCCTTAAAAGTCAGGATATTCTATGACTCTACGATTTAGAAATGTTTTCTGGATGATTCTGACAGTCCTGAGTGGTTTGGGAAGCAGACACATGTTTACAAGCGCACAAGTGCAGCATGAAGCCAGCACTGACACATACATGTAGGACAGTCTACTCCCACCTCCCAAATTAGTGTCTTCTCCAGCACCAAAAACTCAGACTGTCCCTCATGTCCCTCAGGAACTGGTTCCAGAGGAGCAGGCCAGGGAACCTTGCCATGTTTGACAGGCTGTGGCAGGAGTGGTGGATATCACACATGCCTGGCCATGCTCACAGTCCTGACCTCAGTGCCCCAGTACTGTGTCAACAGCCTTTGGTCATCAAAGAGTGGCCCCATTCCCGAGGCTCCTGGTGAAGGCTCAGCACCAGGGAGCCTTGTTTGGTGGTTACAGGTGTGGCAGCAGGAGTGCCCTGCCCTTCATTTCCAACCTGTCAAGGGGTCTGATCAGAGATTTGGTGTGGAGCACATGGGTGCAGCACCTCCTCTCTTAATGGGGACCTTCCTGAGCTCCCCACCCAGTGATCAGACAGAGGGAAAAGAGAATCAGTGTTGCCATCCATTAAACCTGACTCTGGAGTTGTTCTGTCCATATTTCCAGAAACCTGAACAAGGAATGCATCTTATCCCTCCCCTCAGCAAGCAGAGACCTCCCAAGGGAAATCATGGGCCAGTTGCACTCGAGTTTGCCTTGAGGACAAAGCCACCCATCGTTCTGGAGAGATCCACCTGGGCAACTGACTGGCTGTCATGGTACGAGCAGCTGTGCCCCTGGAACACACTTCCAGAGCACCCATGGCACACACCCCTCCAAACAGCTCCCATGGTCGGGGTCCAGCACACACACAATTCCCAGTGTCACCATCCCAGGGCTCCCTGGTGCAATCATCCCAATGGTGACATTACATCACTGTCACTGGAATAGATCCATTCAGTGCCCAGCCACCAAAAACCCCCAAAGCAACAGATTTGCTTAAATATTTGATTAAATACTACTGAACCACCACATCACTCAGAGTAAGAGAGCACCTTCAGCCCAGGGGTGTAGGAAAGCACACATAATGGTGAGCTGCCCTGTGAGGAACCAAAACTATTTCTGCCTTTTTGATTGGTTGTTTTTAACTGAGAGTCCTTGAGACAACCGCAAAAAATAGAGGAAATTAAAGTGAGGGGGCAAGCTGCGCCACTTCTAATGAGTGGCAAGCACAGGCAAGCAACACGGAGAATTATTTTATTGGGGTATCTAAGGACACTGGAAATTCAGATCAGATTATTAAAACTTCACTACAATGAAACCTCCACAATGATTCTGAGCAGAAGGATTTCTGGGCCAGGCTAAGATGATTAATTGCTTGTGACACCTCCAGAAACTTGAGACACTCCATGCAGCACAAAAGGAAATTCAGATTCCCTGCAGCACCACAGGCATATGCTGTACATCCTGGCAGTACCATGGCTCAGGGAGCTCACTTTATTCGTGTGGCCCCTGGGGTGCTGGGAAGGATGGCAGGCAAGGGGTTAAGGAGTGGCACCGTGGTTTCTGGAAGGGAAAGGCATGCCTCATTAACCAGCTGGAATTCATAGAGGATATGAACACCAGGATGGACATGGGAAAGGCAGCAAACACCATATTACTGAGATTTTCAGGGTACACTGAACACAGGTCCACCAAGGAGGTCAGTGACGATGGCCAGATGGTGGCAGCAGGGGAGAAGGGCCCTGAGAAGTCAGGGGCAATGGGGAGAGTGTAGGAGACCAGGGTGGATGTCTGACTGGAGCAACCTTCCCCTCTGCCACCTGTCCATGCACAGCCATGGCTCCTGTAACCAGCCCCATCTGCCCCACCCAACAGGAGTATGACTAACCTGCAGTCGATGCTTTGAAATCCTGACCCATCACTTCCATGTATTCATCTGCTTCCAGGAGTGCAACCCTCAGACTTCCAACCCATCACACTCATTTACTAGGTTAATGTGGTACAACTGCACAACTCTGTGGTTACCAATCCAAGTGTCCCACAGCTTGCAAGAAGTGTGAAAGTCCCCAGCACAGGCACTTCCCTGCTCAAGGCTCACCTGCCCCAAGCCTTGAGCCCAGCAGATGGCACATGGCAACTGCAATGCTGCTCCTTTAAATACAATGTCAGGCTTTTCCCCCGATATCAACTCCAAGTCCAGGATTGCTCAGGCAGGCACAAAAAAAGTCCAACTGCTCTGCTGTGCAAAATCTGCACAGAGAGATGAAGAGAGATGGCTTTCAGTGCTCTAGTTTTATGCAAATGATATTTGTGCCCTGTGACACAGTTTGTCTTTGAAGTCATAAGCTAAAACCTCTCCATACTCACATATAACAAAATAAATCATGACAAATCCCGTTATAAAACTCTAGCGTTAAACTGAGGCATAAGGAACAGATTCACATAGAAAATGAACTCAGCATCTCTTTACCCAAAAGTTCAGTGATTAGGAATTGATTTCAACTCCTTAATCTGTCCTGGGGAATTTGAAGAGTGTTATTCAGGAAATAATATTTAACTTTAATGTAAAAAATCAAGTAAACATGGAAGTGAGAGAGAGGAGCTATGCATAATCTCCTACAAGAGGGATTCACGGTAGGCTGGCAGAAAAGCAGTTGTTCTCTGCTCCCTGGCTCTAAGAGTGTTTTAATATTTCACATGACACGTTGAGCACAACACAGAAGGTGGAAACCAGACAACTCCAAACCTCCGTATGCTTAAGATATTCTTTAGTGAGGTAAGAAATACAGATTTGCCTCCACCCCTAGTGAATCCAGCTCTTCCATACTCCAGGTGACTGGTTTTGCTCCATTGCTAGAGCTAAAGGCAAACCACCAACTCCTGCCCCACAAATTTTTATTGTGTTTTATCCCTTAGACAAACTATTCAGCACTTTTGAGACAAATCGAGAAATAGTTACCAAACAACTTAAAGTCTTCCTTAGCTCAAAGGATTGCAGGTTTTTTTTTCTTTAGTCAAAGTCTTCTTAGAAATGCAAGTCCCTGAGACAAAACAGGAGCTAGAAAGTACATGAAGGTATTGCTTGTGTTGTGAAGACAATGAGACTACTTGTGTTACATCTTTTTAACTAGGGCAAGGCTGGGATGGGCTTGTCTGCTCAATCCTGCTCCTTTTTATTTCAAACCTCATCTGGAAGATTTACAGCAGCACTAGCAATGCTAAGGGAGGACTGTTCATCCATTTGCAACTCGAGTTTGGTTGTGATTTACATTTGAAGCAGATATTTTAATCCCACAGTTGCATATCAGGTATACTCAGATTTACCACAGTTGTTCTTTCCTCTGGTCAAAAAAAAGTCATTTGGGAAAATCATACACATAAATCCATTCATTTATAACATTTTTAAAATGAGTTTTGCAAGCTGTCTCCCAGGACACAGCATCCTAAATCTGAAAATATGCTGTCCTTTAATCACCAAGGCTGAGGGACTGTATCATTGTAGGGGAAACACATGGCCAACAGAACTGACCCCTCTAACCTCACCCTGTCATTTTGCTTCTTTACACCCTCAGCAGAGCATGTTCAACATTCCAGCTAAAGCACCTGGCGATGCATCAAGGCTTGGGACCTGCCTCCTGCTTTATTTCTACATATTAGAAGCAAAAATTGCATCCCAGTTCAATAGTGAGCCTTTCCATTTGAATCTTCACAGGACCAGACCTGGAATGGCTCTGCTGTGCCCAAATTGCCTTGCCAGGTGAAGCCACCTCTCCCCAGCCAGCCTGAGCTCTGACACTGCCAGTGCCACCAGCTGCAGTCACTCAGCTTTGCTCTCAGCCTGCAGAGCCACCAAGAGAATTTGTGGGCACCTCCAACGCAGCTTTCCTCATCCAGGGAAAAGCCCCAGTGATCCCAAAGAGTGCCAAGAAAACCCCAAATGCCACAGGTCTGTCCCACCATGCAGCTGTTTGGCACAGCACACGATCCCTTATGACACCCTCAGTCATCTTGTGGGCAGGTCCACCCATCTCCATCTCTCCCTTGAGGCTCGGGAAAAGCTCTGGGTAGTGAGAGCTTTTGATCTTTATTTTCCTTGCTGGCATTTTGCAAACCCTTAAGACCCTGGAAATAATATTTCCATGCCTAAATGACGGAGCAGCAGATCCCAAAGCCATGCAGGCCTCAGCAGTGTTGTGATGTGAGAAACACTGAGTTCTGTGACTGAGGTGATGTGAAGTGGTGCTTGGGAGTGAGCAGGGTGGTGATAACCCATTGAAAACTCCAGAGGACAACAAATGAAGAAGCTACTAAAATATTGCACCTTTTCTTCCATACTTTTTTTTTTTTTTTTAAGTTCATTTAACACTTGCTTCTGGCCTAGGTATGATTTGTGTCTTGGAGACAGACCCAAAAGTCATTACATCACTTTGGGGTGACCCCTTGAGTACCAACCCATTGCTCAGCTCCCCTGCCCATGTGTACTACAGAAGCTGATGGATGAGCTGCAGCCAAAAAAACCAAAAAGGTGCTGCCAGTTCCCTGCATGCAGAGGTGTGCTACTCTTCCAAAGATTTCCCTCAAGCAACACCTATGCCAAAAGTGAGGATGCAAATTCAAATGTATTGAAGCAAACCAGAGTTTATTTAGCATTTATTACCCATTTTGCTGTTAAACGTGGCTTCTTCTGTGTTGGATTTCCTCTGGTAAACACAGATTTTAAAATTTTTTTAATAAAATATATAAAACATTGTGCATTGCTATCCATAGGAAAACTGTAGTTTAACAACAACAACAACAAAAAAAAAAGAATAAGGCACATTCCTGTGCAGCATCTTCAAAAAAATATATATATATATATTTAAAACAAAACAAAAGAAAACCTTTTTCAACCTCTTTGAGGTTGTTAACTTCTCACCAGTCACTGACACATCTCTTATATTACCATAATTTCACTGTTGGAGATGGGTTGGGTTGTGTTTGACAGGGGCCAGCAGGGAGAACAGACTCAAAAAAAATAATAGGATTTTATCCCTGAGGTGTCAGTAAAAAAACCCTAAATGTTCCCATTGAAAAGGAAGATGAAAAGACAGCCATAAATAACTGAATACACTATGGCAAACATCCAAGCACCGAGATGATTTCACGATGGAAGAATCCCCCTCCCCCCATCCCCCAGTTCTTAACAAGTCCTGTTTGCTGTTGGGTTTTAATTAGGTTAATCTCATGGCTTCTGAAGTCACAAGACGATCGGTCAGGATGCACCTCCCCCTCCCTCCCCAAATCATCTTTCCGGATTTGTCATTTTGTTCACAATTCTCCCACAGTCTTCAGGAAAGAGAAACCAAAAATTCCCAAATGGAGACCAAATCCTGGACAGCCTCTCCCGAGCCAAGAGAGGAGCACTCACACCACGGCGTGCCCAGCGCCCTGTCCCACACGCGAGGACTGCCATTGTCTCCCCCCTGCCTGCTACTCAGAAATGAAGTTGGCAATCACTTCTTTGAAACCAGAAGGTGTCCATGAAGCGGGGTAATATCAATATGTCAGGGAGAGAGAGACGGGGAAAACCACTGCTGTCCATCCACAGCGCTCCAGGTGGGACACCCGACAGGAAAAGGGGAGACACCCACGCTGCATTCCTCTCTGAGGCGTGGGGCAGCCCCAGGGAGCAGGGCAGGAGTGCCGGAGTCCCGGGGCTCAGTAGTAGCGGTTGAGGCTCCTGGTGCCGGGAATGTCGGGCTGGCCGTTCATCCAGATCTCGCGGATGATGCGCTCCCGCTCCTCCAGCCGCTGCGCCCGCTCCAGCTCCTCGGCCGAGGTGAACACGTTCATGTTCAAAGTCCTCTCGAACCTGCGGTGCCTGCGGGCGGACAGGTCCGACGTGGTGTCCGAGTCGTCATCGCTGTCGCTGCTGTCGCTGTCGCTCTCCCGCTCCCGAGGAGGTTTTTTGGAGGAGGAGCGCTTGCAGTCCGTCCGGCAGGACACCCTCAGCACCAGGGCCAGCAGGGTCAGCACGAGTCCAATGCACACTCCGGACACAAAGTACAGGGCAGCCCGCTCGGGGTTTTCTGCAAGGAGAAAGGAAATGATGGAGAACCACGCTTCAAAGAGCAGAACACACCGACCCTCCGTGCGCACACCACACACGGCTTCTGGAGGGGCCGAGTTTCCAGCGGCTGCATTTACTTCCATGCCCTCCTTTGTCTCCTCCCCCCGGGGCAATCAGGAATTTAAACGGGGGATTTGCTGCCAAGGCATTTGCCCACATGCAGAATGCGGGTTTGCTGCAGTTATCTGGAAGGGCAGGGAGCAGCCCACAGAATTAAGTCTAATTCCCACGGGGTTGGCACTGGGGTGCTGCACACCCAGTTGCAGGTAAGTGCATCTTGCTGTCGCATCCACTGCCTTTAAACCAGGCATAAAGATGATTACAAAACTTTATATGCCCTGTGCTGTGGCCCAGCTGAAATGGGAGGCTTGGCAGCATGGCAAAAATGCACATTATTTATTCACAGACTTCATTTGCTTATCTAAGGGAAGAGCACTGGCTTCCCGCCCAGCCCACCAAAATATATACCTGTGCTCCACAGGCAGAGCTGGAGTCAGTGCACCAACAGGGTGAGTCCTGCATAGCCACATTTCTGAGGTGATATAACAAGACTCCAAAGGATTCACAATGCCTTTCAAACTAGGTCATCTTGTTTATTTACCACTTTTTTTTTTTTTTTTTTTTTTTTGGTTCATGGGACTACTTAGAAGTGTAATTATGGTAAATGTTGTTACTGCCATTCCCCTGGGCTGAATCATCTTGGTTTATAGGTACACTAAATGGGTAAAGGTGAACTGAGCAGAAGAGTCAAGGCCAGCTCTACCCTGCAGTGTCTGCTGGGTGTCTTGAGCTCAAGGATGGAGTCAGTTCCTCAGATGAGTTTTATTCCCCTGAACTCAGTGATGGATCCGTAACACCTTCCACCAGCTGAGACTCTGACATTTGGCCCCAGAAGATCTCTGTAGCTAAAAGGCTTCACTTCCCTGCACAGTGCTTTTAGAAGTGCCCTTTCCAGCTGATCTCCTAAAGCAAAGTTTGTGAAAGGTGAACTGGAAACTATTTGGAGATGTTCAAAACTCAACAGGGCAAGACTCTGCTCTAATTTCAAAGCTGGCTCTAAATTTGAAGTTAGCCATATTCTGAGCAGGAAATTGGACCTGGTGACCCCCCAGAGGCCTCTTCCAACCTAAATTATTCTCTGAGTCTGGGGTCAGAGCCCAAGCACTGCCTTGTGCTGTTCTAGGCAGCATGTAGTTCAGTGCCTGGGGGATGCTCATGGAACAGTTACAGAGATTAAATGCTTTTGTACTCTTCACTTCTCTCCCAAATGAATCTCAAAGGCGACTGATGAGCCAAAGTGGAAGATGTCAAGATAGTCTGAAAATTGACTAATAAATCATTAGGCTATGCAAGAGTAGCTGGTGTGGATGACATGGGGAAAAATCAGGCTGAAGATAGGACAAGGAAAGACGAGGAAAGTGCAGTAGGTAAGTCCAAAAAAAAGAGAGGGAGATGACCAGCCTCCTCAAAGTTGGCTGTAACACAAAGAACAAGCAGGACACTAAACTGAATGTGCCAGTGGGCCCGTGACAGGGGGGTTGGAACTGATGGTCTTAGGTCCTTAGATGGTCTTTAAGGTTTCTTCCAACCAAACAATTCTATGAAATGCCGCAGTAGTTGGAAGGTCAAGTGAGACCAAAGCCACAGGCTTTAAACTATGATATTTTGATAAAAGCCAGACAGTACAATTCCAAAGGTAAAAGAGAAGATACCAGAGCAGGCAAGGAGAATGTGCCAATGGCCCCTGCAGCAGCTTGGCTGAGTGAAATCCTGGCTCCAGTGAAGGCAATGGCTACCCTGAATTCAAGGGTCAGGACTCAAATTAAAACTGCAGCCTGCTTTGTGCAGTAGCAAAGCTGCTGCTGCCCATCCAGTCCTATGCGAACAGTATAGAAGTGGCTTTAAAAAAAAACAGGAAATGCAGAATCACTACATGATAACACTTTTACCTCTGATGCCTTGATGGGGCCACCTAAAAACAGAGGCTAGACAAAATTAAGACAATAAAAGCAGGAATATTTATTAAAGGGCCTTAGGGTACACTTCAGGCAGTCAGAGCCCTCAGAGGCTACACCCAAAATGGATGCCCAGGTCAGGGGTTTTCATGCTTTTATAAGTTTGGTCCATTTGCATGTCAGGGGTTAATCCTCCAATTACAATTTCAGGTAATGAAGTCATTTACTCCAAGTTTGTTCTCCCCCAGCCTACTGTTGTTTACATTTCTGGGGGCCTGAGACAGTAAGGTGTCCTTGAATTTCAGGCCTAGAGAGGGATGGTTTTGACTGACCAAGATGGGAAGACAGTAGCTAACACTCTATATGGAGTTTTAGAGTTACACACTAAAGCATTGCAGAATTACATATATATGAAAAATATAAAAGCTAAAATCGTAAGGCATCACCTCCATGTGCAATTTAACTTAGGACAGTAATCACCCAGCTCCTTTTGCAAGAAGCCCTGAGAAGGGCTCTGGGGACACCTGGATCATGGGAGTGTGAGAAGAGCAAGTGAGCAGGACTGGGGGGTTTGGAAGGCACTGGGTGCAGTCTGCCTTGGCTCTGCCTGGCTCACAGGATGCCACGCACATTTCCCTGAGCACCACGTTCTGCACACACATGGGCTTGATTTGGCTGCATTAGTTCCACTGCTCGCTCCTTTAGAGCAGCTCATAAAAAAACCATAGTCGGGAGCCTGAGACACAGACACATGCAGTTTCTCTGCCCCCGATTTTGCCTGTGCCCTGCTTTTCCTTTCTCCTCCACACTCCTTTTTCCATGCTACTGTATCCAGTTCACAATCCAGAGCAATTTTACCTCGATTGCTACTTAAGCAACCATTTTTCTTCCCCTGCCTGTGCTCGTCCTTACAGCCCTTCATGCAGTGCAAGGGCTGTAATTGAATCTTTGGGCTCCAGTGGCATTTATGAGCTCCTACAGCTACTCTGTCAACATCTGAGACACGGTCTGGACTTCCTCATGGAGCTGTAACCCTGTGTTCAACTGCAGCCTTGGCATTTATCATACGTACAATCCACTTGCACAGCAGCATCTCTCTTTTTTTCACAGCAGAAAGAGCAACTTAAGCTAAAAACCACAGGCTCTGCTTTTTCTCACTTGAAGTAGCCAAGTCACCAATAGCCTAGATTTGGGGGTTTGATGCTTGATTAGTGACTTTGAGAGCCTACCCCATTGCATGTTCTACTTGTAAAGACCAAAAAGAGGCACCCTCTTCAACAAATGGATGTTCAGCACCTTCCAAAAGCTCAAAGGTGGCCCAGATTCATCACACCAACAGTGAAGCTCCTCAAAATACTCATTATACTTGAAAAAAAGTTCTTTAAAAGTATATGGACATCAGTAGCAGGAGTTAGCACGATTTTGGTATGCATTCTTGTGTGTGTATGTGTGTATACACACACTAAAACAGATTTTGACCACTGAAGCTTTTTCCTTCCAATGCTGTGGATGATAGCTCAGAGCTTCCAGCAGGACCCAGTTTCTGTCAATCTCTTTGGCTGGGATTACCTTTCCCCTTACTTGTATTTCTCTCTCTGGGTTGAAAGCATTGATGAAAATGTCACTGATTCAAGCCTGAATTTAATCCATGCAGACGAAAGATATATGCTCTACACAAGCCTCTACACAAAAGCCACCATTTTCTAGGCACTCAAAATGGCCAAAAAAAATTAGAAACACATTTTATTTTACTTTTCCAACCAAACCAGCAGCAATTATGGGGCTTGTTTCCTGAGGGCTAACAATCTGCTGGGAGCATCAGCCCAGACTGCCATTAATTCCCCAGGAAATGCCCCAGGCCAAGGTTGTTATTGCTATTACAATAAATTGTTTCAATAAATAAAAAACAATCTAGGCATTAACGCTGCTGGCTTCCTGTAATGGCTTCATGCATTCCAAAACCTCAGTGGGGAGGAAAATTTCAGAGCGCCCCCAGTAAAAGGTTCAGCATTAAGCATGGCCAGACAAACAGTAGGAGCAATATCTTCTAGGGAATTTACAGTCAGCCCCACAGGCTGCCGAAATCCCCTGATAGAACAGAGGAAGCTCTCCAGGAGCCCCTTATTAATAAGGCTCAGGCCAAGCAGTCTAAACTTTGGAATGATCTCCCCTGGGTTGTATTTTGGAAGCCCCTTGTTAATAACTTGGCAGCAAAGCTTTGCTTATGGAAGAAGAATAAAACAGAGATTTGTGGAGGTTTCCCTCCAACTGCTTCATCCTGAATGCAGTGACAAAACTGGGATAAGTCTCCCGTCCAAAAGGAGGCACTGGAAGAGCTCTGATACATTTTGAATGTTTAATATTTATATAGGGAGGTTTCTGGTCTTGCTGATAGACTGTGACTGCAAAGACAGTTCCAGCTGTCACTGAGACTGGTGAAGTCTTTCCAAATACTCAGGCAGGTTTTGGAACAGGTCCACGACAAATAACAGGTCTGAGGTTTGTAGGCAGAGATTGCATCTAATTAAAAACCTAATTCTATAAAGAGAATCAGCTTTCAAATAAAGGGTGTCTCTGAGTCTTTTGCAAGACTGAACTCTAAATAATATTTATCTGTTTGGTCAGCTACTAATTTCATTCCTCATTGGCATTATTCACACTTTTTCCCTGTTTCTGAAGAAGTAGGTTCTGGAAGCTGGGATGAGACTGACACCTAACTGGCTTTGATACCTAACCATGATAGCTGCAAAGCAAGGCTCTTTTGCTTCCTGCTGTGCTGTGATTTTTATTATTCAGTTGTCCATAGGAAGTTTCCCAGCTCAGTCAAAAAAATGGTGGAAATGAGCACAGAGGTGTTTGCTAATACTTGCACTTCTCTGTGCACTGCAAGGCTCTGCATGTGTGAGTGACTGACTCTGCAGACTCTCTTCACCTGCAGCTGCCCACCCAAAACTGCCATTTTGTGCAGAAAATGTGAACACCATTGAGCTCAGAAGGCATTCCACTATTTGTGGATGCTCTCCCCTGGCTAAAAAGCACCCCACTGCCAGGAGAGAGGAAAGGCAGCAGAGAGGATCATCCTTTCAAGCCTGCACTTTACCCATGAAATAGCAAAAACCCACAGCTTCATTTTCCTGCAGTGGGTCTGAGGGTATCCACCACTCTCTGCCCCAAGAGAAAAAATATTTTTCTATATTGCCCCTGCCTATTTACAATTTTCTTTTGCAAACTCTTATTCTGAGACAGCTCACCAGCACAGGGAAGCCCTGAATGCAGCACTTTCAGTCTGCAGAGAGTACGTGAGGGACGTTTTCAGTGTCATGGAACAGAGCAGTTCTTGCACTGCTGTTTCTCTCTGGCACCAGGGCTGTGGTCAGGAGCAGAGGGAAGATGTGTGACACAGAACCAACCCTTCCTGGCTGCTCAATACCCTGCCCCTCCTGAGCCACTATAATGGATCCTCTATGGACATCAGCTGTGGCTTGAGCTGCCTTCAGGGCCCCAGACTCAGGCAGGTACAAAAAAAATCCAACTGCTCTGCTGTTCAAAATCTGCAATTTGAAGAGGGATGGCTTTGCAGTGCTCTAGTTTTATGCAAATGATATTTGTGCCCTGTGACACAGTTTGTCTTTGAAGTCATAAGCTAAAACCTCTCCATACTCACATAAAATAAATCACAACAAATCTATCATTTCCACTAAAAGCAGAGGCTAAACTACATGCAGCAGATAAAGATGGTTTAGGACATTTGCTGTTTCAATCCATGGGTTCAGTCATCAATTATTTTTATAAGAAATAACAAACTGGACATACATGTCATGGAGACTGAAACCCATCTAACCATGGTGAGGAACATGGGAACCAGAAGATCTTTAAGGTCCCTTCCAACCCAAAACATTCTATGATTCCATGATACATTGGAAAACATAAGCAACCAAGTCCTGAACTCAGCACTGGAAACCAAAGTCATGAGTTCTGAGTTTACCTATTTGACATCCAGTGGATGTGAACACAACACAAGGAGACCACATCAAGAGAGGGCAGACAAATCCCACAGCAACAGGACAGTTAAATTTGTTTCTGCTACAGTAAAATCTGGAGGTTCCTGACAAGGCTGACACCTTGTGATGGGGATGAATGAAGACCTTGTGCCCTAAAACCAAGGCAGAGTCAAAGAGCTCTGCTGTGGTCAATGGAAGCAAAGTCCATGGGGCGTTGTCAGCAGCCCTGAATCACAGTCCCAAGTATCCTGGATTATCAATCCTACAACTTTCTCTGCTCATTACTGTTCAGATGGGGAACACAACATTTACAGCATTTGGTTTTACAGCAGGGATGGGAAGGTAGGTATTTTCATGTAAAAAAGTGGTAGCTATAGGTAAGGGTGGAGAAGCGGGATGGATAGATAGAAGACTCCTTTAAAGCTCGTTTTTCTAACTGTTCCTTGGAGAAACCCATGCAAGAAAACAAATCTATCCTATTCATCTATCTTCTGTGAAGAACACTACTAATTCCATTTAATCTGCCTGGTCCTTAGGGGTGCCATGAAAAGATGGATCCTGATGCTACCACTGAATGTGTAGAAGAGCAGAAATTTGTATAACTATTCATGGTCCTTTTAGAAGGACCCTTCACTAAATAATATGCAGAAACACTCTCACTAATCTACTCAGTGGTTCCACAGTGCAAAGCCCAAGTTAGCTGCTTCAAATCCAGACACTTGGATTAGGAGCCAGGTGGCATCTCAACAAGAGCAAGAGCATGACACCAAGAATGCACTACTGTTTAATGAATCAGCAAGACTGAATTAGCACACAGACATGCAAAAGTAGCTCACAAATACTGGAGTTTTAGTTATTATAGCCTTGAAGACTTCCAGGGATGGGGCAGCCACTTTCTCTCTGGGCCACCTGTGCCAGTGCCTCATCATCCTCACAGCAAAGAATTTCTTCCTAAGGTCTAATCTAAACCCACTCTCTTTCAGTTTAAAGGCATTCCCCCTGGTTTTTTCACTTTTCTTTCACCTTTTAAAGTGAATTTTTTAGAAGACATCTCCCCTGTTACTTGAAAGATACACGTGGGTGAAAGATAAAATGTGATCCAAGGAAATCTTACTCTAAACTAGATTTAAATATACAATTAAGTAGACTCTCAAGTTACTTCATCTTCACACTTCTACTGAAGATAAGCCAAATTCTCTTAAGCAACGTAAAGATTTGAGTGCTGCTTATTTTCCAAATTACAGGACAACAAACTTGCCTCCGTAATGAGCCAGGCTTTGATCTCCAGGAAAATGAAACATTAGGAATAATACCACATGTAAGATTACATTGTATTCAACTCCAGATGAGAGCAAACCCAGTGGAAAGCAGTGCACAATAAACTCTGTTACACACTGTCTGCTAGAGCTGCCCCGGTCAGGCCTTTCAAGGGGGAATTTGCTGAGAGAGGAACGAAACACACAAAGAGTTCAGAGAGGCAGATTTATCCCCCGATGACTGTGAAAGGAGGGTGTACAGAAAGCTTGCAGGAGCCCAGGGAGATGTGAGCCACCAGACGTACCTGTGATGAAGGCATAGGCTGCCAGGATGTTGCTGAGCAGGGCCATCTCCGTGCTGACGCCCACGGGCTCCATGCTGCTGCTGCTGCTGAGCGCCGGCGGTTGTGTCTCATCCACAGGGAGCAGGAGGGGGGTGTTGTCTACAGGGTAGAAAGTGGCTGACCTCCCTTTCTTCTTCTCTGCTTTGACACAGGAAGGGAATGAGGGATGAGGAATGTAGAACGTGACCTAGCCCTATCCTGCTTTATCCCCACCAGGTCAGCATCTGTGTTCAGAAATCTGGAGCTGCTCGACAGGGAGCCACCCAAATTTGCCCCTTCTTTGGGGGTAACTAAACCTTCTCAAGCAGCTTCAGCTGAGCACATACCCCATCTGCATCCAGGCATCATCATCTCTCCCCCATCTCCTGCTCTTTCATGTCACCACTTAGGCACACCCACCTATGCTACAGCAAATATATAATCAGGTTTCTTTTCTCTTATGTAAATCAAAGGAGCCTTTATCAACAGTGGGTTCAGCTAGGCTTGTAAGGAGGACTGGAAAACACAGGCAGAGCCTGCAACCCTCTGCTGGTGTAGTGCTGTAGTGATCCATCCACACCTGGCAAACAGACGTGCTTTCCCTCCAGCCCTCGTGGGGAAGGGCAGACCTGAGTTTATGACTTCCTTCAGAAGCCTGCTCGTATTGTGTTTCACCCAGACACCATTTCCCCTCTGGAGAGGTGAGTGAACATGGGTTAATGATTTGATTTTATTTGTTGAAGACTGGAGCTAAGGAGGCAGTTCATTCCAGGAGGCTCAAAGGGACCCTTTCAGACCTTATCAGCTCACTGTTGAGGGCTCCTCACAACTTGATCTGCAGGCAGACACCCCCACTACTCACAAAACAGTAATTGTTTTCAACACAGGAAGAAGTCAGTGCACAGGATCCAGCTCCATCATCCATGTGAGTTTTTAACTGTAGATTTTCAGGCTCCCTTCCCTGGGTGTCTAGTTCTGGCCAAAAGGAAGGATCACTCTGTAAAATCACAGACTTGCACCTGGCTTCCACTTATCTGCAGCTATTAAATTCAGGACACTGCCAGCTCCATCTCCAATGATGCCATCAGTGCCATGGAAGCAAAGGCATTCTGTCAGGAGCCGTGATGTGAGATGGCCTTTGTTCCTTGGCTGTCTGATCCATCTCCTTTCCCTGCAAACCCAGCAGCTCGAGGCATCACATTCAGCTTCCCGCTGTGGGCGCCAGGAAGCAGCTCAGCCCAGGGAAGCAGGAACAGAAAGCGAGGGGTGTCAAGGAGAACAGGTAATACTGGATGGAGAGGGACTGAGGGCAGGAGTGTGCATGCAGTGATGCCAACTCCTAATCTGCCTCGAGGAGAACCAGCGGGGATGGATGTCCAGGTGTCACTGTGAGGGATCAGCCCCAAGGAATGTGGGCACAGCTGTACCTCTGCCACAGAAGAGCTGCATGGCCTTGGGAAAGCCACATGTTCAAGGTTACCACGGTGTTAATGACTGGCCTTCCAGCAGAGTGTTTAAACAGGAGTGCTTGGGTGTCATTTCCCAAAGGGTAAAATATCCCAAGAGCCTCTTTCTTCAGGAGAATAGAGATCACTGCAGATCCCTTGTGCAAATGGGACACAGAAGGTCCAAGGGCACATTCAGTAGGAAATCAATAGCAACATTTTAAAGATTTTTTTAATTCAGAATTTTTTAAAATTCGGACAACATGCCCTCTAATCTCTCCTTTATTCTCCCTGTCTGGTAAATCTGCCTGTACAAGTGTTTGAATTTTTCCCTACCACTGCTCCAAAGAAATCCACGGAAGCAGGGTAAACATGTAGTTTCTAAAAACTGAACCTAAAATTTGGATATTTCAGAGCATCTCAAGTACCACCATGCACCTAAACTAAGGCAAGAGAATCCTGCTATCAGTGGATGGATAGCAGAGTCATTCAGCTCTCCCCACAGCAGACACTTAAAGCTTGATGTATTTGCTCATACACGGACATCTGAGACACCCCAGGGTCAGAAGGATGTCAGAAGGGATGTAGGGGAAATGCTCACCCTTCTAGAAGCCAGGTGAACACCCCAGAACATCACAAATGACACATTTATTTGGGGGTAACTGAATGTTGCCTGAGATGTCTCCTGACTGAGGTCTGGCTCTGAACTAGTTAATGTAAAATCCCTTCACAATCGAGGAAGATGAAGGGCACCACCAGAATACAATCTCATACATATTTCATATGTCAGATGGACACCACCTCTGCTGGGTTTGGAGCAGCCCTTGTAAAATACTGTGCAACAACAGTGTCTTTAGGAGACAGAGTAAGGGATAACTCCTCTTGAGATGTGAGATGTAAGAAGAATTCTTTTTCTTTTTTTTTTCCACTTCCAACTTGTCCAAAGAACAGATGCAATCAAACATGTTTTTAAATGAACACTCATCTGCATACACTAAACTCCTGCAAAGAGCACCACAAAACCACAGAACTGGTTTTATCTTTGGCAGGATTGTACAAGCACAGACACAGAAGACAGAAAATGACTGGGCTTATGCAGGAGGAAAAAAACAAACAAACAGAATTCCACAAGGGCCATGTGTTGCTACACTGTGTGGTTCCCTGGTCTGCCATTCATTTCAGGATCATACCAAAAGATATTCTCTTTCCTCCTTACTAGCCTTGAAGACTTGTCAATGCCTAATCAGCTCACTACTACTGGTTTTCTCCTCACCACCCTTCCCTAGCTGCTCCCAGTCACTTGAATGGTTTCTCTGTGAGTTTACACCAAAGCTGAACAAAATTCCTTCAGCCAGCAGTAAATTTGTCCAACAGCCCAGTATAATTACAGGAGAGGTTATTCATGATCCTAGGCTGACGTTAGCAAGTAGTTTTAATAAAAGAAATAAAACAGGAAGGGAGATTACAGAAGTGTCCAAGTATTTTCTTTTGTTATTTTTGAAACATTCTTCTAGCTTTTAATTTCAAAAGGACATCTTTGTTTGAAAATTGGTTCATATTTTGAAAGTGAATGAATAAACTATGTGAAAACTAAACAAAAGGTGTCATTTGTAGAAGTGAAATGTTTAGATGATTGGAAATGAGTTCAGGATATTTTTCCTTGCTTAAAAGAATCTCCAGGATCACAATATTTATTTGGAGCTAACTCAAAACTCTTTTCCTTGACAGTTTTTCAGTAAGACCTCCAAACTGACAAATCTGTTATTGCCAGTTCTTATTTATTTGTGAATTGACTATCCAAGCTGTGGATTAACTTTTCCAGGAGTGTAGACAGAGACAAGCTCTGCCCATACCCACTCTTGAGCTGAATCTCTAGGAGCACACACTGGGAATTTCAGTAGTGTCATAAACCATCTCCTTCATGTTGGGAAACAACACAAAACCACCAAGGAACACAACACGTGCTCACTTGTGCTTTTCCTTTATTCATACACCGCCCCTGCCTCCTACTCACCTACCCCTAGAGATGGCTAAGATCTGGCTTCATTCATATCTCTTCACTTTGCATTTTATGAAAATAGTATCATATTTCAAAGCTCAGTTGAAAACTTCTCTGTCCCCTGTGAGGCAGATCTACTGTCTCTGCCCTGGGTTTGTTTTTTTTTTTTCTTTGCTACTGCATTAGATAGGTCTGAAAAGTATTTCTGTGATGAGTTTGGACATGCATGGCCATGACTGCTAGTCCAAGAAACCCAGTGTTTCTTGAACAGTTTCACCGTTCACTTTAGCCCGTCACTGGTCACGTCTTAAAGCTGTCACAGCCCTTTCTGACTGTGGCATGGATGGGATTTAGAAACAGTACAGAAATCCAGAAAAGGGGAGATGGAAAGGAACAGTTACCACAACACCATTAGGTTTGGGTCAACATCACAACAGTCACAGCTACCTGGGAGAGCTCGCTCTATGTTGGAAGGAGAGACATCCAAAAGGAACACGCCGTCCCCTATAACATTGGGGTCAAACACTCCTGGCTGCAGTGGGAAATGTGGCTTCTGATATCCTTGGTAATTTGTTGGTCTTGTCTGAGTTTCATGCAGAAGCTTCTTGGGAACTGAAAGAGATGAACAAGAAGAGCACAGTTGTTACAGTGAGTTATTTCAGCTGGTCAGAATGAGGATTGTCACATCAGGCTACGGGCTCAGTTGATACTTAATTATCCCAAGTGCAGCCCAAAGACACTCATTTTCCACTATGATGAATGCTCTCCAAATGCCAGCACAGACACATTCAACGAGAGAATGCTGGAAATATAAAGTGATTAAGATACTGTTTATTTACAATGAAGCCTTGAGACTAGTCTAAAGATCAGATTCAAACGTTCTGTTTAGACACTCATCTTAGAAACTGAAATAGAGCCTAGTGAGCCAGGCTTTGGCCTCAGCTCTAGGCTTCAGAGCCCTCCAGTTAGACCTCTCTGTTCCTACCATGACAGCAGGCTGGACAGGATGCCCCACAGCAAGGGGGCTACAGCTATGCCTGAAATCCTGCCTCTCTCTCCAGGTGTCAAGTTGCTGGCCCATGACTGAACATCAGAATTTTCTGTCCACTCCAGATTCACAAAACCAGACTCTAGAGGATGCTGTTCACGTGAAATCATAAAGCTTAAATCATCTACCACAAAAATAAAAAATCCCTGCTGTAAGAAACCCTCCCCACCATGTGAGATCCAAAATACCCTGTTTCCAGTTGGGTTTTAGGCTAGTAAGACAGGAAAGGCCCATTCTCCATTCCCAGCACCCCGAGGAGCATGAAGACTCAGCTAATCCCTACTGCTCTCTGTGTTTTGTCAGCCACAGCATGAGCAATATGCAGGTGAAATGATGGGTTAATACATGACAGGTTTTCGGACATCTTTGGTCTCTTCTTTGGACCAAAGCATGCCCCAGTAACAGGAGTGTTTTCTCCTCCTTGATGTTCCAAGGCCAGTTCTTCAGCTGTATAACCAGGTAAAGAAATCAAAACCAGTGCAGCTACCTCATTGTACATCCACTGAAGGTGAATCCACACAGTAAATTCACTAATTTCCCCTACAGGGACAAAGAATGGAGTCATCAATGGAGCTGAACCAGTTCTCTGCCTCAGCCACAGCCAACACCTGAGGCTAGTTCAGAGCAAAGTGCTTCTCCATACAAAGAGAAGAAAGATACATACAGGTCATTTTCTTTAGAAACGAGAGGAATCGAGTGATGAAAGACAAAAATAAATTAAAACTTCCAAAGGTGAAAGATTTATTTTCCTTGTCAGTGACTTTATACTAATGCACAGCAGACAACCAAGACTTTAGTGTGCTGAAGACACAGACTGTTGAGCACTAGGCACAAGTTCAGTAGACCCACATGAGCTTCAAGAGAAGATTTCTGGGACGCCCATTTCCCCTTTCTTCAAGCCTAACACCATCTTCCTCTCTCATTCTAAGCAGGCTGCCACCTCCCAGTGCCTCAGTTTCCCCAGGGCCCCATCTGAGATCATGCTATCTCTCATCTCCACCCTTCACAGGGGCGTGAAGAAGCACAATTAAATATGCAAAGCACTTTGAGATGCTTGGCAGAAGCTTGAAGGAGGACTTGGAAAGAGGGCAACTCTGGATCAGAAAGGAAATTCCTGCCTGCCCCCTGCAGCTAATCAGCTGCCAGACTGGAACAGGAGATTTAATCACAACCATTAAATTTGCCTGCATCACCCACCACATTACTGGTGGGTGAAGTGATCCAACCACCTTGTTTACATTATGTTCGACTTACTGTCTTTGCTGAGGCAAAGAAAATTGTAACTAGATTTACAGACTGACCTCTGGTATTAGGCTGCCAGAACACCAGCACTGAAGTTCTTGCATTATTAGTAGAGTCATGCTAGGTCAGGAAACAGACAGAAAACCCCACAGCTTCAGAATATCAAAGAGCTGGCACAGCGGTTCCTAGTGAAACCTGAATTGGCAACAGTTGGAAGGCAGCAAAAAAAAACACATCCCCTGGTAGGAACCAGACAGGAATGAGGGGGATACCTGTGCCAGGGAAATATCAGAAAGCCTGGAGAGGAGGTGGGTAGAACAGAGATTATCGTGCAAACCACAGCCAGGGAGAACTGCAGTTCTGGATGCCTTATCTGAGGCACCCAAAGGGACACAGAGGGCATAGGGCTCAGCACCCTCCAAAAATTAAGAGTCCTATTGCTGTATCTCAGACTGAGCACCTGACAGACATTTAAAAGACACCAGACAGTTTTCCCTTACACACTTTTCCTCCAGACTGCATCCCAGTAACCATTTTCTTCTTCAACGAAGAAAATAAAGCAAAAGGCTTTCATGTTTCAGACTTGCACTTCTTCACAAACATCTCCTTTACCTTTCAGCATTTGCGACCATCTCCAGGGCACAAGACATGCTGGGTGGACCTGCATCTTTCTTAGAAAAAGTGACACTACCAGACACTTAAACATTTGAGTCAAGTAGCAGAAAGGAACACCATCTTTTCCTAAGCACACCCAGAGAACTGAGATACGGCTTTTCCATCTTGGCATCTGTGCCATCACCACTTGAATGCTACCTACAGGAGCAGGGGAGGAGCCAGGTAAAGCAAAACATCACTAAATAAGCAAAACATTGCTAAATCAGTTGCTGTTACAGACAGCACCTGGTCAACACTGTCCCAGTGGAGAGTAGAGATGGAGAAGTATTCAAGGAGAAGCATTGCTAGAGAGCATTTATTGTCACAGCACCTTATGGAGTAGGGCTGTGCTGTTATCTCTTTGGGATGGCAGAGGAAGCAAGAACACTATCAAGTAGTCATTTGGTGCCTTAAAACACAGGTGGCTGTGAGGACAGATTCCCAAAGGGAGGCATGTCCTTGACATCAGTGGTAAGCGCTTTGGTACTTTCAAAAATGCCAAGAGGTGCTTTCCTTCACTTCAGCAACTAGATCCCTTTAAAACTCTGGAAGCAACTTAGTACAGCACAGGATGTCTGCAGCACATAACCCTGGACTCTTCCATTTCAAGGGATCATTTTTCTCTGTGGACTCCATAAACATCTTGAGGACATTTTTCCAGGAAAGGCCCATCTTTGTAAAAAGTACACAGAGAGATGGCATGCAGCAAGCCTGCTCTTTTTCTAGTTTACACAATGCTCAGCTGATACACAGCTTTCCTTTGGTTTAGAAACACTGTGAAATGGAAAGCCTTTCTCAAGTGTAAAATACCTCACAATTTCCAGTTAGCTCCTGTGTGGCAGCCAACTCCACAAGAAAGATTAAACATCTGGTTCCTTTGAAATGCCCTCCTTAAATTCTCCAGAGAGGAGTGCATCTGACACAAAGCATGGCATGAGTTGAAGCAAAGTGTCAAGGAAAGTTATTTATTATTAAAACCACCAGAAAAAAAGTACCAAGGATTTAAGTCTTATCTCAGTATTAAGCACAGAAATCCTGGCAGGGAAGGGTTGGCACTTGTCCTGCTCCATTCAATCGAGCAGAGAAGTTAAAGCAACTCAGTCAGCAGAACAAGTGATGGATGTGGGCAAGAGGGGAAGGAACAGCTTCAATCAAAGTGCTAACACACCTCATAGTCAGGAGCTCTGCACCTAAAAATGCACAAGAGCTGGGATCATCTGGAAGAGAGGAGAGTTGCTCTGGGGACCTCTAGGGTCTTTCAATCTCTCAGGGGGCAGCAGTCGGCATTGAGATGTGGGTATTTATCCAAATGATAAAATTCTACAGCAGCTTGGGCTGTGCATCTGAGAAGCACAGGCAGAGATATAACTTTTCAGATGGCAAGCCCTGCTCAGGAACCCACCCTGGGATTCAGCTCAGGCATCACCACATGGATTCCATGTCAGCCAGGACTTTATCTGGAGACAAAGGGTTACCATCGGTGTGACACTCCATGAAGGCACCTGCAGAAGTTGGTTCTAGGTTATAAATCTGCAGCAGATTTTGGATCAGCAGGTTCATTCCTCTGCCATTACAGGCTTTCAAGTCTTTATATAATCCCTCTGTGTCTGCTTTAAAAGCAATCCCAACTCCCACTGCTCATCTGTCCAAATCAACATCATGCTAGCAATAATTTATACCAGTTCCCAACCCAAGACCTGCATTACCCATTTGCAATGAATTAATGGCACCAATCTCACAACAAAACCTCCCCCCCCACTGCCTGGCAGCCTCCCCTCTCTGCAGAAACAGGGGGGAAGGAAAATCAAAGACAGAGTGTGCTCTCATGGGCAGAGCAGATCCATCAGAGTCGGCAGGAGCCGCCAGCAGGACAGTGTGAAAAGGAACATGCTGGTGCTGCTGACAGTATCCTTATTTGTACTTGGTGGAGACGCCTTCTGCTGGAATTTTCGCACAAGCAGTTTCTTGTGTGGCCAGAAAACCCAGGGTTGATGAAAAGAAAAAGTTACTGTGTCTACAAGCAGCACCAGTCAGAATTACAGTGCTAAGAGATGGAAAAGGCCAAACAATACCTCACCTCTGTTCATTAAGGGCAGAGAATCACAGACTGGTTTGTGTTGGAAGAGACCTTAAAGATCATTTCATTCCAAGCCCCTGCCATGGGCAGGGACACGTTCTACTAAACCAGGTTGCTCCAAACCCCATCCAACCTGGTCTTGGACACTTCCAGGGATGGGGCAGCCACAGCTTTGCTGGGCAATCTCTGCCAAGGCGTCACCTCACAGTAAAGAATTTCTTCCTAATATCCAATCTAAACCTACTCTCTTTCAGTTTAAAGCCATTGGTCCTTGGCCTATCATTACATGTCCATGTTCCCCCCAGGTTCCTTACAAGCCCCCTTCAGGTACTAAAAGAGCATAATGAGAGAATTTGCTGTGTTTCCTATGTCGATCTGTCTGGTTTTAAACACTCCAGTCCTGGGGATTTAACCAATTGCCACAATATATTATTTTCAGAGGAATACTGCTTTTTTTGTGTAATTATTTTCCAGTGTTGCTGAGTGTTTCAGTTTAAGCACATATATTATTCCCCAAATCAAAACATTTGATGCTATAGACCCCAAATGTTATGGATGGGGAATTGGCTAAGGGACAGAGTTTGGGAAGTGTTTAAATATCAAAATGATTTGTCCAATCTCACAGAGGGAGTCTGCACTTAAGAAAGGAAACAAGCTCAGCCTTGCACTCAAACCATTCCCTCTCTTTGCTAATTTGATCATTTGGTGTTTTCTGATGCTGGCTCT
The DNA here is from genome assembly GCA_026261815.1 of Monarcha castaneiventris obscurior. NCBI lineage: Eukaryota > Metazoa > Chordata > Aves > Passeriformes > Monarchidae > Monarcha > Monarcha castaneiventris. The sequence goes on along the minus strand of JAMPIT010000624.1, from coordinate 31,260,831 downwards.
GTCCTAAATGTGCTTAAAGACTTCCACTCCCAGGAAACAACTATTGTCCGACCTCCATCTTCACTGGATATACACATCAGTCAACTGGAGGGGATCAATGAAAGCTCAGTGTTAAAAACACAGAGACAAGGGGATTGTCATTCTCCAGTCCTCTGCTCTATGTTCTCCTGTGCATTTCCAGCCCATAAGGTTTGCTCTCAAAGCTCAGCATGATTAAAACAGATCTGCAGGACCTGCAGCAAACCTTCCTGAGCATGCTTAAAGCAGAGCACAATTTGAACAAAAACATGACTCCCTCACCAAGGAAAATTAAAACCAAGCCTTTTATCTGGGCAGGTATGGGCCAGGAACTGTTGGTGCTCAACATATTTTTAAAATAATAATAAAAAAATAATCCCCCTATGAGTAAACATACACTATAAACTACTGCAGGCTTTTAGATGTAGCAGCACTGAAGGACTTTTCTTTGAGACTTGAAAATGCATGGTATCCAGCCTGAAATGGGATCATTCATGATTCCAAGTTGTTACAAGAAAGCAATTCCTTAGCACACATGTACATGGCTCTCTCAGATTGCAGAATAAAAAGTTATTTTGTGCTGTAAAACCTAAATTCACTAAGCAATCAGTCAACAAAACCTATTAAAATAATGGATTTTGGCTGTGCCAGACCACAAAATATCATAGTACAGAGAGCAAGAAGGAAAAATCCCATACAAAAGAAGACTCTGCACTTGTGACAACAGTAACACCACAGTGTAGCTGGAAACACGGGGGTGGGAGATGCTAATTTGATTAACAAAAGTAAATTGAGGCACAGCCTACCCCCTTGGCTTTATCCCAAGGCTCTCAGATATGGCCAAGGAACAAGTCAAAACCTTTTCCAGCTATCCATGCCCCATCTAGCTCAGGGTCTCACACGGAAAGAGATTTTGCCTCTTCTCATGATCACATGTTGTGTCAAAAATCTAAAGCCTACCTTCAAGTCCCACCCTGCCACCAGACATTCTGACAGGGGGGATTTTTGATCAGATATGAATATAATCACCTGATAGGAGATCACCAGATCCTACAGCTCTCAAATGTCTCCATGAGCTATGGAAAAGGCTGAGTGCACTCAACATCAGCTCTGTGCTTTGGCTGCAAAGCCATGTCATACCATCCTATGTCATATTTAGGGTGAAGGTACAATACAGTTTAAACAGGAAGTGTAAAGTGTCCCAGGAGACAACAGGAAACAAGAAGAGATTTTCTGCAGCAGACCATAAGTCTGAAAGTTGGGATTTGATCAACAAACTGCCATGAAAAACCTTCACTCTCACAAAAAAAAAAAAAAACACCAGATCAGAGACTTAGCAAAAGCAAGTGGTCCAGACTTCAGCTTCCATCTCCTTCAGTTATTTTAAAAAGGACATTTTTTCACCCAGCATGGATATAGGCTGCAATCCTGAAACCAAATGCAAAGCCTAAGAGCAAGAGGGAGTTCCTCAGCCTGCTGCAGGCATGTTTTCCACACATGGTGGTTCCAAACCACCAATAACAAGGAAGTGACTCATGCCAATTACAGTAAGGCCACTTCCAAGCACCAGGCAGAAAGCGAGCGAGACTGTCTGGGAAAAGAGCCCTGTCATAACCAAAGCCACCTACACCTCCCCGAGCCCACAGCGTGAGCCAGAGCCCTCCTTCCCTGCCCCTCCCTCCACACTCTGCCCGAAGCAGCAATCTGTCTGTTCTGCTGGTGATTTGGGGGTGGTGGGAAGTGGTACAAGCTGGGATGTCTGACACAACCCCTACAAACTTTCAGATCACTCTGCCAAGACTCCTCCTGAGACAGCCCAGATGCTTTGCCTTTTACTGTATCTCCTGGCAGCAGCCGACTACAGAAATGTTGTGCAGTAAAGATATAAATATAATACAGACAACCCTTTCTCTAGTTTGCCCTCCACAGAAAAGGACATGCTTATCCTTTCCTCATGCAGCTGCAATCAGAGAAGCAACTTCAGAAGTGGAAGCAATTCCAGTCCAGAAACAAAGCCCACGGAACACAAATTAGCTCAGTCTCACCGTTCCTCCCAGTGAAATCTGTCGCAGGTGAAAGGCCCAGTGATGTGAGAGGCTTTAGGAGATGAATGAGATGTAGGAGACACTGCACCTCCAGCTGAGACTCCACAGGGAAGAGACAAACAGGAGCACCATTCCCTCCCAGGCTCTCCTCCTCCTGCACAGGGCAGCAGAACTCTTTTCCTTGGCTCCTCTGATTTCTACCTGCCCAGAAATGCAATAACCTTCTTAAAAGATACAATTCACCTAATCTGGGAACTCAACCAATGCATGCCCTGTGGGTACCTAAGGAAGAAGTCCTCCTTAAATAAGCTATGTTCCTAAACTCCCTGTATCATCCACAGTGAAAGGTGGGTGCCTTTGAAAGCCTCCAGGGGAAATTCTGTCTACTTAAATTTAGGAGCCTAATTAGGGATAGTTAATGAATCATAATGTTACCTGTGGATTTATTCTCCTGAGTGTATCTGAGTTGAAATCTTACGAACTGCCTCACATCTTTTACTCAGATATTTTTCTTCTATCTTGAACTTTCCAAATCAGAATTTGAAGCTATAAACACCTTAATTTCTATCCAGTGATGCATGTGCTTGATCTATCCACAGGCAGTTTTCCTACTGCTTTCATAGCCATGAAAGTCAGTTGTTCTTCTTTCATCATCTGAAATGTAATAACAGAATATGAAGCATCTATTGCCAGCAACTCATAAATCTCCTGCTTGATGTGGCTTTTGGTCTCCAAAGGGCACAGGGGAAAGCATCGCATGCACCAGTCTGCTCCCTACATGTTCTATTTGGAAAGAAAAATGGATCAAAAGGAAGAAAGCCTTGTAAGAGATACCTGCAGATACAAAGAGTTACTTTCATCTGGTAAATTTCTGCCCGCTCCCAAAGTCAGGAGAGTTCTGCATTTTCACAAGATAATGCATCTTGAGGAGGATGAGACTCAAGCTGATTCTTGTCCAAATTCCAGCATGCTCAGCTACATCCAGCCATGGGACCTTTGCCACCCGTAGCTGTAGGACCTTGCTGGAGTATGGCTGCATCTCATCTCCACCAGGCCCAGAAGAAGCAGATTAATAAGGAAGTCAGGCTCATTCTACCAATCTTCCCTATTCCCCCTGTCTGGGCTTCATTTGCCACATACTTCCACTGGTATTTGCAAACCAGCCCTGGCTTTCTTAGGCATTTAGGGAATACTTCTTGTTGCTGTGTTCAGAGAGACTTATTACAAACTGGAATTTTATGCAATGCTCTAAATATATCCACTCCACTTTGGATCAAAATAGAGTTACAATAATTTTCGGACTTCAACACAATTCCTATTTTTTCTTATCATCGTCACCCATTTTAGTCAGCCATTTAACACTGCAAGACTTTAGCTCAGTTGGTTAGAGCCTGGTGCTAATAGTGCTGAGGTTGTGGGTTCAGTTCCTGGATGGGCCATTCACTTAAGAGCCAGAGTTGGTGATCTTTGTGAGCCCCTTCCAACTCAGAGTATGGTGAGTACTCTTATAACTGGTTTGACATTTAGGCTATAGGGCTTGGCAGAAATTCTTTTGTGCAGCTTATCTATTTTTCAGGAAAGTATGTGGCACAATATGTGGCTCCCAGGAGGACGCAGACAGAGCATTGAGTGTTGTGTGTTCAAGTGTGCCTGATCCAGAGTCAGGGCATTGCTCATGCAAGGAATTGCTCACCAGCAAGGGAGAGCCTCTGTGCTCAGGATGCCAGCACATACCCAAGTGGTTCTAGCCCGGCAAGTTATCAGGAATCAGCTGAGTCACAGCAACCAATTCTGTAAAACCTGGGCCAAAAGACACTCCCTTAAATTTCAGTGGAAGGTGTACACAAACACTGTCAGGGAAAGCAGACCTTGGCGGTCATCATTACTGTGTGCCCAAAAGCAGTGGTTGGGTGAGCATTATCTATCACTGTGAGACACTTAAATGAGAGCCAGGGCAAGGTTATCCAAGATAAAGTAGGGAGAAAGGAATGCAGTAAAGGGCCAGAGGTCCTGAAACACTATAGAGCTGATGGGAAGACATGCCAGCCTCCACCAAGGACAGGAGAGGAATGGCAGGGAAGCAGAAGCCCAGGCAGGAGAGGAAGGTACCAAGGAACATAACATCTACAGATAAATTGCACTGCCCAAATATTTCTGAATATCAATATATTCTGACATGAATATATCAGAGTAAGAAGCCTCATGCTTGAGCATCTGAGCCAACAACTAGCCTGATATGATCCAATCACTATATTCCAAGAGTTAGGAATCTCATTTCTTCTCTGAGACTACTGACCAAGATAGATATTTAAGGGAATCCCTGTGCCTGTCTCTGAAGCAATGTCACCCACCCTGTAGTCCACTGACCACTGATGACCCAGGAGACACCAGAAAAGCAATCCAGAAAAAAACCTAATTCAAAGAGAAACCACAACCAGCATATCTCTGGATGTTCCCCCATGTTTTGTCTGTGTCTGCTGGCAGGCACAGCTTGGAGATTCTTCCCATCTGCTCTCCTTGACTAATTAAAATGTTTGTAATTACACCAGAAAAACTATGCTCTGTACAAAAATATTTTCTTTATATCCAAGTGCTACTTATCCAAGAGTGTGTGCTAGTTCTTTATCAGTTCATCAGCTTTTCCTCTCTGCTATCAAACAGCAGAGAACTAGGCAAGGGGCTAGAAGTTTTTCCCAAAAACATACCAGTGTCTTGATAGCAGGAGCTGAGGAATGTCATCAGAAAGCATCTGGCAACCTCTGCCATTAAAGACAGTGACTTTGACTGGTCACAAGTTTGACTTAGTGTGGCAAATTCCGGGTCCCATGAGATGCCCAAACTGGAAACCCTGCACAGGGAAAGGTTACCGATGGCATTGGAATAAAGATTAGGAGTGAACAAAACTGTAAGGCAGCTACAGTGCTAAATGCCCTTCAGTTATACACAGATGAATGCAGATCAGTATTTACTGAACAAAAACACAGTTTAGTTTGAGACCCAAAACTCAGTGTGGGTGTCACTGGCTCCTCAGTGGTTCAGCACTTGGCTTATAGAAGCCAGGCTACACTAACAAACTTGAAATCCAAGGATCTGTGAACAAAGTGGCAAAACTGTTTTCAATATAAATCCTTCCATTCACATGGTCATAACCTGTGAGACATCCTCCTTTGGGGCTGAGATTTCCTGAGCACAGTGGAAAGTTTGAGGAAAAACCCTATAGATGTTTTTTAATTACGAGAGTATTAAGCCTCCCCTGTTTTTTCAAAGAAGTACATTTACAGGCAGAACGTCTCTAACACACAGCATCGGCTTTAACTAATCTGGCTTGGAGACTGTGAAAAGTTCTTTGCATGGTTTATGTATTTTATTTTATTTATTTTTCTGGTAGAAAAACACGTAGCGTGCATCATCTTGCTTCCATGCATATCCCGAGGGAGCAGTAAGGACTGCAAGGCCAAATCTTACTACAATTGCTACTGTGAGTAACTGCCAGTTTTGTGAAACAGCAAATTATAGTCACTTTCCTGACGCCACATAAAAGCAAATACACCCCATGGAAAACAATGCCAGGGTTTTGTTATTGCCCAGCGAGGATGTTCCTGAGCACCTACCCCACACTCTTATGCAACTTGCCCTGCAGCTACAGTCTGGGAGCACTGGGAAGAAAGTGTGGGAATAGCAGTGCTGGATTCTTGTGGCAGCTTTCCAGTACTTAATAGTGATTTTTTTCTTTTTCTAAGAGAACACAAGGTTTTTTAAAGCTAAGTGTTTGTTTCTATTAGGGCTTCATGAAATGTTCAGCAGGGACATTTCATGTGCAAGAGTCTGTTCTTTTCCACTCTCCACACATGTTACTAAGATTCATTTATACGAATATCTCAAATGATACCTGGATTCATGCCACCTAATCAAAAGCACTTGACTGGGATGGGAGGTGGTTAATTTGTCCCTCCATCAATCATACAGATAGGCTGACTAATCCCTCAGTTTGACCCCTTCAGCTGAGTACCTGCACTAGTGCATGTAAAATTTTGCAAGACTGAGCTGAAAGCTTGCAAATTATGTATGGATAGACATTCAGGAGTAGAACATTGCTGGGCAAAAAGCTTTTCTCATTTATTCCAAAGTTAACTAAACAATCCTGAATCAAATCCTACCCACCAATTAGTACAGAAATTATTCCAGGACTATTTGGGGCTTCCTTGAGACCTCTCGAAAAGGCTGGCAGGTCTCTGAAGATCCTGACTACTCCCAATACTTCATTCACCAGGTTGCCACCCCAGGCGAGCCCCAGGGGATCATTCTGGGAAGGTCAGCAGTGCTCTTTTCCTGGTGGCCTTTGCTAAGCACAGCCCAGTTTCTGCCTGTTTGCATAGCAAGGCCCACCCACTGGCATCGCTGCCCTTTCAAAATTACAGAATCCAATCAGTTAAAAGGTGTAAATGGAGACACCTCTTATCCTGCCGTGTATTTGAAAGTGTTTCTTATCACATATTCCAAAGGAAATGCAGGATGCTAACTCACAGCCAAGGAACTCCATACTGTAGGACCTCTATTTTTAGGCTTCCTTTTTGGGATTCTTAGAAAAAACATGAAGACTTTAACACATACCTCTGCTGCTAGCAACCTGAACCCAGGGCAGAGCCTTTATCTGGCATGCACTTAGTTTAAGGTGCCACTTCTTTCAAGTGGAATATAATGCTCTGTACTGCAGTATTTGTTCCCTCCGCTGGATATCTTGAGCCCACCAAGCCTGATACCTTATCATCAGATAAAAGGATTAATCCAACACAAAGGGGCTATGAACACCTTTTGAACAAGTAAACCTTTAACAAACAAATTTCCTGAATGAGGGGATAGACAGGGATGGTTTATGAGACCCTGTAAACAGCAGAGAAACTCATAAATACAGTCCTTCAAAGTACTTCTGTCCCAAGCTGGAATGACCCCACCTCATACCAAGGGAGACACTGCCCGTTTCTGTAAAGACACATGCTGCAGGATTTGCTCAGCTCACAAATAGGAGCTGCCAAAGGAAAATTAATCCCTATCAGTGCAGCTGCACAGGATAAAATCTACCTCACAACCTGCTTGGGTTATAATGACAAGATGTTATTAATTGCAATTCCAATAACCATCCATGTTACTTAAAATCTGAAGTAATCCACCTTAATTGCCTTAACTCTAATAACTGCATGGGATCGTAACAGCTAGAGGAGAAAAAAACTTCTTGGCTGCCAGATGCAGACTGCTGATAGGAGATATATCAAATATTAAAGTATTAAAACTGACCTCAGCTTGGCAGGAGAAGGCTGTGATTCATGCCCATAACTCCTGGGCACAGGGGGAATACAACAAATAATTGAACGAAGATCAAAGCATTAGCTGTTTCAGTGGAATAAGACCGAGATTAATCTCATTCACACTCAGGTAAACCTCCTTCCTAACTTTCCCCCAGTTCAGCAAGAACTTCAGCAAGTCCACTGTACAAATCTGTTACATCACTGCCTTGTTTAGACCTCTACCATTCCATTAAAATCAATGTTACAGTGGAGGGGAGAACTGGATCTCTAGTCTGTCTAGTCTGAGCTTTCCATCTTTGAGTTGTTTCAGACTTCTCTGTGAAAAATAAATAACCTATCTTAAAAATCTGTATTTAAAAAAAAAAATCTTGCATCAAAGCTATTTTTTTTCACCCTTGAGCAAATAATTCACTTCCAGTTATTTTCCAAGTAATGGAAGGTCTAAGACAAATAGATATCAAAGTGAGGCCCACTGTGAAAGAAGCACACTAATTACAAATGTTGTATGGAGAAGAAATGGCATCTTTGTGATTGTACAGCAGCTGGTGAGAGGAACTGCCTCTGCCCAGTTTTCCGACAGCAACACAAGCTCTGGAGGCACCCAAGCACCAGTTTGCAGCCAAGTTTCACAGAGCTGGAAACCAAAACCCATCTTCAAGCTGGTCTCCTCACAGCAGGCTGATAAAAGGAGTGAAATGGCCAGGCCATTATTCAAACCCAGGCATCCAATGGGACATATGAGCAGTAACTCTGATATCCCACTTGTTTCCCAGGCTCTTGCAAGGGGAATCACAGCACTTTGCACAGCAGGGTCTTGCACCAAGCCTCATGCAGCTTGTACCACCTGTAAATCTGCTGTCACAGGACTGAAAGGACAGAGGTGAGACAAACGGTCAGATGGCTCTTCAAATAATCATAAAATGGTTTGGGTTGGAAGGGACCTTTAAAGGTCATCTAATCCAAGCCCCTGCAATGAGCAAGGACATTTACCCAGCCTTGAAGACCCAGCCTACCTGTTTCCCTGCAGGCCAAGCAGGCAGTGAGGTGGTTGCTGCTGCTTGTTATGCATGGAGACAATGTCCACCCTCAGATTTTGTATTTCCCCAGACTGTCTTCAGAGGCAGAAAATATTCTTCCTCAGTGGGGTCTTGATGTCATCTGAAGATGTGTTTTGTTAGCTTCTCCTGAAAGGTCAGACTAAATATCCATCTACAGCCATCTGCAGGTAATAAGCATCTGGCTGAGGAGGGATGCTGTGATCTGAAAAGGAACCCACACATAGGAGGGATGACTCTACCTGCATCATGCAAAGGGTGCCAGACCTTCAAGCAAGGGGTGCCTGAAATTATCACACAATCACAGAAGCATCAAGATTGGAAAGGACTTTCAAGATCAACTAGTCCAACCACCAACCCAGCCCCACCAGAATCACCCCTAAAACATATCCACATCCAGACACCTCGAACACTTCCAGAGAGCGATTCCACCATCTCCCTGGGCAACTTATTCCAATATCCAACCACTCTTTCAGTGATTTTTTTTTTTTTAATATATAATCTGAACCTCTCCTGGTGCAACTGAAGGCCATTTCTTCTCATCCTTTTACTAGAGACCGAGCAGAAAAGACTGGCCCTCACCTGGCTACAACCTCCTTTCAGGGAGTTGTAGAGAGCAGTGAGGTCCACCCTGAGCCTTCAGATGAAACACCCCAGCTCCCTCAGCCACTCCTCATAAGACATTTTCTAGACCCTTCACCTTTCATCACCTTGAACAACAAGGAAACTGGGAAGGGAAATGTGTGTGGTCCTTCTGGTGTTCTGTTTAGACCTGTGAAGATTTTGTGATAGATAAAATAAAGATCATCTGATCCTTGGAACTGTTTACAATGACACGAAGAGCATTAACCTGCACTCTTACATGTTCTGGAAGAAGTAAACTGTGGTCGCTGTGATGCAAGAAAACTAAACATACCATTCACCTGGTACAGTGTGACCTTTGTGTTGCTAAACTCTCTTCACGCTCAAAACAAGGTGACTCCATCCAAAATGCCTGCTGGGAACAGCATGCAGTCCCTGCTGACTTCTAAGCCATGTCCAGACCGTGGAACACAAAATGTCATTTCTGCAATTTAGCAGGATGGTCCCTGGATTTCCAGTGTCACAGGATCATAGAATTATGAAGTCATAGAATGGCTGGGACTGAGACAAATCTTAAAGACCATCTAGCTCCAAGCCCCCTGCCATCCCAGGGATGCCATCCATTAGACCAGGCTGCCCAGGGCACCACCAACCTGGCCAAGGCGTCAAGATCTGGGCTTTGGCACTGTTTTGTTCATCAGTACAGACGTGCTCAGTGAAGTCCAGAGATCAAACACAAAGACTGAGCAGCTGTCCAAGCTTTGGAGGTCACTGCTGCTCCTCAGGGCTCAGGGCATGTGGGACATCACATCACAGGTCTGTGGCAGCACAACAGACACGGGACCCAGTGATGACCTGGAGATGTGTCAGGCCAAGCAAAGAGTTGAATTTGCTGCCTGTCCACAGCAAAGAAAGCTGGAATAGCCCTGTGGGACTGTACCCAGACACAGGGCCATGACACATATTCAGCTCAGGGACGTTATCAGCTGTGTGTTATCCAAATGGACAGCCCTTTAGAAACACTGAATGCTGAAATGCTCCACAGGCAAAGAAGATGGCTGAAAAAATTTGCCTGGACTCCCCTGAACTGTCCCTGCACACGTTCCAGCCATGTCTGTGGCAAAAATACTGATTTATACAGAGGTACCTGCTCCAACAGCCCATCTGTGCTGCACCATCTGCCCTCATGGAGCAGGACACATCCCTTCAGATGTCAGAACTCCATGGAGAGCAGCTCTCAGCCTCCTCCAAGGATGAAGGGACTGAACTCAGCCAGCCTGAGCTGAACACTTATCAAACTACTTTTATCAAACTACTTTATTAGCACAGTGTAGAGCTGCTACTGCCCAGAAACAGGAAGGAAATGCATTACCATATCTTTTCCTAATGTCCTCTCGTCCTGTTAAACACAAGAGAGTCCAGCAGGCTCATGTGATTGCAAAAGGATTTCATGCTGGGCACCTCATCCATCAAGGATACCAGCAGGGTTTAAGGGAGAGATGGTGGGATAAAATAGTCTCCTGGGTCAAATTCAAGCCATAAATGTTATTCCTTTTTATGTCAAAGGGAAGTCTTTGACTTTTAATCTTTCCATATTTCAGTTAAAGGATGCAAAGAACTAAAATAGATGACAGATGCACAGCTAAACCTCCCCCATGTTCTTGGGTTCCTAAGATTCCTCTTTTAAACACCCCTACAACTACTCTGTAAAGCTATGGTGGAATTTACTCTTAAGCCATGTTTGTATCAATCATTTAATTTAATGAGCAAAGATTGCTTCCCATCAGTGCTTTCTTCCTGTGTTAGGACCAACTGTAGAGATAAAAGATAACTCCCTATGCTCATACTCTCAGCCCACAAACATCCCCATCTAGACAAGGCTTCAGAGCCACACTTGGACACAATTAATCATGATTGCATTTTTGCAAAAATGTAATGTTATAGTCAGATATTAAAAATCCTTTTCCCTCTCAGTTTGAGTGAAAACCAAAGTCCATTTTCTGATGGACCTCCCTCAGGCCAACACCTCCAGCTCTTTAAAGAAGAGTGCCCTGCCTAGAGAGGGTAGGTTTACATTGGATATTAGGAAGAAATTCTTGACTGTGAGGGTGATGAAGCCCTGGAACAGGTTATCCTGAGAAGTTGTTGACACTCTATCCCTGGAAGTGTTCAAGGCCAGGTTGGATGGGGCTTGGAGCAAGCTGGTCTAGTGGAAGGTGTCCCTGCTCATGGCAGGGGGTTGGAATGAGTTGATCTTTAAGGTCCCTTCCAATCCAAACCACTCTATGATTCTATGATGCTTTGATTTCTTACAGGCATATTTTGCATTTATTTATTTTCTTGTACTTCTGTTGGTATTTATCAGACGTTTTTCAGTATGGAAGACCCTAACTGTACTCTCAGAAAAAAAACTATAGAGGAAACAGTCCTGGAGAAATAAGTCCATGTCAGCACTGAGCGTGCAGAGCAGAGACACAGCTCTGGCAAGATGATCACCCACAGACACAACAAACTGCATCTTCCCATTTTCACAACAGCCAGAGATTACAAGCACTGCAGCTCACCTGAGACAGAAACCTTCCCCTCAATCTAAGTACAGGTACAGCTTAGCATGGCTGTGCTCCCAGGCCTGGCTCCAATTCCTCCTAGGAATGATTATTAATGGAAGTCTTGCCCCAAAACACATTGACAAAGAGCTCAATAGGATGTCTTACATTGGATTCTGCTACTGTTGGCACATGAATACAGATGGACACAAGTCACCATGAAAGATGGACTGTCAAAGGGATTAAAAGCTGTCTGTGCCATTAGTCCTGACCCAGCCTTCTTCTATCTCCTTTGTTCTGTGCTCCAGCTTTAGCTCTAATGGCAGCAAAGAGCTGTAAAAATCCTGCTGATAAATGTGGGCCTTAATCAAACAAAGCACTTTTAATTATTTGATTAGGAATAACTTTATTTTTACAAATACAGGGAAAATTCAAAACAGTTGAAGCCTTCTGCGTCCATAGGGTGGAAATGACCACTGTGGAATTTGAACAGTTTGCTGAGGTTTCTGACTGCCAGGCCAGCATGAACCAGACCACGTCTCGGTCTCTTGGGAGGAATGTTTGGATAAAGGAATTACTCTTTTCCCCAGGTGGACACAACCAGTCAGGCATCAACAGGATTCGAGCACTACACAGATGTCAGTCAAAAAACATGCCAAAAAGGTGAAAGATTATGTCTGAGTGACGAACTAAGTGAAATGAATGTGCTACCCCTGTTCCAGCAGTCAGCAGGAAAAGTCACAATTACCAACAACTCTAGCAGGAAGACTTGTTGGCTGTCAGGGTTTGAATGCCAAAAACGTAATGAATGTCCCTCTACCCTGGGATGTCATGGCTCTCGTGTCCAGATGTGGTTGTTCCAAAGCTAGCTTGTGACAGGGAGGTGATGTGTGAGGCTAACATGGCTGAGACTCTGTGATTTCTGCTGACAACCAGTGCATATCCACCCCAGGCTATGGCACTGTCAGCTCCACAGCCTTCACTAGTCCCCATTTGTAAGCCAAATGCTGAACATTATAAACTGTTTAGAGACTGGTCCTGTGTTCTGCCTGCAACAGACCAGAAGAGTGTAGCAAATGATACTAGCCAGTGACCCCAAAAAAAAACCAAATTAAATTTGATTTGCATATTAGAATAGAATATTCCAGCATCATACATGCACTACCATCAAATCTGATTGAATGTATCCTTTGTCAAGAAGAAAACATTTCCTTTTAAAGTCTTTAGACAGCCTTGGTCCATAACTGGTAATTACTAACTCCTTCTCCTCAAAAATGAACCCAACCAAAGCATTTCCCAAATACATGGTACTTGAGTCTACAGGCATGTTCCCCCAAGCCACCAGGTCCTGGAGGTGCACTGGCTCACACCAGAAGCACTGTCAGCTCTCAGAGCAACCACAAAAGATGGGGTTGGAGCTGGCACCCTGCCTGTCTGAGCACTCCCAGCTGAGTGTCTGGATACCTGGCCAAAGCAGGTATCACAGGAGCACAGCACAGAGCTTCTGTCATGAGTTTAGAAGAAGGTTTAAACACTGGATTTCTGGTGTGAGTCACTAATTGCTCCAAGAGTACAGGCTGCAGCTGAGTGACACGCTGTTCTGCCAGGATGGAACTCCATCACATCCTACAGAGCTCAGCTGCATGGTCCTCCCAGCACTGAGCTCCCTGGTGTGCTGGCACTGCTGCTGTAGGTCCTCCTTGCAAACTGAGGAGGCCCAGGGCACTGGTCCAAGCACTAGCAGATGATCATTTTTACTCTTTAAATGTTCAAACAGTGCTCGACAGCAACTTGGCCTATGCCAGCTAGCACTCTCCCCAGTCCCAGCTGGCCATGGACTGGATCGTTGCCCTCGGGTAGTTGGGATACGTGTTACTGCCCTGTTTTGAAGGAAAAACATCTGGCTAGATGCAAGTCCTGCTGTGCCACTCATCCCTAGGAAAAGAGAGGCTTTGCTACATTTTATTCCACAGGACAAGTGCCGTCCCTGTGCTCTGAGCAGTGCCTGTTCATCACCATTCATTAACACCTAACACAACACCTAACACACCTAACAACGAGTTTTGGTAAGGAATAAGACCCCCAGCATGGATGCTCATACCTTCCCACGTGCACAAGAGAGAGCAAGCCAGAGTCTGAGTTGATTTAAATTGTCCTGAGAAATCTGGCAGGGTCTCCTGTGCTGTAGAGTGAAGCCAGCTGGAACATAAGGCTTTCCACTCCACATTCTGTGTACCCAGCCAAAAATCACATGTGGGTAGCGTCACCAAAAACCAAACACCTTCTCCTGTCCTGCCTCAAGTTCTGTGTGAAAACAAACGTCCGCCTTCACGGTTGGAAAACTCATATTTCAAGGTAGAGTTTTGTGCTTCAGGAAAAAACATCCCGAAGTGAAAGAGCAGCATTAGCTTTGGCACTGCTGAGGAGAAGTCCATGGAGAGTTCGACTGGCAAATAGTCAGAGGAGAAGCACAGCAAACCCTGGCCCTCTGAACAGCACACTGCGTGGGTTTAGGCAAGTCACTAGTTCAGCCTGAGGCAACTGCAAATGAGAGTTGAGTGTCACAGAGAGACAGGGCTGGAAATTACTTTGCTGGGTCATCTGGTCTACCCTTCTAGACCCGTAGCAGGATCCCATCTAGCCTGCTTTGAAAGACCCTCAATGATGCAGACTCCATGATAACCATTCAGACTTTTCCAGAACATCTCTCTTTTCACCTCTATAACATTCTTCTGAATACAGAGCTTGAAATTCCGTTGCTACAATTAATGCTCTTAGCTTCTCATGCAAGGTGATCAATAGGCAATCCTCCACATCTCTGCCACAGCCTTTTATGTGTCAGAAAACTGCTAACCTACTCTCTTCCCAGACTTCTAATTTTAGGCTAAATGACTTCAAATTACGATTCATTTTACAATTTTACCCAAAGGCAAAAACAAGGCTGAGGTCCTCCCTGGAACTACATAAACATAGTTTAAGAAGGACCCTGCTCCAAAATATTTATAATCAACACCGAAAATAAAGGGAATATGAAAGTAAAAAGGTCAAAGAAATATATTATTCCTATTTTAATGGCAGGAAGTTGGTACAGAGAGACACGTGTTTAGTCTTTTCAAGAACTCCCATAGCTGCAAAGGAGTTTATAGAGGGCTTAATACCTAACCAAATTATTGCATTTGAAAATGGGGTTATTTCTGCCTTTACTGAGCTCCTAGACAAACTATTTTTGAATTACAACCTAAAGATGTAAGAATATTCATGACAGATCTGGGAAACACAAACCAGATCCTCCAAGTGCCCCTCCAAAGCCCTAATCTCAAAACCATTCTTCCTTGTGGGGGAAGCAAAGATGATTAATGGCATTTCTCAAAGCTCCCCAAAGTTCATATTTTTTCTACAGGAGCTTGAGACAAAATGATCATTGCCTGACACACTTACGTGCAAAGCAAACCCTAACAGTGTATACAAGTTGAAAGGACTCTGCATATCAAATTTACTGTACATGCAAATTCCCTTCAGACAGAACCATTAATAATTGTCTGAATGGTAAAATTTAGGATTTTCTAAAAAGGCCTTCTGAGTTTGTATGTGCATTCCTTATTGTCCATCTGCTTCACTGAGCAATCATTCAGCATTTTAATTCATTCTTTTTGACATTAGCACACATAAATTCCCTGCTTGTTGCAGTTTTATGCTTTAGCAACATTTTACATGCCCTGCACTGCCATGGTTTCAAATTCAAATAACTCACACAGGAGAGGCAAGCAAAATTCCAGCATATCCACAGAATATCAGACAGTTTATGCCAATCTGGATGACTGCAATATTAGAATTTATCAGACCATTAATATATTGTAATAAATGTAAAGTTAATGCCAATGAACCAAAAAAAAAAAGCAAAACAAAAACTAAAACACAGGGAACAGAATGCCTCCAGATAAATATAAACACTACATAGTTGATTTTGTGGTGGGGTAGGAAGTTGCATATGAGGATGGAGTGAGACAAACAACTTGATGAAAAAATCAGGTCCTAAAAGAACCTCAGGGGAAGTAATAAATCTTGAATTGCTCAGATATGAAACATCCAAATAGAAAATCTGTTGCTGGCCATAAGCCACAGGGCGTGCTTGGGTTGATGACCTCAGTCTGCTCATGCCCACACAATTGTGGCAGCAAACCTTCCCTCAGCAGAGCAGCAGGACAGGAGTAGAGTCAAATCCTATCAAAAGGATGGAGTTTTAGCTCACTGAGAAGGTGGTCAGGCATTGGAACAGGCTACCCACAGGGCTAGTGAAATCACCACTGCTGGAAGTGTTAAAAAAGGTGTGGATGTGGCACTGAGGGATATGGTTTAGTGGTGAACACAGTGGTGCTGAGTTAACAGATCTCGGAGGTCTCTTCCAATTTTAATAATTTTATGATTCTTGCAGTCCATTTGCTTTAACTTGAAAAAAGATGAATGAAGACACAGAGATGAGTTTGCCATGTGATTCAAGACCTGAAAAAATGCTTTATGCTGGAAAATGGAAAGAGAGTGATGTTTACTGTATCAACATGGAATCCGTGAAAGATGCCTTGATGTATGAAGAGAAGGAAACTGCCAGCTTCCAGTGAACAATTCAGCCTAGCAGGAGTCATAGCACACTTCCCAAATTACAGAAACACTGCAGGTCTTAAACAGCCAGGAACATTAATCTTTACTATCACTGCCAGGGGTGTCTTGTCCTTCTTATGGGTTCTCCAGACAAGGTCTAAACCCCAAGATGGGATGTGTTTATTGTACTGAGCTTAGTATAAAGGTACATGGATAAGATGTAATTAGATTTATATGTATTACATCATGTTGGATGATCCCAAGGTCTCTTTTGGCTTTTAAACTCCCTGAATGAGCCTATGACCTTTATAAAGCACTGGATGTACTGGAGAAGATATTTAAATGTATGCATAATGAGTTTCCCATTATGCTAAGGCATGCATCTTCAACTCTGCTTCTAACATCAATTAACCTCATGTTTTTCCAAACATGGCCTATATACTCCCATACTATCAGCTCCTGCATTACAATTACTATTTATGTGCACATGGAGGTAGCGTTTCCTGTGATCTCAGCACCATCAAACTCCTTTCTTTTCTGCCAGAATTGTCTGGTCCCTTCCCAGCTCTTCCCCACATACTCATGGAGACAACTCTTCCTTCTCCTGTTCCCCCTAACTGGTGTTCCTCTTGCTGCTCCACCCTGCTGTCTCTGAGGAATGCCCCAAATTAGACATCACTTCTTAAAACTCTCTGCCTTGCTTTGGGTCAGTCCTTCAGGAACCATCTTTCTCCCAGTACAATTAGGGATGACTCCTCCTTAGCCTTTAATCCTCTCTCTTTTCCCACCCCAGACCTCCCAGACAGACAATTTGGGGCATTTTGCACCAGGTGTCCTGTGTCCATGTCTGTGTGTACAGTGGTAGCTGCAGATGACTGTAGAGTAAGAGGTTTTAGTTCAAAGCTCTTAATTGTGGTTCAAACAGAAACATCTAATTTAAAACAAAAACTAAAGGCTGAGATTTTCAGTATGCAGAGAGAAAGGCTACATAACCACCTCAGCATGTGTCCTGTTTCCCAACATCCTATATGCTACCTGCTGCAAATCCCTGAGCACCCCAGTCTGCTCTGTAGCTGATCCAGCCTCGAGCAGGAGGTAGGACCAGAGCCCTTCAGGGCTCCCTCCCAACCTGAATTACCATATGGCAAGTGATCCTATGATCCTATTTCATTGCCTGTTTGTGATGGAATTCTGCCTGCAGCCACTTGCAAGAATCAGGGTTTATTTTACCTGGTTTGGCTCTGGGTACATTTCTGTTCTCAATGCTGTGGATCACATGCTTGGGGGATGAAAAACAAATGAGGAAAAAGGCAGGAAGGTCCACCTGACCAGGCATAGTATTTGAACTAGGCAACAGACTCTTATGCACAGTCCTCACTCTAAGATGAGCTAATAAGACCTTCTAACCTAAATAAATGCATTTTGCATGCGTTTATTTCATGTCAATGCTCATTTCTCACATTCCTTATTCCTGAAGGCTACTTTAAACCTTCCTGCATTGGCATCTGTCCCATGGAGACAACATGTAAGTCAGTGCATCTCACACTGCCACCTCTGAAAGTTGTCTCGTGGCTCCTTGGACCCAAACCTCTCTTTGTTCTGGGCCCTATTGTTTGCCTTCCCTCTCACAAAGCCAATGGTTAATGGCAATCACATGTGCAGGAGGTGTCACCTCCTTCCCCCCAGCACAGGCCTGCCTGGGATTTATCACCCGCCACTTCCTGGCACACGAGGCAGCCCAACATCTGCTTGTGACTAGTGCCCCATTTTGGCTCGTTTCATCTTCTGAGAGCGCTGAGAACCAGCAGTGAGAGAAGGGGCAAACCACACCCCACTGTGCTGGGACAGGGCCTGAGTCTTCCCAAAAGCAAGTGGGCAGCAACTTTCAGCAATGTGCATCTACAAAACACAGTCTGTTTAATTCCTGTTTACAGCTTTAAATGAGCAGACTCCCCTCTATGTCCTGCTGACACTCAAGATGTGGTTTGCAAAGCACTCAGAAATGGCTTGTTAAGGAAAACTTATTTTTATCCTCTTCACCTTTAAAAATTTGAGGAGCTTTCCCAGTCTGCTTTCACAGCATGCAGATGGCTTGGGAAATAACAACTTACGTGGTAGAGGGTTAGATCAGCATGCCCATTCTCACTGTCCGACTCAGACATCCTAATTATCATGAAATCTAAATTCAAGATGATGATGAGCAATTCAGAGAATTGCCAGAGGCTCAGAGCTTGGCTCATAACATCGTTAACAGAGAAAAATAATCACTGACTCTATGCTGGAAACCTGTAACAAGCAGACCTCATAATTGCCAATCAATCAGAAGTGTGAAAAAATCAACCCTTAATCAACATCATGGAGCCGGTAAATCTTGAGAGTGGACCACTTCCTGTTGGAGCAGCTAAGGACATTCCAGAAAGTTTTTTAATAGGCAATGATCAAAGTGAGGACTTAAGATAGACCTGCCTGTGAACTTTCAGAAGTATCATCTGGAAAAAAAAATATCCCAATACACTTCTACCCTGTTCCATGATGTAATTCCCATGGTAGTTCAAGCTCCTTATTAAAGGTGCTGGTACATTTTGGGACCATTATTACACAAAGTCAGAAGAAAAGCAGTTTCATCCCTAGTCTGGAGACCTGAAATGGCCTCTCAAGGCAAGAACTGACAGACAATGCTGACAGCTCCAGAACAACAAATGACAGCCTGGGAACAGCAGGCCAGTGACTGAGGTTACCATTAATGCACCCAAACTCCAAACAGAAACCATTCTTCTGATGCAATGTTTCCCGCTGAGGTATCCTTTATAGCTCAGGGTGAGTTATTCTGCCTATCACACTTTGGCTCTGAATGCTTTCCCAGACCATCTTCCTGACCTAAGAGAGACACTTCAGAACAACAAGCCTGAAATATAAACAACAGAACAAGAGGCAATGGGCAGAAACTGATCCCCAGGAAGTTCCACATGGATATGAAGAAATTCTGTCCTGTGCAGTGACCAAGCACTGGGTTGCCCAGAGAGTGTGTGGAGTCTCCCTTATTGGAGATATTCCAGACCTGTCTGGACAATCTTGTGCCCTGCGCTATGGTAATTCTGCTTGAGCAGGTGACCCACTGAGCTCCCTTCCAACCTGATCCATTCTGTGATTCTGTGAAATCTACAAAAGAGAGCTGCAAGGAAATCTGACGTATAAAACAAACTGAAAATATCTCAAGGTATGTTAACAGGAGTCCAAATCATAGAATCACGTAATGGTTTGGGTTGGAAGGGACCTTAAACATCACCTAAATCCAACACACCTGACATAGGGATTGAGGTCAGGTTACTCAAAGCCCCATCCAACCTTACCTTGAACACTTCCAATGATGGGGCATCCACATCTTCTCTGGGCAACCAGTTCCAGTGTATCACCACCCTCTTATTTTTTTCCTTATACATAATCCCACCTACTGTCTTTCCACTTAAAACCATTTCCCCTTGTCCTGTCCACAGGTCTTGGAAAAAACTCTCTCTCTCCATTTTTCAGGCTGCAAATTCACATTGCTGGCTCACATCCAATTTTCATCTCAAGTCCTTCTCCACAGGGCTGCTCTCAATCCCTTCTTCCTCCAGTCAGTACTGGTATTGGAGATTGCCCAGGTGCAGGACCTGGCACTTGGCCTTGTTGAACTTGATGAAGGCTGCCAAGGTCCCTCTGGGTGTGACCTGTTCCCTCAAGCTCATCAGCTGCATTGCTCATCTTTGTGTCAAACCAGGCACAATATCCAACATCTTTGGTGTGGGAGTGTGTAGTGACCAGTGGATTTTAGCACCAAGAAATGCTTCTGCTAATCAGTATTTGCATCATTCAATGTACTGAATATTAGCTCCACTAACAGAAAAGATAGAAACCGGGGTTGAGACTAAGCATACAGAAATGTATTAACTGGTCATATTGCTTCATCTTTGTCTTGACGTTTTAATGTTGATAATTCTATGTGTTCTGGTCTGATATCAGGCTTCACCCAATGTCAGTCTAAAATTTAAAAGATTAGTTTAAACTAGAATAGAATCCCCTATGTCAATAACAGGTGGAGACAATTCACCTTCCCCAGGCAGTTCAGCCCATCCTGCAATAGGTGCTATTGATTCTTGGGCTGGCCCGTTCTTTGAAGTCATCTACCCTTCTCCATCACCTAGAAAAGTAAGTGCTCACCAAAACAGGTAAGCCAATTAATAGTCTACTGTTGCAAAAAAGGGGAGGTTTTAGTTTCCCACACCTCTGTCGTGCTTTTCTCTCCTTCTGACCCTGAATCCCTTTCATTTCCCTATTTCCAGCTATCCCCACACCCATACTTGATCTCTTCCCCGGCCCAGTCAAAAGCAAGCTGGTTTTACTTGCAAATCCAAGCAGTCACTTTTTTGCCTTTTTAATTTTTTGCCATTTCAGTGAATCGAAAGAACCAATTTAGCAAACAGTTGGCAGGAGCAGCCAGGTTTGTCCTGCTTTTGTGTTCAAGAGTTTGTAATTAGCTCAAGTCATGTCATGAAGCACATGTGTAAGCATCCTCATACACTCAGCTGCTCACAGAATAAAGTTAATGAGTCAAAAATCTAAACAACAAACTTGCCTTTCTCCTCCTCCACCCCATAAATTAGGTATTAATGAAAAAAACTGTTTTGAAGACTAACCTGTGGCTCACAAAGTGCTAAGCCTCAATCACAAAAGACCCTTTGTCCAAACAAATTCAGGCACATGTGAATGGTCATGAAACTCACCTATGTGCAAGTATTAACATCTGGACTTAAAAATAAATCTGGTGGAAGTACAAGGGAAAGGAGACCTCGCAAATAAATGAAAATGTGTACTGAAGTATTCTATACCTTTGCTTACAATGGAAGGGCTCTGCAGCCGCTGTGTCTCTGCTTATAAATAAGACAGGTCAAGGCTCATTCTCTGACCCTCAGGGCAACAGGCACAGCACAGATTGTGTCCATATGGCTAAACTTTCTCCCTTGCACCCTCCCACACGGTATGGCTTCATTCTTACTGCTCACAGGGAAGAGCCATGCTGGCTCCCAAACCATGTGTGGATGAGGGTTATGGAGCAGGGGGCAAAGCCAGGACAAAGAGCATGGAAACAATTAAACCATTTGGATGATACCTGAGCCCACACCTTGGACCTTGCTGGTATGGGTGCAGCCAGCCAGTAAGAGCAGTCAGAAACACAGGCAAAAAGCCTGTGTCTGAGTACTTAATATAAACAGCTTGATCAGAGGTGAGCTGAAGTCAGATCTGTGATGCAAACAACACAGAAAGAAAATTAATTTGTACCCATCTCCCAGTGAATGTAGTTGCACTATAAAAGAATCCCAGCAGCAAATTCCTACTGAGCACCTGTTTATATGCAGTATCATAGAACTGCAGAATCATAGAATGGTTTGGGTTGGAAGGGACCTTAAAGATCATCTCATTCCAATCCCCTTTCCATGGGCAGAGATGCCATTCACTAGACCAGGTCCCAGTGTCCCACCATGTTATGAGTGCAGAATTTCTTCCTGACATCTAATCTAAACCTGCCCTCTTTCAGTTTAAAACCATTATCCCTTTTCCTGTCACTGTCTGCCCGTATAAAAAGTCCATCCCCCTCCTGTTTATAAACCCCCTTAAGGTACTGGAAGAACGCAATGAGTTTTCTCTAAAGCCTTCTCATCTCCAGGCTGAACAACTCCCCCTCTCAGCCTGTCTTCATAGGGCAGGTGCTGCTCAGGTCACCCTTGTGTCCCTTCTCTGGACCCACTCCAACAGGTCCACCTCCTTCTTGTGCCGAGGACCTCAGACCTGGATGCAGTATTCCAGGGTGGTATTCATCATATATTCTTCCTGGCTGGATCTCATTTACTATTGCTGGTAAGTATCTGATTCGTATGTTTTAATGTAGAAAAATGTCTTCACAAACCAGGACTTGCCAATTCTGCAAATAAAATCTATTTTCCAGGCAAAGGCTGGCTGCTGACTTCCAACCGTGCAGCTCTTCAGAAAGGTGTGGGAACACCAACACTCATTCTAGACAGTATTTCCCTGTCTTGGGAAAGGTGTTTTGGAGAGGGGAAAATTCATATGCCTCTAGTAGGAAAGTCAGTGAAATATTCTGAAAGATGCACTGTTTGCCTTGTAGCACCAAATGCTGTGTGGTCTTAGGAGCTGTGCTGCTGCTCAGAAAATGAAGGGAAAAAAAAGAGCAGTAGCCTTCAGTGTGGCCACTGTGTGTTCTAGCATTTCATTTATGGTCTGCCTTCACCAGAGGATTAATTTACTGCTAATCTGAACCTTCCCTATTCAGAGACTCCACATCATCAGTGTCCTGGAAAGAACAGTGTCTCTCAGGACCTTCCCATAATCAAACTACAGAAGCACAGTGTGCTCTTAAGGTAGGAACCAAACTAGCTGGAAAAGTGTTTAGTGTGTAGTTATCAAGGATTCATTTTTCACAGTGAAAGGAGACATCAAGTGGGGTTTTGCAGAGGTCAGTCCTAGATCCAATTCTAATGAAAATATTTTCATTTTCCTGAACACAGAGTACCTGGATGATGACCAGGATGCTGGAAGATAGATAATGTTTATTACATTTGCAGATGATACCACGCTAGGAAGAGCTCCAATAAAAAGAGAGGGAGAGAATTCAAACGTGATCTTGAGAGACTGGAGATAACAGGCAAGTCCAAGATACCAAAATCAGCCAGGAACATTCAATGAGGCAGATACAGGATGAAAATCAGCTTTCCGCATAACAGTCCTGCAGATCAGAATGATGAACATCAACCAGGGATGTCAAGTGGCTGATGAACCCCAGACCAGAAGATCTAAACCCTTTCCTTTTGCTCAGCAGTAGTAAGATCCCAGCTAGAGTCCTGTACGTGGTCTGGTGCTCTGGAATGCAAGTGAAACATGGAGCTCCATGAGAGATTCCAGAGGAAAAGAGAATAACCACAAATTTTAGGCAGCACTGATACTGTCACAATAACAGCAGGAGACTGAGGAGGAGCCTGAGAGACATGAAAACAGGCTTCAAAAATACAGAGGTTGCTAGACAGCAGAAAGAAAGAATCTGTTTTCTGTGCTCATTTGGACATGTGACAAGTCATGGGCTAAGAGAAGTTACATCAGGAAAACCTCGGTTAGTCACTAGGAAAACACTTCTAAT